>JAPVLO010000742.1:0-1236527 GCA_027257055.1 Cephalopachus bancanus
GAGGCCGAGGCAAGTGGACTGCCTGAGCCTGCAGGTTCAAGACTGGCCCGGGCAACTTGGAAAGACCTCAACTCTAAAATAAAATAAAATTTAAAAATGCAGTGATGGAAAAAGCATCTATCAATCAGTCCTATTAACTCATTTATCATATGCTTTTTTCACACAATTTTACAGTTGAAAGGGTTTCAGAGCCCAGATTCCTAATTTCACAGATGCTGAAAATTTAGTCCTATAATCATTTTGTGAATAAATTCATAAGGTAAGAGCCAGAGTCAGATTTTTTTATTTCTAGTTCAGTAATTTTCCTACTAAATTACACAACTTACATCTTTTGAGTGATAGTTAAATATTCTCTGAATATTAATTATACATTTTTACTTATTTATGAAATAAAGGAATCTAAAAATTATAGTTATTTAAACTGTAATTTAAATTAATTGTTCCCTTATAATAAAGTACCTAAAATTCAGCTTAACTAAAAAACAAAAAAGTAGATTCAACTTTATAGCAGTTTGTATTTTTAACTATATGATATGGGGTAAGAAAAGTATTTGTACAACAAAACAGACTAAACTAACAAGTTCAAGAGAAGAAATATTATTGTTAGTATCAAATCTTAGAGAAGCTGATTATTATATCTATCTTTTTTAAAAAAAATTATTTACTGAAAAGTATTGCCAGGCACAGCGGCTCAAGCCTGTAATCCCAGCACTTTGGGAGGTGAAGGAGAGAGGATTGACTGAATCTAGGGGTTGGAGATCAGCATGGGTAACTTGGCAAGCTGGACATGGTGGAGTGCTCCTGTAGTTCCAGCTACTTGGTAGGCTGAGGCAGAAGGATCGCCAAAGCCCGGGAGGTTGAGGCTGCAGTGGCCGTGAGTGTGCCACTGCACTCCAGCCTGGGCAACAGTGAGCCTCCAACTCAAAAAAAAAAAAAAAAGTATTTAAAAGTATTATATCTCCTGGGCAGCGAGACCTCATCTCTACAATAAAAAAAAAAAAAAAAAAATCAGCCAGGCATGGTAGCGCGTGCCTGTAATTCCGGCTACTCGGAAGGCTGAGGCGGAAGGATCGCCGGAGCCCAGCAGGTTGAGGCTGCGGTGGCCGGGAGCGGTCACTGCACTCCAGTCTGGGCGACTGAGTGAGACTCCAACTCAAATAAAAATAAAAATAAAAATAATTAAAAGTATTATATCTATCCTAAGTACACAAACACCACACAAGCTAAATATATTTTTACACTTCATTGTACTAGAATGACTAAGGGTAAAGTAACCCTAATATTTAAAAAATTATCATTATTTCCCTGTAATTTAAGTACATGTGGCTGAAAGAATCTTATAATCACATGGGTAGCTGGGCGCTGTGGCTCATGCCTATCATCCCAGCACTTTGGGAGGCCAAGGTGAGAGGACTGCCTGAGCCCACGGGTTCGAGACCAGCCCGGGCAACTTGGCGAGACCTCATTTCTACAATAAATCAAAAAATTAGCCAGGTATGGTGACGTGTGCCTATAGTTCCAGCTACTTGGAAGGCTGAGGAGGAAGGATCGCCTGAGCCCAGAAGGTCGAGGCTGCAGTGGCTGTGAGCACTAACACTGCACTCCAGCCTAGGCAACAGAGTCAGACTTCAACTCAAAAAAAAAAAATTCACATGGGCTATTAGTTCACCAGTATTTCTATATTCTGAAAATATTACTAATAACAACATTTTCAATTGTCTTACCTTTGTTGAAAGTACTTTAAATGTGCTCTGTTCTGGTATTATAGTATGAAATAGCGTCAGTTTCAAATTGTAATCCTCTCCAGAAGGAAGTTTCACCAAAGCAGACAACTAATGAACAAAAAATTAGCATCACACTTTGTTTATGTAATGAAGGGCAAAATACTTAAACATTCAATGTTACAAATTATTTTAAATACTTTATGTGGAATATCCAATTTAAGAACCTTGAAATAATCCTTTTTTAACATCTAGTATCCTTCACGTGCATTCTCACATACATACATAATATTATGCTTCATAATATTAACTATATATTTAATCACATATTTAACATTTAAATCTCAAGAAAACAAAATACACATGTTGAAAATGATTCAGTATATTAAAAAAGAATCCATTTATGTATAAAACACAGTTCTATCACTACCTCTCTTAAATAATCTATATTAAGGTTCTCAACTGAATGCTAAGAAATCAAATTATTAAGTCATACTCAACATGGCTAGAAAATTTCAAGGCATGTATATATCATATGTCAAATAACTAGGCCTTTTTCATGAAGTATATACCATACAAGTATAGCCAAATCACATTATCTTACTAATGTCAACCAAGTTAATCTTTAAATTCCAAATCAAAACAAAAAATGCATATCTAGCTACAACCTACAGCATACATATCCTTATCTCAAAGCAATGACTTCAAATTTTACTCAGCATTTTCCACCTTATCTCAGAAATAAATGGTGTATATCTGACAAACTGCATTAGATTATTCTGCAACATACTAAATTTGCAATAATATTTAACCTCAATACAAAAAAATGGTTCAAAGACTAATGACCTCTTTTTCTGAAAAGTCCACATTTACATCATTCTTCTGAACATTCTTGATCATAAGTGTAATGATTACTTGAGATTCCGTTTGATACCAGTCATATCTATTTAATAAAAAAGAAAGAAATTTAAAACAGAGCTCCTAATTTTCTTAGTTATTGTTTGTGAAAATAAAAACCAGGTCTGATAAACAAGAGCTCCCCCTTGAGGAACAAGAGAGTAAAGCAGCTGTTGACTGAGGAGCAATTTTACAACTAATTTATGATCTGTACCAAAGGAAAGAAAACAGTAAGGCAGATGATGCTCAAACATTTCCAGCAGACTTAAATACTTACATGATGTTCTGGGTTCTAACATATCTTTAACACATTGTGGTGTTTAAGCTAATGATGAAGATGAAATTTATTCTAAACAGCTAACAGTTACACACCATCTACAGTTTTACATACTCATTTCATCTTAATTCTAAAGATTAAGTACAACAAACTCTAAAGTACATACTTATATCCCTATTTTTACTGATGAGAAAACTTAAGTTCAGAAAGGTGAAGCAATCAGTCAGTCAGCGGCAGTGGTACACTGAACCCAGGTCAGCCCGAGTCAACAACTCCAAGCTTTCTTATATGAAGCTGGAAGTAAACAGACTTGAACACAGGGAACAGAAACAAATGAGCAAAAATCAAAATAACATAAATTTAGCCGGGCTCGCTGGCTCAGCCTGTAATTCCGCGCTTTGGGAGGCCGAGGTGAGTGGATTGCCTGAGCTCGAGGGTTTGAGACCCGCCCGGGCAACTTGGCAAGACCTCATCTCTACAATAAATCAAAAAAATTAGCTGGGCATGGTAGCATGCGCCTGTAGTTCCGGCTACTTGGAAGGCTGAGGCGGAAGGATAGCCGGAGCCCAGCGGGTTGAGGCTGCGGTGGCCGGGAGCAGCCACTGCACTCCAGTCTGGGTGACAGACTGAGACTCCAACTCAAAAAAATTAATTAATTAATTAATTTTAAAAATAACATAAATTTAACTATGTCAGGCACAACATTACATACAACACCTTCAATCTCATGATACGTAGTAAGACTAATCTGTCTGGTACATACACACAATGGAATGTTTCACTGCCATAAGAAAGGACAAAATTATGACATTCGCAACAACTTGGATTAACTTAGAGTCTGTAATAATGAGTGATCTATCACAGAAACAAAGAATTGAGTACCACATGTTCTCACTCATAAGCGGACCTTGAACAATTAGCATCATACTACAAGAAAGGGATTGGTAGTAATGGGAAACTGCCAGGAGAGGGAGAAGGAGACACACCTCATCAACAAGGGTACCTCCATGACCACGTGTATACCTAACTCTGAACTGTACCCCACATTTTTAAAATAAAAAAGTAAAAAAGGGCAACTCCTTCGAGTCCCCACCCACTGTGAAATCTTTTCTCTCAATATATCCTGCTTTAAAAAAATAAATAAAATAAAAATTTTAAAAAGACTAATATGTCTACAGATTCTAATTATGCATACCGTTCATACTGAAAGCTCTAAAAATATAGGAATTCTCATTTTCAAATTAGACTAGAGTTAAAGATTCCTGAGGGCAGAGCTATTTATCTAACCTGCCACTATTCCCAGGATTAAGCACATTGCCTGCCACATAGTCTATTTAAAGTCAGATGTTGGATCATTTTATGCTCCAAACACCTTAATTACTATTTCGTACTTATGAAATATTAACCATTCCACCCCTGCTGCTGCAATTCAAAGTTCCTTGTCTACTAGGACTTGAAGTTTCATCCTGTATCTCCCTAGAACAAACATAAAATTATTTCGCTGTTTCCAAGCCATTTTAGGTAATTATATCAAAAAGCACTTTTGGTTAAAGAAATGAACTTTAAGAGTCTCACAGTTTCCCTTTGAAATTCAGTGAGGATGCAAAGCTCCAGATCAATGGTTTGTGATTCTTTCTGTTACAATCCTAAGAATACAAGTTGTACAAATGGCGAAAGAATAAAAAAAGTCACAGACTTGCTAGTTGCTTATTCATTATTATAACTGGTACCCTCAGCAATATTAACTCTCAACTCATGCAGAATGTTCCTATGAAAACTAATCCAATTATAAAAAGAAAGGCACGCCAGGCACGGTGGCTCAAACCTATAATTCCAGCACTTTGGGAAGCCAAGGCAAGAGGATTGTCTGAGTCCAGAGGTTCGAGACCAGCCTCAGCAACTTGGCGAGACCTCGTCTCCAAAATAAATCAAAAAATTAGCTGGGTGTGGTGGCATGCACCTGTAGCTCCAGCTACTTGGAAGGCTGAGGAAGAAGATTGCCTGAGCCCAGCAGGGTAAGGCTGCGGTGGCTGTGAATGTGCCACTGCACTCCAGCCTGGGCAACAGAGTGAGACTCCAACTCCGCCCCCAAAAAAGGAAGGGCAAGTTACAATTCTGTTAAGCCTACTACTGTACTACCTTATGTATCTATGTAATAACACTAATTTAACTGGAAGGGGCTCTCCTTAATATATGGAAAGGAAGGCCAGATGCAGTGGCTCATGCCTGTAATCCCAACACTTTGGGAGGTGGAGGCAAGAGGATTGCCTAAACCGAGGGGTTCAAGACCAACCTGGGCAACTTAATAGACCTTGTCTCTACAATAAATTTAAAAATTGGTAGAGTGTGGTGGCACATGCTTATGGTTCCAGCTACTTAAAAGGCTGAGGCGGAAGGATAACGTAAGCCCAGCAGGTCAAGGCTGTGGTGGCTGTGAGCATGCCACTGCACTCCAGCCTGGGTGGCAGAGTGAGACTCCTACTAAAAAAAAAAGGATACACACATGCGCGTGCACACACACACACACACACACACACACACACACACACACACACACGGAAAGGTAACACAGTACAGAAGCAAGTGAAGCAACTTTAAGATGAGAAATTATTTGAATTCAACTTAAAACACAATACTGATCTTTAAACAGCCTTAAAATTAGTTTTACATAAAGCTATAACACAATTTTACCAAATAAAAAAAACTAAGAAACACTTAGAAGTACATGGAAAGAATTTGTTCACTATTAAACTACAGGTTCCCCCACTTTAAGCATATTTATCATGCATTATTTTATGAAAAAGAAACACTTACTTGATTTTTGACCGATGACTCTGGGGGGATGCAGACTAGTTTTGGCAAGTAGAAAAAGAAAGATTTTTACAAGTTAGTTTAGCAACTGTATATTAAAATGCCTATATTATTAAGTTATCCAGTGCTACAGTTATTTTGATATGGAATAACTACATGAGAAGTTTCTTTTTTTTTTTTTGAGTTGGAGTCTCATTCTGTTGGCCAGTCTGGAGTGCAGTGGCACACTCCCAGCCACCACAGCCTCAACCCGCTGGGCTCCAGCGATCCTTCCACCTCAGTCTTCCAAGTAGCTGGAACTACAGGTGTGCACTGCCACACCTGGCTAATTTTTTATTTATTATGGAGATGAGGATAAGCCAAGTTGCCCAGGCAGGTCTCAACCCGCAGGCTCAGGGCAATCCACTCACCTCGGCCTCCCAAAGCACAGGATTACAGGCTGAGCCACCGAGCCCGGCTGAGAAGTTTCTTAAAATACAAAGCATGGTAACTGTAATTATTAAATATCAGTCTTTTAAAAAAATTAGAATGTTCAACATTTTCATAATGTTATGAGTTTCAACATTAAAAAAGATTTTTATTCTAATATAAAAGAAGTTTAAATAACAGAAAACTTTCTAATGGCATGATCAGAAAAGGTAACTTACACAAAATGTCCAGTTCTAAGATTCAGTTAACTCCCTAAACTGAAGCTAACATTAACATTTCAAAAACTTTTTATGAAAGACTATAAACTTCAGTCTTAGCAATGATGCCAAACCCTGTTTTGAAACCTATAAAGAACATTTCCATGGTGGCTTTCTAATAATGTCTTACTCCATTTACAGCCTTTCTGTGACATATATACATATTGACCATTAAGAAACAAAGTGCAGCCGGGCTCAGTGGCTCAGCCTGTAATCCCACGCCTTTGGGAAGCTGAGGTGAGTGGATTGCCTGAGCCTGTGGGTTCGAGACCCACCTGGGCAACTTGGCGAGACCTCATCTCTACAATAAATCAAAATGAGCCAGGCATGGTAGTGCGCACCTGTAGTTCCAGCTTACTCGGAAGGCTGAGGTGGAAGGATCGCCAGAACCCAGCAGGATGAGGCTGCAGTGGCCGGGAGCGGCCACTGCACTCCAGTCTGGGTGACAGTGAGACTCCAACTCAAAACAAAAAAAAAAAAAAGAAAAGAAACAAAGTGACTTTAACAATTCATACTTTGGGGGGGGTGGGATTAACAGTAGCAACTATCTGTCTGGGGATGGGGAAACAACTCTTATCAACAGGGTGCCTGAATGAAACGTAATTGTATACCTAACCCTTAACTGTACCCCACAGAACCATAATAAGAAATATTGATAAAAAAAAAATTCATACTTTCCTAAACTACCCCATTGCCAGTTAAGACTATGTACATCTAAAATCTAAAGAACCTGTCTTCGACAGTAAGTCAAAAAATAAGCCGGGCTGGGTCGCTCAGCCTGTAATCCCGCGCTTTGGGAGGCTGAGGTGAGTGGAATGCCTGAGCCTGCGGGTTTGAGACCCGCCTGGGCAACTTGGCAAGACCTCATCTCTACAATAAATCAAAAAATTAGCCGGGTGTGGTAGCATGCGCCTATAGTTCCAGCTACTTGGAAGGCTGAGGCGGAAGGATCGCTGGAGCCCAGTAGGTCGAGAATGCGGTGGCCAGGAGCATGCCACTGCATTCCAGTTTGGGCGACAGAGTGAGACTCCAACTCAAAAAAAAAAAACCAACAAAGTGACTTTAACAATTCATACTTTCCTAAACTACATGTGTGTCAGTTAAGACTATGTAAATCTAAAATCTAAAGAACCTATCCTGGGCTGGGCATTGTGGCTCATGCCAGTAATCCCAGCACTTTGGGAGCCCAAGAGAGAGGACTGCGTAAGCCCAGGAGTTCGAGACCAGCCTGCAACATAGTGAGACCTCATCGCTACAAAAAAATGAAAAATTAGCTGGGCATGGTGGCGTGTGCTTTAGATATAACTACTTAGGAGGCTGAGGCAGAGAGATTCCCTGAGCACAGGAGGTAGAGGTTCTGGTAAGCTGTGACTATGCCACTGCACTCTAGGCTAGGCCAGAGAGCAGGACCAGGACTCCAAAACAAACAAACAAACAAACAAAAACTGTCATGAGTCATCGGTAGCCTTTAACATGTCCCCAAATGTGAAGGAAAGAAATGGAGTTCAGATCAAGGAAATAAGTAAAACTATCATAGAGATCTGATTATAACTCAGGAAGATACTCCAGTATTAAGGGTTGAGAAATACCTGACTCTAGAACATATTAGTGAAGAAACTGACTAGAACAGATTATTCCGGTTCATCCTGGTACCAGGAGAAAACTAGATTAAACCACAGCAGTGACAAAATGCACTAAAGCTACACAACCTATATCACTGGACAAAGTATTTTCTTTTTTATCCAAATGTCATTCTGTTGTCTTTAGGCCTAGTCCCAATTTCAAATACCATAAGACCCAGACAAAACCACTATCACGTGAAAGAAGAAGGAAGTCAACTCAAACTCCTCCCCAACTCATTCTTCCCCACCTACCATTCCTAGGAATATGGGCAAGAATGGAGGTTAAGCCGGGTTCAGTGGCTCAGCCTGTAATCCCACGCCTTTGGGAGGCTGAGGTGAGTGGACTGCCTGAGCCCGCGGGTTCAAGACCCGCCTGGGCAGCGAGACCTCATCTCTACAATAAATCAAAAATCAGCTGGGTGTGGTAGCACACGCCTATAATTCTGGCTACTTGGAAGGCTGAGGCGGAAGGATCGCCGGAGCCCAGCGGCTCGAGGCTGCGGTGGCCAGAAGCGGCCACTGCACTCCAGTCTGGGTGACAGAGTGAGACTCCGACTCAAAAAAAAAGAATGGAGGTTAGAGACAGCTGGACAGGGCTCACTTTCAGAAAATGGTCAAAACCCCAGATGTTACCTGGAATTCACAGTAACCTGCCTAAAGGAGATGAACTTATATCTATTAGTAGCTTCCATGCCAAGAACTGTCAGAGAGAAGGTGACTCTCAATATCACAATGTAATTTTAGAAAACAGAGATGTAAATCTTCCTTGAGAAGTGAAGAAAGAAACTAAAAAAAGAAAGTTCAGCAATTCCCCATAGAGAGTGAGGACTGGCCAGGCGCAGTGGCTCACACCTATAATCCCAGCACTTTGGGAGGCCGAGGTGAGAGGATTGCCTGAGCCCACGGATTTGAGACAAGCCCAGGCAATTTGGCGAGACCTCATCTCTACAAAAATCAAGAAAAATTAGCTGGACGTGGTAGCGCATGCCCGTAATTCCAGCTACTTGGAAGGCTGAGGTGGAAGAATCGCCTAAGCCCGGCAAGTCAAGGCTGTGGTGGCCGTGGGCATGCCACTGCACTCCAGCTTGTGTGACAGAGACTCCGACTCAAAAAAAAAAACAAAAGAGTGAGAGTTAGAAGTACAAGTGCATCTCCCAGCTCCTTGTCATTTATTTACTGGCTCAGTATGCAGATGACTGCTACCATATTTTAACTTTTCTATATAAACTTAAGTCAACTAAAGAATAAAAAATCACGGCCGGTGACAGTGGCTCAAGCATGTAATCCCAGCACTTTGGGAGGCCAAGGTGAGAGGATTGCCTGAGCCCACGGGTTTGAGAACAGCCTGGGCAACTTGTCGAGACCTCACCTCTACAATGAATAAAAAAAAAATAGTTGGAGTCTCACTCTTGTCACCCAGGCTAGAGTGTAGTGGCATGCTAATGGTCACTGCAGCCTCGACCTACTGGGCTTAGGCGATCCTTCTGCTTCCATCTCAGCCTTCCAAGTAGCTGGAACTAAAGACACATGCCACCACACCCTGCTAGTTTTTGTCACTTATTGTAGAGACTTATAGCATGCGCCTATAGTTCCGGCTACTTGGAAGGCTGAGGCAGAAGGATCGCCTGAGCCCAGCAGGTCAACGCTGGGGTGGCCATGAATGTGCCACTGCACTCCAGCCTGGGCAATGGAATGAGACTCCAATTACAAAAAAAAAAGAATAAAAATTACTTTTACTCAACTCTACCAAATTTTTAATAAATGAAAAATGTTGAAGGTCTTCATGTACAAAACAATAAATATAACCCAATTAGAAATAAGCATTTCTGATCACATTTACCTTTGTATCTTAGTCTATCATAAGAAGCCCTATATGGGATTCAAACTGTTTAACATAAACAAATGTGATGACTTTTTAGCAAGGAAAAGATAATAACCATCCTGACTGAAATCAACTTGAACCATACTAAATTCATTAAAGTAACCCAATAATTTCCATGGCTACAAACCTCTACATTTATTTTTACCAAAAGATGATTTTATTTCAGTTCATAAAGGAATTAATATTTAAATTGAACTGCTTAATATATAACTGAAAAAGAGCTCATCCTGAGTCTTATCTCAAATATATCTGGTACTTGAAATTTAATATAAATAGGTTAAAAACAAGAAGGATGAAAACTTTGGACTTACCACCTCAGATTCTGATCCTATTAAAACATAAAAAGGAAGTATTTTCAGCAAAAGTACACTTTCAGGCAAAATTACACAATTTCTATGGCACAAACATACTGATTTTTTTTTTTTTTTTGAGTTGGAGTCTCACTCTGTCGCCCAGACTGGAGTGCAGTGGCCGCTCCCGGCCACCACAGCCTCGACCTGCTGGGCTCCGGTGATCCTTCCGCCTCAGCCTTCCAAGTAGCCGGAATTACAGGCATGTGCTACCACGCCCGGCTGATTTTTTGATTTATTGTAGAGATGAGGTCTCGCTGCCCAGGCGGGTCTCGAACCTGCGGGCTCAGGCAATCCACTCACCTCAGTCTCCCAAAGGCGTGGGATTACAGGCTGAGCCACCGAGCCCGGCTAAACATACTGATTAAGCAAGCCAAGTCTCCATACCTTTCAACTAAAAATAAGGGGTTTGATTTTGTAGCTTGGAGTCATTTTAGACTACTTAGTAATTTCTTATTGGCAATCAATATCATATAAGCAAATCCATCCAAATCTTTCAACTAGGCAAACTAGGCTCAGCCCCTAAAATCCCAGGACTGCCCAAGCCTGAGGATTCAAGACCAGTCTGGTCTTGACAAAAACTAGCAGGGTGTGGTAGCATGTGTTTGTAGTTCCAGCTACTTGGAAGGCTGAGATGGAAGGAGAAGAATCACCTGAGCCCAGTAGGTCGAGGCTGCAATGACCATTAGCATGCCACTGCACTCTAGCCTGGGTGACAAGAGTGAGACTCCAACTCAAAAAAAAAGCAGCAGCTAGGTAAAAATCAGTATCTTTGGATATCCACATCTAAGGAAACATGTACTACTTAAATAATAAAGATAAAAACAAATTTGTTTAAACCATAAAATTTTAAATATTTACTTCTTTTTAAATTGAAAGCTCATGGGAAACTTACATACCATTCTGAGCTTCTTGACACCTCTTAATCCAGATACTGAAATTAGCATCTGCACCTGGAAAGAAAAAACTGACTATAACACCACTCATCTGCACAACAGAACATATTAAGTCAGCAAATACTTACTGACTACCTACTATAACCCAGGCATTATTCTAGGCACTAGGGACTCAGCAGTGACTAAATCACACAAAAACACCTGTCCTAATAGAGCTTACCACAACTCTGTTATAGCTATAAACATACCAAAAGGTTTAACGTAAGTTGTTCATCCTGGAAATTTTTGATATCCATCCAACAGTCAACCTTACTAACTTCCTAGATAAAATCTACATTTCTGACCACTCTCCCCATCCCTGCTCTCACAGGAGCTTCCTCTCACACAACAGAATCACACCTGAATCAGACCCCCAAGATGCCATCAGTTAGGGTAGGGAGAAGGCCTCCGTAACTGGCAGCTGAGTTGAGATCCAGATTTTCCCAGATCCAGCTTCATCTTCAAAGCAGTTACCTATTTTGTTTACTATTCTCTTAGTGGCTTTACTTATTACCATCCCTTTCCTACCAACACCATGAAGCATCTTCATATTTTGTGAAATTTTATCTTATCTTCAAGTCACAAGGCAGTTAAGAGACTAGAGATGAAGAACTATATATTTACAGATAACAGTATAAATGTATACATAAATAAATCATTCACAGCAGGGCTCGGTGGCTCAGCCTGTAATACCGCGCCCTTTAGGAGGCTGAGGTGAGTGGATTGCCTGAGCCCACAGGTTCGAGACCCGCCTGGGCAGCGAGACCTCATCTCTACAATAAATCAAAAAATCAGCCAGGCATGGTAGCGCATGCCTGTTATTTCTGCTACTTGGAAGGCTGAGGCGGAAGGATCGCCGGAGCCCAGCAGGTCGAGGCTGTGGTGGCCGGGAGCGGCCACTGCACTCCAGTCTGGGTGACAGAGTGAGACTCCAACTCAAAAAAAAAATTAAAAAATTAAAAAATATATCATTCACTTCTGAAGACCCAGAACAATAATTACATCAAAACAGTCACAGTGTATAGAAAATATGCTAAAAAAATTTAAAAGTACTCTAAAAGCTTTCTTATCCAAACTAACTACAGGCAATATTAATCTGAAAACAAAAAGTAATTAAAAATTTCTTAAAACAAAACTTTCTAACTAATTTATAAAAGAAATTTTATGGCTGAGCTCGGTGGCTCAACCTGTAATCCCAGCAATTTGGGAGGCAGAGGCAAGTAGATTGCCTGAGCCTGTGGGTTTGGGATCAGCCCGGACAACTTGGCAAGACCTCCTCTCTGCAATAAAAAACAAAAAACTTAGCCAGGTGTGGTACCACATCCCTGTAGTTCCTCCTAGTTGGAAGGCTGAGATGGAAGGATCACTGGAGCCCAACAGGTAGACTGACACTGGGGTGGCCATGAGCGTGCCATTGCACTCCAGCCTGGGCAACAGAGTGAGACTCTAACTCAAAAATAAAATAAAACAAAATAAAAAAAGAAGCTTGATTACACAGGGCTTAGAAATCTGAAATACACTCTTATATACACACTATATTCTAGAGGGAACTATAAAATCAAAATTCTATTTGAATAGCCCAGTACTACAATAATCAGTAAATAGAACCAAGCTTCCTACCAAAGGTAGGGAAAATAATATTCTGAATTACAATTTTTTTTTACCCTGACACAAATGAAAGCCTAACAGTTTAACCTGAAGTTTTCCTGGAATTAAATTTAAAGTTAAATTTGTTTTTAAGTGAAATATCCTCAACAGCAATTATACCAAAGAGGCCTTCTTCTGAAGGTCACCTCTGAAATAATGATAGGAAAAATGTCAATGGCACAATATTGAGATATTACTCAAGGAATTAAGGCAGAGAACCTTCTACTGCTCTTAAAAGGAACACGACTTAGAAATGTAGAAGCAGCCGGGCTCGGTGGTTCAGCTTGTAATCCCGCACCTCAGGAGGCTGAGATGAGTGGACTGCCTGAGCCCATGGGTTCGAGACCCACCTGGGCAACTTGGCGAGACCTCATCTCTACAATAAAAAAAAAACAAAATCGGCCGGGCGTGGTAGCGCATGCCTGTAATTCCGGCTACTGGGAAGGCTGAGGCAGAAGGATTGCCGGAACCCAGTAGGTCGAGGCTGCAGTGGCCGGGAGCGGCCACTGCACTCCAATCTGAGCGACAGAGTGAGAATCCAACTCAGAAAAAAAAACAAATGTAGAAGCAGAATGACTCATGTCTCTTCAGGGTTTTCAAAGAGGTATCAAGACACTGGACACCTAGACTCTAAGAATTTGTTAAGAGTACAGATAACTGAATAGACATTATTTACATTCCAAACTTGGGATAAGCAGTTTGAGAACAAGCCCTATTGCCCAGGTTCTTTCCTAATTTGTAGCTTCCATTTTCACAGTAAGGCCTAAAATTCTTTCTTCTGAATAGGTATACAGCAAAAAAAGCAAACATTCAAAGTACAGAGTAAAACTACAACATGCAACCCTTTAGAACAGATTTCTCAACCTCAGCACTCTTGAAATTGTAGACCAGCTGGGCTCGGTGGCTCAGCCTATAATCCCATGTCTTTGGGAGGCTGAGGTGAGTGGATTGCCTGAGCCCACGGGTTCAAGACCCGCCTGGGCAACTTGGTGAGATCTCAGCTCTACAATAAATCAAAAATTAGCCGGGTGTGGTAGCGCGCGCCTGTAGTTCCAGCTACTTGGAAGGCTGAGGCGGAAGGATCGCCGGAGCCCAGCAAGTCGAGGCTGTGGTGGCCAGGAGCGGCCACTGCACTCCAGTCAGGGTGATGGACTGAGACTCCAACTCAAAAAATAAAAAAAAAGAAAGAAAAAGAAATTTTAGACCAGATACTTCTTTGTTGTGGGAGACTGTCCTGTGAATGTTTCGTAGCAGCCGTGGCCTCTACCCATTATATGTCAGTAGCACATCCTCCATTCACCAGTCATGACAATCAAAAAATCTCTTCAGATATTGACTCCTGGGAAGCAAAATCATTCCCAGTTAAGAACCCCTGCTGCAGAGAATTGTGATAAAACTCTACAGTAACATAAAGACAAAATGATAGCACAAGTAGAATTACGTAGTCTACAACTTTATATGACATTACTCACCCTCTTTTGGTATTTTGTAGGTTTTTGTGTTTTTTTTTGAGTTGGAGTCTCACTCTGGCACCCAGGTTGGAGTGCAGTGGAATGCTCACGGCCACCACAGTCTTGACATGCTGGGCTCAGGCAATCCTTCCGCCTCAGTCTTCCAAGTAGCTGGAACGACAGGCATGCGCTACCACGCCCAGCTAATTTTTAAATTTATCGTAGAGATGAGGTCTCTTGAAGTTGCCCAGGCTAGTCTCGAACCCGTAGGCTCAGGCAATTCTCTCACCTCAGCCTACCAAAGTGCTGGTATTACAGGCTTGAGACACCGCACCTGGCCTGTAGATATTTTTAATTTAAAAAGACTATATTTACTTAGAAGCATTCAAAACGTCAACAAAACAGCTACCACTTCTTTTCTACAATTACAGAGTGGTATTCGGTTAACAGGACAATTATTTTGTACAAGCTACATCAGAGACAAATGAAGATAAAAAAACTACCATCCCCATATATAACTAATTTGTGCTGTGCACCAGTAAGAACCTGCTTTAAATTTCCATGCCAGGCTGGACTCAGTGGCTCAGCCTGTAAACCCAGCACTTTGGGAGGTCGAGGGGAGTGTATTGCCTCAGGCAACTTGACCTCGTCTCTACAATAAATAAAAAATAAAAAATTAGCCAGGCATGGTAGTGCACTTCTGTAGTTCCAGTTACTTGGAAGGCAGAGGCAGAAGGATCACTGAAGCCCAAAGGTTGATGCTGGGGTGACCATGAGTGTGCCACTGCACTCCAGGCTGAGTAACAGAGTAAGACTCCAACTCAAAAAAAAAAATTTCCATGCCAAATTACAATCCCCATACTGTACCAGGCAAGGCTAGTAGGTACTGAAAATAACACTAGGACAGAGCTATCTAAAGACACATTCAGTAGTGTGTTAACTATGCTAAAAAAAAAAAAGACACTGAACAGTTGGAAAACCAATCTTTCACAGCTTTACATTTCACTTTTTATTAAAAGCAGTGAGTTGCCATACAAAGAGATGAAATGCTTTATAGACAAGAAAAAACTGTACTACAATCAACTTATTCATCACCATCTTCATCATCTTTTTCATCTTCCTCCTTATCCTTTTTTCTTGGTTTTTTTTTTTTTGGTTTTTTTTTTGGCACGCTCATGGCCACCGCAGCCTCGACCTGCTGAGCTCAGGTAATCCTTCCGCCTCAGCCTCCCAAGTAGCTGGCACACGCCAAGAAGCCGACTAATTTTTTTTTATTTATTGTAAAAATGAGATCTCGCCAAGTTGCCCAGACTGGTCTCTAACCCAAAGGCTCAGGCAATCCTCTTACCTCAGCCTCCCAAAGTGCTGAGATTATAGGCGTGAGACACTGCACCCGGCCCTTTTCTGGCTTTTTTTCAGCCTTGAAGACTACCTTTTTTGCTGCATCAGACTTTCCTTTAGCTCAGTAAGCAGCAATATCCCTTTTTTGTTTTTCCTTCAGCTTCACAGTCTTCTTTTCATAAGGCTGCTTGTCATCTGCAGCAGTGTCACCCCACATCTCTCCCAGTTTCTTTGCAACATTACCAATGCATAGGCCAGATGTTCTCCTTTGACTTTGGGGCAATGCTAAGAACAGAACAATAACAACAACAAAAAGCCAAAGAAGGTCTCTTGGGTGCATTGGGATTCCTGAACTTCTTTTGTTTCCCATTTAGAAGGGATATAGGTTTTCAATTCTCTTTTAGAATAGGTTCTGTCCACATTTTCTGTTCTCTTTAGCAGACATGGTCTTCCACTCCTCTGAGCACTTTTTACAAAACTCTGAGAAGGTGACTGAAGCACCTGGGTGCTGCTTCTTGGGCTCCTCCCAATAAGTTTGCAAAAGGATACATATGATGACATCTTCCCTCATGGCTTCTCAGAATCTCCTTTGCTCAAGTTCAGTCATTTTTCCTTAGCGAGGCACAGAGCCACTCAGTGCTCACTCAGCTCTCACTTGTCCTGCACTGTTGCACATTTTTAAATTCTTGGCTCTCACAATTTCTGTATAGGTGTCTAAAAATTCATTTCCATGTATTCCTCTCAAAAAGATACACTCATAATACAAAAACTCCTAATACACTCAAAGCTCTATGTTTCTTCTGTACCCTGTCATAATCTATCCATACTTGTACCTCACTTTTCTGAAGACTGTTTTAAGATATTCCATCTCACCAACTGAATAATAACTTAAAATAGACTTCTGAACAAGAAAGCAAATTAAACTTTCACTTCTCCATTAGAAAAAAATACAGCCAGACTTAGTTAAGAGAGCATGATGAGTGTTTATATATAGTTTATGGCTTCTAACAAGAAAGTTTACCTGTGATTTAAATGCTTAAAAAAAAAAAAAAGGCAAATTTAATCCATTCGTAAGTGACCATAAATTTTGCAATCAATAGGAAATGTCATTAAGATGAGGAAAAAAAGGTGTGGGGTTTCCATAATTAACTTTAGATTAACATTTTAAAAATTCAGCTATGGTAGTTAAGAGACAAAAACAGATTAGTTTATTAAAGTATAATTCTAATACTTACTATCTAATCTTTGTCCTTCTGTAAAAGTTTCTAGAGCAGCAGCATAGTTTTTCTCATGGTATTCACAAATTCTGCATGAACATATTTAAAAAATTAACAGACAAAAGATAATGGAAAACAGTCTTCTTTCTAAATTAAAAAAACCTTATTTTTTAAATACAGCCTGATAAAAATAGTATTTCAAATTGTATAGTCACTAGAAGTACAATTACCAAAAATACACATACTCACTTAGCTAAATAAAAAAAATCTTAGTATTTCCTGTTGTTGAAAACTATATATCTTAAGTATATGTTAACAAGTCAAGAGATTTTCTAAAACACTGTAACATCTAGTACACTAAAATTCAATTTTGGAACTCACTTCAGAAGGAATTTGATTTTAATTGGACATAGCTTATTCCAAAATATAATTATATAAAGGAACTGTAGAAGTTTCTTACTTAAATAAAGTCACACTCAGCAACGCAAATAAGTTAGGACATAAGGTATAGATATAATAAAGCTTTCATAGCATTAAACATAGCCTATTCAGCATGGGTGAAGAATAGGATGGTCTCTAGTCAAATACAGTAAATTCCAAACAATGCACAAAAAGGGATGTGAAATCTACCAGTTCCATCTATACCAACACACTAACTACAGATCTCCTATCATACACTACGGTTAACATAATAACAAAACTATAAAGTACTGAGTTTTTCCCTACCCAGATGCTTGATCAGAATAATTTTTTAAAGTTACACAGTACTTTTTTTTTGTTGTTGTTGAGTTGGAGTCTCACTCTGTCACCCAGGCTGGAGTGCAGTGGCATGCTCACGGCCATCACAGACTCAACCCGCTGGGCTCAGGCAATCCTTCCGCCTCAGCCTTCCAAGCAGCTGGAAATACAGGCATGTGCCCCCATGCCCAGCTAGTTTTTGATTTATTATAGAGATGAGGTCTCGCCAAGTTGCCCAGGCTGGTCTCAAACCAATAAGCTCAGGCAATCCTCTCAACTAGGCCTCCCAAAGTGCTGGGATTATAGGCGTGAGCCACCATGCCCAGCAACATAGCTTTTTTATAAAAAGAAATAAATATTCTGTCAAACAGTAAATGTGATGTTTTTCTTTATCGGCATATCCAAGAACTATGAATGAAATCTATACACGTTCTCCATCCCACTGTAGGAAGAACTAAATCATATCTCAGTTATCAAATGAATATATACAAAATTTTGCTACTTATATAATGCTTATGAAGAACTCAGTCAACAAACTAAACACCTACTATCTACAGTCCAAGCTCAACAACAGTTATTGCATACCCTTTCCTCAGCATAGCTGTGGAATTATTTGGATTGAGTTTGAGAGACTTCCTTACATCAGCAACAGCATCTATAAAGAAAGAAACAGGCTTCTTAAAAGTCAGTGATTTACAGAACCTAGCAAATACTACACACAAAACATGAATCAGTTTTAGATTTTTAAGTTTTTGAGTTAGTAAAAAGGTCAAATGATTTTAATTTAGAAAAAGTTAATCCAAGATATAATTCAAGTAAGTATCACCCTCATACCTTCCTTTTGGCCTAGTATTTAGCTCCCTTCTTAAAGTTCTTCAGTCAACGAATAAAGCCCTGTGTCACAAATTTTAAATTTTTGATAATTCCTTTTCTCATTAGCATCACTCATATAATCTGACTAAAGGTATTGAGTTTTTCCCTACCCAGATTCTTGATCAGAATAATTTTGAAGCTATACATTTTTTAATAAAAATAAATATTCTGTCAAACAGTAAATGCCATGTTTTATCAGCAAATCCAAGAACTATGAATGAAATCTGTACACATTTTCCAACCCACTAAAGATACATACACAAAATTTAAATAGGTGCTGCTTAACATGATATTTGTCACACTTCAGTAACTTAACCTTGCATGAAAAACCAACTTAAAATTCCTCAAAGATAAGCTCTATATTATATGATTCATTTTTATTGGGTAATATTTGTAAGTAACTTCTAAAAAAGGACAATATACTTTATAAGAAGGTTACCGCAGTAATTCCCAAGAAGAATGTGACAATAAGCTCTTTGACAATAATATTGTGCATCCTCTGGTTTCTGCTCCAAAGCCTTAGTCAGTTCCTACAAATACAAACATGTTGAGTGTCAGTAAATGTTTTTTAAAAGTCATCAAATTCTAATTAAAATATAATTCTTAATCAAATAGCCTATTATCAAAAGCCATTTGGAGGAAAGATAACAGGAAAACAATCTTGGAAGTTTTGTTATAAGAATAAATATCTCCCCTTCTCCTCCCCCCCCGAAAAGCAGAAAACCTAATGTAATATCTGTGTACTGTAAAGCACCTAGCAGTTCCTAGTCTATTAGGAACTCAATATATGGTAAATTATTATCACCTCATATATTCTGAGGCATTTAGTTGATATATATTAACCATACAGATTTTTTCCTTTTAATTTGAAGAAGACTCAAAGATCATGTATAATTTTAAATGACAAGAAAATTTGAGCCAGGCTCGGTGGCTCAGCCTGTAATCCCGTGCTTTGGGAGGCTGAGGTGAGTGGATTGCCTGAGCCCGCAGGTTCGAGACCCACCTGGGCAACTTAGTGAGACCTCATCTCTACAATAAATCAAAAATTAGCCAGGCGTGGACGCGCACACCTGTAGTTCCAGCTACTCGGAAGGCTGAGGCGGAAGGATCACCTGAGCCCAGCAGGTCGAGGCTGTGGTGGCCAAGAGCATGCCACTGCACTCCAGTCTGGGTGACAGAGTGAGACTCCAACTCAAAAAAAAAAGAAAATTTGAAGCTGCTCAATGAACGAACACACACACACATACACACACACACACACACCCCAAACTCAAAAAAAAAAAAGAAAATTTGAAGCTGCTCAATGAACACACACACACACACACACACACACACATACACACACACCCCCCAAAACTGGAAGTTACATCTAGAGCTCAGAGAGGTTAACAGAATCAATAAATACACAATCAAGGCTGGGTGTAGTGGCTTACACCTGTAATCCCAGCTCTTTGGAAGGCCAATGCAAGAGGACTACCTGAGCTCAGGAGTTCGAGTCCAGTCTGAACAACATGGCAAGACCTCATCTCTACAATTAAACAAACAAAAAAATCAGCCAGGGGTGATGGCACGTGCCTGTAGTCCCAGCTACTTGGAAGACTGAGACGGAAGAATTGCCTGAGCCCAAGGTCGAGGCTGCAGTAGTGACAGAGTGAGATTCTGACTCAAAAAAATAATTAAGTAAATAAATACCCAATCAAGCTTACCTCGCTCTCTCCTATTCTCTGTCAACAGCACACAATGCTAACATATTAAACATTCTGTTCAAAGCCCTGATACACTCTTACAGATAGCTGTATCCACTGATCAAGAGTTAACATTAGCGAAATCAAAACTTTTCTATCCTGTGTAGTCACAGTACACTAGTGATAGCTGGAAAAATAATAATGCAAGTGGCATTATTAGTGAGATCAAGGAAAAGTGCAGGCAAACAGAGCACCTTGATTCTCTGCCCACTACCCATATTCTTAGGGATTTGAATAATATATATTTTTTAACAAGTGGTAATCAATTTATTAAAATAGCTGACTTAAACATCAGCAATGGTGACTTCAACTTCAACTTCTGGCTCAATACTGATGGAAGTAATCTGCTGGACAATCTCAGAAGGACTGTGCAAGTCAATGAGTTACTTGTGGATTTTAAAAGACATGGAAGAGATCCCATGTCTTATAATCTTAACCACAGGAGTTGTTCTTGTAGTGATTCTCAAAGTCTTGGCAAGTTTGTGAACCAGTCCTTAGTAACTCTAAGATTACTTTACTTTGTGCCTCTGATCAGGTCAGCACACTCTTTCTCCAGAGATTTTACATTGTGGCTAGTTAGGGTAATTCGAATTCAGTGTGTTGCCACCTCTGGCTCTACAGGTGCTTTGCCAAGTCTTTTAAAGCCACTGCTGTGGCACGGCTTCCTGACCAACTTGTTCCTCAGAGAGCGAACAGCAGTGAGTCAGGAGCAGAAGCAGGTGGACCACAGCTCCACAGTACCCACACCTGCGTCTTCCTCAAAAAGCTGGTAGTTTTCTTTAAAGATAAAATTATTTCAATAGCCACACATCACTAATTTTGCTTTAATCTAGTTTTTTTGTGTGAGTCTCACAATGTACACAGACGCTCCTCAACTTACAACGAGGTTACGTGCAATCAAGCAACAGAAAGAAAGTCAGTGTGGTTCGAACCTAGAGATCAAAGAGGTACAAGATGCTACCTCAAGGGCCTCACTTTGTACCTTGCAGGTTGTTGTTATAAAAAGTTTGGACTTTATGTGTGATGCAAAACCGTGGAAGGTTCATTTTTAGGAGAGATACGGGTCTCAATTACATTTTAAAATCTCGCTCTGGCCACTGTATGACAAATACACTATAACAAATGAGAACTGGTAACAGAGAGACTTCTTAGGAAACAGCTATATTAAGTCCAGGATAGGAGTAGGTTGCAGACAAAGAGATGAAGAAGAAAAGCACAATGAGTTGGAATATATTAGAACTAACAAGACTTGCTAATGGCTTAAATATGGGGGTAAGAGAAATTAAAGAAGACTCCAGGGTTTGGGGCTTGCCTAGATCCTGACCTGGCACTCAGTAAGCAATAGCACTCAGTGAAAGGTACTGATTTCTCTCCTTGCAGACTTTCCCCAATCTTTTCCATATTCTCTACTTTGACCTCATCCTCTTTTGCTACAAAATATAAAAACATTTGCCGGGTTGGTGGTTCACGCCTGTAATCCCAGCACTTTGGGAGACTGAGGCAACAGGACTGCCCGAGCCCAGAGATTCGAGACCAGCCAGACAAGCCAGTGAGAGATTTATTGTCTTTACAATAAATCACAAAAAACTAGGCAGGTGTGGTGGCACACACCTGTAGTTCCTGCTACTTGGAAGGCTGGGAAGGAAAGATCGCCTGAGACCAGCAGGTTGAGTCCAGCAGGTCGAGGTTGTGGTGAGCATGCCCCTACATCCAGCCTGAGTAAGAGTGAGACTCTGACTCCAAAAAATAAAAATAAATATTTACCTCTCTAGTTTTAATCTTCTCAGTCACTGGTGATTCCCTTGTTATCAAATTCAAAACTGGCCAGCATGGTAGCTCACACTTGTAATCCTAGCACTTTGGGAGGCGGAGGCAAGATTGCCTGAGCCCAGGGGTTAGAGACCAGCCCGGGCAACTTTGTGAGGTCTAGCCTCCACAATAAATCAAAATATATCCAGGCTAGTGGCACATGCCTGTGGTCCCAGCTACTTGGAAGGCTGAGGTAAAAGGATCGCCGGAGTCCAGCAGGTCAAGGCTGCGGTAGCCATGATCATACCACTGCACTGCAGCCTGGGTAAGAGAGAAACTGACTCAAATTAAAAAAAAAAAATCAAAACTGATTACTATATGACTTGATTTCTCTGTGGCTCCTGACAATAATGACCAGGCCTTTCGATGTACTATTCTGCTGGCCTTGTGAAAGCCAGTGCTTTCCCTAAGCTCAGTCCATAGACTTCTTTCTTCCCTTCTAGCATCATTCTTTGATTTCTTAAGTGTTGGGGGCATCACTGATGACTCCAATCTATATAGATATCGCTCCTGAGTAACATCAGCAGATGGCTAGTTTTCTCTCGACTTCACCTGAAATGCCCCAGAGACAACCATACACAATATTCAAAATGTAAAACCATTTCCTCTCCTCGATACTGTTGCTCACTCATCCTAAGTGCTATCTTAGAAAATGGTATCAACGTCCATTACATTTCCCATATCAGAAACACAGGAGCCATCCCTTATGTCCCAATTGTTAAGAGTCAGATATTTGTCTTTTACCTGGTCTGCAACACCTTCCTGCTATCCATTATCCTTTGTGCCTTCTCCAATCCATTGTCTACTCTGCTTACAGAGTAGGTTTTGTGATACAGAAAAATGTCATTTCCTACCTCCAGATTCTTCAGAGTGCTCCATGATATAACTGAAAGCCTTAAGCTACAATTTAATGTCTTTGAAGTCCTGGTCTCTATTTGTTTAGCCTTTATCTCCTCACATTTTATGATCTAACACTACCAACAACCTGTATTTGTCCCCAAAACAGAAGTTACAGAGTCCTTACCATGTGCTGGATACTGTATTAAGCACATAATACAGAATACCTAATTTATCTTTAAAATAATCCTTGCAAATATGTCCTATTTATTCCCATTTTACAGATGAGAAATCTAGAATGACGACAGGAACTTGACTGAGGTTACGCGGTTACCATGAAACCAGGATTTGAGCCGGGCTCGGTGGCTCAGCCTGTAATCCTGTGCTTTTGGGAGTGGATTGCCTGAGCCCACGGGTTCGAGACAGACCTGGGCAACTTGGCGAAACCTCATCTCCATAATAAATCAAAAATTAGCCGGGCATGGTAGCGCGCACCTGTAGTTACAGCTACTTGGAAGGCTGAGGCGGAAGGATCGCCGGAGCCCAGCAGGTCGAGGCTGCGGTGGCCGAGAGCATGCCACTGCACTCCAGTCTGGGTGACAGAGTGAGACTCCAACTCAAAAAAAAAAAGAAACCATGATTTCAACTCACACTCTTGACTCTAGAACCTGGGTTCTTAATCACCATGCATACTAGGTCTCAAAAGATTCTCAAGATTAACGTGTCTTCTCTCCCAATTGAACTGCAACCTCCTCTGTAAAGTTTTTTTTATTTTCACTCACTCAGCCGGCTTCTATTTGGCTACACTCTTTCATACACAACTCCATTACAGTAGTTATATTTTAGCGATCAGTTAACTTATCTGTTTTTACACTAGACTACAAACTCCCTCACCGCAGTCTCTTCATCTTTAGATTCCTAAATCCCAGTTCAGCATTTACCACTAATGCCCATTATTTGTTAAATGAATGAAAAATGTGAAACAGCTTATGTGATACAAAATTTCCCCATTATTTCTAATTGAATTATCTTATATAAACTGTATATATTTTAACTAACATCTCAAGTCACCTGAATTCCAAAATGGTTGTTATTAAAGTAGCCTTTGAAAAAAAATCTGGGGGCAGGGAGAAATATACTCACAACCTTCATCAATGTTTCATCCCTCCTTATCACTGCCAATTATTCAATTATTTACCTGTTCATCTTTGTGAGGAAGTCATTCAAGGTTTAAAAAGAACATTCTGGCTGGGTGTGGTAGCTCACGCCTATGATCCTAGCACTTTGGGAGGCTGAGGTGAGAGGATTGCCTGAGTCCATGGGTTCGAGACCAGCCTGAGCAACTTGACCAGACTTCATCTCTACAATAAATCAAAAAATTAGCTGGGCGTGGTGGCTCATGCCTGTAGTTCCAGCTATTTGGCAGGTTGAGGCAGAAGGATTACCTAAACCCAGCAGGTTGAGGCTGCAGTAGCCATGAGCACGCCACTGCACTCCAGCCTGGGCAACAGAGTGAGACTCCCACTCAAAAAAACAAAACAAAACATTTCCGGCCAGGAATGACGGCTCACACCTATAATCCCAGCATTTTGGAAGGCCAAGGTAAGAGGATTGCCTGAGCCCATGGGTTCAAGACCAGCCTGGGCAACTTGATGAAACCTCATCTCTACAATAAATCAAAAACATTAGCCAGGTGTGGTGGAATGTGCCTGTAGTGCCAGCTACTTGGAAAGCGGAGGCAGAAGGATCACCTAAGCCCAGCAGGTTGTGGCCATAAGCATGCCACTGCACTCCAGCCAGGGCAACAGAGTGAGATTCCAACTCAAAAAAAAAAAAAAAGAACGTTTCCTCTTAACACAGCTGGTTCTTATCATGATCCTCGCCAAACCCAGAGTTTCTGTTTCCAGGTCTATGGTAGGTCCTAACAAATTTGTACTTCTAACATGTTGACGCTGTAGCTGGTCTGGAGACCACACTTCTGAGGACAACTGTTTTTTCTACATTACCAGACTAAAAGTCATGAAACCTGTGTTCTGAGGCCCCCATTCTGCCTCTAATTGACTATATACATCTCATTGACAGATCATTTGGATTTTTTTGGATCTGTTTTCTTTGGTACACTGTAAAAAGAAAGGGTAAGAAGTAATGGACTACGTGAATTGTTAAAGACTTGCAGCAAGAATTTGCACTTCTAATGTTTTGCCAAGTGATGATGACACAGCTGGTCCGAGAGCCACACATTAACAAAGGTACTCAGGCTAACCGCATGCTCAGTCTAGGAATTCTATTCCTAGGTATATACAACCAAAAGATAGGAATGTATGTGTTCACCAAATTACATTTACAAGAGTATTAACAGTAGCTTTATTCATACTAGCTAACAACTAGCCATAGCTCAAATGTTCATTGTTACAATAAATTGCACTATGCTTATACTATATATATTTATACAATTACACAATATTTATACAATGACCTATTAGGTTGATGCATAAGTTTGTGTCTGCCGTGGCAACACTGTGGTGCTGGGAATTTGTCATTTAGAGTGACAATGCTGCGGTTGTGCATATGTCTTGCATTGTGCAGATATGAAGAAAGTTAGTGCTATTTGTGGGCTAAAGAAGATGGAGTGTCAAGTGGGAAAAAAACAAACACTTCTGACATATTCTTCTGTTTAACAAAGGAGTAAAGGCAGTGGAGGCAGCTTAAAATATCTGTGCCATGTACCAGGAGAATGCCATCGAGGAAAGCATGGCAAGAAAATGATTTGTCATTTCTAAGCGGGCCACTTTGATCTGAAAGTGATTCTCCATGCTCAGGAAGACCATCCAGCTTTGATGAAGACTGTTTAAAGGCTTTAATCCACATTGATCCATGTCAGTCAACCTGAGAATTGGCAAACGTGATGAACTGTGACCAATTAACCATGGGGCAATACTTGAATTCCATGAGCAAGCCAAAAACACTAAGAACATATGTATTAGCTAATACTGTACAATGAAAAAGATCTACATACTGCTTTACACAACATGATGCAAACTCACATAATGACTAAAACAACACTCAACAAAGCACCTACTGTATGATTCTATTTGTGAATGCAAGAACAAGCAAAACTAAGTGACAGTGATGGAGGTTAAAATAGGGGTCAGCAGTAAGTCACGGGAATCATTGGCTGGGAAGGAGCATGACAGAGTCTTGTGGATGGAAATACTCTACACCCTGATCTGATGGTGGGCAAATATATAAAAACTCATCAGGTTGTAGACCTAACACTTGTGTTGTTTACATACATATCTCAATCAAAATTTTTAAAGTAAAATAACCAAGATGAAAAGTCACAAAGAAAGTCATTACATTAACACCACTTTTTTCTTTAATTTTTTTTTTTAGTCGGAGTCTCACTCTGTCGCCCAGGCTGGATGCAGTGGCACTCTCACAGCCACTGCAGCCTTGACCTGCTGGGCTCAGGCAATTCTTCCACCTCGGCCATCCAAGTAGCTGGAACTACAGGCACGCACTACCATGCCTGGCTTATTTTTTAAATTTACTATAGAGACGAGGTCTTGCCAAGTTGCCCAGGCTGGTCTCCAACCCCTGAGCTTGCCTTGGCCTCCCAAAGTGCTGGGATTACAGGCTTGAGCTACCGCGCACCTCATTAACATCCTTTAAAAGCCACTTTTATAGCCAGGGCTCGGTGGCTCAGTCTGTAATCCCAGCACTTTGGGAAGCTGAGGTGAGTGGACTGCCTGAGCCCATGGGTTCAAGACCTGCCTGGGCAACTTGGCAAGACCTCATTTCTACAATAAACCAAAAAATTAGCCAGGCGTGGTAGCGCACGCCTGTAGTTCCGGCTACTCGGAAGGCTGAGGCGGAAAGATGGCCAGAGCCCAGCAGGTCGAGGCTGCAGTGGCCGGGAGCAGCCACTGCACTCCAGTCTGGGTGACAGAGTGAGACTCCAACTCAAAAAAATAAATAAATAAATAATAAAAGCCACTTTTATATATACTGAAATTCCAAAGGAAGCACTGGGTCTATCAGGACCAAAACAAATGTAGATTCATAAAATTAAAAGTTAAGCAGCTGATATAAGAAATTGTAGAGAAAAATCAGTGCTTCCTGTAACATTATTCAAATACTGTTCTCAGAAGCCTCACATGATTTGAAGGCCTGTATGTCCAGATCCAAAAAACATACCTGGACCCTAAAAAGCCTCACGGGGCCTAGGTCCTGCTTTCCTGCCCAATCTTATCTCCTACTTCTCTTCCACTCCACTATAACCAAATGGGCTTTTTTTGCTGCTCCCTGTACAGGCCAAATTCGTTCTTACCTCAGGATCTTTGCACTGACTCTTCTTCCTGCCTGGAATGCTCTTTCCCCAAAGCTTCCAAGCTCACTCCCTTGTTCCTTCAGGTCTAGTTCAAATACCATCACTTTAGAGAGGCATTGGTACGCTGTGGCAAATTTCTTAGTCATAGCTTTAAAAGAAGGTCCTCTTGGGCTGGTATTGGTGGCTCAGCCTGTAATCCCAACACTTTGGGAGGCCGAGGCAAGTGGGTTGCCTCAGCCCGCGGGTTGGAGACTAGCCCGGTCACTTGGCAAGTCGTCTCTACAATACATCAAAAATTAGCCGGGCTGGTAGCGGGCGCCTGTAGCTCCGGCTACTTGGAAGGCTGAGGCGGAAGGATCGCCGGAGCCCAGCAGGTCGAGGCTGGCGTGGCTCTGAGTGTGCCACGCACTCCAGCACGGGTGACAGAGAGAGACACCAACTATAAAAAAAGAAGGCCATCTTGCCCAAAACTGCTACCCTTGCTTATGTTAGATCATAAAATGTAACGGGGTTTCCTCTTTTCTGTGCTTGAGAGCAAGAAACTCGTGGATAAATTATGCAATCCATAGCAACATGTATAGCTTAAGCTCTCTTTATTTTAACTTTTATTATTAACTCTTACTCTTTCATATTCCTTCGCAGCTTTACAGTTTGCCTGCACTGCATACCTACAAAAAGCGCTTTCTGAGTTATTTAAGTATGTAAGACTCTAAACCTTGTTAATCAGCACCTTTGCACAAAGCAACTCCAAAAATTCTTTTGATGAATAAACAAAGAGTGAATAACGAACAGTAACAGGACAACTGAAAAGTTTCAGGGACATCCAGAAAAAGGTTTTGTTCCCGCAGACTGAGTTCATACAGACTTAACACAGCGCCTGGGACATAAGAATGGCAAAGCAAGGATAACCGTCCAAGGACCGACCATGATAACTTCAATAAGCCCAAGTTATTTTTTCTTCTAATCATAAATGAAATTAAAAAATCATTTCAAGTCAACCATGGATGCCCTCAAGAAATAACTAACGATTCCCCCAAGAAATTACACAGGAGGTGGTTTTTTACTCAAGAGCTGCAGGGATGCAAGAGTCTGAGGGTGGAAGGGGCAAGAACAGGGGTAACTGGGCCACAGTGGGGCAGAGAAAGGACAGCGAGAATCCCAATACTGGATCCAAGACAGTAAAAACAAGAGCCGCGGTCCCAGCAAGGCAGTGCTGGAAAGAGGCGGGGTCAGCCAGAACCCGACGCGGCCCAGTTCCCCCAAGGAGACTGGACGAAGCAGAAATAGACTCTCTCACCTCTAACGCCGCCTGGGGGTCCTCGTCGATCAGGGCATCTGAGAAGCTCTGGAAAAACCTGCCAAAAAACAACGACTTCAGCAGGGTTCACTAACCAAGGAAAGCGGGTTAAACAAACAGAGCAGGAAGAGCAAACAGAGCAGAAACAAACAGAGCACGCACCTCTGGGCTGTTGCAGGTCCAGCTGCAGCCGCTGCCATCCCTAACAGTTTCTGCTGCTGCCGCCGGAGCTGCTACAACTGCGGTACTGTGCTCCGCCGCCGCCCGAGGGGGAAACTTCTGGAGAAACACCAACCGAGCTTCCGTCCGAAGTAGCCAACGAACAGCCACGCAATCGTGGGGCGGGGGGAAGGAGAGGGGTGGTGACTAGCGGGCGCGAGGCCGGCTGGGACGGTGGAGGACCAAATTCCTTCCAGCCCGGGAGCCCACGACCGGCGCTCCCAGTCCCCGCCCCTCGCAGCCATGGTTACGAGGCCTTGCGTATACGCGTTCGCCCTCTCTTCACCGCGCGCTCGCCCGCCAGCGCTCCCGTAGAGCCTTCAGGGGTAGTAGCCCCAGAGAGGTTTGGGACGTACTGTTATCCCTCAGGAACGTGTGTCGATTAGGGGTGTTTGCATGTATGTTAATAACGCAAAGTACAACGAGCTCCATTTTGAGTAGTTTTCATCATGGCGGCCACAGACAGCCACGCCTTTCGTAGCCCGTGACGTCATTCGCAGCCGCGTTGCCTTTTCCGGGATCTTAGTCCCGGAAGGCGCCTCGAGCCCGCGATGGTAGCGCTGGGAACCATAACAGGTGGGGACTCACCGGAAGTCACTCTGCCCTTACAAAGGCTAGAGCGGAAAAAAATCCATCTGGTTCTCGGGGAGGCGTCCGGGTACTGCTCCATTTCCCAGAACTCCGCACTCCGTGCTTTCTTCCTCGTTGGCTTCCCAGACCGAAAAGAAACCCCTTTTCTATCCAAAGGCACACAGGCAGGCAGGTGGCCTGAAGTTATTTCACTGCTGCTTTGTTTTCCAACTTAGTCGCACCACCCAGGCCTTCCCCAGCGCCCTTTGACCCAAGCAGATCATACAGGGAAAGCGTCCTTCAAGTTAGGGAATGGGGGTAGATTGGGGGCTGGAGGGAGCGGTATGTGTCTAACCTGACACCAGTGCCACATTGTATTAATGAAGCTTTGTAATAAATCTCGAAGTCCTGTAACTTTATTCTTCAAGATGGTTTTGGCTATTCAAAGGCCTTTGTAGCCGGGCTCGGTGGCTCAGCCTGTAATCCCGTGCCTTTGGGAGGCTGAGGTGAGTGGATTGCCTGAGCCCGTGGGTTCGAGACCCGCCTGGGCAGCGAGACCTCATCTCTACAATAAATCAAAAAATCAGCCAGGCGTGGTAGCGCGCGCCAGTAGTTCCGGCTACTTGGAAGGCTGAGGCGGAAGGATCGCCGGAGCCCAGCAGGTCGAGGCTGCGGTGGCCGAGAGCATGCCACTGCACTCCAGTCTGGGCGACAGAGTGAGACTCCAACTCAAAAAAAAAAAAAAAAAAAAAAAAGGCCTTTGTATTTCTATATGAATTTTAGAAATTGGCTTGTCAATTTCAAAAAAAAAACAAACCCTGGGATTTTTATTGATCTTGCATTGGATCTATTGGTGTTTGTGGGAAACTGTGATCATAACGAAATCGGGTCCTTCAGTCCTTGAATATCGGTCCCCCTCTGCCGTTTATTTAATGTCCTTTGATTTTTTTTGGCAATGTTCTGTAGATTGCAGTATAGAGGTCATGCATATCTTTCATTAGATTTATTTTTGAGTATTTGGGGTTTTGTGTTTTTTGTTTTTTGTTTTTTTGAGTTGGAGTCTCACTCTGTTGCCCAGGCTGGAGTGCAGTGGCACGCTCCTGGCCATCGTAGCCTCCACTACTGGACTCTGGCGATCCTTCCACCTCAGCCTTCCAAGCAGCCGAAACTAACACGCCCAGCTAATTTTTTGATTTATTGTAGAGATGAGGTCTCACCACAGACTGGTCTCAACCCCACCGGCTCAGGCAGACCTCTCGCCTTGGCCTCCCAAAGTGCTGGGATTATGGGATTGAGCTGCCGTGCCTGGTCTGGTGTTTTTTATGTGTTGTTCAATGGCATTAAAATTTTTTAACATTATCTTTTGTCTTAAGTATACAGAAACAACATCAGGCCAAGCGCAGTGGCTCACCCCTGTACTCCTAGGGCTTTGAGTGAGGTGGGAAGATTCCTTAAGGCCAGGAGATGAGACCAGCACCCACCCCATCTCTACTTTTTTTTTTTTTAATTGGGTTATAGTGACATGATCCTGGAGACCTGGCTACTTGGGAGGGTGAAGCAGGGGATCGCTTGAGCCCAGAAGTTTGAGACTGCAGTGAACTGAGTGTGCCACTGTACTCAACTTGGATGACAGAGAAGGAAGGAAGGGAAGGAAAGGAGGCAGACAGGCAGGCTATAAACGCTATTGATCTTTACATATTGACCTTATATTCAGCCATCTTGCTAAAGTTTCTGTATTATTTCTAATATGTTGTAGATTCTTTTTGAATTTCAATGATCACAATTTTGCAAACTGAATAAGATGAATTAAATTCTGTCATCTTTATACCTTTCTCCCCCCCCCACTAGTGTGTCCATAACATCAGGAGGAAAACATTCAACATCAAATGCTTTTTCTGCCTTTATTGAAATGTTCATGTGTAATTTTTCTTTAATATGTTACTATGAATTATCTGGTTAATTTTCAAATATTATCCCTATGGCCAATACGCATATGAAAAGAAGTTCTAGCCGGGCTCGACGGCTCAGCCTATAATCCCACACCTTTGGGAGGCTGAGGTGAGTGGATTGCCTGAGCCCGCGGGTTCAAGACCTGCCTGGGCAACTTGGTGAGACCTCATCTCTACAATAAATCAAAAATTAGCTGGGTATGGTAGCGCGCGCCTGTAGTTCTGGCTACTTGGAAGGCTGAGGCGGAAGGATCACCAGCACCCAGCAGGTCGAGGCAGAAGTGGCCGGAAGCAGCCACTGCACTCCAGTCTGGGCGACAGAGTGAGACTCCAACTCAAAAAAAAAAAAAAAAAAAAAAGAAAAGAAAAGAAGTTCTATATCAATAGCTATTTCAGGGACAGTAAACTCATAACGAGATACTAAAACTCCTACCAGAATGGCTTAATTTAAAGCAACTTCCGCCTGACTCACAAACAGAAAACTAAACACTGCATGTTCTCATATATGGGAGCTAAACGGTCACAAAGATGGAAATAACAGACACTGGTGACACCAATAAGGGAGGAGGGGGAGGGGGTTAGGATTCAGAAACTACCCATGGGACACAAGGTTCACTGGGGAATGGGACACCTAAGATCCAATCCCCATCACTATACAATATGTCCATGTAACAAATACAAATGTGTACCCCCGAATCTAAAATAAAAAAAAATAATAAAGGGACTTCCAATACCAAGCATTGGCAAGGATATAGGGCAACTATAACTTTCATATATTGTTGATGAGAGTATAAATTGGTTAATCACTTGGAAGACTGTGACACTATATATCAAGTCTAGTCATACATATTTTATACTAATCAATAGTTCTACCACTTGGCATATACCCAAGAGAAAAGAGTATAATAATGTACAAGAATATTTATGGCAGCATTATTCACATTAGCAAAAACTGGAAATAATCTAAATGTCCTTTCAGAGAACCACAAATATTACATAACAGTTAGTAAAGATGAGCATGGTGGCTTATGCCTGTAATCTCAGCACTTTGGGAGACTGAAGCAGGAGGATTACTTGACCCCAGGAGTTGAAGACTAGCCCGGGCAACATAGTGAACTCCTCTCTACATAACAAATTAGCAGGACATGGTGGTGCGTACCTGTAGTCCCAGCTACTTGGGAGGCTGTGGCAGGAAGATCACCTGAGCCCAGGAGGTCGGGGCTGTGTTGAGCCATAAGCATGCCACTGTATACTCCAGCCTGAGCAATGGAGTGAGACTCCAACTCAAAAAAAAAAAAAATTTTTTTTTTGAGTGAGGTCTCACTCCATTGCCTAGGCTGGAGTGCAGTGGCACACTCACAGTCACCCCAGCGTCGGCCCACTGGGCTCTAGTGATCCTTCTGCCTCAGCCTCCCAAGTTGCCAGAACTATAGGTGCACACACAAAAAAATTGAATAAGCACAAACTACCACTACATACAACGATATAGATGAACCTTATATACAGAAGTTGAGTTAGAGAAGCCAGAGTACATCACAATTGATTCCATTTATACAAAGGTTTTTTAAAACTATGGTGAAAAGGTGTCAGAAGGGGATCTCCTTGGGGGTGGGTGTCTCCTGGGGGTGGAGGGGGTGTCAGGGGCATGAAGGAACCTTCTTGGATGTGAGAAATAATACAAATCTCAATGGCTTCCAGATATAAAATTTTATAGAGCTGTACACTTAAGATTTTTGCACTTAACAAACTTATACTTCAATAAAATAGACAAACAAGATTTAAAATAAAATCAGCAGCCAGGCCCAGTGGCTCAAGCCTGTAATCCTAGCACTTTAGGAGGTGGAGGCAAGAGGATTGCCTGAGTCCAAGGGTTCGAGGCCAGCCTGGGCAACTTGGTAAGACCTTGTATCTACAATACATCAAAAAATTAGCCAGGCATAGTATCACCTGCCTGTAGTTCCAGCTACTTGAAAGGCTGAGGTGAAAGGATCACCTCAACCCAGCAGATCAAGGCTGCAGTGGCCATGAGCATGCCACTGCACTCCAGTCTGGGTGACAGAGTGAGACGCTGACTCAAAAAAATAAAATAAAATAAAATCAGCAATAATCAGTTTAAAATGCAAAAAGTCATGATAATCACAAAACATCAAAATATTAAATACTGAAAAACTGACAAAAGATGTGAAAGATGTGTACTGAACAACAAAACATTGCTGAGGGAAATTTTAAGAGTAATAAATGGAGAGTTACTCTACGCTTATGAATCAGTAGACTCAGTAATGTTGAGATCTCTGTTCTTCCAAGATTGACCTATAGTCTCAACTGATTCTAAAATTCAAATGGAAATGCAAAGGATTTAGAATAGCCAAATCAACTCTGAAAAATAACAAAGTTGGAGAGAGAACACAACCTGATTTCAAGACTTTGTCAACCTTTTGGTATTGGCACAAAGATAGACAAATTAATAAAATACACTAGAGAATCCATATTAGACCCATACTATATATGGATAACTGATTTTCGACAAAGATCCAAAGGTAATTTAGCAGAGAAAAGATAGTTGAAAATGATAGACTTCTCAACAACTTGTATACATATATGCCAAAAAGTGAATTTCAATACATATCTCGCACCATCTACAAAATTAACTCAAAATGGATCATGGACCTAAATGTAAAACTTAAAATCATAAAACTTCTAGAAGAAAGAAAATCTTTGTGACCTTGGGTTAGCAAAGATTTTTTAGATACAGCACCAAAAGCATGATCCATGAAAGAAGACATTTATAAATTAGACTTCACCAAGATTTAAAAGATTTTGCACTTTGAAAATATCTGCAAATCAGATATCTGTAGAGATTGTGTCCAGAATATATAAAGAGCTCTCAAAACTCAGTAATCCGGCCAGGCATGATGGCTCACGCCAATAATCCCAGCACTTTGGAAGGCTGAGGTGAGAGGATTGCCACAGCCCATGGGTTTGAGACCAGCACGGGTATCTTGGCAAGACCTTGTCTCTGCAACAAATTAAAAAATTAGTCGGGTGTGGTGGTGTCCACCTATAGTTCCAGCTACTTGGAAGACTATGGCGGAAGGATTGCCTGAGCCCAGGTCGAGGCTGTGGTGGCTGTGAGCATGCCACTGGACAGAGTGAGACTCCGACTCAAAAAAAAAAAAAAAACCCCGAAAAAACTTAGTAACCATTAGTCAGTAGGGAAATGTAAATTAAAACCACAACAATATACCACTACATGCCCACTGAAATGGGTAAAATTAAAAAGACTGACCATGTTGGTGAGGCCGTGAGGCAACTGGAAGACTCATACATGACAGGGAGGGATGTAAAAAGGTGCAGCCAAAAGAGACTCAGCCAGACCACCCCAGAGATATAAAAATATGTGTTACGTAATGATTTGTACAGGATTGAATGTTCATAGCAGCCTTCACTGGTAATAGTTGAAAACCGGGAGACAACCCCTTCGGGTCCCATCTCACTGTGGGAGCTTTTCTATCCTCTCAATAAATCCTGCTTTCTAAAAAAAAAGAAAAAGAAAACTGGAAACAACCCAAATGTACATCAACAGGTGAAAGGATAAGCAGTAGTATAGCCACAGAATGGAATACTACTCAGCAATAAGGTGAAGTGTTGATCCACACTACAACATGAATGAATCTCAAAAGAGTTATGCTAAGTGAAAGAAATCAGACAAAAATAGTATATATTGTATGATTCCATTTATATAAAATTCTGGAAATATTTATTTTTTCTTTCTTTCTTTCTTTTTTTTTTTGAGTTGAAGTCTCACTCTATCACCCAGGCTGGAGAGCAGTGGCATGCTCCCGGTCACCACAGCATCGACCTGCTAGGCTCAGGTGATCCTTCTGCCTCAGCCTTCCAAGTAGCTGGAACTACAGGCACTTGCTACCATGCCCATCTAATTTTTTGATTTATTGTAGAGATGAGGTCTCACCAAGTTGCTCAGGCTGGTCTCGAACCCGCAGGCTCAGGCAATCCTCCCACCTCAGCCTCCCAAAGTGCTGGGATTATAGGTGTGAGCCACCATGACCAGTTGCTTTCTTTTTTCCTTTTTTTTTAATCTCAGCAGATTTCCTTTGTTAATATTTTTATTTTTTGAGACAGGTTCTTGCTCTGTCACCCAGGCTGGAGTGCAATGGAATGATCCTGGCTCACTGTAACCTTGACCTCCTAGGCTCAAGCAATCCTCCTGTCTCAGCCTCTTTAGAGACTGGACCTACAGGTGCACACCACCACACCCAGCTAATTTTTTAAATTTTTGTAGAGACAACTCACTATGTTGCTTAGGCTGGTCTCAAACTCCTGGTCTCAAGATATCCTCCCTCCTCAGCCTCCCAAAGTGCTGGGATTAAAGGCATGAGCCACTGTACCTGGCCAAAATCCTGGACATTTAAAAAAACTAATCCATATGTTGAGAAACAGATCAGTGGTTTACTGGGGTGAGGAGGCGTAAAGAAGGGAAGTTGTTACAAAGGGGCACAAGGAAACATTTTAGGGTAGTGGCTTTGTTCACTATGTTGATTATGGTGATGATTTTATGAGTGTATACATATATAAAACTTCAAATTGACTGGCTGTGGTGGCGCAGCCTGTAATCCCAGCACTTTGGGAGGCTGAAGCAAAAGGATTGCCTGAGCCCAGGAGTTCAAGACCAGCCTGGGCAACTTGGTGAGACCCCCCCATCTCTAAAAGAAATCACACACACACAAAAACTAGCCGGACATGGTGGCATGCGTCTGTAGTTCCAGCTACTTGGAAGGCCGAAGAATCGCCTCGCCTGAGCCCAGCAGGTCGAGGCTGCGGTGGCCGGGAACGTGCCACGTGCCACTGGCCACTACCCTCTAGCCTAAGTGACAGAGTGAGACTCCAACTCAAAAAAAAAAAAGTTAAAAACTGTAGATAAGTACTGTCATCAGCACACAGATGGTGGTTAGCAACATGAGACTATAAGCATGAAAGCAAACAAGGAGAACATAGTTTTTTTCACATATTTAAGAAATATTGAGGGCAACCCCTTCGGGTCCCCTTCCACTCTGGGAGCTCTTTTGTCCTCTCAATAATTCCCACTCGCCTCCCCGCCCCCCAAAAAGAAAAAGAGATATTGAGTGCCTACTAGGTACAGATATTACGCTAGGGGTTAGGGATACTAAAATGACTGCAACCTTGCTGCTGTAAATCTAGTGTTAGAATTACACATGTCAACAGGCAACCATTAAAGTGTCACATATACCCAAAGAAGAGAAAATAAAGAGTTCTGGGAGGACAGTCAGAGAAACCTCCCAGAGGAAGTCATGACTGATCTGAGACTTGAAGTGTATGTAGGAGTAACTAGAATGAGATAAATTGTGCCGAGCAGAGCAGCTAACACAGTGATCTGGGAAATAGTTGCAAAAGTTCCATCCATTGGTGTTACAATTTTGAATTTTTCCTAAATAAGTCCTCCCCTCCCACTTCCCCACCAAACTGTGTAAGATCCAGCTCCACAAAAACCTGAATTTGCCCTTACACAGGTCTTTCTTTTGGGCTACATGGAATTTAGCCCCTTCTGATGTTTGGGGAATTCCTTGAGTCTTCCCACAAAGCCAGTATCCTCTACAGAAGCTGAAAATGCCAAACCAGTTGAGAAGCTGCACTTTCTTTTTATTTTATTTTAAAGATGAGGGGTACAATTCAGGGTTAGGTATACAAATGTTCATTATGCAGGTACCCTTGTTGATGAGGTGTGCCCCTCCCTCCCCTGACAATTTCCATCAACTGCCAATCCCACCCCCCACTCCCTACCCCCCAGCAGTTTCCCACTACTGCCAATCCCTTTCTGAGAGTATTATGATAATTGCTCAAGGTCTGCTTATGAGTGAGAACATATGGTACTCTGTTCTTCGTTTCTGTAACTGAGATCACTGAGTATGATAGACTAAATTCATCGAAGTTGCTGCGAAAGTCCATATGTTTGTCCTTCTTTATGGCTGCAATAATATTCCATTGTGTAAATGTACCACTTTTTTTTTTACCCAGTCCAGCTTCGATGGGCAGCATGGTTGACTCAATGTTTTTGCGATTGTGAATAGAGCTGCAACAAACATGCATGTGCAACAAACATGTTTGTAGACTGATTTGAGTTCCTCTGGGTGTTTTCCCAATAATGGGATTGCTGGGTCATATGGAAGGTCAATTTCTAGTTCTTTCAGAAATCTCCACACTGTCTTCCAAAGAGGTTGCACTAGTTTGCATTCCCACCAGCAGTGTAGAAGCATTCCTTTTTCTCCGCATCCTATTCTTTCTCTTTCTTTTTTGAGTTGGAGTCTCACTTTGTTGCCCAGACTGGAGTACAGTGGCACACTGCTCATGGCCCCCACAGCCTCGACCTGTTGGGCTCAGGCGATTCTTCCACCTCAGCCTCCTGAATAGCTGGAACCACAGGCACACGCCACCATGCCCAGGTAATTTTTTGATTTATTACAGAGACGCGGTCTCACCAAAGTGCCCAGACTGGCCTCGAACCTCTGGGCTCAGGCAATCCTCTCACCTCGGCTTCCCAAAGTGCTGGGATTACAGGCTTGAGCGACTGCGTCTGGCTTATTTTTTCAACTTCCCTTGGAGTTAAAAGCATGGCTACTAAGGTCCTGCTGATCACATACTTGTAAGTTGGTAGCTAGTTGACAACAAATCAAGGAAAGACCCTGGTGAATTGCCTCTATATGTAGCACTTGTGTTAAGATCCAATTCCTGAAGCAGTAGATACTGATACAAAGTGTTTTTGTACTTGAGAACAGTGGCTACAGTTTCCTCACTGGACCAATTGTACAGTATAATTTTGAGATTTATTCCTAGCTGTGTGGCTCAGATTAATGTTGACTCTATTCCTTATGGCTATTATGTAAGCAGCATAATATTTTTCTAATAAAATTTCTTTTATGCTGAAACCCAGAATCCATCTCTGTTGCTTCTGACCAAGAACCCAAATTTGGTTTTTGGGAGTTGAATGCTTACAAAGCAGACCCTAGTATGCATAATTGGCCAGATGGACAGGGCAGGATGGAAGGCATTGAGGATACAACTATTCCTGGCTGGGAAAATGGTGACTCTGAGATAAGACAGCAATCTCACACCATGGAGAAATGTATTCTAAAGCTGAGCAGGCCTTAGGAAGAGTATTCTTCCCATGTTCATATCAGATGTGGCTGTTGAGGACATGAAACCAGGGAGCTGCGGTTTACCTGAAAAAGAAGACCACGTATCATTCCAGAGATCCTAGACATGATGTTGGATAGAGTAACTGGATGAGATGTTGGCTGATCCCCTTTGGGAAATAAATACATTTTTCATGTAGGCATGAACATTTGTATAAGAAGGATGTGGCAGGGTGCTCACGCCTATAATTCCAGTACTTTGGGAGGCTTAGGTGAGGATCACTTGAGGCTAAGAGTTTAAGACCAGCCTGGTCGATATAGTGACATCATCTCTACAAAAAAAAAAAAAGAGGAATAAGGATGTATATAAATAACAGGATACTTCATTCTTCCCCTCTTCCTTGCTATGGAGTTCTGATTCTGTTTACCTGACACACAACTAGGTCATTTGTGGTAATCCCATTTTATTGGTCGACAAGATGGTTTAGGAAGGGGTAGATGACCAATGCAGCTAATGAGCTATGAAGAGAGGCTGCTCAGAGGCTTATGGGAAAGGTCTCCTTTTTGATAAACAGAAACAGAATGAACTCCTGCAGCTGTCTCCAACAGGAGTCAGCCTGGACAACGAAACCCACATCCTGAGGAATGTTAAAGCAGAAAGATGGAAGAAACCTGGTTCTTTATTGTTAACACCGAGCTCCTGAATTAACCAGCCCAGAAGCCTCCGAACTCCAGACTTTTTGATTTGTATCATTTAATAATTTTGAATTGGTTTTGTTTGTTTCTTGCAATTGAAAGCATCTTTGGTCTGGGCACGGTGACTCACGCCTATAATCCCAAGATGAGAGGATTGCCTGAGGCCACAGGTTTGAGACCAGCCTGGGCAACTTGGCGAGACCTCATCTCTACAATAAATAAATAAAAAAAATTAAGCCGGGCTCGGTGGCTCAGCCTGTAATCCCGTGTCTTTGGGAGGCTGAGGTGAGTGGATTGCCTGAGCCTGCGGGTTCGAGACCCGCCTGGGCAACTTGGCGAGACCTCATCTCTACAATAAATCAAAAATCAGCCAGGCGTGGTAGCACGCGCCTGTAGTTCCAGCTACTTGGAAGGCTGAGGCGGAAGGATCGCCGGAGCCCAGCAGGTCGAGGCTGTGGTGGCCGGGAGCGGCTACTGCACTCCAATCTGGGCGACAGAGTGAGACTCCAACTCAAAAAAAAAAAAAAATTATCTGAGTGTTGTGGCGTGTGCCTGTAGTTCTGGCTACTTGGAAGGCTGAGGCGGAAGGATTGCCTAAACCCAGCAGGTTGAGGCTGCGGTGGCCATGAGCATGCCACTCCACTCCAGCCTGAGCGACAGAGTGAGACTTCAATTAAAAAAAATAAAAACAGAAACAAAACAAACCCAAAGTATCCTTCTCCTGACACTATGGAGTATAGAATTTGAAAATAAGGCTAGTAGATAAAGAAGAGATGAGTCCATGCAGGGCCTCCACTTCATCTGAGAGTAAGGAACCAAGGAAGGCTTGACATCATTAGATTGGCACTCCTGTTACATTGAGAACAGACTGGAGAGGAATGAGGTGAAGAAAGGGAGATTGAGAATGGTGACCTTTAGATGAAACTTAGGAGTACTCCAGTCTTTGAAAAAGTCTCTGAGCCGGGCTCGGTGGCTCAGCCTGTAATCCCACGCCTTTGGGAGGCTGAGGTGAGTGGATTGCCTGAGCCCACGGGTTCGAGACCCGCCTGGGCAGCGAGACGTCATCTCTACAATAAATCAAAAAATCAGCCGGGCGTGGTAGCACATGCCTGTAATTCCAGCTACTTGGAAGGCTGAGGTGGAAGGATCGCCGGAGCCCAGCAGGCGAGGCTGCGGTGGCCGGGAGCGGTCACTGCACTCCAGTCTGGGCGACAGAGTGAGACTCCAACTCAAAAAAAAAAAGAAAGAAAAAGTCAAAGAAAAAGTCTCTGGATCAACCCAAGAGGAATATTAAGAAACTACTATTCACGTGGTAAAAGGGGAAACATTAGAAAAGCAGGAGGATAGAAAAGATTTGAGCACTTTGGGTTGGGCAAAAGTGAAGGCAATAAAGAATTTAAAGAAAAAGTGAATTATGAGAGGCTGCCAATTGCCAGAGAGGTCCAGGAAGAGAAGGAAGGACGGAAATTTGGCAGTCTGGAGATTGGTTACTATTAGTGACCTTTGCAACAGTAATTTATGAGTAATAGGATAAATACAATATCACAGAGGGTTAAAGAATGAATGGAAAGTGAGAAAGACAGTAAGTTTATAACTTAAGGACACTGACAGTAATATCACAGGTCCTCACTTAATAAATACAAATTAAGCCAGTGATTTGGTGCACAGAGGCCAAATTCTGAGAGCCATGCCCTATTCAGGAGTTCAGTATAACTAGATTATGTTCGAGGACACATGGTTAGAAAGAAACAAAACATAAGATAGGGAGCTGGGTGTGGTGGCTCCCATCTATAATCCAAGCACATTGGGAGGCCAAGGAGGGAGCATCATTTGGGCTGAGGAATTCAAGATTAGCCTGGGCAACACAGCGAGACCTCATCTCTACAAAAAATTTAAAAATTAGCTGGGTGCAGTGGTGTGCACCTGTATTCCCAGCTACCCAGGAGGCAGAGGTGGAAGGATCTCCTGAGCCCAGGAGGATGAGGCTCTGGTGAACAGTGATCATGACACTGCACTCCAGCCTGGGAGGCAGAGTAATACCCTGACTCAAAAAAAAAAAAAATAAATAAAAAGACATAAGATAGGAACAGATCATGCTGGTCCTTGTAAACCTGGTTCAAAAGTTTGAATATTCCGTGCAAGCAATGGACAGTTGGATAAAAACATGAAGATGAAAAATGACAAATTAAAAGCTTTTTAGGAGGAAAATTAGCTGGACTGCAGGATTGATGGGATGTGAATGTCAGCCAGGGAAGTGAATGAGATTATCAAAGATGCATATGTGCACCAGAAAGACAGCCTAGCATGGAATCTTGAGAAATACCAGCGCATTAGGTAGAGCTCCCTGATTAATATACCACGAATGGGTTATAGGTGTGACCAAAATACTGATCCCCTTGGTTTGAATGGATGATGAGAGCCACTGGCAGGTCACCTGCAGCTGTGAGCTGCCTCGTTGGTTAACCCCAATGTGTCTCTGGAGGGTAGACATTATATTCTTTCAGCTTTGTACGCCGAATTCGGTGACTGTGAAGTCATACTTGATACTCTCCCCAGTAAATGTTGGTTGAATGAATAAACGTACAGCAACATTGTGATAAAAGGTTTAAAGGATAGGTTGGAGCTAGATCAGTGACTGTTGTTATTGTTGCAGTTTTTATGGTTTTATTTAAACACAAATGAAACATGCACATAAGCTGTCTATTCATTTTCTTCACTGTGCAATCTGGCATTAGGATTGGTGACTCTGATGGCCAACTGGGCAGCATTCTACAGTGGTTTTGTGGTTCTTGGAGGAAACGTGAGCAGTCTCAGCACATTATTTGTTGCGTATCAGCAGCTCTTCCAGCTCCTTGACACTGTGGACCAGGAATTTCCGGAAGCCACCGGGCAGCATGTGCTTTGCTTTGATCAGTGATTCTTAAACTTCCAAGTGTACATTAAGATTACCTACTAGTGGCTTCAGGCACAGTGGCTCATGTCTGTAATCCCAGTGCTTTGGGAGGCCAAGGTGGAAGGATTGCTTGAGGCCAGGATTTGAGACCAGCCTGGGCAACATAGTGAGACCCTGACTCTACAAAAAATATTTTAAAATTAGCCAGGCATGGTGGTGTGGGTGACTAATCTCTAGTCCTAGCAACTCAGGAGTTTGAGGCTGCAGTGAGCTATGATCCCACTCCAGCCTGGATGGCAAAAAATTACATAGTGCCTTTTAAACCAGGCACAGTAGTGCACCCTTGTAACCCCAATTCCTTGGGAGGCTGAGGCAGGAGGATCACTTGAGCTCAGGAGTTTAAGACCAGCCTGGGCAACATAGCAAAATCCCATTAAACAAAAAAAAAAAGAATACCTAATGCCTCTCAAACTTAAACATGTATATGATTCTGAGTAGGTCTAGAGTGAAGTCTGAAGTTTTGTATTTCTAAAATGTTCCCAAAGGGTGATCAGGGACTACACTAAGTAGCAAGAAACATACTAGTTATAAATGCACACTGTAGAGCGTTCCCATGAAACACAAATTCGGTAGGTAAGGGTAGGACCAAGGAATCTGCATTTTAATAACATTAACTATGAAGTAGTGGGCCTAGGACCCAGTATGATGAAATGTGAATGTTAAGCTAAGTTTTGTGGTAGTAGAAAGGTATGGAGGATTTCTGAACATGAACATTACACGGGGATATTTTAGAAAAACTATTCTGTAATTAAATGCATAATTGTGGTACAATAAGAACATTTTATTTAGTCTTTGTGCCTAATTCCTGACAGCTTCTAAAACCCTTGGAATTTCCCGATTGGGATGATAGAAACTAAGTTTGTTATTCACAACAAGCCTTTTTCAACTATACCTGAGTTTATGCCAGTAAGTTAACCCTTTATGGGTCCCTAGGTAGTTTCGGGATGGAAAATGATTTCCAGAGGAGCCAATGATGTGATTAGAGAGCTGGGAAGGGAGAGGGGCTAGAGATTGAGCTCAATCACCTATGACCAATGACTTAATCAGTCATGCCTATGTAATAAAACCTTAAGAACCCTAAAATAGGCGGGTACAGTGGCGTGCATCTGTAATCTCAGAACTTTGGGAGGCCACGGATGGAAGATTGCTTGAGGCCAGGAGTTCTAGACCAGCCTGGGCAACACAGTGAGATCTCGTATCTCCAAAAATATTAAAAAATTATCTGAACGTAGGGGCACACACCTATGGTCCCAGCTACTCAAGAGGCTGAGGCAGAAGGATCACCCAAGCCCAGGAGGTCAAGGCTGCAATGAGCCGTGATTGCGCTGCTGCACCCCTGCTCAGTTGACACAGTGAGATTCTGAATCAAAAACCAAAACCAAACACACAAAAAACCTTAAATAACAGGGTTTGGAGAGCTTCTGGGCTGGCAATACTTTGAGGTGCTGGAAGGGTGATGCACTCAGAGAAAGTAAAAGACTTCTGTTCCCTATATACTGCTCTATGCATCTCTTCCATTTGGGTGTTCCTGAGTTGTATCCTTTGTAACAAATGCACAATAAATGATGAAAATGTAAACCAGTAAAATGGTTTCTTGAGTTCTCTGAGCCATTCTAGCAAATTATCAAACCTGAGGAGAGGTCATGAGAACTGCTGATTTATAGCCAGTTGGTCAGAAGTACAGGTGGAAACCTAGGACTTGCAACTGGCATCTGAAGTTGGGCAGTTTTAAGGGACTGAACCTTTAACCGCAGGGACTATACTTATACAAACGTCAGGTGGTTAATCTTACTGCTGACAACTGAACTGAATTGTAGGACACCCAGCTGGTGTTACACCTAGTTGCTGGGGTGGAAAAAACCCACATATTTGGTGTCAGAAGTGAGTAAAAACAGTTCATACTGAAAAATGGAATAAGAGATCACAAACAAATCACTTTAGAGGCTTTGTATAACTTTATACAAGGTACCCTTATGTGTGTGGCTCACTAATGTGTCTTTAACATCAGGAATACTGCCTGGCATAGAGAAGACACTCAAATGTTGGTTACATGAATAAACTGTAGCAGGAATAGCCTTTAGGGCTAAAATTAGGATGGTGACTATAGATATGAAAAACAGATCCCTTAGTATCTAATACTTAGTTAAAACCAAAAGATTAACTTGTATTAAGCTTTTAAAATTTTAAGGTTCTTACAACATGGCTTTCTTCACCTCCATGTAAAATTTCAGTATTCATGGTAATTGTACACTGTTCCAGTAACCTAAAATAAAGGCATCTCTGAAAATTCTTATGCCATATCCTTTAAAGTTTAAAAAAAAACACCAAACATCCAAATTAAAAAAAATTTTTTTTTAGATTAGAAAATATAGTTTATTTAGAAGGTAAATTAGAGAGAGAGAGAGAGAGAGAGAGAGAGAGAGAGAGAGAGAGAGAAGATTCACCTCCCCAAGACAGGGGAAGGGGCCAAAGCCAGGAAATATGGCCTGGTCACAGCTCAAAGAGCATATGACCACACCATAGCTTAGCAAGGCAATGGCCTGGCAATGGACATGGCAATGGCAGCCTAAATAAAATTTAAATGGTGTTACTCACTACTATAAATAAAGATAGCTTATCTGGTATCCCCTATGATATGGATAATTAATATAAAACAGTGGAAGAGCCTTAATTTTTAAAAAACTATATACTGTATGCTATGGCTTGAATGTTTATCCCCTCCAAAACTTATGTTGAAATTTAGTTGCCAATGTAAAAGTGTTGGGAGGTGGGGCCTTTAAGAGGTGATTAGGCCATGAGGGCTCCACCCAGACAGGCAGGTTTAATGCCTTTATAAAAGTGTTTTCTGGGGCTAGATTCTCTCTTAGACCTCCTGCCTTCTTTCCCTCCAGAGGATGTAATGTTCAGACATCATTTGGAATCAGAATCGCCAAACCTGCCAGTGTCTTGATATCAGACTTTCCAGTCTCCAAAACTGTTAGCAAATAAATTCCTGTTCATTGGAACTTACCCAGTATCAGGTATTCTGTTATAGCAGCATGAATGAACTAAGACACTGATTCACTATTTATTTTAAATAATAAAAAAATTTAAAGCTAATGTTATCTAGCTAAAAAGGTTTTGTTTAATTGGATAGTATACTAATATAATATTACATGGCCTTGAAAAATCACATTTTGAAAAACTATTAATAGACACAGGAAAATGAATAAGTGAAACTTACTGCTGGGTATAGATGTACTGGATTACATAGACTTTTATTTTCTTACATTATTCTATGCTTCCCAAGTTTAACAATTAACTGACAAAGCTTCTAATTAGAAAACTTGTGTTTTAAAGTGTGTTTAGGAAGAGTGCTGTGGCTCATACCTGTAATCCTAGCACTTTGAGAGGACAAGGTGAGAGACTACTTGAGCCCAGGAGTTTGAGACCAGCCTGGGCAACATAGTGAGACCTCATCTCTACAAAAAAATTTGAAAAGTTAGCCCATCATAGTGGCATGAACCTATAGTCCCAGCTTGTGGGGAGGCTGAGGGGGAAGGATTGAATGAGCCCAGTTGGTGGAGGCTGCGCTGATTGTGCCTCCAGTACTCCAGCCTGGGTGACATAGTGAGACCCTGACTCAAAAATAAATGCATAAAATAAAGTGTGTTTGAGATTACTATTTTTAGATTTTGGAATTCAGTAATCCACTGTGTGATGCCTAGAAACTGCCATGTGGCCTGGCAGAAAGGAAAAGTGAGAGGATAACATCCTGCAGTTCTGACTAATGAAGTTTGTGATATAACATTTAGTAACACCGAATACTAGCAACATTCCCTGCACACTTGTTCCGTAAGAATCACTGAGAATTTTTACATGATTTATTTAATAAACCAATTAAAGATACAAAAATGTTTAGAGGATTCCAAAATTTAAATTTTTGTTTAAATACAAATTCACTCTGTAATATGAAAACACATAACATTAGGCCTCTAAACATGATTTTTCATCTACAAAAATTTCTCTTTGCTATACTACAAAATTTGCAGAAAAAATTATCTTGTGACATTAAATGTACATTATTTACAGTTGAAAAAGTAATCTAAAAACTATTTCATTTCGGAAACTTGGATATATATGTTATCTTTGTATGCAATTCCCCCCCACTCTACCCCCAATAAAAAATAATCCAAAATATAAAGTAATTATGCCTTTATAACAACTGACTACTTAGCCAGATTAGCCCAAGGCTCAAGTTGCTTTCTTGGCCCTTAAGAAAGAGCCTTGACTCTCTCAGAATAGCAGTATACCATTTAGCACTCAGCAACGTAAGTTTACTAATGGACCACAATGTACAGTGATCTAAAAAACGAACTATCAGGAAGGATTTTAAGGCAAGTTTTACTGAGAATAGAAAAATGAATTGGGAGGGGCAGGGATCACCTATTTTTCTGCAATATTTTCGCTATTCTACAATATTAGGAAATAGTCTTATAATGTTTTAATTGACAGAACTTTAAAATATTGGTGTTAGAAAAAAAATTAGAACTAGAAGGAAAACTTGAGATCATTTAGTCTAGTCCAATGCATCCCTTCCTTTTATGAAAAGAACTAAATGACTTGCCCAAGTTATATAGCTAGTAGTGGAAGTGTCACGCTTAGACTGATGCTTTTACACTATCCAGTTTCTGAAACAGATTCAGTCATATCATGGACACATTTCAATTTTTTATGTTATTTTACATCTTCATAGTTCGTTATACAGTGCAGTCACCTAAAAATCAATCTAAGTGACATAATTTTTAAAAAGCATAAAATAGGTTTTTTTGTATCTGAAAGAGTCAAGACTTAACTTATACAAGTGGAATGAAAACAGTTCCTATATAAACGTCCTGTTGCCTTACATTTAAGTACTGTATTTACAAAAGAATCAGAAAAGCTAATACATGTAAAATTAGTAAAGAAACTTCAAAAATGCTTATGATATAGCAACTGAAAAAAATCTCAAAAGAATATCTTCATAGTATAAAATGCCTGTTCCTTCACAACTGACTTCTGAAACATTTACAGAACAAAGAGAAACACTTGGGTTTTCCTCCCTCATCTAACAAAGTCAAAATTAACTCTAAATTATTTTTGACAATTACAAAATTAGGAACCTCTGTAGAATTTATCTTAGAATCAATCAGATAGTTTGCATACAATGAAAACTGTTCAATTAAAAAACAATCATTTATAACCTTTGGTATAGTAACTAAAAAGAGTTGGGCTCCAGAAGTTCATTTTGCTTCACAGCTACCTGAGAAGTAAACCCATTGGAACTGGACACCACCATCACATAAGGCTGTGGCTGTTGCTCAGTTTTCTCAGTATCTTCTTTCAAATGATCTTCAACCTCCTTTTTCTCTACTTCCTGTATAAGAGTTTTTGCTTCTTGCGCTTTGATAACTGAAGTGATTACAGTGCCAGGTGGGTGAGCAACCAACTGTGAAGTGCGGGGAGAAAAGGTCACCACAGGGGCTGTAGGACTGAAGGATGGAGATGAAGCCACACTGACGGTTCCATTGCAAATGGACTGAACGTTGCTAGTAAGAACCTGCTGTACGTGGGCAGGGCTCAGGACAATTGAATGAGGAGAGCCTGGCTTCTGTGACTGTAGCATGACATTTTCTTTCAGTACTGTCATGGGCTGTGATGATGGAATGGCTTGTAAGATAAACTTCTGAGATCCAGCACCTGCTGATGGATCTGTGCTGGCGATAACTGTTGTGAGTGGCACTGTCTGGAGTGTTACTGTATGCAACTGCTGATTCCCAGGAGACACCACCACTGGAACCTGGGCTGGAGCCTGTATAGTCCTACAGAGATTATGGAATAAAAACGAGACAATTAGCACATTCCACATCATTTACAACTTTTTAACACTTGGCAAGTCATTTTGTCAAAATGCAAGTTATACATTTCAAAAGCTACTTCCCATATTTCCAACATAGCATAACCAACATCATGCAAGACCCTGTAAGAAACACTGTACATAGACACCTAACACAGAACCCTCAAGCCATTCACTATGGAACCACCTGGTGAGTGCTATGGAAAAAAGAGCTGTACCTAGTGCCATTAAGATGGATGGGGAACTAATTTTGTTGGGGAAGAGGAGGATATCAAAATGCTTATTAGCAAGGAAGTTACGTGAGCTGCTTGAATGAAAACTAGGGATTTAAAAGTAAATCTGTGTGAATCACTCTTGCTACTTTAATATTTGAGGGATAACGTCATCAACGTGCTCATCCACAACAATCACCAAACTTCATGTAATTGTTTTCAACCTGTTTTTCTTTTAACATATAAAGAGGAAAAATGCTTAAGTAGTTAAAAAAAAACTGGTGTAAATGTACATGGGGATAGAATTCTTAGAATTTTAATAGCTCATGGTTTATATCACATTCACATAAAATAAGTCATGATTATATGGTTAATTCATGAGGGTTCTTAGGCTAGCAGAGAAACTAAGATCAAGCTTTGACAAAAGTAAGTAGAAACATGTTTTATCAGCTTTCTAGGTTCAAACAAGTTTCACAAATGTATTTAGTATTTTGTTGAGTCAGAGTCTCACTCTGTCACCTAGGCTGGGGCGCAGGGCATTCACAGACACTGCAGCCTCAACCTGCTGGGCTCAGGCGATCCTTCCACTTCAGCCTTCCAAGTAGCTGGAACTACAGGCATAAGCCACCATGCCCAGCTAATTTTTTAATTTATTGTGGAGATGAGGTTCAGTCTTCCAAGTAGCTGGAACTACAGGCATGAGCCACCAAGTTGCCCAGGCTGATCTCAAACCCCTGGACTCAGGCAGTCCTCTGGCCTCTACTTCCCAAAGTGCTGGCATTATAGGCATGAGCTACCACACCTGGCAAATTTTCACAAATTTTAGCCATAAAGTTGCAATTTAACATAAAATACTTTAATGTAAAATCCAGTTTATGTGAAGTTGTTAATCCCACTTATGGAAGTAAAAGTTACATTAACGATATTATGAGTCAATCTAATTTTAAAAGTTCATAGCTGTAAAAGAGTTACAGCCATTGTTATTATAGTATAAAACAAATGCATTTGAAAAATCTCAACGTCTGGATCTCAACTGTTTCTTCTGAATTCTATAAAGTTATTTTATGAAAGATACTTGATTTTGGTCGGCGTGGTAGCTCATGCCCATAATCTCAGCACTTTTGGGAGGCTGAGGTGAGAGGACTGCTTGAGACCACAGGTTTGAGACCAGACTGGGGAAACACAGAAAGAACCCTGTCTCTAATACAAAAATTAAAAAAAAAAAGAATACCTGGTTTTTACCTCAAACAGCTAATAGTTATATTAGTCCCCCATAAACCAAATGTTAAATATTACCAGTAGATTATTAAAGGTAAATTTGGAATTTTTTTTTTTGAGTTGGAGTCTCTCACTCTGTTGCCCAGGCTAGAACGCAATGGCATGCTCATGGCGATTGCGGCCTCTACCTGTTGGGCCCAGGTGATCTTTCCACCTCAGCCTTTCAAGTAGTTGGAACTACAGGCATGCGCCACCATGCCTGGCTAATTTTTTGTTTTACTGTAGAGATGAGGTCTCACCAAGTTGCCCAGGCTCATCTGGAACCCATGGGCTCAAGCAATACTCTCACCTCGGCCTCCCAAAGTTCTGGAATTATGGCTGTTGAGTCACAGTGCTTGGTTGAAAGTTTTAGTTATGTGGTCTGCTACTTACAGAAGAGAAATGAAATTCTGGAGAAGAAAACAAACTGGCCTGGTGAAAAGATGAAACAAAGACCCAAAGCAACTGAAGACAAGTTCAAAGGAAGTGAGAAAACAGGATGACTAGAGCCTACCTGTTCACGTAGAGGATACAGACTGGCACCCCAGTCACCACTGTAAGCATCAGTCTACAGAAGGATGTTAGCAGCTCTCCTGAAGGACAGAGCTAGCTGACAACATGAGCTGTGTAATGAACATCTGAGAGGTGGGCGGGGTGTGGCTAGGAAGAATGGCCAGAAGTGCAGCAGGGGTTGCGATGGGAGGAAATAGAATTACCCTGGGAGCAGGGAGCCTTCCCAGAATACACTGTGCCTCCCCTTCTCCTCTTGCCCACCTGACTCAGAGTGGCTTAGGTGGAATGTGAGTTTGGGTGTGATATCTTATCCTACAGCCAGATAACATTTTAAAACAAAAAAGGCCCAAAGGCTTCCCAAGAGTTTATTTACATGCATGTACACAAAGACAACAGAGTTAGCATACAGATTGTATCTATAAATATGTATAACCTTGCCATCCTATAAATATTATCTCCATTTTACATATGAAAAACTTTAACGCACAAAAGAGGTTAAACAGCTTGCATAAGATAACCAGTTAGAGAAGAGGTCATATGATTGCAGAGCCAATGTACCTAAACATTAGAACATACCACTGCCTCTTGTCCTGAATAACTTCAGTTAAAGATGAATATTAGCTGGGCGTGGTGGCTCATGCCTATAATCCTAGCGCTTTGGGAGACTGAGGTGAGAGGATTGCCTGAGCCCACGGGCTGGGCTTCAGACCAGCCTGGGCAACTTGGTGAGACCTCATCTTTACAATAAAACAAAAAATTAGTCAGGCATGGAGACATGTGCCTGTAGTCCCAGCTACTTGGAAGGCTGAGGCAGAAGGATTGCCAGAGCCCAGCAGGTCGAGGTTGTGGTGGTCATGATCATACCATTACACTCCAGCCTGGGCGACAAGAGTGAGACTACAACTCAAAAAAAAAAAAAGACAAATATTTACTATCATATCCTTAAACTACAAGCAGTTATAACTCTTTAATATACACCTTTCCCCTTTCTCTTTCCTTCTCTAAGGTATGTCACAAGCAATAATGTACCTGGAAATTTTCCATATTGCTAATCAAAGCTACCACTAGGCTGTCAATGTTTTTGTTCAAATTAGCAAAAGATGTCCTTTTCTTGAGACACCTGACTGCCATCTGCCAGAAAATGTATATACTTATCTACAATGTAAATAAATTGGCTTCTTTTAACAAATTCTAAATAATTTTCACTAATAAAAATTCAGAGATTAAATAATAGAATATTATGGAGCTTTCCCTCAACTATAGGAATCTTCAATTATTTTTTCTTGGTTAAAGATTAAACTGTCAGTTGTGTCTGGCTATATTATATTATACAACACAGATTATATATATATATATATATATATATATATATATACACACATATATATATGTATGTGTGTGTGTGTGTGTGTGTGTGTATATATATATATATATATATATATATTTTTTTTTTTTTTTTTTTTTTTTTTTTGAGTTGGAGTCTCACTCTGTTGCCCAGACTGGAGTGCAGTGGCCGCTCCTGGCCACCGCAGCCTCGACCTGCTGGGCTCCGGCGATCCTTCCGCCTCAGCCTTCCAAGTAGCTGGAACTACAGGCGTGTGCTAACACGCCCGGCTTATAACATAGATTATATTACAGCTGACTGCCTTTTAAAAAAAACCTCCTAAGCTGTTTGTAAACCACTGGTATGATATTGGTAATGTATAATTAATGCAAATGTCTGCGGCTAAGAAAGACACACAACATAACATTTAGCTTTAGTCCAGAAAAGTGTCATTTACTTGTCACAACTACCTGTAAGGTTAAATAGTATCATTTTTGTTGTATAGATGAGGAAACAGACTCAGAATAGTTCATTTGATTCACTTTCATATCTAATAACTGATGAGACTAAAGAGCTAGAAGCTTGTACCTACATTCTTCCTCTATTACACTGCTTTTAATATACTTGTACATTATATATTTTAGAGGATAATTCATTTAAAGATCCTAAGACAAACTCTGTGCTTGGATGAATATTACAGGGAAAGAAGTTATGCTAAGTAAATGGACTTTCAAGTTTACCAAGGGGCGATTTTCAAAAAATATTTTACCAGGTTTACTTTTGTTGTTGCTTCTTTGACTAACATGAAATCAGAGTCAAATCAAAATTCATAAAAATTGAGCACAAATACCATAAATCAGTTAAAAGAAGCTTAACTGATTTAATATAGATATATGCAATTATATGGTAAAAATGAGTAACTGAAGGAAAAAATTAAGATGTTTCTGCTTCACAGTAAAAACTTAATTAGCTGGGCTCGGTGGCTCAGCCTGTAATCCCGCGCTTTGGGAGGCTGAGGTGAGTAGATTGCCTGAGCCTGAGGGTTCGAGACCTGCCTGGGCAACTTGGCAAGACCTCATCTCTACAGTAAATCAAAAAATTAGTCGGGCGTGGTAGCACACGCCTGTAGTTCCAGCTACTTGGAAGGCTGAGGCGGAAGGATTGCCAGAGCCCAACAGGTTGAGGCTGCAGTGGCTGGGAGTGGCCACTGCCCTCCAGTCTGTAGGACAGAGTGAGACTCTAACTCAAAACAAACAAATAAACAAAAAAAAAATGCCCTGATAATTCAGGTGATTTATGTAAATCAGTAGGCAGTGTGGCAAAAGTCATTAGCCTCACTGCTTCAGGCTCAACAGCTTACATTATAACACTATCTCCAGGCCGGCATGGTGGCTCACACCTATAATTCCAGCACTTTAGGAAGCTAAGAAGGGAGGATGGCTTGAGCCCAGGTGTTGGAGACCAGCCTGGGCAACATAGCAAGACCTCGTTTCCACAAAAAAATAAAAAACTTAGCTGGGCATGATGGTGCGTGCCTGTAGTTCCAGCTACTTGGGAGGCTGAGGCAGAAGGATCACCTGAGCCCAGGAGGTTGGGGCAGTATACAGCCATGATTGTGCCATTATACTCCAGCCTGGGCAAAAGTGAGACCCTGACTCAAACCAAAAACAAAATCCAAACTAAAAACAAACAAAAAAGTCCCATTATATCCACAACTTTCTAGATGTGACCAAACTCCTTTCTCTCTCTCTGCTTCATTTTCCTCACCTATAAAATGAGGGTATTATTTATATGTCACTGAGCTGTGAGGATTCTATTCATCACTATATGTAAAGTGTGTGAAATACAGAGTCCTCTATAAGTGTCAGCTCTTGTTGTTATATTAATAACTTATCAAATTATTTAGTATATATAATCATATATATTTCACCTTTACAGGAAAAAAATCTTTAAAAAGTCTCTGATTTTATTAATAAGTGGTCATAAAAATTAAGAAAGATATAGCCAAGCTACTGTCCATTTTCTTGGATTCTAAATAATACAGTTATTTAGAATAGTGTCTCATTCTTTTTTTTTTTCCGAGTCAGAGTTGCTCAGGATGGAGTACAGTAGCCTGCTCATGCCACGGGAGCCTCAGCCTGCTGGGGTCAGGAGATTCTTCCACCTCAGTCTGCCAAGTAGCTGGAACTACAGGGCTGTGCCACCACGCCCAGGGTAATTTATTTTTATTTTTTGATTTATTGTAGAGATGAGGTCTTGCCATGTTGCCCAGGCTGGTCTTGAACCCCTAGACTCAGGTAACTCTTGCTTCCGCCTCCCAAAGTGCTGGGATTACAGATATGAGCCACTGGGTTCAGCAATGCTTCTATGCTTATGAGTCATAGATTTACATATTTTAGGAGTTAAATATCATCATGGTGTCAACTTGTATGCTTATGAGTCATAGATTTACATATTTTAGGAGTTAAATATCATCATGGTGTCAATTTGTATGCTTATGAGTCATAGATTTACATATTTTAGGAGTTAAATATCATCATGGTGTCAACTTGAAAAACAGTCAAAGAAAAACAAGGTATAAATACATAGAGAAAACAAATAAGGCAATATGTTATCAATTTGTGAATCTAGGTGGATGCTAAATGAATGTTCACCATACGACTTCAACTTTTCCATATTTTGACATTTTCATAATAAAAGTTTGGTTAATTAGAAAAATACAAACACAAAAAAATGTAAGAATTAACTCAACCAAGGCTGGGCGTGGTAGCTCACACCTGTAATCCCAGCACTTTGGGAGGCTGAGGCAGAAGGATTGCTTGAGCCCAGGAGTTTCAGATCAGCCTACGTAACACAGGGAGACGTCGTCTCTACAAAAAATAAACAATAAACTAGCCTGGAGTGTAAGGCAGAAGGACTGCTTGAGTCCAGGAGGTGGAGTCTGCAGTGAGCTGCGATCATGCCCCTGCACTCCAACCTGGCTGACACTCAAAAACAAACAAAACAAAACACAAAACTAGAAATTATTCTATCAATATGCTGAAATTCTAGACTGATATGTGTAATTTGCTTGAAATTTATTTAACATTTTAAAATTTCTTTCTATACAATGGATGGGAACAGGATAATAGCAAAATCCAAGCAATTTTATTCAGCAACTGTACGTCTTCAGAGACTGTTCTTATTCATTCGCTTTTGCTTTCCATATCTAGTAATTTTAGGCCATGAAATACTGATCCTAGTAAAGGTTTATCTGCTTGAAAATAAGCAGAGCTTTGGGAAGAAAAATAAAAAATATAATCAAATGAAAGAAGAACTTGTTAAAAAGACGAATGTTAAGGATATGTGCTTATACATACATATAAATATAGAAACAATTTACTACAGTAAGGATGTATATTTTAAACTTTGAAAAAATTAAGCTTGAATTTCTTCGTTCTATAAATAGTCCATCTAGAGAACTCATTACCTTAAGAGATTAAAAAATGGGCTGAGTGTGGTGGCTCACGCCCATAATCCCAGCACTTTGGGAGGCTGAGGTGAGAAGATTGCCCGAGCCCATGGGTTCGAGACCAGCCTGGGCAACTTGGTGAGACCTCATATCTACAAAAAATAAAAAAATTAGCTGGGCGTGGTGGGGTGTGCCTGTAGTTCCAGCTACTTGGAAGGCTGAGGCAGAAGGATCACCTGAGTATGCCACAGCATTCCGACCTGGGCGACACAGTGAAAACTAAACTCAAAAAAAAAAAGATAAAAAGATAAATATATACAGCATTTCAAGATAAATTAAATATATAAATATATGTTGTGCACCAGATACTATGACAGGTGCTAAGAAAATGATGATGAGCCGGGCTCGGTGGCTCAGCCTGTAATCCCGCGCCTTTGGGAGGCTGAGGTGAGTAGATTGCCTGAGCCCGCGGGTTCGAGACCCGCTTGGGCAGGCAAGACCTCATCTCTACAATAAACCAAAAAATCAGCTGGGCGTGGTAGTATGCCTGTAATCCGGCTACTTGGAAGGCTGAGGCGGAAGGATCGTCAGAGCCCAGCAGGTCGAGGCTGCAGTGGCCGGGAGCGGCCACTGCACTCCAGTCTGGGTGACAGAGTGAGACTCCAACTCAAAAAAAAAAAAAAAAAAGATGATGAGTAAAATATAATTTCTACAAATTTAAATATATAGGAAGAGACAGGCATTAAAATAAACTGAAACACCAGGTTTATGTAACAGATTGAGGGACAGGCAAGCAGTCAGTTTATCTGGAAGGAATTATTACAAGGTGAGAGCTGGCTGTTGGGGCTACAGGAACTGGACTACGTTCTATGTGCGATATGAATTTAACAAAAGCAGCAAGAAGGCAACATAACAAAGCTACTTTTTAGAAAGATGATTTGTAGAGCCGGGCTTGGTGGCTCAGCCTGTAATCCCGCGCTTTGGGAGGCTGAGGTGAGTGGATTGCCTGAGCCCGTGGGTTCGTGACCCACCTGGGCAACTTGGTGAGACCTTATCTCTACATAAAATCAAAAATTAGCCGGGTGTGGTAGCGAGCGCCTGTAATTCCAGCTACTTGGAAGGCTGAGGCGGAAGGATCACCGGAGTCCAGCAGGTCGAGGCTGCGGTGGCCAGGAGTGGCCACTGCACTCCAGTCTGGGTGACGGAGTGAGACTCCAACTCAAAAAAAAAAAAAAAAAAAGAAAGATGATTTGTAGTAACTATAGATTAGTTTGAAGAAAAAAAAATATCAGAAGCAAGCAAAGTATACACTCAACTCTCAGGGACTCTGGAAATAAAGATTCTAGAAGGTACACCAAGGACAGTTTGAAAGCCACTGGGAGGGAGTATAGTCTGAATTTTCCTGACAAGTTGTATAATGTCTTAGTACCTGGCCCTGGGTATTATACTGAGATTGGTATCCAGAACAATATAGTATCTAATACAATATATATAATTTAATATCTTCCTTTCTTTTTTTTTTTTTTGAGTTGGAGTCTCACTCTGTTGAGGCATGCATGCGCGTGCAGTGGCACGATCCTGGTCACTGCAGCCTCGACCTGCTGGGCTCAGGCGATCCTTCCGCCTCAGCCTTCCAAGCGCGGTACTACGCCCGGCTAATTTTTTGATTTATTGTAGATGTGAGGTCTCACCATGATGTCCAGGCTGGTCTCGAACCTGTGGGGTCAGGCAATCCTCTCTCCTTGGCCTCCTGAAGTGCTGGGATAATAAGGCTTGAATCACCATGTCTGGCCAATTTAATATCTTTCAAAGCTACATGTGCTTTTTGTCTTTGTATTTTATTCTCACAGTCTAAAAAATGACATTTTAAATATAGATGCTAAAAAATTTCACCGAATCAGCCATGGCCACTGTGTCTCCTATCCACAATACACACAATAAACAGCCTAGAAACCAATGGGAGGAACCACCCACTCCAAACAAAACACTCAGTCATCACATGCAATACTAGGTTCAGAGAAAAATAAAACATTAATAGGAAAAGAGAGTACAAGTTGAGCATTCCAACTCTGAAAACCTGAAGTCTAAAATGCTCCAAAATCTGAAACTTTCTGAGCGCCAATATGATACTCAAAAGATTTCAGATGAGGGATGCTCAGCTGGGTTAAATCCAATGCAAAAATTCTAAAACAGAAACAATCCAAAATCTAAAACACTTCTGGTCCCAAGCTTTTTGGAAAAGGGATACTCAACCAGTACTCCTTTGACAACACTAAAAAATATATCATCTAATTAAAATTTTAAAAGGCAACTTTGTATTACTCTGCTTACAAATCAACTAAAGACTTAAGATAAGTAGATTATTACAATGTCAAACATTTTAAATGGACTATACAAAGAAGACAGAATCATCCAAGTCTTCCTTGACTCTAGCTAATGTTAACTTACTTCAAGATCAATTGAACAAAACCTCAGCATTTATATTCTGGAATATAAAAGTGGTACAACTAAGGACTGCTAATGAAAATGATGAAAGAATAATTTTTATTGGCATTAACGAGGCTCCTATATTTTATTGTAATCCACATTCTAAAAATTCACAGCAGTATAAACAGGAAAAACAGAATGCTACAAATATCCATGTAACTTTCTGCCTTCCTTTCCTTACCCCCATTCTATATCAGCTGAGACTAGCTCCAAATTTCCGCAAATCAATCTAAAACAGACAGGATTCTCTTGGTTAATCTGCTATTTAGTATCTTGCTGGGAGCTCTGAGGCAAACCTGATTTGAATAAACTCAAAAACAACTTTTCCAACTTCCGTCAGTCTAAAAGCCTGAAAAGACAATCTTAGATTCTTGGCCTCACCACCAATCTGAACTTTAGAATTGTTCCAAGATAGGCCCTTCCCAGGGAATAATGTTTATTTCTTGAAACTCAGTGAACTCTGAATGTCATGCCAATTTACATTGAATTTTTGCAGATCCTGACTTGGTTTGAACAAAGATTTGAAACCATTCTCTGTATTTTCTTACATTTAGATTACTTCTTATATGGATAAATCCAGCTACACAAAGATATAGTGGACTAGACTTAAACTGATAGAGTAGCATCAAAGTTTAAAAATAAGGAATCATTGATACAATCAGAGGACAATACAACATACATTGCTTCTGATGAAATATTGCTGACTGAGAGTTCTAGCTTGAAATATCTCTTTCTCTCTCTCCATATATAAATAAATAAATAAATATATATATATTTTATTTTATTTTTTTTAGTTGAGTCTCACTCTGTTGTCGAGGCTGGAGAGCAGTGGCACGCTCCTGCCCTCGACCTGCTGGGTGCCGAAGATCCTTCCACTTCAGCCTTCCAAGTAGCCAGAACTATAGGCACGTGCTACCACGCCCAGCGAATTTTTTGATTTATTGTAGAGTGAGGTCTCACCATGTTGCCCAGGCTGGTCTCAAACCTGTGGGCTCAGGCAATCCTCTCACCTCAGTCTCCCAAAGTGCTGGGATTATAGCCTTGAGTCACTGCGCCCGGCCAAAATCTATTTTTACTTCTGAATCTTGACCCACTTAACAAATGATGGCTCTTGTCAGAAACATCAAATAGCAATATGCATTGGTAACTTTAAAACTAAAGTTACCAATACTCACCTAATACTCTGAACGGAAGAACTTAACGATTCATCCTGCATGCTGTTGGTTATGGCTGCTTCTCCTTCTGGGACAGCTTGCACTGGTTGTACTACGTGAACAGTCCGGAAAAGCTGGGTTGGATATGGAGACTGTGAGGGCTGCACTGTCCTCAAAACTTCTGATGACTGTGCAACCTCCACAGGATCTTTGGATTTTGCACCTTTAGAATTCCCTGGTTTTAGAACTGTAGTGGCTCCTCCTTTTACCCCTGGACTTGAAGATACTCTTGACCGGCTTGCTTGATTCCTACTTGAAGTGGCAGTGGAAGACAGTGATGCATCCGAGGACTCTATGCTGGAACTGGGATCGTCATCATCTATATATATAAGGTCTTTTGGCATTTCTTTAAACTGATACACCAAGCGTTGGCCTTCCACTTTTGCCAGAATCCCCCTTTGGTAATAGTATCTATTCAAAGGAGACAATTTCATCAATGTTTTATTCAATCAAACATAAATTAAAATAATATTTAACAAAATAGACATTTCCTAATCACAAAACTTTAAAGTTGGAATCCAACAAGTGAGAAAATTTCTAAATGAAGGATAGTTGTTTTATGTAAGATACACACAAACTTATACACAGAGAAAAGCCCTTATTATCAACTAAATCTAAAACAAGCCTGATTAGAAGATTGCTAATTAAGTATGTAGATTTTCTGGTCTTCAGCTTTCTTCCTTTTTTTACCCTTCTGCTAACTTGCTAGGATAGACTAAAAGTGAGTTTAGAATAAAGTGGTACCCTTGTTCAAAATTTTCACAATGTCTAATATTATTCATAAAGCATTAATTTATTCCACCATAATAAATAACTTATCATACCTGTGATTCATGTTTTAAAATGCACCTCTTATTAAGTACTTGCATTATCATTATTGGCACTATGCTGAATTTAAGCTTAATAGCTCAAAACATATGAGCCCTATGGCCTATTTACAATTCCTGATAATAGACAGTTTTTTCATGCCTATATAAATATGTTGTTTGTATGAAAATTTTTTGAAAGGAAAACATTTTCCCAGATGGGAATAAGATTTAAATTTAAATGTATAATGATTTTTGTAAATATTGTGGTTTCGACACTTTAATAAATAAAATTCACCATTTCTTTAATCCCTTAATTTTTAAAGTTACCTAATTGTTTCAGTATTTAGAAAATGATTTTTTTTTTGAGTCAGAGTCTCACTCTGTTACTCAGGCTGGAATGCAGTGGCACACTTGCAGCCATCAGTCTCGACCTGCTGTGCTAAGGTGATCCTTCTGCTTCAGTCTTCCGAGTAACTGGAACTACAGGCAAGCAATTTTTTTTTTATTTATTGTAGAGATGAGGTCTTGCCAAGTTGCTCAAGCTGGTCTCGAACCCCTACACTCAAGCAATCCTCTTGCCTCTGCCTCCCAAAGTATTGATTATAGGCGTGAGCCACTGCACCAGGTTAGAAAATGATATTTTTAACACAATAAACTACAATAATTGCACATACCTGAGTGCTCTTCCCATGGTCTCATAATTCATATCAGGTTTGTTTTTGTGCTTCCCCCACAACCTAGACACTGCTTTAGAATCCACCAATTTAAAAATGCCTTTCTCTCGCTGAGTCCATTTGATGTATTTAGGACAGGTAGCTTTGTCCTGGAGCAGCGCCAGTAAAAACTCCCAAAGATAAATTGTGTTTCCTGAAACAAAAATAGTTTCTTTTTAAATGACCAACATTCACTTAAAAGAGCACAATAAAACACAACTAAAAGTCTTAAGTTCCAGCTATATTTATATAAAAATATTCAGTTGGTATTGGTGATCTAAAGATCATAATTTTTAGGCTCTAATTTTTTATTAGTCCCCTATAAGATGTCTCAATAAAGCAATCTTATCAATTAGATTTGTGAAGGTTTAAAGAAAGCATTTTGGAACCATTTTTTTTGCTTCTTTGAGAACGATCACATAGAAGAAACACAAAAGAATTGTACACAACCTTTCAGTATTGTTTCCTTCACATTAGAGCCACCAGATCAGTCCTAACAGTTTTCTTCAAATTTGGGCAACAGTTATGAAAATACCAGAACTTCAAGATGTTATAAAGTGTCTGTGAACCGAAAATCTAACCTGACCAAACTCTTCTAAGAGTCTCATTAATTAAATGAAAAACAAATGGATTATTTTGACAGATAAATGAAAATTACTTAAACTAATTTCTTGGGGTGTTTTATTACCAGTCTCTTTACAGAAACTGGCAACTGTATCTAGTAAGCATTTGCCAGCAATAAGATCCATTTCAATTTATCGAGAAAGCTCGGTGGTTTCTACTCACAATATGCATACACCATAAAGCAATCTAAATGTTTGACCTGGATTATAGGAAAATTACAGTAGTACTTACCCTTTCCATCTTTGTTTTTCTTCTTTACAGATATATTTGGCGTAGTGGCTGGAGAATCTGGTCGTGGTGGTTTAGTTTTTCTCCCTGAAATGAGAACAACTTTGTGTAAAGATTAGTTTTCAAAAGTGAGAATGAACAATTTCTATTCTGTCATTTATCCTAAAATTTTAAGTGTCAAATGCTTTATACATGGTTCACATATATACTGATCTCTTAAATGCTGTATACTAAAAGGAAAGCAACTTCAGTAAATATTGAATATTAATGCAGATTAGATCACAAACACACTTAAGCAATAAATGCTATTTGTCACAATGAAGTTAAATTTAAAATATTGCACCTTTTCTTTGAGGTGGCCATACTGACAGTGCTTTCTTAAAATTCTGGAGAATACTCCTGACATTGATAAAACTTGGACACAAAGCTTTTTGGCAAGCTAAACAAATAAACCAGTATAGAAATATCCCTTAATAAAAATTAAATATAGATTCCACATCAAGACTTGACAATTTGCTTCAACAAATAAACCACCCACCTTTCTTTCTCTTAGGTTGTTCTGGTGATGAGGCTCCTGGTGAGTCTTCATATGTTTCTTGTACCTGCTGTGCTTCCATCACTTCAGGAATCCCATCTAGTGTGACGGACACATGGGTGATTGGGGCAACAACAATGTCATCTTCAGATGAACTAAATATGTTATTATCTAATGGAAACAAAATTAGCTAATTATAGTCAATTGGGTAGTACAAATCAAATAATTTCATAAAAGAATTTCCTGTTTCTTTGACAACTGAGGTAGAAATAAAAGTCTTGAAATCTATTCCCTGCTTTTTATTTCCTCTTTCCTAAACCAAGTACCCCAGACCAATCTAGTTGTGGCTGGACTAGTTCAATGTCTTTCTTACTTGACTTCCCATCACCAGTCTATCTTGTCTATCCTCTCCATTCTTCACACTGCTGCTCCAGTTATCTTCTGATCCCTAGGTCTGATCTGACCATATTTCTCTATATAAAAACTTTATATCCTGAAAATCAGAAAGAAAGATAAAACTGACACATCTTCCCATAGATTATAGGCAAAAAAAGATAAGAACAATCCAACTCTATAGCACACCTTACAAAGCTTCTACAACTTTGAGCAAATGTACATTCCAATCTCATCTCCCATTCACCATGAGGCATACACTTCAGCCACACCAAAACATTTTTATTTCAAATATTTCATTCTTTCTCACAGGTCTGTGTATTTGGCTCATCTATTCCCTCTGGCTTGAATGCTCTTTCCTGTCTCCTCTAACTATTAGAAGCTTGTTTGTCATTTATAGCTCCGGTCAAAATATTACCTCAATGAAGTCTGTCTCTAATATTCTCAGCTAGAATACTCAATGCTTCTAGAATACTCTGCTATCACTCTCATTTATTATTATTATCACCTTTATTTTTGGCTTTTGTAGTTATTTTCATAAGTAACTGCCTTTAAAATTAAACTGTAAGTGGCTAGGTGCAGTGGCTCAAGCCTTTGTAATCCCAGCACTTTGGGAGGCAGAGGCAAGAGGATTGCCTGAGCTCAGGGGCTGAAGACCAGACCAGCCCAGGCAACTGAGTGAGATCTGATCTCTACAATAAATCAAAAAATAAGTCAGGTGTGATAGGGCGTGTCTGTAGTTGAGGCTGCATGGAAGGCTGAGGTGGAAGGATTGCCTGAGCCCAGCAGATCGAGGCTGTGGAGGCAGTGAGCATGCCACTGCACTCCAGCCTGGGTGACAGAGTGAAACTCCAACTAAAAAAAAAAAAATAAATTGTAAGCTTGAGGAATGGAAAAATATCTGCTCATTTGTATATCATGTTTTTGCCTAACATACTGCTATGTGCATACAGCAAATATTCAGTTTAATTGATTTGATAATAATGAATTCTATGAGATTGATTGCTTCCTTGTCAGAAAGTCTAAAGGAGATCATGGAATTAAAAACAGATCAATAATGTGGCAGTAAATTTTATGCCATGATTTGTTAGTAAAATTTTCAACAAGCCGGGCTCGGTGGCTCAGCCTGTAATCCCACGCCTTTCGGAGGCTGAGGTGAGTGGATTGCCTGAGCCCGCGGGTTCGAGACCCGCCTGGGCAGCGAGACCTCATCTCTACAATAAATCAAAAAATCAGACGGGCATGGTAGTGCATGCCTGTAATTCCGGCTACTTGGAAGGCTGAGGCGGAAGGATCGCCGGAGCCCAGCAGGTCGAGGCGCGGTGGCCGGAAGCAGCCACTGCACTCCAGTTTGGGCGACCGAGTGAGACTCCAACTCAAAAAAAAAAATTTTTCAACAGATTTTTGTCTGTTCACTGATAAGTAACTATAGAGATGACTAAATTATAATTTGGCCTATCACTACAAAAAAATAAAAAAATTAGCTGGGCATGGTGATGCATGCCTATAGTCTTAGCTACTCAGGAGACAGAGGCAGGAGGATCACTTGAGCCCAGGAGTTTGAGGCTGCAGTGAGCTATGATCATACTACTGTTCAGCCTAGGTAACAGAGAAAGACTTTGTCTCAACTAACTAACTACTAGTTAAATACATAAAATATTTTGAACCTTAAATACCCTAATACTTCCACTGCCGAGTTAAGAAATTTTTTGCCAGGCATAGTGGCTCAAGCCTGTAATCCCAGCACTTTGGGAGGCTGAGGTGAGAGGATTGCCACGGGTTCGAGACCAGCCTGGGCAACTTGGCAAGACCTCATCTCTACAATACATCAAAAAATTAGCCAGGCATGGTTGTGCATGCCTGTAGTCCCAGCTACTTGGAAGGCTGAGGCGGAAAGATCACCTGAGCCCAATAGGTCGAGGTTGTGGTGGCCATGAGTATGCCACTGCCCTCCAACCTGGGAGACAGAGTGAAACTCCAACTCCAACTCCAAAAAAAAAAAAGAAATGTTTTATAATCTACTATTTGATAACTAACAAATTACTTTTTTTGTTCCTAAAGCATTCACTCCTCAAATTAAAATGTTTTCTTTAACAGAACACTTTAGCAAAGGTGCCTCAACTAGTACAGTACCTTAAAATGTGCTCGAGACACAAAAAAATGTAACATTGCCTCAAATCTCTTGATAATTTCCATCCAACAGAGAGATGGCAAGAATAACTTTATAAAGTACATAAAACATGAATAATCATAACCACTCACGTGCTCGTTTTTCATCTAGCATAGGGCCAGGAGAATCCATATTGAGGAGAGCCTCAGCAGCCTCAATAGTTTCAATTGTTTCATCCCCATCATGACAAGAAGCTTCAACTGCAACACATTTAAAGAAAAAATAAAATTAGCTAAAAGATATCTGTTGCTCTGAAATTCATACACTGCTGATCTCTTGAGCCAAGACACAACATTTAATATTTGAGTTTATGTACATATAAAATTTATAACAACACAAAATTATACTGAACGTGACTATTATTTAATTGCCTTTTTTTTTTTTTTTTTTTTTGGTGTTGGAGGGGGTCTCACTGTGTTGCCCAGGCTAGAGTACAGAGACTTGACCATGGCATACCACAGCCTCAACTTCCTGGGCTCAGGTGATCCCTATGCCTAGGACTCCAGAATAGCTGGGACTTCAAGGCATGTACCACCAAGTCCCACTAATTTTCTAATTTTTTGTAGAAACAAGGTATCATTATGTTGCCCAGGCTAATCTCAAACTCCTGAACTCAAGTAATCCTCCTGCCTCAACCTTCCAACATGCTGGGATTATAAGCATGAGCCACCATGCCCAGCTCATATTGCCTGTTTTTTATTAAAAACAAAAACAAGCAAAAAACCTATGCAAGATGCTGGGAGGTAAAAGAGAAGCAAAATAGAGCTCATACTCTGGAGGGAAACCTACTAGTCACTTCTCTGATAATTATTACATTTTCAAAGATAAATAACATAAGCATTGGACTAGAGGAGAAAGGATTCTGGAATGAGTTAGAAATCCCAGCTAAGTCACTCAATTAGTGTATCACTGGGCATGCCATTTTGTTTCTATAAACCCCATACTGTAACATGACTGGGTTAATATTTGTAGGTACTTTCCAGCCCTAAAATCAATTTCAATACACTTTGTTCACTGACAGGAACATAGGTCTCCGTGAATCTTTGAATTTTCTCCCATTCTTCTCCAATTAGTGAACTACCACCATTTCCAAGAAGTTTTAGGCATGGTTCACTCATTGGTAATTAAAGTATTCTGGTACCATTTTTCTTTGGTATATTTTATGGACCTATTACTCTATACAGACTGTGTCTAATCCACGGTATAAACTATGCATGTTATTTTTAATTTTTATTTATCTATTTGAGTTGGAGTCTTTGTCGCCCAGGTTGTAGTGCAATGGCACACTCATGGCCACCACAGCCTCGACCTGCTGGAATTACAGGCACATGCCACCACACTTGGTTAATTTTTTGATTTACTGAAGAGATGAGGCTCGCCAAGTTGCCCAGGCTGGTCTGAAACCTGTGGGCTCAGGCAATCTCACCTCAGCCTCTTAAAGTGGTAGGAATATAGGCATAAACCATTGTGCCGGGCCGCATGTTAATTTTTAGTTTTAATATATACAAGGGAGGAGTCCACAAAAACCTGTAGTTTATTTATAAAAATTTGTGTATTTACTCTTGCATGTTTAAACTTCAGTCATTTTCAGAGTACTTTTCGTTAGACTGAATAAACCTATCGAGACGCTTTTCCCACTGCTCAAAACAGTTTCTGATCTTGTCAGTTTTGATACTTTTTAGTGCTTCTGCCGTTTTTTTGTCTCACATCTTCCACATTACCAAAATGTTTCCCTTTGGAGACATTTTTCATCCAGCGGGGAAAACAAAAGTCAAGTCACTCGGAGTGAGATTGGGTGAATAGGGAAGGTAGGGCACAGGCAGGGGTCATGCCGAGGTCTCGCCAAGTTGCCCAGACTGATCTCAACCCATGGACTCAAGCAATCCTCTCGCCTCAGTCTCCTAAAGTGCTGGGATTATAGGCGTAAGCCATTGCGCCTGGCCTACCCATCGCTCTTAATTAACTGTGTCACGAAATGCCAAAGTTCTAATAGTTGTGAGACTTGACCCTTTTCTTTATTTACTGGTAACTGACACACAGATACTGTCCAGGAAGATAATTAAGTATTAATTTTAGGGTATAGAATAAACTGACTATAAGCACTTTATATCACTGTTATGTTCAGAGTCTTCCTGAAGAAATGAGCTGTGATTGGGTGAGGCATTTGAGATAGGTAGGGTTTAAATACTTTAATAGGGATAGAGGGTGGTTAAAGTAAGGGTAACAGTAGAAGTAAGTAGTATGCATTTAAAGAAAATAATCTAATCTAAATTGTACAAAACAAAATTTGCAACTGCTAAAGATGGTTATGATAATGAAATATTAGTAACTTTTATTGATTAATTTGGCTGACTGCCTTCTCAAGGAAGGAATTCCAAGAGTTAAGTAGAAAATGGAAAGGATGGACTGCTGAAGGAACAGGAAGCCAGGAAAACTTCTAAAGGATGCAAACAAAGATGTTCAGAATCTGGTATCATATACTAGCTGAGCTCTTCTCAGGAAGAAATTCCTAACAAAGAACAACTTCTTCTATAAAATAATAGCTAATAGGCCATTGCTTTGCTAAGCACTGGCCAGGCCATGTGTTCTCTGAGCTATGGCCATCATGTTTTCTTAGTTTTGGCTCTCTACCCTACTTTGGGGAGGTGAATCTCTTCTCTAATTTACTTTCTAAATAAACTGTATTTTCCAATTTAAAAAAAATGGTTGTACTCTGGGAGGCTGAGGTGAGAGGACTGCCTGAGCCCAGGGGTTTGAGACCAGTCTGGGCAACTAGGTGAGACCTCATCTCTAGAATAAATCAAAAAATTAGCTGGGCATGGTGGCACATGCCTGTTGTTCCTGCTACTAGGAAGGCTGAGGCAGAAGGATCACCGGATACCAGCAGGTCGACAATGGGGTGGCTGTGAGCATGCCACTGCACTCTAGCCTGGGCAATGGAGTGAGACTCCAACTCAAAAAAAAAAAAAAAAAAAAAAGTGCCACAATAACATATTCAATTAATATTCTTTAAATCAGATACCTAGTTGATACTGGAATTTCTCTAGTGTTTCAGGTTTTTTGAAAAGTTGGTTTGTTCAAATCAGGATCCAAAGTTCATGTATCACGTTTGATGATCTGTAGTGTCACTTGTAGTATCACTCACTATATGGCTCCCCCCACCATGTATTTCCTGTAAACTGGTAGTTAATTCTAGAAGTTTGATCAAATTCACATTCAATTTTTCACAATAACTTTTCAAAGGTAGTGTCACGTGATTCTGTGTACTTCCTAATATGATGCTATAAAGTGGGGTAGTCAGCCTGCAGTATCGTTAAGACTGAGAAACAGGTTAAAGTGTCAGCTTGATCTATCCATTATAAGAATCTCCATCAGCCTTTCCTAATAGCTTTTACAATCATGGATGTCATTTACCTAGATCCACTATTTCATTAGGGGTTTCAAAATGGTAATAACTCTAATCCTATTGCTCTTCCAATATTTATTAACTAGAATTCTCTATAAAGAAGAAATTTCTTTCATCATCTATCTGGTTATCCTGAGCTACAGTTCATACAATCAATGTGAATTAAATGCTTGATTCTGACTGGGTGACGAGGCCTACACCTGTAATTCCAGCACTTCGGAAAGCTGAGGCAGGAGGAGGACTTGAGGCCAGGAGTTTGAGACCAGCTTGGGCAGCACAGTAAGACCCCAACTCTACAAAAACAAAAAATTAGGCTGGGCTCAATGGCTAAGCCTGTAATCCCAGAACTGTGGGAGGCCGAGGCAAGTGTATTGCCTGAGCCTGCGGGTTTGAGATCAGCCTGGGCAACTTGGCGAGACCTCATCTCTACAACAAATCAAAAAAATTAGCCAGGCACGGTAGTGCGCACCTGTAGTTCCGGCTCTTTGGAAGCCTGAGGCAGAAGGATCTTCGGAGGCTAGCAGATCAATGCTGGGGTGGCCGTGAGCATGCCACTGCACTCCAGCCTGGGCAACGGGATGAGACTCCAACTCAGAAAAAAAAAAAAAAAAATAGCAGGCATGGTAGTGTTCGCCTACAGTCTCGACTAACCAGAAGGTTGAGAGGACTACTTGAGCCCAGGAGTTTGCTACCCTAGCATCACACTGCACTCCACCTTGGATAACAGAGCAAGACTTCATCTCTACAAAAATAAACGTTTGATTCTTTCTTCATTAATGAGTAGTTTTCAGATTAATAAATGGGCCTTCTACCATCTTCCAAAAAGTAACAAATCAGTTGCTATCTTTTTTTTTTTTCTATTCATGTTTTTTCTAAGAGATAAGGTCTTGCTTTGTAGTCCAAGCTACAGAGTGGCATGATCATAAATCACTGCAATATTTAACTCCCGGGACTACAGGCATGTACCACAATGCCCAGCTAATTTTTTATTTTTGTACAGATGCAGCCTCACTATGTTGCCTAGGCTGTTGTCAAACTGATGGGCTTGAGTGATTCTCCCCACTTGGCCTCCCACAGTGCTAGGATTACAGGGATGAGCCACTGCGCCTGGCCCGATTTTTCTTTTTTTTTAGTATCACTGTGAATTTGAATGTTTTCAATGTTCTCTAACCCACTGCAGTTATAAATCTTTTTTTTTTTTTTTTTTTGAGTTGGAGTCTCACTCTGTCGCCCAGACTGGAGAGCAGCGGCCGCTTCCGGCCACTGTAGCCTCGACCTGCTAGGCTCCGGCGATCCTTCCGCCTCAGCCTTCAGAGTACTTGGAACTACAGGAATGCGCTACCGTGCCTGGCTAAGTTTTGATTTATTGTAGAGATGAGGTCTCGAACCCGCGGGCTCAGGCAATCCACTCACCTCAGCCTCTCAAAGGCGCGGGATTACAGGCTGAGCCACCAAGCCTGGCTTTTTTTTTTTTGAGTTGGAGTCTCACTCTGTTGCCCAGACTGGAGTGCAGTGGCCACTCCCGGCCACCGCAGCCTCGACCTGCTGGGCTCCCGGCGATCCTTCCGCCTCAGTCTTCCAAGTAGCTACGCCCGGCTAATTTTTGATTTATTGTGGAGATGAGGTCTCGCCAAGTAGCCCAGACGGGTCTCGAACCTGCAGTTATAATTCTTAATGATGCTCTAAATGTCCCAACTTTGGAAACTAAAGCTGGTTCCGGGGTTTTTTAAAGACATCTTTGATACCTTCCTTGCCTTTTGGGATGACAAGATTTTGAAACAGTCATTTCAGCTATCCTGATATCTTTAGTGGAAAGTGTCTTTATTTATTTAGCCTTATTAGGACACAGATGGCCTTTATTGGTTGCAATAGGAAGTGGAAGATTAGGGGATACAACAACTTCTGCTCCTGGAACAGCATCTGCAGACTCAACCACTATGTCTAAAAGGGGGAAGTGTCATAAGAGATCACAATTTGGATACCAGGGGTGTTCACTGCTATTGGACTCTTCATTACTTCTAGGTTTTATCAGCAGCCAAAGTTGGGAAGTACGTAGATATCCTTAGAATGTTTATTTTAGATAATTTTCAACATTCAGATGCAAATAGAATAACATAATGAACACCTGTGTATCCATCACTCAGCTTCAACAATTATCAACTCATAGCCAATTCTGTTTGATCTATATCCACATGCACACTCCTTCACCTCCATGTTATTCTGATCCAAATTCTAAACATACTGACATTTCAGTAGTATGTATTTTACAAATTTCTCTAAAAGATAAGAGCTGTTTTAAAAAACATAATTATAATACCATTATCTCATGAAAAAAATCAGTATTTCCTTGATATTAAATAGCCAACCAGCATTCAAATGTCTAATTGGCTTAAAAATTATAAATGGTGGTAGTGGAGGAAGGGGAGAGTGTCCAGTTTTTGGTTTATGTCAATTAAGTCTGCACACTGAAATTGAATGATTGCTTCTTAACTTTCTTTTCAATTCCATGCCACCATTCATCTCTCTAGCTTTTTTTACCTTGCAATTTATTTGTTGAAGAAATTAGGCTGTTTATTCAGATAGAGCTTCTCACAATATGGATTTTACTATTTATGCTATTGTTTGGTTTTCCTGTATTTCCTCTAAACTGGAAATCAGATCTAGAGCCTTGATCAAATTCAAGTTTCATGATTTTTACATATTTTGATGACAGTTGTGATCTAATATAAGCCTCAAACTTCAAATAATCATTAAATTTTTTATTAAAAGTTTTAAACAAAATCAAAATTATGGAGCACAGCACAATGAATCCCCAGGTGTCTACTCCCAGCTTCAACTACTATCAAGACAAATAGTCAGTCTTCTTTCGTCCATACCCCACTCATTGCTCCAAGTCCTCACCCTCCATACAGGATGATTTTGAAGGAATCTAAGACATCATATTTAATTTCTAAACACTTTAGCACGTTTATCTAAAAAATAAGTCTAGCCAGGCATAGTGGCTCATGTCAGTAATCTGGCACTTTGGTAGGCCAAGGTAGGAGGAGGATCGCTTGAGTTCAGAAATTTGAGACCCTGTCTCTCTTTTAAAAAAAGAAGTAACAAACAGAAAAAAAAATTAAAAATTGAAATTACATGGGCTCGGTGGCTCAGCCTGTAATCCCGCGCCTTTGGGAGGCTGAGGCGAGTGGATTGCCTGAGCCTGCGGGTTCGAGACCCGCCTGGGCAGCGAGACCTCATCTCTACCATAAATCAAAAAATCAGCCGGGCGTGGTAGCGCATGCCTGTAATTCTGGCTACTTGGAAGGCTGAGGTGGAAGGATCGCCGGAGCCCAGCAGGTCGAGGCTGCGGTGGCCGGGAGCGGCCACTGCACTCCAGTCTGGGCGACGAAGTGAGACTCCAACTCAAAAAAAAAAAAAAAAGAAAGAAAGAAATTACAGATAACTACAATTGTATTCAGTTCTCAATCAACCTTGTATTCCTTGCCCTAGCATCTATTCAGAAGCTTCTAAACCAATGTTCCTGATCTAGTATTTCCAAATGACAGAAAACAGAAACGCACAATTCTTTATCACCTTACCAGTCTATTTTTATTTTATTTTATTTTTTTTTTGAGTTGGAGTCTCACTCTGTTGCTCAGACTGGAGTGCAGTGGCCACTCCCAGCCACTGCAGCCTCGACCTGCTGGGCTCCGGCGATCCTTCCGCCTCAGCCTTCCGAGTAGCCGGAATTACAGGGCATGCGCTACCACGCCCAGCTAATTTTTTGATTTATTGTAGAGATGAGGTCTCGCCTGCCCTGGCGGGTCTCGAACCCGTGGGCTCAGGCAATCCACTCACCTCAGCCTCCCAAATGCGCGGGATTACAGGCTGAGCCACCGAGCCCGGCTACCAGTCTATTTTTATATCCTTGGTCATCTATTAAGATGCTAGGCTGGGCTCGGTGGCTCAGCCTGTAATCCCAGCACTTTGGGAGGCTGAGGCGAGTGGACTGCCTGAGCCTACAGGTTCGAGACCCGCCCGGGCAACTTGGCGAGACCTCATCTCTACAATAAATAAAAAGTACCCGGGCGTGGTAGTGCGTGCCTGTAGTTCTGGCTACTTGGAATATTGAGGTGGAAGAATCACCAGAGCCCAGCAGGTTGACACTGGAGTGGCTGTAAGCATGCGTGCCACTGCACTCCAGCCTGGGCGACGGAATGAGACTCCAACTCAAAAAAAATAAAAAGATTCCATGTAACATCCACAAGTACAACCATATCCAGAGTTTTTCTGGTACTATGACAAAAACGTCAACCCAATTTCTAGTCCTTTAATTCTAAGTCTGAGTCACAAAGTTATCATCTTTTGTTTATTTTCCTTTGTTATCTTTTCTTTCTTTCTTTTTTTTATTTGGAGTCTCACTCTGTCGCCCAGGTTGGAGTACAGTGGGATGCGCACAGTCACTGCAGTCTCGACCTGCCGGACTCAGGTGATTCTTCCACCTCAGCCTTTGAAGTAGCTGGAACCACAGGCATGCGCCACCTTGCCCGGCTAATTTTTTGATACATTGTAGAGATGAGGTCTTGCCATGTTGTTCAGGTTAGTATAGAACCTCAGAGCTCAGGCAATCCTCTCACCTCCACCTCCTAAAGTACTGGGATTAGACGTGAGCCACCATGCCCTGCTTGTTATCTTTTCAATATGATGGGTAAGATGGTATTGATTTTTATTTTTATTTCATACTGCATTTATTTATTTAATGAAGAAAGTAACTCTCTTGTTCATACTTATTAGAAATTTATAATTTTTCCTTTTTCTTTTTGAATAGGAGTCTCACTCTATTGCCCAGGCTGGAGTGCAGTGGCACGCTCATGACCACCACAGCCTCGACCTGTTGGGCTCAGGCGATCCTTCCAAGTAGCTGAAACCATAGGCACATACCACCACGTCCAGCTAATCTTTTAATTTATTGTATAGACAAGTCTCACACCAAGTTGTCCAGGCTACTTTCAAACCCCTGGACTCAGGTAATCCTCTCGTCTCTGCCTCCCAAAATGATGGGATTCGAGGCATGAGCCACTGTGCCTGGCTAATATTTTTTCACTTAGTAATAAGACTGTTCAAATTCATTGTCCATTTAAGACTATTACTGATTGGTAAGAGTTCTCTACACATTAAGGATATTTACCCTTTATTTACCACATAGGTTGCAAATAGTTTCACCTATTTGACACTGATCTGTTTATTTCAGTTATATTGTTTTTTCGCATAATAAAGTTTTCAATTTTTGTTACCAAAGTCAATCTATCTTTTTCTCTTTGTATATTTTTCCTTTTTGCTTAGAAAATCAAATACTCAACCTTTTAACTTTTTACTGGTTTCATTTGTCATATTATGCTTTTTAATGTATTGGGATTTACCTTGATATTTTGAAGCATGACCAAGGAAGAAACCTAGCCTTCTTTCTCTCCCGCCCCAAATGGATATCCAGTCATTCTTCCTTTCCCACAATTTAAAATGTCACTGTATCATGTGTTACCTTCTTAAGCAGACCAGAACCTGCATCCAGGCTTAATATTCAGTTCCATACTACATGTTAAGGTAAAGCTAAGAACAAGGCAGTCACAGTACTTGCCACCATGAAATCTACAGAAACAACTCATTATGCCTATTTTTGGTAAACTTTCTTTTATAAATAAAGATACAAATATTTGCTTCCAAGAACTTAATCTTCTCAAATATCCTAACATCTCTAGCCAAGAGACATGAATGTAAATACACAAAAATAGAAAGCATGTACCAATCCCAAAAACTGATGACAGTATCATTACCACTACCTCACGTTTATGTAATCTATTCTTCAAGTTTAAATGGCTAACTAGTTCTGACTGAACCAGAAGAGAAATATTCTGTAAGTTCCAGGATCTCATTGTACATTTGAGTCATGGCCTACTATTTTGCTCCCTGTGGTAATAGTAAAAAAAAAATTCCTATCTCTTTCCCTGCAAACAACTCCTCATTTTGTTCACAGAAACATAGAGATAGGCATATAAAGAAGTACTCAGTGAGCTTGAAGTGACGATGTGCACCTGTAGTCCCAGCTCCTTGGGAGGCTGAGGAGGAAGGATACTTGAGCCAGGAGTTCGAGTCTACCTGTGCATCATAATGAGATCCTGTCTCTTTAAAAAAAAAAAGGTACTCGGTGAAGACTTGATGAACTGAATATGTTTGGTTCCTCTCACATGCCTCCTATTTCGTCACATTTATCTCAATATTTTTAAGAAAGAAGAAATTCGAAGTGACAAAGCAGTATGAAACCTGGCAGATGAAACAGAAATTGTAATTTTCTTCTCCTGGCTGGGCTTTAGCTTCTGCATGCAATTAAGCTACTCAAAACAAAGTTACGAACTTTTATGCCCTGTAAACCTTAGGACTAGGGCATTGCTTAAAACTGTGCTGCAGCAAGATCCTGCTGGAGACACACACACACACACACACACACACACACCTGTAAGGGTGATGTCATCATCATCGTCGTCTATGATTTCTTCTTCAGCAACATCCAGTGAGCTCTCAGTAATCATGTCATTGGGCTCTTCCACACAGGCTAGACCAGCATAACCATTGAGAATATCAGCACCAGGAACATGTTCCACAATTACAGCAGGAAAAATAGCTGGATCACCAAGCTGGGAAGGGTTGGGGAGAGATGAGAAAAAAACAAAAGATTAGCAAAGTTTTATTTTTGGTCAATGTAGTTCAAAACATTCTATTAAGACCAAATATACTTTCATTATTAATCTTGGGCCTTAACAACTAAGTTTTCATTAGGCAATCAACCTATGCTAATGACATTAAATAAAGAAACTAGTAAGATATCATTAATGCATAAGCAAGAACCAAGACATGGCATACAAATAAAATATACAATTAAATCAAATCTCAGTGTTTCTTTGGCAGCAACAATTTTTTGTGAGTTTAATAAATATTACACAGTCACTTGGTACACAGGCCTTTTTACCAACAACTTTTGACTCAAATGGAAAAATTAATTTTCATTTTCTATAATTGCCTCTTTGTCTACAGACCTTATTCAAATTTCCACCTGTCCCACTAATGTTTTAAAAACTTTTTTTTTGGCTCAGGATTCACTGTAGAATCACAGGTTTCACTTAGTAAATATTGTGTTTTTTAATGACAACTCCTTTAATCTGAAACAGTTTATTCTCCTTTAATCTGAAGCAGTTATTCAATCTGTCTTTCACAATTCTGACACTTTTGGAGAGTACAGGTCATTTGTTTTGTAGAATGTCCCTCAATTCAGGTTTGTATGATATTCCCTTATGATTAGATTGTTTGCATTTTTGACAGTAACAACAAAGAAAGTAATGTCATGTCCATTCAAAAATATCGTGTCAGGGGACCCAAAAGACCTATCTGTTCCATTACTGGGAATATTAATTAATTAATTAATCTGATTGGTTGCTTGATTGAGATGGGGCCTAACTATGTTGTCTAGACTAGACTTAAACTCCTGGGATCAAGTGATCTTCCCAAGTAGACAGAAGTATAGGTACATACTACTGTGTCTGGCTTAACTTTGATCACTTAGTCAAGGTTGTGTCTACCAGGTTTTTCTACTACAAAGTTACAATTTTTTCCCCTTTGTAATTAATAAGCATCTTGCGGGAAGATAATCCAAAACTATGTAAACTTCCTCATAAAGTACTATCTTTTATTTTGTTTGAGTTGAAGTCTTACTCTGTCGCGCAGGCTGGAGTGCCGTGGCACGCTCATGGTCACTGCAACCTTGACTTACTGGGCCCTCAGGTGATCCTTCTACCTCAGCCTTCCAAGTAGCTGGAACTATAGGCAGGCGCTGCCATGCCTGGCTAATTTTTTGATTTATTGTAGAGATGAGGTCTCACCAAGTTACCCAGGCTGGTCTCGAACCCCTAGGCTCAGACAATCCTCTCACCTCGGTCTCCCAAAGTGCTGGGATTACAGGCTTCAGCCACCACGTCCGGCCAGTACTCTCTTATTAAATGTGAGAAAAAGGTCCTGCTCATAGATAATGTCAGGCACTTTGCTATTTTCCTTAAGCAATTCTGCTATATCTGAAATATTATTTATGGTTTTGTTATATTATGCAGCCTTAATCTTTTAAAATTAGTATGTTTACAGAACTGCACATAAGAACTTAATTATCTAAATTAAATACGCATTATAGGTGCTAAACAAATATTGCCCTTACCCTCAAGAATGTTATCTTCTGAAATTTATTAGTAATAACCCTAAAACACATTTGGAACGTTTTATTTCAAAATGTTTCTTCCTGTTTCAGAAAAGAGGAAGTTAGCCAGAAGTAACTGGCTTTTCAAATCATAAAACAAGTTTCAAAACAGAAACTAGGCGACTCAAAAATTACACTGTGGAAGCCAGGCATGGTAGCGCACCCGTGTAGTCCCATACTTGAGAGGCTGAGGCAGGAGGATCGTTTGAGTCAAGGAGTTTGATGTAGAACAGTCACTGTACTCCAGCCTGGCAACATATTGAGATCCAGTGTTTCTCTCTCTCCCCCTTTTTTTTTAAGTCAAGGGTCTTATTCTATTGCTCAGGTTGGAGTGCAGTGGCACATTCACAGCTCATCACAGCCTTAATCTCCTTGGGCTCAGGCAACCCTGCTGCCTCAGCCTCCTGAGCTGGGACTACAGGTGAACACCACCACACCTGGCTAATTTATAAATTTTCTGTAGAGATGAGGTCTTGCTGTTTTACCCAGGCCGGTCTCAAACTCCTGGGCTTAAGCAATCCTCCTCTTCTGGCCTCCCAAAGTGCTGAGATTATATGCGTGAGTCACTGAACCTGGCCTAAGATCCTGTCTCTTAAAAAAGAATAAGAAGAGCCGGGCTCAGTGGCTCAGCCTGTAATCCCACGCCTTTGGAAGGCTGAGGTGAGTGGATTGCCTGCGGGTTCGAGACCTAGCCCGGGCAACTTGCCCGGGCAACTTGGCGAGACCTCATCTCTACAATAAATAAAAAATGAGCCGGGCATGGTAGCGCGCGCCTGTCGTTCCAGCTACTTGGAAGGCTGAGGCGGAAGGATCGCCAGAGCCCAGCAGGTCGAGGCTGCGGTGGCCGCTCCGCCACTGCACTCCAGTCTGGGTGACAGAGTGAGACTCCAACTCAAAAAACCAAAACAAAACAAACAAACAAAAAAAGAATAAGAAGAAATTATACCATCTCTCTCTCTCTCTCTCTCTCTCTCTCTCTCTCACACACACACACACACACACACACACACACACAAGCAATAGAGAAAATGTATAAATGTCCAAAGCAAAGTATAGTCATTTGGTCTACCTTTTCTGAGAGGTGAATAGTACACATGCAATCTAGCCTAGCATGAACACACACTTGTTAAAAATACTTCTTCTCTTCTCTCCTAAGAGCTCAAGTTAAACTCCTGGTCTTTTAATAAGGTCTGGCCCAGAGATGAGTAAATTTTTACATCGTTTCATTTTATGCTGCAATAAACCTATGTACAAAGTAAGAACAGAGCTCACTCCAACCACTGACAAATGAGTAATCAGGTCAAGAAATTTATCCAAGGTCATCCACTAAGTCAGACACAGCAGTGCGTAAAATGGAAATTCTAGGAGCAATCTTCACCCTAATGAAACCAAAGTATTCCTCTCTATCCAAATCTATTTGGTTCCAGCAATGTGGACAGAGTGTAGTAAGAGTGTGGACATTATAAGGGATACTTTCAAAATTTTGAATCTATATAGTTCCTGAGTTTCAATAAACTACAAATACTTGTTACCACTTTCTTCCTTGCTCGTTCTACTAACCTGTGATTACTCTATTCTCCAGAATTTATAGGTCTCAGGAATATCTTGTCAGATACCACTATAAATTAATGTCTTCTACTCCAGTGCTCTCCCCAAAGGCAACCACTATTACCAGTATCCTTGTTTCATAACAGTGTATGAGGTCCAACAACTAAGTTCGTGAACTTATCCTAAAAAGTACTACATACCTCACTGCTGAATATCAGCACAGTCACCCTCAAAGCACCTCCTTTGGGAAGCTATGCATTGACACCAGTGCCTAGTCTACCTGTCAAAGCAATTTTGGAACTCTTTTTCTGGAATGGCCATTAGAGCTGTTGTAGCTATTTGTTGAAGTCTGACAATTAAGTTCACGAATTTCCACTATGCACTTATGTTGGCAGCACTGTACAAATAATTGTATTGGAACACCCTCCCTACTCACCTGATCTGGCCCCCAGTGACTTTTTTCTTTACCTGAAGATAAAGGAAATGCAGGAAGGAAGACATTCTGATGACATTCAGGACATCACGGGTAATACAATGACCTTTATATTCCAGATAAAAGAGTTCCAAAATTGCTTTGATGGGTGGACTAGACGCTGCTGACTGTACATAGCTTCCCAAGTCTCAAAGGTGACCATAATGATATTCAGCATTGAGGAATGTAGCACTTTTTCTAGGATGGTTTGTGAACCTAATTGCTGGACCTTGTATGTATAATCAAGCATATTTCAATTTGCTTTAAATCATTTTAATTTCAGCAGAAATAATTGGAAAACTATTTAAGAAAATTTTCACACAAAAGTAGAAAGAAAAAAGTGTTTTCTCTGAAGTAAACGTTTAATTAAGAATGAAAAGGGACACATGATTCTGTGATTTAGATGGCAGCAACATGTAGCAAAAAAGAAAAAAATGTAAACCAGCAGACCTAGGGTCTTCTCTAACCTTGATGTTATGACCTTATTTTTCTCACCTTTAAATGAAGGAAGAGTACCAGCTGATCCTAAGGGCTCTTCCAGGCTTTGTTTTGTTAAGACATATTTTAAAATCAGGGATTCAGTCGGGCTCGGTGGCTCAGCCTGTAATCCCGCGCCTTTGGGAGGCTGAGGTGAGTGGATTGCCAGAGCCCACGGGTTCGAGACCCGCCTGGGCCGCGAGACCTCATCTCTACAATAAATCAAAAAATCAGCCAGGCGTGGTAGCGCATGCCTGTAATTCCGGCTACTTGGAAGGCTGAGGCGGAAGGATCACCGGAGCCCAGCAGGTCGAGGCTGCGGTGGCCGGGAGCGGCCACTGCACTCCAGTCTGGGCGACCGAGTGAGACTCCAACTCAAAAAAATAAAAAAAATAAAATAAAATAAAATCAGGGATTCTAAAACTGTCTCAGTGTGTAACTTCAAGAGAAGAGACTACTCCTTCTTATGCACTAAATGTGGGGAGGGAACAGCATGCAGAGTGGCCATGTAGCTGCTGCCTTTGCTACTACTGTTAGCTAACATTTATTAGCACTTAATATACACCAGGCATTTTGCTCACTGCTTTATGTGAATTACCACTCTATTTAATCATCACAAAATCCTATGATGAAGACACACTGGACTATCTCTTTTACACATGGGAAACAGAAGCAAAGGGAAGGGAAATAATCTGCTGTTAAGCCATACAGCTAGCAAGTGGTAACATCCTAACCTGAACTGACTCCAGGGCCCATATTCCTTACCTGTATACTATTATGTCAGTCTTGAACATGGTACAGTTTTGTTTCTACTTATTTTTACCTATTTGCTTGTTTTAAATATTAAGGATCTGGTTAGAAAACTAGAATAGGTTATGAGCTGTGTTTGAGGGTGAAAGTATAACTTTTAATATGTTCTTTTCCAGGGTGTCACCAATCTGAGTCTATAGTAGACTTTCTCATGGGCATAGCCAGTTCCTCTTAGTTGGCAGGGTACTTCCCAGGATTTCTCATAACTTATTCCTACAGCCTTCTTCTTCTGAGATGTACTTATTCTTATCATGAAAAGCATGGCCCATTCTTTTCTAGGCCACTGAAATGCAGATGTGCATTCAAAGTTGTTCACCTCTAACTTCTCCAGGGTGCTAATAAGAAACAGGCAACTTTGGATAGTCTTAAGAATATGAATAGATAAGAGGCCCAAATCTATACATACAAAATACATTCAAGGAAACACCTTTCAGGTGATTGGAAAGTCTCTCCCTCTATTACCATAAATGGAAGGAAAATGTACACTCCAGAAACTCCAGCTGTTGATCTGGGATCATGATAAACTGCCATTTAAACTGGATTGACTAGCAACTGGCCAAAGTATAAGTCATCAGGAACCTAAGAACTCTATAACCACACATTTAAAATTCCTTACAGAGAACTGGTTCCCTACCTCTTTTTTTCCTTTTTAAGAGATGGAGGTCTCACTTTGTCCCCAGCCTGAAGTGCAGTGGTGGGATCATGGCTCACTGCAGCCTCGAATTCATGGGCTCAAGTGATTCTTGTGCCTCAAATTCCTGAATAGTTGGGATTTCAGGCATTAGCCACCATGGCCAGCTCCTGGTTCCCTACCTCTTACAGAAATAGTAAAATTTCAAATGTTGAATTTTCCTAGATTTAGATTTTAAAAATAAAGAAAATATTAAGACTTGTATTTGTTTGCTATGGCTATGGCAACAAAGTACCTCAAACTGGGTCCCATAAAAGAAATTTGTTGTCTCAATAGTTCTGGAGGCTAGAAGCCTGAAATCAAGGTGTTGGTAGAGTTGGCTCCTTTGGTGGACCAAGGGGGAAAGAACCTATTCCAGTTCCTTTTTCCTAGGCTTATAGAAGGCTGGTCTTCATGTTCACAAGGGTTATCCCTGTGTATATTAATATTTCCCCTTTTTATAAGGACACCAGTCATGCTGGAGTAGGGTGTTTTTTTTGTTTGTTTTTTTACCTACTCACCCTACTCCAGTATGACTTCATATTAACTAATTATATTTGCAACCACCCTATTTCCAAATAAGGTCGCTTCTGTGGTACTAGAGGTTAGAATTCTGAGACATTAATTGGGGTGTGTATATACATAATTCAATCAATAACAGGACTCAATTTAATTTAGCTTTAAGCCTATCATTTGACAGTTGGCTCCCTCTACCCTAAACAACTTCTAAGGTTTACAGCAATAAAGATACATAATCTTGCTACTGTTTCTTTTTTTTTTTTTTTTTGAGTTAGAGTCTCACTCTGTCACCCAGACTGGAGTGCAGTGGCTGCTCCCGGCCACCGCAGCCTTGACCTGCTGGGCTCCGGCGATCCTTCTGCCTCAGCCTTCCAAGTAGCTGGAATTACTGACGCGCGCTGCCATGCCCAGCTAATTTTTTGATTTACTGTAGAGATGAGGTCTCGCCAAGTTGCCCAGGCAGGTCTCGAACCGCGGGCTCAGGCAATCCTCTCACCTCAGCCTCCCCAAATGCTGGGATTACAGGCTGAGCCACCAAACCCGGCTTGTTACTGTTTCTAAACTGGGATTAAACATTTTTCTTTAGGTTTCTTTACTGAATACAATATCAAATCTTATCCACCACAGATCTGTCTATACCATTTTAACCAGACCTTAATTTAATAATTGAAAAGAGGAGCTTCAGAAGGTCAGAGGTATTCATAAAATAGTCACACTCTGAATAGTTAGCAATATGATCTGTTACCTACTTTATGAAACAAAGGTGTCAACACTTCTTTGATGCCCTACAAAAACATTACATTCCCTTTGGCTAGCTACTTGTTTAAAAAATGACTTTCTAAGCAATTCTGAAAGCACTTAAATCATTTAAAATTTCTATATTTTAAATGATTTAAATAGATTACACATCTTTTTTACATTTTCTTTGAGTCAGAAAACCTCATTAAACTCTACCAGTGCCTATCAACCTTGGTTGTACACTAGGAAACATTTAATAACATCAATATTTGACCCTGAATGTGATCAAATAAATCTGTTTATCTGGGGGTATGACCAGGGCCTGATATTAAGTGGCTCCCAATTGCATTCAAGCATCAGAACCACTGCTCTAAAGAATTACAACATTCAAGATGGCATAATAATTCATGCCAATATCTGGGGTACCAGTAATACAAACAATGTTATTTATATATTATATATATATATGTATATATAATAATAATAATTATTATTATTTTTTGAGTTGGAGTCTCACTCTGTTGCCCAGACTGGAGTGCAGTGGCCACTCCCAGTCACCGCAGCCTCCACCCGCTGGGCTCCGGGGATCCTTCTGCCTCAGCCTTCCAAGTAGCTGGAATTACAGGCATGCGCTACCACGCCCAGCTGATTTTTTGTAGAGATGAGGTCTCGCTGCCCAGGGGGGTCTTGAACCCGCAGGCTCAGGTAATCCACTCACCTCAGCCTCCCAAAGGCGCGGGATTATAGGCTGAGCCACCAAGCCCGGCTCAAACAATTATATTTTTATATGATCAGATCTTTGGCTTTTTGTCACTTGCAGATTATTTTTCCCTTTGTCTTCTGAATAAAACTAAAATAAATCTCAAACCACAAAAACGAGAGAGGTAAGATCTTCTGGAATTAAAACCTGTCAAAGATCAGTTTTCAAAGCTTCAATATCCTGAAACAAATTAAGCTGTAGTGATAAACTGACTTTCAACTATTTCATAACTTTCTTGAATGTCTTAACAGCTCCAGAGAGAAAAATGCATACACCACTTTCCCTGTTCTGTTATTTAAAGGTATATTTAGGATGTGCTGAAAGCAAAAATTTAGCCAACTTTTTAAATCAGCAATAATAAAAATCAAACCAAGTTTTAGTAGGAGAGAGACACAGTTCCCCACATTTTAACATAGTCCACTGTATAGTTTCCACTTGTGGTTGGTCACAAATATGGCAATACTATCAAGTTAAAAAGAGAAGGAAAGTGACCAATGCAAACAGTACAACATGCTACTCCCCTAACAAGGCTTGCTTGTTTTTCTCAGTATACCATAATCTAAGGTCCCAGGTGGATATTTCAGAAACTATGAATCATTATTCTAAGTCTATTAATAAATTTGTTCAACGGGTTTTTGTATATTAAAAAAGCACAAGCGCTTTTACATAACTTGTTTGTCAAGCTTCTTTAACAACAGAGCTCAATCTGGTACACAGTGATTGTGAAACATCGTACCAAGATCTTCTATGAAATAGTTTAGAGTGAAATACCTTTCAAATGTTTTCCTGAAACAAAAAGAAAGTTTAAAAAGTCTTTAAATCTCCCCAAAGCAGACATTCCTTTTTTAAAGAAAGGTACAAAATGAGCACAGCAAATAGTTCATACCGTATTTGCATCAAGAAAAGGAAACACCAAGAGTGTTCTGGGGCCTTACTCCTCCCAAGTCTTCAATAGTTCCCTGATTCCAAAGCCTCTCTAATAAACATACAAAGTAAACACTGCACTTGCTATGATAACACGCCTTTGAGACAAATTCCTGTGCTCTCTCTTCCAATTAGACTGAGGCCTCAATGCCTTATCCTATGAAGACACTGCTTTGAGGACTCTGACTCATTCTTGGAATGACTTTGTTTTTAATTAAAAAAAGAAAAAAACCCCAAAAACCTGAAATCTCACTCTATCACAACATAATCTGACAATATTTTATCATGCAGCAAATACACTACATATACACATTGCATAAGTAAGGTTTAATAGTAAGTGCTTACTTAAGGCCTGCATATTGAATTTAAGCAAATTATTCAGACTCTCTAAGCTTTAGTTTTCGTGTGTATCTAAAATAAAAATAATAATATCTTCTAGAGTTGTAAGAAATAACATGTAAATAAAGCACTTGCTATAATGCATGGCATACAGTAAACAATCAATAAAATATTTTGATGATGAAAGTCCTTCAATATTTTATTTAGATAGAAATAAACACTCAAACAAAAAATCATAGAATGGTTTACTACAATCTGATGCTGACAGGTAGGGCTTTTGTTTTTGTTTCATTTTTAGTGAGAATATTCTTTTCAGAAAATTGGTGAACAAAATAATCATTTACACTTAGCAACATTTAGCTTCAATTAAAATCAAAAGCTGATATACAAAGTGTGTTCAGTTTGTGAAAACTGATCAAACTGCATACTATGACCTGTGCATATTTTTATGTTTGTGCTAAATTTAAGCAAGAAGTTTAAAAAGCAGAGGTTCTGCTGGGCGCAGTGGCTTATGCTTGTAATCCCAACACTCTGGGAGGCTAAGGTGGGAGGATCACTTGAACCTAGGAGTTAAAGACCAGCCTAGACAACACAGCGAAACCTTGAGGTCCATCAGATGGGATATAAACAGAACTAGGCAGCTGGGGAGGGAGTTGGGACTAGATCAAGTACTATAATGGTATTCTTTCACTACCTTATATAATCCATAATAAAATTAAAGGAAATTTCTAGACAGTGCATCTGGGTGGATAATCACGCAAAAAGTTAAAGTAGTTTACAAAATGAAAATTTTGAAATCTTTAAAACAAATCTTCACAGTACATTTTCTGAAATTATTTTTTGAGAATGATATATGCACATATTTATATTCCAAGAGTATAAACATCATTGTTCCCTTTCCATACAGTGCTCCTCCCTAATGGCTACCTACCACTATTACCAATATCCAAAGTGCATTTTAAATGACCTCAGGAATCAACGTATTGCATAAAACAAGTTAGGACTGTGCGAAAGAGCTCCAAGACCCATTACAAAGTTTTCTGTGAAAAATTCTTCACAGCAGAATTCTCTGCATACTTTAAAAAAAATCTGCCACTAAACCAGGCTCCGTGGCTCAGCCTGTAATCCTGAGCCTTTGGGAGGCTGAGGTGAGTGAACTGCCTGAACCCGCGGGTTCGAGACCCGTCTGGGCAACTTGGCGAGACTCATCTCTACAATAAATAAAAAAATTAGCCGGGCGTGGTAGCGTGCGCCTGTAGTTCCAGCTACTTGGAAGGCTGAGGCGGAAGGATCACCAGAGCCTGGCGGGTCAAGGCTGTGGTGGCTGGGAGCGGCCAAGGCACTCCAGTCTGGGCAACAGAGTGAGACTCCAACTCAAAAAAAATAAAATCTGCCACTAAAACAAGCCTCATTATCTGCAAATGAAAATATTTCTGTTGATTAACTCAAGCTCCCTATAAACAGCTTCTTTCTTTATTTCAAAATAATATAAAAAACAGTTTTACCAATCAGGCAGAAAAGTTTACGTAGTTGTAGTACCCACTGCCCGACACATTGGTCTGAATTATCAAAGCACCATATTTTTTTCTAGCTACCAAGTATAGTACATAAATCTAGTTTTTAAAAAAACGTAAATGCATACTTGATGGGCTCTCTCAAGTCAGAGACTCAGTTTCAGGGCAGGTGGTCATTTTACAGTTGTGTGTTTCTGGGCAACATCCATTCCTGCATGCAAACTCTCTGAGATTCCTCAATATAAAGGTTTTCCTTATTTGTAAGATGGAAATTACAGATGTTGTCATACTTCACAGGCTTTATTATAAAGATCAAAAGGGAAAATGCATATCAAATACAGGTTCTGGCAAAGATAAGAGACAATAAATATTCGTTCATCATATTTAAACAAAATATCCACCTTGAGATCAGCCTAGTGTTTATATGTGTTCATGCACATTTTGCCAGGTTTTGGTATTAGTGCTGTGTTGGCTTTGTAAAATTAGAAAACTCTCTGAATGGAAACTGTTTAAATACTTCATTTGAGTTAAACAAAAAAAAAAAACTCCCCCTTTAAACTGTTTGGGTCTACCAGTCTTATGCATGTGAGGATTGTTCTCTGGCAATTCCCTCACTTTCTTTTGTTGTTACTAGTGCATTTTTACTTCAAACAAAATACCAAATCTAGATTACTACAATTCTAAAAACCTAAAAATCCTTCAATGCACTAGCTCAAATGATATAATAAACCCCCATACAGTTCGGCAATATCCCATCAACTCTTAATAAAAATATAAACAAACAAGTCAAGTATTGTCAAGAAAATTAATGAGGAAATAAACGAACAGCTAATAAGGCAAACTATCCACTAGCAGATACTCTAAAAAGAGTGTTAGCAAATCAGAATTGGAATCCAGGCATATTAAGTATATAAGCTAGGTTATTTTACAAATCTATTATAGATGAAAGATTCTAATATAGGTCTTCTAGTTATTGAATAATACATCCAAGATAACTTTATATTATAGAAAATAGGAGGAATACAGGGTGATCTGTAAGAATGAAAGTGTATGCAAAGAAGACTTTGAAACTAGAGGGCTGTAATTTCAAATGTCAGACAGCGTGACCTTTGCAATGTACTCAAGACTAAGGCAAGTAAAGTTTTCTTGGCACAGAGGTTCCCATCCAAAGCAGCATTAGGGTACAAAATGTAAATACATGTCTCTATAGCCTCGTCACTTCCCAATGGCTTTCTTCAATATCCTCATTTTTATGGATTATGTGCCTGCTATAAAGAAGCCAGTAACAAGAGACTGTATATTATAGGATTCACAGATAAGTATGTTATGTGGCCTAATATAGGAGAAAAATGATTAAAATCTCTGGCAATTAACATAGTCAAAGTATTTCCAACTGAAAACAAACTTACTACGGTGCGGTATAAAAAGTGTTCTCTGGTCTCTATCTTTGAGAGTTCTTCAATATAATCAACTACAAGACAGAATAAAATAGTACTCTAATGTGTTGGTAATGATGACTTATCCCATTTAATCCTCACAACAACACTATGCTATTATTGACACTAGTCAACCAGTCAGGAAGAGGCAGAGCTGAAATCTAAACCTTAGCAATCTGACTCCAGAATCCACCAACTCAACCACGACCATAGACTGCAAGTTCAAGGTCCCACAGGTAAACTACAGTCATAATGAAAGTTTCATCTCAGTTAAAGCTTGGGTCAGAAACAATTATATAGTTTTCTTCTTAATGAACACTGTATTAGATCTACAGCTGAAACAAGTTTGTTCCACTTCTATTGGTTTCAGCCTGACTTCTCTCTTGTATAGCACCATCAAAAATACAAAGGTCTGAGTAAAATGGTATTTTCTCCAGATTTCCCCAAGATAATGTTTGAAATTCCACTGTAAATTCCTATGAAGTTGTTTTAACAAAGTCTAATCCTTGAATAACTCATGACAATTGGACTTCTTTAGTCTTTGTCTAGATCTTTCTTTTTTTGGCCAAGATAAATGATAATGAGGCCATCCATGCATTTCAAAAAGTAAAAGAGTCAATGTAAATAATTTGTTTTCTTTTTGGAGTGTTCACATTAAAAGCTTAATATATTAATTGGTGGGTTGTGTGTTTGTGGCTATATGTGAACAGAGTTAGTCATGATATAAAGAAACAGGAAGAAAGCCGGGCTTGGTGGCTCAGCCTGTAATCCCGCGCTTTGGGAGGCTGAGGTGAGTGGATTGCCTGAGCCTGCAGGTTCGAGACCCGCCTGGGTAACTTGACGAGACCCCCCCATCTCTACAATAAATCAAAAATCAGCTGGATGTGGTAGCGCGTGCCTGTAGTTCCAGTTACTGGGAAGGTTGAGGCGGAAGAATCGTCGAAGCCCAGCAGGTCGAGGCTGCAGTGGCCGGGAGCGGCCACTGCACTCCAGTCTGGGCGACAGGGTGAGACTCCAACTTAAAAAAAAAAAAAAAAAAAAGAAACAGGAAGATTTGGGGAGGTATAGCAAATTTTAACCAGGTTTAAATGTTTACTTATAAACTAAGTAGATAATAAATAATATAGTAGGCACTACCAAACTGATATTTTAAATATGTAGATTCCATAACTCAAAAAATTTAAATAAAATCATAATAGAAGTGGCAATTATATTTATTAAAACTGCTATGAGGATATCATTTATTAACAATCAGTTTTCTTTTTACTTCATGAAATCAAAGGACATTTTCTTTGATTATTATTGATACTCTCTAAATAGTGAAGATGGTCCTTTTTTTAAAGGCCAGTACACTGTCTGTTTATATAACTGCTTACCCTTTTGTGCTATATGTTAACCGAAATGGAAAGAAGACAAAAATTTTTAAGTTCACATAGCAAAACTAAGACACATCAAAGGTACCAAATGTTCAGGGTTACATGCTTTTTAAAAATGAAACAACGTATTTAGAAACAACTCCATATGAAATGCCCAGAATACGCAAACATACATAGAAAGGAGATTACTGGTTCCTAGGGGTTAGAAAGAGATGAGGAGGAATAGGACATGACTGCTAACAGGTACAACAATAGAGGTACTAATTTCTTTTTTTCACCCAGCAAGGCTGTTCTAGGTGATGGAGTAATTTCTGGGAAAACAGAGGTTGCCAATTCTATTTCCAGCAAAAAAATTGACAACAAAACCCTCATTTAAAAAAAAAAATAGTGCTCGTTTAAAAAGTGTACAGAATGGATACATAAAATGTGGTATGTCAACATGATGCAATATTATTCAGCAACAAAAAGAATGGATAAATGATACATGGCACAACACCGGATAAAGCTTGAAAACATTATGCTTAAGTGAAAGAAGCCAGTAACAAGAGACTGTATATTATAGGATTCCATTTACTCTATATGACTAAATAAGATTAATGGGCCGGGCTTGGTGGCTCAGCCTGCAATCCCAGTACTTCGGGAGGCCAAGGTGAGTGGATTGCCTAAGCCCACGGGTTCGAGACCAAACTTGGAGAGACAACTTGGACAGACCTCGTTAAATTAAAAAAATTAGCTGAATGTGGTAGTGCACACCTGAAGTTACGGCTACCTGGAAGCCTAAAGCGGAAGACTTGCCATAACCCAGTAGGTCGATGCTGGGGTGGCCGTGAGTGTGCCACTGCACTCCAGCCTAGAGGACAGAGTAAGACTCCAATTCAAAAAATAAAAATAAAAAGGAGATTAGGTTTCCAGGGGTTAGGAAGAGGTGAGGAAGAATATAGGACATGACTGCTAACAGGTACAGATTTCTTTTGTGGGTGACAAAAATGTCCTAAAATTAATTATGGTGATAGATATACAACTCAGTGTATTGACTAAAAACAACTGAATTATACACTTTTTAATTTTTATTTTGAGACAAGGTCTTGCTCTGTCACCCAGTGATGCTATCATAGCTCACTGGAGCCTTGACCTCCTGGGCTCAAGCGATCCTCTGCCGCAGGCTCCCAAAGGACTATAGGATCATGCTACCATGCATGGCTAATTTTTAATTTTTAATTTTTTTTTGTAGAGACGAAGTCTTGCTGCTACCCAGGCTGGTCTCAAACTCCTATCCTCAAACAATCCTCCTGTCTTGGCCTCCCAAAGTGCTGGGATTACAGGTGTGAGTCACTGTGCCAGGTCGAATTGTATACTTTAAACAAGTGAGTTATATGGTATGTGAATTATATTGCAATAAAGCTGTTTTGTTTTTTTCAGTATATGTACAGTTCTTATGCCAGGTATGAAAACATAGTCTATTTGCAATTATACTAACAAATAAACTAGAACAACACTTTTTGATAAAATCATAAATGCAAAGTATAATAATTCTTCCACATTAAAAACTACTTTTTCACCACATATGTCCTAGCAGAGGCTAGTGTTATTCACAAGGATTGAAAGTATAGGCTGGGTTGTAATTCCTAGCCTTATCACTTTGCTATGTAATTACAGGCAAGTTACTTCCCTTTTCTGAGTCTCACTTGACTCTTCTGTGAAGTGAGAATCAGAGTACCTACTTCTTCTTAAGCTGTTGTAAGAATTAAATAGGATAATCCCTGTAAGCATAGTGCGCACAGCAAAGTGTTCAGTAAATACCAGCTACTAAAACCCATCACTGAATGCTTCTGGAGCCCATCTAGTCCCCATGCAATGATCTCATCTATATTCACCTTTGGACATTACCACCAGGCCTCTGCATGATGGCTGGGGGCAGTTAATGGAAGATTTTGCAAAAGGAAGTAATGAGCACTCCCTGCACAAACTTCCCTCTCATAGTAACCATCAGCTTCCTTGCTACCTAGAGTTGGAGGGGAGGTAAGCAGGCGAAATGCTAAACCACAGGCAGGGTCTGTCCCTTTAATGTGAAGAGGACCTCAGTCCTATGCAAAGTCTGACTTCTCAAGAGGGCAGTCAGGCTTGTATTTGGGGGCTCTAGTATATAACTCTTTTGATGAAGACTTTCCAAGTTTAAAGAGAAAGAAATGAGCAACCTCTATATGTCAGTTGTACAAATGGCCGAGTTTTTAATAAATTTGTTAAGTCTGATCTACCAAGATTAGAAAAGAAGTCCACCAAAGCAGGTAGAACCTGGAATTTTCTGTAAATAACAGAGGAGCCACGGAGTCCCTGTACAGGTAGGAGCATCATTCCAGCTTCCTGCCCTCCACATTGCCAGTGCTGAGTAAGTTATTAACTATTTAACACTATTAACTCATTCTTTCTACGGTATTTTATGAGGTATAACTAATCTCTGGCCTAATAGAATCTGACCATTCTAGCTGAAAAGGGACAGGTTTGTGTAACTTATACTATTACGCACATTTTTTTTTTTTTGAGTTGGAGTCTTACTCTGTCGCCCAGGCTGGAGGGCAGTGGCATGCTCATGGCCACCACAGCCTCGACTTGCTGGGCTCAGGTGATCCTTCCACCTCAGCTTTCCAAGTAGCTGGATCTACAGGCATGCACCACCACACCTGGCTAATTTTTTGATTTATTGTAGAGATGAGGTCTCGCCAAGTTGCCCAATCTGGTCTCAAACCCGAGAACTCAGGCAATCCTCTCACCTCAGCCTCCCAAAGTGCTGGGATTATAGGCATGAGCTACTGTGCCTGGTTTATGCACATTTTTTCATTCTACAACATATAGTCTCATTCTCAAATGCAACCATGTCAAAACTCCCTCCGCAACTTGAAGAATTTTTCCAAGAAACAGAACAGCTCTATATGAAAGTTAGTATCTCTGATTTTTTTCTTAAAAAAAATTTTTTTTTAGTTGGAGTCTCACTCTGTCACTTAGCCTGGAGTACCTGCAGTGGCACACTCACAGCCACTGCAGCCTGAACCTGTTGGGCTCAGATGATCCTTCCGCCTCAGCCTTCCAAGTAGCTGAAACTACAGGCATGCACCACCATGCCCAGCTAGTTTTTAAATTTATTGTAGAGGCGAGGGCTCACTAAGTTGCCCAGGCTGGACTCAAACCCCTGGACTCTGGCAATCCTCTTGCCTCGGTCTCCCAAAGTGCTGGAATTACAGGCTTGAGCCACCATGCGCAGCCAGAAAAACAATTTTAATATACAACAGGGTAGAGAGAAAAATAAAAGCATCTACATGTCCACCAACCAGATTTAATACATGTAAACATTGTCATTTAATAGATTTTATTTATTTATAATTTCTTTCTTTTTTTTTTTTTGAGTTGGAATTTCACTCTGTCGCCCAGGCTGGAGTGCAGTGGCACACTCATGGCCACCACACCTCCATCTGCTGGGTGCAGGCGATCCTTCTGCCTCAGCCTTCCAAGTAGCTGGAACTATAGGCAAGTGCCACCACGTCCGGCTATATTTACAATTTTAGTGACAATCTTTAAAGTTATTTGAGGTGGTTTTCACTAAACAAGCCCAACAAAACAGTTCTAGATACTATCAGGAAAAAAGACTCCATGAATATCTACTTCTAGTCTTGCAACTATAATGTCATGGCCACACTGTCCATGTACCAAATGAAAATAAGAACAATAGATCCCAGGAAAATGTATAACGTAGTACATAGAGTTGTGGGCAAGGTATCTCAAAGATCTTCTGATGTGACAAGGACCATAACTGAATACATATGAGTATATCCTGGATCACTTTACCAACTGGCAAATTTTATCTATTTTATAAAACAGATCACTTAATTAACAGATTAAGAGGAAGAAAAATCTTCTAAGAGGACTAAATGATATTAAATGTTTTGGAGATATTAAGAAGAAAAAAGAATCTCTTCAAGTAATTTAGCACTTATTTACGGAAATTACTAATATGTATATTAACGTTAAAATTTAACAAGGCAAATATGTTAATACAGACAATAAGTGATATAGGAATGTAACAGAAGTTATTATCCCCCAAAGGAATGACTAGAATGAATTCCTGAAATAAGTAGGTTTTGTTCTAAGATATCAAAAAATGATTAGATTTAAGCATGCAACATGTATGAACATGGAAGATCATTCCTGAGCAAACAGTGGGAAGCAGGAAAGCATTTGGGAAAACTATAAAGCAGGCTGGCAAAACTACATAGTACAAGACATAAAAGAGCACGACACAGTCAGGCATTCTGTGAAAAGCTTCCAATCATAAGTTAAAATGCCCGGATTGAATATGAAGTCGAGAAATCCATAAAAAGTTTTGGTACATTCTACTGCTTGGAATACCTCTTTTTCATCTGTCAGATAAACTAGACCCTCCTATAAGATCCAGTTCAACTGTAATTTCCATGGTGAAGCTTTCCCAAAGCTGCAATGCAATCAATGACTCCATTTTCAATATCCACAGCACTGAGTTTATCTGTTACACAGCATGAAAAATCACTGTGCTGCTTGTTTAAAAGACAGCAAGGTACCTAAACCTCCAGGAATTAGCAGTCAGAGCAGACCAATTTACATCCTAAAAAAGAACTTTCTAAAACCACCTTCTTATATTGTGATGAGATTCTAGAAAAATATTTGTTCCACTTATTCACTGTTTCCAAGCAAGTACCTAGCCTCTTAAAACTAACAAACGCCTGTAATTAACAGCACTTTGGGAGGCTGAGGTGGGAGGACGGCTTGAAGTCAGAAGTTTGAGACCAACCTGGGCAACATAGTGAGAACTTGTCGCTATAAAAAAAATTTTTAATTAGTCAGGCTTGGTGGCACTTGCTTGTAGTCCCAGCTTCTCAGGTGGCAGAGACAGAAGGATTACCTGAGCCCAGGAGGTTGATGCTGTGGTGAGTCATGAGTGTGCCAACACACTCCAGCTTGGACAACAAGGCTGAGGTGGGAGAACTGCTTGAGGCCAGGAGTTCAAGACCAGCCTATGCTACATAGCATGACCCCATCTCTGTTTCATAAAGTAAAATAAATACATTATTAATTCAACACTCACCCCAATTTGGGAAGAAAGGAATACCCTATCAGATATTAGCTGCGCGCAGTGGCTCAAGCCTGTAATCCCAGCACTTTGGGAAGCTGAGTTAAGAGGATTGCGTAAACCCAGGGGTTCGAGACCAGCCTGGGCAACTTGGCGAAACCTCATCTCTACAATAAATCAAAAAATTAGCAGGGTGTGGTAGCGTGTGCCTGTAGTTCCAGTTATTTGGAAGGCTGAGGCAGAAGGATTGCCTGAGGTCAAGGCTGCAGTGGCTGTGAGCGTGCCACTGCACTCCAGTCTGGGCAACAGAGTGAGACTCCAATCAAAAAAAAAAAGGGGGGAATACTCTATCAGATATCAAATCTATAAAGTGAGACTAATGCAAACAATGTGATATTGGCACAATATAAAAACAGTGCAACAAAAGAGAATACATGAGCAAGTTCAAAACTGAAGCCTGTATACGTGGTAATTTAGTGTGTGTAACAAGGGGGGCAGTTTTAGCGAGAAAAACATAAAACATTCAATAAATGGTGAAAGGCTATGTGTGGGAAGTGGGGGTAGAAGCCATCAGATCATGAATACTTCCCAAATACACAAAAATAAACTTAAGATGCACTGAGGAACTAATCCTATGAAATATACTAGAAAATGTAAAGAGAATATTTAGTAATTCTAGGGATAAGGAAAGCTTTCCTAAGCAGAAGTCAAAGAAAGACACAAAATTGATAATATTATCAATTTATAAGATTGGCAAATTTTATAAGAAATATTTGAAAGTTCTATAGGTCACAAGATATCATTTTGTTAAAAGACTACCAGACTGTAAGAAAATATCTGTATCATGTGTCAAAAGAAGAGAACTAACTGTGGAATGGATCAGTTAGAAAACAATGATTCTAAATAGATAAAGGTCTAAAATATAAGGACTTCCCACTGGAAAAAAGGATATATTAACAAGTAATTCAGCCAGACTTGGTGGCTCAATCTGTAATCCCACGCCTTGGGAGACCAAGGTGAGTGTATTGCCTGAGCCCGCGGGTTCGAGACCCACCTGGGCAACTTGGCGAGACCTCATCTCTACAATTAATCAAAAATTAGCCGGGTGTGTTAGCGAGCGCCTGAGTTCTAGCTACTTGGAAGGCTGAGGCGGAAGGATCGCCGGAGCCCAGTGGGTCAAGGCTGCGGTGGCTAGGAGCAGCCACTGCACTCCAGTCTGGGTGACAGAGTGAGACTGCAACTCAAAAAAAAAACAAACAAGTAATTCAAAGAAAATTCAAATTTACAATAAATAAAATTTACAAACAGTAAACTATCTCACTACTAGTAGCCAATAAAATAAAAATTAAAAGTTAAATGTCATTTCCACAAAAAGACTGGAAAAAAACAAAAAAGGATTTGTGTTAGCAATAGTTTGAAAAACACACTGTTAGTGATAGTAGAAACTAACACAAATACTTTTGGAAAAATGATTTATATTTATGTTTTTAATGAACTCAGTAATTCCACTTTTAATAACTCCACAGATGCAATTACAGAAATGTACAAAGATATACTACACACACACAAATAAATGCCATGACTATATGATAGTGCTCAGTAAATACTTGCTATGTGCCAAGCATGGTTCTAAGAGCTTTAAAACATCAACTCATTTAATTCTCATAGCAACCCTAAAATTTAGGTTCTGTCATTTTAACTCCCATTTTGCAGATGAGGAAACCAAGGCACAGGGAGGTTAAGTAAGTTGCCCAAGGTCACAGAAGTAGTAAGCAGTGGAGTCAGGATTCAATCCAGGTGTTCTGACTTCAGCACCTGAGTTTTTTGTTTTTTGTTTAGTAGGAATCTTACTGTGTTGCCCAGGCTGGGGTATACTCAGAGACACTGCAGCTTCAACCTGCTGGGCTCAGGTGATCCTTCCGCCTCAGCCTTCCAAGTAACTGGAACCGCAGGCATGTGTTAATATTTTGATTTACTGTAGAGACGAGGTCTTGTCAAGTTGCCCAGGCTGGTGTACTTGAGCTCTTAACCACTACTGCCACTAGGTAGATCTACTGCCTCCCCAAACAAGGAAGTTCACTGCAATATTGTATACAATAGCAAAACACTGGTATTAGCCATGATTAAGGATTGGTAAAATAAATAATGGGCCATTTATCATGTAAAAAAGTAAATGATGTAAAATCAATATACAAACATACAAATACTTATGGTACATTAAGTGAAAATAAGTCACAAAAAAGATTTAGCATAATTTCATTTGTATCTTTAAAAATAAAAACTTCTTACGTAGTTTTGTATGTATGTATATTGTTCATTTCTTTAGACCTTTACCTAAAAATTACACACCAAATAGTGAATACTAGTTTCTTCTGAGGAGGAAAACAGGATTAGGAAGTAAGGGTGAAGTCAGATGTTCACCATTTTATATATCTTTGTATTAAGTGACTTCTTTCCCTAAATGACAAGTTATTACTTTTACATTAAAAACAAATTAGCAAACAAACAAGGAGGCAGAGCCACATCTTAGGTTAGATAAGCTGCTAATAAGACCCATACCACTGTATTTACCCTTATGTAAAGCAGTTAAGTTTGCACTTATTGGCCAGGTGTGGTGGCTAACGCTTGTAATCCCACACTTTGGGAGGTGGAGATTGCCTGAGTCCAGGAGTTTGAGATCAGACTGGGTAACTTGGTGAGACTGCGTTTCTACAATAAACTTTTTTTTTTCTTATTGTAGAGATGAGGTCTCACCAAATTGCCCAGGCAGGTCTCAAACCCCTAAACTCAGGTAATCCTCTCACCTCAGACTCCCAAAGTGCTGGGATTACAGGCTTGAGCCACCACACCCAGCCTACAATAAATTTTTAAAAATATTAGCCAGGCATGGTGTTATACATCTGTGGTTCCCACTACTTGGAAGGCTGAAGTACAAGGATCATCTGAGCCCAGCAGGTCGAGGTTGCGGTGGCTATGAGCGTGCCCTGTATTCCAGCCTGGGCGACAGTAAGACTCCAACTCAAAAATAAAAATAAAAATAAAAATATCCTCTCCAACATAAACTAAGTGCATCATATACAAAAGTGTGTAAGTATTGTTTTACAAACCCCTTTTAAGGTCAGGTATATGCATGAATGAATATAGTAAACATATTCATTTCCATATTATCACATTTGGAAAAAATGTATTTCTAATGGTCAAAAGCATGCCAAAGCCACTGTACTAGTATACCAATGAGTTGCTTAGAGCTCTGTCCTCTGTTGTCACTTCCTGAGATCAAACCGTACCACATCAAGTTTAGGATCTATTACAGTATCTTTCATCTGAGACAGCTACAGAGTGAACATACTGTTTCAAACCTTAATATATACATAAACATCCTGACTTAAATTCAGAACCTTTCTCGTACTAAAATATTTTTTCTATTGCCTCTAGGTTAAAAACATATCACAATTAATTTATTTTTAATTGGGACCACACAATCCTGTCCCTGAAATTTTTTTTCTTCTCTAGTCAAAGCTCATCTTGATGTTAAGACAACTTAATCAATATCAAATCTTTCCTTTTATGACAGTCCTTCTGCCTCAGCCTTCCAAGCAGCTGAAACTACAGGCATGCACCACCATACCTAGCTAATTTTTCTTGATTTTTTGAAGAGACAATAAATCTTTCACCAAGTTGCCCAGGTGGTCTCGAACCTGTGGGCTCAGGTACTCTTCTTGCCTCTGCCTCCCAAAGTACCGGGATTACAGGCATGAGCCACTGCACCCAGCCTGTTTATAAACTTATTATTCTGTCGCTGTAATGGACAATACAAACAGCTAAAAATTATAATATCCTGCTAAAAGTAAGAATCAATTTTGTTATTTGTAGTATCTATGTTTCTAGACTAAAACCATGCCACATTAGAGTTGGCCTATTAAAATTAGCTACTGGGCAACTCCCTTGGATCCCCTCCCACTGTGGGAGCTTTTCTGTCCTCTTAATAAATCCTGCTTTCTTAAAGAAAAAAAAAAAGCTACTTAGGAATAGGCTTATTTCAATTATAAATCAACTTTATTAGGTATATTTTAAATACCCACTGGCTCTCAAAATAGTTTTCCTAGTACACTGAGTCTCTCCAACATTTACACTACTTCTCTTAACTCATGTCTTATATTTCCTATATATATAACCTGTTTAAAATGAAGTAAACTGTAAAGTCCCAAAAACCCTACCCTCCCTCCAGTCTTTTTTTTCTTGGGGGTGGAAGAGAAACTAGAATTAATTTTAGATCCCTTACTCAATATCTAAATTCTTCAGTTCAATCCTTTCATTCTAAGATAATGAAAGATAAAGATCTAGCGAAGGCTGGTGACGTCCTCAGAGTCATATGCTTTGGACTGAAATGATGTATAATTATGAGACTGCTAACATTGCTTCATCTGTTAGAAAAAATAGCATGATTATGAGTACTAATTAACCTCATACATTCAAAGTTAGTATGTTCTCTAAAACTTTTCAAAGTACTTTTAAACAATTACTTAAGGCATTTTACAAAAAAAGCAGCTGAATGCCCAAAATATTACTTCCTTTTTACTACATCAAAGCCAGGATAAGATTTATACTTAATGAATTAGCTTGTACTTAAACATATTTCCTCCAAATATTTAAATTCTAAATTTTTACTTTAATAAAGTTTTTATTTTTTAAAGTAAATAATTTTCTGATGCAAATAGAAAAATCATAATAAATTTATTAAAATTCAATTTTCTCTGGATCACATACCTGTTGTTCATCCTCCATGACGTTACTAGCAAATTCAAACACTAGGTCGTTCTGTTGGACAACAGCAGCCATAATAAAGCATTCCCCTTAGATCCACATTAGAAAAATTCCAAACAGGTGCAAGTATCAGGCAGTGGAGTTCAGTGCTCAATTTGGGTAAAAACCCTCAGTTGAGTATGTGAAATTATTATATCTCAGGTTTTCTTTAGGGAAGGTGCTTCCAATTTTCTGAGTTCATTGATGTTCTACTCAAATTGCAGCAATTTTTCTGAAAACTTTCTTCTCTCAAGTTTCTTGGCCTGAAAATCAAGAGCTTAAGTTAGTTATGAAAAACAATCACCCAGGTAGAATATAACAATTAATACAGAGGGTAGTATTTCCAAACTGTATGTATTTTTTGTTAATGTTTTTAAAAAGTCAACGTGACTAATGAATATAGGCTTTTTTTAAAAGTTACATATCGTCTCTGAAGACTTCATTCCTGCTAAGATTACCTCTCATTACTGAAAATGATGCCTTTGTCTCCCTTCCCCCTGTTAAACTACAGTTAAAGTACTTGATATTTAAAAAACAAAAAGTCAAAAAAACACTCAGCAGTAATACTGAGGTTAGTAATCGCACTAAAGAACATATAAACAATTTCTTTCCTCTAACCCTGCAAACCACATACGAAGGAATCGATACTCCATGAGTAATTTCATAATGTATATTTTCACTTCAAATAGAAACATTCAAACAATCCCTAATAGGTCTAATATATATAAGGATTTAAAATCTAATACATTTAATATTTAGAAGGAACTACTTTACAAGCGTTTTAAAATAAGCTCCCTCTTTCTGCTCTTTAAAAAGGTTTCTGATAAATAGAATGCTTTAAAAATTACCATGCTTAAGCTTGTCTTCAGTGGCTTCTTTTTTAATGCACTAAAATGTATCCTTATCTCTAGCATAGGCTTGCAAGCAACAGGAAGGAAACAGCACTTGACCACGTCATGGCAAATTAGAACATGCAAAGAACTGCACTTTACAATAGTAGAAAAACAGAAACGCAACTCAGAAGTGAAAACAATTTCATAGTGAAGAGAGAAATGCTTTAAAAAGTCTGCCAAAGATATATACCTAATTTTTTAAAAAAAGAAAACAAAAGCTACCACTACTAACAAAAGTAAAAAATAAAAATTTAACTTGGATGTTTATCACAATTTTAAATACTGCATCAAATGCTTATGGCCATAAATGTGACAAAATAAAGACAAAGATATAAAGATAATCACATTTAATAACATACAGTTCTCTGAAGTGATATTTACAGTTTTAATACAGATACTTCAAAAAAGAAGTTGACGCCAAAGAAAGGATGTCCATTAATTTCCTAATACTTTTAAAGAGACAAGTTTGGGGATGAAGCTGACATTGTGAGTTAGTTTTCCTGAAAACTTAAATACAGCTAGTGTATGTGCTAGCCAAATCACATACTCAAAACTCAATTCCATAAATTCACTAAAGCCAGTTCCCTATATATTTTGGGCTCTAGGGGTCATCATGAATGACTATGATTTCCCTAACTGGAAGTCAAATTTAAAAAAATTAAGAATCCAATTCACATGATATTTCTACTCACTAAATTCTAACCCAGCAGTTTCCCATTGTCACCTACACCTTTTAATAATGAGTTCTAATTAGTTGGGTGTGATGGCACGTGCCTGTACTTCCAGCTATTCAAGAGAGGCTGAGGCTTCAGAAGGACAGCTTGAGCCCAGGGGGTCCAGGCTGTGGTGAGCTGTGATCGTGCCTATACTCTAGCCTGGGCGACAGAGTGAGACTCCAACTCAAAAAACAACAACAAAAAAAACCACAAAAGATTTCAACTCCAACATTGGGAAAGTATATTTAGCACATTCAGGCAGACGGGGTGGGGTGGGGGAGAAGGGTTTTGATCTAAATCCGTCAGACAGATATATAAACAAGAGATATACATTTGGTCTTGAACCAATGTTACTTATAACATCTTTTCCCTTAAATAATTAGCCAACCCAACTCTTCTACAGTAGTCCTGCTCTCTTATGTTCCTCCACCCCTATTATCAGCCCTTTCCTCCTTTGTCAACTTCTATTATTCTCCATGCCTGGAACACCCCCACTTGTCAGCACCCAATCGCATCTTTTCCATTCTTCAGTGCTCAAGTCCCATTTATTTCACAAAGCTTCCCAACCTCTATGCCTCAGACCATAAGGATGGCGTCCTGAAAAAATTATGGCAATCCTGAATGTAGCACCAATTCAGCACTAACTATACATTGTCACTGTCTCATATTTGAAAACTGGATTCTCCTACTTCAACTGAGTAAATGTTTGAGTGCCTATTATTTGCAAGGCAATGTGTTAGGCACCAAGACAGAGAGGAAAACCTCTTCTGGGGAAGTAACCATTGTCTAAAATTTATTCTATACCTTCTAAACCTGTGAACCTACAGTGATGATAAAAAAGGATCATATGAATGACAGAAATTGTGCTAAATATCTTATCATTAGATATTTAAGCTATTTCTACACATATTTTTTATTTAAAAAGAATGACTGAAGCACGTCTCAAAAAGAGGAAAGTATCACCATACATTTGAAAACCCACTGTAAGAGAATATAACCAGAATCAAGGAATGTTTCCTGATACAGAAGTTTCACTGTAAAAGGTTAGTTCCAAAAGTCTACTCCAAAACCTATTTGTTCACAAGGGCAAAGTGACAATGTACACCAATGACCAATGTGAATACATTTATGTAAATTTAAGTTTCACTTTCTTTTCCATTGTCATCATGTACTTTTTCTTACCAGCACTTCCACACTGCTATTGTGCTTTAATACCTATCTATCAGAAAGCTCAAAACTAAGGATAAGCAACCAACATACATACCTTACAGTACACACTAATAACCAAAAGTAATAACTGAAAACTGAAATGGCTCCCACAACCATTAAGCCATTTGCTGGGGCAGAAAAAGACACCTTTGTTCTGTACATTTCTATACAGAAGTTCATAGTCTGAAAATGTGTACGTAAAGAAAAACATGTTTTTTTTTTTTGAGCTGGAGTCTCACCCTTGCCTAGACTGGAGTGCAGTGGCCGCTCCTGGCCACTGCAGCCTTGACCTGCTGGGCTCCGGCGATCCTTCCGCCTCAGCCTTCCAAGTAGCTGGAATTACAGGCGCGCACCACCACGCCCAGCTAATTTTTGATTTACTGTGGAGATGAGGTCTCGCCAAGTTGCAAAGGGGGGTTCCGAACCCGCGGGCTCAGGCAATCCACTCACCTCAGCCTCCCAAAGCGCGGGATTACAGGCTGAGCCACCGAGCCCGGCTAAGAAAAACATGTTACTGGTTTAATCAGGTATCTGATACTCTGTCATCTTTCCTGCTCCTCTTCCTCTTCCCTGTATACTTATATTCTCTATGGCTTCAAAGTGATTCTTGGGAATACATTTTCTGATTCCTGATCCAGAGGTATCACCTGTACACATCAAAGATATTTAAGTAACAGAGCCCAGGTATATTAAAATTGTTTCAGTAATAGACAAGACTGAAGATCTACATCAATGATTCAATTTTTCATTAGTGAACTGAGGTGTGTCCAGGGTGTCTCACAGTCTGCAATTCTAACAATTAAAACTAGAATTCTCATTTCTTAAATCAAGACTCTCTCTTAAATGATAATATACAGCCTTGTTTCCTAACCTACCCAAATCCTTTCTGTCATAATAGTTTAGAACTTAGTAAAAATGCATACTGCAAATTTTAAAAAACCTGCACCTCTAAGTTCAGCTAGAGGTTCTGTATTCTGCAAATCTAGTCACTAAACTGTCTATCAGACAAATCCAAGTGAGTGTACCTCAGTCAATGTGTCCAAAACAAAACTGAAGGCATCATCTGATTCCTCAAATTTGCTCCTAAGTGGAAAAAATATACAAGTACTTAGATTGAGAAGAAAAAGGGCTTCTGCTCTACACTATCAAGCTGTAAGGTCCTTAGTAAATTTAAAACTTGTTTAAATTTACCCATCATTAGTTATATCTATTAAATTCAGGGACACTTGCATAAACTTATGCTCTTTTCAAAATGTCATTTAGTCTTCCTAGTATAATAAGAAAAAAAGACAAGTGAAAACTATTCATCCACCACACAGACATAAATAGTAAACTTATTTGCACAGTTTTGAGAAGTCATCCAATTGGGCATCCACCAGATAATAAAAACTCCCAGGCTTCTCTCCATTGGGTCAGAACCATATACTTATTCTTCAGGAAGACATGCCACAGGAATACTTGCCAATAAGGTTTCCAACTGCTCATCACCAAATAAGCTTTGGATTTAAGGTAAAACTGTAAAGCAAAACAGTTAAGACCACAGGCTCTGGAGTCAGACTGCTTAGGTGCCAATCTTCTGCAGTGTGACCTTGGACAAGTTATTTACTTGGTGTCTCAGTCTCTTCTTTCCATAAAATAGGTATAAGTCTCAAGTTTCCTCATTCTGTAAAATGAGTATGATAAACAGTACCAAAATCTAGAATTGTTGTGAAGATCAGATGCAAAATGCATATGTGGAATACCTGGCACATAAATTGTACTCAATAAACATTAGCTTCATTAGAGCTGTGAGTGTCCTGTAAGAATGTCACAGGTACATGCCATGTAACTAATTATTCCTGAAGTATTAATTTCTATACTCTCTGGGAGTCTCCATTACCACAGTTATTCACTAGACTTCAACAAGAACACCACAGCTCATTATCAACAAAAGTATAATTTTATTCCAGTGCCTAAAAATTTGGCACCTCTTTGATAAATCTAGTTGCTTCAAGGATAGGATTCCACTCTTTCTTTCTCTGTTAACAGAGTCCCATTATGCCCCATTCCAAACAAAATGACTTCCAACTGTAAACACAAAATCCTTAGCCACATCCCAGGCTACTACAACCAATTCAAATGGTTAATTTTTGTTTATTATAAAAGACTGTACTGACTGGAATTCTTGTGTGGTGGACCATGGTTAGGACTTTTTATCTGTTTTCTAATATTGTAGAATGAGCTATAATAGCTCCCAGCAGAAATGATAATAAGTCAGTGGTATCAAGATACATTCTGCATAGTCTTCCAAAGGCCTGCCCATTCTCTATCTAAAAAGTGTGGAATTACAGGATTGCAGAGCTGAAAAAGATCTAAGCATTACACAGGACAATGCGTTTCCTCAAAGGATAAAAATTTGGGTCTAGAGCATTCTGACTTTTTCTCTTTTTTTTTGAAGAAAATGAGCCAAAGTTTTATTTGTTCATTTCTTGCATTTGAAGTACTCTTCGATGACATCCTTGGCCTGAGATTCTTTGCCACAGTCGTTAAAAAAAAAAATGCAACTTCTTATTAACATTTAGAAATTTTACAATGTTCTTAATACATAGCAAAGCTTTAATTAGCTGTCTTTTAAGAAAATGTTCATTGTTAACCCTTTGCACTTGGTGAGGGAACATAAAGGTATTGTCGGTAGGGCTGGGAGTGGTGGCTCACACCTATCATCATCTCAGCACTTTGGGAGGCTAAGGTGAGAGGACTGCCTGAGCCCAGGGGTTCAAGACCAGCCTGGGTAACTTGGGGACATCTCTACAATAAATCAAAAAATTAGACAGGCATGGTGGCGCATGCTTGTAGTTCCAGCTACTTGGAAGGCTGAGGTGGAAGGATCATCTGAGCCCAGCAGGCCAATGCTGCGGTGGCTGTGAGCGTGTCACTGCCCTACAGCCTGGGTAATGAAGTGAGACACCAACACAAAAACTAAATAAATAAAATATTTTTTAAAAGATATTGCTGATGTTAATACAGGAAAAACTTACGCTAGGACTAATTTTTCAAGAATGTTATATTTCCTTGAGGCTTTCCATTCAAATTTCACAAATAAGCAGAGATGGAATATATGCTGAAATATTTATCAGTTGATATAGAGAAGCGCATCCTCCCATTATCTTCAGGCTGGACAGTAAATGACATATTATTGTGGGAAGAAAATGAGACTGCAACTGTCTACTCGAATAGAAACAAACCAGGTGGAAGACATCAAATTACTACTGCATAACACGTATCAACGAAGCTGAATGCATGTTGGTGACCATCTCACACATTACCACATACTAGAAAAATAAGAAAATTTTCAGTTTTTGGTCTAAGTTCTTCAATGTCCAAAATTCCGTTTAAGTCAAATATTACAATAAAATGGGTTCCAGGGTATACTATTTAATATGAAATGACTCGCTTTTCACTATTTCATTAAAAAGTGTGGAACGTTGCTGGTGACCCAACAAGACGTGTCCCAGTGCAAAAGGATTAACACTTGTTACAGCCATTTTCAGGGACCTTAAGGACTTCAATGTCCTTAAGGCTGGTAACATTGGCTTTACTATTGCCAGCTTTTTAAGAGTTTCTGCAGAAACACATTCAGGTTAGCAGATTCATGGCTGGCTTGCATTCTGACTTTTTCAAGACACACAGTCAGCTAGTGGCAAAGAAGGCAAGGGAGGCCCAGATTCACTACTGTGTCCCTATATCTACATTAATAGAATGACATAAATATTTTTTTCATTAGCAAAATATCTGGAAAAATAAGAAATCTCTTACACAAGTATCTGTAGCAAAAGTACCTTATTATACTCCAGTACAACTTTTAATCAAGATGCTTTTATACACTATTCTATGCAACACTTGATATTTGAGGTAAATCATTTTCAACCTTATTTTTAACTTGAACAACTGAAGCAGAGGGGTTCACAGAGTTCCCTATATTGCTTTAAGCCTTTCCTATTACTTTTCTATTACTATTCTTTCCCACGTTTGCCATGTCATATCATCTTGCTTTATACCTTTATTTAACCTAAAAACTGAAAAGAAGACATTCATTAGCCTCCTTTTTTAGGCTATCACGGTAACGAACTAAAATACTGTGAAATATATTTTTACTAACATTTTTTCTTTCTAGTTCTTTAAATACAGTATTATTCCTATCATCATTTACAACAAAACTATGGACATGGAAAAACAAAAAAGAAACAGACCAAAATGTAGTTTCAGTTAAGTAATCAGCTTTGAACTTTCCCCAAACAAGGATAGTAATAGTCTCTCAGTACCTGCTGAATAATGAAAAACAAAAAAGGACACCAGTTGTAAAATAAATCTCATTATATAGTTTTCTAAACCAGATAGTCTACACACAAAATAGAAGGGAAAGAAACACAAGTTATGGCACAGGGTGAGCCAATCATGTTACTGCATTCAGTGTTCTCACAATATAACTGAAAATACTTCTACACACCAACCTTTTAATTTAAAATTTTCCAAACAGTCAACGAATTTGAAAGTTTAAAAAAGATGCTTCTTGAATCCATATAGGTATCATATGTATTACTGCCAGTATCTTTTAAATAGCTACCCAGCTTCGTTACTTAAAATTATTAATCTTTAATTTAAATTAGGCATTCTTTAATGGGGGGAGAAGAGGGATGTACCCAGTATTTTCATGTAAATAAAGCACAAATTGATTGATTATGTGCATGTGCGCGTGTGTGCGTGTGCGTGTGTGTGTGTGTGTGTGTGTGTGTGTGTGTGTGTGTGTGTAAGAAGATTCAGTCAGGTTTTTGGTGACCAGCAAAGCTGAAAGCAGGTCTTGGCAACCTGATCAAGTTCACCTTAGCTTCAACCACATTAAACAACAAAAAAAAATCAATGTGATCAAACTAAATAGGCTGACTCCTCGATGCTTTTGCCTTTTTGCTGACACCCGGATGAACAGTTCCAAGACTCTGAGGACAGGCACAATTACTCACTACCCAGACTTGAAATTCCAGTTCTTTCACATAGTTCTCTACTTTTCATCATTGGCTGCTGGGGCCTACCTGGTGTCAGATTACACTCAGGCAGCATTTACAGCAGCCTGCAAAACAGCAAACAGATCGAATACCTAAACTTGTCCATACCTGTGGTCTCAAGAGTAACTCTTTCTGAGCATGTTCTGAAAACAGGAGAATTTTTTTTTTTTAAGAAAGCAGGATTTATTGAGAGGAGAAAAAAGCTCCCACAGTGGGAGGGGACCTGAAGGGGTTGCCTAGAAAAGGAATTTAAACCTAAAAGAGAAATATCTAACAGTGACTAGATACTGTTTTAGCCCTGGTCATGATAAAGTTTCTTTCCTTTATCAAAAAGGCTGAAAATTGTAATTATCAAAATCACATTCACTGGTACTTTTATTATGCAAATAAACTGACTGAAGAAACTTTTTTCCCTCCAGCACCCAAAATCTTAACTCTGACAAATATACTAGCCAGAAAAAAACAAACGTGATAATAGTCCTTATCAGCTAAACTATTAAGGCAGTTAAAAAATTTCTCTCTACAACTACCAAGACTTAACTTGCAAGAAAACTGTTTCTGTGGCTGTTTATTCTCTTTGTTAATATTTTCATCTTCTTAGAAAAGATGTGCTAGTTCCCAGGTCTGAGAATATAGCAGACTCCCAATGGTAACTGTTTCACTTTGTCACTGATTGAGGGGGAAAAGTCAGAATCCTGTTATTTAAAAGCCCTCAGGGAGGTTTGCTACAAGACACACCTCCCCCACCTCCAATTCCCAGATTGTACAACACTCTTCTAGTAGAAATATATTCTGTCCTAAAAAGTTCTATTCCTAGCCAGGCGTGGTAGCTTATGCCTGTAATCCCAGCACTTTGGGAGGTGGAGGCGAGAGGATTGCTGAGAGGAGGGTTCGAGACCAGCAAGGGCAACTTGGTGAGACCTCATCGCTACAATAAATAAAATTATCCAGGCATGGTGGTGTGCATCGTAGCTCCAGCTACTTTGGAGGCTGAAGCGGGAGGATTGCCTGAGTCCAGGAGGTCAAGACTACAGTGAACTGTAATTGTGCTACTGTACTCCAGGCTGGAGACAGAGTAAGAATCTGACTCAAAAAAATAAAAAATAAAAAAAGACCTTAACAGACATTTTCACCAAAGAAGATATACAGATTGGGAAGAAAAAATGATACTGTCACTTGGGAAGACAGTTTGGCAGTTTCTTACAAAGCTAAACAAACTCTTATGGTACAATCCAAGCTGTTGTGTTCCTCGGTATTACCCAAAGGAATCGAAAACTTATGTCCACACAAAACCTGTGCACAGATGTTTATAGCAGCTTAATTTATAATTCTGCCAAAACTTGGAAGCAGTAAAACTTGTCCTTCAGTAAGTGAATTAATACATAAACTATGGTATATCCAGACAATGGAATATTATTCAGCGCTAAAAATAAATAAGCTATCAAGCCACAAAAAGACATGGTGGAGACTTAAATGCATATTACTAAGTGACATTTGTACAAACGCATAGAACGTATAGCACCACAAGTAAACCACAATGTGAACTATGGCCTTTGGGTGATAATGATGTGCCAGAGTAGGTTCATCAATTGTAACAAATGTACCACTCGGGTGGAGCATGCTAATAAAGAGACAGATGGGCCTAAAGATTCAATTTTGCTATGAATCTGAAATGGCTCTAAAAAAATAAAGTCTTTTTTTAAGTATACTTCTGACACATTGCAACACTTTGCACTATCATCTCAAAAACAGACATTTCAACATTTCTGCATTTTATAGTTCCACATCTCCCCCTACCTCACCCCATTATTAAAATAGCCAAAGTTGGTCCTGCCCTGGCCCCACCAATAACTCAGTACATACTATCCTTTCCCCGGCTTTCTGTCTATGCTCACTGCCACTCAACACAGATCTTCCTATTATCTGAAGATCACAACAACTCATCCCTGTGACATTTTAGGATTGTCTTCCAAGTCACAGTGCAACTATACTGAAGGATATAAACCCCAGAGAAATAATCATTTCTATTTTTTCCCAAGTTGCCAACAAGTTTTAAAGATTTAAAGATTCCTTGTGCACAAAACTTCCTGCTCTCCAGGTATGAAAAGACCCCGAATAACCTGCTTTTTTATAGTGTACCTCTTTTTTTCTCTTTCCTTATTTATTTTTACTTTTTCAGTTTTTATAGGGGTCTTGCTATGTGGCTCCAGGCTGGTCTTGAACTCCTAAATCTTAAGGCAATCTCCTGCCTTTGCCTCCCAAAGTGCTGGGATTACAGGTGTGAGCCACTACAACAGCCCTCTTCTTTAAATAATAGAAATCTATTTTATGTCAGTTTGAATATAATCAAACAATTCTGGTGTTTCATGTCAGGATCCTTAAAAATGGGATTCTTGTTACAATCATCTTCCTGTCTTGCACTTGCCTAAGCTACTAAACTCAATGAAACCAAAAAACAAACAGCAAGATCACAACATGAAAAAATGAAAAAGTGGAAGAGCATGGGCTTAGGCTTAGTATTGTGAGATATATACAGTAATATATCACATAATGACATCTTGGTCAACAGTAGAATACAGCACTGATCCCATAAGACTATAATACCATACTTTTACTGTACCATTTCTGTTTCAATACGTTTACATATATAAATAACTTGCCATAGTGTTATAGTTGTCTACATATTCAGTATAGTAATATGCTATACAGGTTTGTAGCCTAGGAGCAACAGGCTATACCACATAGCCTATGTATGGAATAGACTATACCATCTAGGTTTGTGCGAGTATATTCTATGATGTTGGCACAACAATAAAATCGCCTAAAGATAAATTTCTCAGAATGTACCTTAAGTGACACATGACTACATAATATTTAAAAGTTATACATTAAGTTTATATTTTACTATTGTACATATCTTAGAAGCAAACTTTATTTCTTTATTTATTTTTTGAGTCGGAGTCTCACTCTGTCACCCAGGATAGAGGGCAGTGGTATGCTCACAGCCACTGCAGCCTCGACCTGCTGGGTTCAGGAGATCGTTCTGCCCCAGCCTTCCAAGTAGTTGGAACTACAGGCATGTGCCACCACACCTGGCTAATTTTTCTTGATTTATTATAAAGATGATTCGTGACACGCCTGGGCAGGTGAGACCTTATCTCTACAATAAATTAAAAAAATTAGCCGGGCATGGTAGCGCGCGCCTATAGTTCCAGCTACTTGGAAGGCTGAGGCGGAAGGATCGCCGGAGCCCAGCAGGTCGAGGCTGCGGTGGCCGGGAGCGGCCATTGCACTCCAGTCTGGGCGACAGTGAGACTCCATCCCCCGACCCCCCCCCAAAAAAAGATGATGTCTCGCAAAGTTACCCAGACTGGTCTCGAACTTGTGGGCTCAGACAATCCTCTTGCCTCGGTCTCCCAAAGTGCTGGGATTATATGCGTGAGCCAGCACGCCCAGCCAGAAGCATTTTAAATACTAATCAGTAGTAATATGAAGATTGAGGACTTCTACTTTCCATAATATTTCTCCATCAATTTTTAAATCATTTAAATCCATTTCAGTTATTAAGTAAAGTGCATCAATGACTCCGGCATTAGGTTTTATCTAATAGGAAATAGTTTTATCGTGCTTATTTGGTGCATATCCAGAGCTAATCAAAAGATTACAAACATACACTTTTAAAGTCTTCTCTGCTACCACTAATTAAAACTTAGTGGAAAAGTTGATAAATATGTATTGAGGCTCCCCTAAGCTCAACATTGTGGCAAATACAAAGAGGTGCTGGGTGTTGTGGCTCATGCCTGTAATTCCAGTGTTTTGGGAGGCTGAGGCAAGAGGATTGTTTGAGGCCAAGAGTTTGAGACCAGCGTGGGCAATGGAGCAAGACCCTGACTCTTAAAAAAAAATACAAAGAGTTAATGCAAGGTCGCTGATCCCATGAAACTTGTAATCTAGTTCAAGAAACAAGGGGTCAGTATTGTGAGATATATACTCATGTCACAAGACAAAAACTAAATATCACAAGACAGTATTTTTTTTTTCCTTTTGATTTTTTTATTGTTTGGAGTCTCACTCTGTCACCCAGGCTGGGGTGCAGTGGCACACTCACAGCCACCACAGCCTCAACCTGCTGGGCTCAGGCGATTCTTCCGCTTCAGTCTTCCAAGTGGCTGAACTACAGGCGTGTTCCACCACACTCAGCTAATTTCTTTGAATTTATTGTAAAGATGAGGTCTCGCCATGTTGCCCAAGCTGGTCTCAAACCTGTGGGCTCAGGCAATCCTCTTGCCTCCACCTCCCAAAGTGCTAGGATGATAGATGTGAGCCACCACTCCCAGTCTCACAAGACAGTATTTAATGAAGTGCTAATAAAGTTGATCAGTACTGCAGCATTTCAGAAGAGGGGATGGTCAAACAGGTCAAGAAAACACTTCACAGATAACGTAGGACCTAAACTGAATCTTAAAAGCAAGGCAGGATTTGGAGAGACTACAGGAAGAGACAGTAAAGTATATTGTGTGTATATTTGTGTGCACATGTGAAGACTGAGACACAAAAGAATGCAAAGAATAGAAGTTTAGAGATAACAGCTTGACAACAGCTAAGAGCTCACAATGAGAAACAGCAGAAAATGTGGTGAAATAAGCAAAGCAAAACCAAATCATGGAGGATCTTGAAAGTCAGGCAGTTGAGAAAAAGTGAAAAGCTCCTGGCAGCTATCAAACAAGATTGCAGAAACAGAGTGAGGTCTAAGCTTACAAAGCCCCCTGCAAGTCACCTTGGTGGAATCTGGCAACTGTCATCCAAAAACAATGTGGGCAGTTTAAACATTCCACAGCTTGGCTAATGCACTGAAAGTTTCCTGTCACCAATGTGTATACTGCCCTCCTTAAATTCTTCATTAATTACTTCTAATAGAGATTCTTAAACAATGGTTTTTAAACTGCTCAGGTGTGGCAAAATTCTTTAAAACAAACAAAAATCACTTAATTGATTAAAAAATCACAATTTATTGTAAAGATAATTATAATTTACTTTATATTATTGTTCTCCTAAAAATTGGAAGAGAAAAAGGAAAATAAGATTTTCAAAAAGATATGACTCATTACCACATAATTCTCCTTGCAAGTTATTCATCTGAACACCAAAACTACTCTTCAGTCATTTGAACACCAGTGAAACTTTGAAACATATGAACTAGTTACATCTATGAATGACTGTGTCTTGTCATTTAGTATTAAATATTTTGACTAGGTGATACTAACTTACTGCTACTCAATGAAGAAAGATGTGCTATCAGTGACAGATTCACAATTTCTCAGTCACTTAACAGAGACTTCTATCACCAGCATTCACAAAATCTTTACTTTCTTACACGATAATATTTAGAAGAAAAAGATGCTCCTGTGAAAATGACCAGCGGATCAAGCAAAGCTGTATTCAAACCTGGCTCTCTATTAGGTGTATTCTGCTGCATAGTTTTGTCTTACTCTTAAAAAGTTCAGGAATTCAAGGTTGTTTCAGTAGATGTAACAGGCACTCATTAGATTAAAAAAAAATTTAGACCCTCTTGTAGTTCATTTGGCATGATGATTGGGTGTTACACGTGCAGTGTGAGATATGCCACTCTTAAACCTTGTTACAACATGAGCACATTACCCATCTGACTATAAAAAAAAATAATATGAATTCAGCAAAAGACACAACCAGGAACTCTACATCAACGCAATAAGGTTCACTGACATTATGATTCATTAGTAATACCTAATCTCCAATGGTTCTTTATGATTTCAAAGCAAAACATAGCTGGGCTCGGTGGCTCAGCCTGTAATCCCGCGCCTTTGGGAGGCTGAGGTGAGTGGATTGCCTGAGCCCGCAGGTTCGAGACCCGCCTGGGCAGTGAGACCTCATCTCTACAATAAATCAAAAAATCAGCCGGGCGTGGTAGCACATGCCTGTAATTCCGGCTACTTGGAAGGCTGAGGCTGAAGGATCGCCGAAGCCCAGCAGGTCGAGGTTGCGGTGGCCATGAGCGGCCAATGCACTCCTGTCTGGGCAACAGAGTGAGACTCCAACTCAAAAAATAAAAATAAAAAAAAATAAAAGCAAAACATATATACAGTATACTACTTTACTTAATCCTTGAACATCTCTAGTAAATACTGATGTTTCTGCATAGATATAAAAAAATCTGACTCAGCCTCAAGGTTAGAAAAAAAGATAACAACAAATCAGAAAATAATTACATACTACCGAAAGTAAATGAGAGATTCCATGCAACCCCTATCAAAATACCAATGACATTCTTCACAAAAATAGAAACAAAAATTAAAATTGTATGAAACCACAAAAGACCCCCAGACAATCAAAGAATCCTGAGCAAAAGAACAAAGCTGGAGGTTTTACATTACCAGATTAAAATATACTACAAAGCTGTAGTAACCAAAAAGGCACAGTACTAACACCACAGTACCAGAAGGAAAAAAAAATAAAAAAAGACACAGAGCAATGGAACAACATAGAGAACCCAGAAATTAATCCATGTATCTAAAGCCAGTTGATTCTTGACAAAAAACAACAAGACACTCATTGAGGAAAACACAGTCTCTTTCACTAAATAGTGGTAGGGAAACTGGATATCCATAAGAAGAATGAAACTAGACCCCACCTCTAACTCAATACAAAAACCAACTCAAAATGGATCAAAGACCTAAATGTAAGACCTGAAACTACAAAACTACTACAAGAAATGCTTCCAAACATTAGTCTGGGGAAAGATTTTATGAACAAGATCTCAAAAGCACAGGCAATACAAGCAAAAATTAACAAATAAGACTGTATCATACAAAAAATCTTCTACACAGCAAAGGAAACAATCAACAGAGTGAAAAGACAACCTACAGAATGGGAGAAAATATCTGAAAACTATCCTACAAGGGATTAATATCTAAAATTTACAGGGAATGCAAACATCTCAACAGCAAAAAATTAAACAATCTGATTTTAAAATGGACAAATGATCTGAACAAACATTTCTGAAAAGAAGATATACAAATGGCCAATAAATATATGAAAAAATGCTCCGCATCATTAATCATCAGGGAAATGCAAATCCAAGCCACAATGAGGTATGATCTTACCTCAGTTAGGATGACTAATATCAAAAGACAAAAAATATACATGCTGCTGAGAACAAAGAGGAAAAAAAACTCTTTTTTATTGTTTGCTTTTTTTGAGTCGGAGTCTCACTCTGTCACCCAGGCTGGAGTGCAGTGACGCATTCATGGCCACTGCAGCTTTACCTGCTGGGCTCAGGCGATCTTTCTGCCTTAGCCTCCCAAGTAGCTGGAATTACAGGCACGCGCCACCACAACTGGCTAATTTTTTTAATTTATTGTAGAGATGATGTCTTACTAAGTTGCCCAGGCTTGTCTTGAACCCCTGGGTTCAGACAATCCTCTCACCTCCACCTCCCAAAGTGCTGGGATTACAGGCATGAGCCACTGCACCCCGCTGAAAAAAAGAACTCTTGTATGCTGTTGATGGAAATGTATGCTACTACAGCCAAGATGATGAACAGTATGTACAACACCCAAAAAGCTAAAAACTGTACTACCATATGATCTAGCTATCCCACTACTATGCATCTTACCAAAAAAGGAAAGGAAATCAGTATATTGAAGACACTTCTGCACTCATGTTTATTGCAGCACTTTTCACAATAGCCAAGATATAGAATCAACTTAGATGTCTAACAACAGATAAATGGACAAAGAAATGTGGCGTTTATACATAATGAAATACTATTCACCCATATAAAATAATTAAATCTTGTAATTCACAGCAACATGGATGGAACTGAGGACAGTATGTTAAATGAAGTCAGTAGTCAGGAACAGAAAGTAAAATACAGTATCTTCTCATTTATATATAGAAGTGAAAAAATGTTGATCTCATAGAAGTAAAAAGTAGAACAGACACTAGAGGCTGGGAAGGGTAGGGGAAAGGGAGAGACAGAGAAAAATTTGTTAAAAGATACAAAATTGTAGCTAGAGAGAAATACCATTGTAGAATGATTACAACTAATGATAGTTTCAAAGAGCTGGAAGGAGGATACTGAATGTTCAACATAAAGAAATAATAATTGTCTGAGATGATGAATATGCTAATTACCCTGATCTTGTTACTATACATTATATGTATCAAAACATCACTATGTACCCCATACATGTGTACAATTATTACATGTAAATTTTAAAAGTTAAATTTAAAAACAAGGAAATAATTAGAAAAGAACAGCTACCACTTACATGTGCCAGGTCCTATGCTAAGTATTACAGTTCTCATTTGATTTTCATATCAGTAATAGTCACCTCTTTTATGTATATGAGGATACAAACTGAGATAGCCAACTGAATGAGGGCAGGGACTTTGTCCTGGTCACCACCATACTCCCAGATCTTACACAGACAGTATGTAATAACTATTTCTTAGAGAAACACTCCAAGTGTTCTGAGGTACAGTTAGGACTTGAGCCCATATCTGACCTCAGTCCATATTCATTCATCTATTTATCCATTCAGTAAATACCTACTGAGCACCTACAAAGTGTCAGACCCTATTCTAGGTGTTGGTAATACAGCAGTGAACAAAACAGGCCAAAATTTCTACTCTCACAGGGCTTATCATCTAGTGATCTTCATCACCACATTATGATCCCCCTCAAAATATTCTGCCATAAAAATGTGGAGCCAGGTGCAGTGGCACATACCTGCAGTGGGAGGCTGAGGCAAGAAGATAACTTAAGCCCAGGAGTTCAAGGCTGCAATACACTATAATCACACCTGTGAACAACCACTGCACTTCAATCTGGACAACATAGTGAGACCTTGTTTCCCATCCCCACTCCACCCCACCTCACAAAATGTGGAATTGTCAGGTAATACAGGCTGTTATCTTACAGCATATGAATAGAAACCCTGCCACTCTTCCTTCAATGCCAGTCTCTCAGTTACACTCTTAATCCCCAACAACTGGAAACAAAAAAGGTGATCTCTCCTACCATAAGGAGGCAGTAGGAATTATGGGGAGTTTGTTTGTTTGTTTGTTTTGCCTTTCAGAGACAATTTGTGAGTATAAAAGGAGAAGGGAAGGGAAAATCTGGAGGGAAGACAGATACACATACATCCCAAAGCAGACTGTTCTAGGCGAAGTTGATTTACCTAGGGATAACATCAGGGCCTTCATTTTGCTTTAATTTGACAGCAAAGCGTACTAGGATTTTTTAAAAGTATCTCCTTTACACATATAAATACCTTGGGGAAAAAGAGAAAATTCTTCCTGTATTATCTTTTCCTATATATTAGATGGCCCTCAGAAATCATATCTGCATTACCTATATTCTTTTATTCAGTTGACAAGCACTTACCAGGAACCTATCTACCAGACAATGATAGGTGAGAGAGAAGGATAGAAAAGAGACAAGTGGGCTAAGAAAAGATTTTCCTGATGGGCAATCACAATCCATTAAGTAAAACAAATACAAGTCACAATAACACGTGTCTTATAGCAGAAGTGGGTACAAAGTTCATTCTCCCATGTTATTCAGTAATTACACTAGGTCCTGTCTCTTAAGATTATAAGCAAAAGATTTAAATAACAAAATTTTCTAGATGCAATTAATAAATATAAAAGAATAGTAAGAACATACTGTGTGTTAAAGGTCAAATTGGCCAAGATCAAAAGACACTTTGTTTTAGCTTGGGTGACAGAGCTTGTCTCTACAAAATATCGAAAAATTAGCAGGCTAACAGTGGCATGCGCCTGTAGTCCCAGGCACTCTGGAGGCCGAGGCAGAAGGATTGCCTGAGCTCAGAGGGTCTAGGCTGCTGCAGTGAGCTGTGATTTTCCCACTGTACTCCAGTCTGGGTGACAGACAGAGTGAGACTCCAACTCAAAAAAAGATACTTGCTTTTGTTAATAAAAATTATTTACTTATTAAAATTCTCCACTAAAATGGCAAAAGATTAATGTGCTCATCTTTGTTTTAGCACTTTATAGAAATTCACATGATGCACTCACTTCCTAGAACTTAGCTTTACTGGCTATCCTCCAAATAACATACATATATGTATTTTCTGATTAAAATACAGAAATACATCAATACCCCAATAAATGGCACAATAAAGGGAAGTCTCACATGTAAAAGGCCACTCAACAATACTATAAACTATTTTCCATATGTCCACCCTCAATCAAGTTTTAATGAACAAAATAATTATTTGGTAGGTTCTGAAATGCTTTAAAAATTAAAATTCACACAGCATCCTAATTTTCCTTCACTCTTTAAAAACCAGATTTGTATCCTTAGATTTGACTTTGTTTTGATCATTTAAATCTGATTTGTAAAATCAACTTTTAGCTAGAAAAACTGTTAATACATGAACTTTATAACACACTCCTAATATAAGCTAAAGTCCTACTTGTGAAAAGTCTTGCTCTGTTAATAAGACTACAATTTATAAGCCAAATATCACTGACACACATAAAACTTAGAGACAACAGAAAATAATAAAAAGAGAAGCAAAAAGTGGTAAGAAAATTATTCCTTCCACTCAGTGGAGAATTAACACTATAATGAAGAGCTAGACATTTTCCCAGATTAATCTAAAGGCAAAAGTAAAAAAAGTTTTATGCTTAGCAATCTAAGATAACTAAGTTATTTTCAGTTACATTTTAAAAGTGGACCAATAAATAGTCACCACTTTTAACTAGAATGGAAACACTAACCATTTCACTAAGATACTTGAATTTTCATAAACAGCAAAGACACACTGAGGGAGGGGGAGTTAAAGCAGAAAAGAAACTTTATAATAAAACTATTTCTTACAAATAAACCACACAGGGAACTTGCAGAAAAGAGCCATTTAAAGTTTTTTTAACCAGCTTGTAGATACCAGAATGAAGAAAAGAAATACCAGGCATGTATTTACTCCTCCAATAAGTACTTATGAAAACTATTATATGCTAGGTACTGGGTATATAAAAATAAAGGTAAATAAAATATAATTCTTGTCCTGAAGTGCTTCATGGCTTAAAGAAAAAAAAAGTCAACAGAAAACTACAAAACAGTGCAAATAAATAAATCAACCAAGTAGTGAAGGAATAAAAAGGGATAAATACCTGTGAGAACCTGAAAAACCTTCACAACAGAGATACGCATGGGCTGTTTCTTTAGGGATAAGTACCATCCAGTTTTTCCAAGTAAACAGAACAATGAGGGGAAAGTGGGGAGGTGGGGGAATCCTAGGTAGAGCAAGCAAAGGTAACTATAAATGTTAAAATCACCAAGAACCAGGTAGAATGGTAACTTTTTTTTTTTTTTTTAGAAAGCAGGATTTATTGAGAAGACAGAAAATCTCCTGGAGCGGGAGGGGACCCAAGGTGGTTGTCCAAGACTAGTAACTTAATGAAAACAAACCTTTCCCTAACATTAGGGACATATGATCTAGCATCAGAAGATCTGCATTCAAGTTCAAGTTCTGTCATTTTCTAACTGTATTTTCTTGGATATGTCAACCTCTATGAACTTCCATTTCATCTTAAAGCTATATCTAATAAGAATTTACTTTGTAAACTAGGCATAGTGGCTTAAGCCTGTAATCCCAGCACTGTGAGAGGTGGAGGTTAGAGGATTGCTTGAGCCCTCAGGTTTGGGACCAGACTGGGCAACATGGCAAGACCTTGTCTCTACAATGAATAAAAAAAAATTAGCTGAGCGTGGTGGCGCATGCCTGTGTTTCTAGCTACTTGGAAGGCTGAAGCGAAAGGATCACCTGAGCCCAATAGGTCAAGGCTGCAGTGGCCAAGAGTGTGCCACTGCCCTCCAGTCTGGGTGACAGTGAGACTCCAACTCAAAAAAAAAATTTACTTTGTAAACCATGCTTTAAAAGTTCTAAAGAATTCTGGTATTCTAGTATTTGAACATAATTAGATAGTAAAATTTCAAGATCAAAATATCAGCACATCATTTCATACTGAATTATACCATATATACAAATACCAATCTTTTATTATCTATAAAAATGTCACAAAAGTAAATACTTCTTAAGTATGTATAATGTGTATTTTCCTTTAGGTTTTACACCAAACATCTAATTGCTACCAGGCAATGAATACAATCCATATAATACGAAATAAGCCTACAACATCCCCAGAATCAACAAGTGACAAAAGTTTAATGAAACAAGCTTTATGCCTAACTGGTCTCTCCGAAGGGAAATTAAAGCAGCAATTGTACATCTGTGTCTCTGTTCCTCTCATCGTGGTTTAACTGACAGGAAGCAGAGAATAAGATATGGCATACAAATGTCAAGTACTTCCTGCCTTCTTTGCTACATCTTTATGTCTTGTTTTATAAATAGTCCAATCGTTTACTTGAAAATACATCAAAGTATGGTATTAGGAACATAACATACAAATGGTGATGAGTGTTTATGAAAACAGAGTCAATAAAAAAGTATTTTGGTGTTGGGACTTAAGAGTCAATATGCATACAAAGACTCATTATTGTAGTCTCTTGTATTCTAAAAAGCAAACACCATACAAATTAAGATTTGAAAACCACAATGACTAAGTAAAAAAATCAAGTGTGTAAATAATGGAATGAGCCCTCAGACTATTTCACCCAACTGTTTATATGAACAACACTTGACCACCTTGATATATGAACCTTCTTTCTACTCCTGTCTATCAAAAAAAGATAACTACCACAAAACAAAAACCTTCAAGCAACTGACTCTCAAAAAAGCAGGACCGATAACTTGTCTCTCTGATCTTTGGTCATTCTTACCATGGCTTCTTGTCAGCCCTCTCCTGGATTATCTTTTGTGTCCTCCAGCCATCTCAATTCCCTTGCTCACTTCACTATGTATTCAAATATCAGCTCACATAATTTACTTATATATAGAATATGACCAGCTATACACAAACTAAATAGAACTTTAATCGCAACCGGTAAATCCAGCCTGCTTCAAGTCATTTTAAACAACCTTCCAATTAATTATACTAAACAAGAGTGCTCATTTTTTATCATGACTAGCTGCCTCCCAAACTAATAATCCTGAAGAATTACCTCAATTCATTATTCATGATTTATATTCTACATAGTAAACTTGGGCAAAATGCAGCTATCTTATCCATTCATATTGGTCAATACTTACCTAAGCTATAATAAGTACAAGCTACCACAATTACAATTCCACCAGGCTTTTAGTGCTATTCCATTCTAGGTCAATGTCCAAAGTGAATTCTTCATATTTTTATTGCACGTAAGTCCATCTCGAGCTTCCTGTGACTTTTTTCCTAAACAGAACTTTATACTTAATAACTTGCTTTAAGCAGGTCAGCAGTCTCTTAAAGAAACATTTCTTAAAAGAGTGGCTTGAAAAAAAACATTTCTTTTTTTTTTTTTTTTTTGAGTTGATGTCTCACTGTTTTCCCAGGCTAGGCTCAGCCTTCCAAGTAGCTGGAACTACAGGCATGTGCCACCATGCCCAACTAATTTTTTGATTTATTGTAGAGACAAGAGTTCATAAAGTTGCCCAGGCTGGTCTTGAACCCATGGGCTCAGGCAGTCCTCTCATCTCCATCTCCCAAAAAGTGCTGGGATTATAGGCGTGAGCCACTGTGCCTGGCAACAATTTCATTTTTTATCAATATTTTCCAAGTGGAAGGATCTAACTTGTTCATTTCCACAGTCTAAGAGTTATTTGTGCACATCTTTAGTACATTTCTGCTCTTACTGTTAAATATATTAGCTCAACTATCCCAATATCTAGGGAATAAGGAGTAAATGTTCTCTGAACACTGAAGGAAGAATAACTTTATCCATTTCATCATTTTATTACACATTAGCTCCCTTCCCCCAGCCTCTGGCTCTGATGGTTTGTCAAATAACCCTAAACTGGTGGGGAATGTCTCAGAGCAGCTGTAGATAGCCTGATGTCTACCACCTACCCAACAATCAAATATGCTAACAATGATGTGTAACTGTTCTAGTACACCAAGGGCAGATGAGTATTACACGTTCCTTCCAGTTTATTCCCCAAGACTAACAGTTATTGTACAAGTTTGTCTCTGAGCCACAGATCAAAGGATCAATTACAACATCTAGTTTACAATGTTCACACCATAAAAACATTTTGAATAAAATTATTCACAAACAAAATGTTGAGTTGTCCCTCAAACTAAAACACACATGTAACTCATCCTAATTAATTATTTTAATTTAAATCAAAAAACTTCATATTATTTTTCTTTATTTTTTAGTATATATGTATGTTTTGCTTATTTTAAAACTTCATATACATAGTATGCTGTATATAGTCTTCCATTACACTTTAACAAGTTTATTTAAGACATAAAATTTTGAATAAACACAATAGCTATTTGGAAAGAAATTTTAAACATTGAACATTCCCTAGAACTTAGTGCTTAGAAAGACAAGTCATAATTATTAATGGGTTCCTATAATAACAAAGAGAAATAGCTCAGATGTACAAAGCAGCCTGTCTTCCATAATGCCTCTCACAAAAAGTGTTCTGTCCTTCTGCAGGATATAGATAATATACCCCAGGAATGCCCTGCTTGAGGGTCTTAACAGGAAGCCAGGGATCTCAACCCAACAGTATCTTTCTAACCTGCTTATAACTCCCTTCTCTAATTCAGTCTGAAGTTAAATTAATATACAGCATCTCAAAGTTCTTCGAGAACACAATAGGAAAGTGTAAACAGAAAATGCCTAAGTGAACAACTAAGTCTACCGGAAAAAGTTAATTTGAAGGCACAGTGCACTTATTATTATAAAGCACATAATAATGATTGATACATTGCTGATTCCTCTTACTGTAAAAATTAAACTTACTGTACAGAAATCCCTTCAACTAGTAGAGAAGCCAGTAACTGTCTTCTGCCTTTCAGCTTCTCTTTCCTTAATCACAAAGGTGCCAACTTAATGAAAGTATTGAGGCTCAGAACCAATACTTTGACTTCTTTGAAAAAATACTGATTTCCTTATTAGAGAAGTACCAAAAATAGAAAAATACTGTATTAAAAGCTTATATTTAACATAAACTTTAATAAAATTATATTTCTGCCACATAAGTGTGGATATGCCATCATTTATTTAACCAATCCCTAATTTTTTGACATTTCTATTACTTCCAATGTTGCACTATTATGTGCTTCTCAAAATGTAATCCTGAGACCCACAGAGAATTCATAAACACTTTCAGGAGTTTCACGAGGTCAAAATTACTTTCATAATACGAAGGTATTATTTACCTTTTTCACTGTGTTGACATTTACATTGATGATGCAAAAGCAAAGACGGATGAAACTGCTAGTGCCTTAGCACTAAATCAAGGCTGTATCATCAAACCATACTAATCATATTCCTTACCACTAGAGACTCACACTTTCAAAAGGCAGTGTTGTTTAAGCATGGTGTTGATGAAGAGTAAAAACTATTCATTTTATTAAATCTCAACCATTAAATACAGGTCTTTTTAATATTCTGAGTAATAAAATGGGAAGTACACATAAAGTACCACTTTTGACGTATACAGAAATAACATGGTTGTCTTGAGGGAAAGCACTTATTGTTTGAGTTGTGAGCTCGACTAGCTGCTTCTTTCATGGAATGCCATTTTTACTTGAAAGAACTAACTGCTATTCAGAACTGTATACCTGGCAGAAATTTTCCCAAAAAGAAGAAAATAAGTCCATCATTTCAAGGAATACAACTGACAGCATGTGTTACCAATGATAAAATATAAGCTTTCAAGTGAAAATTGTAATTCTGGAAAATGTGTATCTACCACTTAGAGTTTGTTGGCTTTCCAATACACTTAAAGATGTTTCTGATGAGAGTGGTGTGACTTTTTAATATCATGTCAACATTTGGAACACTGAAATCACCAATGAGTGATGTTATGAAAGTGTGCTCTAGATGTAAAAAAACCAAAAGTCAATCTATTTAAAGTACAAGACAGATCTATGGATTTTAATGTTTCAGAGAACAAAAAGTTCAGTGATTGGTTTTGAGCATCCCATAGCATTAACCTTTTTAAAAAACTAGCATTTTTAATGAGTTCTGGTGTAATATCAAAGAATAGCCACAATTATCTGAAATGTTCACTAAAATACATTCTTTTCCAACCAGAAATCTGTCAAGATGAATTTTCTTTACATTCTTCAACAAAAGCAACATATTGCAACAGATTTGATGCAGAAGCAGATATGAGATACAGTTGCCTTTTGTGAAGTAAAAGATAAAAGATTTTTCACCCTTCCCAGTACAGCTTTTGTTTTGAAAAACTATGTGTCTTGTTTTGCATTTTTTTTTTTTTGAGTTGGAGTCTTACCCTCCGCCCAGACTGGAGTGCAATGGCATACTCACAGCCACTGCAGGCTTGATCTGCTGGGCTCAGGTCATCCTCCCACCTCAGCCTTCCAAGTAGCTGGAACTATAGGCACGCACCACCATACCTGGTTTTTTTTTTTTTTTTTTTTAATTTATTGTAGAGATGAGGTCTTGCCAAGACGCCCAGTCTAGTCTAGAATCCCTGGCTCAGGCAATCTTCTCGCCTCTGTCTCCCAAAGTGTTGGACTACAGGCATGAGCCACCATGCCTGGATTGTACTTATTTTTTGAGACAGGGTCTTGCTATGCTGTCCAGGTTGGACTTGAATTCCTGGGTTCAAGCGCTTTTCCTGCCTCAGTCTCCTGAATAGCTAAGACCACAGGCTCATGCCACCACATCTGGCTCATATTTCTCTTTTATAAAAATAATTATGGTACCATATAATATGTTTGGTATTTTTAGACAAATATATTTGTATTTCTCAAGTTTCTGTTTGAATTTCTAATGTTAGTAAATACTGATAAATGCAGCTCACATAAACAAAAGCTCTTTGGGAACCTCAATAACTTTTAAGAATACAAAGAAAATATAAAGAGTCTGAAGTTTGGGGGAAAAAAAAAAAGAACACAAAGTTTGAGAACTGCTACACAATTACAAATGGTCCAAATATCTGCTATAAATTTTCATTCTCATCCTTAAATTTTCCTTAGGATAGATTCCAAAAACTGAATTCTATCAAAAGCCATGTAGATTTTCATTTGATATAATAATGCCAATTGCCCTGCAGGTTTTTTCAGTTTATATTGCTAGCCACAGAATACATGCATGCATATTTAATGTCATTCTCAACAACACACAATACTTGAAGTGTTGTTGACACAATGAACAAAAATGCAAGTGGTAGGGTGGGGGATTTCACTTTAATTTGCACACTTTTCCTAGAAAGTTTAATATTTTAGTTTTAAATATAGTTTATTCTTCCCATTTTTGATGCGTCAGTTGCTCTTTGTGGAAGGGACTAGGAGGGGGCACAGATAAGTACATGGTAAAAAGTGACTGTCTATGATTTTCCTCATTGGTAAAAACAAAACAAACCTTTAAGCTAATGTTTCTATTCTAGTTGTTCTGGTTTAGAAAACGTGTATTTTCTTAACTTCAATTAATAGAGTCCCCTACATACGAACCTTCAAGTTGCAAACTTTCAAAGATGTGAATGTGATGCCAGCCCCTATATGCCAGTTGTACTGTACTACTGTACTTTTCAAGGTATTGTAAGATTAAATATGTTTTATTTATTTGGTTTGTTTTTGGTGTATTATTTGTGTGAAAAGTATTATAAACTTATTACAGTACAGCACTTATAGCCAATTGTATTAGTTGGTTACCTAGGCTAACTTTGTTGAACTTACAAACAAATTGGACTTACAAATGTACTCTTGGAATGGAACTCATTTCTATGTAGGGGACTTACTGTAATGTAAAACTCTACTTAATTTTCAAAACAAGAAATCAGAAACAAAACACCTAAATCAAGCATAACCAATGATCTACTAAACTAGACAATCTTGGGCAAATTACTTAACCAGTTTCCAAAATAAAATTTAAAGACAGGAACAAAGATTTAGCTGTAAGAATAATATTTTAACTATGATTCCAGCAGTTGTCAAACTTTTTGGTGTTTCTTAAGTTCAATTAATACAGTAAGTCACCTACATATGAACCATTTATACTCTTTTTAATTTAATTTTTAAAAAAAGATGTGGGGTACAATTCAGGGTTAGGTATACAAACACTGATTATGCAGGTATCCCTTGTTGATGAGTGTGCCCCTCCCTCCTCTAGCAGTTTCCCTCAACTGTCAATCTCACCACCCCCTCCCCTGGCAGTTTCATTTATACTCTTAAAATTTATTGAGGACCCAAAGAACTTCTGTTTACATGAGTCATATTTATCAATATACACATTCTTTATAAGTACAAGCTATTGTTATTTCTTATATGCCCTTTAAAGAAGTCTTTTCTCAGAATAGTATACTGAAAAGAATACTTTCTGAGACATATTCTTTTCTTAGGTAAGATAAAGCTGTTAATTATACATGCTTTTTTCCCACCTTAGAAGATTACATGGAGCATTTTGAAGACCACTAACCTTATCTGTAATTTTCTCTAAACTTTAAATATACCAAAATACATTTTTAAACGACAATTCATACAATATGTATGTATCTTTATGAATAGTTTTTATATTTTGTTCACTAATAGCCCCTAGCATCAAGAATATCTAACAGACAATAATTATTGACTAAATCAATAATTATATAGGTGAAAAGATATATAATCAAAAAATTCAGGAGGTCCCACAACTTTACAGGAACCCTTCCAACTATAAAATCTTATGACTTCTATTTCCAGTTGTTCTTTGCCAATGCTGATACGTACACTGTGGGAAATACGCCAGAAAAGAGAGCCAAGAGATGATGATGAAACAAAAATCTGGACTAAGATCTATGTTATAACTTTGTACAGCAATTCCTACAATTACAACGTTAAATTTTGGAAGCTTTACCTAAAGAGTCCATATCAAGTTTAAAACAACACTAAATCACTAAAGATGCAGAAATTAGCCGGGGTCGGTGGCTCAGCCTGTAATCCCACGCCTTGAGAGCCTGAGGTGAGTGGATTGCCTGAACCCGCGGGTTTGAGACCCGCCTGGGCAACTTGACGAGACCTCATCTCTACAATAAATCAAAAATCAGCTGGGCATGGTAGCGCACGTCTGTAATTCCGGCTACTTGGAAGGCTGAGGCGGAAGGATCACCGGAGCCCAGCAGGTCGAGGCTGCGGTGGCCGGGAGTGGCCACTGCACTCCAGTCTGGGTGACAGCGTGAGACTCTTTAACTCAAAAAAAAAAAAAAAAAAAAAAAGATGCAGAAATTGCTATCATTACCATAATAATTCTAAGGAAGCTACATGAAACAGTGATCAGGAAGCAGGATGCAACACTGACTGGTTAGATGCACAAGTCTATTAGCTACTTAAAATTCATTAGTGTTCCTTAATACTATATTAATTTCTTTAAGTATCTTTTTGTTTTGAAATGTGTTTTTGAGAAATGTGGGATGATTTTAAAGACTAAACTTACCTAAACTACTTCTAGCAAACTAAAGCTCTAATTTGTTAACTAGAAATTACCATTTATCCATCAAAAGCATCCCAAGAAGTACACTCTTAATTATTTGAAACAGACACATAATCTTATAAAACATAAATCTGAATTTAGCTAATCCTCTTCACTGAACTAGACAGTTTAAAAAAAATTTTTAACTGATGCAGAGATTCTGTTTTGAGATAGGGTCTCACTGTGGTGCCTAGACTGGTCTCAAACACTTGGAATCGAGCAATCAGCCTCCTGAGTGGCTAGAACTACAGGCAAACCACCACATCTGGCTAATTTTTTTCTAAAAATGTGATGATACGTTGCCCAGGCTGGTTTCAAACTCCTGTCCTCAAGCAATCCTCTCACCTCAACCTTCAAAGTATTAGGATTACAGGTGTGAGACACTGAACTCAGCAAACGACTCTAAAATTGACATTCCCCTACTAGTCCATATTTTTATATCTTTATTTATATGTGTCAATATAAGAATGTTTTTTATATACATAGTTGGGACTATTACTATTCTACTAAAATTTATTACTTATTTACTTTTTAGTCAGTGACACAACTCTGTTGCACAGGGGAAGTACAGTGGCATGATCATTGCTCACCATAGTTTCCAACTCCTGGGTTCATGTGATCCTCCTGTATCAGCCTCCCGAGTAGCTGGGAGTAGCTGGGACTACAGAAGCATACCAACACACTAATTTTTTTATTTTTTATAGAGATGGGGTCTCACAATGTTTCATCTTGCTCTGACTGGTCTCAAAGTCTTGGGTTCAAGCAATCCTTCCACCTTGGCCTCCCAAAGTGTTGAGTTTACAGGCATGAGCCACCATGTCGAACAATTTTCTTTAAAAATTCAAAATCATGTTTCAAACAACTGAACTCTAGTTAATAAGTGGCAGGCACACTGAACAGTTTCGTGCTTAAGGGTCAAGTATATGTCTATGACGTACTCTGAAATGCATCAATTGTCCATGTGTTTAGAGTCCTGAAAGATTCTGAATGGGTAGGAAGTCCATCAGTGGGAGGTATCTATTTCTATGAAAGACACACAGCAGGAAGTGAACGGTGGGTGAGGCAGCAAAGCTTCAGTGATGTTTACAACGGCTCTCCATTGCTTGCATCACTGCCTGAGCCCCGCTTCTCTCAAATCAGTGGTGCATTAGATTCTCATAGGAGTGCTAACCCTGTTGTGAACTGCACATGTGAGGGCTCTAGGCTCTGTACTCCTTAAGAGAATGTAATGTCTGATGTTCTGAGGTGGTGCTGAGGTGGTGACGCCAGACCTGGGAGCGGCTGCAAATACAGATTAACATTAGTAGTGAGGTTTGACTGCACAGAGACTATAACAAATCATTTGCTTGTAGACTCATATCAAAACCCTATCTGTGAGTGGCAAGTGAGCTCATGTACTTCAACCGTACAGCAGCATCTGGTGGCAGGATTTAAGTCAGAATCCAACATTTATTTCAGTTCATGTGTGGCCCATGCATTATTTTACCACTTCCGTTGCACCTTTTTTAAAAAAAATGGTGGTGTAAAATTATTTTCATTATCTATTACAATGTAATAATAATAGAAATAAAGTGCACAATAAATGTTACACACTTGAATTATCACCAAACCATCCCTTCACACCTGTCCATGGAAAAACTGTCTCCCATGAAACTGGTTCCTGATGCCAAAAAGGTTGTAGAGCATAAGGAGTAAGAAGGAGTAGAGCATAGGACAAGAACCAATCTCACAAAATCACAAATTAAAAAAATAAAATAAAAATCACTTCTCTAAGAAATGATTGCCTTTGGAAGCAAGACTGAGAGAAGGGGTAGAGGAGGGAGGCTGCTTTTCACTACAGACTCTTCTATTAGATTTCAAGCTGTCCATTCACCACTTTGATAGCTAATATAAAAATAATTAAACCAATCTTCATATAAGCTATAGAAAACATTCAGATAGTTTATGGTTTATTTTATTTTTGATGCTAGCAATCAATTTTAGGCTATAAGATATAGAGATAAAAAAGAAGCTGACATCCTACTACTCAGCAACTAAGGTAAATGAAAGAAGAATTCTGACTTCCTTTTCGGAAAAGAGAATGAAAGTTAAAGATGTTTAGGAAGAGATCCCTGACAATGAGCATGATGCTAATTTAAGTTATTTATATCTGGAAGAAAGAAATAAAAATGTTTCTGCACAGAAATTTGCATATCCAAACAACCGAAAGAACAAAAACACTGAAAGAATTCAATTAAAAAAAGAATAGAAGCCAGGCTCGGTGGCTCAGCCTGTAATCCCGCGCCTTTGGGAGGCTGAGGTGAGTGGATTGTCTGAGCCCACGGGTTCGAGATCCGCCTGGGCAGCGAGACCTCATCTCTACAATAAATCAAAAAATCAGCCGGGTGTGGTAGCGCATGCCTGTAATTCTGGCTACTTGGAAGGCTGAGGCGGAAGGATCGCCGGAGCCCAGCAGGTCGAGGCTGCGGTGGCCGGGAGAGACCACTGCACTCCAGTCGGGGTGACAGAGTGAGACTCCAACTCAAAAAAAAAAAAAAAAAAAGAATAGGTTAATTACATTAAAAAACAAAAATTAGTTTAATTATATACCATGGTCAATATGGCAGTTGGCTGGGGAGAGCAGAATCCGAGAAAAGGAAAGAGGGAGAGCCACATAGTTGAACACCACAGAACACTGGACTAGAGAAAGGACTAGACAAATGGATAAGGACAGGAAAAGGTTCTAACACTAATAATAAAGTTCCCTAGTTGCTCTCCTTCTTTATTAGAGGATGTGGACTTGAAAATATCATTGTTGCCTAGAAATTCAAAATTTTTTTTTTTTTTTTGAGTTGGAGTCTCACTCTGTAGCCCAGACTGGAGTGCAGTGGCCGTTCCCCACCACCGCAGCCTCGACCCGCTGGGCTCCGGCGATCCTTCAGCCTCAGCCTTCCAAGTAGCTGGAACTACAGGCACGCGCTACCACACCCGGCTAGTTTTTGGTTTATTGTAGAGACGAGGTCTCGCCAAGTTGCCCGGGCAGGTCTCAAACCCACAGGCTCAGGCAATCCATCGCCTCGGCCTCCCAAAGTGCTGGGATTACAGGCTGAGCCACCGAGCCCTGCCAGAAATTCAAATATTCAAATTACTGATTAATTGCTCTTCACAGTCTTAAAATTGTAAACTCTTTCTGAAAGTGTGGCCTATGACCACCTGTATCACAATCATCTAGGGTACTGAGTAAAAATGCTGATTCGTAAACCAAACCCTAGGGCTACTGAATCAGACATCTCTAAGTTGAAGCCAAGTGGTTCTTTGTTATACCAAAGATTGACAATTAGAGCTTTAAAGGTAATACTTCCAGGTAAGTGTTAATTTTTCTTTGAATGGCTACAGTGTGCAGATACCAGACAGAGATTAAGCTGAGGGCCACATGCTTGTTAAAGATTTGCCAACCCTAACTTTAGCAGGACAGCTAACTGATTTTGTCACATAAGATGGCAACAAAGAGCAGCCAAAGGTTTAATGCAGCAAATAATACTTGCCTATTCATATGTGTTTGTTACCTTGTCACAGGTTGAAAAACGAAACAAAACAAAAAAATAAAACATCTCTGATTTCAAAGAGTTCATAGTCTTATTGGTGAAGACATTCCTCTTAACCTAGGTAAATGGTATTCATCCTTCAATACTCATAATTCCTTTAAGATGAACTCTCCTGAGTATTTTAAGCTTCAGTCACCTTTTATCTCTAGGCAGTGTGAACCTGAACTTACCTAGTCAGCAGTTTGGTTCTATTCTTTACTTCTTTCACTTGATAACAAACCCTGTTTTTCCAGTAAGAATTCTAGCCTTCATGCTGTTTGTTGCTTAGGACAATGATGGCCATACTGTGGAAGATCTCATGCTGAACTGGGTTAGAACACTCAGAAATTTAGGAGATTCAACAATTATATGCAAAGCAACTTAAAAAATCCAAATTTCAGACCTATAGAACAAGCAGATCTAAGGTAAATTTCCAGCCATCCCAGGTATACACACCAAAAAGTTATAGACAGAGATTCTGTATTCCCCAGCAGATTCTAAAAGTACTTCTCTCAAAGGATGAGGAGAGAAAGAATGACAAACATAAATGAAATGAGATTACTATCTTCCCACAGGAAAGTCACATACAAAGTTTTACACACACACGCACTTTTAGTAGAACAAGCTATCATATTAAATAGTATTTGCCCTCCTAAAAGAATATGAATAAGACTGAAGCAGAAATAAACCTGTCTTTGAATCTAGAAGCTCAAACTAAATTCCCAACTCCTTGTATTTCCATCTAGGGCCATCTCAAATAAGCAATGACACAAACAAAAACATCGAACGGTAAAAAAAAAAAAACTGCTGTAGAAATAAATAAATGCATCATCTTCTTTCTGATAAAAAAGGAAGCTATCTACATTTTCAAAATCACTAATTAATCCACTTGGCTGCATCTTATCACAAAAATTATCACCAAACATGTTAATTAAGGTTTTATTTACTCTTAAGGAAACACAGAACATTTCAAACAAAGCGTCACTTGTGGACTGGCAAGAGCCGCTCCACACTCGGAAGCCCTGCCATTAAGCACTGCATGACCTGGAACAAGTCACAGGACCCTTGCACGCTATTTCTTCATCTCTAAAACTGAAGACGCTGGACAATCTTCAGTCTCTTTCTGCACTAAAGTTCTGTAAATCAGTAATTCTAAATTTAATTCTGGTTGCTGTCTAAATTTACATTCAACCTTATGGAAGAAAAAAAGTTCTCCTAGCCTTTCCTTGCCTTCCTGACTTGTTTTTCCTTCTCCTTTCTTAAAGCTTCACGCAGTCTTTATCACACAAGAAACTGAAGTATAAATGGTATCTATTTTGTTTAAAAGGCCTCTTAATTTTAAGAAATCAAATTCTTCTACTCCTCTGTAATAAATAAGATCTTAATTATGCTGCTTATTTGTATCCTCTTGTTTGTTCTCTTATGGATCATCAACCTTCAAAAACTTTAAAAAAAAGCCTTCATTCGATTTTTCACACAGATCAGACCAGAAGTAAACACAAAGGCTGACTAAACCAGCAATATGCAAACGAAGATGATAGCAAATGGCTCAGAGCTGAATTGGAAAAATGTCTGCTGTGCCTTTCCTGTAAGACCACAAGACTGAGATATGTTAGTATCAACAGTACTTTCAAAAGAGTGTGGAATAATAACTAACTGCCTTTCTATCTTCCCTTTCATCTAATAGGCCTTCAAGCACTTAGAAAGTTAATAACAGCAAATTCTCAAAGTACTATCTAAATACAATTTTAGCCAACAGTAAATGACTTGGCAAGTTTTATTTCCAAAAACTTTATTCCTAATCACTGCATACTCATATTTTATTTTCATTCAAATTTTAGTTTCATAAATGTTTCAGAAGTAAAATACTATAACACTGTTTCTCAGAATACTGTACCTAGAACCTCAAGGCATACCAGCATGACACTTGCCAGACAAAAATCTCACAACTTCAATGACAACAAATATTTCAGGAAAAGACTGAGCAACCTTTTCATTTACAAAAGGTTTTCAATTCAAAACAAGCAAATTTTAAGAATTGTAGTCCAGAAGGAAGGCCAAATCTCTTTACTTCTCCTTTTTACACAACACTGAAATAGTACGTTTCCTTAGAAGACTTTTTTCAACCTGAGAAAGCTGATTAAGAAAAAAAAGTAGCTTTGCTTCTAAAGTTGTTACTCAGAAAAAGTTTCCAGTGAGATTTACAAAGCTTCATTTTTTTTTCTAATAGTACATGAATATTCTAATCTTTATTTAATATTCACCTTTAATTGTTACCTAAATGACTGTTCATTTTACTTAAATTTCTATTTAGTTTCCAAAATGAAATGTTTAGTATAATTTCGTTAACTTAAAAAAAGAGAGAAGATAGAACAGTCAATGAGCAACACCTATGGACTGAGCTGTCCCAAAACTCACCCTTAGCTAAAATGCCAAATCAAAGCCACTGCCCCTGAATTCTTAACATCCCTATCACACATGAAAAATATAGTTTCTTAACTGCAACTTCCCAGCTACCCCCACAAATACAATTCGATTTTTTAAACATTTGACCTAGTGTGCTTTGTGGTATGAAAAAAGAAAAACTTCCTTTATTCTTAAATCACACGGGAGAGAGAAAAAAAAAAACCAATCACAAGATATCAAAAAATGCTTTACCAAGAAGATCTAAAACTTCCAGAATTTGAGTGCTTTGTTTCCTCCTGGTAGTGAAGTTCAATAGGCATGTGACTGACAACACACATTTTATCAGAGTTAAAGAACACATTCAGCCATGTTCTTCGACAGGTAAGAACCACCCTCTCCGTTTATCAGTTCAAGAAATAGCCAGAAGCAAATACACAGAATCGTAACAAATTACCTTCAAATATTTTTTTCTCTTTAGATATCGTCCTTTGAGCTTGAAAATAAAAAGCAATCCGACAAGTTTTATGCTGTTAAAATGGCTCCTGTAGATTGGGGAAGTGGTGTCTGTGCTTCAGCTTATGAGTCATACATGAAACCAAGTGTTTCTAAGGGAGGCACGCCCATGTTGCTGTGGACCCAATTATTCTGCTAGGTCAAACATGCAAATCTGCAGGTAAAAACGGGGGAGAGATATGGGAAAGTTGGGAAGTAGAGGCAAGGAGCAAGATCTACCTTGATCAGACCATTACTAAGTTCATGTTAATTGGAGTTATTTAAAATTAACATAAGAATCTACAAGGAAGCAAAATTTAAAACTATGTTGTTTTAAAATATAAAAGTCTCAATTTTTATGTTACTTTAATATATCAAATAAATAAAACTATGAAAGGAAAAAAAGTATGAAAGGGAATGAGAGACAGCAAATTTTGTGGCTCTTTTCATATAACAATGGACTGGTGAGTCTAACTTGGCTACTTATTAACCCTTATATGAAAGAAATATATTGCTCTGTAATCTAAAAAGCTCGCAAATTGCAATACCAGATGCAGATTTGTAAATTCACTAAACAGATAAAATCCACTAGAAGATTCAAAGTTCAGTGAAAAAATAAGTTGAATAAATCAGGTTCATACAACTAATACAATTTTAAAAAACAACAACAAAAAGCTACCTCAATGTTAGAAAAGAAATTAAAGTCCAACATAGCAAAATAATTTTAAACTAAACTGCAAGCTTATAAAACACTATTCAAAAAAATTATCAGTACAATCATAGTTCATAACTCTATTTCCAAATGATAGCCACAGTTTTCTTTACCTTTTGAACAAAATTTTCCATATGTATTGCAAAGCCTCCCACGTAACAGGCACACTACAACAGCTCCACAGCACTGCACGTGGCCAGCCTAAGGGGTCAACAAATAGGAACAGGGAAGCTCTGCCCTTCAAGTCACAGTATATCTGACAAGGGACCCACACTGCTGAAATATTGCTAGAACTACTTACCCTGGCCCCTGGGTAAATATTTATTAATTTTCTCTAAGAGTTTAAATTAGTCAAAATGGCTATAAAGCACTAAGCATGTCCAAAAGCACATGAAATGATAAAGTGCACCTCAATAGGTAGCCTTTGTCCTAATATTTTATAATAAGTAAACAAGATTTAGCAAAATTTTCTCCCTCTAGTTAATTACTTGGGAGTAATTATTCTGCCTTACCAGAGGCACAGATGAGAACACAAATTATCACTAACTTAGGAACTTTACAAACTGCTGCAAAACACAATTGTGAACCAACTTTCTGCCCATATGTGTGTCTATTTATTCCATTCTACGGAACATTCCTTGATTTATCTTTTTACTAAAATATATCTCCATGGTTTAACAAATTACTAACAAAAATTATGTTAAAAGAAAAAATATATCACATTTTCTATTGTCAAATGTCATATCTGACCAACTTTAATTCACTTATCCAGAGTGACTATTCAGAACCCATGTATCAAGAAACACCTCCCTCTGAGCAGTCATGGGAGATTCCCTGGTTCACTGGAAAACCCGCCCAAGTTGTTTCCCACAGCTGGAACTTATTTTAGATGATATCAGTGCAATTATAAAGACATGTAATATCAATGTTCATTATTTTCTTTTAGTTAGAAATAAAAATGATCAGGGTGAAAGAGGGTAATAGTAAAAGGATAATATCAGAATAAACAAGTGACAGAGTTCATAATGAGAGAAAGCCCCCCCAAAAAAATCCCACCTTATAAAACTACAAATATAACTTAAAAAGAACTCAAATCTAAAGCCATTCTGTACCATCTATAAATTGTATATATTCCCTAAGTATATAGCACCACACACTAAGTGTCTCAAAGTCAGCACTAGTATAAGAGAAGTTTCAAAAGACAAAGTGAACATCAAGCATGAGAAATTTTTATGAACTATGAATACAAAAAAGAAGCTTCTGCTGAGAAAATCCATTTATATAAAGTATCTCATTACTTGATAATGACAGATATATGTAATATAATATATTTGTAATATAATTTAAAAGAAGTTTAGCCACCAATATATAAAAGTGAAGTAAAAAACTTAAAGGGAAAATAATTACCCCTCTTCAACAGAAACAAGTATTTTAGCTATTCCTGAGGAGATTATTCCAAAGTTGCTATTACGTATATTAATTGGCCCTTTGCCCAGGAGTGTTCCCATTATTTTTGTACCACCATTATGATTGTACCACCTACAGGAAGTGGATTCTGGTTCTATTCACAGCCCCAAGAAATCAATCTCCACACACTACAGTATCAACGAAAAAAAAAAAAAGAGGGAGCACAGGTTCTAAAATCAATATACCTGGGTTCAAATTCCAGCTCTGCTACCTATTATTAGCTATTAATTTTGGACATTCACTTAATAATTCTGTGTCATAAGTTATTTAACTTATTTAATATAGGTTAATAGTAACTACCACAGAGGATTCTTGTGGGGATTAAAATAAGTCCATGTGCTGCTATTTAGACTATATAAAAGTGCTTTCAAAACACAAAAATAAAAAAAAGTTAGATTTTCAGATGATCATATCTGAACAGACATTTCACCAAAGAAGAGATACAGAAAAGGCGAAAAGATCTCATGAAAAACACACAAAAAGATCAACATAAATACTCAATAGAGAAATGCAAATTAATGTCACAATACTATTACAAAACAGAACACCACTGAATACTAAGTGTTGGTGAGGATATGGAGCAAACAACTCTTACACGTTGTTGATGAGAATGCAAGATGGTACAGTTACGTTGCTCCCAGTTTAGCAGCTTTTTATAAAGCTAAACATATATGTATCATACAATCCAATAATCCCACTCCTAGATATTTACGCAAAATATCTGTTAATGCAAGGCCGGGGACAGTGGCTCACACCTGTAATCCCAACACTTTGGGAAGCAGATGAAACCTGAGCCTGGACAACTTGGTGAGACCTCTTCTCTACAATAAATCAAAAGATTAGCCGAGCATGTTAGAGCCCGCTTGTAGTTCCAGCTACTTGGAAAGCTGAGGCAGAAGGATCACCTGAGCCCAGCAGGTGAAGGACACGGTAGCAGTGAGTGTGCCACTGCACTCCAGGCTGGGCAACAGAGTAAGACTATGACTCAAAAAAAAGTAGGCAAATATTTATGGTAGTTTTGTTTATAATTACCAAATACCGTAAACCTAAATGCCCATCAAATGGTGAATGGATAAACACGTGGTATATCCATACAATGGACTGCTACTCAGCAATAAAAAGGTATGAACTTCTGAAATATGCCACAATATCAAAATATCTAAAAGCATTAATTAGGCTGGGCCGGGCTCGGGGGCTCAGCCTGTAATCCCAGCACTTTGGGAGGCCGAGACGAGAGGACTGCCTGAGTCTGCGGGTTCAAGACCAGCCCAGGAAACTTGGCAAGACCTCGTCTCTACAATAAATCAAAACTTAGCCAGGTGTGGTAGTGTGTGCCTGTAGTTCTTGGAAGGCTGAGGTGGAAGGATTGCCGGAGCTCAGCGGGTGGACGCTGGGGTGGCAGTGAGTGTGCCACTGCACTTCAGCCTGGGTGACAGAGTGAGACTCTGAATCATAAATAAATAAATAAATAAATAGCATTAGGCTGAATAAAATGATTCTCCCCTATGGCGTTCTAGAAAAGGCAAAACAAAAGAGATCAAATCCTATCAATGGTTGCCAATGGCTGGGACTGAGGAAAGGGGATTGACTACAAAGGAGAACAAGGGAACTGTTTAGGGTCATGAAAATATTCTGTATCTTGAATGTGGTACTGGTTATACAACTTACAAATATATGCTGTCAAAATTCACAGAACTGTAAAACTAAATAGGGCAAATTGTACTGTATAAAAGTTATACCTCAGCCGGGCTCGGTGGCTCAGCCTGTAATCCCGCGCCTTTGGGAGGCTGAGGTGAGTGGATTGCCTGAGCCCGTGGGTTCGAGACCCGCCTGGGCAACTTGGCGAGACCTCATCTCTACAATAAATCAAAAAAATTAGCCAGGTGTGGTAGCGCGCGCCTGTAGTTCCAGCTACTTGGTAGGCTGAGGCGGAAGGATCACTGGAGTCCAGCAGGTCGAGGCTGCAGTGGCTGGGAGCGGCCATTGCACTCCAGTCTGGGCGACAGAGTGAGACTCCAACTCAAAAAAAAAAAAGTTATAGCTCAACAAACCTGACTTTAAAAAAAATCCAGTTAATGTATGTGAAGTACTTAACACAGTACTGGGCACTTAGTAAGCACCTGATTAACATTAGCTGTTATTATAGAAGCAACCAGTACCAAGTACTTCAGGATGACAAACCTTAACCAAATCCCTAAACTTTTACATTAAAAAATGTGGCAACTTAGATTTGGGATACAAATATCATGTACTTGTACATACTGTGGATGTTTACTTCTAAAATTAGATATATCAAGTAAGTATAGACCTTAATTTAAAGCTGTCTTGGCTGCCTGCAGAGGTGTCAACATTTATAGTTGAACTATTAGCCAAGAGAGATTACATCAACTGAATGAAATTTTTTAAATGGCCAAGTAGGCCAGGCACGGTGACTCACACCTATAATCCCAGCATTTGGGAGGCCAAGGTGAGAGGACTGCCTGAGCTCACGGGTTTGAGATCAGCCTGGGCAACTTGGTGAAACATTATCTCTACAAAAATCAAAAAATTAGCCAGGTGTGGTAGCGTGTGCCTGTAGTTCTGGCTACTTGGAAGGCTGAGGCGGAAGGATCACCTGAGCCCAGCAGGTCAAGGCTGTGGTGACCGTGAGCGTGCTACTGCACTCCAGCTGGGCAACACAGTGAGAATCCTACTCAAAAAATAAAAAAATAAAAAACAGGAAAAAAAGGTCTACAGAAAGAAATGGCTTGCCCATTGTCTTTAATGACTGATTTGAGGAACGCTTAGTCATTCATTTAATAAATAGCTACTTGCCGGGCTCAGTGGTTCAGCCTGTAATCCCGCGCCTTGGGAGGCCAAGGTAAGTGGATTCCCTGAACCCGCGGGTTCACAACCCGCCTGGGCAACTTGGCGAGACCTCAACTCTACAATAAATCAAAAAACCAGCCGGGTGTGGTAGCGCGTGCCTGTAGTTCCAGTTACTTGAAAGGCTGAGTCGGAAGGATCGCCAGAGCCCAGCAGGTCGAGGCTGCAGTGGCTGGGAGCGGCCACTGCACTCCAGTCTGGGCAACAGAGTGAGACTCCAACTCAAAAAAATAAATAAATAAATAAATAGCTACTCAACACTTACAATGCACCAGGTACTGTTCTAGCCCTTTGCTATCCAGCAAACAAAAGAGATTTATTGCTGATAAATAATCCGTATTTGACCTTTGTAGAAGACAGATACATCGGGGAGAATGACAGTAGATTGTTGTCAGCTTAACCAAGTGGTGACTCCAATTGCAGCTGCTGTATCAGATGTGATTTCTTCTTTTTTTTGAGTTGGAGTCTCACTCCATTGCCCAGGCTAGAGTGCAGTGGCACGCTCATGGCCACCCCAGCATCGACCTGCTGAGCTCTGGCGATCCTTCCACCTCAGCCTTCCAAATAGCAGGAACTACAGGCATACATTACCATGCCTGGCTAATTTTTGATTTTTGATTTTTATAGTAGAGATGAGGTCTTGCCAAGTTGCCCAGGCTGTTCTTGAACCCGTCAGCTCAGGCAATTCACTCACCTTGGTCTCCCAAAGTGCTGGGATTACAGATTTGAGCCACCACACCCAGCCAATGTAATTTCATTCTTCAGCAAATTAACAAATCTAGTGGTACCAGGTATGCAGCTATCAATCTGGCAAATGCCTTTTTCTCCATACCTGTCCATGAGGATCACCAGAAGCAGTCTGCTCTCAGTTGGCAAGACACTGTCACTGTCCTAACTCAGGAATTATCAATTCTTCAGCCCTACTTTATAATCTAGGTCGCAGGGATCTTGATCATCTTTCTTCTCCACAAAATAACACACTGGTCCCTTACATTGAGGACATTATGCTCACTGGACCTAATGAGCAACAAGTAGTAACTACTCTAGACTTAATGTAAGACATTATGTGTCAGAGGATGGGAAATTAATCCAGCTAAAATTCAAGGGCCTTCTATCTCAGTGAATGGTGGGGCATGTCACAGTATCCTTTCTAAGGTAGAGCTCTCCTAGGAAACCAGGAAAAACCAGGAAAGAGGCGCAACCCCTAATGAACCTATTTGGATTTAGATGTAACACCAGCCCAATTACCAAGTGACCAGAAAAGTTGCTAGTTTTGAGTGGGTTCCAGAACAAAGGCAGGCTCTGCAACAGATCCAGGTTGCGATGCAAGCTGCTCTGCCACTTAGGCCATATGATCCAGAAAATCCAATGGTACCTGAGGTATCAGTAGTAGACAGGGGTGCAGTTTGGAGACTTTGGCAGGCCCCTAAGATGAATCATAGCACAGGCCGCCTTTAGGATTTTGTAGCAAGTCCTTGCCATCACCTGTAGATATTTTCGTTTTGAGACAGCTCTTGACCTGCTACTGGACCTTAGTAGAAATTGAGCACTTGACTACAGACCACCAAGTAACCATGAAAATTGAGCTGCATGTCATGAAGTGGGAGCTGTCTGACTGACCAAGTAATGAAGCTGGTCATGTACAGCAGCACTCCTTGGAATGAAAGTGGTGTACATGTGATTGGGTCCAAGCAGGTCCTGAAAGTACAAGCTAAAATGAGGAAGTGGTCCCCATGCCCATGGTTCCTAGTGCAGCACTGCCTGCCTTCTCAGATTGCACCTACTACCTAAGATCAGTTGACTGAGGAAGAGAAGACCTGGGCTTGGTTTACAGATCGTTCTGTATGACATGTAAGCACCAACCAAAAGTGGACAGTTGGAACGCTTTCTGGGACATCCCTTATGAGCAGTGGTGAAAGGAAATCTTCCCAGTGAGCAGAACTTAGGGCAGTGCCCTTGGTTGTACACTTTCTTACTAAGGAGGAATGACCTGATTTGTGATTATTTATCAACTTATTAGCTGCAGTCAATGGTTTGGCTGGATGCTCAGGGACCTGGAATGAATGTGATTGGAAAATTGGTGACAAAGAGATTTGAGGAAGAAGTAGGTGAACAATCTAACTGGGAAAAAAAAAGTGAAATATCTGTGACCCATGAGAAAATGTTCACTTAAGAGTGACTTCAAGCCGGGCTCAGTGGCTCAGCCTGTAATCCCGCGCCTTTGGGAGGCTGAGGTGAGTGGACTGCCTGAGCCGGCAGGTTTGAGACCCACCTGGGCAACTTGGCGAGACCTCATCTCTACAATAAATAAAAAAAAAAAATAGCCGGGCGTGGTAGCACGTGCCTGTAGTTCCAGCTACTTGGAAGGCTGAGGTGGAAGGATTGCCAGAGCCCAGCAGGTTGAGGCTGCGGTGGCCGGGAGCGGCCACTGCACTCCAGTCTGGGCGACAGAGTGAGACTCCAACTCAAAAAAAAAAGAGTGACCTCAGCAGAGGAGGACTTTATTAATCAAGTGCACAGGATGACTTGTTCTGTAGATACCAGTCAGCTAATGTCCTAGCCATACCAAAGCCCAATGGGCTCATCCTTAACATGATGGCAGGGATGAAGGTATATATGGGCTCAGCAACACAGATTTCTACCTACCAAGGTTGACTTGGTTATAGCCACTGCCAAGTGCACAATCTGTCAGCAGCAGAGACCAACACTGAGTCCGATATGGCACCACTCCTTGGAGTAATCAGACAGCTAATGGTAGCAGGTTGATAACACTGGTCAGCCTGTATTATAGCCTATATTAAGTATTTTGTCCATATTGTAACAGATATTTATTCTAGATATGGATTTTTGTTCCTTGAATGTGATGCTTCTGCCAAAACTACCATCTGTGGATTGACACACCTTATCCACCATCGTGGTATTCCACACAGCATTATTTCTGTCCAAGGAACTTACCACATAGTCAAAGAAGTGGGGTAATGGGCTCATATTCAGAGAATTCACTGATCTTGCCATGTTTCTCCACATCCTAAAGCAGCTGGCTTGACAGAACAGTGAAATGACCCTTTGAAGATACAGTTACAATGCCAGCTAGGTGGCAAGCTAGGCTGGGGGCACAGTATTCTAGAAGGCTGTATACACTTTCAATTAGCGTCCATTATATGGTACTGTTTCTCTCATGGTAAGGATTCACAAGTTCAGGAAACAAAGCATAGAACTGGGAGTGGCACCTACTCACCATTATCCCTAGTGACCCACCAGTAAAATTTTTGTGTCCTGTTTTCATGACTTTAAGCTGTTCTGGCCTAGAGGTCTTAGTTCTAGGAGGAATGCTTCCACCAGTAAACACAACAATGATTCCAGTGAACTGGAGTTAAGAATGCCACCCAGCCACTTTGGGCTCCATGCTAGTCAAAAAGGTCAAGAAGGGAGTTACGATGTTGGGGGGGGGTGACTGATCCAGACTACCAAGGGGGAATTAGACTACTACTCCACAGTGGAGGTAAAGAAGAGTAGTGTCTGGAATACAGGAGATGCCTCAGGGCATCTCTTTACCAGGTCCTATGATTAAGGTCAATGGGAAACTACAACTCAATCCAGGCAGGACTATTAATAGTCCAGACCCTTCAGGAATGAAGGTTTGGGCCACCCCACCAAGTAAAGAACCACAGCAAGCTAAGGTGCTTGCTGAAGGCAAAGGAAATACATAAGTACAGGAAGACAGTTATAAATACCAGCTATAACCACGTTACCAGTTAATGTGTATTGTAACTATCATGAATATTTCCTCCCTGTTTTGTTAAGAATTCATGTGTGTGTGTACATATATAGATATAAGAAGCAAATATCTTTGTTGTCTTTCCTCTATTATTCCTTTATTATGTAACATAAGATGTACTGACTTTATAGCAGTAATTAAGTATTACTCATTTTACACCATAGTATTAAATTATGGAATATCAAAAGAGTAAACCACTCAAGGACTTTACCTCTTCTTCTAGGGAAGAAGTCCATACATTTTCAGTTGTGTACAGGACAGTTGTATCAAGTATCATGTCAGGCAGAAGTATGACATTGTTATTGTCTCTATTTGGAGATTTAGTATGGTTTAAGGAGATGTGTATGGGTGCCAAGTTGACAAGGGGAGGACTTGTGATGGTTAATTTTAGGTGTCAACATAACTGTATTAAAAGATTACCAAATAGCTGGTCGAGCATTATTTCTGGGTACGTCTGTGAAGGTGTTTCCAGAGAGACTGGCGTTTGAATCAGTGGACTGACTTAGGAAGATCTGCCCTCACCAAATGTGAATGGGTACCATCCCACTGGTGAAGGGCGCAGATAAAACAAAAAAGCAGAGAAAAAGAAAAAGCTAATTCTCTCCTGGAGCTGGGAAATCTTTCTTCCCCAGCAGCTAGATGATTGCAGTTGACAAAACTGAAATAGGAAAAAGTGCAAATGGCAATGGTTTGAGGTAGAGGAATATCAGGGATTCAGTTCTGAACACATTAAGTTTCAGATACTCATTAGTTATCTGACTAGAGGTGTCAAAATGGATGCGCTATCCTGAAATCGAATATACAGCCTGAAGCCCAGGTTAAAGGTGTTGGCTGGAGATAATAAATTTGGAAGTCACTAACATATAAAAATAACAATGACAGACTGTTAGGACACTCCATTTAGAGGTAGAAAAGATAAGGCACAACTAACAAAGGAGGCTGAAAAGGAATATCCATAAGTACAGAGCAAAACGAGGCATGGTGGTATTATCCTGGAATTCCAGTACAAGTGTTTCCAAGAAGAGGGAACCAGGAACCGTTCCCTCCCATGCTGATGACAGATCAAGTAAGTAGTAGTCAGAAAAAAATGACAGCTGAATTTTAGCAAGATGAAGGTCACTGCTAATTTTGAAAGAAAAGTTTTCATGGTATGGTAAAGGCAACAAAACAAAAACCTGATTAGATAAAGTTTAATAAAGAACGAGAAGTTGAGAAACTAAAGATAGAAAGTCATTTTGTTGTAAAGGAGTCAAAAGTAGGTTTTCTTATTTGGAGGGCTTTTTTTGGAGGAGGGGAACTGTTGTTAAGAAAAGCAGTACCTTTACTATGTAAAACATTCTATTTTGTATTGTAGTCAATTTTGTACAAGTTTGTGTCTATACTAATAAACCAGTACCCTACTTGAGGACAGGATTATATTCACGCAGCTTGTACAACCAACTGTAACTGTGGACAAGTTATCTCAGATTACTATGGGATTTCAGCTTCCTTTTTTTGTAAAATATTGGGAGTCTAGAAATCTGATAATGTTGAAAATCCTTTCCAGTTCTGACATTTGACTCTATAGCCTCTCCAAGTTCTCAGAAGTGTTTGTAGAACTGAGAACTAAAATCAAATTAAGGCTAAACTTAAAACAAGTTTTTTCATCAAATTTCTATATAATTTGTGAAACACATAAAATTACCAGATATTAAGAGTAACATGGAAATTTTATAAAATCCTCAAAAATTCAATTACGCATATTCACTAACAAAAGGTAAAAATACTATACTAATACCCTAGAAACATTATTTTATCTCATTGCAGTAGGGTATGTAAGCAAATGCACTTTTAGCGTAAGTTCAAAAAGGATTATCCCAAATATACCAAAATTCCATGTTCTTTTTTTTTGAGTTGGAGTCTCACTCTGTTGCCCAGACTGGAGGGCAGTGGCAAGCTCCCGGCCACTGCATCCTCGACCTGCTGGGGTCAGGCGATCCTTCTGCCTCAGCCTTCCAAGGAGCTGGAACTACAGGTGCGCGCTACCACGCCTGGCTAATTTTGATTTATTGTAGAGATAAGGTCTTGCCAAGTTGCCCAGGTGGGTCTCGAACCCGCGGGGTCAGGCAATCCACTCACTTCAGCCTCCCAAAGCACAGATTACAGGCTGAGCCACCGAGCCCGGCTTCCAAATTCTTTAAAAAAAAGATAACTACCTTTGTAATTAGTAAAATTTAAAGCACGATATTAGAAGGCAATCTTCTTATTTTAAACCAGCTTGATTTAGACTATGTCTCTATTTTTATTTGATACTTATTATTTATCTGTAAAACAACAGATCCTATTTACAAAGAGATTTTAAATAACTTAATATTACAGCTTTAATTCTCATACAAATAGATGTACTCAGTGTTAATTCATAATGGTCTGTGGACTGACGATTGACTAGGCTTGACTTTTTGCTTTAGGCCTGAATCACAGAACCCTTAGCCTCAAAAAATTAAAACTCAACAACATTAAAATAAAACTACCCTGCTATAATTGTTGCTCTTGAAAAAAATGCAAATATAAACAGAAAAGAAGAGAAATTTTAGGACACATTAAATAAACAAGAACTTTAATTTGGCTGAATTATACTGCTGCAGGTCAAAGCAGAGAAATGAAGAAACTAACATTAGCAACTAGTCACGCAGCCTACTAGTTAAGAGTATGGGCTTTTAGAATGGGTGACCCAGATCTGAGTCCCAATGCTACTACTAACCAGTTGTATAACTTAGGACTACTTAAACTCTCTAAGTTCTGTTTTCACTTCTGCAAAAGAGATGAAATCCTTATTTCACAAAATGATTCACTTAAATTGCTTGTCATAGTGTCAGCACACACAATATGTTCTCAAATACTTAAAAAAAAAAAGAAAGAAAGAAAAAGAAAGAAAGAAACACGGCCGGGCTCGGTGGCTCAGCCTGTAACCCCGCGCCTTGGGAGGCTGAGGTGAGTGGATTACCTGATCCCGCAGGTTCGAGACCCGCTTGGGCAACTTGGCGAGATCTCATCTCTACAATAAATCAAAAAATTAGCCGGGCGTGGTAGCGCGCGCCTGTAGTTCCAGCTACTCGGAAGGCAGAGGTGGAAGGATCGCCAGAGCCCAGCAGGTTGAGGTTGCGGTGGCCGGGAGCGTGCCACTGCCCTCCAGCCTGGGTGACAGAGTGAGACTCCAATTCAAAAAAAAAAAGAAACACAGATAAACAAACTGTAATACATTCATACTCAGCAAGTAAAAGGAATGAACTATCGATAAATACAGCTTGGATGACTCTCAAAAGCATTGCTGAGTGAAAGAAGCCAGTGTCAAAAGGTTACATATTGGTGGATTCCATTTATATGACATTTCTTCAGGAAACCAACTATATGGATAAAGAACAGAACAGTTCTTTTGCTAGGGATATAGACTGGAGGAGTGTGTGACTACAGAGAGAGCATGAGGATATGGGGAGGTGACGAAGTGTTCTGTATCCTGATTATGGTGGTGGTCACACAAATCTAGATATGTGTTAAAATTCACAGAACCACATACAAATAGGCCCACTTTAATTTAGAATTTGAAAAATAAAATATATATTTTTTTGAGTTGGGAACTTGTTCTGTGGTCCAGGCTGCAATACAGTGGCACAGTTACACCTTACTGCAGCCTCAACCTACTGACCTCAGGCGAACCTTCTGCCTGAGCCTCTCAAATAGCTGGGCCTACAGGTATGTGCCACCATATACAGCTATTTTTGTTGTTGTTGTTATTTATATATTTATTTTTTATTATTGAGTTGTTGCCTCACTCTGTCACTAGGCTGGAGTGCAGTAGCACACTCAAGGTTCACTGCAGCCTCAAGTAATCCTGCCTCAGCCTCCTGAGTAGCTGGGACTACAGGCACGCCACTATACCCTGCTAATTGTTTTGATTTTTTGGTAAAAATGAGGTCTGGGTATGTTGCCAAGGCTGGTCTCAAAATCCACGGTGGCTCATGCCTATAATTCTAGCACTTTGGGAGGCCAAGGGTAAGAGGATTGCCTAAGCCCACAGGTTTGGGACCAACCTGGGCAACCTGGCAAGACATCCACATAAAATAAAAAATTAGCTGGGTGTGGTGGTGCATGCCTATAGTTCCAGCTACTTGGAAGGCTGAGGTGGAAGGATCACCTGAGCTCAGCAGGTAGAGGCTGCAGTGGCCGGGAGTGTGCCACTACACTCCAGCTTGGGCAATAGAGTGAGACTCCAACTCAAAAACAAACAAACAAAACAGCTCCTGGCCTCAAGCGATCCTCTTGCCTTGGCTTCCTGAAGTGCTGAGATTACAGTCATGGGACACTTTGCCCAGCCAAAGTAAAAAAATTTACTTCTAATATCCCCAAAACTCATTACTCTAGTCCATAATCATGAGAAAACATAAAACAAAAGTTGAGGGACATTCTATAAAATACTTGGCTGGTACTCTTCTTCAAAGTATCAACATCAAGGGCTTTGGCCCCCTCCCCTACCTTGGGGAGGTGAATTTCCTCTCCCTCTCTCTCTCTCTCACTCTAATTTACTTTCTAAATAAACTATATTTTCTAATCTCACTTCTGTGCAATTATTTGTACTTTTCACGTGGCACTAGATCACACATCCCACATTAAGCCTGACCTAACATTCTGGAGGCACCGCCAGGATATATGTTTAACTTAACATTTTTGGAGGCCCCAGCAAGATCTTTGATCGAACATAATCACATCTGTCCATTTTTTCCTTTGTGACTTTTTAAAATCTCTCCTAAATCTAGACACCACTTCTCTCTCTGGAAGCTTGATAAATATTCATTTCTGTATACCTAACCCTGAATTGTACTCCACATCTTTAAAATAAAAGTTAAAAATCATTTCTATTATTTTATAGTTTGTTTATGCTTTTTTTTTTGACCGCAGCCTCGACCTGCTGGGCTCCAGCGATCCTTCCGCCTCAGCCTTCCGAGTAGCTGGAATTACAGGCACGCGCTACCACGCCCGGCTAATTTTTTTTTATTTTATTGTAGAGATGAGGTCTCGCCTGCCCAGGTGGGTCTCAAACCCGCTGGCTCAGGCAATCTACTCACCTCAGCCTCCCCAAGGCACGGGATTACAAGCTGAGCCACCGAGCCCGGCTTATGCTTTGATTTTTAAAAGTAACTATTTGATCTATCTGGAATTTGTTTTGGTGCATACTATACAAGGGAATTTTCAGATGGCTGGCCAGTGCTCCCAGTATAATTTATTCAATAGTCCTATTTTTCCTTATAATATACTAAATTTTCTCATGTAATGAAGTATAATCTAGCTGTCTGTTATGCTTAATTGAAGCCAATATACCATACCATTTTGGGGGTGGTTCAAGATTAACGAGAGTCAGCTGTTTGGAATGAACTACTCTTTGTAAAAAACAAAAAGCAAACAAAAAAAGTATCAACATCAAAAAGGCAAGGAGCCATTGCAGACCTGAGGGGATTAAGTGACATAATAACTAAGTGCAGTATGGTATATTTTGGATTGAATCCTGAAACAGAAAAGGGACATTTGTGGAAAAACTAGGGAAATCCTCATAAAGTCTATAGTTTAGTTAACAGTATTATACCAATGTTGGTTTCTTAGTTTTCATCACGATACTAAAATAGGTAAGATGTTAACACTAGTGGAAGCTGCACAAAGCATATACAGGACCTCCTTGTATATTTATGAAACTCTTCTGTAAGCTTAAATATTTCAAAATAAGTCAGAACAATTAAATGCCACAATATTTAAGAAAAAGTAAATTCCATATAGCAATAATACATTATTTCTTTCTTTTTCAAAATCAAACTTGTGTCAGGATGGCCAAGTGGTTTAAGGTACCAGACTCAAACCAATACCATCATGTATATTTTTATTAGAACAGGTTTACCTATATACTAAGATCATGTATGTTATCTGAAAGGGATAAACAGATTCTACCATAAACTATACAACTTATGAGCTCATTGTCAATGTATGTGTTTATAACTTTTAAAATTCTATCAACATTTGCTGGACACAGTGGCTCATATCTGTAATCCCAGCACTTTGGGAGGCCAAGGTAGAAGGATTGCTGAGGCCAGGAGTGTGAGACCAGCCTGGGAGACATAGCAAGACCTCATCTCTACAAAAAAGAAAAAAATAGCTGGGCATGATGGCACATGCCTGTGGTCCCAGCTAGTTGGGAGGCTGACACAGGAAGATCACTTCAAGCCTAGGAGTTGGAAGCTGCAGTGAGCAATGATCGTGCCACTGCACTCCAGCCTGGGCAACAGAGTGAGACCTTGACTCAAAATCTAAAAATTCTATCAATATTTTATTTCCAAATTCAAGAATAATGTATTTTTTAAAACAATTCCTCTTAAAGCCTATCTCTTAATACCTATTAAAAAACAAAACAAAACAAAAAAACTTCACTACCAGCATCCACAGAATATATTTTAATAGAAAACAGTTTTCCACATTTCTAGTGGGGTCTCACTCTGTCATCCAGGCTGAAGTGCAGTGGCACGATCATGGCTCAAGCTCAACCTGCTCAGGTTGATCCTTCTGCCTCAGCCTCCTGAGTAGCTGGGACTACAGGTGCACACCACCAAGCCAGACTTTTTTTTTCTTCTTCTTTCTTTTGTAGAGATAAGTTCTCACTATGTTGCCTAGGCTGGTCTCGAACTCCTGAGTTCAAGCAATCCTCCCACCTCAGCCTCCCAAAGTACTGGGATTACAGGTGTGAGCCACCATGTCTGGCCTGAATTTTCCATGTTAACTTCAGTCTACCTTATGTCTCACCTCTGGGCATTCCACCTCCCAATATATACCCCACAATCAGACTCTGCTAAACGTATTTGTTCAAAGCATGTGATGCCTTTTCACTCCACCTTTTCTGGTCCCTCCTATCCAGTGAATTTCCTGTGAGCCTTTCTGTTCTCACAGTGTCATTATAAGGAAGGATGGTCATTTCTTCCTCCTTTGTACCCCACAGTATTTTGTAAAGGATCTAATGACACTGTTTATGAATCACATTGTTTATTCATTCATGCATATATTTATGCACTAATCCAATATGCAGTCTTTGGGTTTTGAGCACCCAAAGGTGAATAGATTTCCTTCAGAACTAACTCATCCTGCCTACTCTGCTGGAATACCTGGTAAAAAAACAGTACATTTTTTGTCATTCATTTACATGCCTCATAGGTCATTTTTTTCAGCCCAACAGTGTTCCTGAGCCACGGTAGTTGTTTAATAAAATTCTGCTGAATGACACATTCAATGAAAGTTGAATTAAGTATTGGCTCGATGATAAACACGTTTTTGTATTTTTTCTTTTCCACACAAACCATTCTCAGGTCATTTCTGTATAGGTATAAATGACACAAAAAAGCCTAGCTCCTCTTCCCACTTTCCTGACTTAGTCCCAAGTCTATGAACAGCCTGGTTAGGCTGGGCGAGTCAGCCCTGTTTGTGGATCAAGCTGTAGCAGTAAAGCTGCGACCTTGAAGATAGAACAGCTTCTGGATTTGACCCAGTGTTACACCTCAGCACTCCACTATTTAATGGATGACAAATAACACTTAAATCTCAGGGAGAAAGAAAGACGGATGGTGAAAGAACAAAGAAGCCCCTCCTCCACCAAAAAAGGAGAAGAAAACTTCCCAACAGATTAGGGCTGATTGTTCATTGCCCTTTCCTTCGACTTTTGGTCTTCTGTCCCTTTCAGACCTTTACTTACAAAGTCTCCCATAAACAAATTTTCCTAATTAGAAGCAGGTAGGTAAACGTTTCAGTAAGAAGGAATATTCAAATAAGACATCTTTTTTTTTGAGTCGGGGTTCCACTCTGTCACCCAAGCTGGAGTGCAGTGGCATGATCACGACCGTCATGGCTCTCAGCAGCCTTGACCTCCTGGACTCAGGCGATCCTTCCACCTCAGCTTCCTGAGTAGCTGGAACTACAGGTGCACACCACCACACCAGGCTAATTTTTTGTACAAACAGGGTTTCGCTATGTTATCTTTTGCTTTTTTTTTTTTTTTTTGGTTGAATTGGAGTCTCACTCTGTCGCCCAGACTAGAGTGCAGTGGCCGCTCCTGGCCACCGCAACCTCGACCTGCTGGGCTCCTGCAAACCTTCCGCCTCAGCCTTCTGAGTAGCCGGAATTACAGGCATGCGCTACCACGCCCAGCTGATTTTTTGATTTATTGTAGAGATGAGGTCTCGCTGCCCAGGCGGGTCTCAAACCCGCGGGCTCAGGCAATCCACTCACCTCAGCCTCCCAAAGGCGCGGGATTACAGGCTGAGCCACCGAGCCCGGCTAGCTATGTTTTCTAGACTGGTCTTGAACTCCTGGTCTCAAGCCATCCACTCGCCTTGACCTCCCAAAATGCTGGAATCATAGGCGTGAGCCACTGGGCCAACCTCAAATAAGACATTTAGACTCAGCTTTATTTATTCATGATTCATAACGCCATATAGATGAACAATTAATGCCTTCTTTGAACTCATGTTTTCTTATCATGACAAAAAAAAACAAAACACTTTGGCTATAGCTAAAATGCTCTGCTGGTCTTCTTCCATACTTGAAGTCAAATCACTGGCACACGTGACACTTTAAAACTCAGAAGTATTTCAGACTTAAAATCATTTTAGGAAAGATTTTTTTTGGCATATACAATGTGCTAAGTGTTTTGAATGTTCTCAAATTTCTATCTCCAGCCAGCACGGTGGCTCACACCTGTAATCCCAGCACTTTGGGAGGCAGAGGCGAGGGCTGCCTGAGTTCTGAGGTTCAAGACCAGCCTGGGCAACAATGGCGAGACCTCATCTCTACAATAAAAATCCCAAATTGGCAGGGCTTGGTGGCTCAGCCTATAACCCCAGCACTTTGGGAGGCTAAGGCTAGTGGATTGCCTGAGCCCACGGGTTTGAGACCAGACTGGGAAACTTGGTGAGACCTTGTCTCTACAATAAACCAAAAATTAGCTGGGTACGGTAGGGCATGCCTGTAGTCCCGGCTACTTGGAAGGCTGAGGCAGAAGGATTACGGAGTCCAACAAGTAAATGCTGGGGTGGCCCTGCGTGTCCCACGGACCTCCAGCCTGGGCAACAGAGTGAGACTCCAACTCAAAAAACAAAACAAAACAAAAAAACACCCCAAAATTAGCCAGGTGTGGTGGCGTGCTCCTGTAGCTCCAGCTACTTGGCTAAAATGGAAGGATCGCCTGAGCCCAGCCGGTCGAGGCTGTGGTGGCCATGAGCATGCCACTGAACTCCAGCCTAAGCAACAGAGTGAGACCCTGACTCAAAAAACAAAACAAAAAAAAAATTTCTATTTCCAGGTCCTGTTCCTGAACTTCAGATTCTTCTATCCATGACAATTCTATTCAAGCGGAACTTAACAACTCCTTTCAAGCAGTCAATAGTCTTCTCAAACTTAACTCATCCAAACTTGAATACCTGAACTTTCCTCCAAAACCTCTCTCCTACAGCTTTCTCTCTTCATCCTAGTGATAATTTGATGCTTCTAGCTGCTCAGACCAAAATCTTGACTTTTGACTCCTCTGTTTCCGTCACATACTACATCCAATCTGTCAAGAAATCTTGTTGACTCAACTGTCAGGACATACACAGAACCCTATAACCACTGACCTTCATTGCTACAACCACACTCCAAGCACTCATACCTTACCTGCTCCACTGCAGTAGTCTAAGTAGCCTTCCTGTTTCTATCCCTCTTCCCTCCCTCATCTAGTCTCAAATAGCAGTCAGAAGCAATCCATTTAAGCCAGATCCTATCAACTCCCTGCTTTAAAACCCTCCTATATCAGCCGGGCTCGGTGGCTCAGCCTGTAATCTCGCACCTTTGGGAGGCTGAGGTGAGTGGATTGCCTGAGCCCACGACTTCGAGACCTGCCTGGGCAGTGAGACCTCATCTCTACAATAAATCAAAAAAATCAGCCAGGCGTGGTAGCGCGCGCCTGTAGTTCCAGTTACTTGGAAGGCTGAGGCGGAAGGATCGCTGGAGCCCAGCAGGTCGAGGCTGCGGTGGCCGGGAGCGGCCACTGCACTCCAGTCTGGGCGACAGAGTGAGACTCCAACTCAAAACAAAAAACAAAAAACCCTCCTATATCTTTTCTTTTCACACAAAATAAAATTCATTATAATTGCTTACAAGGACTGAGCGATCTTACCAAGGCCCTAGCCTCTGTGATTGGATCTCTCACTTTCCTCTTGTTCCGTCCCATGTAGTCACTCTGACCTAGCCTTGCTGTTCCCTGAACACATCAAGCATTCTTCCACCTTAGGTCTTTGCATGACCTGCTCTCACGGCCTGAGAAGCTCCTTTGCTTCTTGTGGTAAACTGGTACAGTGAAGGTTACTAAGCTGTTCATACTTCACTGTATGTAACATGGCTTTGCCTCTCCTCCCATTAAGAGGAAGAATCTACTTCTCCACCTCTTGAGAATGAGATTGGCTAAGTGATTTGCTTTGGCCAATGGAATAATAACAAATGTAATATAGCAGGGGCTTAAAAGTACAGGGTAGGTACATAAAGAAAGGCGTGCCCTCTCTTGCTGCTGAGACCCTCTTCTGCAACCAGTGGAGTATGAGAGCCACAGAGAGAGGCCTTAGCCATGTGAGTAAAGCCCTGCACAGTAAGTATCTAGCCACAACTAGCCCAGATCTAAAGAATCACCCAGTTAAGTAACAGCATAATGAGAAATAACATATGTGATACAAATATTTGCTGAAAAATTATAACTTGCCCATGGTCATATGGTTAGCAAACTTAAAGCCAAGATCTCAAGTCATTCTCACTCCAGAATCATACACATATCTATAATGTCCCAAACTTAAGACCTTAAAATATTTTAAACATCAGTATTTAGTTTGAACAACTTCAATGGATGTTCCCCAAATTTCAGGACACTAAAATATGCATGTGTAATGTGCTACAGACCACGAATTCAGACAATTACAAGTTAGTAAAATAAGTCCACAGAATTCACCAACTACTCTGCTTTTGCTGCTGCTTCCCCAATATCTTTTCTCTCCATCCTTCAAAAGCCTGCTAAAAAAAGAATATGTAAGTGAAGAAACATTTAAAAAAAGACAGTGAGAAGGGATGTTCTTTACCAGACAAATTACCTCAAGTAGCTAAATGCAGGAATAAATAGGATAGACTATAAAATAAAGTGATCTGATACTATATGCAAAGTTAGATAAAAAAAGGCTTCAATAAAAAAAAATATTCTAGTCTGAAAAAATTCACAGAAAGATTGCTTATTAAATGGTATTAGCTAACGATTTCAAACCACTATCAATGATTTTTTAAAAAATCCTTATGTCCATTATTCTAATTAGAGACTTACATGTAAAAAAAAGTACCAGAAGAAAACATATTTATATACACTAATTGATAAGGAATGTCTTTCTATGAATGACATAAAAGGCAGAAAATAATTAAAAGATGACATATGACTACATAAAAATTTAAAAGCACCATAAACAAACCTAAGGCAAAGAACCAACTAGGGGGAAAATATGACAAAAAGTCCTAAAACAAAATGAAACAATAAATCCCTATTCTTGGGTTTAACATACACAGGTGAATATATTTTTCAAAATTTAGCAAATGCTTTACAAAATAAATCTCTTGCTCCACTTAAAACTATAAATCTCAGGCAATATACTGCAAGAAATATTGTAAAAAAAATACAATATGGAACTACAACAGTAGCCTCATTCTCAAAGAAAATGGCCTTGGATCTTCATCAAAAGATTAATCAGGCCAGGCGCTGTGGTTCAAGTCTATAATCCCAACACTTTGGGAGGCCAAGGTGAGAGGACTACCTGAGCCCAAGGTTCGAGACCAGCCTGGGCAACATGGTAAGACCTCATCTCTACAATAAATAAAAAAATTAGCTGGGTGTGGTAGCACATGCCTGTAGTTGTGGCTACTTGGAAGGCTGAGGCGGAAGGATCATCTGAGCCCAGAAGGTCGAGGTTGCGGTGGCCGGGAGCATGCCACTACACTCCAGCCTGGGCAACAGAGTGAGACTCCAACTCAGAAAAAAAAAAAAAAAAAAATCAATCAATGAATATCCAATTCTATGTTTTAAACTAAAATAAAATGTTGAGGTAAACATGTATTTAGCTTTATGTAAGTTTTATCTCAAGAGAAAAACTAAAATGCTGAAATGCTATTCAATGATATGCATGCTTACATATTTTTAAAAATGTACTAATAATCTGCAATTTAAAATGTATCTGACTAGATGCAGTGCCTCACGCCTATAATCCCAGCACTCTGAGAGGCATAGGCAGGAGAACTGCCTGAACCCAAGAGTTTGAGACTAGACTAGACAGCATAGTAAGATCTCATCTCTAACAAAAAAATTAAAAAATTAGTTGGGCATGGTGGTGTGTGTCTGTAGTCCCAGTTACTGGGGAGGCTGAAGCAGAAGGATGTCTGAGCCCCTGGATGTCAATGCTGCGGTGAGCCATGATTGTGCCACTGCACTTCAGCCTGAGCAACAGAGTGAGACCCTGACCAAAAAATAAAAATAAAAACAAAAAAAGCATAAAAAATAAGATGAAACAGTGAATAGATGAATAAATACATGTAAGACAAATATTAAAAAATATTAATGGCAAAATCTAGGTGGTGGGCACATTGATGCTCATAAAATTACAACTTTGCCATATGTGTGAAAACTTTCATAATAAAATATAGATGGATAAAAGCTATTCTGAATCAAATTAAATAATAGAAAAACAGACACAGGGCTAAACACAGAAATGTGGCTAAACACAGGAAAAGATGTTCATTCTCACAAGCTCAGAGCAGAAAAACAATAGCATGTTTGCTACTAAATTGGCAAAGATTTAAATTTTAGATGGAGTATAGGGTAAACAAAAATATCTTTATATTCTACTCATGAGTGTTAAAAGAGTATCAGTCCAGAAGGCAAGTTCACGATCAAAAGGTTTTAATGCACTTATCTTTTTACCTAGCAGTTTCAATCTTCAGGATGTATTCTGAATGAATGAATGAATAAATAAATAAATAAACTGTATTTGTTTTACGGTATTTTATTTTCTATTTTTAAAAAAAAACCACCATTTGGCCATCGAGTGATACGTTATGCAGTAGTTAAGTAGCTACTATGAGAGTAGCACTGTCCTGTAGATTCAGGATACAGTTTACCTGTAGACTAAGGTAAACAATCCAGGTATGATCCCTACCCACATATGAGGAAAATCAACAAAGTGATTTAAAGAATGAACAGGAACACCTATTTTAGATAGAGTGATTAGGGATGGGCTCTCTGATAGAGTGAGAGCTGATTTGAAACCTGAATGAGGAACGTCATGTAAAGAGGCCGAAGAGGAATAGCATTAGTAGAGAAACTGATAGGCACAAACATCGGCAGTGGGGTAGGAAGAAGCTGTGGTGGCTGTGATTGTTCCACTACACTCCAGCTTGGGTAACAGAGTGAGACTCCTACTCAAAAAAATAAAAATGCAATATCATGTCCTTAGGGAAGGCTTCCCAATCTAGCCCTTCTCTACACCTTCTTTGGGGTCTCCATCACACATGTGCACTTAAGCACATTTTTTACTTGTTCCATCAATGCCAGTCCCCCCACTGAACTGTACTTCATGAGGATCTTGACTGTTTTTTTCATTGTTATATCCCCAGAACCTAATGCTCACTCACATATTGATGAAATTAGTAATTTCATCTCATTACATTCACAAATAATTTGCACACAGTATCCAAAAAATTCTAATTTGTTTTTCTAAAATTTTTAACTGGAGTAAAATAAACATAAAGTAAAACTTACTAATGCTCACATCTTAGCTATTAGGTGTGCAGTTCAATAGTGTTAAGTACATCCATATTGATGTGCAACAAAATTCTTCATCTTGCAAAACTCTATATCCATTAAACAACTCCCCATCCTCCTCTGCCCCCAGCTCCTGGCAACCACCATTCTACTTTCTGTCTCTACGAAACTGACTACTCTACTAGGTACTTCATGTAATTAGACTCATCTAGTATGTCTTTTTGTAATTGGCTTATTTCACTTTGCACAATGTGCTCACGGTTCATCCATACTGTAATATGTGTCAGAATTTCCTTCCTTTTTAAGGCAGAATCATATTCCACTGTATGTAAATACCACATTTTGTTTATACATTCATCCACTGATGGATCCTTGGGTTGTTTCCAGCTTTTGGAATAATAGTAATTATTCATTTTCGTAAGCAATGCAGTTTGAACATAAGTGTACAAATATCTCTTTGAGACCCTGCTTTCAATTCTTTTAATTAGACATGTCCAGAAGTAGGATTGCCAAACCATATAATATTAATAATTCTATTTGAGGAACTGTCATCGTGTTCCACAGCAGCTGCACCATTTTACACCAATATACACAAGGATTCTAATTTATCTTTAATTGGTGAGTACATCCTCATCAATACCTGTTATAGTCTGGGATTTTTTGTTAATAGTATCCATACCAATGAGTATGAGGTGGTGAATTTGCTTTTATGTAAACTTTATATGCCTTCGTTTTCCTACAACTTGTGGTTAAAAAAAAACCTTCTAAAAAAAACTATGGAGAACAATTAAAGGAAAGGTATTCCCATTCATATCTGAAATTCCCTGATGCACCTGTCTGCTGAGGGTTCTAAATTCCTTAAGCCTATGTTTTCCCTCCCATCAGGATACTCCCCCGCTCAATCCCACCTCCCACCTATGTGCTGGGACACCTTTCCCTATCCACTTTGCCTGTGGTCATACTGTTCTGGTCATACTCTTTCTTTCTACTTTAGCTCCTGCAAATGGGCCAGTGGCTGCCCTACTCAGTGGGTGATTTAGTGACAGGGCCCCATCCTTCCCAGTTAATACGGTCATCTGTATCCCTGGGCATAAGAGGGTATCGATTCTAAGATGTTAGGATAATTGACCTTGAAAGGCTGAATTAAATGTTTGATTAAATCTGGAAACAGATAAAAGCTTCACATGGAGCAATATATTAACACATCCTAAATCAGAAATGTATCCTGGTCCCTGAATTCTGAATTCAAAAGAGACTTTAACTAAATTAATAGATTAAGCTACAAATACAGATTTAAGATAATCTAGTCTTCAAGTCACTAAGTGAAGTTCCTTCCCAGAGATCTAAAATACAGCACAAAAAGTTTTAAATCAAAGTTATTTTCTCAACGTGAATAGTTTGCAATCAAAAATATAAGACATACAAAATTTATGAAACCATTATTGCTTTATCAAAATTCAAGTCATCTTTGCTAGATTTACTTTTCAGAAAACAAAACATTCTATTATTTACATTTGTGAAAATGAACCCAGGTTTGGAAAGTAAAAGGGAATGCTAACTACTATTAATTCTAAAAGTCACCATTATAGCATAAAAAGGCAAACAGATACTGGAGATAAGGTTTCTTAAGTGCTAGTTAAATGTTAAACAAAGTTTCGTTATATAAGTGCAAAGTCATTTACAGTTTTAAAAAGGATAGGACAGTAAAACCATTACAGAAGATTAGAGAACAAATATATCTTTAATTCTATTGGCTCTTCATTCGGATCCCTAAGAAAGGAACAAATACCAGAAAGTATTTTGAAAATTACTTTTCTTAAACCTTATCTAAATATTAATCTCATCTAAATTATATGCCAGTGTATCTTGTGAACCTACATAAACATTTGCATTTTCATCATCTACTTCACTTAAAATTACACAATGTTTGTAGAATATAAAATATACACGTAGCAAAAAACAATTTGTTACCCACAATTCCATACATTTACTTTGAAAAAGTTAAATAAAATCAAACATTTAAAGTTTATTACAATGTTTGTCATGTTGCACTTTTCAGAAGGACTCAGAGAAATAATTAAATATTGAAAATCACTAACATTATATTTGACAATGAGTTCATTACCAAAATGTAAGGTCCTTACAGTGGTATATCAGGTAACTTAGTTCAATCAATACTTTGTCCATCTTCCTCCTCAGCATGGATATTCACCTTCTTAAAGAACACACAATTGCTGACCTCAGAATGCTGCTTAAACCCACTTCTGCTTTGCTGGTGACACAAATTTCAATGGCTAAATGGCTATCCCTCCCCTCCTGACACCTCAGGGAATTCAAGTCTGTAAGCCATTCATTTATAACATTATAGACTGTAAACAGATCATCTGCTGGGAAAGTTTTATTTGGTAGAGTCAAAGACAGAACTACTTCCCGAGTTGCAGAGAACAAAATAAGTCTTTCACAATCTCCATTTCATTTTAACTCAAGCTAGTTTGCCACTGTGTATTTGTGATCAGACTGCCCCCCCCACCCCTTTTTGAGTCTGGGTCTCACTCTGTCACTCAGGCTAGAGTACAGTGGCAAAACCACAGCTCACTACAGTCTCAACCTCCTGGGCTCAGGTGATTCTCCGGCCTCAGTCTCCCAAGTAGCTGTTACTACAAGTGTGTACCACCGTGTCTGGCTCATGTTTTAAAAAACTTTTTGTAGAGACGAGGTCTTACTATGTTGCCCAGGTTGGTGCCCTTCTAAATAAGTAACACATAATATAATCCAAACTCATTTACATAAACACAATTAAGGAAATTCTTCCAAAGTATGGAGAATTTTTTTTTGAGTCATGGTCTTACTCTGTCACCCATGCTGAAGTGCAGTAGCATGATCACAGCTCACCACAGCCTCACCCTGTCCTTCTGCCTCCTCCTCTCAAGTAGCTGTGACTACAAGCACACAACACCATACTCGGCTAATTTTTTAATATTTCTTTGTAGAGATGAGGTCTTGCTATGTTGCCCAGGCTGGTCTTGAACTTCTGGGCTCAAGCAATCAATCTTTTTGCCTACAGCCTGCCAAAGTGCTGGGGTTACAAGCGTGAGCCACTGTACCCAGCCCCCCAATATGGAATATTTTTAGCAACTAAAACAAATTCACGAAAATGAGAAAAGAAGGCCACTTTCACTTCGCCAAAAGGGGGGAAACAGTTTACTCATACATGTTTCTCAAGAAATACAACTCTCCAGGACAAAACCCTATGTATTATAAAATAGGATGAAAAAATCAGTGCAATAGAAGGGAATAAAGATCATTTCAAAACAGGCCTACATGTTGCAGTATTTTAAAAACAAACTCATATGAAATTTCTGAAGCAAAGAAGTATATCATTCAAAAAGCATTCTTGAATTTCTTTGCAACTTTTCAAAGCTATTGATTATAGTTTAGATTACCTTTATTTAAAAGGCTCAGGAAAAGTTCAGAAAATTAACTTACTTCAAGCTTTCTATTTAATGAGCATAGCTGCATATACCAATGTGGAAGAACCAAAGCCAGTTCTGAAACAGCAAACTTTCAGATGAATGAAACTTTACTATAATTCTTAATGGTTTTAGTTCTAAGTTATGTTGTCCACAGGGTGGCAGTCTCACAGTCTTAACTTGCTCCTGGATTCAATGTACAATTTCAGTGTTCGAAAAGCCACACACAAGTGTGCAGTATATTGTCTGACCAACCCCAAGAGTAAAAATTGCTGGTCCCCTCAAAAAAAAAAAAACTGTGTTGCGTAACTTCTCTATTTCTTTTAGGAGTATTTACTTTCTGAAACCTTAAATTTTTTCTTTTCCTTTTGCATCTGATCCTTCCTTTCTATTCTGCAGGCCACCACACTATTTAGGGAGACTAGAAACAGGGAGAGCTATTAGGAGTTTACTGTTGTACTATAGGAGATTCCTGACCTTTGTCAGGACCTATCGGAGTGGGACTGTGGGGATGGACACCACTCATAAATCCTTCCATCCTCCAGTTTAATCTGTACACTATCAAATTTATTTCATTAAAACACTCCTGCCAGGCACAGTGGCTCAAACCTATAATCCCAGCACTTTGGGAGACCGAAGCAAGAGGATTACGAGACTGGGGAATTCAAGACCAGCCCGGGCACCTTGGTGAGACCTCATCTCTACAATAAATCAAAAAATTAGCCGGGCGTGATGGCACATGCCTGTGGTTCCAGCTACTCGGAAGGCTGAGGTGGAAGGATTGCCTGTACCCAGCAGGTTGAGGCTGCGGTGGCTATGAACAGTGTGCCACTGCACTCCAACCTGGGCAACAGAATGAGACTCTGACTCAAACAAACAAACAAACCACTCTTCACATTACCAAAAATCCCTTCTCCTAGCTAAGTTAACTCCTTAGCCCGAAATCCAAGAGGCTTCCAACATCTTGTCAAAAGTCAAGAGGATTTGTAAAACAAACTTTGTTTTGAATAGACCTTGCAACTTCCTGATTTTCATTCAATCACTCAAATATTTTCTGAATGCTCACCAGGTTCCAAGAACTGCTTCAAGTCTGATGATAAAAAAAGAAAAAAGTCTCAGCTTCAAGGTCATACTTCTGACAGGACAGTCCATTAAGGGGAGGGGAATAAGTCCCTGGGTATGTCCAGCTCTCTGCAGGGGTCATTGGGATGGTTCCTCCAAAGCATGAGTCATTAAAGCACACTAGGGGTCTAGAGGATGGTAAAAAGACGTCAGAAGTCTGCCACGGCACTGACATTACTTAGCGTAACATTCTTGTCAGCTGTAGACCCCAATCTATTTTTGCAGTCTTATTTCCCATTCCTATCGGACTTGTATCATCAGTTCCACCAAATTGTGCTGGCAACTGTTAATGTGCCTCTGCTGCTGCTTTCTTCCTCTTAATGCCATGTCCCTGTCCTTCATCTCTACTAGCAAAAGCCTAACCAGCCTTCAAAGCCCATCTCAAATGCTGCCTCTTACAAGAGGCCTTTCTCCATTCCCCACACACAAACCCAAATGCTTTTTTTTTTTTTTTTTTTGAGTCAGGGTCTCACTGTCAGCCAGGTCTCACTATGTTGCCTAGGCTGGTCACAAACCCCTGGGCTTAAGCAATCCCCCTGACTTGACCTCCCAAAGTGTTGGAATAACAGGCATAAGCCCATCCTGCCCTGCCTAGATGTGGATTTTGGAGAACTTCAAATATGTCATAGTCCCCTTGGAGTCTATCACACTATGCATTGTATCATAGTTTTCTGTATACTTATCTAAACTCCTTCATCAGTTACTTACTGAGTATTTGCTACACTCCTGGAACTGTCTAGGAGCTAGATTTCACTGTTAGATTATTCATTATTATTTTAAATATGTAATATCCAAATGTTAATGTAAAATCTAGAGATAAAATATTCTATATACTTTTAAGAGTGTCATTGAGAGACATACAACAAAGGTTACCCAAAGTGTACAATTCCATGTTTTTCAGTATATTCACTGAGTTGTGCGGCCATCACTACAATTTAACTTTAGATCATTTTAATCACCCCCAAATGTACTCATATCAGCAATCATTCCCCCCAAAACATCCTTATCCCCTCTAATCCAAAGCAACCACTACTCTTATCTTCACTATAGTATAAGAACGATCTCACTATACAGTATTCTTACCCTCATGGAACTTACATTCTATGGAATAAGGCAAGAGAAACAGAAACAAACACGTTCATTTTAGATTGTAAGAAAATGAAGAAAAAAGGTGTAAAGTAACCAAGGAAGAGGGAGTCACCAGCAAAGGTGGCCAGAAAAGATGTGTCTGAGAAGGTATCGCTGACCTGACATGTGCAGTTAAAAGGGGGAATATCCCAGGCAAAGGAAAGAGCAAGTAATATACAACTCTGAGACAAGTGTAAGTTTGGCATGCTCAAGGACCAAAATGGAAGCAGGGGTGGCCGAAGTACAACAAAGAGGTAGAGAAGGCAGCAGATGAACTTGGGAGGTAAGTAGAGGCCAGATGATGCTGGTTCTCAGAGACCACAGTAACGTCTTTGGATTTTACCTAAAACATTGTAATTGTTTTTTAACCTCTTCTACTTCTTTACATACAGGTGTTCAGCTCTGCAAACATTTACTGAACTTGAACACATCTTTTGATAACACCTAACAGTAGCAAATATTAAAGAGACTAGTGGAACTACTGTAATAATTGGAAAAATACACAGCACTCAATTAGTGTTGGTATTTTGTGGCCCAAAAGAGAACACCTAAAATATGACTACCTATGGCAAAAGCATAAGAATGAATCCTCACAAACTGATCACCTAACCTTGACCAATTTAAGGTGTATGACTTACTGACAGTAACTAGCAGCTCTGTCTTAGAATATCAAGGTGATTTTCAATAAAGCAAGTCAACAAGAATATAGCTGAAACTGACCAGGCAAGGCGGCTCATGCCTGTTATCCCAGCACTTTGGGAAGTCAACGCAGGAGAATTGTTTGAGCCCAGGAATTCCAGACCAGCATAGGCAATATAGTGAGACCCAACTTCTACAAAAAAATCAAAATATTAGCTGGGTATGGTCGTGTGTACTCCCAGCTACGAGGGTTGCTGAGGCAGAAGGCTCACCTGAACCCAGGAGGTCGAGACAGAGGTAAGCCTTGATTGTGTCACTGTACTCCAGCCTGAGCAACAGAGACCTTGATTCCAAAATAATAATAACATAGCTGCACATCTTTCTCATAATTTAGGCCTAGATTTCATTCTTATAAATTGAATTATAATTACTTTTCTCCATTCTATTAAAAATGAATATTCAACTCCTAAACATGAAACCAATGGGCACAGAATATTCTACATGTTTCTATATTGCTTGAAACTTTAAAAATAATTTTTAACATATTACTGCTATATTTGGGTTTTCCAAGAGACAAAAATATTCTTAAGACTCTAGTGACATAAAATGTAACTCCTTGATAAAAGAACCTGTTACCTAGTCAAAACTTATCAAGCTAAAATTCCTTTCTCAGTTCACAGCTTGATCTTCCATGGCTCTCCCTGCAGGCACTTTGTGCTCTTGCCAAACCTTAGTCTGGCTTTATGATTCACATTCCCCACCAGGAGAAATCCAACCAGTTCTTCAAGGTCCTAGGCAAATGCTCTCCCTTCCCTCTCTCCTCCGGGTCTCTTCCCTGAGTAGAACTGATTTCCCCACCTCTGCTGTTCTAGCAGCACTGCAGCAATTCAGATACTGCCTTACCATATTCCGTCTGATATACAACTACACAAAAGACTAGTCTGTCTTATACGGAGATGACCCAACTACTTCTCGAGAGTTCACTCCCACGAATATAGCATAACTACTTGGTACCACATGATACCAACTCATTACAAAACGCAAGGTCAAAAGTTAAGCCCTCTCTGGGGACAATTAAGGCAGAGTTGTCTTTCCTTCCTTCCAGATTTGAACTACTGTAACTCTTAAGTAACTGGTTCTTAATAATGACCCAATACTATATTTTTTTGAAACAGGTTCTCCTCTGTCCACCCAGGACAGTGGCATGATCATGACTCTCTGTAACCAACAAAGGTTCAAGCGATTCTTTGGCCTTAGCCTCCTGAGGAGCTAGGACTACAAGCCTGAGCCATGACACCAGGCTAATTTTTAAAATTCTTTGTAGAAATGGAGGTGGTGCTGTGTTGCCCAGGCTGGTGTGAAAACTCGAGGCCTCCAATGACCCTCCTGCTTTGGCCTCTCAAAATGCTGGGACTACTGGTATGAGCCACCATACCAGACCAATACTCCTTATTTAAGTGAAAAATTTTCACTTTTATTACCTATTCAAGAATCACTGAACAATTCTTGTAACTGTATTTAAAGTTTATGAGTGATATGTATTACCAAAAATATATGGCTCTAAAGCCAGAGCACAGAGAAAGTGAAAGAAACCCACACAGTCACACAGCTAATCACCGAGGCCAAAATTTTATTCCATTCAGTACTGTACCCTCTACTTCTAACAGAAAGAACCCGAACATCGACAACTTCAAAAGTATCTTGTGGTATCTGGCGTGTAGTAAACACACAAATATTTGAACTAATGAATATGAATTAAAGTACTTTTAGGCATTTTGCGAGGTAAGGCTGATTCATCCTTAACCGTGCAGATCACATTAACGACTTGGGAGAACAGGCATACTAACAACCAAAACATTTGCTTTTAACAATGGCAATGACCACAAACCCATCCACAAGAGTCACTTTTTCCTTGTTCATTTGTTCCCAGAGGCCCAATAGACGAAACATTATAGATGATCCTATTTTCTAATTTCAGCTTGCATTTAAGATAACGCTTTTGTTTCATTTACAGCTCACATGCTGCTGACACAGCTGCCCCCTTCTTTGTAATAAACACAGGGCTTCTATATTTAAAAATACAGTGAAACTTTGTTATAACGTCTCCTCCCCAGTCTCCGGCCAGTTTTCTCTCTCCCAAGCTCCACCTCCTCCCTAGGATTTTTTTTTTTTTTTAATCAGCGGCGCTCAAAATGTTAGACCCTTTGGAAAGTCAATTGTTTCCTTAAAGACATCTCATCAGAGTGGTATTTTTCTTCTCCGCAGCTCGTTCGTTGTTGTGTTGAGGTTTAGAGAGACAGAGACAGAGACACTGAGAGAGAGAGAGAGACAGAGAGGAGTCTTTCCCAAAGGCCTCTTCTTGAGTCTGGGGTACTTGGTGACCGCAACCAGCGCCCGAATGGCCAGCGGCGATGACCTCGCAGGCCGTCCTGGGGCGCCGCGGGAGGACACGACGCGCACACGCGGCGGAAAGGGGGTGCCGGGCGGCCGCGCTGCCGGGAAGCGCGCCCCCCGGGAGGCCACGGAAGGCACGTGGTGTTCCAGCGCCGGGGGGCGGTCTCGTAAACAGCCGGCGGACAGACACTCACAAGGGCTGCCGCCCGAGCTCGCCCAGGGCGGGGGGGAAAACACGTCCCGCGTCTAGGGACGAGTCGGAAGGGGCCGGCCGAGGAGGGTGTGGGCGCGAGAGGGGCGCTGGGAGGAGATAACGCGAGGCCAGGGTTAATCATCACCTCCCAGCGTCTGGAAAACTACGGGGCCGGGGGGCGGGGAGCAGCCACCGGGAAAGTGAAACTCCTTCCCGGGCCTCCAGCCCGGGGAGTCCCAGCGAGAGGAGCTGGACCTGGAGCGTGCTCGCTCCCACGCACGCGGAGCTCACAGCGCTGCTACTTAGGCTCGTTTTTTCACAAACTCTCCCCGACAGGGCAATAAGAAAGGAGCCAGACATGGAAGCTAAAATAAAGCAGTCCTCCAAATCAATAAGAAACGCCAACCTTCCCATACCGGGAGTCGAACCCGGGCCGCCTGGGTGAAAACCAGGAATCCTAACCGCTAGACTATATGGGAAGAACTGCTGAAAGAGTCACGCAACCCACCTGACAAGCGTGAGCGCCTCCGCTGCTTCCGTGAGTGCCCGGACACCGTAGCTCCCGCCGCCGCCTCTGCGTCACTCGAGCCTCCGCCGCCGCTGCCCACGCGCTCCGAGTGAGAACGAGCCCCAGCCGGTCCGAGCGCTCGGGCTTCGCGGAGGAGGGAGCCGGAGGGGCGGGGCCGCAGTACCGCCACGGGAAAGTTTGAGGCCAACCGGCGACTTGCGGCCCCGGAGCCCCGCAGTTTCACCTTTCTTTTCTAACTCCGCCAACGGCCCCCAACACACAGGTCCGAGCTGCCGCGCTGGTCAAAGTGCGAGCGGACTCGTTGGCAAAATTGAGAGCGGCGACGTCTCTGGGAACAGCTGTTTGCGTTCGGGGCGGAGGCGCGCGCAAGCTCCTTGGCCACGAGCCAGCGAGCCTAGAAGGAGGGTGGAGGTTCTGGATCCCAAGGCGGGGAGAGAGAGGGCGGGATGGCGCGGGGACTCGAGACTCGAGGGCCCGGCCCCTCCGCTCAGGTCCCGTCGCGCTTTCGCCCCTACTCGGTGACCTCAAGCCCTTTATACCGACCCCACCTCTCAAGAGCCGGGAGTACCGCCCCTGTAGGGGGAGGGGCGGAGGAAAGGCTTTCGAGCGCGGATTGAGCCGTCCGGGCACCCGTAGTGGGGAACCGGGGACCGCCGGTCTCGGGGCCGAAGGGAGGCGTCCGCGCTCGGAGGGAGGCTCCGGTGGGCTTCGCGGCCGGCTGGTCCGTCCCGCGGAGAGCGCGAGTCTGGGTTGGACCTCGGGCGACGCGCGGAGCGGCTGTCGCAGTCATGTGAGTTGGGTCTCAGGCCCGAAACAACGCGGTGTTGTTCCCCTGGGCGGCCTCTTCAGGCCTCGGTCTTCCCCCACCTTCTCCCGCCCTTCGGCCGGGGGCGTGCCGGACGCGCTCTTAACTCGCTCGGGGCCGGCACCGGACCTGCAGGGCCGGTTCTCTGGGCGGGGTGGGAATGCTACCCCGCCGAGCGCCCTGGGGGCGTGGAGCCCTGGCGCAGGGGTCGGGGGCGGCGGCCGGGCGAGGTGACGCGCTACACGGCCGCGGGGCCGCGATGCGGTGCTCCCTCCCCCGCGCCCTCGGGGGCGCCGGAGTCTCTCGGGTTCCGAAGCTCGTGGACCCTGGGGTATTGTTGAACTTCGGGGTGGGGCTGCGGCCGCTGCTGCCTCCCCCCACCCGGTGCCAGCGGCCGTCTTGGATGGCGTCAGGACGATTTTGTTTTGTGTGGGGTTTTTTCTTCGTCTGCTGTCTGAGAGGTCCTGTGGCTTTTCCAGAAGTTCTCTTGACCTCAGGCTCAAGAGCAAATTGTATTAACTGATAGTCTCCGAGGAACCGCAGTCTTCCCCCGAGTAGTCTTGTGCTTTTTTTTTTTTTTTTTTTTGGTGTAAATAACTGGGTTTAAGGCAAACTTTGAGTCTTTAGGCCTGCGTTGCAGCAACCTCCCCAAAAGCCGGAAAGGATAAATCATCTTCTAAGATGTTCCTTTCCTTTTCAAAACGATGACGGTAACAAATGAGGTTTTTTTAAGCATCTTATTTGAGAGAGTTTTCTAGTAAATTAGGTGTAGTAACGCAGAATTTCAGTTGACTGCTTCAGCCAGAGAAATGGTAAAATTGGGAGCTATGTATAACGCGACAAGTGTGAGTATCGGGACCATGTATTTCAAACTTTTAAAATATGTAAAGCATGCAGAATTTTGCGTTTTTACATAAGCTTAGACTTTTTTTCCCCTTTTTCAGGGCGGACTACTGGAAATCACAACCAAAGAAATTCTGTGATTACTGCAAGTGCTGGATAGCAGACAATAGGCCTGTATGTGATTCCACCAGTAGAGAGTCTGGTCATACATGTTCATGTGAAGTGTGCCTTTTTGATGTAAACTTAGAGTTTACAAAGTGCTTTCATATACATTACTCTTGATTTTCAAAACATCAGTATGTCTGTCTTATCATTCCCTGTGTAAAACCATTGTGCTTTCATCCTTTTCATCAAACCTAATTTTGATTATATATTAAGCCAAATTATTTCACTAAGGCCTTTCAGGAAATGGACAATGGGTAGGTAATCCCATTTGTGTTTATGAAACACCTACATTATAATGGTGTTGTTTGTAATACTGTCATACACGAAGAAAAGTAAAAGTGGAAAACCCTTAAAATGTGAAAAAGATGAACATTATTGTAGTTCTAGAGATCATTAAGTATATTCGATGCAGAGCTTTATTTTTACATACTTAAATTTGAAAGAACATAACTGTTCCTTCTGTCTTGAAATATGAAACTCGTAACACTGTTGTTTCAAGTATATTATTACTCTATCTCACAGTCTAGATAGAATGCTTAAGACATAAATCACATCACTGATTTTTTTCCCCCTTCGCTGCATGTCATAATACTATGTAGGTGCTACATAAACACTAGGGTATTTGTTACATATGTATATATATATATTCATATTTTACTTGGCAGAGTAGAATACAAAAATAACAGTAGTCCTATGTTTTACAATGTTGTGGATTTCTTTAGTAGACATTTACTGTTGTCTACAAGATGTTTGAGTTAGGATCTTACTGTGTCGCCCAGGCTTGAGGGCAGTGGCATGATCACATCTCACCACAGCCTAGACCTTCTAGGCTCAGGTGATCCTCCTGCCACATTCTCCTGAGTAGGTGGGATTACAGATAACGTACCACCATGCCCAGCTAATTTTTTTTTTGTAGAGCCAGAGCTTGATGTGTTGCCTAGGCTGGTCTTGAACTCCTGGGCTAAAGCCCTCAGCCTCCCAAACTGCTGGGATTACAGGTGTGAAGCACTGCACATGTTTCGGGTTTTGAGGGTTTGTGAGTTGTTTCAAGTCTCAGTCTTAGGCTGGCGTGCAGTGGTATGCTCACTACTACCGCAGCCTCTATTTGCTGGGCCCAGGCAGTCCCTCTCCTTCAGCCTTCAAAGTAGCTGGAACTACAGGCACTGGAGATGAAGTCTCACCAAGTTGTCCAGGCTGGTGGACCGTTGCTCTGTCTTCCAAAGTGCTGGGATTATGGGCATGAGCCACTGCACCTAGACAATCATTTTTTGTTTGTTTGTTTAATGTTTTATTTTGGTCTCTTCTGGGTAGTTGCTAAAAGTCTTTTACTATCTTGTTTGACTTAGGCTGTCCTTTTAAATAAACATCATGAATTTTTAAAACCACAAAAATCACTGAAAGTCTTTCTTCCTTGGAGGTACCCAAGGCTGTAAAATGAACTTTATGAGTTATTTATCTCCTTGAATTGCTAACACACATTAATTTAACCTTTAATTAGAAACAAAATTAACTTAATTTTTAGTGGGCCTTTAATATTGTATTCTTCATGTGATGAAATCAACATTAGGAAATCCAATAAATTAAAAATAGAGGATGAGAATTTGTTTTAGAAAGTTACACTTTATAGAGGAATTCACAGTACTGTTTTAGAATACCTCAGTTAATACATCATATAAGATTTGATTGACAGAACTTATTTTGCAGAGCATACCAGGAATTTGTTGCTGCATATAAACAGACACTTGTAATTTAGAGAGCATTTCTGATTGTTTAAATAAATAATAATGCTCACCCACTCCTGTTCCCATTCATCCAGTTACCATCACTTGCTCTAGATTTTGTTTTCATTTTCTTGTCTGCCCTTCCATTGTTTCTACATCCATATAGATACAGTTTTTATTCTAACATACATAAAGGGTAACATACTATATATACTGTTCTCCACCATAGTTTAAAGATTAAACAGTATATCCTAGAGCACTCTGCATGTCAATACATAAGTAGTCTCTTTGTTTTCTATTACAGCAGCCTATGAGAATGTACCGTAGTTTAATTAACCATTTCCAACCTGTGTTTGGGGTTTTGAGGGAATTTTTTGGTTATATTTTGGTCTTTTTGGGTAGTAACTGAAGTTCTTGACTATCTTGTTTGACTTAGGCCATCCTTATAAATAAACACCGTAGTTGAACACTTGGATTGTTATTGCAAATAGTGCTTCAGTGAATAACCTTGTACATAACATCATTTTGTACTGTGCATGTATATATACAAAATAAATGCCCAGAAATGGTATTGCTGGGTCAAAGGGTAAATGTATTTGCAATTTTGATAGTTACTGACATATTGTCCTCAATAGGGGTTGTATATTTTGAGCCATTACCACATTGTATAAAAGTATTTGTTTATAGCCTATGAGGAATTTTTAAATACCTACTTTTCTTCCAATTTTGAGGAATAAAGCAATAGGATCATTTTTTGTTCTGTTTCTCTTACTTAATGTGGAGGTAGAGCAATAAAATTCTGGAGTCTTACTGGTTTTGATGTTGAATGTCGTTTTTTTCCAATCCTCTTTTGGCAACATGTCTTGAGTCCTCATTACAATCATATTCACTGGATTAGTCATCAAGGGTACCTCTATTTTTCTCCATTAATATGGCCATCATAGTTTATTTTAAGAACCAAAGGAAACCTAGTCAGAGGACAACAATAAATAATGTTGTTCCTTAGCATCATTTGACAAACAGAGCCAATTTGCTTCAAGTTAATCTACTTGTATCTTTTCTGCCAGTTGTTTTAATTTCAATTTTCTTCTCATATTTACGGTATTACTTTACTATGGATTTTATGATATTTATGTAGTTTTCCTTTGTATCTTCTCTTTTTTTTTTCCTTTTCAAGAGTGTTGAATTTCATGAAAGAGGAAAGAATCATAAGGAAAATGTGGCAAAAAGGATCAGTGAGGTAATTTAGATTGTTTCTTTGCCAATTTTTCTATGTAAATGTCAATACTTTATCTTACTTTCACTTTTATTTATGTCTTACATAGATTAAACAGAAAAGCCTGGATAAGGCAAAGGAAGAAGAAAAGGCATCAAAGGAGTTTGCTGCAATGGAGGCAGCTGCCCTGAAAGCATACCAAGAGGATTTGAAAAGGCTTGGCTTAGAGTCAGGTAAAAAAGGCAGCCAGCATGTTTTAAAAGTAACATCAGAGGTCATGTTAAGTGAGCTTTGATTATTTCCATAAAGAGGTTATAAACTCAGAGTATACTCTCAGTGCCTTTATTGTGCATCATAACCCTATTTAGAGTGTGGAATTTTGCTCATGTACTTTTGTTTCATTTTTAATACTGCACCTTCTAATACCTCAATTTACAGCAACTGTACTACCTTTGTGATTACCTAGTCCTCGCTCTGTTCTAGGTGAGTGGTTCATTTCAGAGACACTTTGAGTTTTTTAGGTATTCTAATTATTTGGCTAAAAGATACTATTTTTAAAAAGACTTGTGTTATAATTACAATTCACTTTCTTTATGTGGTCAAAGTCATGAGTCTTGTTTATTTATATAGATGAATGCATAGTGAGTTAGCCTTTCGTGGACATGTTAGCTGATTTTTACTACTAGAAAGCAGGTATTTTAAGAATTTGAGAAAAAGGAAGATTTATATAAAAGACATTATTTAACTAAAATGTATCCATCTTGGCATTGAATTTAGGCTTTAAACCAGGAAGCTTCTGTGAAAATTTCTTCTGCCAAGAAGTTTAAATTTTCTTTAAAAATCTCAAATTTTCCTTAAGCCGAGCATACAACAGAATGCAATTGTTGATCTTGCATAGTGATTGAGATAGTCAACATGTAATGGTATTCTTTATTCCTCAATAAAAACAGCTTTCAATTAAGCAGAATAACAGTTAATTGGCATTGCCTTCATTAAATAAGAACAGTTGTAGCCAGACTTTTAAAATATTATTCTGGACATTGGTAGTTAAAACAGGAAAGTTTCTTGGTTCCAAGAATATAAAGCCATACATTTGTTTTTAGAAGGAAAAGGATGTAGGCATGCCTGAAAAATTAGAGGGAGTAGTTGAAAGTTCAACTCTTATTAATTATATGGATAGAAATATTCCATTATGCTGCCCTTTGAGCACATAAATTTTAGCATTTTCTATTTAAAATGATTTTTTAGTTAAATATTATTCATGGCTTTGTTTTCCTAAATAGGATATATATTCCTTTAAAAGTATAACAGTGCAGTACAGAGAAAAGAGATTTTAAAAACTCACTAGCTACTTTTATTTTTTTTGAATTGGAATCTTAATCTGTTGCCCAGGCTGGAGTACAGTGCCATGACAGCTCACCACAGCCTCGATCTTCTGGGCTTAGGTGGTCCTTCTGCCTTAGCCTCCTTACGGTTATGCACCACCATGCCCAGCTAAGTTTTTATTTTTTGTAGAGACAAGATCTTGCTATGTTGCCCAGACCATTCTCAAGCTCCTGAGCTCAAACAGTCCTACCTCGGCATCCCAAAATGCTGGGATTACAGGTGTGAGCCACTTCGGCTACTTCACTCTTTACTCATCCCTTCTCTAGAGATTTCAGAGCCAAGCATATCACTAGTAACCAGCTCTGTCCCACCAATCTCTAGTAACCAGCACTGTCCCACCTACCCACTGTACCTGACCAAACACATCTATTCTCTTAAATAATTAAGGGTATATATCATTTTTATATTAAGGTTAGGAGCACTTTGACTTTGGAGTCAAATAAAATTGCCTCTTACTAGTCGTATAATCTAAGTTTTTTCTAAAACTAAGTAACATCATGGTATGAATTGTTAATTACAGTGACCAACCATAGCAAATATTTAATAAAGAATAACCGTCATTATTTTATCTGCATACTAAGAGTTAATCTTTCCCTGGTTAACATTTATGTTGCTTAGAGTTTTTTACTGTTATAAAGAATGCCAAAGTAAGCATCCTTATGCATGTTTCTTTTCACATTTATTTGTCTCTACAGGCTCAATTTTTAGAAGGGAGATTAGAATATCAAAGTATGAATATATTAATAGCTAGTACTACACTTTCTCCATTAATGGACCGATTTATACTGTAATAGAAATCGAATAAGTTTACCAACTGGCGTTAGAAACAACTGGCCAATGCTTTGGAAAATAAGGCCATAAAAACTACCCATTTCTCCATACCAATGTAAATACCTGATAGATCAGACTAACACTGGATTTGACCATTCTTTTCAGTTCCTAATAATCTGCTACTGCAAAAATAAAATTATAAATATTTGCATTTCTTGGAATATTAGTGAAGGTAAAGTTTGATTCTCTGAATTGCCTTTGTAATTTTTGTCCATATTTTTTCTGTTAGAATGTTTGATTTATAAAGAATCTTTGTTAGGACTAGTAACACTAGGCCATATTTGTTGTATTTTTTTCATGTGTCTTTCGTACACACACACACGTGTATTTTGTTTTTATTTTTGCCATGCAGAGTATCTTCATTTTTATGTTGTCAATTTTAACATTATTTCAGTTTGTGTTATTTTTGTAAATATCTATGACCTGATGTTTATATTGGTATAAAATAGTGGGAAGGATGGATGTAGGGACTAGTAGAGATGAGGTCTCACTGTGTTGCCCAGGCTGGTCTCAAACTCCTGAGCTCAAGCAGTCCTCACACCTCAACCTTCCAAAGTGCTGGGATTACAAGTGTTAGCCACCACTCCCCACTTCTAAAACCTTTTTATAAATGATCTTTTTCCCTTTAACACCAGGAATCCACAATTGTCTCTGTAACTAGACTATTCTGTTTCAGTTGTATATTTGCCTATTGCTGCATCAGTTTCACATTGCTGAATTTTTTAAATCATACTTTTAACATAAATTTTAATACCTGGTAATTCCCCTCATTTTTAAAATAATTTTTCTGTATCTTCTTGTGTGTTTCTTTTTTCAAATGAACTTTATAATAATGTGTAAAGTTTCTAAAATTATCTTGTCAGGATTTTGACTGGAATAACATTATAAATGTTTTATATGAGCAACAACAACAAATACTAATAAAATTACTTGGGCTACTTCACTCTTTACTCATCTCTTCTCTAGAAATTTCAGAGCCAAGCATATCACTAGTAACCAGCACTGTCCCACCCACCTCTACATCAAATCAACAGAAAGAAAAGAAAGAAAGGAAAGAACAGAAAGACAAGAAAGAACAGAAAGAAAAGAAAGAACAGAAAGAAAAGAAGAAAAGAAAAAAAGAGTCTTCAAAGGGCAGATGGGTAGAAGGCATAACCTCTGAGGGTTACCATTACTACTATGACCTTATCTCAGGAGGTAAGTCATTAAAGCATAAAACTAGTAGAGTACAGTTCCACTAATAGAATAGAACAATTTGTTTTGTGTTAGGGTTTTTATTTAATATTGGAACATTTTAAATAATCAAAGACTGTTTTTACCATAAAGGAGAGAAAAGAAAGTACCCTTAAAAAAATACCCTTCTCATAGTAACTCAGTGTCATATTTAGTCAAAGTCTTTAATAATGAGTTCCTTACAAATAAACCCTAACTTTATATTTTCTCAGTTTAACTTTAGGAAAGTATGAACTAAATGAAAATAAAGCATTTTACTTACAAATAAGGCATTTCAAATCCATTTCATAAATTGTGGAAGTCCTTGAAGTATTCTATGGAAGAGATTTTTTTAAATCTAAAAGCAGTCTGGAAGCCAGAAATTGATTTTTTTTGTGTAGCTGTCTTGATTACTAGCAGAGTATCCCTTCATATTAATGTTGGATATTAATTTATTTTTCTTTCTTTTTTTTTTTTTTTTTTTTGCGTTGGAGTCTCACTCTGTCGCTTAGGCTGGAGTACAGTGACACACTCACAGCCACCCAGGCATCGACCTGCTGGGCTCAGGCAAACCTTCTGCCTCAGCCTTCCAAGTAGCCAGAACTACAGGCTTACGCTACCACGCCTGGCTAATTTTTGATTTATTGTAGAGACGAGGTCTCACCAAGTTGCCTGGGCTGGTCTCAAACCCCCGGGCTCATGCAGTCCTCTCGCCTCTGCCTCCCAAAGTGCTGGGATTATAGGCATGAGCCACCATGCCTGGCCAGTTTTGGATTTGATAACAAGGGAATTACCAGTGACTTTGAGAAAATTAAAACTGTAAGTCTCACCAAGTTGTCCAGGCTGGTCTGGAACCCCTCTGCCTACCAAAGTACCACACCTGGCTTTCATAAGTATTTTGATTGAAGATTTCAGTAGATTATTAAGAGTGTTCAGCCTTCCAGACAAAACAATACGAACCAAAACAACATTTGAGAAGTTGGGGAAATAGTTTTGTGGTAGAGGTAAAACATGAGGTTCGTTGAAGATGTGGCAGAATGAGGCTGGAAAAAAAGGTTGGGGCCATATTATGGAGGCTGAGAGAACGTTCATGCCATTTACTGAAATACAAAATATAGAAACTGAAAATAAGTTTATAAGGGCAATAATGAATTCTGGAAATGTTGAGTTTAAGGTATCTATAAAACATACATGGGCTGGGCTCGGTGGCTCAGCCTATAATTCCGCGCCTTTGGGAGGCTGAGGTGAGTGGATTGCCTGAGCCCGCGGGTTCGAGACCCGCCTGGGCAGGCGAGACCTCATCCCTACGATAAATCAAAAAATTAGCCGGGCGTGGTAGTGCGCGCCTGTAATTCCGGCTTCTCGGAAGGCTTGAGGCGGAAGGATCGCCGGAGCCCAGCAGGTCGAGGCTGCGGTGGCCAGGAGCGGCCACTGCACTCCAGTCTGGGCGACAGAGTGAGACTCCAACTCAAAAAAAAAACATACATGGAATAATTTTAGGTAGCTGATTGATTATCAAGAGTCTGCAATTAGGAGCTAAATTGAGTCTGGGGATGTAGATAATATGTTAACTTTTAGGAGTGTATGTGATCACAAGCCAAGAGAATAGAGCAAGAAGAGGGCAGGTAATATGTACATTAAAGGAATGGGTAGAAGAAAAACCAACAAAAAAGTTAAGAACGGTTAGGAAGGTAGGATATCATCAGAAAACTGATCATGAAGAAAACCTTGAGTTAACAGTATTATTGTAATTATTATCTTTGAATCATAATCAGCTTTGACTACACAGAAATAGTAGTATTCTCTTAAGAGTTTGTTTAGCACTGAGCCTTAAGTGACAGGCATACTATAGTTCAGCAATGAAGATATCATAAATGATTATGTAATAGAAGTTATAAGTCTTTCTCAAATTTACTTAAAAGCATTAATTCTTTTCTCTCTTGTGTTTATGTCTTACTTCCTTTGTTCAACATCCTGCTTGATATACTCTGGATCTCACTGATACTTATTTTTAATTTCTACATGCTTTATCTTGTTCCTTTTCTAAGGCATTATTCAGTCAATCTGTCACTGTCCCTTGCCCCAGGATGTCAAAACTCCTTCCTTTGACATTTATTAAGCCTGAATTTCATGAGTCATTAAGAGTAAGAGAAGTCCTACCTGGCTCTAATAATTCCTGTGGAAGTTCCAATAACTTGTGATACTTCATTCTGCCCTTTCTTCTTGGTTACATAGCACTCACATGTATTCTCTGCATAATACTACTGGAATGTATGTTGTTCATTTTTCAATTGTGCTTTAAACTGTAGACCTGTAGTGTTTTGTTCAGAGCAAGATTGTCTTGTAAATTTTTGCTAAATTAAACTTCTTTAAAGTTTTTTTTGAAAAAACAAAAAGATTTTATAAATACAGTATTTTTGCTTTAAGCATCTCAGTGGGAGAAACCTGAAGGATTTGAAGGAAACTTGAAAAAGGTAACTGAAGTACATTAATAGTGCTTTTGCTTTATGCTTTAAAATGATGAGCTTTTGGGGGTTTTATACATTTTTGTTAAGCAAATTTACTTACAAGTATCCCTCCTCCCAAATTTTGTTGTTGTTGTTGTTTTACCTGTAAACCTTTTGTTAGAAGGCTGGGTGGAGGTGAAACAGTGATATCTATCTATCCAAAAACTCCATGCAGGTCAGATAGTAGTTGGTTTGCAGTTAGTTGCCATTCACATGTCCCTATCCATTTGGAAAGCATTGTTCTGGCTTTCAGAGGTGAGACATTCTTTCTTTGAAAGTTGTTCATGATTGGCAAAAACCACACTTCCTGGCCATGATCAGTACTACCACTCCCAACTGCAGGTATTAAGGGGAAAGGAAAGGGTGGCTGACTCTGTCTTTGTTATCTCATATGTAACCATCATCATTTCCTTCAGTTTATGCTGGGGTTTTTTTCATCCTGTTAGAAAGCAGAGAAGACTGTTTGGGTAGAAGGTCTAAGTGAAGATGGTTATACCTATTATTATAATACAGAAACAGGAGGTAAGTATTACCCTAGATTATTGCCTCCTCATTGATAAATCGTCTAAATTTGGGAATTTTATACACACACACACAGGTTTTTAATATATTTTGTATCTATCTATATATATGTATTCTTTTTCTTTTTTTTGTTTTTTTTTTTGTTTTTTTTTTTAGTTGGAGTCTCACTCTGTCACCCAGACTGGAGTGCAGTGGCCGCTCCCGGCCACCGCAGCCTCGACCCACTGGGCTCCGGCGATCCTTCCACCTCAGCCTTCCAAGTAGCTGGAACTACAGGCGCGCACTACCACGCCTGACTAATTTTTTGATTTATCGTAGAGATGAGGTCTCGCCTGCCCAGGCGGGTCTCGAACCCGCGGGCTCAGGCAATCCACTCACCTCAGCCTCCCAAAGGCGTGGAATTATAGGCTGAGCCACCGAGCCCAGCTCTATTTTTTTTTTTTTTGAGTCAGAGTCTTACTCTGTCACCCACCTGCACTGCAGGAGTACAGTGACATGATCACGGCTACACAGCCTCAACTTGCTGGGCTCAGGCCATCCTTCTGCGTTAGCCTTACAAGTACCTGGAACTACAAGTGCATGCCACCATGCCTGGCTAATTTTTTGATTTACTGTAGAGACGAGGTCTTGCCAAGTTTTTCAGGCTGGTCATGAACCCCAGCGCTCAGTCCTCTCACCTTCGCCTCCCAAAGTGCTGGGATGAGCATAAGCCACCATGCCCAGCCTGGAATTGTGTTATATGGTAAACATTTCTATGGCAAGCATGAGTTTAAAAGCATTAACCAAAAGATTTCTATTTAAATTATATTGTACTGAGCATCAATATTATTCTCAATTGATATTGCATTCACAACCTTAAAAAACAGCATCATTTTAGCTTTCTCTAAAATGGTTTTTATCAAAATTATTTTAGAAATATAGTCATTACCTTGAAAGATAGCCTAGAAATCACCTAGTTTATCTTGACTTTTCCTATTAAAAACAAAACTGAAACAGTGGTTGGAATTACCAATTTTTCTCTTTTACTGATATAATTAAATGTTTCAGTTTGTAAATATTTATGCAGCGTGCATATTACTATCTATTATCTAAAATTTTCAAATAAGCATTTAATCTAATTTAATTTCATAAAACTGGTCTTCAAAATATTGTACCTGGTTTCTACTGTAGTTTAATTTACCAAAATAGCTATAGTATTGGTGTAACATTCTGAGAGGTTTTTTTATGGTTGCTTTTTTTTTTTTTTTTTTTAATGCCCACTATCCTTATCTCATATAGAACATTAAATCTTTTAGGAAGAAAAGGCCTTTTTAACCCCCAGGTAGATATCTAGCCTGCCCAATTTTAGCAGTGTCTCTATCCCAGTACAGTTGAAGTTCTGAATATTTACAGATAAAAAATAATATAGTGGTTTAATTTTAGCTTTAGTCTGAGAGTATCTGAGCTCATTGCATAGCTTCTTCTCTTACCAGTGATATGATTATGGACAAGTCACTGAGCCCATAATCACTCTTCAGTGAAATGAACAATCATGTACTCTGTGAGCATCATATGTCTACAAAGTTCTCAAAACAGTGCTTGACGTATAGTAGATGCTTAATAAATTATTTCTTGCAAGTTCTTTTGTTACTTGGGTGACATGTAGATAAGGAAAAGTGATGTTTTTCATTAGCTTTAGCAAGTACCCTATATTCATTAAGAGGCTATGTGTATTGATTTGCCCTGAATGGTCTCGATTTAAACCTAGACCAGTGTAGTTTCTAGCAATCCTTTTCACTCTTGAAACAGAACCAAGTGAACAATAAATTGTTCTCTCCCTTTTATTAAGCTAAAAATAGAGAATTACTGCAAGGTAATTAGAAATACTGTCATTTTACTAAAAGCTCAATGAACCACCGGACGGCAGTACAGTTAAATCAGTTGAGGTTCCTCCCACCTTAAAAATAAAAACATTCAGCCCTTCATAGTATGATTTCACTTTGTGAAAATCTTGGGATATCTTTGCGATAAGTAAATTCTAGGAAATCCCATGTATGTTCATTATCAATATGTTTCCTGATATTGGTGTCAGGTAAATTGTAAGTCCTTAGAAATATCACCTGGTTCCTAGGTATTTTATTCCATTGGAGCATTGGAGTGACGTTTATACATCTAGTAAATCCAGATTGTTTAAAATCGTTTTTTTCCCAGGCTTGGTAGCTTAGCCTGCAATCTCAGCACTTTAGGAGGCCGAGGCGAGTGAATTGCCTGAGCCCACAGGTTCGAGACCAGCCCAGGCAACTTGGCAAGACCTCATCTCTACAATAAATCAAAAATAGACAGGCATGGTAGCACACACCTATAGTTCTGGCTACTTGGAAGGCTGAGGCAGATGGATTGCTGGAACCCAGCAGGTCGACACTGGGCCCAACCACTGATCAGTGAGCATGCTACCGCACTCCAGCCTGGGCAACAGAGTTAGACTCCAATTCAAAAAATAAAATTTTTGATAAAAATTTTTTTTTAAGTCTAGGTGTCTCACTCTGTTGCCCAGGCTGGAGTGCGGTAGCATGATCACTGCTCACTGCAGCCTCAATATCCTGGTCTCAGGTGAACGTTCCACTCCATCCTCCTGAGTAGCTGGGAGTAGAAAGATGTGCCACCACACCCAGCTAAATCTTTTAAAATTTTTCTGTAAAGATGAGGTATGCTATGTTGCCTAGTCTGGAACTGAATTTCTGGGTTCCAGCAATCCTGCCTCAGCCTCCCAAAGGTTGCTGGATTATAGGCATGAGCCAGTGTACCTGGCCTAAAATCAATTTTTGAAAGATAAAAGAGCAAGAGGTTTGGGAACTCCTATGTATTATCTTCTTGATCAAGTGGTAGTATGAAATAAATGCAGTATTGTCATTTAATAATTATAAGTAACAGGAAGTGTTATGTTGAAATTACGTCTGAATAGAATTGGTATCTAATTAACTTGACTATTAAAATGTGTTGAGCAGAATCCAGATGGGAGAAACCTGATGATTTCGTTCCAAACACTAGTGATCTGCTTTCTAGTAAGGTCACTGAAAAGTCAGTTGGCACTCTAGAAGAATCCAAATCATCAGATTCACATAGCGATTCTGATGGAGAACAGAAAGCAGTAGAAGAGGTCTCTACAGAAACAAAAAAGCTAATAATAAAATTTAAGGTAGGTTTTTATTTACTCTTTACAAAATGTTATAAAAAGCACTACAAACTTCAGTTTCCTAGTGAAAGCAGAAATAAAGCAGAGACACACATTTTGGTAGCGGGTAAATGGTTGTGCTGTTTACTGAAATCTATTTGGGAGCAAGACAAATCTATTTGGGAGTTAACACCCATTCAGAGAATTGCATATGAAACAGTATCCCAGGCCTGCCACCAATGGTTGTGTAGTTTAAAAAGAGGCTAAAATCCAGCACGAGAGCCATTTGCTAAACAGAGTCTCAAGACTTTGTCATCGCAGATGAAGGGGTGCCCTAAAACACAGCCTCATCCAGGGAATCCCATGAAGGTGCTTCTACACCAAAAGGGTATCTTCGTAATTTGCACGAGGTAACTAGTTGTATAGGCCAGTGATGCTCTGGCAGTATCTTCAAGGTGAAGGTGAATTGTTCAGTTAAGACAAAGAGGTTGAAGTTTTTTAAATTGGTGATGCATATAAAAGGGTCTGATGACATGACATCAGATTCAAAAGGGGCACAGTATAAAAGGCATCACTGCTGGATATGTAACTAAGGTAAGAAACCAGAAAAAAGGATTGTCTGTATGTTGTTACTTATAGAACTCATGACCTTAATGTGGTCATGTCATACGTTTTTTTTTAAAAAAAAAGAGGAGCTTTGGGAAGCCTTGATCATGGTATATCAACATTTTAGACATGGAAAACCTAATCAAGCATTAAAGTTTTATGTACAGTTGTGTTATGTGCAAATTTAGATTTTTTACATTGTTTCCAACATTTATTTATTTCCATAGATGTTTTACTGCAAAACTTAGGATGAGGTGTTTGAGAGTGTATGTTCAGCTGTAGACCAAATATAAGGTACCTTGGAAGTCCAACTGGGGCTCCTCAAATGTGGGAAAACAGCCAGGGTGAAGCATAGATAAGCCGAGGCCTTTAGTAGAATAGCAAAATTCATTCCTGTTGTCTTGGGTGTTGGCAACAAAAGTGATTATAGTCAACATGGGTGTCCACCTAGTCCACTTAAGCAAAATCTGCTATGTGAACGAAGTCTCTTGAGACTTAAAAAACAGTCGATTAAAACTAATACCACAGAGAGCAATCCTGTGAGGTTGCAGTGTTATTGTTATAGACAGGACTGTACAGAACTTGAGAAATGCATACGAGATAAATGAGACACTATGGATATTTGATGAGAATAACTGTTGATTAATACGCTTTTAGTGTTGAGGGTGACACCAAGAAGGAAGTTACTGGAGTAATAGGAGATGACTGGAGCTGTGGAAACTACACGTGTTTGACTAAAAATTGTAAAAATGAATGACTTTATATTTCTCACTATAGCTAAATTCAGCTACTGCTTATAACAGCTGTCGTACTTCATTTCTTTAAATATTAGTTATGATCATAAAAGCATTGCTGGAAAATAACTTTTTCCTGCATAGCTGCAGGATCCATATGACAGGAGCATAGAAGCGTAAATGGTTTTTTTTTTATTATAGTTGATTTCAAAAATTATTTTAACCTGTATTTGGAAATACTGCTATTATCTGTTTCTGTATCTGCCAGCATATTTATCAGTCAGGGTTCTCTAGAGAGACAGAACAAAGAACACAGATATAGATATATAAGAGGGGATTTATGAGGGGAACTGGCTCACGCTATTACAGAGACTGAGAAGTCCCATGATAGGCCACCTAACAAGTTACCCTGGGATGCTAATAGCTTGACTCAGTCCAGGGCCAAAGGCCTGAGGACAAGGTCACTGGTATAAGTTCAGGCAGCTTGGAGTTCTAATGTCCAAGGGCAGGAGAAGAAGAGTTTTCCAGCTTCAGGAGAGAGTGGAAAATTTAGATTTTTAAGTGAATTAGCATTTGCTGTTTATAAATCTATAACAAGTCTTTTAAAAACCTTAGTTTAAAAGATTTTGTTTTTTGTCCTGTAGTTTTGCTTAAAATGTATTATTTCTTGACTTTTACATTTCAGGAAAAAAATAAAAATAGTGATAAAAAAACTGACCCAGAAACACAGAAAGAGAAAAGTATTCCAAAACAGAATTCATTAGTTTCAAAAGAAGAAAAACCCAAGACTCTTAAAAAACCAAACCCATATGGAGAATGGCAAGAAATTAAACAAGAGGTTGAGTCTCAGTAAGTACCTTAAACCTTAGTCCCACCATTATTACAAGTATTTTATATCCTTGTACTTCCATAAATTGCAGTAACATATTTCATGGATGCTGTGCTTATTAAAAGTAGCTCATTTCTTTTTTTTCCTTTTTCTATTAAATATTTTAAAAAGTATTTTAAAATGCAAGTTAATGGTTACTTTAAAAATTAAGGTAAGATTGTTTTAATTTCTCCCAAAACATGACATATTACTATTTACCACATTCACACAGCAGCTCACACCATGTACACATGTGCAATCTCACAGTTATCATTCTACCAGAGAAACGAATACCTGCATATCCAATAAATGTTTCATAGGATGTTTTTGACACATCTGTAGGCAAGAAAATCTCTGATTTGTTACTCTCTTGAAAGCAGTTTACAGCACTTCACTAAAGTTTTAAAGCCAGTATTCAAAAAACAAAACAATTTATCGGTTAAACAGAATCATAGTGAAGATGCTACCTGATTTATGTTGTTAACTTATTTATTCAAGTCACTTATTTCTTTCTTTCTTTTTTCTTTTTTTTGGAGTTGAGTCTCACTCTGTCACGCAGGCTGGAGTACAGTGGCACATTCCCAGTCTCCACAGCCTTGACCTACTGGGCTCAGGCGAATCTTCTGCCTCAGCCTTCCAAGTAGCTGGAACTACAGGCATGTGCCACCATGTCCAGCTAATTTTTTGATTTGTTGTAGAAATGAGGTCTCACCAAGTTGCCCAGGCTGGTCTTGAACCTGTGGGCTCAGGCAGTCCTCTCACCTCAGCCTCCTGAAGTGCTGGGATTATAGGCATGAGCCACAGCAGCTGGAAAGTCAGTTATTTTCTTAGGAGCATTTATACCATGAAAGAAGATGCCACTTCCATTTTCACATTTCAGTGTTTCTTAAGTGCTTTAAGGAATCTTTAGGTTAAAAAAAAATTATCTACATAAGTAAAGCAATTATTCTTCAAAATATTGATTCTTTCGAATGGCATTGTAAGATAGCTGTTCTGTATGCTTTTACAGTGAAATTATTTATTAAAACTGTACATTTTTATATTTGGAAATTAAATTTCTTTCCAATTTTAAAATCTCAGTGAAGACAACATAGGTTACTAACCTAGGTCAAAATGAAATTATTTAGATATCAATTTTTAAAATACTGAAGATAGAATTTATATCCCCCTTTTTCTAGAATTCTGATGATAAGCATTTGGAGTATATTTATTCTTCCAGATAATAGATGTATGTCAAGAACTTGTTGTGTTTTTTAAGGCATTAGTAAAGCCTTCAGTAATATTAAACAAAATGAGGCAAAAGTCCAAAAAAAACTGTACATTTTAAAAAACTGTACATTAATGAAAAAGTTAGGACTTTTAAAATAAATACAGTAATACAAGTTTTGGGCAGTTCATTTTACTTGTGTCTAGGCATGACAACATAATATAGCTTAAGACTGCTATAAAAATGTTGATGAGAGGGGTACACAGTGACTCAGCCTGTAGTCTCAGCATTTTGGGAGGCCGAGGCGAGAGGATTGCCTGAGTCTGGGGGTTCGAGACCAGCCCAGGCAACTTAGCAAGACTTCGTCTCTACAATAAATCAAAAATTAGCAGGCATGGTAGCGTGCCTGTAGTTCCAGCTACTTGAAAGGCTGAGGCGGAAGGATCGCTGGAACCCAGCAGGTCAGCGCTGGGGTGGTGGTGAGCGTTTGACTGCACTTCAGCCTGGCCAACGGAGTGAGGTGCCAACTCAAAAAAAAGTAATAATAAATAAATAATTTTTTTTAAAAAGATTTTTTGAAAACGAATAAAAGTATAAGAATAACTCATCTGGCTATCTAGCAATAATAAATTTCCAAGTATTTTTTCTAATTTACCCTATTTAATCTTACATTAATTTTTTTTCATTATGTTAATTTTTTTTTTTTTTTGAGTTGGAGTCTCACTCTATCGCCCAGGTTAGAGTGCTGTGGCACACTCACAGCCACCCCAGTGTTGACCTGCTGGGCTCAGGAGATCCTTCTGCCTCAGCCTTCCAAGTAGCTGGAACTACAGGTGTACATGTTATCATGTCCAGCTAATTTTTTTTTTGAGTCGGAGTCTCACTCTGTTGCCCAGGCTGGAGTGCAGTGTCATGCTCATGGTCACCTCATCCTCGACCTGCTGGACTCAGGCGATCCTTCCACCTCAGCTGTCCAAGTAGCTGGAACTACAGGCACTCACCGCCACAGCCAGCTAATTTTTTGATTTATTGCAGAGATGTGGTCTCATCAAGTTGCCCAGACTGGTCTCGAACTCAGGCAGTCCTCTCACCTAAGCCTCCCAAAGTGCTGGTATAGGCGTGAGCCACTGCCCCGGCCTGTTTTTTTTATTTATTATAGAGATGAGCTCTCGCCAAGTTGCCCAGGCTGGTCTCGAACCTGTGGGCTTAGGCAATCCTCTCACCTCGGCCTCCCAAGGTGCTGGGATTACAGACTTGAGCCACCACACCTGGCCTATTATGTTAAAATTTTAAAACATTTTTAATTACTGGGTAATATTTTGTCTTTTAGATCTATGTTGATTTTAGTAACTGTTTTCTTTTTTTTCTTTTGAACATTTAGGTTTTTGTACATTTTAAAAATAACAAACTGAGCCAGGCTCGGTGACTCAGCCTGTAATCCCGCGCCTTTGGGAGGCTGAGGTGAGTGGATTGCCTGAGCCTGCGGGTTCGAGACCCACCTGGGCAGCGAGGCCTCATCTCTACAATAAATCAAAAAATCAGCCGAGCATGGTAGCGCATGCCTGTAATTCTGGCTACTCGGAAGGCTGAGGCAAAAGGATCGCCGGAGCCCAGCAGGTCGAGGCTGCGGTGGCCGGGAGCGGCCACTGCACTGCAGTCTGGGCGACAGAGGGAGACTCCAACTAAAAAAAAAAAAAAAAAATTTACGAATTATTACAGTGCCTCCAAGGACATACTTGTCTAAGCTTGCATTTTTATTCATGTATGTAGAGGGTGGAACACATAAAGACCTCTCAGGCCTCTCAGTATTGTCACTATAGCCCTCTTTGCATAGTCAGTGTGAGACAGACGATTTGTTATCCTGTGTTTTGTTTAAGATAATTGAATAGTATGTTAAAAAAAATTTTTTTTTTTTTTGAGTTGGAGTCTCACTCTGTCACCCAGACTGGAGTGCAGTGGCCGCTCCCGGCCACCGCAGCCCCTCAGCCTGCTGGGCTCCGGCGATCCTTCCGCCTCAGCCTTCCAAGCAGCTGTAACTACAGGCACGCGCTACCACGCCCAGCTCATTTTGATTTATTGTAGAGATGAGGTCTCGCCAAGTTGCCCAGATGGGTCTCAAACCCTCAGGCTCAGGCAATTCACTTACCGCAGCCTCCCAAGGCGCGGGATTACAGGCTGAGCCACCGAGCCTGGCTAGTATGTTAAAATTTTTAAGTCCTAGCAAATACATAAAAATCACATTATCTGTAAATTGCGGTTATTAAGAACCATAGTTGATGGGAGATTGCTACTCTAGAATTACTGGTTTTGTTGTAAGAGGTATATACAATCAACCCCAGTGCCCTTTTCAACTGCAAATGATAGAAATTCTCATATGTCTAGAGATACAGTGGATCCAAATGAGGCTGGATCTAGGGGCTGGAGTAAAATTATTGGAATACTGTATCCATCTGTGATTCTGCTTTGCCTTCCTGAGTTGACTACTTCTCAGGCAGGCTTTCCCCACCTTACAGCAAAGCTTCAGGCTTATATCATCCTTACATTTAGAGATCCCAGCATAAAGAGAGTTGTTCTTTACTGGCAGTTCCAAAGTTGGTCTTGCCTTTTATCACACACCCAGACCCTGTTCCTAAGCTAACCACTAGAATTATGTGTGGACATAAACTGAACTCGAAACTCATGAATTGAGAAGGGAGGAGAGGTGGCTACCAAAAGGGGAAAAATAATGAAAAGAGTTCTAGCACTATGAAAAAGGGAATGAGACTTTAGAAGATTCAAAATAAAATTAAAAAGGAATACTTCTCCTCGAAGTGCTTAGTGCAGAATCTGGCGCATAGTAGACAGCATAACTATTATAATAATTAAACTTTCTGTATATTTAAAGTATCCATTGTTGTTCTGACTCTTTTTTATTTTTTTTGAGTCAGAGTCTCACTGTCAGTACCACTGTGCAGTGGCACACTCACAGCCACAGTCTCTACCTGCTGTACTCAGGTGATCTGCCTCAGCCTTCCAACTAGCTGGAACCACCACGCCCGGCTAATTTTTTGATTTATTGTAGAGACAGGGTCTCACCAAGTTGCCCAGGCTGGTCTCAAACCTCTGGGCTCAAGCAATCCTCTTGCTTCCACCCCCAAAGTGCTGAGTTTATAGGAGTGAGCCACCACACCTGGACCCCTTTTTAAATTTTGAGGTGTTTTTTTTTTCTTCTTCTTTTTTGGTGAGATTTGCCAAAAGATTTTTTGTTTTTCTGGTTTTTTTGTTTCTACTTTTACTTTTGTAATTTTTTTTCTCTGACTTTTTTTTAAGTTTACTCTGTATTCTCTATATTCTTCTGGAATATAGAATATAGACAGGAGCTGAGGAAGTGACCTTGTGTTTTTTGTTTGTTTTTAAACACTTTTCCCGTATGTTTATTTCTTATACAAATATACCTAGGTTTACCAACTTGTTCCTTTTTAGAGAAAACTGGAAAGTTCTAGGAAGAATTCTAGGATAGGTTTTTGTTGCTGTCGTTTTGGTGTTTGTTTTGCTTTCTTCTCACAAAGCAGTAAGGGGGTAAATGAATCGATCCAGCAATCAGTTTTGTTAGGCTTGACGATGCTCACTGATAAGTTCACATTAATCATATCTTCAGATGTGTGACCAGTAGTCAACTTCTTCATTTACTACTAATTTCCTGTCTAGGAAAGGATACATTGGCTTGGCAAGAGCTATAGTCTGATTATCAGACATAATAAATGATGATTATACATCGACTAATTATATCTCTTAACTTGGTTGCCATGAAAATGTTTTGAGGATTCCATTTTGAGATTGCATATTACTGCTTTCTCTTTTTCTAAAAAAGGGAAAATAGAATCCTATATTTATATTTTTTCTCAATTAACTTATTCTTTTTTTAGGTGAATTGTTTTCATTAACTATTCTTGTTTGTTAATGAAAATAAAGCCAATAATGTGTCTCTAAATATACCCGTAACCTGAATGAACATTTCTTGATTTTATTGATTTTGAAAACTATTTAATACTGTGTTTTTGCTTCCTTCTTGACTTGGTGATTTTTTAGAATAGTATTTCATTTTTAAATCTCAGATAGGTGGGAGTTTTTTTCCCCCCACTCTTATTACACTGTGTGCTGATAAAACCTTTACAGTTTTTGTATTTTGAATTTGTAAATCATTGTGGGTTTGTGGAGGTGCTTATATAATTATTATTTTTAATTGTCCCAACACTGTTTAAAAAGATGGCATATTTTCTGTGCAAGTGGAGTATCCCTTATCTTGAATGCTTGGGACCAGAAGTGTTTTGTATTTCAGGTTATTTGCATTATATATATCTACCAGTTGATCATCCCAAATTCAAAAATCTGAAATACTCCAGTGAGGATATCCTTTGAGAGTTATGTCAACACTCAGGAAGTTTCAGATTTTGGAGCATTTCAGATTTCAGATCTTTAGATTTGGGCTGCTTTGCTTATAGGCGCTTGCTTTTTTTTTTTTTTTTTTCCTCTGCAGTGGTATGTCCTACTTTACTGTCACTTTTGTTACCCCTCATTAAGGAACTTCCCTTGGACCATGATTTCACAAATGAAGCCCTTAACTTTTTTACAGTCCCGTATTCTCACTTAAAAAGTAATACTGTTGCCAGGCATGGTGGCCTACACCTGTAATCCCAGCACCTTGGGAGGTTGAGGAAGGAGAGTCACTTGAGGCCACGAGTTCAAGACCAGCCTAGGCTATATAGTGAGATCCCCGTCTCTACAAAAAATTTAAAAATTAAACAGTAGTGGTGCACACCTGTTGTTCCTACTTCTCAGGAGGCTTAGGTAGGAGGGTCACTTGAGCTTAAAAGGTCAAGGCTGCAGTGAGCTATCATTGCATCACTACACTCTAGCCTGGGCAACAGAGTGAGACCTCGTCTCTTTAAATAAAAAAGTAATACTATGGCTTAATCACTTTATCAAAATACAAAGTAAATAAACAAGAACCCACCAAGATTCCGTGAAATAAATGATTCTCACATAGAAATTACTTGGATGCAAGGCCAGGTGCGGTGGCTCACACCTGTAATCCCAGCACTTTAGGAGGCTGAGGTGAGAGGATTGCCTGAGCCCCTAGGTTCGAGAATAGCCTGGGCAACTTGACGAAACCTCATCTCTACAATAAACCATAAAAACTAGCCAGGCATGGTGGTGTGTGCCTGTAGTTCCAGCTACTTGGAAGGCTAAGGCGGAAGGATCGCCTGAACCCAAGCAGGTCGAGGCTCCAGTGGCCATGAGCAGCGTGCTACTGTACTCCAGCCTGGGTAACAGAGTGAGACTCTGACTCAAAAAAAAAAAAAAAAAGAAAGAAAGAAAGAAAAAGAAATTTCTTGGATGTAGATCCATTTGTCCAATGACCAAACTTTCCTCCTCTTTACTGAGGTCTTTCTCTGCTTTGCTAATGGAACTCCTAAATTTTGCCTGGAAGCAAAGTGGTATGGGGTAAGAATGTGGGTTTGGGGTCAGATAGACCTGAGTTTTAATCCAAGCTCCACCACTTACATAACTGTTTGGTTTCACCAAATTATTTATCTTCTCTGTAAGCTTCAGTTTCCTCTCCTATAATACAGGCATTTAAAAATAAAAAACCGTCTGGGCTCGGTGGCTTAGCCTGTAATCCCAGCACTTTGGAAGACCTGAGCCTGTGGGTAATCCCAGCACTTTGGATTGTCTGAGCCTGCGGGTTCAAGGCTAGCCCAGAAAACTTGATGAAGCCGTGTGTCTACAATAAATCAAAAAAATGAGCTGGGTGTGGTAGCGTGCATCTGTAGTTTCGGCTACTTGGGAGGCTGAGGCAGAAGGATACCCGGAGCCCACCAGGTCGATGCTAAGGTGGCCATGAGTGTGCCACTGCACTCCAGCCTAGGTGACAGAGTGAGACTCCAATTCAAAAAAACAAACCGTGAATCAATATCTTAATTAACTTAAGTGGTTACTAACATTCTTAGAAAGCACTGTAGTTGGCAGTCTAAGGGAAAATAGGAAAGTAGAAGCAGCAAAAAAAAAGGCATTTAGTGTATATTTTTAACACAGTTATAAAACATTCTAGAAGGCATCTGTTTTCAAAACAAGTCAGATTCTCTATCTCCCATCTCTGCTTTTCTCTGCATAACAGCTTAATTCTCTATTTCTGCAGAATTCCCCTTTTTCCACCAAGTATCACATTGTTTATTGTAGATTCAAGTATGTGAAATCAGGGTTGAACATATCTTGATGAATTAAGTAGACTTAATTTCATTACTGTAATAAGGACCAGTTAAAATTCTCATTTGTTTCATACCCACAAAAAACACTTCAATGGCTTGAATGATCTCTCAAAACTAATCACTTTTGTGCAAGTGAGCCATGTTTCTACTAAAGAGACTTGTGTACTTGCCCAGGCTCAAGGACATTAAAACCCAGCACGTGAAGCCCATTATTAGAGGTTATAAGCACAAAATACTGTTATGGCAACAAGTATCAATTACTGTTAAGAATCTTTCTGTAATAACCAAATGAACTTCTGGGCTCAAATGAGCCTCCCAAGTAGCTAGGACTACGAGTGGGCACCACCATACCTGGCTCACTTTTTTAAATGTTTTGTATACACAGAGTCTCGTTATTGCCCAGGCTGTGCTATTCAGTTTTCTAACTTAAAACAGCCTGTATCAACTGGCAGCAAAGAAGGTCCTTGCAATAAACTGCCTTCTGGCCAGGCTCAGTGGCTCAGCCTTGTAATCTCTTCAGGAGGCCGAGGCGAGTGGATTGCCTGAACCCACGGGTTCGAGACCAACACATGCAACTTGGTGAGACCTCGTCTCCACAATAAATTAAAAATTAGCTGGATGTGGTAGCACGCGCCTGTAGTTCCAGCTGCTTGGGAAGCTGATACGGAAGGATCACCTGAGCCTAGCATGTCAAGGCTGTGGTGGCTGTGAATGTGCCACTGCACTCCAGCCTAGGCAATAGAGTGAGACTCCAACTCAAAAAATAAAATTAAATAAATAAATAAACTGCCTTCTGCAGTACTCCTTTCTCCAAATATGTGGTTCCCAACAGGTTTTGTATTCTTAACTACTAGAGAGAGTTAAACATAATGAGCTTTTCTAGCCCATGGTCCAGATTTTGATGGATGTGATGTGACTTACTTGCTATTTCATGGCCCTTATGTTAAGTCAGGTACTGATATCAGGACCAATCAACAGGTTATTTATAAACTAATCATGTGGATGGTTAAAGAGCTAGTCATTAGAAACGTGTTGCTAGGCAAACAGCTCCTTTGAGTCTTCTGTACTAGGACAGTAAGATTCTGTAGTTTTTATCTTGTGTATTGTAAGCCTCCAGAGTATTCATCAGTCCATGGCAAAATCAGTTTCTGTAAATACCTCTCCCTTGTCCATTCACTTGTACTGATCATGTATAAGGACAAGCACTTTCTTAGATGATGCATCCTTTGTGCAACAGGAATAAAAGAAGAGATGGAATTTTCCTGGCCTATGTCTGCCTAAATAGGTGTTCAGTGTCTTAAATAATATTGAAAAATTGCTATTTTAAAATACTCTGTAATGAGTATTTTCTAACTTCTAATTATTAGAAAGTTGATCTTGAGGCTTAGGTGGGCTCACGGGTTATATGAAAATGTTTGTCTTACACTGTCAAATAATGGTTTTATTTTTACTTTGTTTTTACTCTCTGGTCCAGTGAGGAAGTAGATTTGGAACTTCCTAGCACTGAAGATGAGTATGCATCAACTTCAGAAGCTGATGGTGGTGGAGAACCCAAAGTGGTATTTAAAGAAAAAACAGTCACTTCTCTTGGAGTTGTGGCAGATGGAGTGGCCCCAGTCTTCAAAAAGAGGAGAATTGAAAATGGAAAATCTAGAAATTTAAGGCAACGAGGTGATGATCAATAATTGTAAGAGAATTTTTTGTATATGCCTTTTGGACAAAATGGAGACTTCTACATCTTAAAGCTTGTCTATGTTTGTTTTTATGTATTTTAATGCTAAAAATTTAGATTTATTCTACATATATTTTATGTGAATTAAAATAAATGTTTTTTCGTGTGAAATTTATTTGGGTTCCTAAAATGGAAGCCTGCCACGTTGCATTGTAATACAGTGTATTATGTTCACGCTCTAAAAATTACTAATTATATCATAATTTAAGATGCTATGTATCTGTTACTTAAAATATGGAAGAACAAGGTCTTTATTCCTTTTTTTTTTTTTTTTTGAGTTGGAGTCTCACTCCGTCACCCAGGCTGGAGTGCAGTGACATGCTCACAGCCACCCCAGCGCCGACCTACTGGGATCAGGTGATCCTTCCACCTTAGTCTTCCAAGTAAGCTGGAACTACAGGCGTGCACTACCACGCCTGGCTAATTTTTTTTTATTTATTGTGGAGATGAGATCTTGCCAAAGTTGCCTGGACTGGTCTCAAACCCGTGGGTTCAGGCAATCCACTTGCCTCAGCTTCCCAAAGTACTGGAATTACAGGCTAAGCCACCGAGCCCTGCTCTTTATTCCATTCTTAAATGAACATACTTATCCTGGATTGAAAATGCTTTACTTTTGCACACTGATGTTAACTGTTTTCCAAGAAATAAGAATCAGAGCACATAAGAGAATTATTAACAGCCTAGTAATGAGTCAGTTCTCAGGATCCTGTCAGAAGGCTGACGTAAAATGTGTATGCATATTGGATTACCTTACTCAATTTAAGGTCAAAGGCCAAGAACCAGGAGCAGCTCAGGTCCTTCAAATGTAGTGCTTCATGTAGGGTGAAAACTGGACCAAAGGTAGAAATGTGTATTTGCCCCAGTTTACTTCAAAGCAACAAATGTTGCTTCAACATTTTACTTTGAACCAGGCATTATGCTTGGAACCCAGGGATATAAAGATGAATGAAATATCTCTTTATTCTTCAGGAGTTCACATTCTAACAATTATTTTTGCCTCAGTCATGCACTCTTTTTAGCAGCCTTATATGTAGAAGAAAAATATTTTTTAAGGTTTATTTAAAGCTGTGTAGATGAAGGCTTGAACTAAAATAGTCTCTCTGGTTTCAGTAAAAGTTTAATGTTTACTTAGACAAATAGAAGTTTCCCATTTTCTGATTAAATGTCTTAAAAGTAGAATTTTCTTATTTAATCCATTTGAAATAGGAACCTCCCTTTATTACTTTTACAAATTTTAAAAAATATATTTTTCATAAATTGTACAGTATTTAACTTTTGGTAGTAAATAATTGTCTAAGATTATTAGTGGGCATGTAAGAAAATGATAGCTTATTAAAAACTTCATGGAATAATAAAACACTGTTTTTATTCTAATGCCGATCTGATTCAACTTAGCATTGGTGAGAAAGTATTTGAAGATTTGTCTTTGCATTTGTTCAGTCTACTATTTTTTGGTTATTTTATTAATGTAAAAAAAATCATTATAAAGAAGAATTTTATAATTCTTTTTTTTTTTTTTTTTAGAAAGTAGGATTTATTAAGAAGACAGAAAAACTTCCACACTGGGAGGGAACCTGAAAGAGGTTGCCCTATAATTCTTGATACTTATTCATCATATAACTGCACAGTGCATGTAGAGGCTTACTCTTTTCAGTTGAAGATAATAGACTATAAATGGAATGCTCTTATGCTTTATTTACATTTAGCTCCAACAAAATACAAAACAGAAGACATTTCAAAAACCAGATCTCATGTCATTCCGCCTCAGCCTTCCGAGTAGCCGGAATTACAGGCATGCGCTACCACGCCCGACTGATTTTTTGATTTATTGTAGAGATGAAGTCTCGCTGCCCAGGCGGGTCTCGAACCTGCGGGCTCAGACAATCCACTCACCTCAGCCTCCCAAAGGCGCAGGATTACAGGCTGAGCCACCGAGCCCGGCTTTTTAATGCATTTTTAAACTATGTTATTTACCTGAAATTAGACTGTATCCTCAAAGTTGCAAGGTGAGTCTCCTTAAACTAAGTCTGGTTTTAAAGATTGCTCAGAAAAGACTTCATAATAACAAACACCAAAATTTTAGTAAACCAAGTCATGAGAAATAGTACTTTTCTGTCTGCTTTAAAGAATAAGTAGAGAACATATCAGCTTTTAACTTAACTGAATTTTTTCAGAAGTTTGATCATTGATATGATCATTGTTACTATTACCTTTCAATTTTACCGTTTTGTGTGTGTGTTGGGATCATAAAAGTAATGTGTTTTTATTATACAAATCCAAATAATAGAGAAATTGGGTTTTTTTTATCCCAGTAATTTTTTTAATCCCCTTACCCATAACCACTGTAGGTTTTTTCTTTTTTTTCTCAGCATCCTAACACTGTGGGTATGGGTAACCCTTATGACATGTGAGTCCATGAGCTCCACTCTGGATGAAATAGTCAAAGTATGATCCAAACAACCAAAAGTAGTTTTTTTTGTTGTTGTTGGGGTGGGGGGTTGGCTGGTTTTTGTTGGTTTTTTTTGGAATTGGAATCTCACTCTGTCATGCAGGCTGGAGTGCGGGAATGCAGTGCCATGATCACAGCTACTGCAGCCTCTTCCTGCTGGGCTCAGGCAATCCTGCTTCAGCCTTCCAAGTAGCTGGACCTACAGGTGCACACTACCATATGGCTAATTTTTCTATTTATTGTGGAGACGAAGTCTCACCCTGTTGCCCAGGCTGGTCTTGGAACCCCTGGGCATCCCTGAACTTGGGCAGTTCTCTTGCCTCAGGCTCCCAAAGTACAGAGATCACAAGCGTGAGCCAACATACCCAGACTTGTTTTTGTTTCTTAATGCAGTTTTTATAAATATTGAGAACTGTACTAGGGGAAACAACCCTCCCAGATATTTATGTATTAAAAACTATAATTAGCATATCATATGGAAGTTAGAGTTTATTTCTGGGTGTCTGTTACCACATGAGTACCTGCTGATTTTATTACTGTTTTTTGTTTGTTTGTTTGTTTTTGAGTTGGAGTCTCACTCTGTCGCCCAGACTGGAGTGCAGTGGCCGCTTCCGGCCACCACAGCCTCGACCTGCTGGGCTCCGGCGATCCTTCCGCCTCAGCCTTCCAAGTAGCTGGAATTACAGGCACGCGCTACCACGCCCGGCTAATTTTTTGGTTTATTGTAGAGATGAGGTCTCGCTGCCCAGGCGGGTCTCGAACCCGCGGGCTCAGGCAATCCACTCACCTCAGCCTCCCAAAGGCGCGGGATTACAGGCTGAGCCACCGAGCCCGGCTCTTATTACTGTTTTTATGTTTTATCATCGGATAGAGCAAATATCCTAATACTGCTTCATACTTGAGCTTTTTCAAGGTGTTCTTAGTAAATATCCATTCGTTATTTCAAGTAATATTTGTCAAGTTGTCTCCCTTGCTCCCCTAAAAAGAACTCCTTATGATTTTGTACCATACCTGTTGACCTATTGAGTTGATAATAATTCCCAGTTTCTGCCTTTCATTCTTATCTTCTATCAACATGTGTCTTTTCTTTTTTTTTTGAGTTGGAGTTGCATACTGTCACCCAGACTGGAGTGCAGTGGCACACTCATGGCCACCCCAGCATCAACCTTGTGGGCTCAGGCAGTCCTTCTGCCTCAGCCTTCCAAGTAGCCAGAACTACAGGCGTGTCCTACCATACCTGGCTAATTTTTTGATATATTGTAGAGACGAGGTCTCACCAAGCTGCCCAGGCTGATCTTGAACCCCTGGGCTCAGGCAATCCTCCTGTCTTGGCATCCCAAAATGCTGGGATTATAGACTGAGCCACTGCACCCGGCCGTATGTGTCTTTTCATTTAGTCCTTTATTTTGTGTGTGTGGGTGTGTGTCAGAGTCATTCAGTCACCCAGGCTAGAGTGCAGTGGCATTATCACAGCTCACCGTAGCTTTGACCTTCTGGACTCAGGCGATGCTTTCACCTAAGCCTCCCAAGTAGCTGGGATTACAGGCATGCATCACCCCACCCAGCTGATTTTTTTATTTTTTTTGTAGAGATGAAGTCTAACTGTTGCCTAGGTTGGTCTCAAACTCCTGAGCTCAAACAATCATCTTGCTTTGGCCTCCCAAAGTGCTGGGATTACAGGCGTGAGTCACCATGCCTGGCTTCATATATGATTTACACACTTATAAACTCCTAATTTAAAGACAAAGTAATGTTAACTTTAACATGTACTGCAAGCTTTCAAATAAATTTTTTATAAAGATAAGGCCTTGCTGGCCTCTAACTCCTGGGTCAAACAATCCTCTTGCCTTAGCTTCCCAAACTTCTGGGATTACAGGCATGAGTCATGGCAGCCAGCCTAGTTCTTTTATGTCTTTCTAGAGTTTTTGTCATTTTCTCCATATAGGTCCTGCTCATTTCTTGAGAGGCAAGCTCCCTGAGGAGCTTTCTTTTTCTTTTTTTAAATGTAATTATTTTATTTATTTCCTCTTTTAATTTTTATTTTAAAATTGTGGGGTGCAATTCAGGGCTAGGTATACAAATATTCACCGTGCAAGTACCCAAGAACTTTGTTTTGACACTGTTTTGTTCCCAGCATTTAGAACAGTGCTTCACACATCCATAAGCAGTTAATACTTGTGTGGATCTCATTCTTCACCTATCAGATCAGCAAAGGTGAACTAATTCGATAATACTGGTGAAGGTGTGAGAAAATTGGTAATCTTATATACTCCTAGTCAAAGTATATGTATTAATCATTTTTAAAAATTTTTTCTGAACTTTATGATGTTTTGACATCTTAAAAATTTGCTGGTCATGGAGAGAATGCCCTTCCAAATGGCTCCCAGCCAGGCTTGGTGGCTCAGCCTGTAATCCCAGCACTTTGGGAGGCTGAGGTGAGTGGATTGCCTGAGCCCGCGGTTCGAGACCTGCCTGGGCAACTTGGCGAGACCTCATCTCTACAATAAATCAAAAAATCAGCCGGGTGTGGTAGTGCGCGCCTGTAATTCCAGTTCCTTGGAAGGCTGAGGCGGAAGGATCGCCGGAGCCCAGCAGGTCAAGGCTGCGGTGGCCGGGAGCGGCCACTGCACTCCAGTCTGGGCGACAGTGAGACTCCAACTCAAAACAAAACAAAACAAAGCAAAACAAATGGCTCCCTAGAGCACTCTTTCTTTTTCTTTTTTGAGTAGGAGTCTCACTTTGTCGCCCAGGCTGGAGGGCAGTGGCATGCTCACAGCCACTGCAGCCTCGATCTGCTGATCTCAGGCGATCCTTCTGCCTCAGCTGGAATTACAGGCATGCACCACCATGCTGGCTATTTTTTCTTAATTTATTGTAGAGATGAGGTCTCGCCAAGTTGCCGGGACTGGTCTCGAACCCATGGGCTCAGGCAATCCTCTCACCTCGGCCTCCCAAAGTGCTGGGATTGTAGGTGTCAGCCACTGCACTGGCTAAAATGAACTGGGGAATTGTGCCCCTACTCAGCCCCAGACAACAGTCAAGGTTTCTTTTTTTTCTTTTTTTCCTTTTTTTTTTTTTTGAGTAGGAGTCTCACTCTGTCGCCCAGGCTGGAGTGCAGTGACACACTTACGGCCACCGCAGCCTCGACCTGCTGAGCTCAGGCGAGCCTTCCTCCTCAGCCATCCAAGTAGCCAGAACTACAGGCGCACGCTACCATGCCCGGCTAATTTTTGATTTATTGTAGAGATGAGGTCTCACCATGTTGCCCAGGCTGGTCTCGAACCCGAGGGCTCAAGCAATCTTCTCACCTCAGCCTCCCAAAGTGCTGGGATTACAGGCCTGAGCCACCGCGCCCAGCCTAGAGCATTCTTTCATAGACGAACCAGCCAGTCCTTTGTAGCCCCATCCACTTATCTCTTACCCAGCCAATATTTCCCTTGCCCTGAGTCATTCCAGGACCATGTGATGGGCAACTAGGGACCACCCCTATGCCCAAAGCACACCAGAATTAGCCAATCTTAAATTGTCCTGCTTAGACTTTCCCAGGGAAACTCCAATGATGGCTCTGACTAGACTTTCCATTTTGCCCGTCTTAAGTTCCACATCAAAACCTGACACTTCCACTATGGCACTGCATGACATGTGGCAACCTCTTCTCTGGAACCTATCAGGTTAATAAACATCCTTCCAAGCCTTGATCTTATCCTCCTGTGGCTGCATTGAATTTACCATACCATATCCAATATTTACATTCTGAGGCCAGTATAAGTGGATACAACCTCTTTAGAGAGCAATTTTTCAATATATTAAAATTTAAAAGCATGTGTCTGTTGACCGTGCGATACCATTTCCTATGGGTACTCACATATGAGAGCTAATTCTAAGACTAATAAATGTAGCATTTCTAAATCAAACTGGAAACCACTCTAAGGTCTATCAATACAAAACTGGTTAAATTAATTATGCTACATCCATTTAACACAATGCTGTGCAACTGTTAAAAGAAAGAAGTCCTATATCTACTTGCATGGATTGATCTTCAAGATACACTGTCGGGTCAAAGAAGCAAGAGCCAGAAAAGGAAGAGCAGTTCGCTGGTTAAAGAGAGAAGTTCCAGGGCCAACCCCTCTTTTGCCACCTTGTAGCTGTAAGACCTCAGGCAAGTTATTCGATCCCTGTATGCCTTCAGTTTCTTATTTGTAAAACAGTAAGAGTATGGACTTCCCGCCTTTGTTTTGAGGAGTGATTGGCTAAATGTGTGGGACAATGCCTGTCATATAGTGACAACTCAAAATCTTAGCTATTGGAATCTATGTAAAAATGTGTAGATAGAGACAAAACAAAAACACTAAAGAGGTTCCAGTTTCTACCAACTAGCACCATGAGTCATTTCTTTTTATCTTCCCAATTCTCCATCCCAGATGATGCTGCCAAAGTTCACTTATTTGCAATTTAGATATTCTCTAAATGGCTTGATATATATACTGTTGAGACATCTGTATGGTTCAAAAATGAAAACTCTTAATTTTATTTCTAAAAATAAAAACTTAATTTTTGAGCCTCAGGCTAAAATAGTTTAATTCACAAATCAATGTGAATGTATTTGATGTTGCTCGACTATACACTTAAAATTATTAAAATAATTATATGTTTTATCACCAAAAATGAAAAACAGCTTTCAACCTGCACGTTCTATTGTCATAAACATCACTTCTGTCTTGCTGAAGAGTAAAAAGAGATCATAGAAACTTATTTTTACTGACCTCCTGTATTTTATTCAGTATTTCTTTGGTAATGTGTAAACCCACTAGCCTGTTTCAAGCTGTCTTCACCTCAAGCCCAGATTACTATTGTGCTCTCAACTTTTCTTGTTCTGGCTCATCTTTTATAGAACCAACAGAATAGTTTTCCACAAAAAACCTTTTTGGGGCCGGGCTCGGTGGTTCACCCTGTAATCCCGCACTTTGGGAGGCCGAGGTGAGTGGATTGCCTGAGCCCGCGGGTTCAAGACCCGCCTGGGCAACTTGGCAAGACCTCATCTCTACAATAAATCAAAAAAATTAGCCGGGTGTGGTAGCGCGCGCCTGTAGTTCCGGGCTACTTGGAAGGCTGAGGCAGAAGGATCGCCGGAGCCCAGCAGGCCGAGGCTGCGGTGGCCGGAAGCAGCCACTGCAGTCCAATCTGGGCGACTGAGTGAGACTCTAATTCAAAAAAAACAAACCTTTTCGCACATTTCCCTCCTCCACAAATATCAATATATCAAAACTATTTGCATTTAAGACTTCCATCTCATTCCCCCAAACATGCTACTTATCTTTTAATTGGTTATTTCTATTTTGAAAACATTACATTCTAATTGCAGCAAATGTAGACAATATACTTTTTAAAAAAGGAAAGGCCCGGGCATGGTGGCTCATGCATATAATCCCAGCACTTTGGGAGGCCGAGGTGAGAGGATTGCCTGAGTCCACGGGTTCGAGACCAACCTGGGCAACCTGGCAAGACCTCATCTCTACAATAAATGAAAAAATTAGCTGGGCATGGTGGTGTGTGCCGATAGTTCCAGCTACTCGGAAGGCTGAGGTGGAAGAATCACCTGAGCCCAGCAGGTCAAGGCTGCAGTGGTTGGAAGCATGCCACTGCCCTCCGGCCTGGGTGACAGAGTAAGACTCCAACTCAAAAAAAAAAAAAAAAGGAAGGACCACTTCTAGTCAACATAGTACTGGAAGGCCAAGCTAGAGCAATCAGATAAGAGAGAGAAAGGATATCTAAATTGCAAAGGAAGAAATCAAGCTATCCCTGTATGCTGATGATATGATTGTATACAGAGAAAATGCTAAAGACTTCTTAAAGAAACTTCTGGACTTGATAAATGAATTCAGTAAAATCCCTGGATACAAAAATTACACACAAAGCACTGCTATAGACCGAAAGTGACCAAACTGAGAATCAAAAAACTCAATTCCATTTACAATAGCTGCCAAAAAACAAAATACCTAGGAATATATTTAACCAAGGAGGTGAAAATCTCTACAAGGAGAACTACTAAACACTAAGGCTGAGGCGGACGGATCACCTGAGCCCAGGAGATTGACGCTGGGGTACCCATGAGCGTGCCACTGCACTCCATCCAGCCTGGGCGATGGAATGAGATTCCAACTCAAAAAAACCCAAAAGTACTAAAAGAAAACTTAGGAAAAACTCTTCTGGGCATTGGCTTAGGCAAAAGCAAATGCAACAAAAACAAAAATAAACAAGCAGGATTTAATTTTAAAAGTTTCTGCACAGAAAAAGAAATAATCAACAGAGTAAACAGGCAGCCTGCAGAATGGAAGAAGATACCCACAGACAATACATCTGAAAAAAAACTAATATCCAAAATCTACAAAAAATTAGTGAGGAAAATGCAAATGACCCTATTATAAAGTGAGCAAATGACATGATCTCTCAAAATATGTACAAATGGCCAACAAACATATGAAAAATGCTCAGAATCACTCATCATCAGGGAAGTTAAAACCACAATGAAATTCCACCTTACACTAGTCAAAATGACTTATTTTTTAAATGTTTAAAATAGATGTTGGTGTGGATGCAGTGAAAAGAGAAAGCTTATACATTGTTGATGAAAGCAGAAATTAGTACAACCTCTATGGAAATTGGTATGGTGATTTCTCAAAGAATTAAAAGTACATCTATCATTTGATCCAACAATCCCACTACTTGATATCTATCCAAAGGAACAAGGTCATTATACAAAAAAGACGACCTGCACTTGTATGTTTATCTCAGCACAATTGGAATGATGTGAAATCAGCCTAAATGCCATCAACTGAACAGTGGATAATGCAAATGTGGTATATATAAACATCATTTAAAAAAAGAATGAAATAATGTATTTTGCAGCAACTTGGACGTAATTGGCAACCATCATCCCAAGTGAAGTAACACAGGAACAGAAAACCTAATACATGTTCTCACTTATAAGTGGGAGTTAAACTAAGGATCAGCAAAGGCATATACAATGGTATAATGCAGCAATCTCCAACCTTTTTGGCATCAGGAACTAGTTTCATGAAAGACAATTTTTCCATGGACCAGGGCAGGGAGCAATGGTTTGAGGATGATTAAAATGCATAACCTTTATTGTACACTTTATTTCTATTAGTATTACATTATAATAAATAAATAATGATACAACTGACCATTTTTTTAAAAAAGGCACGGATGGAAGTGGTAAATAAAATAATGGGTGGGCCATGTCTGGACTAAAATAAATGTTGGATTCTGACTTAAAACCTACCACCAGATGCAGCTGTATAATTGAAGTATATCAACTACTCACCTGCCACTAACTGATAGAGTTTTGATAACAGTCTGCAAACAATTGATTTATTATGGTCTCTGTGCTGTCAAACCTCACTGCTAACATTAATCTGTATTTGCAGCCATTCCCCAATGCTAGCTTCACCGCCTCAGCTCCACCTCGGATCATTAGACATTAGATTCTCATAAGGAGTGTGCAACCTAGATCCCTCACATGCACAAGTTCACAATTGGATTCGCACTCCTATGAGGATCTAATGCCACTGCTGATCTGACAGGTGGAGCTCAGAGAGTAATGCCACCAATTGGGAATGACTGTGAATACAGATGAAGATTCACTAGTTCATCTGCCACATACCTCCTGCTGTGCAGCCCAGTTTCTAGCCCAGGGGTTAGATCCATGGTATAATGGACATTGGAGACTCAGAAAGGAGAGGTGGGAAGGTGGGGAGAAATGAAAAATCACCTATCAGGTACATTGTGTACAGGTGAGGGTGGAAGGTACACTTAAAGCTCAGATTTCTGTGCCACTATACAGTACATCCATGTAACCAAAAACCATTTATATTCCCAAAAGCTATTGAAATAAGAAAATAGAAGGGAAGCATAAGTGGGATTATAGTCCCCATTAACTGGTAAAACTCATCAGTGAAACCACATGGCCTTGGTGCTTTTTCTTTTGGCAGGTTACTAATTATTGATTCAGTTTTTAAAATAAATATGGACCCTGGCCGGGCTCGGTAGCTCAGCCTATAATCCCAGCACTTTGGGAGGTCAAGGCAAGTGGATTGCCTGAGCCTGCTGGTTCAAGACCAGCCTGGGCAACTTGGCAAGACCTCGTCTCCACAATAAAAGATAAAATAGCCAGGTGTGGTAGCTGCACGTCTATAGTTCCGGCTACTCAGAAGGCTAAGGCAGAAGAATCGCTGGAGCCCAGAAGGTTGACGCTGGGGTGGCCGTGAGCATGCATGTCACTGCATTCCAGCTGGGCGAGGAATGAGACTCCAACTCAATCAATCAATAAAATGAATAAAGTCCTTATTCAGAGGACCTGTTTCTCATCTGAGTGTGCAGTGGCATGCTACTCACGGCCAACGCAGCCTTGACCTGCTGGGCTCAGGAGGTCCTTCCGCTTCAGCCTTCCAGGTAGCTGAAACCACAGGCATGTGCCATCACTCCCAACTAATTTTCTGATTTATTATAGAGACGAAGTCTCGCTATGTTGCTCAGGCTGGTCTTGAATCCCGGAGCTCCTGCAATCCTCTTGCCTCCACCTCCCAGAGTGCTGGGATTGCAGGCTTGAGCCACCGCACCCGGCTAATTTGTTTCTTTTAAAGAATTGGTTCATTTCATCTAAGCTATCAAATTTGTGGGCATAGAGTTGTTCATAATTCTCCTTTATATATCCTTTTAGTGTCCAAGGGATCATAATGATGATCACTATCACTCAGGCTGGAGTGCAAGGCTTACCCTATCATAGCTAACTGCAACCTTGAGCTCCTGGACTCAAGCAATTCTTCTGTCTCAACCTCTCAAGTAGCTGAGACTACAGGTGTGTGCAACACCATGCCTGGGTAAATTTTTTGTTGTTGTTGTTGGAGTCTCACTCTGTCGCCCAGGCTGGAATGCAGTGGCATGCTCACGGCCACCACAGCCTCGACCTGATGGGCTCAGGTTATCCTGCCTCAGCCTTCCAAGTAGCTAGAACTACAGGCGCGCACTACCACACACAGCTTTTTTTTTTTTTTAATTGTAGAGACATGGTCTCGTCAAGTTGCCCAGGCTGGTCTTGAACCCCTGGGCTCAGGCAATCCTCTCACCTCAGCCTCCCAAAGTGCTGGGATTACAGGCTTGAGCCACCAAGCCCAGCCACAAGATACTATTTCAATGGGTAATAATGCTCTTCCTATCTTCATGTACATCTGAATTTCTGACCTAAATCCTTTTCTTTCTCTCTGAAGAACTTCTTCTAAACATTCATTGCAAGGCAGATCTACTAGTGACAAATTCCCTCAGTGTTTATCTGAGAAACTCTCCTTTATTTTTGAAGGATAATTTTGCAATATACAAAAATTTGAGGTTTGTGGCTCTATTAGTCAGGATTCCTTAGAAAGAATCAATAGCATATGTATACACAGATACATGAGAGGGGGTTTATTAGGGGAATTGACTCACATGATTATGGAGGCTAAGTCCTGTGACAGGCTGCTCTGCAAGCTGGAGGCCTTGCAATGCTGATAGCATGGCTCAGTCCAAGTCCAAAGGCCTCACCAGCGAAACTGATGATGTATCTCTCTGACTAAGGACAAGGCTTGAGGACCCAGGGGTGCACTTGTGCACTTGGCACAAGTCCTAGAGTCTGTATAATGAGGCCAGGGAGTCTTGAGTTGTCCAAGGACAGGAGAGAAACAGTGTATGCCAGCTTCAGTAGATAGAATGATATATTAGCCTTTTCTTTGTTTTTATTCTCTCTATACCCGGTGCCTTTTTTCCAGCAGACTGAAGAGTGCCCACCCACACTGAGGACAAACCTTCCCTACCTAGTCCACTCAAAGTCACATGCTAATTTCCTCTGGAAACACTTTTACAAACACACCTCAAAACAGTGTTTTACCAGGTTTCTAGGTATTCTTCAACTCAAATTGACACCTAATATTAACCATCACACAGTGGCCTTTTCCTTTTGCTAAGAGAAAAACCAAACTGTGTAAAATACTTTAAAGAGGTTTATTCTGAACCAATATGAGTAACTGCAGTCTGGAAAAACAACCTCAAATCTCAAGGCGTCCTGAGAAAGTTCACTCTGGGTCGTAGGATTAAAGGTTGTTTTTTTTACATTTCAGAGAGGCAGGAATTACAGGCAAGGACAAAAATCAACACAGCGAAGGTGCATTGGTTAGGACCAAAAAGGACAGAATATCTTGAATTAAGAGCTTACAAATTGTAGGTAGATTCAGAGAGTCTTTAATCTGCAATTGGTAAAAGGAGCAAAACTCTCTAAAAACTTAGAGTTAGCAGAGAGGAATGTTTACGTTAGGCTAAAGATGCTATGTCAGAGTCAGCCATATGACCTGTTTAGCAAGATTGATGGCCTGCAGGCATGACTTAACCCCTCCCTGGCAGGGACTTGTGTCTTGTTTATAGTTTGGCATTTTCTTGCCACAAAGAGTCTGTTTTGTCAGTCTTCTGATCTCTATTTTAACATTCATGTCAGTCAGTTGTTGTGCCGAAACTCCAAAAAAGGAGAGAATATAACAAGGCTTGTCTGACCTCCCATTTTATCATGGTCAGGAACTCAGTTTTTAAGGTTTTTGTAGGGTCCTCTTGGCCAAACAGAAAGGGGGATACATTTAGTTAGTGGGGAACTTAGAATTTTATTTTTAGTTTACATTTTCAACACTTGAGATATTTCACTCTACTCTCTGTTTACATGGTTTCTTTTTTTTTTTTTTTTGAGTTGAAGTCTCACTCTGTTGCCCAGACTGGAGTGCAGTGGCCGCTCCCTGCCACCGCAGCCTTGACCCACTGGGCTTCCACCTCAGCCTTCCGAGTAGCCGGAATTACAGGCACGCGCTACCACGCCCGGCTGACTTTTGATTTATTGTAGAGATGAGGTCTCGCCAAGTTGCCCAGGTGGGTCTCTAACCCACGGGCTCAGGCAATCCACTCACGTCAGCCTCCCAAAGGCATGGGATTACAAACTGAGCCACCGAGCCCAGCCACATGGTTTCTGATGAGAAATCTGATGTCGTTCTCATCCTTGCTTTTCAATAGATGGGTACCTCCATGGCTTCTACCAAGATTTTTTGTCTTTGTCTTTGGTTTTATACTGTTTTAGTATGATATGTGCAGACATAATTTTTTTTTTTTTTTTTTGGCGTTTATCCTTTTGGTATTTTCTGTGCTTCCCAGATCTGTGCTTTGGTTTCTATCGTTTTGGAAAATTATCACCCATTTTTACTTCAAATATTGTCTTTTTTTTTCTCCTCTCTCTCTCTTCTGGTTTTCTCATTAAGCATAGGTTATGCCTGTTGGTGTCCATCAGTTATTGGATGTTATGTTTCACTTGTTTGTTTGTTTTTCCATTCTTTTATCTCTTTGCATTTCAGATTGGAAAGTTTTTATTTACATACCTTCTAGCTCACTGATGTTAACTTGGCCATGTCCAGTCTACTGCTGAGGCTATTAAAGACATTATTTGTTTCTGTTATAGTTTTGTTTTTATTCTTTTCTGTTTTATTAATTCTTAGTCTTTCCATCTCTGTTTATATTATCCCTCTGTCCTTATGTTGCTGGAGAGGAAGTCTCTCTAACAGAGAGAGAGAAAAAACTTCAACTCTTGTCTGGGGTCTTGACATTATCACAGGAAAGAATTCAAGAGCAAGACATCCAGTTAGCAGATAAAGTAAAGAGTTTATTAAGGTGAAAGTACACACTTAAAGGGAAAGGGAGTGAGAGCAGGCAGTCTCAAGAGGCGAGTTGCCCTGAGGAAGGAAGGTACACATTCCAAGGGAAGGGAGTATGAACAGTCTCAGAGTGAGAACTGCTCCGAGGGGTCTTGGTGACTGGCTTTTATCTCCTGTACTTTGAGGGACTGGGAAGAGGTAAGGGTCATGAGGGCCATGGATTGGTCTTTATTTGGGCATCTGAGCTGTGATGAGCTCGTGTTCCACTTCCAGTGTTGGATGCTCAAGAAGGGTGGAGGGCCTGCTTTGCTCGCCGATTCCAACCATAAACACCCTGGAGATGTTTTCCAAACTTTTATCTACTTGCTTCATGCTTCTTGTAAGGAGACACAGAGGTCACATTTTCCTGCATGCACTAGCCTGCCTCACTTCTATGATGTCTACATAGTTCTTTTAAATTCCCAAATCTCTGCCATGTTTGTGTCTGATTCTGATGTTTGTTTTGATTCTTTGGGCTGTGGTTTTTTTTGTTTGTTTGTTTGTTTGTTTGTTTTTTGATCTTTTAGAATACCTTGACATTTTTTGTTGAAAGCCATCTATGGTGTATTGAATACAAGGAATTGAAGTAAATAGGCCTTTAGTGTGAGGTTTCATGTTTACCTTGCTAGAAATTAGGCTAATTTAATTTTTTCTATAGCTGTAGATATTGTTGATCAAAATTTAGGCTGTTGAGACAGAAATGATTTGGTAAATGTTTATTGGAAGCCAAATGTGAGAATCAACCCAGGAAGACACACCAACAATGTTGGGGGTTTTCTGGAGCCTGTCACAAGGTGAAAGGTTTTTATAGGGAAATTTAAAACAAGGAAGGGAGTCTCCTCATACTAGAGTTCTCCTCTTTTCATTGAAGAGTACAGTATGGAAGTCACAGTGATTGACTACTGATAATACCATACAGGCTAAAAGTGCCTCTGTGCAAGACAGTTAAGTAGAACTTCATATTTCAGCTAATATTAAAATAAATCAGCAGACTATTTAGTGTCCACAAGTTATACATTGATAAGTACATCAACAACTTGAAGAATTTACCGTGAGACTCTACTCAGAGACAGAATGTCACCCTTGAGTCACAAGACCTCCCCAAGATAGATATGATTTGGAAGCCTGCTTACTGTCCAGTGTGACCAGAAAGTAGTCAGTGTCAGAGGCTTCAGTTTCCTCTGGTGTCTTTGTTTCTGTCTCCTCTGTTGTCTTTGGTTTCCCTACAAATTTCTTTTTAAATAGAGTCTGTGCCTTTCAGTTCATTCATCTGTACTCCATGCAGAGCCCTGTTGATGTGGTGGTAATCCTATGATTATAATATAATCCTATGATTAAGTCTCAGTCTTTTAGTGGGCCTATCTCCCTGGACTGTGATCTTTATAAGTGTTTCTCAACTTTCTCCCATACCCCTTAGGTGATAGAGTAAGTAGAATGTACCTGGAGTTGTGTATTTCCTTTGCCCCACGTTAGATAAGACTCTACTAAAGTAGTTTTCCTGGATGGTAGGTCTTTATCATGAAGAAAAAAATGCCCTTGAGGATATTTCAAAATGATTACTTTTGCATTGGGAATACTTCAAAATGGTTAATTTTGACCAAACAAGAAGAGACTTTTCTCAGGTCTTCACCCTTCTAGGAGCCCCACCAGTTTCTTCACAGTAGAAACTGGTGGGGTTCCTGGAAGTAAGATCCACAGAAGTGTAGCATCTGCTACCTTAGACTAGGCCCCCCGAAGGTTTTATTTTTTTGTTTTTGAGATTGAGGTCTCACTATGTTGCCTACACTGGTTCCAAACTCCTTGGCTCAAGCAGTCTTCCTGCCTCAGCCTGGGATTACAGGTGTGAGCTACTGTGCCTGGCCCCCAGGAGTTGTTAAGTCTCCAACTAGTCCACATTTAGCCTCTACCTAAATTGAGTTAGGTGCTCTTACTAGTACTGGCTCCAATGGCTTTTACTTCAGGTTAGCTGATCTGTGTTCTCTGTATTTAATTACCTGTTTCTCCAGTTTTGGGGGTGGTGGTTTGTCCACAGTGACCTCAGTTCTCTGATGGATCAAAAAGTCATTGAATTTCAGTTTTCTCAACTTTTTTACTTCTTGTGAGGGCTGGAGTGACAACTTCCATTCATTTTACATGTTGTAGCTATGGCTCTGCCATTTTCAGTAGTACTTGTTATGGATCAAAGTATGTAGCCCCGAAACTTGTATGTTGAATTCCTAACCCCTAGTACCTCAGAATATGTTTGGAGATAGGACCTTAAAGTGGTGACTTAGTTAAAATGAGGTCATTAGAGTGGGCCCTAATCCAATCTGACTGGTGTCCTTATAAGATGAGAAAATTGGGACACACAGAGAGATACCAGGAAAGCAGACGCTCAGAGAAAAGACCATGTAGGGACATAGCAAGAAGACAGCCATCTGCAAACCAGGAGAATGGCTTCAAGAGAAACCAATCCTGCTGTAACACCTTGATCTCAGACTGCTAGCCTCCCGAACTGTGAGAAAATAAATTTCTGTTGTTTAAGCCACCCAGTCTTTGGTATTTTTTAATGGCAGCCCTAGCGAACTAATACAGCACTGTAGATTTAATATATTTGATAAGAGTTTTAAGGTCCTAAGTTTAAAAATTTTAAACTTTAAGAAATATACATTTACTATATGGTTACTGAAAAAAAAATTCAACAATATTCAGATGCATAAGGGGAAAAGTTAAGATGCTTTCTGAACCTGCTCTGTCAACCACTCTATCCAGAGGTAACGAGCCACTGTTGAAAGTCTAGTCTGTAGCCGGACTCAGTGGCTCAGCCTGTAATCCCACGCCTTTGGGAGCCTGAGGTGAGTGGATTGACTGAGCCCGTGGGCAACTTGGCGAGACCTCATCTCTACAATAAATCAAAAATGAGCCAGGCGTGGTAGCGTGCGCCTGTAGTTCCAGCTGCTTGGAAGGCTGAGGCGGAAGGATCGCCGGAGTCCAGCAGGTCGAGGTTGCGGTGGCCGGGAGCGGCCACTGCACTCCAGTCTGGGCGACAGTGAGACTCCAACTCAAAAAAAAAAAAAAAAAAGTCTAGTCTGTGTTCTTCCAGACATTTCTCTAGACACATGCATGTGTCATATGTGGATGTAGACTTTGTTTTGACTTGTTTTTATAAAAATGAGAATCATCGTATTCATATTATTCCTCAATTTGCTTTTGCTCTCAACAATGTATCATAGACTTCTTACCAGTCAAAGTTCTTGGCTGCAAACAACAGAAACTCTCTGGTTAATTTGAGCAGAAAAAGAAATTTGTTGAAAGAATACCATGTGCAAAATTGATTGGAAGAGCAAAGAACCATCTCAGACGACATACAGGAATGAAGATTTCTTGAGCAACCAGAACTAAAGCAAATTTCAAGCCAGAGCAAATAACAGTAAGTCTGATAACAAATTTCTAGGAAAGGTGGAGGAAATGGTACAATTATATGTTGCTGGTGATAGCACAGATTGGCATAACTTCCTTAGAAGGCACTTTTGTCACACCTCACTAAAACTCCAAATGAACACATACTTTGAGAAATTTATACTAACCATATTTTGGCATAGATATGAAATAACATAAGTACAAGAGTATTCACAGCAGCAGTTTGTAATAGCAAAAGATTACAAGTCACCTAAATGTCCATCAATAGAAACTGCTTGGATTATGATACATACATATAGACATATATATCTGCATATATATAAAAAAAGAATGAGCAATTCCATGATGTAATGATATGAAACATGCTCAAAGATTAGAAGCAGTTAATATGTGTAAACTAAAAATAAAACCCTAACCTCCAACCAACTAACAGACCTCTTTTTGGCCACAAGGACCCCAGAGAAACCTTAGCAACTTGAGTCCCAGCCATGACAAATCAGGAAGACAGATGCCTCATTGTGAGCTCTCCCTTTTGGAATTGAGAACCAACAACTGGCCAGCATTAATGTTAAAACAGAGATCAAATGACTGGCAGAACAAACTCTGTGGCAATAAGATACCAAATTATAAACAGGACCAAAGTCCATCCTAGGCAAGGGCTAAGTCACATCTGCAGGCCATCAGTCTTGCTAACAGGCCATTTAGACCCAGTATATTGTCACTTGCTTTCACAGCCTGATCCTTGCATAGCATCTTTATTTTGACTTGAACTTTATTTTGACTTTCCACTGACTCCAAGTTTTTAGACAAAGTTTTGTTCCCTCAACGAATTGCAAATTTAAACATCTCTGAACCTACCTATGACCTGTAACTTCCCAGCTTTAAGGTATCTCACTTTTCTGAGCTAAACTAACATATAACCTCCATGTATTGATTTACGATTGCCTGTAACTTCCATTTCTCTAAAATGTATAAAACAAAGTTACATTCTGACTGCCTTGGGACCACTTACTCAAGACTTCTTGGGTTTGTGTGTTACCTGGGCTGCAGTCATTTATATTGACTCAGAATAAACCTCACTGAACTATTTTACAGAGTTTTTTTTTCCATCGACATATATATATTACACTGCCATTTTAGCAAAAGAAAACATAGAGGAGACAGATCTGCATACTGTCATGTATATGCAGAAACTAATCCTGAAAGGATACACATAAACTTGAGAGCATTGGAAAAGAAGACAAGGGGTATATTTGTCAGTGTTCTTGAGAGGGACAGAGCCAATAGGAAGGATGGATGAATGGATAGATAGATAGATAGATAGACAGACAGATAGAGAGGGGATTTACAAGGAGAATTGGCTCATGAGATTATGGAGGCTGTGAAGTCCCACTGCAGCTGAAAACCCTGGGATGCTGATAGCATGACTTAGTCCAAGTCCAAAGACCCCAGAACCAAGGGAACCAATGGTGTAACTCTCAGTCTGAGACTGAAGGCCTGAGAAACCAGGAAACCCAGGGCTGTCTACATAAGTCCTGGAGTTCAAAGACCCTGGAGTTCTAATGTCCAAAATCAGGTGAAGAGTATCCCAGTTCCAACAAAGAGAGAAGAAACCTTCTTTACTCTGCTTTTTTGTTCTATCTAGTTCCCAGCTAATTGGATTGTACCCACCTGTACTGAAGGTGGATCTTCCTCACCCAATATGATTTACCTGCCAAACTCCTCTGGAAACACAGAAATATCCAGAAATATCTCTTTACCAGTTCTCTGGGTGTTCCTTAACCCAACTGACACTTAATATTAATGATCACAAGGTGTTTAAGGGACAAGGATTAGATGGACAAGAAAGACCTTTTACTGTATATTCTTTACATGCTTTGGATCTTGAACCACTGAATGCAACATCAATTCAAAAAGCCAGTAAAAAGTCACTTTAAAGATTCTCGTGAATCTCTGGGCAGCAGAGAGCAGACACTTTTGTGTTGTCCTACCTTTTGTGCCCTTTACAACATATCTTTCCTTTAATAAATCTATCTTCCTCACTACATAAAAAAAATGCTGCTCCAGAATATGAATATTGTTTCTGTTATTGCTGCTGCCACCAGAATGAATTCTAAACACCTTGTTTCAAGCCGGGCTCGGTGGCTCAGCCTGTAATCCTGCGCCTTTGGGAGGCTGAGGTGAGTGGATTGCCTGAGCCCGCGGGTTCGAGACCCGCCCGGGCAGCGAGACCTCACCTCTACAAAAAATCAAAAAAAAAAATTAGCCGGGCTTGGTAGTGCATGCCTGTAATTCCAGCTACTCGGAAGGCTGAGGCGGAAGGATCGCCGGAGCCCGGCAGGTGGAGGCTGCGGTGGCCGGGAGCAGCCACTGCACTCCAGTCTGGGCGACAGAGTGAGACTCCAACTCAAAAAAAAACAAAAAAAAACAAAAAAAACCAAAAACTAAACACCTTGTTTCTCAGTGTCACTTCTTGAGATTCAAAGTCCTGGAAAAAACCGTACATACTCATAACTCACTTCTACATGCTCCCTGCCAGGAGTCAGGAAAAGTGCCTACTTGCTAACTTTTTGACTTCTGTAGATAAGACTTGGTCCTCAGGAGACACACCCAATATTAGGTTATCCAAACATAGGAAGGGATTTCAGATGCCACATAGTTTAAATACCAACAAATCCTATAGAAGCATCTTTCCATATCAGTACACACAGATCCATCTCATCCCTTTTAAAGGCTGCATAAGAGTCTGTAGTATAAATGTTTGTTTACTAAATATTTGTTTATATGTTTATATATTTTGAATATAAATACTTGTTGATAAGTATAAATATGTTGCTATTATAAATAATATTGTGACAGGCATCCTTGTACATATAATCTCTTTGTTCATATTAGTGTATGACTTATAAAATCTATAAAGGAAATTTATATTTCCTTTATTCCGCATCTCCAAAAAAATATTGGAAGGAAGTATGACAAAGTAAATAAGGCATTGTAATCCATTCTGTTGCATGAAAGGAACATGTAAGTCTAAATCCATAAAATCTTGAATTATTCAAGTTATTAGATGATGGTAAGTAAGGATCTTGGTTAAGTATCAGAAATACATTCTATGAGAAAAAAAAATCTTTAAATCCAGCAGAAGAGATTAAGAAAAATAGACTCAAAAGCACATGAAAGAACATTTTTGTATTGATAGATTTATTGCCTGAGTATCTTTTTGTTATACATAAAAATAATTATAATAATGATTAAAATGGAAAGGTATATGATAACTTGTTATTCCAAAAATAATTTGCATATTCTATTTCTAAACTATAAGACTTCTCCATTCTTCTGAAATTAAATCCTCTTTCCTCAAGTACAGCATTAAACTACTGCTGTCCTATTGCTTAAAGTACAAAGAAAGGAAGTCTTCAAATTGAAAAGCAGTTTCAAATGCAATTGCGTCATGAAATCTTTGCTGATCTGATTTTTCCGATAGATGGCATAGCTCACATCTGCACATTTCCTAGATGTCTCAGGAATATCCTTCATGTAAAAAAATAATAAAAAAGTAGGTGGGTTGGTACATGGTTTGAAATTCTACAAGTAATGGAAGGTAAACCTAAATCCAGACAAGTAAATAGCTTAATATTTATAGTGGTATTCCAAATCCTAGACTCCCTCTTTTTTTTCAACTTAGAAAATCTTGTTTATTCCCTTTCTAATATGAGCAAGGTAAAACACATTTAAGATGAATGAAATAAAGAACTTGTAATGAAATAAGCTAAATCAGTTAATAAAATCAAATTGCTAGCGAAGTAATAATATTAACCAGCTTACTCCATTTTGCTTAAAACTTTCATCTTAGTTACCTGCCTGACCTAAGAATCAATGCCTACATGTGATTACAGTAACGTTCCCATGACCACAGACCCTCAGCTTTGTCTCCTTTGGGCAGGTTATGCTGACCATTGCCTGTTGACCGTTACAGAACTCCTTTGCCATAGCTTCTATGTAATTGTATGCTTTGTTAACTGAAATCAAATGTTACGCTTTGACATTTTCATAGTTTGTTCTTATATTCTGTTAGTGACCTAACCAAGGTAACTCCATTGTATAATGATTCTTCTTCCTTGTCTCTATGTAACTACCTTAAACTATATCTTAATGGCAGAATTCCAGGGACTTTCTGAGCACTGGCTATACCTACTTGACATGAAATTAATCAAAGTTCCCTAACAATCCAAGTTCCCATTTTGGTTGCCAAGTCGTTAGTTAATAGTTGCTACAGTCACTAAGTTGCTATGTAGCCCATGCTGCAAATTTTACCTATAAAAGCTTGTCACAAACTTCACCAATTTGCCAAGAGTTTTTCTGGCGTTTGCCTACTCTTGACCCGCGCGTTTAATAAATTCATAATTAATCAACTTGCTGGTGTAACTTCTTTTCGCTTACTCAATCATAACAGTAACTGAGTCCAAAGTCATTCTGCTCATTGCGTGACAGCCAATAAGTTGACACAAGAAGTTGGAGCAAGGAAAGCAGTTCTATTTCAGAAAGCCAGCTAACTGAGAAGATAGTGGACTAATGTCCCAAGGAACCATTTTAAGTCAGTACAAGTTTCCCGGCTCTTTTTGTAGTTGTCAATTTAAGGGCAGGTGAAAGAGGAAGGAGTTGGGATTAAGTGGAAGGGTTTGGAATCAAGGAGTGACTGACGGCCACAGACATCTGGACGCCAGTAGGGTCTGAGAAAGCTGGAAAGCTTCTTTGTCCTTGGTCAGGTCACAATCTCTTTAAAAGTCTTTAATAAAACATAGTTCACTGTTTACATACTTCCCCTTTTAATTTCAGAGTTTGTTTCAAAACTAAGTGATTGCTGTTTTTGAGTTTTATTTCAGTGCTCTAAAATTATCCTAGTCTATGTGCAGGAATGTAGTTATGTTAGTTCTTTTGCTATTTCTCTGTTCAAACTCTGTTACTGGTCATATTCAAGAAGGATATTAATAACCAGCTGTCAAGAATGCTGTATAACTGGCAAAACTGGTTGGTTGATTTTTTTTAGGGTAATTGCCAGTTTTATCATTCTGAGTGTCAAAATGTAGAACCAAACAATAACTTGAGATAAAATACAGAGAATAATTCAATTTACTTTGATGACTAACAGCAGCTTAGTAATAAAGTTAAAAAAAAAACCACTATGAAAATCTAAATGCTTTTCAACTAAAACATAGAGAAATCTTGGTATTACATAGTCATGCATCACTTAATTATAGGAATACATTCTGAGAAATGCATCATTAGGTGATTTTATCATTGTATGACTATCACACAGTGTACTTGCACAGACCTGGATGGTGTAGCCTAGTACACATCTAGGCTATATGGAATAGCCTATTGCTCTGAACACTGTCATATATGTGGCCTGTTGTTGACTGAAAAGTTATTATGTGGTATATGGCTGTATATATTAATGAGGAAATTCCAAAAATGAGTGAATAACCTGGACCTTGAAGTAGCCCTAAACACATCAGAGTTATAAATGTCTTTGCATAAGCTGGATGCTGTGGCTTACACCTGCAATCCCATTGCTTTGGGAGACTGAGGTGGGAGGATCATTTGAGTCCAGTAGTTTGAGGCTGCAGCTGTGATCATTACATCATACTCTAGCATGGGTAACAGGCTTGACTGTCCAACTTAGAAGAAAGGAGGATCTGGTGAAAGGATCACCAGATCCCAAGATGTTGACCCAGCCTGGGAAAATAATGTAATGTACGATTAAACATAGATGTTCTATGTAAAGCTATACATGTATAGTACTAATATATATTCATGGGATGAGCACATAGGAAGTTGGTAATAACAGTGGTGCCTCAGTGATATTTGGCCTTATGGGAGCTTGTAGCTATAAATGCTGTTGCTGTAACGGCAAATAGTAGGATAATGCCAATGTTTCATGTTTCTAGGAGAGTGTAGGATCCATAATATAAACCCTGACCTACATGCATGAATAGGCAGATGAAAAATATGGATGTGGCGCAAGTCTGTAATCCCAGCACTTTGGAAGGCCAAGGTGAGAGGATTGCCTGAGTCCATGGGTTCGAGACCAGCCTGGGCAACTTGGTGAGACCTCATCTGTACAATAAATCAAAAAATTAGCCGGGCGCGGTAGTGTGCACCTGTAGTTCTAACTACTTGGAAGGCTGAGGCAGAAGGATCGCAGGAGCCCAGCAGGTCGACGCTGGGGTGGCTGTGAGCATGCCACTGCACTCCAGCCAGGGCGATGGAGTGAAACTCCGATTCAAAAAAAAAAAGAGAAAAATATAGATGCTCCATTTGCATATTTATATCGGATAATGCAGCCATAATTAATGTCTTGGCAGATGTGCGTTATGGAGGAGAATGAGGTTTTCATATCTGATGTATAATGTATGACTAAGAACAATCCTGTGACAGGATAGCTAAGCAGACTCCTCGAAGAGAGCCAAAATTTCATCACCCTGAAGTGTTTGAGAATGCTGGGAGATCAATTAATGAGTGAGTAATAATTTTGATTAGAGGGTGGTTTTTCCCCAAGTGCCCATGCCATGAGAGATAAGATAGACAAGTAGGACCTCATCAAACTGACAAGCTTATGCAAAGCCAAAGAAACCATTGAGAGAGCAGGGAGACAGCACACAGACTGGGAAAACATTTTTGCCAACTGTATATCTGACAAAGGTCTAGCATCTAGGATCTACAAGGAACTCAAACGTGCAGAAAAGAAATAGATACTTCTCAAAAGAAAACATATGAGCAGCCAACAAATACATGAAAAAATGCTCAGCCTCACTAGTCATCAAAGAAATGCAAATTAAAACCACACTGAGATACCATCTAACTCCAATCAGGATGGCCATCATCAATAACTCAAAAGACTACAGATGCTGGAGAGGATGCGGGGGCGGGGGGGATACTTCTACACTGTTGGTGGGAGGGTAACTAGTACAGCCTCTGTGAAAAACAGTGTGGCAATTCTTAAAAGATCTAAAAATTGACCTTCCATACAACCCTACAATCCCCCTACTGGGAATATACTTGGAGGAACTCAAATCACTCTATGAAAAAGATACCTGCACACACATGTTTATTGCAGCATTATTTGCAAAAGCAAAAACATGGAACCAACCGTGCTGCCCATCAAAAGAGGACTAGATTTTTTAAATGTGGTACATATACTTGATGGAATATTATGCAGTCATAAAGAAGAACAAAATTATGAACTTCCTAGCAACTTGGATGGACTTAGAGTCTATAATACTAAGTACCCTATCACAGAAACAAAGAACCAAGTGAGAACCACATGTTCTCACTCATAAGCAGACCTTGAACAACGATTGTGATACTATAAGAAAGGGATTGGCAGTAGTGGGAAACTGCCAGGGGAGGGGGGGCGCAACTCATCAGCATAATGAACCTCTTTGTATACCTAACCCTGAAGTGTACCTCACATATCTAAAATTTAAAATTAAAAAAAAAAGAGCATGATTTTTTGGGGGATATTTGCTATTAGGTTTCTTATAGTTGAATAACAACTGTGATTTGTCCTGCCATTAGACATGGTTTAAATCCATGTGGGAATTATGACAAATTCTGTGTTTTTATTAAGTGAAATTTTTGTTACAGGTTTTGTAGGATTCTCTTCAAAGCCTTCACCTATTTATGGGGGTCCGGGGTTGATTATTAGTGGAGAAGTAGGATGTGGGATTGTATTAAATTTTGGTGGAGCATTTATGGGCTTGATAGTGTTTTTTACTTACTTAGGTGGGATGTTTGTGGTATTTGGATATACAACAGCTGAAGAATATCCTGAGGCTTGAGAGCCTCTGTGGAAAACAGTGTGGTAATTCCTAAAAGATCTAAAAATCAACCTCCCTCTACTGGGAATTTACCCAGAGGAACTCAAATCACTCTATGAAAAAGATACCTACACATACATGTTTACTGAAGCAGGTAAACTGCTGTTAGCAGGTATGTTATTGGAGCTACTTATGGTCGTGTAAATAATGGGGTATGAGGAGATGGAGGTTGTGGTTGAATTTAAGAATTTGGAGGATTGAGTTGTTTTTGAGGGTGAAGTTGGTCTTCTTTGTGAAGATTCTATGGATATAGCGGCTTTAAATCGTTATGAAAGTTGGTTAATGGTGGTGGCTGGTTGATTTTTATTTGTTAGCATCTTCATTGTTATCAAGAGTAACCATGGGAATTAGAGAATTAGACTAATAACTAGTCTGAGGGAAATAAGGAAATATAGTTAACTAGTCCTATTTGGTTAGAGAAGATAATTGAGGCAGATGTATGGGTTTGGGCTATGTTTTCTGGTATAATTTATTTATTTTTCTATTTTAAGGATGTGCAGTACAATTCAGGATTAGGTATAAAGTGGTTATTGTACAGGTAGAGAGTTTGGGCCTCCCTTTGTTCCCTACTTTGTGTGGTTTGAGATCAGGTACTCTTATTGAAGTTGTTTCCCCCCATCCACCCCAACAGTATCCCACTACTGTGAATTCCTTTCTTATAGTATTATGGTAAATGTTCAGGGTCTATTTATGAGTAAGAATATGTGGTACTTTGTTCTTTGTTTCTGTGATAGATCACTGAGTATGATAGACTCTGAAATCATTCAAGTTGCTGCAAAGTCCATATGTTTGTCCTTCTTTATGGCTACGTAATATTCCATTGTGTATATGTACCACATTTCTTTATCCAGTCCAGTTTTGATGGGCAGGACGGTTGGCTCCAGGTTTTTGCTATTGTGAATAGTGCTGCAATAAGCATACGTGTGCAGGTATCTTTTGTAGAAAGATTTGAGTTCCTCCTGGTATATTCCCAATAGGAGGATTTGCTGGGTCATATGGTAGGTCAATGTCTAGTTCTTTTAGAAATTGCCGCCGGGCTTGGTGGCTCAGCCTGTAATCCCGCGCCTTTGGGAGGCTGAGGTGAGTGGATTGCCTGAGCCTGTGGGTTCGAGACCCACCTGGGCAGCGAGACCTCATCTCCATAATAAATCAAAAAATCAGCTGGGCGTGGTAGCGCTTGCCTGTAATTCCGGCTACTTGGAAGGCTGAGGTGGAAGGATCGCCGGAGCCCAGCAGGTCGAGGTTACGGTGGCCGGGAGCGGCCACTGCACTCCAGTCTGGGCGGCAGAGTGAGACTCCAATTCAAAAAAAAAAGAAATTGCCACACTGTTTCCCAAACGGGTTGCACTAGTTTGGATTCCCACTAGCAGTAGTAGCATTCCCACTAGCAGTAGTAGAAGCATTCCCTTTTCTCCGCATCCTCACCATCATCTCTTGCTGTTTGTTTTATTAATGATGGACATTCTGATTGGGGTTAGGTGGTATCTCAGTGTGGTTTTGATTTGCATTTCTCTGATGATTAGTGAGGCTGAGCACTTTTTCATGTGTCTGTTGGCTGCCTGTATATCTTCTTTTGAGAAATATCTATTCATGTCTTTTGCTTACTTTTTAATGGGGCTGTTTGTTTTTTTCCTTTTGGCACGTTTGAATTCCTTGTAGATCCTGGATGTTAGGCCTTTGTCAGATATGCCGTAGGCAAATATTTCTTCCCAGTCTGTGGTCTGTCTCCCTGCTCTCTTGATGATTTCTTTTGCTCTGCAGAAGCTTATCAGTTTGATGAGGTTCCACAGTTCCAATTTCCATAAAGGTGTCTCCCGCATTTTCTAAGGTTCTTATAGTCTGAGGTTTTATGTTTAGGTCTTTGATGTGTTTAGAGTTGATTTTTGTGTTGATGGTGATAGAGGTCCTGTTTCAATCTTCTGCATGTAGTCAGTTTTCCCAGCACCATTTACTGAACAGGTTTTTCTCTCCCCAGTGGTTGTAGGTGGAGGCTTTGTCGAAGAGGAATTGGTTGAGAAATTGAGGTTTTGCTTCCAAAATCTCTATCTTGTTCCATTGGTCCATATGCTTATTCTTGTACCAATACCAGGCTGTTTTTATTATTGTAGCCTTATAGTAAAGTTTAAAGTCTGGAAGTGTGATACCTCCCATATATTCTTTCTCTAAGGATTGTTTTGGCTATTTGTGGTTGTTTATCCATATGAATTTCTGTATTGTCATTTCCAGGTCTGAGAAGAATGATGTTGGTAATTTAATGAGGATTGTGTTGACTCTGTAGATTGCCTTTGATAGGATAGACATTTTTTTTTTTTCCTGAGTTGGAGTCTCACTCTGTTGCCCAGACTGGAGTGCAGTGGCCGCTCCCAGCTGCCGCAGCCTCGACCTGCTGGGCTCTGGCTATCCTTCCGCCTCAGCCTTCCAAGTAGCCAGAATTACAGGCATGTGCTACCACGCCCGGCTGATTTTTTGATTTATTGTAGAGATGAGGTCTCGCTACCCAGGCGGGTCTCGAACCCGCGGGCTCAGGCAATCCACTCACCTCAGCCTCCCAATAGGATGAACATCTTAACAATGTTGATTCTTTCTGTCCATGAGAGTGGAATATTTTCCATTTGTTTGTGTCATCTTTGAGCAGTGTTTCATAGTTTTCATGGTAAATGTCTTTCACTTCTCTGGTTAGGAAGATGCTGAGGTATTTCATTTTTTTGTGGCTATTGTGAATGGGATTGTGCTTTTTATTTGTTTCTCTGCCTGCTTGTTGTTGGTGTGTAAGAATGCAATTGTCTTTTGCACATTTATCTTTTATCCCGAGGGTTTGCCAAAGTCCTTTATCAGCGAATGCAGATTTTTGATGGATTCTCTTGGGTTTTTGAGGTATAGTATCATATCATCAGCAAAGAGGGTTAACTTAATTTCTTCTTTTCCTATTTAGATACTCCTGATTTCCTTCTCTTTTCTAATTGCTCTAGCTAGGACTTCCAACACAATGTTGACCAAGAGAGGTGAGAGTGGGCAGCCTTGTCTTGTTCCAGTTTTCAGGGGAAATATTTCCAGTTTCTGTCCATTTAGCAATATGTTAGCTGTGGGTTTGTTATAGATGGCACATCCTATTTTGAGGTACGTCCCTTCTATACCTAGGTATTTGCGGGTTTTTATCAAGAAGTGATGCTGGATTTTATCAAACGTTTTTTCTGCATCTAATTATATAATCATGTGGTTCTTGTTTTTACATTTATTGATGTATGTGATTACATTTATAGTCTTGCGGATGTTGTACCCACCCTGCATCCTGGAGATGAAGCCTACTTGGTCATGGTGGATGAGTTTTGAGATGTGTTATTGGATCTGATTTGCTAGAATCTTGAGAATTTTTGCATCTATGTTCATTAGGGATATTGGCCTGTAGTTCTCTTTTTTTGTTGAATCTTTACCCGGATTGGATATCGGTGTGATGTTAGCTTTGTAAAATGATTTGGGGAGTATTCCATCTTTCTCAAATGCCTGGAATACTTTCAATAGGATTGGTTCCCTCTTACATGTTTTGTAGAATTCTGCTGGAAAGCCGTCTGGTCCAGGACTTTTTATTATAGATAGTTTTCTGACGATGGAGTCAATTTCCTGGGTTGTTTTTGGTCTGTTTAGTGTCATAATGTCTTCTTGTTTCAACCTGGAGAGGTTGCATGATGGTCAGAAATTCCTCCATTTCATTTAGGTTATAAAGCTTGTTTCCATACAGGTGTGCATAGTAGTCTCTGATGATCTTTTGTATTTCTTCAGGGTCAGTTGTGATTTGATCTTTTGCATTTCTGACTGTGTTTATTTTGGCTTTTTTTCTCTTTTTCTTGGCCATTCTGGCTAGGGTCTATCAATTTTGTTTATTCTTTCAAAGAATCAGTTTTGTGTTTTTGTTGATTTTTTTCTATGATATTTTTGTCTTCTATGTCCCATATTTGGGCTTTTACTTTGGTGATCTGGATTCTTCTGTTAAAGTTAGAGTTTGGGGGTTTTGTCTTTCCAGCTCCCTTAGGTGTTTTGTTAGGCTGTTAACTTATGATCTTTCCCTTTTTGTGTGTGTGTTTGTAGAGATATAAATCCCCCTCTTAAAACTGTTTTCATGGCATCCCAGAGGTTTTGGTAGGATGTTTCTTCATTTTCATTTGTTTCTGGAAATCCTTTTATTTCTGTTTTGATTTCTGTGTTGACCCAGTAGTTGTTCAGCATCATGCCCTTTAGTGTCCATGTCTGTGAGGTTTGGGGATATTTTGATGGTTTTGATATTTATTTTAGCCCATTGTGGGCTGAGAAGGTGCATGATAGTATTTCAATATTATAAAATTTGTTTATGCTGGGCTCGGTGGCTCAGCCTGTAATCCCGCGCCTTTGGGAGTCTGAAGTGAGTGGATTGCCTGAGCCTGCGGGTTCGAGACCTGCCTGGGCAATTTGGCAAGACCTCATCTCTACAATAAATCAAAAATTAGCTGTACTGTGGTAGCGCACACCTGTAGTTCCAGCTACTTGGAAGGCTGAGGCGGAAGGATCGCCAGAGCCCAGTAAGTCGAGGCTGCGGTGGCTAGGAGCGACCACTGCACTCCAGTCTGGGCGATAGAATGAGACTCCAACTCAAAAAAAAATTTTTTTTGATTCATGGCCGAAGGTGTGATCAATCTTGGCATACATTCCATGTGGTAATGAGTAGAATATATATTCTGTGTTTGTTGGGCGGAATATTCTGTAGGTATCTATTAAGTCCATTTGGTCAAGTATCAAGTTAAGGTTCCAGATCTCCTTGTTGATTTCTTGCTTCAGTGATCTATCTAGAGTTGTTAGGGGGGTATTTAAGTCCCCAGCTATAATAGTGTTGAGTCAATATCTTTTTTTTAGTTTACTTAATAGTTACTTTATAAACACTGGTGCTCCTGTGTTGGGTGCATATATGGTTGGGATGGATATTTCTTGTTGATGGATTGAAGCTTTTATCATTATGTAGTGTCCTTCCTTATCTTTTAACATTTTTGATAGCATAAAAGTTTTTTCTGATATTAAGATTGTAACTCCAGCCTTTTTCTGTGATCCATTCACCTGGAAACTCGTTTTCCATTCTAACTTTAAGTCTGTGTGCATCCATTGGGTGAGATGAGTTCCCTAGATGCAGCAAATTATTGGGTCATGTTTTTTTTTAAATCCAGTTTGCCATTCTGTGTCTTTTTTTTTGTTTTTTTTTAGTTGGAGTCTCACTGTGTTGCCCAGGCTGGAGTGTAGTGGCATGCTCACAGCAACCCCAGCATCAACCTGTTGCTCAGGCGATCCTTCCACCTCAGCCTTCTAAGTAGCTGGAACTACAGGTGTGTACTACTACACCTGGCTAATTTCTTGATTTGCTGTAGAGATGAGGTCTTGCTAAGTTGCCCAGGCTGGTCTCGAACCTATGGTCTCAGGCAATCCTCTCATCTGGGCCTCCCAAAGTGCTGGGATTACAGGCTTGACCCACTGTGCCTGGCCCATTCTGTGCCTTCTCAGTGGTGCATTTAGTTCATTCATGCTCAGGTTGATTATTGAAATGTGATGGTTTATCTCCATCATGAGGTTCTTATAACGTTTTTCCTTTGTTTGTTGTTTTCTTTTAGCTTTTGGGTTTATGTATGTGTGTGTTTTCAAGTTTGCAGTTGCGGTATATTCTCTGTTGATTCTGTGTTCTGCTGTACTCTTGGGAAATGCATGGTCATTCTTTTCTTTTTTTCTTTCTTCTGTGCTTACTACCAATTTAAGTGTCTCCTGTAGAGCTTATCTGGAAGCTGCATAATCTCTTAGGGATTGGATGTCTGGGAAGGATTTTGAGTCTCCATCGCTGATGAAACTGAGCTTGGCTGAGTAGAAAATTCTTGGTTGAAATTGTTTATCTTGTGGACTTTGAATATTGGACTCCACTTCCTTCTAGCTTGTAGTGTTTCTGCCAATAGGTGTGCTGCTATTCTGATTGGTTTTCCCTGGTAGGTAGTCTGATCTTTCACTCTTGCTGCCTTTAGGATTTTTTCTTTTGTGCAAACTTTCTGTAGGTGGATTACTATGTGTCTAGGGGTTGGTCCTCTCATTTGATGTCTTGTGGGACCTCTATTTACCTCTTGTGTTTGTATGGTCACATCTCTGATGAGATTGGGAAAGTTTTCTTGGATAAACTCCTGGAATACTTGCTCCAAGGTATTCTTCATTTCCCTTTCTTCTTCTGGGATACCAGTAAGGCATATATCCAGCCTCTTGATATAATCACACATCTCTTGGAAGCTTTGCTTTTTCTTTCTGAGTTTTATCTCTATGTTTATTACAGATTGGTGGTTAATTCCATGTTTTGGATTCAAGTTCTGAGAGTCTTTCTTTTGCTTGATTAATTCTGTTTTCCATGCTTGATATCTTTTTATTTATTTCCTTGATGGAATTTTTTATGCCCAAAATCTCTGTTACGAGTTATTTCAGTGTTGTATCTTGTCTTTCTTGAGTCTTATTCATTCTTTCCACCTATTTCCTAATCCCTGTTGTATCTTAGAGCCAATTATTGGTGGCTTTCACTGTTTGGGCTCTGAAGTACTATTTTTCAGGCATTTTCTCTTTGTTACACTGAGAATTACCTGTGTTCTTCTGTTGATTTTCCCTCATTTGTGAGAGATCTCTTTCTTTCTCTTTAGTTCCATTATTCAGTGGCAATTAGAGAGGCTTTCACTTCTGATATTTGCTCAGCCCCCTATTCTTCCTTGATTAGGGCCCTGAATTTGTTCTATTTTGAAATAGGGCTATGGGTGGTAAGCTTGCTGTCTCTTGTAGTTTTGAGAGTCAAATAAGTGGAGGATAGGAAGCTAGAATTCTGAAACTACTTGCAAATCACAGTGTTCACTGATTGTGGTATTCCCTGAAACCCGCTTCCCACCACCACACTATATGACAATGCAATGAATATGGGTGTGTACCCTCTGAGTCCAAGATACTGTAACAAGAATTAGGAGAACAGATAAAAGTAGAATAAAATAAGACAAACTAAAAAAAATTTTTTTTTAGTTAGAATCTCACTCTGTCGCCCAGGCTGGAGTGCAGTGGCACACTCACAGCCATCCCAGTGTTGACTTGCTGGGTTCTGGCAATTCTTCCACCTCAGCCTTCCAAATAGCTGGAACTACAGGCATGTGCTACAACACCTGGTTAAGTTTCTATTTATTGTAGAGAAGAGGTCTCGCCAAGTTGCCTGGCTAGTCTCAAACTCATGAGGTCAGGCAATCCACTCACCCTGGCCTCCCAAAGTGCTGGAATTACAGGCTGAGCCACTGAACCCGACCTATTTTTAAATAAATAAATAACACAAAACAAAAAAAGCAGAAACCAAAGCAAGAAAACAATTAAACACACACACACACCAAAACAAACTAAAATAGCAACAAAGAAAAACAACAACAACAAAAACAAACAGGAAAATCAACATACACACATGCCCAACCCAAAATGAAAGGAGAAAAAGAAAAGAAAAAAAAAGAATTCAAATTGAACCCTCACACGTGTATTCACACAGTCATTAAACTAAAAAAGAAGCTGGGCTCGGTGGCTCAGCCTGTAATCCCGTGCCTTTGGGAGGCTGAGGTGAGTGGATTGCCTGAGCCTGAGGGTTCAAGACCTGCCTGGGCAACTTGGCGAGACCTCATCTCTACAATAAATAAAAAAATTAGCTGGGCGTGGTAGCGCATGCCTGTAATTCTGGCTACTCGGAAGGCTGAGGTGGAAGGATCGCCGGAGCCCAGCAGGTCGAAGCTGCGGTGGCCGGGAGCGGCCACTGCACTCCAGTCTGGGTGACAGAGTGAGACTCCAACTCAAAAAAAAAAAAAACTAAAAAAGAAGAAAAAGCAAAAACAAACAAAAAAACAGAAAGATGAACACTCAATCCTTCATATACACACATAAATAGAAAACAAAAAATGAAAGAAGAAAGAAAAAGGAAAAAAAGGCACTGGGGGATGCAGATCAAATCTTCACATACACATTTATGCGCAAAGGAAAAGGAAAAAAATTAAAAACAAAACAAATAAACAAATAAACAAGCCCTCTTGTGGCAGGTTAAACAAATAAATAAATAAACATGCCCTCTTGTGGCAGGCCAACATTCCTGCAGAACTTTGACCTCATTCATAATCTCTCCAGTATCCAGCCCAGGGAAGGAGGACGGGGTAGTGAGGGTGGTTGGGGCTTCAGTCCTCCCTTCCCACTCAAGTATGATCTGAGGGATCCCCTCCGGTGAGAAGGTATGGATTATCTCTTCTCCAGGTACTGGCAAGGAGCGCCCCAGTCAGGCTTACTGTAGAGTGGAGTCCTCCTGCCGTGGCTGATGTCCAGACTCTGCCTGGGTTCATCACTGTCAATTGTGCCGCAGCTGTATGAGTCTGACATTCAAAGGATTGCTGGGGAGAAGGGATTATCAGTCTGGAATTCGCCACTAATGTTTTTGGAGGTTTTCCTTATTCTTTTCTGGCCACACCCTTTGCCCCTCGGTTGAATCAGGGTAGGGGGTGGTGTCCCTGAGACTCAGCACTTGTCCTATCCCTCCAGAGTTTGTGCTTTCAGGATAGTCCCTCTGAGTCACGATCACCCCCTGAGTAGTTAAGTCACAGAGATCAGGTGGGGTCCGTCGTTTCATGGTGAGCAAGCCAGAGCACTTTCCCACACAGTTTTCAAGATGGTGGCAAGATGCCTCTTTTGTCTTTTCCAATGGGGCTTTACCTAGGGGCTCCCTTGAGGTGCTGCCTCTGCAGCCCTTGTTGCCAGTGTCTGGTCAGGTGCCGTAGTGGTGAGCAGAGCCTGGAGCTGGCTGTTTCTCTTGACAGCTTCTTCCCAAGAACGGCTTTGTTGATTTTTTAAAAATGGTGCTCAGCTTCTGTACCCCAGGAAACACCAGGGACCAAGCAGAGCAGCTGTAACACCAGTTGCTTCACCAGGGGAGCCCTGGTCACTTGCTCCTAAGTCCCTACTGTGTCAGCCACTCACGCTCCCACTTAACTCACTGACATGTATGCAAAATTTTCCATACACTCACTCACACTGGGACTATGTAAGCCAACTGACTCTGCTTCTTCGTCCCAAGAATCCCCTTTTGGCATAATTTTTTCAAGTCAAGTGAGGTCTAGGAGTAGAGATGCTGTATTTTGGCTTGTATAAAGGTTTAAGTATGGGTATAAGTGGTATACTGTGATTGGGGAAAATCATAGTAAATTAGAAAATGCATGGGTTTGAGAGAGATGACTTCATTTGAGAGTATATGTAATAAGATTAAATTCTATTGCCAGTGTGAAGCCTAAAATAGTAATGGAGAGTGCCATGAACTTTAGGTGTAGGGGTATGGTTATTTGGGGGACAGCTATAGAGATAACATTGTCAGAGATAGGAATCCAGCAAAAATGCTTATGAGACTCTGACTCAAAAAAAAAAAAAGAAGAGAAAGCAAAAAGAAGACATCAACATGGTGAATTAGTACCCAAGATGGAGTAACTAAAACCTCCACTATCCACCTCACTAATCCAGCTCTTATAATCTTACACATATGTACCTTCCTCTTAGATGGTGCCTGAGCCATTAGAGAGGGTGCCTGAGACTGTACAGATTTATCAGTAGTGCACTGCCAATGGAAAACAGATCAAGCTTGGTGGCATTCTAATTCAGGGAGATTCATCTCTAATTTTCAGAATACCATGACTTTGGTTTTTTGGAAGAAGTAAAAGAAGAGACATATAACATTAATAACTTGAATAGTATAAAGATCATAAATTCAGAATTCAGTTAGAGTTATAGGCAGTCTGGTCATATCTAAAAATATGTCATTCCAGCCAAATAACAGTGACTCTAATTGTGTCCTGCTACAGAAGAAAACAGATTCTACTGGACCTATACAAATAGTTACATTGTCATAAAGTAAGAATATTCATGGATAGTTTGCATATCTTAGAGAACTTGCAAAGAGAGAAAGGTAAATTTTGTAGACAAAAGTATACTTTACAATCATAATAGCAGCCTTCCAAACAGGATGTTCTTCTCTCATCTGGGAACTACCACCCACAAACCAAGCAGCTCTTTGTCAGGAGGGAACCATATATTGGGCATCATAGAATCCAGCAGCTCCTCATGCAGCTCCAGAGGCAGTCATAGGGGAAAAGAGGATCCCTGCTCGTGAGTATCTCCTCCTTGCATTCCCCAGATACGTAAACCATTTCCATCTTATTATGGAACCCTTTGGGGCACTGCTATCCCCATTAGCATAGAGGTAGTGTCAGTTAATGTACCATAGCAAGACAATAAATGCCCCTGAAGTAGATTCTCTAGTCCAAAATCTCAGTAGCCACCACTGGGAGGTGTTCATAGGCTTTTGCCACAAATCCCAGGAGACATTCCACAAAGGGCTATCAAGTAGAGAATTTGTCCCTACCGGCATTCAGTTTTTACACTAAACTCTGTGGACTCGGGCAATCTTACTGGTTCCCACTTAGCATATCCAATTAATATTGTTCAAATGGTGGATTTACAACTACTGTTTTACAGTAGTAGGTAGGGAAAACTGTCAGATACAGTATCTATTTTCATAAAACATTTAGGTGAAAGATACACGACTACTTGATAGTAGTTTAAAAGTTTAAAAAAAGTTTTAAAAAAGTTTAAAAAAGTTTAAAAGTTTACTTGATACCTGTTTAAACATTTTAGCTTTAATAACTCTATCAATCTTTACATTTTTATGTTTTGGTTCCAGAAACTTATTTTTCCCACACCCAGACCATTTTACCCTCTCTTGTGAAAAAGGATTTGGGTTCCTAGAAGAGGTTGAGTCAAGAGAACTTTGGTCAGTCCTTACTCACCTCAACATTGCTTCATAGGCAATTGTTGGCTAGATTTATTATTGTAATTTTTGCCTTCTGATTTTTAAAAACATATATTTCTTCAACCTGGGATAAATACAGAAAACTATTTGTGGGCTCTTTAATGTTGGAAGATAAGCAGGAGCTCCCTCTGGCCCAAGCAATTTTTGATAGTGTTGTATTAAGACCTTTGTTTTAACACCATCATTTTCCATTTTATTAATTCCATTTTAAAATAACTATCTAAAGATTTCCACCCTGTTAGTATGAACCCAATGACTCTCCCCTTTCCTTTCCTATTCTCTTAGTTTCAACCCTATCCATATTTTTTTTTATTCATCTTATTTGTTAACAACCATTAAAAAATTTCCACCTTGCTGGGATGAGTCCTTTGACTCTCCTCTCGACCCTTTGCCATTTTCTTGTCAAATTAACCTAATGTTTCATTAACATTTATAAGACCCAAGAGGGGAATCTGAGACAGAAAATTTGATAATGTTTCTTGAATTCTTGATCAACTTTGCAGGAATAACATCATCAAATGGGATGTTGTTACTGAACTAAACTTGGGTTCACCCACCCAACCCAGCAAAGACAAGCTTTGACATTAGGATTTGCAGCAAGAAAAAGTGAGGCATTTGTTGCAGGCCACCAAGCAAGAATTGGGCAACTCGTGTTTAAGAACCGAAGTCTCCCATTGCTTACAGGTAAAGATTTTTTTATTTTTAAAATGTGTGGTACAAATCAGGGTTAGGTATACAAATGTTCATGATGCAGGTACCCTTGTTGATGAGGTGTACTCTGTCCTCTGGCAGATTTCCACTACTGCCAGTCCTTCCCCCCCCACCCTGCCCCAGGTAGAGATTTTTATAGGTAGGGAGACAGAGGTTACAGGCAAAATCATTAATCAATAGATGGAGTCTATACATTGGTTTGACCTAAAAAGGCAGGGCATCTTGAAGTGGGGTCCCACAGGTCATAGGTGAATTCAAAGATTTTTCTGATTTCCAATTGGTTAAGGAGGTGAAGATTTGTCTAAAAATTTAGTGTCAGCAGAGAGGAATGTTGAGCTCTGGTCTGTGAGCACGTCTTCCTCCAGGATCCTCAAGAAGAAATTTAGAACAAAGGATGATGGTCAGAGTTCAGTCCTCCATTTCCCCTTATTTGAGGTCTACTTGTGGGTTATCCACATTTTGGGGGAGGGTTCTGAAAAACAACTCAGAAGTGTATGTTAAGATGTTATCTTTAATTCCCATAGGGAACCAAACATTTGTGACTCTCACTTCCTTGACTACTGTTTTATGTTGTTATTATCTTTTTGCTTATTAGGTTGCTCATTTACTTTTCACACTTAGCTAGGTGCCAAGAATTTCCCCTGAAAGAACTCAAGCATTTTCCTTATTTCTATGCTTGAGAGGAATGCTCAACAGGCCCTTAAGAGGGATCCCTGCTCCATCTCAGCTACCATGTAGGAGAGGCTTTTAACCACAGCATTTACTATGACTTGGGTAGTAGGCATACTTAGGTGAATATCCTAGTATCATAAAGCCAGTTCTACATGGCTTACATATGCTTCATCTGGGGTCCTCCATTTGGCATTTATAGATGGAGTCAGACAATCACTATTCTTAGAGCAAACAACTCTTACAGTGGCTTTTATACAGTCCATCAGGCTGACTATTCCCTTGGGAATAACCTCATGTATGTCTGGATCATGTACACTCATCTACAATTGTTTGGTGGCCCATTGTGGGTTTTGTATCAAGCCAAACATGTTCTTCCACTCTGTAAAATTTAAAACCAAAGACACTGTTCTCATTTCTGGATTAAGATGGCCAACACGTAGCAGCTGGAGTGAATTTCTCCTACTGAGTAAACCAAGATAGAGTTTCTTCAGTCCCCGGAGAGAAATGAATCCAGCAGTATGTCTCACAGGTCTCCAAAGGAGTGATAATAACCACTTAGCGCAAAGAAGAAAAAAACCCACTGACCTAGTCTGGAACTAACTGGACAACCACAGTCCACCTCAGCCTCCAAATACAGTGGGGAAGATGAGTGATAGAAATTCAGGAGTCCTGGGCTCCTGCTGTGAACTTGCAGGAATCTCTGGATCTTGTTGGACCCCAGTCCTTCGTGGGAAACTGCCTTCCCCATAGCTGTGCTCTTCCACAGAGTAGTGCAAAAAAAGACTTGAGCAGTGCCAGCACCATTTCCCGGGAACTCAACAAGAAGCCCAAAGACCACCCCCCACAGAAGATTCATTGCAAAAAGTTCATCCTCAAAGCATATGATCATCCACCTATGTAAAGTTAATGTGAAGGAAAGAATTATAAGTGAAATAAAGCATCAAATAACATACAAAGTAAACCCTTTGGACTAACAGCAGACTTCTCAGAAGAAACCCTACAAACCAGAAGGGAGTGGGACCCCATATTCAATCTTCTCAAACAGAGTAACTGTCAGTCAAGAACACTGTATCCCACAAAACTAAGTTTCATAAATAAAGGAGAAATGAAGTCCTTCACAGACAAGCAAACACTGGGGATGTCTGTCACCACTAGACTACTTTTATAAAACATATTCAAAGGAGTCCTAAATACTGAAACAAAAGGCCGAAGTACACCAATAGAAAACTGCTGGAAATCATAAAGTTCACAGGCTTATGGAACACAAACACAATAGAGGAAATAAATAAACCAACCAGAAAGCAACCAGTATGATGAATAGAACAGTACCTGACATATTATTATTAACTCTGAATGTCAATGGTCTCAATGCCCCACTAAAAAGATGTAGACTGGCAAAATGGATAAAAAAACACAACCCAAATATCTGCTGCCTTCAAGTGACCCACTTAACTCACAAAGACTCCTATAGATTCAAGGTAAATGGATGGGGAAAAATATTCCATGCAAATGGAAATAAACAATGACTAAGAGTAGACATTCTCATACCAGATAAAACAGATTTTAAATTAACAGTAGCAGGGCTTGGTGGCTCAGCCTGTAATCCCGTGCCTTGGGAGGTTGAGGTGAGTGGATTGCCTGAGCCTGCGGATTCGAGACCCGCTTGGGCAACTTAGTGAGACCTCATCTCATTTGTTTGTTTGTTTGTTTGTTTGTTTTGAGTTGGAGTCTCACTCTGTCGCCCAGACTGGAGTGCAGTGGCCGCTCCCGGCCACCGCAGCCTCGACCTGCTGGGCTCCGTCGATCCTTCTGCCTCAGCCTTCCGAGTAGCCGGAATTACAGGCATGCACTACCCCACCCGGCTGATTTTTTGATTTATTGTAGAGATAAGGTCTCGCTGCCCAGGCGGGTCTCGAACCCACGGGCTCAGGCAATCCACTCACCTCGGCCTCCCAAAGCACAGGGATTACAGGCTGAGCCACCGAGTCCGGCTCATTTCTACAATTAAAAAAAAAAAACACAAAAACAGTCACCTAGGCTCCATGGCTCAGCCTATAATCCCAGCACTTTGGGAGACCAAGGTGAGTGGATTGCCTGAGGCCATGGGTTTGAGATCAGCCTGGGCAACTTGGCAATGCTTGGGTGGTCGATGCTTGGGTGGCCATGAGTGTGCCACTGCACTCCAGCCTGGGTGACAGAGTGATACTCCAACTCAAAAAACAACAAAACAGCACAGTCATTTTGCTCAGGCTTTGCTCTTAGAAATTCATTGCCGCATACTCCGCAGGTCTTTCTATCATATAATCATTAATGAGAAGAATACTTTAGTCTTAGAAACTAGTAATTATACAAAATTCCTTGAGCATGTCCTGCTTGCTAACAATTTATTTTTTAGACATTTGTATTGATACCTTATCAGCTGCCCATGACGATCTCCAGCACACCATCAGGAGGCATGTTTACTGTTATATTGTTATTGCCCACCCATGACTACCCCAGCCCACCACCTGAGGACATGGAACACTGGTGCCTGGTAATGCCAGGCGATTCATGTGACTGCTATAGAAACTGAAGAATGCAACTGTGGACATTCCTATTGGCCCAGACATCTCCGGACCCAAACCCCCCTTATCCCAAAGGCCCAGTTCTTGGCCCTTTGAAGTCACACTTACCTCTAAGTATCAGCCCCCTTTCCAGTCTGTGAAAGGTGAATAATAAACTTTACTTTTTTCTTACTTGGTTGCAATCTTTCATCATTCCTGCAGCCTCGGCACCGGCACCGGTGCACCTCGCCTCAGTTTACCCTTTCAGAGTTAAACAGGACTCTAGAGGAAATGGAACTAACAGTTATCTACAGAACATTTCATCCCCAAACTACAGAATACACATTTTTGTCATAAGCACATGGAACATTCTTCAAGATAGACCATATGATAGGCTACAAATCTAATTTCAATAAATTTTTAAAAATTGAAATCATGTCAAGCACCATCTCAGACGACAGTGGAATAAAGCTAGAAATTAACTCCAAGACAAACTCACAAAACCAAACAAAGATATGGAAGTTAAACAATATGCTCCTGAATGATCCTTGGGTCAACAATGAAGTCAAGATGGAAATTTAAAAATTCCTTGAAATGAATGACAACTATGAAACAAGTTATCAAAACTTCTGGGACACAGCCAAAGCTGTGCTCATAGGAAAATTTATAGCGCTGAATGCCTACATTAATAAGACTGAAAGATCACATATCGACAATCTAACATCACACCTCAAGGAACTAGAAAAACACAAACAAACCAAACCCAAAGCTAGCAAAAGAAATGATGAGAATCAAGGCTGAACTAAAAGAAATGAAATTAAAACAAATATAAAGGATCATTGCTTAAAGGCAGAACTTATGGTAAGTGCCATAATATCAAGGTTGTTTGGACCTAAGGACTGGATTTATGGTTACTCCCATGCTCTTATGCAAGGAACAGTAGATAAAATAGAAATCTTAGAGGCATTCCAGGAGCTGGGTTTAATCAGGTGTCAGCATGCTGGATTCGCATTTAAGATAGAATTGCTTAGCCTCCACAAGGTTCACCCATGTTGCAATATGTATCAGTACTTCATTTTTTTTTTCTTTTTAGGCAATTTGTCACATTTATTCATTTTTATAACTGAAATATTACATTGTACATATATGCCACATTTTCTTTAGCCATTCACCAATTGACGGACAGGAAATTGTTTCCACCTTTTGTCTGTTGTGAGTTGTTGTAGTGCGTATTGGCATGCCAGCATTAAGTACCTGTTTTCAATTTTTGGGATATGCTTAGGCATGGAATTGCTGACTCTTACAGTAAACTTATGTTTAGCTTTTAGTTGAACTGCCAAACTGTTTTACACAGCAGGTGCACCATTTTACATTTCCCCCAACAATGTCTGAAGGCTTCAGTTCCTCACTCCCACATGCTATTTAAAAAAAAATATTGTTGCCACCAGGAGTGGTGGCTCACACCTGTCATCCCAGCACTTTGAGAGGTCAAGGTGAGACTACTGCCTGAGCCCAGGGGTTTGAGACCAACTAGGACAACTTGGTCAGACCTCATCTCTATAATAAATTAAACAATTAGCCAGGTGTGGTGGCAGAAGGATTGTCTTAGCCCAGCAGGTTGAGGCTGCGGTAACTGTGAGCATGCCACTGCACTCCAGCTTGGGAGAGAGAGACTCCGATCCAAAAAATAAAAAAACTGTTGCTGCCATCCTAAGCAGTTAGAAAGTAGTATTTCACTATAGTTTTGATTTATATTTCCTTAATGACTAATAATGTTTAACATTTTTTCATGTACTTGTTGGCCATTTATGTATCTTCTGTGGAGGTCATTTTTATATCGTCTGTTTAAGTCCTTTGACATATCTTCTTTGGAGAAATGTCTATTGAGGTACTTCAATTTAAACAAACTGTTAACTCGATGTCCAACTTTATTCCTTTTTCCCCCTACATTTTCATTCTTTTACATGTGCACATGCAATATCCTGGCTCCATCTGTTGAAGATCTACTCTTTCCCCGCCAAATGACTGGCACTCTTGTCAAAATCAAATGGCTATAGATCTCTGAGTTTATTTCTGAACTCACAATTTTATTTTATTGACCCATATAAAACTTCTATGCCAGTAACAGGCTAAGCCAGAGCCACATTGTCTTGATTACTATAGCATTGTTATACGTTTTGAAATCGGGGGATTTAAGATTTTATCTTTCATAAAGAATATGTCCTGATGAGGGAACACCAGTATCTATTTAGTCTATTTGAAAGTTTTCTCTCCTTCTTTCTCTCTCTTTCTCTTTCTTTCTTTCTTTCTTTCTTTCTTTCTTTCTTTCTTCTTTCTTTCTTTCTTTCTTTCTTTCTTTCTTTCTTTTTCTTCCTTCCTTCCTTCCTTCCTTCCTTCCTTCCTTCCTTCCTTCCTTCCTTCCTTCCTTCCTTCCTTTCTTCCTACTTTTTTCTTTTCTTTTTTTTTTTCCAGTTGGAGTCTCACTCTGCAACCCAGACTGGAGTGCAGTGGCCGCTCCCGGCCACCGCAGGCTCGACCTGCTGGGCGCCGCGATCCTTCCACCTCAGCCTTCCAAGTAGATGGAACTACAGGTGCGCGCTACCACACCCGGCTAATTTTCTATTTATTGTAGAGATGAGGTCTCACCAAGTTGTCCAGGCGGGTCTCGAACCCGTGGGCTCAGGCAATCCACTCACCTTGGCCTCCCAAAGCACTGGGATTACAGGCTGAGCCACCAAGCCTGGCCTTTTTGTTTTCAGTTTAATTTTTTTTCCTTTAAGATGTGGGGTACAATACAGGGTTAGGCATAAGTGGTCATCATACAGGTGAAGTTTGGGCCTCCCATTGATCCTCACTTCTCCTGGTTTGGGATCAGGTACCCTCATTAGTGCTATGTGCCTCCTTCTACTTCTCTCCCTTGGCAGTGACCTGCCACTGCCAATCCCTTTCATGTAATATTGTGATAAATGTTCAGGGTCCACTTGTGAGTGAGAACATAGGGTATTCAGTTCTTTGTTTCTGTGATAGATCACTGATTATGGTAGACTCTAAATCCACCCAAGTTGGTGTGAAATTCATAATTTTGTCCTTCTTTATGGCTGCATACCATTCCATCGAAAGTTATATTTTCTAACTGTAAATTAATATAACAGCATTGTGACTTTTATACATTTGACTCTTGTTGATTTGGTTAATATGATTCAGCACTTAAATCCAATCACATCGAAGGTGCAGTGATAATTGAATATGCAAACTTCTTTTTTTTGAATATGCAAACTTTTAAAGAGAACTAGAACTGGGATCTGGTGACTCTAACAAGAATTTTTGCAAATATGTGTAACTGGACATATGATCCTCCCCTGGAAAACCTTCCATTTCATTGAGACATCTTTACTCTTTAGCAATGACAAACCGGGCTTGGTGGCTCAGCCTGTAATCCCAGCACTTTGGGAGGCTGGGGCAAGTGGATTGCCTAAGCCCATGAGTTCGAGACCAGCCCGGGCAACTTGGTGAGACCTCGTCTCTACAATAAATAAAAATTAGCCGGACGTGGTAGCACTTGCCTGTAGTTCCGGCTACTTGGAAGGCTGAGGCAGAAGGATTGCCGGAGCCCAGCAGGTCGAAGCTGGGGTAGCCATGAGTGTGCCACTGCACTCTAGCCTGGGTGACCGAGTGAGACTCCAACTCAAACAAAAAACAAAAAGCAAACAAAAATTGGCAGACGTCTTGATTTAGCTTTCCCAAAGGTTTGACATCTGACCTAGTGTTGTGTAGAATTCACACATTTTAAATTATTATTTAAAATAATAAAATGGTGTAAAGATTTCCAGAAGACTAAATGAAGTTCTTATAAATACACAAATTAAAATAGACTAGGGATTCTGATGTCAAAGTCTGCAATCTTGACACCATGCTGTATACTGCCCCTTCTTATTTTTCATTTTGTATGCTCGAGAGTGCTCCAAAATGTATTATTGAAGATGGCTAAATGTATTGAAGTAGATACTGTTTTTATAATGCTGAGAAAGTCTAGGAGGTTAACTAATTGTAATATAAGTTCCTTTAGATAAGTTTATGTGACTGCTTACAGGTGAGTATTGAATCTGGGTAGTGCGTGACTCTTTTAGTTATATGATTCAAATCTACAGAAGAGAAAATGTAGCATAATACATTTAAACTCCCCTTAGGTTATCTACCATAATAACATAAACACTGTCTTTTAAAAACTGCATTCATAGCCGGGCTCGGTGGCTCAGCCTGTAATCCCGCGCCTTTGGGAGGCTGAGGTGAGTGGATTGCCTGAGCCCGCGGGTTCGAGACCTGCCTGGGCAGCGAGACCTCATCTCTACAATAAATAAAAAAAAAATCAGCTGGGCATGGTAGTGCATGCCTGTAATTCCGGCTACTCGGAAGGCTGAGGCAGAAGGATCGACGGAGCCCAGCAGGTCGAGGCTGCGGTGGCCGGGAGCGGCCACTGCACTCCAGTCTGGGCGACAGAGTGAGACTCCAACTCAAAAAAAAAAAAAAAAAAAAAAATCAGCCTGGCGTGGTAGCGCATGCCTGTAATTCCGGCTACTTGGAAGGCTGAGGCGGAAGGATCGCCGGAGCCCAGCAGGTTGAGGCTGCGGTGGTTGGGAGCGCCCACTGCACTCGAGGTTGGGCGACCGAGTGAGACTCCAACTGAAAAAAAAAAAAGAAAAAGAAAAAGAAAACCAAACTAAAATCATGGGCGCTTGTGGAAAATTGGGATAACATGTAGGAAATATGAAAGTTTGTGTTTGGGAAAAACTTTCAAACCATGTTTTTCCTCTACCTTCTCACCACCACCACCACAAAACAATCATTAACACAGAAGACTTCTGTGACCACATCAATGTGTGGAGGCTTTTTCCCCACACACCAAGCAGTGGACACCAGCTGGGTGTCCTTCAATTAAATTCCAACACTCTTCCTGGAGATAGTGTCAGATATACGGGTTGAGGATTCAGTTCCCAAGACTTCCCCCACCAGGCACTAGTCACAAATCTTGGCCTCCAGAACATCTGACCAACTGACTGAAAACTGGGGCTTCTAAGACCCCCCCCCTTTGCTTCTGACTCACTTGCTGGAGTGGTTTACAGACATCAGGGAAACATTTATACCTACTGGTTTTTTGTTGGTTTTTGTTTTTTGAGTCGGAGTCTCTTTCTCTGTTACTCAGGCTAGAATGCAGTGGCATGCTCACGAACACTGCAGCCTTGATCTGCTGGGCTCAGGCGATCCTTCTGCCTCAGCCTTCCAAGTAGCTGGAACTACAGAATTGTGTCACCATATCCAGCTAATATTTTTATTATGCAGAGATGAGGTCTCGCCAAGTTGCCCAGGCTAGTCTTGAAACCCCGGGTTCAGGCAATCCTCTTGCCTCAGCCTCCTAAAGTACTGGGTGAGCCACTGTTCCTGGCTTCCTACTGGCTTTTTTTCCTACATTACAAAGGATACAATTGAAGAGATGGGTAGGGTGAGGTATGGATGAAGATACATAGAGCTTCCATGCTCTCTCTGGGTGCCCGGATCTTCAGGAATCGCCACATGTTCAGCTATCTGAACTATCCCTGAACCCAATTCTCATGGGTTTTTATGGAAGCTTCATGAAACCAGCATTCCTTCCTTTTGGGTGTAGGGCAGGACTCTCTTGGGGAGGGTCTTAAGACTCACAATCAGAAAGATGGGGGCAGATTAGAGTCTTGCCTTGGGGCAGGGGAAAGGAGGGCAGGAGGTCAGAGTGATTCTGTTTCTTGGGCCAGCCCCTGAGGCCTAACACACTCAACATTGTAACCAAAGACTTCAACAAGGGCTATGGGAGATATGAGCCAGGAACAGTGAAGAAAAACCAATATATATTACAACACAACAGGTTGTCCCCTGGTTTTTATCCTAGATCCCCTGTAGCAGAACATATATACATAATCTTTAATAATTAGTCCAGTTCATCACATTGCATGAATATGAATTGTATGAAACATATAGCTTCACCCTTTCTGGCATCTTGAATAACTGAGCTGAAAGACAACGTCATTCTTGCTCCGAAACTCTTTGGAGTTGTTAGTATATTGGAGTTCCCTAAATTTATAATCCATTTATTCATTTCTTTACCCTCAGCTGTCATTCCTCCTTTTCTTCATTTGTCACTTATTTTTACACCAACTTTTCTGCCTTTGAAAGGGACATTAGGTTTGGCCACTGTGCATGTCCAGACTGCTGGTAGCAATACTAGTCTAACAAGTGCCTCCCTCTCAGTCCATTTCCATCCCTATTGGGCTACATAAGTTTCGAACTAGTGAGCCATTTTTACCAAGAGACAATATAGCAACCCCATTAGGTCCTCAGGAATTCTGACATGTGGTTGAAAGTTACATTTTCTTGCTTAGGAATCATCCCTTCTAACAGGCACTGACTTGTTCTACTTTAATGCACCCCCTCAAATTTCCATATGAACATGCCTCATATGAACATCCTTTTAAAAAGCCAGGTTTCAGCTGGGCTCGGTGGCTCAGCCTGTAATCCCGCGCCTTTGGGAGGCTGAGGTGAGTGGATTGCCTGAGCCCGCGGGTTCGAGACCCACCTGGGCAGCGAGACCTCATCTCTATAATAAATAAAAAAAATCAGCCGGGCGTGGTAGCGCATGCCTGTAATTCCGGCTACTGGGAAGGCTGAGGCGGAAGGATCGCCGGAGCCCAGCAGGCGAGGCTGCGGTGGCCGGGAGCGGCCACTGCACTCCAGTCTGGGCGACAGAGTGAGACTCCAACTCAAAATAAAATAAAATAAAATAAAAATAAATAAAAATTAAAAGCCAGGTTTCCATTGCACTCTTGCCTGAGTGTATGACCAGGTCATTGGTCACTGTCTATGAGTTACTAAAAACACAAACACAGGAGCTTCTACCATGTTCAGTTATCCCATTACTCTTAGGAAAACAGCATGCAATTCAGTGTGCTGGTCTGTTTTTACCTTCTTTGATCAAGGAAGCAGACTTCCATGGAAGTCTTGGAACTGCCACCCACAAACCCAGCACTTCTTTGTTGCTCTGGTGAGACCTGTTTATAGGGCGCTATAGAATCCAGCAACTCCTCACACAGTTACAGAGTCAGTCATGGGGAAAAGAGGTTCGCTCATGAATACGTTCTCCTTGAATTCCACAGATAGCATGATTCTATGTAAACCATTTCCATTTTATTATGGAAATTTTCTAATTACAGCTCTCCCCACTGGAGTGTTTTTCTGACATCAACCTAGACTTCATGGGTATTTTAGGCCTTAAGATTATTGTACATCCTTTAGTTAAAAGGCTAGCTCCAGTTAATAGTCCATAACAAGGCAGTAAATGCCCCTGAAGTGGAAATTTTCTAGTCTAAAATCCTAATAGTTATCACTGGGAGATGCTCAGATGATTTTGCCATAAGCCCCAGTAAATACTTCATAAAGGGCTACCAAGTGGAGAATTTGTCCCTATCAGAATTTCAGCTTCTTCTCTACACTCTGGCTTAGGGAGTCTTATTGGTTCCCATGTAACACTCCAATTAATACTTCTTGTAGGGCAGATTTATATGCCTTCTGTTTTATAGTACTAGGTAGGGGATACAGAGAGATACAATGTCCATTTCCACAATCAAGTAAAAGAGACACAACTGTTTCACATGAAGTGTGTTCAAATATACCAACTTTAATAGTCTTATCAACCCTTATATTTTTATGTTCTTGTCCCCAAAATTTTTCTTCTCTGTCCTCAGACCATTTTACCCTCTCTTATGCAAAAGGTGTCAGGTCACCAGACAGCAATTGAGCCAAAGAATCCTGGCCCGTTCCTCACCCCTCACCCTTTTACCATTCTTTTCTAAAACCACATATGTCCTTGAACCTGGGTTGGTCCAGTAAATCCCACTTCTGACACCAATTGTTTAGAGAAAGTTTTCAAACCATGTTTTCCCTCCACCCTCAATCCACTATAACAATAATCAGCAACATAGAAGACTTCTGTGACCAAATGTGTGTGGGATTTCCTCCACATCCCAAGTAGTGAACACCAGCTGGGTATCCTCCAATTCAATTCGGATACTGTCTACCTGGAGACAGTGTCAGATCCCACAGGTTGAGAACTCAGTTCCCAAAACTTCCCCCACCAGACACCAGTCACAAATCTGGGCCTCCGGAACATTTGACCAACTGGCTGCAAGCTAAAGATCCCAATACCCCCTCTTTGGGTTTTATTCTTTTGCTGGAGTGGGTCACAGAATTCAGGGAAACACTTACTGGTTTATTATAAAGAATATTATAAAGGATACAAATGAAGAGATGAGTAGAGTGGGTATACATGGAGGTGCCCAGAGCTTCCATACCCTTCCTGGATACACCACTCTCCAGGAACTGCCACATGTTCAGCTATCAGGAAACTCCTTGAACTCAGTTCTCTTGTTTTTTTATGGAAGCCTCATGATGTCAGCAGTCCTTCCTCCTGGGTACAGGTCAGGACCCTCTCTGTGGGGAGTCTTATGATAATCAGAAAGGTGGGGGAAGATTAGAGTCCTGTCTTGGGGTGAGTGAAGGAGGACAGGAGAAGGTCAGAGAAATTCTGTTTCCAGGGGCCTGCCTCTGAGGCCTAACAAAAGACTATAACAAGGGCTATGGGATTTATAAGCCAAGAACTGTGGAGAAAAACCAATATACGTCATAACACCACAGGTTGGGAGTGGAGGTGTGTGTCACACAACTTTGTTTTTCTCCCTATCTCTTACTGGTTTGAACAGATGTGTGTTTCCCTTTTAACTCTCTACCATCTTAATGAAAGATAAAAAAAAGTAGTGTGAAAAATGTGATTTATAATAATATCATTTCATAATTAAAAACATTGTGCTGTCTAGTAGAATATGCCCATCAAAAATAACCTGTAGTTCTGAAAGCCAGTGGATTGCTATAACAACTAAACAAAAACAGTTTAATAATAGCTTTTCCTCTAAGCTGGAAAATTGACAAAAGATAAAAACTATAAAGGTAGGTTTTTGTCATATAAATGCAGACAAGCATCAAACACATGTATTTCTTCATTCAACAAATATTCATTGAGAGAATCTGTCAAAAACCTCCTTACACTGATAAAGGCCTTCGGCAAAGTCTCAGGATATAAAATAAATGTGCAAAAGACAATCACATTTCTTTACACTAATAATAAACAGAAACCAAATAAGAAGCACAATTCAATTCACAATAGCCACAAAAAAAAATGAAATACTTTGGCATCTTCCTAACCAGAGATGTGAAAGACTTTTACAATGAAAACTACAAAACTCTGCTCAAAGAAATCAAAGATGACACAAACAAGTGGAAAAATATCCCATGCTCATGGATTGGAAGAATCAACATTGTGAAAATGTCCATCTTACCTAAGGCAATCTACAGATTCAATGCAATACCTATCAAATTACCAGCAACAGGAATTCATATGGAAACACAAATGACCAAGAATAGCCAGAAAAATCCTCAGAAAAAAAAAAAAAAAAAAAAAAAGCAGGTGGTATCACATTGCCAGACTTCAAACTTTACTATAAAGCTACAATCATCAAAACAGCTTGGTATTGGTATAGGAATAGGCATATAGATCAATGGAATAGAATTGAGATCCCAGAAGCAAAACCTCAATTTCTCAACCAATTCGTCTTCGACAGAGCCTCCACCACCTACCACTGGGGAGAGGAGAACCTATTCAGTAAATGGTGCTGGGAAAACTGGCTGACCACATGCAGAAGATTGAAACAGGACCCCTATCTATCCCCATACACAAAAATTAACTCCAAATGGATCAGAGGCCTAAATGTAAAACCTCAAACCATAAGAACCTTAGAAAATGAAGGACATACCCTCATGGAAATTGGAACTGGCATCCAATTCCTGAACAAAACTTGAAACCCACAGGCCATAAGAGATAAGATAGATAAGTGGGACCTCATTAAACTGACAAGCTTCTGCAAAGCCAAAGAAACCATCAAGAGAGCAGGGAGACAGCCTACAGACTGGGAAAAAGTATTTGCCAACACCAGATCTGACAAAGGCTTAACATCTTGGATCTACAAGGAACTCAAACGTGCCAAAAAGAAAAAAACAAAAAACCCCATTATAAAATGGGCAAAAGATATGAACAGACACTTCACAAAGGAAGACATCCGAGCAGCCAACAGACACATGAAGAAATGTTCAACCTCACTAATCATCAGGGAGATGCAAATCAAAACCACACTGAGATACCACCTAACTCCAGTCAGAATGGCAATTATCAATAACTCAGAAAATAATAGTTGTTGGAGAGGGTGTGGCGAAAAGGGAACACTCCTACACTGTTGGTGGGAGTGTAGACTAGTGCAACCTCTGTGGAAAGCAGTGTGGTGATTCCTAAAAGCTCTAAACATCAACCTCCCATATGACCCTGTAATCCCCCTACTGGGAATATACCCTGAAGAACTCAAATCACTCTATAAAAAAGATACCTGCACACGATTGTTTTTCTCAGCATTGTTCACAATAGCAAGAACCTGGAACCAACCATGCTGTTCATCAAAAGAGGACTGGATTAAAAAAATGTGGTACATATACACGATGGAATACTATGCAGCCATAAAAAAGAACAAAATCATGAATTTCGCAGCAACCTGGATGGAGCTAGAGTCTATAATACTGAGTGACCTCTCACAGAAACAAAGATCCAAGTATCACATGTTCTCACTCATATAGTGGACCTTGATCATCCAACGCACTACCATAAGAAAATGACTGACAGCGGTGGGAAACCATGGGGGGGGAATGGGACTAATGGTAGTAAACATCTGTTTGGGGACGGGGAGACACCTGTTATCAACAAGGGGGCCTGAATGAAGCATATTTGTATACCTAACCCTTAACTGTACCCCACAATATCAAAATAAAAAATATTGATAAAAAAATATATATTCATTGAGTGCCAATGCCAACCTGCCATTATGTTAGAAACTTTGAAAAAGATAGACATGGTCCCTGCCACGATGGCATATACGTTCTAGTGGAGAAGACACATAGTGAAGAATAAACAAATCAATAAACTGAACACTTTCAGCATGTGCTTTCTATGGGAAAGAAAGCAATGGGACCATGATACTGAACAAGCGGTATCCAGTATAAAATACGGAGAAGAGACTGGTCACAGTATGTAACAAAAATGTTAAGCTTATAGGAGATTTAGTAGAAATGAAATACAGAATGGAGTCAATGTAAGAAAAGAAACACAACTATGAACTGAAATATTAGAGTTCTATATGAAGATAAAGGTCGGTTATTTATTTATTTATTTTTGAGTTGGAGTCTCACTCTGTCGCCCAGACTGGAGTGCAGTGGCCGCTCCCAGCCACCGCAGCCTCGACCTGCTGGGCTCTGGCGATCCTTCTGCCTCAGCCAAGTAGCCGGAATTACAGGCAAGTGCTACCACGCCCAGCTAATTTTTTGATTTATTGTAGAGATGAGGTCTCGCCTGCCTAGGCTGGTCTCAAACCTGCGGGCTCAGGCAATCCACTCATCTCAGCCTCCCAAAGGCGCGGGATTACAGGCTGAGCCACCGAGCCCGGCTGGTTATTTTATTTTACTATTATTTTCTTATTTTATTTTATTTTTTTAGAGTAGTCTCACTCTGTGTCTAATTCATAGTTCACTGGAGCCTAGAACTCCTGGGTTTAAGTGATCCTCTCACGTCAGCCTCCTCAGTAGCTGGGACTACAGGCATGCACCACCACTGGCTAATTTTTGTATTTTTTGTAGAGAGGGGTTTTGCCAAGTTGTCCAGGCTGGTTTTGAATGCCTGGCCTCAAGCTATCATCCTGCCTCAGCCTTCCTGAGTTTCTGGGATTCAGGTGTGAGTCACTATGTCCAATTGAGTTATTTTATTTTATTTATATTTTTTTGAGTTAGAGTCTCACTCTGTTGCCCAGACTGGAGTCCAGTGGCCGCTCCCGGCTACCACAGCCTCGACCTGCTGGGCTCCTGTGATCCTTCCGCCTCAGCCTTCCAAGTAGCTGGAACTACAGGAGCGCGCTACCACGCCCAGCTGATTTTTGATTTATTGTAGAGATGAGGTCTCGCCAAGTTGCCCAGGCGGGTCTCAAACCCGCGGGCTCAGGCAATCCACTCACCTCAGCCTCCCAAAGCGCGGGATTATAGGCTGAGCCACCGAGCCCGATGGGTTATTTTATTTTTATGAGTATGATTATTTTCATTACAAATAACCATTATTGTATGACTGCATCTACCAGTCAGTGTTTTTCATTGTACCCAAGCTGATACCTGCCATGTCCTCAGGGGCAGGAGAAGCTTGAGAAATAGTATGTCCACAGCCTGGCCATCTTCTCCTAGTCCTCTTCTTTTGCCAGAATACTTCATCTTCCCACAGGTCCGGGAGGCTGTGGCCCAGGTAGTTCAGCAAATGGCACCAAACCCACTAAGAACTGAACTCTATGTAATTTCCTACAAGAGCTACCACAAAATACTATCTTATACTTGGGCTTCTATGCTAGTGTAATACAGCTCTTGAGTCCTGGCAATCATTTTGGCCGTCATGGTATAAAATCTAGCCTAATAGACGGTGCAGTATAGATTGCTGTTTAACCCTAATAGTCTTTCTCCCCCACTTTACAAGAAGGAACCCTTGAATTTTAACTAGATATATTTTGGCCCAGAATAAAGACTACCTCTTCCAGTATCCCTGTAGCTAGGTGCGGCCATGTAGTTTAAATCTGGACAATTTTATGTGACCAGAAGTGATATACACAATTCCTCTTCCAGGACAGCACGTACTCCCCTTCCCCTTCCCTCCTGATGGATTGAATATGAAAATGAAGGTGAACCATTTTGAGGATAAATCACGTTGACCAGGGCAACACCCTAAGGATAGCAGAAGAGGAAGACAGAAAAGTCTGGGTGTCAGATGACTTTGTAGATCAGGGTCTACAGAACAGATTGGACTTTATATAAGAAATGTATTAAAGAACTAGAGGGTCTCTATTACATATTACCAATCTATGTGCTAACCATTGCATAAAGTGAGAGAAAATAGTATCCCATGACATAGTATCCGTACAAAGAAAGCCCTCAGGCTGGGCGTGGTGGCTCACACCTATAATCCCAGCAATTTGGGAGGCCAAGGTGAGAGGATTGCCTGAGCCCGCGAGTTCAAGACCAATCTAGGCAACTTGGCGAGACCTCACCTCTACAATAATTCAGAAAATTAGCTGGGCATGGTAGTGCACGCGGTTCCAACTACTGGGAGGCAGAAGGATCACCCGAGCCCAGTAGGTCAAGGCTGCGGTGATTGTGAGCATGCCACTGCACTCCAGCCTGGTTGACAGAGTGAGACTCCAACTAAAAAAACAACAACAAAAAAGTCCTGAAAACATTGAGACTTTGAATTAGATTGTGCCTGAATGAGGGCCATTGCTGGACTTTCCAGTTAAAATAAGCCAAAGAGTTTCATTTTATTTTCTGAAGATGATCTAAATTAAGGTCCTGTTGCTTACAACTGAGGCTCTTGGCTCTTCTCTTAAAGGCACAAACATAGTCATTTGGTAAGAATTTTTTTGCCTGTCACTGACATGAGTCCTATTTAGCTAGTTTTCCCAGAATAGTTAGTTTGGCCCCAAAGAATATCCCTGATTGAGAGATGGTAGTACCAAGTAGCAATTTAAGCCTTGGAGATGAGAATGTAGAAGTCTGACTCCACTGGGGAGAAGCGACGCCACACAGACTAGGTTGTTTTATGTCTCAGATATGGAGGATAGTATGCAACATCTGTTCCCTACCCTCCCTGCATCTTGAACTATGTTAATTCTCAGAGATGTGAGGAACAGAATTTTGATGAAATAAACCTAGGTGACAAATGGCATAGAGTTAAAGAGGACTCCCTTTTTCGTATTCTCCACAAAACCTATTGCCTCCATGGTACTCTCAGGTTTGGCAGCTTCTGTGAATAGTATCTTTTGCTTTTCATTGTGAGAAAAAACAAAACAAAAAAACCACAATTGGTTAACCCTCTCATTGGTTCTAAAAATCTTTTTCTCTTAGATTTTTCTACTGATAGTTACATTTTCTATAATTTTACCTCCTAGTACATAGCTGCTTTATCATATTGGCTATAATGAATGTTTCTCAAAAGTTAGAATAATGCTGGGCATGGTGGTTCCTACCTATTATCCCATTGCTTTGAAAGGCCAAGGCGGGAAGACCGCTTGAGGTCAGTAGTTCACGATTAACCTGGGCAACATAGTGAGACTCTCTTCTCTAATAAATTTTTAAAAATTAGATTGGTATAGTGCAGTGGCTTTAAGTGTGCCACTGCACTCCAGTCTGGATGACTGAGTGAGACTCTGACTCAAAATAAAACAAGATCCTTGCTCAAATAAATATGATGAAAAAGAGCTATTATAATTTTAATCTTTAATCCATATTTAGACAAGTAAATGGCTAGTTGTGTGTGTGTGTGTTTTATTATAAAGATGTGAGGTACAATTCAGGGTTAGGCATACAAACATTGATTATGCAGGTACCATTGTTGTTGAGGTATACCCCTCCCTCCCCTAGCAGTTTTTAAGATACAGAGGTCTCACTCTGTCGCCCTGGCTAGAGGGCAGTGGCACAACCATAGCTCACTGTACCCTTGAACTCCTGGGCTCAAGTCATCCTCCTGCCGAAGCTCCCAAGTAGCTGGGACTAGATACATGCCACCATGCCTGGCTAATGTTCATTTTTTGGTAGAAAGTGGTTTTGCTTTGATGCCCAGGCTTAACTTAGTTTATACATGTTAACCTTTTGAAAATCCTGATTGGATCCTACTTATCATTTGAATTTAAAAGAACTTGGATAATTGGGTTCTTTGAGTTTTTCATACTGCAGGTACGGAGATACAACCGATAATTAAGGTCATTCCAAACTTTATGAATAGTAGTAGACATCTTGAGCATTTGCTAAAAGATGTGCTGATTAATTGGTAGACAGAATGTTTTCTTGTCAAGAGGGGTTTGGTTTTGGTTTTGAGTCAAGAGTCTCACTCCGTTGCCCAGGCTGGTGTGCAGTAGCACGCTCACGACCACTGCAGCCTTGACCTGCTGGGTCAGGCAATCCTTCCACGTCAGCCTCCCAAGTAGCTGGAACCACAGGCATGTGCCACCACGCCCAGCTAATTTTTTCGATTTATTATGGAGATCCTCATGCCCGGGCAGGTCTCGGATCCGTGGGCTCAGGCAATTCCCTAACCTCGGCCTACCAAAGTGCTAGGATTATAGGCATGAGCCAGTCAAGAAGGGATTTCAGCACTGCTAGTTGTGTCATTCACTGCACAAGCAAACGGATTTTTAAAAATTAATTTTTTTAATTTTATGGTTATTTTTATTTTAAAGATATGGGCTACAGTTTAGGATTGGGTATACAAGTGGTCATTGTACCCATGAAGTTTGGGCTCCCTTCAGTCCCCACTTCACCTGGTTTGAGATCAGGTTCCCTTATTGATGAAGTGTGCCCCCCACCCCCAACAGTTTCCCACTGCTGCCAATCCCTTTCTTATAGTATTATGATAATTGTTCAGGGTCTGCTTATGAGTGAAAACAAGTGGTACTCAGTTCTTTGTTTCTGTGATAGATTCATCCAAGTTGCTGTGAAGTTCATACAAGCAAAAGGTTTTATACATTTAGTAGAACCACTGAAATAAAAAGTCAGCAAACTTGGGTTCTAGTACATTTTATTTGTAATTAACCACATACAAATCACTTATCTATAAAATAATATCAACTCCCTAATTCACAAAAATATCACAAATCCAAAATTGTTTCCAAGAAAACCTCATTGTGAACCAAGACACTACTATTTAGTCTAAGCTTTAACTCAGGTTGAGAATGACAAACGAGATTTTCTTTTATACATCAGTTGCATACCTTAATTCTGCAGATGAGTAATCACATTGAGATAAGCATTATCATGTTTCAACCTTAATGAAGAAAAAGTTATCAACGAGAAAATAATGGTGAAGAAAACACTGGCCAAAAAAATAACACTACTGAAAAAACAGCTTGTATTAAGTGCAATACTTATTAACTTCCCTGATATCAAATGAACAGAATTTCAGCCTTAGGCCACTAAAATGCTTGCTCTTTTGGAGGAAGACACAAACTGCTAAGGCAAGGATTTTACTTCACTAAAAATGGTATTAAACACAAATGTCTTGTAGATCTTCAAATGGACAATTAAAAATGGCTAAGAAAATACTGATTTTTAATCCTTTTGTGTTTCTCTATCTCCATTTTTGTCTTTTATTTCACTCAAAAATTCAGTTCCCCATGCCAAAGCACATTCCTCTGTGCTCTGCCAGGGTGTAAGAAATGCTAGCATTCTGTCACTAGAAAATAAACATTGAAAAGGAATTAGCATGTTAATGAGTGAATATTATAGAAAGTAATACTAACAGGATAAGGCTGGGTACAGCGGTGTATGCCTGTAGTTCCAGCTATTTGGAAAGCTGAGGCAGAAGGCTGAGGATGCGATGGCCATGAGCGTGCCACTGCACTCCAGCCTGGGCAACAGAGTGAGACTCCAACTCAAAAAAAAAAAAAAAAAACTAACAGGATATCGAAAAATGTAGACCACAAGCAAGTGGTCATTTGTGATGACAACCATTATGCATTATACTTTCAAGAGGTAAGCACTTACATTTTAGTGTATTTAGCAATGTCAGATTTGTGGAATTTAGTCTCTATTCCTGGACTTCCTCTTACATTATGGTGACAGAAAAACAAAGGCAGAAACATGGTTTACATAGAAACACAAAACATATACAAACACCATGATAAAATAGCGATTTGTATTACTAGATAAATATTTTAGAGAAAAACATATTTTTTTTTTTAAAGAGATGGGGTCTTGGCCAGGCTCAGTGGCTTAGCCTGTAATCTCAGCACTTTGGGAGGCTGGAGTGAGTGGATAGCCTGAGTCCACGGGTTCGAGACCAGCCCAGGCAACTTGGTGAGACCTCGTCTCTACAGTAAAATCAAAAATTAGACTGGTGCAGTAACGTATGCCTGTAGTTCTGGCTACTTGAAAAGCTGAGGAGGAACAATCGCCAGAGCCCAGCAGGTCAACGCTGGGGTGGGCCATGAGTATGCCACTGCACTCCAGCCTGGGCGATGAAATGAGACTCCAACTCAAAAAAAAAAGAGATGGGGTCTCACTCTGTCAACTAGGGTGGAGTGCTGTAGTGCAATAATAGCTCTACTATGATAAGAGCTCACTGAAGCCTCGAACATCTGGGCTCAGAATTCTGCCTCAGCCTCCCAAGTAGCTGGGAATACAGGTACATGCCACCATGCTCAGCTATTCTTTTTTAAATTTTTATACTTGAGGGCTATGCTGACCAGGCTGGTCTCAAATTCTTGGCCTCAAGTGATCCTCCCATCTCAACCTCCCAAGTCGCTGGGATTAAAGGCATGAGCCCCCACGTCTAGCAACTGGCAACTTTTACTATAAAAATGCCTTCCAGCTGATAATTAAGAACATTTGGTGGCTTTAAAAAACTGACAGAATATCTGAATGGTATAGAAAAGACTTCTATACAGCTTAAAGTTCTTTGCTGGCACTTGATTTTATAATTAACAGACACAGATAGCTTCTGATACCAACAAAATACTGTTCTAAGTTTATACATTTTCAAAATCAGTATCACTTCACAAAACAGTAAAGAAATATCACTTCTGAAGAATCCTCTAAGATGAACACCAACACTGTACAGCCAAAATATTTTAGAAATCATGTAAACCTTTTAACATAAGGCAATGGATAAAAAATTATACAACCAAATCCAGTGGAAAACATAATTCTTCCTGATTCAATGATGTATCAGGTTTAGATTGAAAACACAAAACTACAAAAGCAAGTTGCTTTTTTAAAGTTTTCTGAAGTGACACAGCTAGGAAAGAACTGTTTAGATAAAAACTGGTCACTTTTTGCAAATATATACTCTCTCTATTTTTTTCCTATGTTTTGGAGTTGGAGCCTCACTCTGTCGCCCAGGCTGGAGTACAGTAACATGTTCATGGCCATCATAGCCTTGACCTGTTGGGTTCAGGCGATCCTTCCACCTCAGCCTTCCAAGTAGCTGGAACTACAGGCATATACCACCATGCCCAGCTAATGTTTTGATTTATAGTAGAGATGAGGTCTCACCAAGTTGCCCAGGCTGATCTTGAAGCCCTGGACTCAGGCAATCCTCTCGCCTCTGCCTCCCAAAGTGCTGGGATCACAGATGTGAGCTTACATTCTATATTTCAAAATTAAAGTGAAACTTCTTTTCATACAGTAAAATCCTCGGGTTTTTTTTTTTTTTTTTTTTTGCATCAGTAAGCTTATAGCCATTCTGTATATTATTATAAATGAAATCACCAGTCACTTTAATATATACATTCACTTTTTTCTTCTCAGAACACTAAACTCAGTAAACCAGTTTTAAATTAGAACATATTTTGCAAAATTCCACTAGTTTAACGTTTTGAAAATCTACTACATTGCTCTGAACGAAAATATATGCTCTAAAACATTATCTAGCAATTTCTATCCAATCACTTTTCTATTACAAAAATTAAAATTCAAAAGTTACAGTGCTTGTGGCAGTAAACAGAAAATTTATAAGACTAGGTTCATGTAATGAAACATAAACATTAAATAATCAGATGACTAGATTTTTAGCACAGCAAATTATTAAAAGATTGACATGAATGTTAAAATTTTATAAAAAATCAAATGACATCAGCATATCAAACATTACCCTTTTCTAAACCAAAACTGCAGTTAATCAACTTTCCCCCCCCTTTGAGAGCAGAAAGGATACTTAAGATATTTTCCAGAACAGTAAAAACAACTTAGTGTTTCAATTTTGTCACAACAAATCCTGTTGGTCCTGTACATTTCACTGTGCTACTCGCAGCCAAAAATCATCAGAAAAAGAACCTGAACCTACTGACTCAAGAGTCTAGCTCACTGAATCCACCTATGTCCCATTCAGTACTAGATTCACTTGGTATATAATCTTCTTTAGTGAGAAAACTGACCAGGTTCAAGGCAGGAAGGATAAACATGAGTCAAGAGGCAAAAAAATAAGAGTCAAAACTGCAAAAGGCCTAATGTGGCACCCATATTAATCCACTGGTATCCCCTAATATCATATTCGTACATGGTCATTCTATTTCTTTTCCATTGTGTGGTGCGAGAGGTGTAGGCAACAAAGTTTTTGGCTATACTGGATAATCTGGTAGTTGCTGGTCTCTGACACCAAAGAATATTATTAATCTGCCTCCACTCTGGCCTGACTGGGTTGTGGGCCTTCATGACTGGGATGACACAGATACAGCAGATCTCATCATTGAAGACACATGCTTCCAGAAAGTCGCTCTGCTTCAGAGAAACACACTTCAGCCACATATTATACCTAGGATCATAACAAAACATGCGCTTACTACTGAAGACATAGAAGTAGTCTCAAATTACCATTAGGTCAAAGAATATAAAAGAATGGGATACTGGAGACCACTGTTTCTCTGAACACTGTAGATTTCCACTTCTTTCAATTTAACTCCAGTAATAGGGTCTCGTCCACCCAAAATGTAAATGTAGCCATTGAGGTATGCCACATTCATGCCCCCACGACACAGCAAGCGGTCTGCAAGCTGCTGTCAACTATCCTGGGCTGGATTATACACCCAGAGGTCTTTCCTGCGCTGGGCGGCTAGATAGACGTCATGGTCGGCAGAGACACAAACGGCCGAGGAGGTTAGTCTTAGTGTGTGCCAAGCTGGTCAAAGGCGACTGGCACTGTGTAAATATCCCCTGAGTATGGATCATAGCAGAGAAAGGGATCCCTGGGATGTCCAAAGATGACCACGATCTCCTTGGCACACATATCCAGTCTCTGGGGTTTTCTGCTGCAGATACAACAGAGTTGCTGGTGCTAGTGCTGCTGTTTGGCTTTGGCTCCAGAGACTTGTACAGCATGTCGCCATAGCACGGCCCCTTCAATGATGTCCAGGCAGTACTTCTTCGCAATGGGCTTGGTCAGCAGCAGCCCTTGCAAGAGGTCTTGATCTATTTCCGTGAAGTGCATCCAGCGCACACACTTGAAGACTTCCACAGCACTGGGACCCCGCTCTTGGGCGCAGCCTCCAGCCACTACACAGCCACGTGGCATACAGTCCGCTCACTATCTACGTCCAGACTATCCAGGCGCAGCCACTGGACCAGGGCCAGATCCTCTAGAGTTTCCTCCCGAACTGAGCCCATTCGGCTTGAAGTTGTGCGCTATAAAGGACTGGGCCTGAGACCGCAGCTTGTGATGGTCAAAGGCGTCGGCAAACTTGAGGATGGCGGTGCAGTTGGCCAGGTCAAGACGGCGGGCTAAGAACGAGGCACAGGCTTCCCGCACATACTCCAGCTGCAGCATGTCGGAGGCCGCGTACAGGCGCTGCACGTTGGCCTCGCTCAGGGACACGCGGCCCGTGTAGCAGTAGTCGACCAGCACCTCGAAGGACTCGGCGTCCACGTCGTGCATGGTCACGCTGGCCTGCTGGCTCTCGTACATGCCGCCCGTGAACATGCTCTTGAAGTAGGGGCACGCGGCGGCCAGCACGTTTCGGTTGCACGAGAAGAGGCGGCCGGTGCCAGGCCCGCTGCCGGGCGTCACCACCTCGATGGTCACATCACACAGCAGCCGCGCGTCGTAGAAGGACTTGAGCTGGGCCAGCAGCGCCGCAGAGTGGGCCGCGTCCTTCAGCTCCTCCGGGCCCGTGAAAAAGGCCGACACCGAGGGCTTGGAGATCCTCTTGGGCCGCCTCCCGCCGCGGGGGCTGGCGAGGCGGCGAGAGCGCGGCGCGTCCTCCCGGGACTGCATGGCGGAGATGGCGGCGGGCGCTGCGGGCGAGAACGGCGGCGGGGCCGGCGCTGGCGCCTCCTCACCCTTCCGCGCGGGCGCTGAGGCAGACGAGCAGGCTGCGGCACGGGCCGCGCTGGTCCGCTTCGGCCCTGGCCCGCGGTGCCGCCTCCCTCTGTCGCGCAGACGGCGGGTGACTCACCGGCTCTCAGCTGCGCGCCCGGTCTCCGCCTCTCCGCTCGCCCTCGCAGGACCGCGGGCCGGAGCCAACAGAGCCGCGTCTGCCGCGCTGGCGGTGTCGCTCGGCGTCCGGGAGAACTCCACCTCCCGGGATGCCTTTCGCGCCCCGAGGCACGCTGGGGCTCGGCGGACTCCTGGGCAGAGCCTGGGGGACCGGAGCCGCTTTGCATGTCGGGAGTGGTAGTTTGTGTAATATCGCGAGCTTTCTGTACTGTTCATTGTTGTAACTGACGGTATTAGCGCCAACTTCCCTCGATATTATTTTATGGTTTAGAACTTTGGGCTTCGCGTCCAGAGAAATTACCTCGTTCTAGTATGTATTTTTTGACTTCTCTCTTGGAGCTGTTTCTTTTTTTGTGAAATGTGAATAATAGTATTTTATGGGATTATGTGAAGATTAAATGTGTTAAATTGGATATAGGATACTCTTAATAAATATTTGTTGGTTTGAGAATAATTAATAGAGTACTTATTAGCTTCTTAGAATTTAAAGGTCCAATAAGTGTTAGTTTTTCTTTCGGCATTTGTAAAAAAAAAAAAAAAAAGAGGCACCATTAACTTGGAATCATAAGCCTACAGGGTGAACAAAACGAAAAAGAAAATGCACCTGCAAGTTTCTACTTTTCGTTGTTTTTGTTTTGTTTTGTTTTGTTTTGTAGATGTTAATTTTAGGTTAGTTTTAGGTTTTCAGGAAAATTGAGCAAAAGTACTGGGAACTCCTATTATATATCCCTCCCCCCACTTCAGAGTTCTCCTAAGATCTTGCATTAGTGTATGCATTTATTAGAAATGATTTTTTTTTAATCGTTTATGTACTTTTGTCCATTATCTAGGACATGATAACTCTCAATAGGCAAGACTTTATCCCTTAAATGTATTAACACCATCAATTTCCCTCACTCTGAGACCAAAAGATAACCCATAAGACCACTATGAGGGATTCTAGGATTAGTTGCAAGAATTAAATCCCTGTCGTGTTCATTACTGCCTGTCCTTATTTGCCATGACTAAAAGGAAACCACCTCTAACCCCTTGACTGGGACTTTTCTTGCATGTCTGCATTTCAAAATCTGAAGTCCTCTTCAGCCTCTTCTACTCTTAGATGTTCCATTTATTCAATATCCTTTTCTCTTTTTATACACAAAAAGAAAAGGCATATTTTGGGAGTCCTCACCCCAAAATACAATGGAAGCCACAGGCCTGGTGGGCACTCTAGCCTTCTTTTAGACCCAGTGGCTCAGGCACTTCCCCTCTTGCATGTGTGAAGTTGCTGCTACCTTCAGAGCTTGGTTTTGAGTCATCCATTCAACCTTCACACACTCATGCCATTCAGACCTTGGGACTCGCTGAGAACACGCAACACCTTTTTGCTTCCAGACTCATCTCCTGTGAAATCCTACCACTATCTCCTTCCCATATCACTATCTATTACTGTCAAAACCTCAATCTGGCCACTCTACTTCCCTTACTATTGAAGGGCAATCTTCTCACTATCACAGTCTCTAACCCTTGAACTCCTGGGCTCACGCAATCCTTGGCCTCCTAAAGTGATGAGATTTCAGTTGTGAGCCACTGTGCCCAGCTATAAATCTTACATCATCAAATTTTACCACAATTTTTCTGAAGTAGATGAGAAAAAAAGCGTTTAGCTTAATTTACAGAGGGTTTTCTAAAAAGCGTGATCTTTTTATAAAGATCAAGCAACTGATCCTAACTCACATAATCTTAGTTGTCAGTTTGTCAGTACTGTTTCTCTTTCCAATGGATTATGCTTATTTTGTTTAAAGAGCTTCATTGTCCTTTACAGGAAACCTATTATAGACCGTTCAGATCAAGAAACGTGGTTTGTCTAGCCTGAGCAACTTGGTGAGATCTCATCTCTACAAAAAATTAGCTGGGCATGGTTGGTGCGTGCCTGTAGTTCCAGCTAATTGGAAGACTGAAGCGGAAGGATTGCCTGAGCCCAGGAGGTCAAGGCTGTGGTGGCCGTGAGCATGCCACTGCACTCCAGCCTGGGCAACAGAGTGAGACTCCAACTCAAAAAAAAAAAAAAGAAAAGAAAAAAGAAATGTGGTTTGGGCCAGGCTCAGTGGCTCAGCCTGTAATCCCAGCACTTTGGGAGGCTGAGGCAAGTAGATTGCCTGAACCCACGGGTTCAAGACCAGCCCAGACACCTTGGTGAGACCTCATTTCTACAGTAAATCAAAAAAGACTGAGGTGGAAGAATTGCCAGAACCCAGCAGGTCGATGGTGGGGTGGCCGTGAGTATGCCACTGTACTCCAGCCTGAGTGACAGAGTGTGACTCTACCTCAAAACCCCAAAAAAAAGGAATGTTCTTGATATAAGCCCATTTTGTTTGTTTTGTTTTACTGATTAGGGTTGTCATCCAAATGTTCACCAATGGCCACAGAGTTATTATAAAAATCTAAGTGTATATCTATACATTCCTTTAACTGCTATTATTTAATAGCAACAAAGGATTAATAATAATGTGGGTCTTTAATATAATTAACACAATTGATATTTTGGGAGGGTTTCCTGTTTGTAAGACTTTTTTATATAGTATTTAAAACAGTAAGCCAAAAAGAACAAATGAAATCATACCCTTTCTTAAACTGTTTAAGTCAGCATTCTGTTTCTTAAATCAGTGATTATCTTAACCTGATAAAATTCCAATTTGACTAGAAACTCCTAATAGAAATGACAGTTTCTATAATGCATGGTATCAAAAGGGACTCAAAAACCTGACTAGCCAGGTGCAGTGGCTCACACCTGTAACCCCAGCATTTTGGAAGGCGGAGGCGAGAGGATTGTCTGAGCCCAGGGGTTCGAGACTGGTCTGGACAACTTGGTGATACCTCGTCTCTACAATAAATTTTAAAAAATTAGCCAGGCATGGTGGCACACACCTATGGTTCTAGAAGACTGAGCTGGAAGGATCGCCTGAGCCCAGTAGGTTGAGGCTATGGTGGCCATGAACATGCCATTACCCTCCAACCTGGACAACAGGGTGAGACTCTGACAAAATAAACACCTGACTAAACAGTAAACCTCCCAGCCATCATATCCTCCATATATATTTAATTACAATGTGACTAATCCATCATGTGAATACATTATGTCTATGATATATTATGTATTATAATATTAAAATATTTATATATAAATATATAATATATATACTGATGTACCAATATTACTACTGTATTATATATTAATTATAATATATAATTATATGTATTATCAGTATATTGTTTATGCAGGTATTTGACTGTTAGCTGCAATATCACCCTAGCTTATTGTGTCTTCCAGGCATAGCATGCACAGAGTACAGATAATCTCCCTGGGACCATGACTTTAAATAGAAGAGACTTCATCTATTGCTTGGTGTCAACAGAACACCAGAGGAGGACTAGATCATTTCTATGTGGTTGGAAAATAGCAATCTGGCCCTAAGAACACTTCCATCAACACACCCTTCTCTGCCAAAATTACTCTTGCCTGGGCGTTTTCGACAAGTGGATCTAACTTCATTCCTGTTTGGTGAAACGGGAAAAATAGTTTGGGGGACACATGGTTGTAATCCAGTACACAGAATGAGCCATGGATTGAGAAATACTCTTTTTGAAGAAAATCATTTTATTTATCTATAGACATCAGAGACCACCAGCAAGTAAAGTAGCAGCTGTTGAAGGCATCTAGGGAAGTTCTTGTTTCAGCTATTATTTAAAAATTGCTATGAAAAAACATTCATATACAAGTTTTTGTGTGAACATAAGTTTTTATTTCTCTGGGATAAATGCTCAAGAATACAACTACTGGGTCATATAGTAATTATATATTTCTTTTTGTAAGAAATTGCAAAAATATTTTCATAGTAGTTACACCATTTTGCATTCCACCAGCAATGTATGAGTGATCCAACTTCTACGTGCCCTTGCCAAAATCTGGTGGTGTCACTGTTTTTTCTTTTAGCTATTCTGATAGGCATATAGTGATATCTATTTGCATTCCCCTGTGGCTTATGGTATTGGGAATCTTTTCATTTTCATGTGTTTCTCCCCCATCTGTATATCACTTTTGGTGAAATGTCTCTTCATATGTTTTGCCTATGTCTAATTTGATTGTTTTGTTGTTAGGTTTGGATAGTTCGTTATATATTTTTGTATGAGTCCTTTGTAAGAGATATGATTTTCAAGTATTTCCGCCATCTATAACTTGTCTTTTCATTCTCTTCACATGAACTTTCACAGAGCAAAGTTTTTTTGTGTTGATAAGTTTCAACATGTCAATTTTTGCTTTTTTGTTCTTTGCTTTCAACATCAAGTCTAAGAATTATTTCACTAGCCCTAGGTTCTGGAGTTTTTCACCTATTTTTTCTAGAATTATTATAGTTTTACATTTAAGTCTGTGATTATTTGCTAATTAATTCTTGTATACTGTGTGAGGGTTAGTTTGAGGTTCATTTTTTTTCCTCTATAGATATGCAATTGCTTCAGCACCAATTGGTGAAAAGATTGCTCTTTGTTCTTCTGCTCAATTGCATCTGAAACTTTGTCCAAAAACAGTTATGCATATTGATATGTATGTATTTCTAGTCTATGGCACTCTCTTTTGTTCCATCGATCTGTTTGTCCTTTTGCCAGTGCCACACTGGTTTGACTATGATAACAATATAACTTTAAAATCAGACAGAATGATTCCTTCCACTTTATTCTGCTCTATCAAGATTGTTTTAGCTATTTTAGTGCATGTGGCTTTCCACATAAGTTATAGAATACACTTGTCTATGTTTACAAAAAAAACTTTGCTGAGATTTTAATAGCAATTGCATTCAAATTATAGATCAATTTAGGGAGAACTGACATCTTTAATATGTTTTCTTCCATTTTATGAACACAGCATGTCTTTCCATTTATTTTTGTTTAATTCCTTTTATCACTATTTTGCAATTTTCAGCATACCTTATATGTTTTGTTAACTGTATACCTAAGTATTTGTCTTTCTTTGGAACATTTGTAAATGGTTTTGTGTTTTAAACTTTGGTTCCATGTGTCTGTTGTTAAAACATGGCAATGTGATTGATTTTTGTGTGCAACCTTGTTGAACTCATTTATTAGTTCTAGGAAATTTTTAAAGATTTCTTGAGGTTTTTGTTTTGTTTTATTTTAGCTGGAGTCTCACTCTGTCACCTAGGCTGGAGTGCAAGTGGCACACTCACAGCCACCACAGCCTGCTGGGCTCAGATGATACTTGTGCCTCAGCCTTCCAAGTAGCTGGAACTGCAGGCAAACATCACCAAGCTCAACTAATTTTTAAAAATTTATTGTAGAGATGAGTTCTCACCAAGTTTCTGAGGTTGGTCTGGAACCTCTGGGCTCAGGCAGTCCTCTCGCCTCAGCCTCTCAAAGTGCTGGGATTACAGGTGCGAGCCACTGCACCCGGCTTGAGATTTTCAATGTAGACAATCAGATCATCTGGAAATATACAGCTTTATTTTTTCCAATTCCAACTTTATGTCTTTTTTTCCCTTTATCCTGATTTGTTTCAGTGATTGGAACTCAATAAAGAGTACATCCCTGTCTTGTTCATGATCACAGAAGAAAAGTATTAAATCTTTCATCATTACAATGTTAGTTGTAAGATATCAGGGTAGATATTCTTTATGACATCCATCTAGCTGATAGAATCCTCTTCTAAAATTAGTTTGCTAAGAACTTCTTTTCCTTTTAAAAATTAAGTGTAGAGGTTATCTTAATTCTATCTTGAATGTTAATTCACCATGTTGACTTTGGATAAAACCTAGTTTCCAGAATGCTTCTAGGATTTCTATTTTATTTACTATTCCTTGTGTAAGAACATGTACTTACCATACATCCTGCCTCTATGTCAAAACAACCTTGATGTCATCATACTTACCATATGTCCTGCTTTTAAGCAATTGTCCTACACATCCCTTCTGAATCTCATATACCCTTTCCATATATGCCGTATATGTATAGTATAAGCCTGGGACGTGAGGGGTAATGGCATGGGGTTCCACCATCTTGTCTTGCTGCCTCCCGAATTATAGGCATGATTCCTGTTTGTGAGTCCCTATTAAATGTTTCTTTCTGAGAAAGTGGCTATTTTGGTGGGGGTCTCTTAGCTTCCTCAGACTTTTGGGAGTAGGTTTGCATAGACTTGCTTACCGTGGAACATTAAGGTGAATTTCATATAACATAAAATTTTGAAGTGAACAATTTAGTTGCATTTGAGATTCATCCATGTTGTAGTATGTATCAGTACTTCATTGCTTTTATGGCTGAATAATATTCCATTGAGTTAATATGCCACATTTTGTTTATTCATCCATTAATGGACATTTAAGATGTTTTCACCACCTTTTGTCTATCTGCAAATAGGGCTGCTATGAACATTTATGAACAAGTGTTGTCAATTATTGAGGGTATATACCTAGAAATGATATTGCTGGGTTATGTCACTTTTTTTTTTTTTTTTGAGTTGGGGTCTTACTCTGTCGCCCAGGCTAGAATCCAGTGGCATAATCACAATGATCATGGCTACAGCAGCCTTGACCTCCTGGGCTCAGATGATTCCTCCACCTCAGCATCTGGGGTAGCTGGGACTACAGGTGTGTGCTACCACATCTGGCTAATGAAAAAAATTTTTTTGTGGAGATGAGGTTTTACTATATTGCCCAGGCTGGTCTTGAACTCCTGGACTCAAGCAATCCACTTGCCTTCAACTCCCAAGTTCTGGAATTATAAGCATGAGTCACTGTGACTGAACTGGTGATTTTATACGTAACTAACTGAGGAACTGACAGATTGTTTTCCTTGAGAGGCTGAACTATTTTACATTCTTACCAGCAATGTACAAGGATCCCAATTTCTCAATATCTTCACCAACACCACCTCATTCTTTTTTATAACCATAGATAATAGCTATACTCATTCCTAGTGGGTATCCTGAAGCAGTCTCGCATTATGGTTTGATTTGCATTTCCCCAACCAATGAGTAATGATCTTATGTGTCTTTTCATGTGCTTGTCCATTTATTTATTGTCTTTGGGAAAATGTCTATTTTAGTCATTTTTCTATTTAAAAATTTGGATTGTTTGGCTTTGGGTTGATGACTTGTACAAGTTCTTTACATATTATAGATACTAGACCCTTATCAGATATATGATTTGCAACTATTTTCTTCCATTCTGTTCTTTTTGCTTTCTTGAAAATGTCCTTTGATGAAAGTTTTTAATTTTGAGAAAATCTAGTTTATCTATTTTTTCTTTTGTTGTGCTTTCAATGTCATATCTAAAAATCCATGGCCAAATTCAAGGTTATGAAAATTTATCCCTATGTTTTCTTCTAAGTGTTTTATAAAGTTTAATTCTTGCATTTAGGTCATTGGTTTATTAGAACTTAATTTTTGTATATGGTGTGAGATAGGGATCTGACTTCCTTCTTTACATGTACATATCCAGTTGTCTTGCACTTTATATTTATTTTATTTTATTTTATTTGAGTTGGAGTCTCACTCTGTCACCCAGACTGGAGTGCAGTGGCCGCTCCCAGCCACCGCAGCCTCAACCTGCTGGGCTCCGGTGATCCTTCCGCCTCAGCTTTCCGAGTAGCTGGAACTACAGGTGCCCGCTACCATGCTTGGCTAATTTTTTTTATTTATTATAGAGATGAGGTCTCGTCAAGTTGCCCAGGTGGGTCTCGAACCCGCGGGCTCAGGCAATCCACTCACCTCAGCCTCCCAAGGCGCGGGATTACAGGCTGAGCCACCGAGCCCGGCTTGCACTTTTTATTAAAGAGAATATTCTTGCCAAGTTCAGTGGTTCACACTTGTAATCCTAGCACCTTGAAAGGCTGAGGAGGTAAGATCACTGGAAGCTAGGGATTTAATAGCAGCCTGGGCAACCTAGCGAGACACTGTATAAAAATTTTTTTTAATTGTCTGGCATGGTGATGTGCACCAGTAGTCCCAGATACTCAGGAGGTTGAAGTGGAAGGATCAGCTGAGCCCAGTAGTTCAAGGTTGCAGTGAGCTGTGGTTGTGCCGCTGCATTCTAGCCTGGGTAACAGAGAGGGACCCTGCCCCGCCCCCAAAAGGAAAATATAATATCCTTCTACTAATTTGGGGCTTATTTTATTCTTTGTCCTCCATAGTTCTCTAAGGTATAAAATTAGGTTATTGATTTGTGATCTTTTTTGATGTAGGCAACTATAACTATAAGTTTCCCTCCATGCACTGATTTTGCTGCTTCCCATAAGTTTTGGTATGTTGCGTTTTACTTTTGATTTATTGTAGAGATGAGGTCTCCCGCTACCACGCCTGGCTAATTTTTTTTATTTATTGTAGAGATGAGGTCTTGCCAAGTTGCCCAGGCAGGTCTCGAACTCGTGGGCTCAGGCAATCCACTCACCTCGGCCTCCCAAAGTGCTGGGATGACTGGCTGAGCCACCGAGCCTGGCCTTGCCTGATGTTAACATAGACATTCTGGCTCTCCTTTTATTACTGAAAAGGAGTGTACTTTTTCATCATTTTACTTGCAATATGTTTGTATCTTTGGATCTAAAATAAGTCTCTTGTAGATAGCACATAGTTGGATCGGTTTTTTAGAAAATTCCAACCGGGCTTGGTGGCTCAGGCTGTAATCCCGTGCTTTGGGAGGTTGAGGTGAATGGATTGCCTGAGCCTGCGGGTTCAAGACCCGCCTGGGCATCTCTACGATAAATCAATGAATCAATCAATAAATAAAAATTTAAAAATTCCTTCTATCAGTTTCTGCCTTTTAATAGTAACTTTAATTTTTCAAATAATTAAAAGGATTACTGATAAGAAAGCACTCATTTCTACCTTTTGCTATTGTTTTCTACAAGTTTTTTTTTTTTTTTTTTTTTTTTGAGTTGGAGTCTCACTCTGTCACCCAGACTGGAGTACAGTGGCCGCTCCCGGCCACTGCAGCCTCGACCTGCTGGGCTCCGGCGATCCTTCCACCTCAGCCTTCCAAGTAAGCAGAATGACAGGCATGCGCTACCACACCCGGCTGTTTTTTTGATTTATTGTAGAGATGAAGTCTTGCTCATCTCAAACCCACAGGCTCAGGCAATCCACTCACCTCAGCCTCCCAAAGGTGTGGGATTACAGGCTGAGCCACCCAACCTGGCTTCTACAAGTTTTATATCCTTTCTGTTCCTCAAATAGTCCTTCTTTTGTATTTGCTGATTTTATTTTTAGTGTACCATTATGATTCCCTCCTTGTTTTCTTTTCTGTGTATATTTTGTTGTTTTTGTTTGTGGTTGCTCTGATAATTACAACTAACATCCATGTGTTTAGAGAGTTTCATATTATCTTTCTGTTATTTATTTGTAGTTTGGTTCCAATATGTCAGAAAGCATACTGTGTAAAATTTCAATTGTTATACATTTGTTGAGGTTGTTTTATGATCCAGGGTATGGTCTATCTTGTTGAATGTTCCATGAACAACTGAAAAAAATGCATATTCTGCTTATTGGGCGAAGTGATATGTAACTCCATAACTAGTTGATTGTATTTATTGCTAATCTGGCTAGTAACTCTGTAATTTGCTGAGAAATCATGTTGAATACTCCAGTGATAACTGTGGAGTTGTCCAGAAGGCTGCTTGAGCCCAGAAGTTGGAGGCTGCAGTGAGCTATGATCATGCCACTTCATGCCAGCATAGACAATATTATGGGAGGTCAAGTTTAATTCTTCTGCTAGGCCATTTTCCCAGCACCATTTATTGAATAGGACATTCTTTCCCCCATTGTTAATTTTTGTCAGCTTTGACAAAGATCAGTTGGTTGCAGGTATGTGGCTTTATTTCTAGGTTCTCTAGTTTGTTCCATTTAGTTTGTTCCATTTTTGTACCAGTATCATTCTGTTTTAGTTGCTATAGTCTTGTAGTATAATTTGAAGTTAGGCAATGAGATATCCCTGCATTTTTTTTTTTTTTTTTTTTTTTTTTAGTTAGGATTGCTTTGATTATTTGGGCTCTTTTTGAGTCCATATAACTTTGATTGTTTATTCTAGTTTTGTGAAAAATGACATTGGTAGTTTGATAGAGACTGTGTTGAATCTGTAGATTACTTTGGGTAATATGGTCATTTTAACAATTGATTATTCTAATTCATGAGCATGAGATGTTCTTCCATTTGTTTGTGTTACTTACATCAGTGTTTTGTAGTTCTCCATGTAGAGATCTTTTACCTCGTTGGTTACATGTATTCCTAGGTATTTTATTTTTATATGTAGTTATTGTAAATGGGATTGTGCTCTTGATTATTTTTCTTAGCTTGAACAGTGGCTCATGCCGGTAATCCCAGTACTTTGGTAGGCAGAGGTGAGAGGACTGCCTGAGCCCAGGGGATCAGCCTGGGCAGCTTGGGAAGATCTCATCTCTACAATAAATTTAAAAATTAGCAGGTTGTGGTGGCCAGTGCCTGTAGTTCCAGCTACTTGGAAGGCTGAGGTAGAAGGATCACCTGAGCCCAGCAGGTCAAAGTTTCAGTGGCCATGAACATGCCCCTGCACTCCAACCTGGGTTTTATACTGACACTCTGACTCAAAAAAAAAAGACTACTTCTTTTGTATGCTGATTTTGTATCCTGAACTTTACTCAGGTTTTTTGTTTTTTAATCAGGTGTAGGAGGAGTCTTTAGAGTTTTCTAAGAATATAATCATTCATGTCATCAGCAACAGGGATAGTTTGAATTCCTCGCTGATTTGAATGCCTTTTATTTCTCTTGCTGATGGCTCTGCTAGAATTCTAGTACAATGTTGAATAGGAGTGGTGATAGTGAATATCATTGTCTTATTCCAGTTTTGATGGTAAATGATTTCAATTTTTCTCCATTAAGTATGATGTCAGCTGTGAGTTTTTCATATATGGCTCTAATTTTGAAATATGCTCCTTCAGTGCCTAGCTTGTTCAGAGTTTTTATCATGAAGGAATGCTGGATTTTATCAAATGCCTTTTGTTTTGAGTTGGAGTCTCACTCTCTCAGGCTGGAGTGCAGTGTCACATTCATGGCCACCACAGCCTTGACCTCTGGACTCAGGTGATCCTTCTGCCTCAGACTTCCAAGTAACTGTAACTACAGGCATGTGCCACCATGCCTGGTGATTTATTGTAGAGATGAAGTCTTGCCAAGTTGCCCAGGTTGGTTTTGAACCTGTGGGCTCAGGAAATCCTTTTACCTCAGCTTCCCAAAGTGCTGGGATTATAGTGTGAGCCAAACTGCGCAGCCTTAAATGCCTTTTCTGCATCTATTGAGAAGATCGTATGGTTTTTGTTTTTTACTCTGTATATGTGATGAATCACATTTTTTTGATTTGCAGATATTGAACCATCCTTGCATCCCTGGAATAAAACCTACTTGATCATGGTGGATTATTTTTTTGATGTGCTGTTAAATCCCAGTTTGTGGGTATTTTGTTGAAAATTTTTGCATCTATGTTCATCAGAGATATTGGCCAGTTTTCTTTGTTGTTGTTGTTGTGTCCTTGCCTGATTTTGGTATCAGGGTGATACAGGTTTCATAGAATGAACTAGGGAGGAGTCTATCCTTGATTTTTTTCTGGAATAGTTTCAGTAAGATTTGTACCATCTTTTCTTTGTACATCTGGTAAAGTTTGGCTGTGAATTTGTGCTTTTTTTGTTGCTGTTGGAAGATTTTTTTAAATTACTGATTCAATTTCATTGCTCATTATTGGTCTATTCAGGTTTCTTTCTTCTTCTTCTTCTTCTTTTTTTTTTTTTTTGAGTTGGAGTCTCTGCCACTCAGGCTGGAGGGCAGTGGCATGCTCCTGGCCACCACAGTCTCAACCTGCTGAGCTCAGGTGATCCTTCCACCTCAGCCTTCTAAGTAACTGGAACAACAGGCATGCGCCACCATGCCTGGCTAACTATTTATTTATTTATTTATTGTAGAGATGAGGTCTTGCCAAGTTGCCCAGATTGGTCTCAAACCCATGGGCTCAGGCAATCCTCTCACCTCAGCCTCCCAAAGTGCTGGGATTATTGGCATGAGTCACTGAGCCCAGACTATTCAGGGTTCTATTTTTTCCTGGTTCAGTCTTGGGTGGTCGCATGTTTCCAGATATTTAGCTATTTCCTCTAGGTTTGCCACATAAGTACTCTCAGTAATCTCTAATGATCTTTTGTATTTCTATGATATCAGTTATAATGTCACCTCTGTCATTTCTGGTTGTATGTATTTGAGTCTTTTCTCTTTTTTTTCTTGATAGTCTAGCTAGCAATGGGTCAATTTTGTTTATCCCTTTGAAGTATCAACTTTTTGATTCATTGATCCTTTTAATCTTTTTTTGGTCTCAGTCTCATTTAGTTTTCTTTATTCTTTGTTGTTTCTTTTCTTCTGCCAGCTTGGGGTTTAGATGATTCTTCTTTTTCTGCTTCCTTGAGATGTGAGGTTAAACTGTTGATTTCAGATCTGTCTTTTTATGTGAGTTTTTAATGGTATAAACTTTCCACTCAGCACTGCCTTTGCTGTATATCAGAGGTTTTGGTATGTTGTGTCTCTGTTTTCATTTGCTTCAACAATATTTTTTAAATTTATGCCTTAATTTTGTTGTTTACCCAAAGAGCAAGTTGTTCAGTATCTATGTAGTACCATAGTTTTAGGAGTTTCTCTTCATATTGATTTCTGATTTTATTCCACTGCTGTCTGAGAAGATGCTTGGTATAATTTTGATTTTTTAAAATTTATTGAGACTTGCTTTTAAAAAAAATAGAGAAAGGATCTTGCTATGTTATCCAGGCTTGTCTTGAACTCTTGGACTCAAATGAGCCTCTTTCCTCGGTTTCCCCAAATGCTGGGATTACAGGCATGAGTCACCGAACCTAGCCTGTTTCCTCTTATTCTCATTCCTCTTTTTCTCTTTTCCTGCCTTTTTAAGGGTTACTTGGATGTTTTAGGGGATGCTTCTTGGTTTATTTGCAGTATTTTTGAGTTTATCTCTTTGTATGGTTTGCAGTGGCTGCTCTGGTATTAAAATACACATGCATGACATATCACAGTCTATTATTACATTTTACCATTTTGAATGATGTATGGGAACCTCATGTCCATTTAGGCCCCTTCACCTTCCTACTTTTAATCAGCATTGTCTTGAGTATCAGATGTTGTTCTAGTCCTAGCTACTTGGGAGGCTGAAGCAGGAGGATCACTTGAGCCCAGAAATTCAAAGTTGAGTGAATTATGATGTGAGCTATGATGGTGCCACTGCACTCCAGATGACAGAGTAAGACTGTGTCTGTTAAAAAAAATTGAGTTTAGCATAGTAATTAATTCTTCAATAATTACTGTGAGTTCCAACTATGGAAAATACAGGACAGAATCCATTTCTAAATTGTTTAACTTTGTGCAAATTACCTCACATATCACTTTTCCTTGAGGGTTTTTTTTTCCCCTAGTGAAATATTATTGCCTGAAACTTAAGAGCCTTTGGGAAATATTGAACAGAAATAAATCTGGAAAGCAATATATAATAGTATTGTAGATGCTGTGTTCAATATTTCATTGGATTTATACCAAAAATCAGATAGCTGATCATCCTTAAATTTATAAAATTCATCATAGGCCAGGCACATTGGCTCAAGCCTATAATCCCAGCACTTTGGGAAGCCAAGGCGAGAGGATTGCCTGAGCCCGTGGGTTTGAGAACAACCTGGGCAACTTGGTGAGACCTCATCTCTACAATAAATCAAAAAATTAGCCGATCATGGTGGCACATGCCTGTAGTTCCAGCTACTTGGAAGGCTAAGGCCGAAGGATCGCCTGAGCCCAGCAGGTTGAGACTGTGGTGGCCGGGAGCATGCCACTGCCCTCCAGCCTGGTTGACAGAATGAGACTCCCACTCAAAAAAAAAAAAAAAAATTCATCATAAACACATCATAAAGGATGCCTTTCTCTGTGCCCTCTGCACATTGCCATTTTATAAAAATGAATAATACTTAGACTACCATATAACTGATAGTTAATGATATGCTGATGATTGGTTAAAAGCAAAGTAATACATGGACACCAGAGACACAGGCAGCCTCCTCTCAAAATTGAAAATCGGAATATATATAATATACAACATTGAAAATTGGGATATATATTATGTTTTTCAAATAATTAAATTACAAAGAAAATAAATACCAATTAAAGCAGGTATGTAATTTTGGGTTTTTTTATTTTTATTTTTGAGTTGAATTCTCACTCTATTGCCCAGGCTGGAGTACAGTGGGACACTCACGGCCACCGCAGCCTCAACCTACTAGGCTCAGGCAATCCTTCCTCCTTGGCCTTCCAAGTAGCTGGAACTGCAGGCATGCGCTACTATGCCTGGCTATTTGTTTGTTTATTTATTTATTTATTGTAGAGATGAGGTCTCACCAAGTTGCCCTGGCTGGTCTTGAACCTGTGGACTCAGGCAGTCCTCTCACTTCGGCCTCCCAAAGTGCTGGGATTATAGGCGTGAGCCACCATGCCCGGCAGGTATATAATCTTAAGGCAAAATGAGTCCCTCTTTAGAACTTTACTATTAATCTGATTGAAGGAATGTAACTACAGAAATAATGCAAACAAACGAAAGGTAAAATGAAAGTATATGGCAACCAGAGGAGAGCAGAAGGAGTTACAGCATAGAAGCCTAAGAAAGACTTGGTCATGCCATCATGGCATGATCCTGCTATGTTCAGACAACCTGTCTACTCAAGTCTAGCCCTGCAGTGAAGACAAATGCACTTGCTCTTCCTACCACCTTAACAATGGTCATGAAGATCATCCAGCTTGCTCTGTAAACTCTGAGTCCATATTTACCAAGCAACTTCTGACCGTAACTTATCTCTCATGAGTATTAGACCACAAGAATATGTGCAGATCAAGGATTTCCAGCATTTGTTTAGTCTATTTGAAAGTTATATTTTGTAATTATAAATTAATATATCAGTATTATGGTATTGTATATATTTTAATCCTTGTTGGTTTGGTTAATCTGATTCAACCCCTAAATCCAGTCACATCAAGGTGTAGTAATATCTGAATTTGCAAACTTCTAAAGCGGAGAACTAAACCTGCAACATGGTGACTATCAAGAAATTGTTACCCGATCTGTATGGTTAGATATCTAATACTCCTCAAACCTTTCATTTCACTGAGCCATTCTCAATTTCGTTTATCATTTTCCATTTTTAACAATAAGCAGACATGTAGGCTTAGCTGTCTCAAAGGTTTGACATCTGACAGTGTTGTGCAGCATTCATTGTTTATTTAAAAGAATAATGAAGTATGGAGATTTTTAGAAGACTAAAATGAAGTCCTTCCAAACACATAAATCAAAATACCCTAGGAGTTAAGGTACCAAAATCTGCCATTTTTTAATTTGTTGTTGTTGTTCTGAGAGATATGGTCTCACTATGGAGTCCAGGCTGGCCTCAAACTCTTGGGCTCAAGCTATCCTCCTACCTCAGTCTCCTGAGTTGCTGGAATTACAGGTTGGCATCACCATGCCCTGTTGAAGTTCTACAAGCCTGATACTACACTCTATAACGTTCCTTCTTATCTTTCTCTTTATTCTCTAGTCAGCATCCCCTTCGTATATTTTTGAAGACATTAAACGTTTTGAAGTAGATACTGCAAATATTTCAGAACCCAGGAGTTAAGCGAATTGTATATCATCTTTTCAACAGTAAGGTTATGGGACTGTTTACTGGTGTATGACAAAAGCATTGAGAACTGCACAGATGAAGGTGTAATGAAGTATTTATTATAGGATATGCCTTGGAACTGGTATATTCCAAGATATGCCATGGAACATGACTCTTAGTACTTGTGACAAAAACCTATGGAAGAGAAAATGCAGCACAATATGCAAGTAAAATCCCTTAGGGTATCTACTATTTACAAAATAGACTCTGCCTTTTTAACATTACGTTCATGGCTGGTTAAATAATCCAGGTAAACCTCGTTTTATTGAGCTGATAATAATGAGTTTTCTATAATGACCAATCTAGTTGGATAAACTCTTTTTAGTTCCTGTCCTATCAATATGAGGGGGTGAGGGGGAAGGGTTGGTGAAATACCCTATACTGAACGTTTTCCATGTAAATCTCAATTTGTGTAAGACTATTATAATTTGTTGATTTAACATGAAATTTAAGCTACAGGCAATGAGGAGGAATAAAAGGAAATATTTAGGCTGTAACAGAGCTCTTTAGAGTTCTTTATTTTGCAACAGTTAACTCTCTGCTATCTTTCTAAAAGATAAAGAGAAAAACTCTCAGTGCCCCGCTATAGTGAGAGACGTGATTTATAATAGCATCATTATTCCATAATTGCAAATACTGTTCGGCTATCTGAGAAAATATCTAGTAAGGGCATCAGAATTAATTCTGGAGGGCAGTGGGTTGCTATAACAACCAGAAAAAAATTAGTGTAATAATAGCTCTCACTCAAAGCTGAAGAACTTACTAAATGATGAGAGCTGTAAATGCAGATATTTGTCATATAAATTCAAGCAAGCAACAAACACATTCATTTATTTATTCTTTTATGAACACCAACTCCAGGCCTGGCACTATGCAAGGAACTAGTGAAAGAGATGCGATCCCTTCCATGATGGAGTGAACATTCTAATGAAGGACACATATAATAAAGATTAAAAAAAACAAAACCAGATAGGCGGGGCACGGTGGCTCACTCCTATAATCCCAGCACTTTGGGAGGCCGAGGTGAGAGATTGCTTGAGCTCACAGGTTCAAGATCAGCTCTGGCAACTTGGCGAGACCTCATCTCTTCAATAAATCAAAAAATTAGCTGGGCATGGTGGTGCATGCCTGTAGTTCCAGCTACTTGGAAGGATGACGTGGAAGGATCGCCTGAACCCAGCAGGTCGAGGCTGCAGTGGCCGGGAGCGTGCCACTACACGCCAGCCTGGGCAACACATGAGACTCCAACACACACACACACACACACACACACACACACACACACACACACAGATCAACTCCATAATCTCAGCATGTAGGAAAGGCCCTACAGGAAAGAAAGCAAGAGACCTTGATACTGGACAGGCAGAGAAGGGTTGATCCACTATAAGAGCTGGAAAGGCACCTGATCATACTGCAAATCTTGCCTTTAAGGCTATATCAGCTTCAGTAAAGTGAAGGAACAAAGAATGGGGTCTTACAGTCTTTATTAATAAAAATAACTTAAGGTAAGACATATCACTTCTAACCAAAATATAATCATTTTTTTTGCTAGAAGAGCTTAACATGTATAATTCTCAGAATTCCCCTACAATTGGGTGATTTCAATATGAAAATAAGAGCTGTTTGTGTGTTTTAAAAACAAGTATTGTTTCATTGCATCTTTATTCATAATATTCCCAAACCAGAGACCAAATGTCCTTCAATGGACAAATGGTTAGACAAACTGTGTTACATACGTACTATTGAATACTATTTGGCAATAAAAAGGAAAAGAGCCATTGAGATATAATTCACATACCATAAAGTTAATCTTTAAAAGTGTACAGTTAAGTGGTTTTTAGCATACTACCATATGAAAATTATTTAGATATCTAAACTGTTTAGATATTTGTGCAAAAACCACTCCTAATCCCAAAACATTTTTATCATCCCCAGAAGAAATTAGTCATTACTCTCTATTTCCACCTAACCATTCATGTATCGGTGCTCCAGTCCAAGGCAACCACTAATCTACTCTTTCTTTCTATGGATTTGCTGGTTCTAGATATTTCATATAACTGGAATCAGTTTTTGGCTTCTTTCTGTCTTTGGCCTCTTTCACTTAACATAATGTGCTCAAGGGTCATCCATGTTATAGCTTATATCAGAGCTCTATTCATTTTTATGGATAAATAAAATTCCATTGCATTAATATTGACCTTTTGTTCATCCTGTGAAAGAAAAAAAATAGAATCTCAGGACGTGAAACTCACAGTGCCAAAGGGAAAGTTAAACTTGTTGAACTGAATCACGCAAAACAAACAAAACACCGCCTTCCTTTTGTTCCCAGATAGCTGCACTTCCACATGCTTACTTTATCTGATATGAAATATAGATTTACTGAGCCTGAAATGAATGCATAATGGACTTTTCCTCTATTCCTTCTTTTCACATGTAAAATGATGGCGGAGCACTAATCAAAACTTTACAAGAATGTTATCGCTACCTTTTCTCAGTTTTTCCCTCTTCTTTCACCCCCACCTCCCCGCTTACTGTCTCCCCTTTAAATATTGGGCACAGTGGCTCATGACTGTAATACCAGCACTTTGGGAGGCAGAGGTGAGAAGATTGCCTTAGTCCAGGGGTTCAAGGCCAGCCTGGGCCACTTGGCGAGACCTCATCTCTACAATAAATCAAAAAATTAGCGGGGTGTGGTGGCGTGGGCCTGTGGTTCCAGCTAATTGGTAGGCTGAGGTAGGAGGATCACCTGAGCCCAGCAGGTCAAGGCTGAGGTACCCGTGAGCGTGCCACTGCACTCCAGCCTGGGTAATGCAGTGAGACTGTGACCCCAAAATAATAAACAAACAAACAAGCAAACAAATAATAACTATTGAAGTTCTCAAAATTCTCTTTAGGAAAAGCACTGGTCACAGATCCTACTATTTATCCTATTTAGCCTCACCTTGGCTAAATAATACAACCCCTAATTGGTTGAGATCTGACTCAGTCAGTTTTTGGTTTACAGTCTATCAGTTGATAGGCCTTTGGGTTTTTTCTCCTTTTTGTTGGTTTTGAATAGTGCTGCTGTGAACATTTGTGTACTAGTTATTTGCTGTATATATATTTTCAAATCTCTTGGGTCTAGACCTAGAATTGGAATTGCTGAGTCATATGGTAACTCTATGTTTAACTTTTGGAGGAACTGCAAACTGTTTTTCAAAGCAGCTTTACCATTTTATACTCTCACCAGCAAATATGAGACTTTCGGTTTTTCTATATCCCTGTCAACACTTGTTATTTTCTGTTTTTTGGTTTATTTTGTGTTTGTCTTTTCACATCATATGGGTAATGTGCTGACATCATAACAAGGTTTGAAGAAGGCACATCTCACACATGAGCATAAATCCACAATCATCACGTTTATGAACTACAAAAGGATCTGCTTTTATTATTTTTTTTATAGCCATCCAAGTAGGTGCAAAATGATATCTCATAGTGGCTTTGATTTGTATTTCTCTATTGTATTGAGTACGTTTTCATATGCTTCTTGGCCATTTGTAGATGTTCTTTGAAGGAATATCTGTTCAAACCCTTTCTCTATTTTTTCAGTTAATTTGTTTTTTTATAGTCGAATTGTATCAGTTCTTTACATATTCTAGACACAAGTCCCTTATGAGATATATGATTTGCAAATATTAAATAAATGCCCCTATGTACATCAAGCTATTTGCATAGAATGTATTCTGAAATAGGTCAAATAAAGAAAAGTCTTGATAATGGAGATTGTCAGACAGGCCAACTTGTGACAATTTCTCTGGGGATGGGACTTTTTGGGGACCCCCCTAGTTCATTCTGCTTTCTCCAGTGGCTGCTAGTTTTCACAGCTATTATAAATATATGAAGCTGTTGAGTTTCAAGCCTTCCATAGAGCTGAGGAAAGTGTATAAAATTACAGCAAATGAAAACACCACAGCCTTTCTTTCATTTTTTTTAAACGTTTGTCAGATTATAATAAAGGATATTGCAAAAGATATAGATGAAGAGATGTGTTCGGTGAGGTATGGGGGAAGGGTAGCAGAGCTTCCATGCCCTCCTGGGGAGAGCCACCTTTTCAGTAAGATCCACATGTTCAAATCTCCAGAAGCTCCCCAAACCTAATCCTCTTGGGTTTGCTTTTTTGTTTTGAGTTGGCGTCCCACTCTGTCGCCCAGGCTGGAGTGCAGTGGCACACTCACAGCCACCCCAGCGTCGACCTGACGGGCTCCTGCGATCCTTCTGCCTCAGCCTTCCAAATAGCCGGAACTACAGGTGCGTGCTACCACGTCCGGCTAATTTTTTGATTTATTGTAGAGATGAGGTCTCGCCAAGTTGCCCGGGCTAGTCTTGAACCCGTGGGCTCAGGCAATCCACTCTCCTCGGCCTCCCAAAGTGCTGGGATTACAGACTGAGCCACCGCGCATGGTTGTTCTCTTGGGTTTTTAATGGACGCTTCAAGACTTCAGCATTTCTCTCCCCAAAATGTAGGGTGGGACCTTCTCTGGGGAGGATCTTACGACCCCCAATCAGAAGATAGGGAAGTTTAGAATCCTGCCTTGGAGCCCGTGAAAAAAGGGCAGGAAAAGGTCAAAGAGATTATGCTTTCTGAGTCCCTGAGGACTAACACTCAACATTGCAATAGAAGACTGTAACAAGAGCTATGGGGGTTATGAGCCAGGAACCGATATGTACCTTAATACCCCAGATTATCGCCACAGGCTATTTCCTGGTTTTCAACCATAGATCCTTCACATCAGGAAAAAATATACATATAATCATGAATTAGTCCAGTCCATCATACTGCATGACTGTCTTCCAGGGTGAGGCCACATAAGTTTGCAGGTTCCCACTGATCACTTTCACCTTTAGTGAATGATCTCAGCACAGCAGCTATTTCGTACCATAGGTGACCACGTGGCCACCCAGAAATCAAAGGTTCCCTCATACCCTACCCTTTCACCCTTTCTTTTCCCATATCACATGTTTCTCGTTTCTCAAGCATTCATGAACAGAGCTAACACGAGAAAAAGAAACGACCAGGGTTCTTAGACATTTAGGAAATGGCTACATGTTTTAAGAATCCTTGACTTGGCGCGGGCCGGAGCGGCTCACCTGGCACGCCCGGACAAGCCAGCAGGCGGTGGGGGGAGGGGGATCCCGGGACAGGGAGGTGGGGCCGGGGGCGGTTCCACCCCGAGGCCAAGACAGGCCCGTGGGCGCCCCCGGCTCGGCCTCTGATACCTTCCCCCCGGGTGATGGCGAAGGGGGCGCGGCCTTACCTGCCGCCCGCAAATCATCTTCCTCCTTAGGGCCCGAGTCGGGCTCCCTTCTGACCTGCTGCTAGACCTGTGGGGTCAGTGCAGCTCCTAGGCTGGTCCTTCCCTGGGACAAGAGGCTTCGGCTGTCGTTGATCAATACACCCTAAAAAAGGAGAGGGGCAATGAGATGGATTTCACAACAGAACAGGATGGTTTAAGAGGGTATTACCCCATCCCGGGGCGGGGAGAGGGAGGGGGCATCTCGCAGCTGCATTTCTCAACTGGGTCATAGCACAAATGTTTGTCTTTCCTTCTGCGGGGAGAAATTAAAATTAAATTAAATTTTGAAAAAAGAATCCTTGACTTTCCAGAGACCGCAAGCATTATATCAGCATGGTAACTTTAAAGTTGATTCAAGCGATAATTAAAATCTCATAATAAATCTACACGGGCTTTCGAAAAATTTAGAATGCATTTTGAAATAAAATACGACATGATCGTATCTTTAACCTCATCTCTACAATAAATCAAAAAATCAGGCAGGCGTGGTAGCGCATGCCTGTAATTCCGGCTACTTGGAAGGCTGGGGTGGAAGGATCGCCGGAGCCCAGCAGGTTGAGGCTGCGGTTGCACTCCAGTCTGGGCGACCGAGTGAGGCTCCAACTCAAAAAAAAAAAAAAAATTAGTACTGTAATGCTATGCAACTTAATTCAGACTTAGAAACTATTTTATTGCTTCTTAAGCATTCATTCAATTCTTATTTAGTGAATATGCAGAACAAGGTAATAGTTGGGAAAGGACATCTTACTCTTACTTTGATATATTTAATATCATAACTGAATTTAAATATAAAAATAGGCCAGGCACGGTGGCCCACGCCTGTTGTACCAGCACTTGGGAGGTGAAGGCAAAAGGATTGCCTGAGCCCAGGGGTTCGAGACCAGTCTGGGCAACTTGGGAAGATCTTGCCTCTACAATAAATCCAAAAATAGCCAGGTATGGTGACACATGTCTGTAATTCCAGCTACTTGGAAGGCGGAGGCAGAAGGATAGCTGGCCATGAGTGTGCCACTGCACTCCAGCCTGGGTGACAGAGTGAGACTTCTACGCTAAATAAATAAACAAATTAATTAATTAATATTATTAAATTTGTCCAATGCTTTCATTGAGATTATTGTATCTGAATTGAAATGGTCAAAATAAAATACTAAAAATAAAAATAATATAAATACTAAACAATACTAAAATACAAGCATAGTATAATATTAAAATATTATATGGCTTAATATTTTTAAATATTTCATCATTAAAGGTTTGGTTGGATTTTATTTTGAATTAAAAACAATTTTTTTTTTTTAGTTGGAATCTCGCTCTGTCACCCAGGCTGGAATGCAGTGGCACGCTCACGGCCACCGCAGCCTCGACCTGCTGGGCTCAGGTGATCCTTCCACTTCAGCCTTCCAAGTAGCTGGAATTACAGGCATGTGCCACATGCCTGGCTAATTTTTTGATTTATTATAGAGATGAGGTCTCTCCAGTTTGCCCAGGCTGGTCTCGAACCTATGGCTCAGGCAATCCTCTCACTTTGGCCTCCATGGGGATTATAGGCATGAGCCACTGCGCCTGGCAAAAACAATTTTTAATATTCTTTCTCCTTGTTTTTTTTTTTCCTTCTTTTTTTTTTTTTTTTTAGTAGGAGTCTCACTGTCGTGTGTAGTGGCATGATCATGGCTCACTGCAGCCTCTGCCTCCTGAGCTCAGGCAATCCTCCTGCCTCAGCCTCCTGAGTATCTGGGACTATAGGCACATGCCACCACATCAGACTAATTTTTTTGTAGAGGCAAGGTGTCACTATGTTGCCCAGGCTGGTCTCAAACTCCTGGGCTCAAGCAATCCTCCTGCCTCACCTCCCAAAGTGCTGAGATTATAGGCATGAACCACTGCACCTAGCTTCTTTCTCCATTGTTCTAAGATGACTTTACTTCAAATCTGGGCCTCTAAAGTCTGTACTTAGATTCTGAGTTCTGAGTAAGGAGTCCAGAAATTCCATATTAAGTGTCTTACGTTTCACCAGATTGGGGGACCAAATCCAGATTGGAGGGCCAAATAAATCTCAAGCAGAACCATAGTGATTTTACTTTCCAAGTCCTGTGTTTAAGGTAGTACTCAGCAGGCAAGAGCATGCCCTAGAAAGTGCCTTGATTTAAGAGACAGGAAACACGGTTCTAATTCCAGTCTTACTACTAACTTGCAGTGTCACCCCTGGTCAATTATTTGAAGTTCTCTGGACTTAAATAAGAAAACTGAGCCGTAATAGTCTATGATTCTGACCAAAAAAATCAAGAATCAACTTATGATTAAGAACAAGAGGCCAGGATCAGTGGCTTAGCCTATAATCCCAGCATTTTGGGAGGCCGAGGAGAGTGGATTGCCTGAGTCTGTGGGTTCGAGAATAGCCTGGGCAACTTGGCAAGACCTCGTCTTGACAACAAACTAGCCAGGCGTGGTGGCACAGACCTGTAGTTCCGGTTATTTGGAAGGCTGGGGTGGAAGGATCGCCAGCGCCCAGCAAGTCGACACTGGGGTGGCTGTGAGTGTGGCACCGCACTCCAGCCTGGGCGACGGAGTGAGACTCCAACTCAAAAAGAAAAAAAGAAAAGAAAAAAAGAACAAGATACAGACATTCAATACATTTAAGGATTGTGTAAAAATATAAATTTTTATTACTATATCTTATATTGTTAAGATCTAGGATATGAGTGGTTCTATTTTACAATTACATTGCCAATCTTATGTGGTTTTCAGCTCTGTTCAAGGCACTTTGATAGGTGTTATGAGAACTCTAAAGTTTATCCTATCCTCCCTGATCTCATGAAACTTACTAGTTAGTAGATACACCCTCTCCTCAAGCACCCTTGCCTGAGTCTTGAACCCGTGGACTCAGGCAATCCTCTCACCTTGGCCTCCTAAAGTGCTGGGATTATAGGCATGAGACACCGCACCCAGCCTGATTTTTCTTTTTATTATCATGTCACAAGAGGAGCTGTGAGGCTTGAAATTGCCTGTGCCCTTTAGAGGTGGGGTGAACCTATATTTGGCATGTGGCTAAGGAAAGCTTTCTCTCACTCCTTCTACTCCCCTCTTACCAGGCTTCTGCCCCCAAGCAGTTGTTCAAACAGAAACAGCTTTCAAAATACCACCAATGATCTTGAGACCAAAGCTAAGAAAACATGGTGGCCTAGCTCAAAAAACACTTGTCCTGGCCGGTGCTTAAGAAAACAGTGGTGAAGATAGAGAGAGGAGATTCACCACTCTAAGGGTAAAGGAGGGGGCCGAAGCTAGGAAACATGGCGATCATAGCTCAAGGAGCCACATGGCCAGACCATAACTTAGCAAAGCAATGGTCCACCAATGATTTTCTAACTGCCAAGTTAAGCTTCTGGGATGTGACATAGTTGACCATACCCTGACAGTGAGACGGGGACTGATTACTGCTGTGGGAGACTGAGATTTCATCCAGCAGGGAACTCCGAGGACTTATATATAGTGTATTTCATAACTGTCTTTTTCTTAAGTTGGCATGCCAAGGGTCTTATCTTCTAATTATCATCCTCTATTGCTTAAGGTCTTCCCTGGATAAATTAACTTCCCCTTGAATTCCTGTGCTGTGGTTGTAGGAAAATTGCCTAAGAGAACATTGCTTCAGTGAAAGGCCCAAGAGGAAAAGCGGAGTAAAGTGACCTGTTACCATGGTAGGGAAGTGTAGGCCGAGGTGAGTGAATTGCCTGAGCCTGTGGGTTCGAGACCCTCCTGGACAACTTGGCGAGCTCTCATCTCTACAATAAATCAAAAAATTAGCCGGGTGTGGTAGCACATGCCTGTAGTTCCAGCTACTTGGAAGGCTGAGCGGAAGGATCGCCGGAGCCCAGCAGGTTGAGGCTGCAGTGGCTGGGAGCATGCCACTGCACTCCAGTCTGGGCGACAGAGTGAGACTCCAACTCAAAAAAAAAAATATATATATATATATTAGTTTATTAATATTATTTAGTAATAGATCTCCCTGAATTTTAGCTAGGCACATAGCTACCTATCTAGAGACAATATTTCTCAGTTGACCTTGCAGCTGAATATGGTGACATAATTAAGTTCTCCACAATTTAAAAAAATGGCAAAAGTGGTGTAAGTCCCTTAAAAAGAAAACCTGTTATTGCTCGCCATTTCCTCCCGTTTTTCACAGTCTGAAACATAGATACAATTCTGGTGTGTGCTTTGCCCATGCAGATGAAGACAACTCACTAAGAGTTGGGAGGAAAAATGATGAAAGAACCTGGGCCCATGAACAGCCTCATGGGGTTCTGCTAACACTTAGCTGCTCACTTCTGGATTGAATGTAGTGAAAAAAGTTTCTATCTTATGTTTCAGGCCTGTTTAGTATAGGCCTATACCCTAACTGGAGCGATATCCAAGCAAGAAATTTGAGGACTAACTTTTAGTCCTTCCTTTCTCACATACTCTACAGCTCCCTCATCTTCAAACATAACATTTTAGGTTCAGATTAATTTAACCTCCTTATGTTCTTCTCTATCAAGCCCATAACTACTCCCCTACCAAAGACCAAATCATGTCACACTGACAATATTCCTTCAACTGTTCTTGTCCCCACAATTTTGCACTGTTAGTGCACCCAGGAGGGTCTCAATACAACAAATCCAATTGTGTCAGGTCCAGTACTCAACAATTCAAGAATTGATAGTATGCAAAAAGCTAAAAATGTTCAAACTCCTTGTGGGCATATACGACCATCAAGATATGATGCCTATCAATTTATCCAGTTTGTTCTTATCCCAAACTTCCTTTCCTATCCTAGGATCAGCCTACATCAAAATGCATTCTGTACCCTATACATTCCTATATCTGGAATTTTGCTGTCTCTGTAGAATCTGCCACAATAGAAACCATAACTTTTATTGAGAGTATTTCCTTATCAGTCTTCCTCATTTTCCAACTTTATATTACAAGTGACCAGACTTGGCTATTCAGTGTCCTAGGCCTCCAGGAATTTTAAACCAGAGATATCAGAAAATATTGCCTCTTTCCATTGAACTTTCTTTTTCTTTTTTTTGAATTGGGGGTCTCATTCTGTTGCCCAGGCTGGAGTGCAGTGGCACAATCACAGTTCACTGCAACCTTGACCACCTGGGCTCAGGTGATCCTTCCACCTCAGCCACTTGAGTAGCTAGGACTATAGGCACATACCCAGCTAATTTTTAAATTTTTTTAGAGAAAAGATCTCGCTATGTTGTTGCCTAGGCTGGTCTTGAACTCCTTGAACTCCTGGGCTCAAGTGATCCTTCTTTCTTAGCCTCTCAAAGTGCTGGAATTACAGGTGTGAACCACCGTGCCTGGCTTCCATTTGTTCTTTTTTTTTTGAGTTGGAGTCTCACTCTTGTTGCCCTGGCTGGAGTGCAGTGGCATGTCCATGGCCACCGCAGCCTCTACCTGTTGGGCTTAGGCGATCCTTCTGCCTCAGCCTTCCAAGTAGCTGGAACTACAGATGCACGCCACCACGCCCGGCTAATTTTTGTGATTTATTGTAGAGATGAATTCTCACCAAGTTACCCAGGCTGGTTTCAAACCCCTGGGCTCAGGCAATCCTCTCGCCTCTGCCTACCAAAGTGTTGGGATGACAGGCTGAATCACCGTGCCCAGCCCATTGGGGTTTCCAAGTTGGTACAATGCAGGGTCTTAGACCTGGTTATCATTTTAGTTGTCAGGTGATAAAAATCTAGTCTGACAGGTGATGTAGTAGAGATTGCTATTTACATTCCAATATCCTTGCTCTGCATTCCACAAGCATCTAATGAATGTTAAGTAAATAACATCTTGACCCAGAATAAAAACTTCCTACCTCTTCTAAGCACCCTTGCCACTAGGTATGGTCATGTAGTTAAGGTCTGGCCAATGTTATGTGACCAGAAGTGATACGTATAACTTTCCTTACAGGGCAGGTCATGCCCTCCCCTTCTGCTTCCTCCTTTTCCCATGACTGGAATATGGACATGAGGGTGAATAACCTTGGACCACGTGGAACAGGGTAACACCCTAAGGATAGTAGAACAGGAAGATTGAAAACCCTGGGTCTCAGGAGACTTTGTAGATCCAGGTTGACATAACAGATTGGAATTTTATGAGAAACTTCTATCTTACCTTGTGATTGTCTTATATACATACAATCACACCGAAATCCTAATGTATGAAATGGGAGAAAGAAGGCATTGTCCTATGATATCTTTGTACAAAGAAAGCCCTGAAGATATTGAGACTCTGGACCAGGCTGTGCCTTGAAGAGAGAGCCATTGTTATTTGCTAGTTTTCCCAGAATTGACAAATAGTTTGCCCCCGAGAGAATATTCCTAATTAAGATACAGTGGTTCCAAACAGCTAAAGTTGCTTTGGAGGCGACAGTGTAAAAGGTCTCCACTGGAGAGAGTAGACTCCCCAGAGTAGAAAATGTCTCAGACACGGAGGAAATAATATGCAAAATAATATCTGTTCCCTATGTGCCCTGCACTTTGGACTATATTGAGTCCACAAGGGTAAAGCAAGGAATGGAAGCTTACGGCATAGATCTAGAGGACAAAATAGCCCAGAGTCAAGGAAAGGGTGAAAAATCCACTGACCATCTGGTACTCTTAAGATTTTGCCACTTCTGCAAACAGTATCTTTTTGTTGTTGTTCATTAAACAATTGGTTTGTATGTATTTAATCATCGTAATGATTCTAGAATTCTTACCAATTATCTTGGGATTTCTAGTTATGTATTCTGTAAATAATCCTGCTTCCTAATCTTTCCTGCTTTATCATATTTGCTATAACAAATATTCTTTTAAAGTTGTAAAGATGAAAACGATGTAGACATTTTTAAATAGACATGAGAATTATAGATTTGATGAGAGGACAAAGGCAAAGTAAAAGCTCTAAGAAACAAGCAACATGAGTCCAGGAGTTCAAATCCAAACAGAATGTAAATATCCACATTACGGTTATCAGGCTTTAGGATTTCAAAGACCAATTTTCTTTTAAAATTTAGGGAATTGACATAAGGCTGAAAATTTCTTGCATTTCCAATTTATGAACAATAAAACAAATCCAACTGAATAATTTTAGTTCTACAACTCATTCATTGTGTTTTATACTTTTTCCTCAGTTCAGTAAATGACATGGTAAAAATGATATCCGGCAAAGCATTGGTTCCTGGTTTAATCAGCATTGAGTAACAAACTGATTAAATTTTCTGATATTTTAAAATAGATCTCTTATAGGTAGATGCTTTTTTAAAATCAGTTGTTTTCCTGCTCATGGATGAGAAAGAACTTTTTTTTCTTCAATATATTTCTTTTTTTTTTTTTTTTGAGTTGGAGTCTCATTCCTTCACCCAGGCTGGAATGCAGTGGCACGTACACTCACGGCCACCCGTGCATTCCACCTTCTGGGCTCCAGCGATCCTTCCGCCTCAGCTTTTCGAGTAGCCTGGAACTACAGACATGTGCCACCATGCCTGGCTATTTTTAAAAAAATTTTATTGTAGAGGTGAGGTCTCACCAAGTTGCTCGAGCTGGTCTCGAACTGGCAGGCTCAGACAATCCACTCGCCTCGGACTCCCAAAGTGCTGGGATTACAGGCTGAGCCACCAAGCCCAGCCCTTCAATATATATGTCTAATAAACAGTCATGATATCAGCAGTTTGAACCATCTAAACCACATATCATGCTTTAAAAACTAATATATACACAGCCTTCTTGGATAATAATCATATCACTGATATTTGAAAAACAATTTTTTTTTTGAGTTGGAGTCTCAGTCACCCAAGCTGGAGTGCAGTGGCATACTCACGAGCATCCCAGCGTTGACCAGCTGGGTTCCAGCGATACTTCCAAGTAGCCGGAACTACAGGCTTGTGCTACCATGCATGGCTAATTTTTTTAGTTAATTGTAGAGACAAAGTCTTGCCAAGTTGCCCAGGCTGGTCTTGAACCTGTGGGTTCAGGCAATCCACTTGTTTCAGCCTCCCAAAGTGCTAGGATTACAGGCTGAGCCACTGAGCTCGGCCTGAATAACAATTTCAAAGCTTTCATATATATTAGCTCACTTGATTTTTTTGCTTTAAATTGTTTGCATTTAGTTCCTTATTATACTCACGTTACTCATCATGAGCATATCTGAATTTCAGAAATGTCAACTTTGACTTTGTTCTGAGGTACTCATTAACTTTCACATCTCTTTCAGGTGGTCAATGTATTTCTTTAGTTCTATTTTAGGAATTACTCTTTCCCCCTACAAACATTTGAGCAATGTGTCTTGTGAAAATGCTAATTCCTTTTTGTGGATATATTCTGGGACTTTGTCACAAGTGTTCTTACCCCAGGTGTGTGGATGAATTCCAGATGGGTCATTATACTCTCAAAATTATGAACATATGAACATGCACATTTTCCTGAGGAAGGGGAAAGCTTTCATTATACTCTCAATTAAGATCGAGGGACCAAAACAGAAAAAAACACTGCTCAACTAGAGGAGATAGGAGGGAAATATTAAACTTAAATTTAATCCTAAAACTAAATTTAAACTAGCTATTTGTTAAGTTAGTCCTCTATTTTTTGGTTTTGAAAACACCAATATCACACTTTTTTGTTTGAATTGATATATTGAATATATTGAAAAGCATTTCAAGCTGGGCACAGTGGCTCATGCCTGTAATTCTAGCACTTTGGGAGGCAGAGGCGAGAGAATTGCCTGAGCCCATGGGTTCAAGACCAGCCTGGGCAACTTGGTGAGACCTTGTCTCTACAATAAATCAAAAAATTAGCTGGGCATGGTGGTGTACACCCATAGTCCCAGCTACTTGGAAGGCTAAGGTGGAAGGATTACTTGAGCCCAGCAGGTCGAGGCTGCAGTGGCCACGGGTATGCCACTGCAACTCCAGCCTGGGCGACAGAGTGAGACTCTGACTCAAGAAAGAAAAAAAAAAAAAGCAATTGAAATAATTTAGGCTCTCAGCTTTTCAGACTATAGGCACACAGATACAAAAGATAACTAAGGTCATTCTAAATCTTACAAATGGCAATCAGGCAAATAATGTTATATTGAACATTTGCTAAAAGAGGTGCTAATTAGCTGGAAAACTAGACTAGGATGTTTTCTTGTCAAGAAAAGGTTTCAACACTGCTAGTTGTGCAATTCACTGTGCAGCAAGGGTTTTACACATTTAACAGAACCACTGAATTAGAAAGTCAGGAAACCTAGGTTCTAGTACCAGTTTTATTTGTATCTAACCATGTACAAACCACCTATCTATAACGGTTAACATCTACTCCCTAATTTACAAATATATCACAAAACCAAAATCCTTTCCAAGAAAACCTCATTGTAAACCAAGACATTCCTAGTATTTAGCCCAGACTTTAACTCAAAGGTAGAGAAAGACAAATTAGAGAATTTGTCTTTTATAAATCTGTGGCATACCTTATTTCTGCAGATGGATAATCTGGTTGAGATAAGCACTGTCATGTCTCAACTTTCAGAACAAAAAGCTATCAGCAAGAAGTTAATGGTGACGAAGCTGGCTCCCAAAATACTACTACTGAGAAGTAGCTTTGGATTAAGTACAGAGCTTATAACATTCCTAATGTTAAATGAACAAAATTTAGCCTTCGTCACTAAAGCACATTTACCCTTTTGAAGAAACATATACCGCTAGGGCAAGCCTCTTATTTCACTAGAAATAATGTTAAACAGGAATGCCTTGGAGACTTTTCAAATGGCCAATCAGAATGGCTAAGAAAACACTATTTGTGGGTTTTTGTTTCTTTATCCTTTCTCTCTCCTTTTTTCATTCAAAAATTCAGTCTCCCCTCCCAGACCAGATTCCTCTGTTCTCTGCCAGAGTGTAAGAAATGTCAGCATTCTGTCACTAAAGAATAAACATAGAAGAGGAATTAACACGTCACTGAACAAATATTCAGGAGATAATTCTAAGTGGATATAGAAAAATTTATACACCATAAACATATGTGGATGTATACATACACCATTTATCATATATGTGTATTGTGACAACCATATGTATTAATAAGCCTTCAAAAGGTAAGCACCTATATTTTCTTGTATTTAACAATGTCAGTTTTGTATAATTTAGTCTCTCTATTTAAGGACTTTCCCTTACATATGGTGACAGAAACAAAGACTGGAACACGGTTCATAGAGAAACATAGAACATATACAAATACCATAATAAAATAACCATGTATACCATCGCCTAGGGAAATCTTTCAGAGAAAATCTACTTTTACTGCTGGCCCCAAATGTCATCATCCACTTATGTTCTTCAACAATCAACTTTTAATACAAAAATACCTTCAAGCTGATAATTAAGAACATTTACAGTGACTTACAAAACTGACAGAATATTTCAATGCTACACGAAACAGTTCTATACATAGCTTAAAGTTTTAAAGTTCTTTGCTGGCACTTGATTTTATAGTTGAAATACACGGTAACTACTGATCTCAATAAAATACTGTTTTTAGCTTATACATATTGTTAAAACCAATATTACCTCACAAAAACAATAGAGAATAAATCACTTCCTGCTGAAGAATCCTCTAGGACAAACACCAAAACTGTACAGGCAAAAAAACTTTTAAAGACAAGGCATGACCAATGGATAAAAATGTACAATACCCAACTACATGTCCAGGGGAAAAAAGAATTATTCCTCTGACTCAATGAAGGCTGTATCAAGCATAGATAAAAAATATGAATTTATCAAATTATCTTTTTTTTTTGGTTTAGGAGGGTCTTTGAATAATTGGTGACACTACTAGAATGGATTTTTTAAGATAGAAAATTGGTCACATTTAGCAAATACACATTTTATATTCCAAAATAAAAACTGAGATTTCTTTTGAAACGGTGGAATCCTGATTTCTTTTTAACTTCCTGTGAGCTTGTAAGGCCATTCTGCACATTACCAAAATGAAATCACTATTCAGTAACCTTAACAAATATATGTAATTTTTTTTCATTGCAGAAGAAAATTGAACTAAATGTTAACAAACTATATTTAACTTAGAATACTAAAAACTGACTAGCTTAAAATTTTGAAACCTACTATTTTCATTATTCTGAAGGAAAATATACACCTTCAAAACCCAACCAATTCCTAGTCCAGTTTTCTATTATACTAATTTTTTGTGGCACTAAGAATTTAAAAGTTAACATAAGGCTAAATTGGGATCATCAAAATATAAACATACCAACTAACCAAACAACCCACTGTGCAACAAATGTTTGAGCAATGAAAAACCACCAAGCATCCTAAACAATTATATAATTTGTTTTTGCATATTTTAATTCTGGACTTTTAGCACTGTAAATTATTAAGTAGGCTGATTTAATGGACTGCTTAAATTTTGTAGTATTTCAAAATATTATCCTTTCTAAACAAAATCTGCGGCCCTAATCAACTTTTTTTTCCAGAAAAAAGGCCATCTTTTTAAAGATACATTCCATAGGAGTAGAAACGGTTTAGCTGCAAAATATTATTTACAAAGAACCCTGCGGATCCTGTGCATTTCGCTGAGGTGCTACCTGCACCCAGACTTCATCATCAGAAAAAGAACTTGAGCTTCCTGACTCAGAGTCCAGCTCACTGAATCCATCTAAGTCCCATTCAGTACTTGACTCACTCCGTGCATCATCTTCCTCAGTGATGAAACTCTGACCAGGTTCGAGGCAGGAAGGATAAACACGAGCACAGAGGCAAATAAAGCCAGAGTCAAACTGCAAAAGACCTAACATGGTACCTATATTAATCCACTGATCTTCCCTAGTATCATACTCATACACAGTCACTCGGTTCTTTTTCCACTGCGGGGTGGTAGAAGTGATGAGCAGCAACTTTTGGTCATGATTGACGATCTGATAGTTGTGGGTCTCTGAGTCCAAGGGAATATTACTAATCCGCCTCCATTCTCCTCTAGCTGGGTTGTAGACCTTCATGACTGGGATGTCACAGATACAGTAGATCTCATCATTGAAGACACAAGCTTCCTGAAAGTCACTGCGTTTAAGAGAAGCACAGTTCAGCCACATATTGTGGCTAGGATCATAGCATAGCATGCGCTTACTGTTGACTGCATAAAGATAGTTCTGAACCACTATTAGTTCAAAGGAATAGAAGGAATGGGGGACAGGAGCTACCAGTGCCCACTGGTTTCTCTGAACACTGTAGCATTCCACTTCTTTCAATTTAACTCCAGTAACAGGGTCTCGTCCACCCAAAATGTAAATGTAGCCATTGAGGTATGCCACATCCATGCCCTCACGACACAGCAAGCGGTCTGCAAGCTGCTGCCAACTATTCTGGGCTGGTTTATATACCCAGAGGTCCTTCCTGGGCTGGGCAGCTAGATAGATGTCATGGTCTGGAGAGACACAAACGGCCGAGGAGGTGATAGTCTTAGTGTGTGCCAAGCTGGTCAAAGGGGATGGCATTGTGTAAATATCCCCCGAGTACGGATCATAGCAGAGAAAAGGATCCCTGGGATGTCCAAAGAAAATCACCATCTCCTTGGCACACATACCCAGTCTCTGGGGTGGATTTTCTGCCGCAGATACAACAGAGTTGCTGCCGCCGCCGCCGCCACTGCTGCTGCTGTTGCTGGTGCTGCTATTTGGCTTTGGCACCAGAGACTTGTACAGCACGTCGCCATAGCGCATCTGCAGGGCCCCTTCAATGATGTCCAGGCAGTACTTCTTCACAATGGGCTTGGTCAGCAGACCTTGCAAGTAGTCTTGATCTTTTTCCGTGAAGTGCATCCAGCGCACACACTTGAAGACTTCCATAGCACTGGGACCCCGCTCTTTGGGCGCAGCCTCCAGCCACTGCACAGCCACGTGGCACACAGTCCGCTCACTATCTACGTCCAGACTATCCAGGCGCAGGACAGCCAGCAGCTGGGCCAGGGTCAGATCCGCTAGAGTTTCCTCCCGAACTGAGCCCATTCGGCTGAGCTGCTTGAAGTTGTGCGCTATAAAGGACTGGGCCTGAGACCGCAGCTTGTGATGGTCAAAGGCGTCGGCAAACTTGAGGATGGCGGTGCAGTTGGCCAGGTCAAGACGGCGGGCTAAGAACGAGGCACAGGCTTCCCGCACATACTCCAGCTGCAGCATGTCGGAGGCCGCGTACAGGCGCTGCACGTTGGCCTCGCTCAGGGACACGCGGCCCGTGTAGCAGTAGTCGACCAGCACCTCGAAGGACTCGGCGTCCACGTCGTGCATGGTCACGCTGGCCTGCTGGCTCTCGTACATGCCGCCCGTGAACATGCTCTTGAAGTAGGGGCACGCGGCGGCCAGCACGTTGCGGTTGCACGAGAAGAGGCGGCCGGTGCCAGGCCCGCTGCCGGGCGTCACCACCTCGATGGTCACATCACACAGCAGCCGCGCGTCGTAGAAGGACTTGAGCTGGGCCAGCAGCGCCGCAGAGTGGGCCGCGTCCTTCAGCTCCTCCGGGCCCGTGAAAAAGGCCGACACCGAGGGCTTGGAAATCCTCTTGGGCCGCCTCCCGCCGCGGGGGCTGGCGAGGCGGCGAGAGCGCGGCGCGTCCTCCCGGGACTGCATGGCGGAGATGGCGGCGGGCGCTGCGGGCGAGAACGGCGGCGGGGCCGGCGCTGGCGCCTCCTCACCCTTCCGCGCGGGCGCTGAGGCAGACGAGCAGGCTGCGGCACGGGCCGCGCTGGTCCGCTTCGGCCCTGGCCCGCGGTGCCGCCTCCCTCTGTCGCGCAGACGGCGGGTGACTCACCGGCTCTCAGCTGCGCGCCCGGTCTCCGCCTCTCCGCTCGCCCTCGCAGGACCGCGGGCCGGAGCCAACAGAGCCGCGTCTGCCGCGCTGGCGGTGTCGCTCGGCGTCCGGGAGAACTCCACCTCCCGGGATGCCTTTCGCGCCCCGAGGCACGCTGGGGCTCGGCGGACTCCTGGGCAGAGCCTGGGGGACCGGAGCCGCGTTGCATGTCGGGAGTGGTAGTTTGTGTAATATCGCGAGCTTTGCTGTCGTTGAGGGCTTTATCTAACAGAATTCGAAAAGCACGTTAATTCTCCTGGATTTGATGGTTAAGAGCTTTGGCTTTGAACTTAAGCGTGAAAGCCCCGTTTTATTACTTATTTATTGTGTGTCTTTTCTCTGAGAATTTTTCTATCCTGTAAAATGTGGATAAATAATATCTGATAAGACTGTGTCAGGATTTAATGATGTAAACTGCGTGGGACAATTTGATTTGTATTTTTTGACTAGAATAAAAATTATTACACACTGCTTATATAGTCAATAATTGTTGGATTTTCTTTTAGAATTCATGAATAATGAGGCACCAAGTAAAGGAAACCATGAATCTTAAAAAAAAAAAACACACACACACACAAATTTTGTAAAGAACTTCCTGTTTTACATTTTAAAAAAATCTTTTAAACGGTTCTGAAGTGTATTAGCAATATTTTCAATATTAAATGATATCTGTAGGTTCGTTAGTTGTATTAGATGACCACGCTGAGGTCCTAGATAAAGGCATTCATGGATGGCTTCAAGTATGCAAATCAGGCATCTAACAGTAGATGACTTGGCGCTCTCACCAAATCAGCATTTCCTTTTTGTGGAGCAAGAGTATTTTCACTCAGTGTAAATATGAGTGTTTTCAGGTCATCGTATACAGCCTCTCTCACTGCCATTCAACACATTAATTGAGGATTCTGCAATTGCCTTTATTAAGTAGTTTTAGGAAGAATTTTAAATAAAAATACTTCAACAAGCATGATTTGTATTATACACAAGTACATGATTCTCAGAATTCAGCATTCATACACGCCCTGACATTTATTGAAAATTAATATAGTATAGTCTATGCATTACAAAAGTCTTTTATATAATGTACTGATCAACATTGTTAGTTAAATCATCAAAAAAACCAAGTATTAAAGATTGAATTTTTTTTTTTTTTTTTTTTGAGTTGGAGTCTCACTCTGTTGTCCAGACTGGAGTGCAGTGGCCGCTTCCGGCCACCGCAGCCTCGACCTGCTGGGCTCCGGCGATCCTTCCGCCTCAGCCTTCCAAGTAGCCAGAATTACAGGTGCGTGCTACCACGCCCGGCTGATTTTTTGATTTATTGTAGAGATGAGGTCTCGCTGCCCAGGCGGGTCTCGAACCCGCGGGCTCAGGCAATCCACTCACCTCAGCCTCCCAAAGGTGCGGGATTACAGGCTGAGCCACCGAGCCCGGCTTAAAGATTGATTTTTTAAAGATAATATTTATTTAAAACCAATGACTGCTCCTATTGCTAGTTTGTTCTAAGTTACCATAACCTAATGAAGAGAATTGTCAATATTACATGCATTTGTGAATAACACATAACAAAAGAATAACTCAAATTGGTTTTCTCTTCTTACCAGCTGAAGAGCATCTACTGGAAATACTCCATGGTAGAGATATTAAACTGACACACACTTTGTGCTCCAAAATCTTCTCTGTACATAAAGGGAGTTGTTGGATATCCCTTGGATACACCAGGGAGAATTGTCAGCCACTACCAGTAACACTGATTGTTTTCTCACCTGTACTGAACACCAACTGTAGGAAAGGCCTTCTCCCCCCTACTCCAAGGCAGAATCTTGCTCTGTTGCCTAGTGGCATAGTCATAGTTCATGGCAGCCTCGTACTCCTGAGCCCAAGTGATCTACATCAGCTTCCTAAGGTGCTAGGACTAGAGGCATGTGCCCCCATGCACAGCTAATTTTTTTTTTTTGAGACAGAGGCTCATTCTGTCACCCAGGCTAGAGTGCAGTGGTACAATCATGGCTCATGACCTCCTGGGCTCAAGCAACCCTCCCACCTAGCCTCTGAGTAGCTGAAACTACAGACATGCACCATCACGCCTAGATGATTTATGTATTTTTTTGTAGAGATGAGGTCTCACTATGTTGCCCAGGCTGGTCTCGAACTCCTGGGCTCAAGCAGTCCTCTTTTCTCGGCCTTCCAATGTGCTGGGATTACAGGTAGGAACCACTGTGTCCAGCCTCCAGCTAATTTCAAAAACTTTTTTAGAAATGGCTTTTAGTGACACCAAGCCTGGTTTGAAACATCTGGCCTCAAGTGATCCTTTCCCCTCAGCTGCCCAAGTCACTGGAATTATAGGTATGAGCCACTGCACCCAGCCATTGGGAACTGAATTTTAAATTCTAAATGCAATTCAATGAGTAAAGAAATCTTTTCGACAAGTGGTGTTGGAACAACTGGATCAGAATTAAGACAAAAAACTAAACTTCACCCCTTCCTTATATCAGAAACAAAAATTAATTTGTCTCTTAGTACTAAAAGGAAAAGTAAAAACGTAAAGCTTCTAAAAGAAAACATAGAAGACTATGCATAACTTTGGAGTTGGCAAAGATTTCTTGGGACACAAAAAGATACTAAAAAAGAAAGAAGACAAACTGAATTTCAACAAATTACAAGATTATGCTCATTAAAAGGCTATGAAAACTAAAAAGGTAAGTCAAAAGCTGGGAGAAAATACTGTCAATACGTATACCCAGTGGCCAGTACAACATATGAAAAGATGCTCAATGTCATTCACTATGAAGTGAATGCAAATTAAAATCACAGTGGGAAAACAACAAATACTCATAGACTGGCTAAACTTAAAAAGATGAATGGTAAAGACATGGATCCATTGGAACTCATATATTAACTCATTCATGATCGCTGACGTGAATTTACGTCATTCCAAATTCTGTTCCTGGTTGCCGCAGATGTGAAATATGTCTTTGAAAATTCTGTTTTTGAATGCTGCAATGTTATGTGTATGTTATTACATTTTGCTTGAAAATGAATAGTGAGGCAAGGAGAGAGAAAGTTAATTGAGATAATTACCTGATATCGACTGCACAATGATTTACATAGTTGGTAAAAATTGCAAGTTGGTCATTATTTTGTTGTGACTAGTGTTGTATACTAGTATTTTGATATTTCAGGACTTTCATACTTCAACATTAAAAATAATTTACCATAATTATGGAAAATGAAGTATATGCTGATGAGATTTCCGAGGTTGAAGGTAAATCCAGTGAACTTATTAGTGGTAGTGAGACAGATAGTGATGTAATGATGCAATGTAAATGAAGAAATATACATTATATATATACACACAACTTATATAATATGTATTTAGTTTCTAATCTGAATGAAAATACAAAGTACAGAATGCTAGTTAGAGTGGTATCTGAGGCAAATACCAGATATGACTGCAACTTTCAGCTGTATTGTGAAAAAGGTGACAATTTAGAAAAGACCATTTTGCTTGTGCTTAATGACAGAAGTTTTCAGCAACCAGCTTCTTATTTTCACCTGCTCTCAGTATTAGGATTGTGAAAAATTTGCTGATCGTGAATATGTTGATAATAGAAGTATAAATTATTATATCCACAATAGAAAACTCTTTGGTAGTTTCTTTTAAGCACCAAGTAATTTCACTCCCAGGAAATTGCCCAAGGGAAATGAAAACATATCTACAAAACACTTGTATAAGAATTTTCATAATAGCTTTACACATGGTATACAAAACGTGAAAATAATCCAAGTGTACCTCAACATGGGAATGGAAAGAAATTGCAATATCTATATTGCAATAGCATTACACTACTCAGAATAAATACAATTGTATATATTATGTGCATATATAATATACACATGTATGTATATATAGTTGTATTTATTTGGCGTAGTATAATACTACTCAGAAAAAAAAGGAAACAACTTCTGATACATGCAATAATATAGATGATTTTCATATATTTTAATGTTGAGTAACACAGCCAGATACACAAGGGTACATACTGTATGAACATTTGTGTGAAGTTCCAGAACAATTAAAATAAGATTTTGGGAATAAAAATCACAATAGTGCCTACCCTTCTTGGGTGGGAAGAAGGGGTGTATGGCAGATTGCTAGACTGACTGGAAAGGAACATGAGAAAAGGGTAATGCAGTTTTCTTCTTGATTAACTGGTGGTTACATGGGTGATTGCAATTACCAAATTCAATTAACCATTCTCTTCAGATGCATGCATTTTATGTACTGTAAGTTATACATCCTTTCAGAAGAAGTTACTTAATAATTGCTGGCACTAAACAAAATTGCAGAATTTTTTTTTGCCAGAAAATCATTATGAAGATAGTTCTGTTACAAAGCAAGGTTCTTCTCATACAGCGATAGCCTGTTAAATTAAGTTTGGCCTAGAACTGCCTGCTTACATATTTTAAGGTAAGCCTAGAGGTTTCTCTGATACCTTTTATGTAGTGAAATATAACCTAGCTGGACATGTAAACAAACTATACCCCACTCTTGTGCCAATCACTGAGGTTTGGCCAATCAAGAAGTCGATTGTTCACATCAGTTTCAAATAAGGCAAATGCTGAACTATAACTATTCCAGCTGTTTCTGTACCTCACTTCTGTTTTCTATACATGGCTTTCCTTTTTTTGTCCGTAAATCTTCTTCCACTATATGCTTGAAATGGAGTCTACTCTGGTTTGGGGAGCTGCCCAGTTAGTGAACCATTCTTTGTTCAGTTAAACTGTTTAATTTGTCTTTGGTTTGTTTGTCAACAAATGGTGTCAGAAGTGAGATCTAAAGCAAAATTTTTAGTGACTCCCCAAGAACCCTGAGTGATCAAGCAAGGTTCCTGCCAAGCCCATTGTGTCCATTGCTCCCCAACAGCAACTGGAGATCATTGGTAAGTTCTCTCTCAGATTCAGCAGCTTTACAGATTTGTGTTTTAGGCAATCAGAGTTTGTTTGAACAAACATCTGATACAAACTGGGTTTGGAAGTCAGAAACTGGACTAGCTCCAGATTTGGACTGGATTCAATCATTAACTGGCCTGGTCTAGTTAGAAGCCTCTTGGATTTACACAAAAGGAGGAGGCAATGGGATCAAGGAGACCGAGACTGGGGTGATATGGCCACAACAAAGGAATGCTGGCAGCCACAACATGCTGGAAGAGACAAGAAACAAATTGTTCTCTAGCTCTTCCAGAGGGACGCGTGATCCTGCCCTGACTCTTTACTTTTGGCTGAGCAAAACTGATGTCAAACTTCTCGATTCCAGAACTATGAGAGGATAAATCTCCACTGTTTTAAACCATCAAGTTTGTAATAATTTGTTATAGCAGCAATAGGAAATTGATATATCCCCACTGAGATTTAGCCATACCAACTAGCAGGGTACTCAACCCTCTCTGGTAAACTATGACATTTAGAATCCGTATTGCTCACACATGGAAAAAAAAATCAGCATCACTGGATAGAAGAGACTAATACTTATTCTGTGATTCTTGCTGTTGTTGGTTGAATTCTTCAGAGGTAGATGCTAAAATGAAATTTGGTGTGCTGTATGTTTATTAGGATTAACAACTGTGGAGAGGAGAGGCTTAACATAGCCTTGGTACAAAACTATACATATATATTGTGGGCCTAGTCAATAATCTTCTTCTCTGATCAGAATAAAAAAGTGCTTTCGGCTGGTTTTAGTGGCTCAGCCTGTAAACCCAGCACTTTGAGAGACCAAGATGAGTGGATTGCCTATGCCTATAGGTTCCAGACCAGCCTGGGCAACTTGGTGAGACCTTGTCTCTACAATAATAATTTTTAAAAAATTAGCCAAGTGTGGTAGTATGCACCTGTAGTTCTGGCTACTTGGAAGGCCGAGGCGGAAAGTTCACCGGAGCCCAGCATGTTGACGCTGGGGTGGCTGTGAGTGTGCCACTGCCCTCCAGCCTGGGTGATGGAGTGAGACTCTGACTCAAAAAAAAAAAAAAAAAGAAAAGAAAAGAAAAGAAAAATGCTTCCGCCAAATCAATGGCTGCGCATATCAGGTACCTGAGACTCTGTTAATCTGTCCTAGCAAAGACACTGCCACTGGCCAGGATGTTGTAATTGAAAAAAAAAAAAGCCTCTTATGTCTGACTGAGTCCAGAAGCCAGTAGTAATGGCAAAACTGCTGGGGCTCTAAACTTCAGCTTTTGGAAGTTCACAGAGATTTTTATGTTCTATTCCTTTTGTTTCTTTGTCTTACATGCTTAGGTAGGAAAAAAATCATTAATTAAATTGATCAAGGAGATCTGAGAGTCAGAGTCAAGATTCAAGGTGAAAATGGGATCCTTAATTTCCAAAGAAATGAATACCTTCTGGGTTATACATGCATAAGTATTAGGCCCAGGAAAACAACAAACACTTATAGAAGTGTCAAAATCTTATGAAAGGTAATTCAATATTACAGTGGAACATTCCAAATGAACAACACTGCATGTTAGGAAGTACATTTGAAAACGAGGGCTCCTGAACTAGTCTCATCCAGATGTGCAGAAACTTCCAAAAGAGGTTTCAATATTTTCATAGCTTTTAAAAAGAAGACCCTTTTTAAAAAGGCAAATAGAAAGCTTAAGGGCTACTTAATAAGAAAAATTAAATCTGTTAGCCTTTTGGCTCAATTACTATCCCACTCCAAAGGCGAAAAGGAAGTTCATAAATTGTTTATAAAAAGCAGGTCCTGAGGAAAAGTCAGTTTTCTTTGCCCTAGTCATTAATGTGCTCCACCCTAAACTCAGTAATCTTAGCTAAAAAAACTGTAGCTAAGTTAAAAAGACCTAAACAACAACAACTTAAAGTACACCTTTCTGGTTTTTAACTGGCTATTTTGTAAATGACATTTACATCCATGAAGAAAACTTCCATTCACATAGCATTTTGCCATTGGTTGAGCAAATGATGTTATAATATTTAAGGTTAGGTCTTAGCTCTGTGCTTTGGAAATATAAATTTTTTGTTTCACCTTGAGTTGTCCCTTTATAAATGCCTTGCCTAGGACAATGAAGCAGGTAATTGGAATATTGATAATCTGAATGGGAAAATAAACTATTTAAAAGACAGCAAATGAGAATCCTTTATGAAAGCTATAAGATTTGCTTCTGTCTGTATGACCGTATGTCTATATGTGTTATATATATGTGATAATATTTGGTAAATACAGCTAGCTTTAACTTGTTGGTAAAATAGAAATGGCTTCAAAATTGTCAGTTACATATAATTCAATTGTTGCTTGATTTGACATTTTTGGTTTTGAGCCTCTGGTTTTTAGGGTATAGATAGGTAGCCATTGTGAGGCTTGTGGACATGTTCTCAGTGCCTAGACCAGCAGCTATGAGGCAGAATCAAGTCCAGTGTGATCCCTTCCCTCCCGTCCCAGATTTGTCTCCAGGCTATTCTGGGAGGGGTTGGAACTTCTAGGCACATCTTCACAGCTCTGTCTTCTGTCCTGAGCTCTGCACCTGATATGTAAATTAAAGACTCGGGCCCTGCCCTTCACAGCCATCTTGGGTGCCATATGGCTACTTGGGACCCAGATGACTGGGGAAGACATTAGAAAGAGCAACTGTGTCATAGTCTCAAAATTCTTTTTAGTAATTTAAAATCTTAAAGTCATATTACTTTAAATTAAGTAATAGATAAATTGTCTAAATCATTTGCAAGTAATGAAAACAGTTGTTAAACATAAATTAAGTTTATATAATTTGGCATCTTTTTTCTATGGTATAGAAAAACGGAATATATTTAACTCTATTAAGCAATAATTTGAGGAAATACCTTTCAGAAAATTATGACATGATTTTCATCTAGAAAGTTTTATACTGATACAAAATAGTTCAATATTACCTCCAAGTTTTTTCACTAGAAATTAGGGTTATTAGAAGTTAAAATTGCAACCCAGGTAGTGCAGCTCATGCTTGTAATCCCATCACTTTGGGATGCCAAGAAGGAAAGATCGCTAGGTCAGGAGTTTGAGATCAGCCTGGGCAACATATCAAGACCTCGTCTCTACAACATAGAAAAGGTTTGGGTGGGCATGATGGCGTGTGCCTGTAGTCCTAGCTACTCAGGAGATTGAGGTAGGTGGTTCGCTTGAACCCAGGAGGCTGAGGCTGCAGTGAACGACGATCACGCCACTGCACTCCAGCCTGGGCGACAGAGACCTTGCCTGTAAAAAAAAGAAAAAAGTTAAAATTGTAGTTTAATATGTAGTTAGTATGTAATTGAAACTACTAGACATAAGAAAAGCAATTCTACTGGGCTCGGTGGCTCAGCCTGTAATCCCAGTGCTTTGGGAGGCCGAGGTGAGTGGATTGCCTGAGCTCAGGTTCAACACCAGCCTGGGCAACATGGTGAGACCTCATCTCTACAATAAATAAAAAAATTAGCTGGGTGTGGTAGCACGTGCCTGTAGTTCCAGCGACTTGGAAGGCTGAGGCGGAAGGATGGCCTGAGCCCAGCAGGTCGAGGCTGCGGTGGCCATGAGCATGCCACTGCACTCCAGCTTGGGTGATGCAGTGAGACTCCAGAAATATGTAGATTTAGTGTTGGCAGTACACTAATACAAAAGTAAAATTTGGTTTTTCTAAAAATTTTGTGTAGTATTGAGTCACAGTAAAATATTTTTGTTGATCTTTTGATTAAACTGCAAAAATAAAAAGGATAAATGAGAGAGAGATTCTGTCTTATGCTGTCTTTTCAGGTCTTTTTATTTTTTGGGAAGTAATTTCTTCTCTATCAAGGAGTAAAGGTTTTTACTTTTTAAAATCTCTGAGGCCGGGCTCGGTGGCTCAGCCTGTAATCCCAGCACTTTGGGAGGCCAAGGTGAGTGGATTGCCTGAGCCCGCGGGTTCGAGACCTGCCTGGGCAACTTGGCAAGATCTCATCTCCACTATAAATAAAAAACTAGCCGGGTGTGGTAGCGTGCGCCTATAGTTCCGGCTACTTGGAAGGCTGAGGAGGATCGCCGGAGCCCAGCAGGTGGAGGCTGCGGTGGCAGGGAGCGGCCACTGCACTCCAGTCTGGGCGACAGAGTGAGACTCCAACTAAATAAAATAAAATAAAATAAAATCTCTGAATTATCACTTTGGCTAAATGAATGATTATTATTTTACAGTGACCTATGATCCTATTTTGGTCAAGTGTTTGTTTGTTTGTTTGTTTACAGCCTGTCCAGATTCTTATGCCAGCAGCTGTTGTAGTGGAGAAAGAAATATAGCAAAGCAACTGAACAAAAAGGATAGCAGATATTTCTCAAATCTGCCTCCCTTAGATTTTCAGACTAGGGTTTTTTAGGGAATAATTTGGTGGACGGGGGCTAGGAAATAGGCACTGTTATTAGTTGGAGATGATGTCATGGGGTTGTTGAAACTGTCTTTGTGTGCAGAGTTAGTTACTGGGAGGAGGGTCACAGGACCAGTGGAGACAGCTCTTTGGTATATGTCCCAGGTCTGGGTGGAATCTCAGGTCCAAAGTCTGAAAAACATCTCAAACACCATCCTTAGGTTTTACAATAGATGCTATCTATAAAGCAAGTCCCTTGACCATTAACTACTGACTCCCCGAGCAGTGAGCCATTAAACAGATAGTTTAAGAGGAAAGTATATAGGAAGGTAAAGATTAAAGCTGCTTGTGCCTCCAGCCAATCAAATTTCAGGATGTCCTCAAGGAGATCTGTGTGGCATTAGAATGGTGCTAAGGTCCTACGTTTTGGTTGTACTCTCACCTAAGTGAGAACTTGACCAAAAGGACAAATTTTTGAACATCTGAGGAGACCATTGTTTTGTATTCTGCTCGTGCACTAGCCTCCAGCAGACCAGACCTAACTAAAATTGAGGCACTCATGCTAAATGTGACATAATCAAACTGAAACTTTAAGAAAGCAGATAAGTCCTAAAGCAGACTAGGTTTTGCTTTTCTCCTGTAAACACAAGACTCCGGCACAAAGAGGTCCCCTTTAAAAAAAGAATGTAAAGTCCTTGTTTCTTCCTGCCTTACAAGATCCACTGTTCTACTATTTCATATTGGAATTTGAGGCCAAATAAGTAAATTTACAATGGTTACAGAGTGACATAGATGCCTAAAGATTTGGTCAGTTTCTCAGTTAAGAGGTTGAGCAATGGGGAAGTTGTTAAATTCAGTTTAGGCTAAAGCTGTCTCATTATATATCTTAAAGTCAACCTAGATGTTTCTATATAACCTTCCACATGGTGAACTGTAACCTAACTGGATGTGTAAACAGACTATAACCTACTCTTGTACCAATCACTGAGTTTAGGTCAATCAAACATGGCTAGCTCTTCAAACCAAGTTCAAATAAGACAAACACTGAGTTGTCACCAATCTGGCTGTTTCTGTCCCTCACTTCCACTTTCTGTATGTCACTTTCCTTTTTCTGTTCATAAATCTTCTTCCATCATATGGTTGTACTAGAGTCTCTTTGAGCCTACTCTGGTTTGGAAGGCTGCCCAACTGGCAAATTATTCTTTGCTCAATTAAGTTCTGTTAAATTTAATTTGTCTTAGGTTTGTCTTTGAACAAAGCCAACATTGCTCCAATCTATATAAATTATCTCAGTAGATGTGGTGCTCCATACATCTGGGACTTCAGTGCTTTTAGGAATCTTTGAAGATTTTAGCATATGTATTCATTCAAATGTGTCGAGTAGCTGAATGCTAACATTATATTCAAGAATTGATTTTCTACCACAACTGTTTTAATAACATACTTTGTTCTTATTATCTGTGTTTCCTCAAGTTTTCTTGTAATTTGCTTAATCCTCTACAATGGAATCCTCATTCTTTTTGGTAGGAACATAAAAGAGCTGTTTTGCCGGGTAATTATGTCTTTGTCATCAACACAATATGATTTCCGTTCTTCACGAATCTCTAATTTCAGTTCTGTTCATGAATGTTTTCAACAGTAGGATCTACTTGAACCCTCAGAAGAGGTAAGACTACCATTTCCATTTCCAGGTGACCTCAACATTTTTCTTTTGAACACTAGGTGTCTAATTCCCGAGGGCTGCTCCTCTCCTCTTCTCCGAATTTTGCTCCTGATTTGCTTGTTGAAGTTCTATCTGTTTCTACAGATTGGTGTTTACCTACCTGAGTACTTTCTGGAACTCATTCATCCCAGTTTTTATTCTGAGAAATACAAATAAAATTCCACGTCCCCCAATCAACTGAGCAAACCATCTCTTGGCCAAAGGGACCCCAGATGAATCTTGGAAACTGAGTTCTGCCATGATGGGATGGGAACTTGGACGTGTTGCATTATACCCCCTCCCTTGATAACCACCATTAGGCTTTTTCCCCGAAATGGTTACACAGATACCAACCCTCTCAAAAGACTCCAGGGCTAATTTCAAACAACAGCCTGACTGCTGACCCCTCCCTTTTGCAGTTTGACACGAAACTGACCAGCATTTCTTCCAAAGAGATTATCAATCATGGAGTGGTTCTGGCAATTCTATGGGGGATTTGCAGGAAAGTTTTTTGTGTCCTCTGCTTCACCTTTTGACATCAAAGGGCTGAAAACATAACCCTGGGATCATGCTCACACACCATTTTCTGTACATGCAGCCCATGAAGGAGCGTGACATTCAATTGTGCATGTGCATGTTTCTCTTTTCATAAATATTCATGTCTCCTCCTATAGCTTATTGAATATGTATATGTGGTCATTCTGTTCAGCATCCTTGTCTTGTTCTTTCAACCTTTGAAATGTCTGTTTCTGGCTTCTGCTGGAGGCTATGCTTCCCAGTCTGTCAGAATGGCCACCCTGTAGGCTGCAACCCTTTATGAGAAATAAGGTTCTCTTTCCCAAATTTATGAAATTCATCATTCTTCAGTTGACAATTCCAATAACTGTAATATATAAAGTATTTCACTATTTGTCCTTTTTAAAATTTCAATAATGCAGAACAAGAATTCTTTGTCCTTTATGGCTACTTTACACACTTTGCTTCATAAAGAGGCCCATGAAAGCACAGCACCACTCACCTCAGAATTTAGGCTTTGGTGCCATTTGTAAGTGATAATTCCTGATTTCCTTTTGTTACCTCTACTGACCACCACTCCCTACTTTCTATCCTATCCACTCAGTGTCAGGCAGACCATCAGGCTCTGCCAGCTCTAGGTCCTGAGTCCATCAGTATGTTGTTGTTGTTTTTTGAGTTGGAGTCTCACTCTGTGGCCCAGGCTGGAGTGCAGTGACACCATCACGGCCACCCCAGCGTCGACCTGCTGGGCTCCGGCGATTCTTCTGCCTCAGCCTTCCAAGCAGCCAGAACTACAGACACATGCTACCACACCCAGTTAATTTTCAATTTATTGTAGAGACAAGGGCTCACCAAGCTGCCTGGGCTGGTCTTGAACCTGCAGGCGCAGGCAATCCACTCACTTGGGCCTGCCGAAGTGCTGGGATTACAGGCTGAGCCACCGAGCCTGATCTTTTTTTTTTTAAATTAATTTATTTATTATAAAGATGTGGGGTACAATTCAGGTTTAGGTATACAAACATTGATCATGCAGGTACCCTTGTTGTTGAGGTATACCCTTCCCTCCTCTAGCAGTTTCCTTCAACTGCCAGTCCCACCCCTCCCTTGACAGTTTTCCACTACTGCCAATCGCTTTCTTATAGTATTATAATTGTTCAAGGTCACATTATGAGTGAGAACATATGGAACTCAGTTCTTTCTTTGGAGTATGATAGACTCCAAATCCATCCAATTTGCTGCAAAGTCCATATATTTGTCCTTCTTTATGGCTGCATAATATTCCATTGTGTGTGTACCACATTTTTTAATCCAGTCCAGTTTCGATGGGCAACACAGTTGGTTCCATGTTTTTGCTATTGTGAATAGAGCTGCAACAAACATACGTGTGCAGGTAACTTTTTCGTAGAATAATCTGAGTTCCTCTGGGTATATTCCCAATAGGGGAATTGCTGGGTCATATGGAAGGTCGATTTCTGGTTCTTTCGGAAATCGCCACACTGTCTTCCAAAGCGGTTGTACTAGTCTGCATTCCCACCAGCACTGTAGAAGTGTTCCTTTTTCTCCACATCCTCGCCAGCATCTGTTGTTTGTTTTATTAATGATGGCCATTCTTACTAGGGTTAGGTGGTATCTCATTGTGGTTTTGATTTGCACTTCTCTGATGATGAGTGAGGCTGAGCACTTTTTCATGTGTCTGTTTTCTGCCCGTATATCTTCTTTTGAGAAGTGTCTATTCATGTCTTTTGCCCACTTTTTTTTTCTTTTTTTTTTTTTAGTTGGAGTCTCACTCTGTCGCCCAGACTGGAGTGCAGTGGCCGCTCCCGGCCACCGCAGCCGCGACCTGCTGGGCTCCAGCGATCCTTCTGCCTCAGCCTTCTGAGTAGCTGGAATTACAGGCAAGCGCTACCACGCCCAGCTAATTTTTTGATTTATTGTAGAGATGAGGTCTCGCTGCCCAGGCGGGTCTCGAACACGCGGGCTCAGGCAATCCACTCACCTCAGCCTCCCAAAGGCGCGGCTGAGCCACCGAGCCCGATTTGCCCACTTTTTAAAGGGGCTGTTTGTTTTTTTCCTTTTGGTGCATTTGAGTTCCTTGTAGATCCTAGATGTTAGGCCTTTGTCAGATATACAGTTGGCAAATATTTTTTCCCCTTCTGTGGGCTGTCTCCCTGCTCTCTTGATGGTTTCTTTTGCTTTGCAGAAGCTCGTTAATTTGATGAGGTCCCACTTGTCTGGGATTACAGGCTGAGTCACCAATTCTGGTCTTTTTTTTTTTTTAATAAGTATTATTTTTTGAGTCAGGGTCTCCTTCTGTCTCCCAAGCTGGAGTGCAGTGGCATAATCATGCAGTATTGTTTTTACTCTAATTCTGCTCACTCCTTTCTTTCTTTGTTTTTAAGTAGGAGTCTCACTCTGTTGCTCAGGCTGGAGTGCAGTGGCATGCTCATAGCCACCACAGCCTTGACCCGTCGGGCTCAGGTGATCCTTCTGCCTCAGTCTTCCAAGTAGCTGGGATCACAGGCATGAAACATCATGTCTGGCTAATTTTTTGATTTACTGTAGAGACAAGGTTTCGCCAAATTGCCCAGGCTGGTCTCCAACCCTTGGACTCTTGCCTTTGCCTCCCAAAGTGCTGGGATTACAGGTGTGAGCCACCGCACCTAGCTCACTCCTTTATTTCTATATTCTTTCTTTCTTTTTTGAGTTGGAGCTACAGGCGCATGCTACCATGCCCAGCTAATTTTTTGATTTATTGTAGAGACGAGGTCTTGCCAAGTTTCCCAGGCTGGTCTCGAACCCGCGGGCTCAGGCAATCCACTTGCCTCAGCCTCCCAAAGAGCTGGGATTACAGGCTGAGCCACAGAGCCTGGCCTATTTCTATTTTCAAAATGACCACTGCTATGGTTTGAATGTATCTTCCAAAACTCCTGTTGAAACTTAATCTCTAATGGGGCAGTATTGAGAAGTGGACTTTAAGAGGTGATTGAATCTGAAGACTGAATGGATTAATTTATTCATGAATAAATGGAATGATGGGTTAATGGGTTGTCATGGGGGGCTGATTATTTTTTTTTGAATTCTATTTAGAATTGGGGTCTCAATCTGTTGCCTAGGCTGGAGTGCAGTGACTCGATCATAACTCACTGCAACCTCCAACTCTGGGGCTCAAGTGATCCTCCCACCTCAGCCCTCCCAGTAGCTGGGATTACAGGCATACACCACAATGCCAGGCTATTTTTTAAAAATTTTGTATAGACAGGGCCTCACTATGTTGCCCAAACTGGTCTTGAAGTCCTGGCCTCAACCAGTCCTCCCAACCTGACCTCCAAAAGTGCTGTGATTATGGGTGTGGGCCGTGGTACCCTAAGAATCAGACACTTTTAAAAATAATTGATTTAAATTTTCTGACTGTCAGTAGCAATTTGTAGATCCTAGGTTGCTTGACTCAATTGCAAATTCAATTAAAAAATCTCTCTGAAGTATATTATGGAACTAAATTTGTTATTTCTTGATATTTTAAAGGTGTGAAAGTGGACCCTGAGTGTTTATTATAAGACTACATGAAAGGAATTGGCAGTGGCAGCGCATAACAATAATAAGGATACCGGATCCCAGATCAGGCGAAGTAAGGACCAATGGGAGGCCCAAACTTCACTGTATGAAGACCACTTAGGTACCAAACCCTGAGTTGTACTCCACATCTTTAAAATAAAAAGAAATAAATAGAGGTGTTATGCATATGAGGCAATACACTTATGGCTTTCCAGATTTTATTTTTTGAGTCAGAGTCTCTGTCACCCAGGCTGGAGTGCAGTGGCACACTCACGGCCACTGCAGCCTCAACCTGCTGGGCTCAGGAGAGCCTTCTGCCTCAGCCTTCCAAGTAGCTGGAACTACAGGCATGTGCCACCAAGCCCAGCTAATTTTTTGATTTATTGTAGAGATGTAGTCTCACCAAGTTGCCCGGGCTGTCTCGAACCCACGGGTTCAGGCAATCCTCTCACCTTAGCCTCCCAAAGTGCTGGGATTATAGGCATGAGCCACCCTGCCGGGCCAGCTTTCCAGATTTTTAACAAGAATCTTGATATAGCTTTGGCTTCTATGTTCACTTCCTAACATTTTTCTACCAGCAATTAAACGATATCAAGTCGCTTCCTCTAATCTGGGAGACTGATTGGTGTGTCTGAATGAAGTAAGATTATAAGTTTAATTAACTCTCATTGTATGAAAGTAAAGTGTAACACAACTGAAAATACTAGTTGAATAATAGATGTCCTAAATCCTTGGTACTCCACGTGTTGTGTATGGATCAGCAGCATCTACCCTCACCTGGGAGCTTGTTAGAAATGCACAACCATGGGCCCAAGATCTACAGAATAAAAATCTGTGTCACGCTCAAGTTCATTCTTGTTGGTATAAGGAAAACGTAATATAAAATTAAAACTTGCATTACAACAAGATTCTTAAGTGACTTGTACGTATACAGAGGGCTGAGAAAAACACTGAGACTTTTGTAGGTTTCTAGCTCTATGATTTACTTTGACTCTTTTTTTTCTTCCAAATAAATTGTGTGCTTTACGGAAAAGTCAAAGTTGGAGGAGAGAAATAAAGGAAAACATAGTCAATACTATGTTGTGGTGGTGGCAGGATCCTGGACACATCAAAGGGGTCCCCTTTAACTTTTACACTGTTAACTCCTGTTCAATTCAACATTCACTCAAGTTAAATCAGATTCTCTAAAGACATCAATTTTTTTGGAGGGGAGGGAGCAATGCCTAGCCCTCAGGAAATAAAAATGGTACTAATTCAAATAGAAGTAAATTATCTTTCCACTCAGGGAAAATGAGAGAAAAAAATTTAAAGAATACCAACTAATAAATATAAAAAGCATGAGAACATCACCATTTTGTAATTCCTAATATATCAACTGATTCAAGCAAAGCAAGAATCATTAGTTGACATTAAATTCATGAAATGAAGGTCATTGGGTGTATTTAATAAATATTGAGGCATTTAGCAGCTGTAAACAACAAACCCATAGTATCTGAGGCGCCGGGTCTCCTGGAGCAGCTTAATGGAGTGCCTCTAGCTCAAGGTCTCTCCTGAAATTGTAGTTAAAAACGGTTGGTTAGGGCTACTGTCACTGCAAAACATGAAAAGGGCTGAATGATGTACTTCCAAGCTCACTCGTGCTTGTTGTCAGGCTTGTTATTGGAAGGCTATTGGACCAAAAGCCTCAGATTTGCCACACTATGTGGGCCACTCCATTGGGTTGCTCACAACATCAGTCTTGCTTCCACCAGCGTGAATGTGAGAATGAGAAAGAGACACCAAGGCAGAAACAAGTCTTTTTTTTTTTTTTTGAGTTGGAGCCTCACTCTGTCGCCCAGACTGGAGTGCAGTGGCCGCTCCCGGCCCCTGCAGCCTCGACCTGCTGGGCCCCGGCCATCCTTCCGCCTCAGCCTTCCAAGTAGCTGGAACCAGGCGTGCGCTACCACGCCCGGCTAATTTTTTGATTTATTGTAGAGATGAAGTCTCGCCTGCCCAGGCGGGTCTCGAACCCGTGGACTCAGGCAATCCGCTCACCTCAGCCTCCCAAAGCGCGGGATTACAGGCTGAGCCACCGAGCCCGGCTTGAAACAAGTCTTCTTATAACCTTGTATTGGAAGTGACAACCCCACCTCTTGTGTTGTAATCTACTTGTTAGAAGAGTCAATAGTTCAGTCCACATTAAGAGAAGGTTATAGAGCCGAACTCGGTGGCTCAGCCTGTAATCCCGCGCCTTTGGGAGGCTGAGGTGAGTGGATTGCCTGAGCCCGCGGGTTCGAGACCCGCCTGGACAACTTGGCAAGACCTCATCTCTACAATAATTCAAAAAATTAGCCAGGCGTGGTAGCGCACACATGTAGTTCCAGTTACTGGAAGGCTGAGGCGGAAGGATCGCCGAAGTCCAGCAGGTCGAGGCTGCAGTGACTGGGAGCGGCCACTGAACTCCAGTCTGGGTGACAGAGTGAGACTCCAACTCAAAAAAAAAAGGGTTATAGAAGCTCAAGAATGCCAACCATGGGGATCACTGGGGTCATCTCAGAGCTGCCTAGCATAATGAAGAACCAATGTTTATATGATGCCAAAGTATTACCCCTCACATTTTGTACCAATTATTAAGGAGAAATGTACTATCAGCATTACATTAGTGACCAAACTGTCAAAAGATAAACACAGCTGGACATTAAAGTGGTGAAAACATTGTATTCATTAACTGCTGACTGCAGGGGAAAGAGCTAAGCTCCATTCTGAATTGTACAGAAGGTACTTGGGTGTTTTAAAGGGAGAAAGAAGGGAGAGTGAGAACTCAGCAGAGTTAGAGAAGTGAATAGTACAAAGGGCTGGTCAGTGTAAAGCAGCTGTGTCTACTAGCTGCCAGTTATCTACGATAGTATGCCTATAGAGACTAGAGGGGAAAAGATCCTGTCCTTCCTGATTATTCCGTTTCAAAGGAATGACTCCAAGGTCCTTGAGAGAGAAACTTCTGAGTTGCAAGATATACATATTTGTTTGTTTGGGGTTTTTCTGAGTCAGAGTCTCATTCTATCGCCCAGACTGGCACGCTCACGGCCACCGCAGCCACAACCTGCTGGGTTCAGACGATTCTTCCGCCTCAGCCTTTCAAGTAGCTGGAATTCCAGGTATGCGCCACCATGTCCAGCTATTTTTTGAGTTATTGTAGAGATGAAGTCTCAACAAGTTGCCAGGGCTGGTCTCGAACCTGTGAGCCCAAGCAATCCTCTTATCTCAGCCTCTCAAAGTACTGGGATTATAGATGTAAGCCACCGGCCGCCTAGCAAGAGATACACTCTTTTTAATAAATCCTCCAAGAAAGGTCATGAGCCTATCATCAAGTGTGTGCTGGATAGAACAAAGAGTAAAACTTCCTGGCAGCATTGAGCTTATTCAGGCAGGCATTTTAAAGGGAGCTGGAGACATTCCAGGGGCAGAGTTCTGCTGCTAGAAGTCATGCTAGAGTTTGGTCAAGTCTCTGAGTGCAGGGGTTTGGACAGAGCTGACACGTGCCAAGAGTTCTGCAGTTCTTGTAACTGTATCACTAATAGTGGAACTTCCTGCTAACTTACAATATGAAATAGTCTTGATAGATATGTTTAATCTGAATTTAATTAATCTTGGGCTTAATTTTAATGTATAGTATGTCAGTTTAATTGGGTATATTAAATGAGTGAATTAAAGTTACAAACATAATGAGAAAACAGCCAGACAAATCCTGAATATAAGCCATTCTACAAAACAACTTTCCTGGACTCTCTAAAAAGTCAATGTCATGTGGAAACAAAAGATAGAGGGATGCTATGACTTGTGTCCCCTAAACTTCATGTGTTAGAAACTTAATCTTCAACTTCATGTTAAGAGTATTTGGAGGTATAGCCTTCAGGAGGTAATTAGAATTAGATAAGGCCATCAGGGCGGGATCCCCATGACAGGACTGGTGACTTTTTAAATTTTATTTGGCGTCTCACTCTGTCACTCAGGCTGGAGTGCAGTGGCATGCCTATGGCCACCACAGCCTCAACCTGCTGGGCTTAGGTGATCCTTCCACCTCAGTCATCCAAGTAGATGGAACTACAGGCACACACCACTATGACTGGCTAATTTTTTTTTTAATTTATTGTAGATATGAGGGCTCACCAAGTTGCCCAGGCTGGTCTCAAACCCGTGGGCTCAGGTAATCCTCTCACCTCGGCCTCCCAAATTGCTGGGATTATAGGCATGGGCCACTGAGCCTGGCCTAAGAGCTGGCACACTTTTGCTTTCTTGTCATGTAATGCCCTTGGACTTTCCAGTCTCTAGAACGATGAGAAATACATGTGTCTTTCACAGCAACTTGGATGGATTGAGAGTCTGTAATATTCAGTGATCTATCACAGGAACAAAGAACTGGGTACCACATGTTCTCACTCATAAGCGGACCCTGAACAATCATAATACTATAAGAAAGGGATTGGCGCCGGGCTCGGTGGCTCAGCCTGTAATCCCAGCACTTTGGGAGGCTGAGGTGAATAGACTGCCTGAGCCTGCAGTTCGAGACGCACCTGGGCAACTCGGCGAGACCTCATCTCTACAATAAATCAAAAAATCAGCCGGGCATGGTAGCGCATGCCTGTAATTCCGGCTACTGAGAAGGCTGAGGCGGATGGATCGCCAGAGCCCAGTGGGTCGAGGCTGCAGTGACCGGGAGCGGCCACTGCACTCCAGTCTGGGCGACAGAGTGAGACTCCAACTCAAAAAAAAAGAAAAGAAAGGGATTGGCAATAGTGGGAAACTGCCAGGGGAGGGAGCGGGGGGAGGGGCGGGGGCACACTTCATCAATCAGGGTCCCTGATCTCAAACAAGATGATGTGGGGACCAAAGTGAGGTCCAAACTTTACCTGTACAGTGACACTTTGTATACCAAACACTGAATTGTTCCCCACATCTTTAAAATTTAAAAGAATAATAAAATAAAAAAATACAAGTGTCTTCATTACAAATGACCCAGACTCAGGTATTCTGTTATAGGAACAAAACACTAAGACAAGGTATTAATCTGGAATCTAAAGAGAGACATCCAGATGTAACGTATGAATCTTGGTTGGATGGTGGATTGGACAAAAGTAACAAAAACAGCAGAGGGCCAGAGGCAGCAGCTCATGCCTGTAATCCCAGCACCTTGGGAGACGGAGGCAAAAGGATTACCTGAGCCTAGGGGTTGGAGACCAGCCTGGGCAACATGGAAGGACTTCGTTTCTACCAAAATATCAACAACAACAAAAATTAGCTGGGCCCGGTGGCGCGTGCTGGTAGTTCCAGCTACTGGGAAGGCTGAGGTGGAGGGATTGCCCGAGCCCAATAGGTCAAGGTTGCAGTGGCTGTGAGCATGCCACTGCACTCCAGCATGGGTGACAGAGTGAGACTCTGACAAAACGAAACAAACAACCCCCCCAAAACAGCTGAGAAAGCCATATTGCAGATAAAGGAAGGGATTTTAATATGTAATAGCCATTAGATCATATAATTACTGGATGTGATCATGGAATTGATTTTGTAGGAGAATGTCCTTATTCTTAGGAGATGCATGCTGTAATATTTTAGAGGAGTCATGAGGTCTGCAACTATTTAATTGCAGAAGTGTGTGTGTGTGTGTATTGTGAGAGAAAGAAAACTAAATCTGACAAAATGTTAACAATAGTTGAATGTAGAGTATACAATGTTCCTTGAACTACTTCTTAAAAATCATTTTTAAAACTTTTCTGTATGCTTGAATATCTTCAGAATAAAGTTTGGGAAAACATTTCCCTCTCATCTTTACCTCCAAATAATTCCACTGGTCTTAAAACTGTAGCTAGTCTTTCCTGGCATATAAGTTCCTCTCAGAAATGTTTAAAATAATAATTCCTCTCTTTTATACTCAATAAACTTCTATAGAGCAATTACTAAATACATCATGCCACTTTGCGTTAGTTGGTGATTTACATGTTTAAATCCTTCACTAGACTGGAAGCTCTTTAAGGACTGGATTTTATATATCATTGCACAAAACTGATGGCAGTGAATTACACACACACACACACACACACACACACACACACACACACACACACACACACATGTTTTTTTGAGTTGGAGTCTCACTCTGTTGCCCAGGCTGGAGTGCAGTGGCACACTCACGCCACCACAGCCTCAACCTGCTGGGCTCAGGTGATTCTTATGCCTCAGCCTTCCAAATAGCTGGAACTACAGATGCATGCCACTACACCCAGCTAGTTTTTGTGATTTTAGTGTAGAGACGAGGTCTCACCATGTTGCCCAGGCTGGTCTCGATCCTCTGGGCTCAAACAATCCTCTTGCCTTGGCCTCCCAAAGTACTGGGATTATAGGCTGAGCCATCGCATCTGGCCCATATATATTTTAGATTTAAAAATATAGTCTATTTAGAAAGTAAATTAGAGAGAGAGAAAGAGGAGATTCACCTCCCCAGGACAGGGGAGGGGGTCAAAGCTTAAGAAAACATGGTCTGGGCATAACTCAAAGAGCACATGGCCACACTATAACTTAGCAAGGCAAGTTATTCACATTAAACATCTCTTGATGTTCATTAAGTTAAGTCAATGAAGAATATGAAGTAGAAGTCGGCCGCGAGTGGTGGCTCATGCCCATATCCCAGCACTTTGGGAGGCCGAGGTGAGAGGATTGCCTGAGCTTGTAGGCTCAAGACCAGCCTGGGCAACTTGGCGAGACCTCATCTCTACTAAACCAAAAAATTAGTTGGGTGTGGTGGTGCGTGTCTATAGTTCCAGCTACTTGGAAGGCTAAGGTGGAAGAATCACTGAGCACAGCAGGTCGAAGCTGTGGTGGCCGTGAGCATGTCAATGCACTCTAGCCTGGGCAACAGAGTGAGACTCCAACTCAAAAATAAAGAAGTCAATCATAGCTTGCCAGGAGTGAAAAAAGAAAAAGACAAGAAATAGAAGTAGAGGTCTACTTTAAGTATTGGCTTGTAGTTCATATAGAATTTATTTAGCAAAGAACTTGACAGTCTGTATACTAGATGCTCACTGTTACTGAGTAACTCATATTCTTAAAAGTTTTATTTATTCAGAAGTTGCAATCTCAGTCCTAACTTTGACATAATTAACAGTACTTTGTCTTTAAATTAGGGGTTTACAACTAAGTGTATAAATCATGTATCAGGCCAGGTGTGGTGGCTCGCGCCTGTAATCCCAGCATTTTGAGAGGCCAAGGCAGGAGGATTGCTTGAGCCCAAAAGTTCAAAACCAGCCTGAACAATACAGCAAGACCCTGTCTCTACAGAAATTTAAAAATTATCCAGGCATGGTGGTGCATGCCTGTAGTCCGGGAGACTGAGGCAGGATTGCCTAAGCCCAGGTGCATGATCATGCCACTGCACTCCAGTTTGGGCGACAAAGTGAGAGCCCAACTTTAATAAAAATAAATAATATATCACTAAATCTTACCACATTTTCCTGAAGTAGTAGATGAAAAATATGTTTAATTAAATTAAAACATAGATGGTTTTTTTAAAAAGGGCATAAAGAGAACAAGTGACCTGTTCTAAATCACACAATTCTACTACTTTATTTTTATTTTATTTTCAATGTGGCATGCTTGTTTTCTACTTGATGAGATGGATTGTATTTTACAGGAAACCTAAAATAGGTCAGGAAATGTGACTTTGATTTATTAAAAAATATATTTGTAAGTATTGTATACTTAGAGCTATACTTTATAAACATTCATAAAGATTTCCAGGCCTCAGTCTGCTTCTGGATATAGGTTCATTTCATTTACATAACATTAAATAATATATAAGTATTTATTTTGCTGATCTAAAGTTTTCATCCAAAAGTTCAACAATGGCTTCTTCATCTGCCGATTGAAGCAGTCTCTGAATTAGCTGATCCAGGCGCTTCTCTCCACATAAAAATTCCTGGTAAAAGAGAGAGTTACTATGAAACCTGGTTATTAGAAATAAAAAAGCAATAAAACAAAGAGTTAAGTGTATATTTATTACTTTTCTTTATTATTTAATAGCAAGAAAGGATTACTGATGGTCTATAATATAATAAACACAATTGCTAACCTGGGAGGATCCTGTTTGTGGTGACTTTTTATGTAAAAAAATGAATCCAAAAGAACAAACGGAATACTACTCTTTCTTGAAATGTTTAAGTTACATTTTGTTTTAAAATTAATCTTCTGAGATTTGGATCTTCCCAACAACTCTGGAGACAACAAAATGATAAGCTCTAAATAGACTTTTGACACTGACCACTCCCTTGCTTTAGAATTCCACTGCTTGGCTTTTATGACAACACCATTTTCAGGTTCTCAAACCATCTTTAGGAGAATGCTTGCTGAATTCTTTCTCTTCTTGTACTCTAAAAAAAGAGAGGTTTTAATTCTTGTCCTGAAAATTCTATCCTTTCATTCATATCACGTTATTTCCCAAAGAAGAGAAAGACTGAAAGGTTTCAGTTCCTCAAGTATTTTGTCGCCACATTAATGGACACACTGCTCCTTGCCACACATCTTCTGGATGTGGCTCAGGGGAAGCCTCCCCAAGTCACTCTAGCTCACGATTCTCATGTGAACCCTCCAAATTTAGATTATTTAATCTGTAAGTGCTTTGTGGTAGTTTTTTACTTAAATTAGAAACACAGGACTGGGCATGGCGGTGCATGCCTATAATTCCAGCACTTTGGGAAGCTGAGTTGGAAGGGTGCCAACCCAAGAGGAGTTCAAGACCAGCCTGGGCAACATAACAAGACCTTGTCTCTACAAAAACAAAAATTAGCCGGGCATGGTGGTGTGCACCTGTAGCCCTTATTAGGTACTCAGGAGGGTGAGACAGGAGAATCGCCTGAGCCCAGGAGGTCAAGGCTGCAGTGAGCTCTGATTGTGCCACTGCACTTCAGCCTGAGCAACAGAGTAAGATCCCGAATAAAAACAAAACAAAACAATCAAAAAAACCCACGATAGTTTGAAAATCTAGAAGTCCTGTGTAATCAAAAAATATTTTTGTTTAAATATTTAGGAGCAAAGTATCGAGGTCTGAAACTTGCTTTCAAATGATACAATAGCAACATAGATATACACAGAGAAAAAGAGGTGGTAGAAAAGAAAGAGAAGGCAAATTACAGCACAAAGTTGACAATTGTTAAATTCAGGTATAGGCTGTGCAGTGTTCTTTGAACATTTTTTTTTTTTTTGAGGTGGAGTCTCACTCTGTCACCCAGACGAGTGTAGTGGCCGCTCCTGGCCACCGCAGCCTCGACCTGCTGAGCTCTGGCGATCCTTCCACCTCAGCCTTCCGAGTGGCTGGAACTACAGGCGCGTGCTACCACACCCGGCTAATTTTTGATTTATTGTAGAGATGCGGTCTCGCCAAGTTGCCCAGGTGGGTCTCGAACCCACGGGCTCAGGCAATCCACTCACCTCAGCCTCCCAAAGCGCGGGATTACAGGCTGAGCCACCGAGCCCGGCTGAGCTAATTTTTAAACATGTATGCTTGAAAATTTTCAAAATAATAAATTGAGAAAAAAAATTATCTCATGTTTACCACTAAATAATCCCATTGGCTTAAAACTGTTTCAGTTAGGCTTCCCTGTAGTCTTCACTACAGTTCTCCTCTAAAAAATGACTAAAATAATGATTTCAAGCACTTTTCCTATGTAATAAAAATTCTGTATAGTAAAGTCGCTGAATTAGTGATTATGCACATTTCCATGTTTTGGAGATGCTTGAAATTTAGACACTGACTTAATGGAAATACTTTAATGTTGGCATCTGGAACTCAGAACATTTAAAGTTTTGATAGACATATGAACTAATCTTATACTGAGTCTTTTCTGAGTGGTCTTAAAGTTGAACTTTAGGTGAGTGTACACATGTATGTCTCAAATCAAACTGAAAGGAAAAGGTTATGTCTTCATACCTCTGTAGTCCCCAAAGCACCATCATATAGTAAAACCTAAGTTAAGCAAAAAAGGAAGGCAAAAGCACTACGATGTAATTTTAAAATGAAGATTTTTAGCCGGGCTCGGTGGCTCAGCCTGTAATCCTGCGCCTTTGGGAGGCTGAGGTGAGTGGATTGCCTGAGCCCGCAGGTTCGAGACCTGCTTGGGTAACTTGGCGAGACCTCATCTCTACAATAAATAAAAAATCAGCCGGACGTGGTAGCGCGTGCCTGTAGTTCCAGCTACTTGGAAGGCTGAGGCAGAAGGATCGCTGGAGCCCAGCAGGTTGAGGCTGCGGTGGCCGGGAGCGGCCACTGCACTCCAGTCTGGGCGACAGAGTGAGACTCCAACTCAAAAAAAAAAAAAAATTAGATGAAGATTTTAATCATTTTGAACATAATCTGCAATTGCTATAAAGTCAATGTACTTGGAGTTCAGATTATTATGGTATTGCCAAGGTGATTTCATTTTTGGAGTTAATATGAAAACCATTATGCCTCTTACTGACAATCATAACACATTTAGAGTTCAACTGGATTAACCAGAGTGCTAGAGATACTAAGATCAAAGATGAATGAGTAGCAGGTTGAGGCTGTGGTGGCTGCGAGCATGCCACTGTACTCTAGTCTGGGTGACAGAGTAAGACTAATTCAAAAAAAGAAAAAAAAAGAGAAAGGGAAACAAAGTATATTTAAAGCCCAAGGCAGGGGAAATTTCCAGCGTAAATGGAACACAGAGCAGGAGATAAGGCTGATGCTAAGAAACCTGAACAAGGACACTGAAAAACAGAATAAAAATGTGAAATAATACATTACATGGCAGTCTGTGCTTACTAGCTAGATAAACAAAAATTTAGTAAGTTACCTACAGAGGGAATCATAGTAAGAATAGCAGGTGATCTCACAGACCCAAAGGATAGTAAAGGACAGGGTTTCCACTACCATCCTGAGGATGAGACTGAGTCACAGGAATAAACAGATGTGGGGATTCACACCGTCAGGATTCTTTCTGTCCCATTTCTCAGTTCTGCTTTTCTTAGTGTATGTATCAGCTTCATTCCTCTCTCACTAAAGACTGCTTTCTCTTCGTGGCTAAAAATGTGGCTTCTAACCTCTTATAAGCTTTACATATTTCAGCTCTAGCCACTGAGAGAGAATGATCCTCTTCATCTCTAATTGAAAAATCCTGGCAAGGAAACTCATCGGCTGGGGCTTGTTTAGATGTTCACTCCAAATAAATCAATTTTTCTCTTGGGATCGCGATTATGTCAAAACAGCAGCTCCAGCAGAAACTATGCAGATGAAGTAGGAAGAAGGGCAAGTTCCAGAATGTGACAGAAGCACAAAAAGTCCCACTGGTGTTCACTTTCTTGTACATCTGCCCCTTCCATTTTGTCTGACAGCTGTTGCCTTGGGACTAGGGTCCTTATCTCCTTTTCAGCCTCATCTCTAATGATTCCATTCCTAAATTATTCACTCCTGCTAGTCTCTTTACTGTACTTCAAACAGATTTTTAATGTTTTACTACAACTACATATGTTTATGCTATTTTTCAAATATGTTCCCTTTACTACTATGGAGTGTTTTCTTTCTTTTCAATAGTCTGGTCAGTGATTATAAGAGCATACCAACATAATTTTCCTTATTATTTCTGAGTCTGGCGTGGTAGTTTAGTTAGTCATATATTAGTATTTAGGCCAAAGTCAGACACACTATACAACAGAATACTGTATGGCACACCTATGTGCCCATATATAAGATGTTATTGGTCATAAGAATATAGCTATTTCATAAAAAAATCATCAATGTTACCAGAAAAACAACGGAAAGAATATGGTGTAATTAGAACACTATGGCCAAACATGTTTTGTTCATACTGTACATTTCCTGAGAAAAAGGAAATTAGTAAATATTTTCTCCTTTTCGACATGGCTAGTATGTTCCTATGCAAGATTACCGTATCCTGCTAGGGAGACAGAGGAAGTGGCATAAGAGATACAGAGATTTATAAATGTATTAAAAACACAGACATTTCCCTTATAAAAGCAAGACTTTCATTTTGAGTACAGAATGAGACACAGATGAGTAAAAGAAGGCTTAGGTATCAAACAGCACCAAGGAAAAGGATCAAAACTTTTTGTCTCCTGCCTTTTGCATATAGTCCTTTATGGGAACCAGCCCACTTTTTCTTTCAGTGGCAACAAAAGTGAAATTTTCCTGCGCTTCATCATTAGTGCATTAATGTCAGTGGTCCTGGCCAGATGGGATTTATGTAGGTAAATGTTCAAACAACCTATTCATTTTATTTATTTCTATTTTTTCAAGAAGAATCAGATAGGACCAATCAGGGTGTTACAAGTCCTGATTATGCAGAGTCGTTAAACACTCATGCAAACTTCAATCATCATGTTCTAATCTGCCCTCCAAAAGGAGGAACAAGTAAGGGTTATCCTACCTGACAAAATTGTTCAAACAATCATGAGTGAGTCTTTTTCCCCAACAGCATAATTTAACATCTGAATCTAGAATACACATTGTGGTAGGAAGAATTCTCAGGTGCCCCCTGGAGTATACACCTTGTATACTACCCTCCCTTAAGTGCAGACAGAACCTGTGAATATGACTATCACCCTAGTGACTATCAGTTGACTTGGAGTTAATCAAGGGAACTTTATCCAGGTGTGCTGAGCTAATCATGTGCCCTTAAGAGGGCCTGAGCCCTTCCTGCAAGAAGAGATTCAAAGTGGGAGGAAGTATCTACAGAGAGTCACTCAGGAAGCAACTTCCAGTATTATGACTGAATTGCGAGAAAGAGACATGCCACCAAGCTGAGTCTAATTAATTATAAGTCCTTTATTAATGCGTGGGTCAAGAGCAGGCTCGCGCCAGAAAAACTCTTAATGCCTGACCTAAACTAGCAAGAAGTTTATAAAGGCAAAAACCGCCAGTGGGCTACGTAGTAGGGGGTGAGGGTACAAGGAACTAAAAACGAAGGGAACAATTTCTTGGATTTCAGTTAACAAAGCATACAATTACATGGAACTTGTGGCTAGGGAGTCTTGCAAACGGTCAACAGGAACGGTCATTGTGATCAGCTCAAGGGAATGCAGCTGTGAGTCTGTGATCATGGGAATATTACAGCAATTACACGTACACAATGGGGGTTCATTTCTAGGTCAAGTGGGCAGTTAAGATGGAAGACTTTAACAAGATGGAGTTACTTATGTTAAGCGAGTTATTACAGATTATTATTACTTTTATCAAGCATTAAGCAAACTAGTTTTATATTAAGCAAGCTATTATAAACCATTCTTGATTTTTCTAATATTCCACCAGCAATTCTCAGGAGCTGAGAGCAGTTTCCAGTTGCTTGCCTGCAAGGGCTCGAGAGGGGTTTCAGTCCTACCACTAGAGGCAGTGGGATTCTGCTGACAACCATGTGAGCTTGGAAGAAGACCCTGAGTTCCAGAAAAGCATGCATCCTGGCCATGCATTGATTTCAACCTTGAGGGACCCTGGGTTGACAACTGAGCACTATTGTACCCCGATTTCTGACCTATAGAAATCATGAGGTAATAAATGCCAACTGTTTTAAGTTGCTAAATTTGTGGTTACCCAGCAACAGAAAATGAACACACATGCATATATGTACGCTAAATATATGTTAATACATTATGATTACATAGCAAAGAATTTATAATTTAAAAATATAACTTTCAAACTGCCATAAAGATTATATTTCTTACCAGCAAACTAATAGAAATGTTTCCAAATTTTAGGGTACTAACATAAAGTGGCTTAATGAGTTTTAATCACTTGGTAATATTTTAGATAGAACTCTTTAGGATTTGACAAAATCAAAAGTACACAAAATATACTCAGTAATATTACCTTAATACCACGAGCTTCATAAGCTATCCTGTGGTCAGTGACTCTATCCTGGGTGAAATTGTATGTCCGAATTCTCTCTGACTGGGCTCTTGTTCCCACCTGTGCCATGACAAAGTGCAATTCATATTTTAACTTTATAAATACTTCACTACAGTGGAAAAAGCACTTGTAAATGACTATTCTATTTTAACTGTTTAAATATTTTCTAAAAGTCACATATACAAAGTGACAAGGAACAAGAATGGGCAAAACAATGTTTAAGACTACAGGTTTGTAGAGCTTAGTTATAGAATAAAAACGAATGTCTCTTTGATACTTCAAACTCCAAATATTTAAAATCCGTTTAGTCATTGTTCTGACCCAATCAGTTCTTTCTCCTGGTTTCTCTAAAGGACACCACCATGTGTTCTCTTTTAGTCAAGTAGAAAACTCTGACATTCTACAATTTAACAAACATTTTGTGGGAGCTTACTATATCAGGCATTGGCATGGACACACGCTGGAGAGAGACCGTCTTCAATTCATCCCATTCTCTTACTGCCCATTTCAAATTGGTTTCAAGGGTCTTATTATATCCTGCTCTTTTCATTTTTACTATCATTCAAGGACTTATTACTTTCATCTACATTTCTGCAAAAATCTCCTGATTAATCTTCCATTTTACTGCTTATATTATGCGGCCCTGCTTAGTCTATTCTGGATTCCTTCTTGTCTGCTAAACAGACACAACTCAGCATCCAGGGCACTTCATAATGTGACCAACCTTCCCAATGCTATTTCTGAAAATTATGTGAACCTCTGAAATGTCACTTATTGCATGTGTGTGTCTGTTAACTCCGCTAAAACATCATCTCAAGGGACAGCCTTTCCTAATACTCTCCTACCATCTCTACCTTTAAAAGATGTTCTCTTCTTCCTCTGAAACCCTTTGCACTTGGAATCTTCATGGTACACCTCAGTTCATCTCATGCTACAGTTATTTGCATGCTTCTTGGAGTGCTCATCTTCCCTACCTCCCCAACACAAGATATACACAGCACCCTCTCTTAACTGCTTTTCTTTTCTTTTTTTTTCTGAGTCAGGGTCTCTCTCACTCTGTAGCCCATGCAGAAGTGCAGTGGCACAATCACGGCTCACTGAAGCCTTGACCTCTGGGACTCAGGCAATCCTTCCACCTCAGTCTCCTGAGTAGCTGGGACTACATGCGTGTGCCCCCATGCCTGGCTAATTTTTTTTAGAGACAGGGTCTTTCTATGTTGCCAAGGCTGGGCTTGAACTCCTGGGCTCAAGTGATCTTCCACCTCAGCCTCCCAAAGTGCTGGGATTAAAGGCACGAGTCACCGTGCCTGGCCTGCATTTTTTTTTTGAGGCGAGATCTCCCAGGCTGGAGTGCAGTGGCACAATCATGGCTCACCATAGCCTCAACCTCCTGGGCTAAGGCAATCCTTCTGCCTCAGCCTCCCGAGTAGCTGGGACTACTGGCATGCGCCACCATGCCCAGCTAATTTTTATGTAGAGATGAGGTCTTGCTATGTTGCCCAGGCTAGTCTGAAACTCCTGAGCAAAAAAGCAAACCTCTCACCAAAGTGATGGGATGACAGGCATTAGCCACTGTGCCCATTCCACTTCTTAAGATAAAAGGAGAAGACTTTTTATAAATAATTTTTAAAAATTATTTTTCATCTTTACTTTTTGCAGAGATGGTGTCTCACTACGTTGCCCAGACTGGTCTCAAACTCTCAGCCTTAAGTGATCCTCCCACCTCAATCTTCCAAAGTGCTGGGATTACAGGCGTGAGCTACCATGCCTGGCCTATGACAATCTTTGTAAACCCCAAGGCAAGTAAAAAGAAACTAAATTCCTGATTATCAGGATAATTTTTAAAAATTATAAGTTCCTAAATTCAACCTCAGATATAGTGAATAGGGGATTCTATATTTTGAAAACATTCCCCTGACAATCAGTCAGCTTTGGAAACTAGTATCCCAAAGCATCATATTAATGGCCAGGATTTCACTCCAGGTCAATTACATCAGAATCTCTGGGAGTGGGGCCTGGGCAACTACAAAGACCTTTACATTATTGGTGGAGCCAGTGTATAAAACTGTATAAAACTCATTGTATATATTGGTTGAAGAAAAACTTCTAAGACTTAGAAATCCCTACTAAAACATTTCAGACAGGTGGATAAGTTATTAAAGAGGCAGGGAGGTCTTTCCTGGCTCCTCAAATCAGACTTCTTAAGAAGATACACATACAAAATTTGCATAAAGCCAATCTTGAATACTTGTTTTAAAAATTGCTATGTGAAACCTCTGATGAGGTTTATACAATGAGTTTTATACAAAATGTTCAATAGCAAGTAAATCCAAATCTCTCTCTCTTTTTTTTAGAGTTGGGGTCTCCCTCTGTCACCCAGGCTGGAGTGCGGTGGCACAATCACAGCTCACTGTAGCCTTGACCTCCTGGGGTCAGGTGATCCTTCCACTTCGGCCTCCTGAGTAGCTGGGACTATAGCCGTGCCACCATGACCAGCTAATTTTTTATTTTTTAATTTTTTGTAGAGATGAGGTCTTGCTATATGGCCCAGGCTGGTCTTGAACTCCTGGATTCAAGCAATCCCCTTGCCTCGGCCTCCATAAGTGCTGGGATTTCAGGCATGAGCCACCATGCCCAGTTCTAAATGTCTCTTATTAATTCAAATATGGCAGAGTTCACAGTACTTATGTTATCACTTCTTGCCAAGAAAAGTAATGGTGTGTACTCAGGGTACATTTTTTGCTTGATTAAAAAAAAAGTAACAATAGTATGTAAATGAGCATCCTATCTGCAAATGTATACATTGATGCTGCTCCACAATCTGGGATTACTGCAAAAGAATGTTAATATATTATTTATCCTGTCACTTTTACTACCTGCAAGTTAATATGTGGGCAAAAGGCCGGGTTCGGTGGCTCAGCCTGTAATCCCAGCACTTTGGGAGCCCGAGGTGAGTGGATTGCCTGAGCCCGTGGGTTCGAGACCCACCTGGGCAACTTGGCGAGACCTCATCTCTACAATAAATCAAAAATCAGCCGGGCGTGGTAGCGCGCTCCTGTCGTTCCAGCTAATTGGAAGGCTGAGGCGGAAGGATCACTGGAGCCCGGGAGTGGCCACTGCACTCCAGTCTGGGTGACAGAGTGAGACTCCAACTCAAAAAAAAAAAAATATGTGGGCAAAGAAGGTTAGGACACATCTAGATGAGAATAATTAATATTTAGGTTTACACCATTCGTTATACTAAAAGGCCACAAAATCTTCCAAATTAAATTTACTGTTCACACTTAACTGGAAATAACACAAAAGCACAGTTATTTCTGAGTTCTACTCTCTCTTCCAATCTCTCTCAAAGACAAACTTTATTTTTTTAGAGTTTTAAATTATATAATGACATTTATTCATTTCGCTCTGAATTTACTGATCCATCCATTTGAATAAATAGCACTATACATGTATTCTGAACAAAATTCAAAAAGTACCAAACAGTATATAATGAAGAAATGTTTCTCTTCTACCTTTTGTCCTCACACTCTATCAGTAGCAATCACTGTTCCTGTTTTTTTGCAGTGCCATATATATTTGATTCCACTTAGTCATAATGAAAACATAGGTATATAAATTTAAAAAACCTAAAACTCTCTTAATTTCCAAATAATGATGTTGTCTTTAAAAAAAATTTCTTGGCCAGGCTCGGTGGCTTAGCCGATAATCCCAGCACTTTGGGAGGCTGAGGCAAGTGAATTGCCTGAGCCCGTGGGTTCAAGACCAGTCTGGGCAACTTGGCAAGACCTTGTCTCTATAATAAATAAATTAGCTGGGCGTGGTAGCGTATGCCTGTAGTTCTGGCTACTTGAAGGCTGAGGCCAAAGGATCAATGGAGCCCAGCAGGTCGACACTGGGGTGGCTGTGAGTGTGCCAATGCACTCCAGCCTGGGTGACAGAGTAAGACTCCAACTCAAATTTTTTAAAAAATTATTTTCATGGACTACTATGTAGCCTGAATATTTTGTCTTTTAAACCAATTTCCTCTTAAGACAGTAATGATGTAAGCACTGGAGGGAAGCAACTGGGAAATAACTTTTAATTTATGCATTTTTAATTTACTCATTTGCAAACTGACATAACCATAATCCATCAGTTCATATATATTTGTTACTGCTTATTTACAAATGAGCACATTTCCCTATGCTATAAGACATTTCCATTCAAGCAAGAACAAACACTGCATTTTCTACATACAATGGTGAACTTTTTTTACAGTTATTAAATTATTATACTAAATAAATCTTACCTGCAGTCTCCTGGCACTTTGTTGCTGACACTTGTCTTTCTCAATAACTTGCTGATACAGTCTAGCTCTCAACACACGCAAAGCTATTTCTTTATTTTTTATCTGTGATCGTTCTTGTTGGCATTCTACTACTAGCCCTGAAAAATAACAGGGATCAGAGGTAAACTATAGCCTCTACAGGCCAAATTAAGATAGAATGGAGGAATATTTTAAAGAGAGATTAATCAGGAAAATATCACATAAGATAAAAACATTTTAGATTTAACAATTCAGAAGCTGTATCTGCATTAGGATGGTAATAGCTGTAGATGGCTGTTCAGATTCAGATACATAAATGAAACATTCCAGAGAAAGACTGAGCTCAGTGGATGGGTAGTCTCCTTTCACTCCCTGAGCTCCGCCTCTCCCTTATAGCTTGACTGGGCACTTCTGCAGCTCAACAAAAAGCAAACTATCCCAACTCCCTATGCAGTGCTGCTCCATGCTATAAGACATTTACAAATATACACAAATATACACACAGCTGAAACTTTAAAAATAACTATATAAAGAAACCAAAGGAAAGAAGGTACACAAAGTCTTTACAAGGAAGAATTTATAAAGAGCATGTTTCTGAGTTGTTCAGATTCTAAATTTCTAAGTTGTTCTGAGTTGTCTGAGTTAGCTGGGTTCTAGCTATTCAATACCTATAAGACACACATTTTGGCTGGTCAGCTTCTACATTTGGGTGGGTTAGGCCCACTCTGCAGTCCAGTTCCTAGCCCAAATCTAGCCCTGATATGGTCACTCCTGAGACTTCAGGCTGTGTTGTTCTTCAACTTTGCAACCACCCTCTGAAGGTCTGTGTTTAATCCTGCTCCTAAGTACATTAGAGGAGAAGGGTTTTTTCTTTCTGAATCACAAAAAACAAAAACCCCATTAGCTTAGGCCTGCTGCAGTGGTAAATGTTTTGCTAAGATTTTTAAAATTTCTATAAAATTCTACTCTCCAAACTACGTTTTCTTCTTGTCTAAATAAGCTACAGTCTACATCTGCTAATACTTTCAGTTGTGCATTTAAGTTTCACCTTGATTGCTTTAAACTCATTTCTCGACTGCTTTTCTGTGGCCACGTGGTCGGGCTGGGAACAGAGACTTGCCTCCATCTTCCAGATATTACCAGGAGTGGTCTTGAATCTAATGTCTTCTTTTTGCTACCCAAAAGAGTAGCACCACCATCTCAAGATGGCCAGACTTTCATGAGCTTTCCTCCACACTCCTCATCAGCTGATCCATCCTGATTTTTGCCTACACGTGGGTATTCCTATCTACTGGCTCAGGTTAGAACTTCTAGCTTAAATGATTACTTACCAGCTCTATGTCTCCTAAGGAAATCACATGATTATGCATTTTTACATAGAGGAGTATTTAATAATAAGTACTCCCTTAAGAACAGAAGCTTGGGGGGGAGGATATACACTGAATAACAGGAGAGCTGTTGAAATGAGAAAGTCCTGAGGCTGTTAAATTATTACAGAAGGACTTTGGGAAAAAATAGGCTTTGTCTGTGTTGTTTCAACACCATACAGAAAGATTTCAAAATTCTAGGTAGCAAATGATTTGTAGAAAATGCGTATTTACCACTCATAATCGAACCCTGAACATTTACCATAATACTATAAGAGAGATTGGCAGTAGCTGGATACTGCTGGGGGGAAGGACACCTGAACTCAAACAAGGTGAAGTGGGGAGTAAAGCGAGCCCCAAACTTTACCTGTACAATGACCACTTGTATACCTAATCCTGAATTGTACCCCACATCCTTCAAAAAAAAAAAAAAAAAAAAGAGGCCGGGCTCAGTGGCTCAGCCTATAATCCCAGCACTTTGGGAGGCCGAGGCGAGTGGACTGCCTGAGTCCGTGGGTTCGAGACCAGCCTGCGCAACTTGGCAAGACCTCGTCTCTACAATTAAAAAAAAAAAAGCCAGGCGTGGTAGCATGTGCCTGTAGTTCCAGCTACTTGGAAGGTTGAGGTGGAAGGATCCCCTGAGCCCAGTAGGAACCCAGAAACCCTTCTGACCTTCATGACACAGGCAGCAATCATGTGACTGGCCCGCCTATCTGCCTGCCATTCATCACCTGACATCAGTACCTGCTTTTTTTTTTTTGAGTTGGAGTCTCACTCTGTCACCCAGACTGGAGTGCAGTGGCCGCTCCTGGCCACTGCAGACTCGACCTGCTGGGCTCCGGTGATCCTTCCGCCTCAACCTTCCAAGTAGCTGGAACTACAGGCACGCGCTACCACGCCCGGCTAATTTTTTGATTTATTGTAGAGATGAAGTCTCGCCAAGTTGCCCAGGCTGGTCTCGAACCCACAGGCTCAGGCAATCCACTCACCTCAGCCTCCCAAAGCGGGGGATTACAGGCTGAGCCCGGCTAGTACCTGCTCTTATCTGCCCCTTTGTGATGAAGTGGAGCAGCCCACCACCAAACCATCTTAACAACTTGCCCCCATCAAAGGGGAATGTTTAAAAGCATTCTACTCTAGTAGCCAGTTGCCATTTCTTTGCTAAACTCTGGTTTTCCTACGTGGATCTCTGAGCTATGGCGGCCATGTTTCCTGGCTTTGGTCCCTTCCTCCACCTTGGGGAGAATTTCCTCTCTCCCCCTCTCTCTCTTCTCCTCTCTTCTCTCTCTCTCTTATTTATTTTCTCAATAAACTATATTTTCCAATCTAACTTCTGTGTAATTCTTTGCATCTTTCTCAGGGCACCAGACTTCAAACCAGAAGAACCCCCATTGAGTGAGTTAACATTTTATTTACTTGTTCGTTTGTTTACTTATTTTGGAGTCTCACTCTGTTGCCAGGCTGGAATGCAGTGGCACACTCACAGTCAGCGCAGCCTCAACCTGCTGGGCTCAGGCGATCCTTCTGCCTCAGCCTTCCAAGTAGCTGGAACTACAGGCACATGCCACCAAGCCCGGCTAATTTTTTGGTTTATTGTAGAGATGAGGTCATGTCAAGTTGCCCAGGATGGTCTCGAACCTGTGGGATCAGGCAATTTTCTCACCTGGACCTCCCAATGTGCTAGGATTATATGCGTGAGTCACCGTGCTGGCCTGACTTAACATTTTAGAGACCCTACTGTGAGATATATTTTAATCTCACAGTATGTCTTAAAGTGTTTTGGTTAATTTTGTCAGAATTTTGTTCACCTTTTACCCTATTTTTTTCTCAATTTAATTTTTAATTCATCTAAAGTTAATTATTATTGTTCTGGACAGCTTATACTACAGAATAATATCCAACAATAAAGAGTTTAAGTGAAACATTAAGTATCCAATAGTTTATGAATTGTTTAAGTAAATTATGCAAAGCTACCAAAAGCATAATCTCATTTTTTGGTGGAAAATGATATATATATTTTTTGAGTCGGAGTCTTACTCTGTTGCCCAGGCTGGAGTACAGTAGCACGCTCATGGCCACTGCAGCCTCGACCCGCTGGACTCAGGCTATCAGCCTCAGCCTTCCAAGTAGCTGGAACTACAGGCACATGCCACCCATAACCAGCTAATTTTTTTGATTTATTGTAGGGATGAGGTCTTGCCAAGTTGCCCAGGTTAGTCTTGAAGCCACAGGCTCCGACAATCTTCTCATCTGGGCCTCCCAAAGTGCTGGGATTATAGGTGTGAGCCACTGCGCCCGGTCAAAATGATATATTTTTATATGTATAGAAAATAATGTAAGCCGGGCTCGGTGGCTCAGCCTGTAATCCCGCGCCTTTGGGAGGCTGAGGTGAGTGGATTGCCTGAGCCCGCGGGTTCGAGACCCGCCTGGGCAGCGAGACCTCATCTCTATAATAAATAAAAAAAAATCAGCCGGGCGTGGTAGCGCACGCCTGTAATTCCGGCTACGTGGAAGGCTGAGGCGGAAGGATCACCGGAGCCCACCAGGTCGAGGCTGCGGTGGCCGGAAGCGGCCACTGCACTCCAGTCTGGGGGACAGAGTGAGACTCCAACTCAAAAAAAAAAAAAAAAAAAGAAAATAATGTAAAAGAATATATACCAAATATATATACCAACAATAGTTATGAGATATTATTATGGACTTTTTATGTTCTTTTGCTCATGTATATATTCTAAGTTTTTTTTTTCACAGTTTCTTATGGAATAAAAATCAATAAAGAAAACAAGAGCAACTATAAAATCATCCTATGATTGAATATTGAGGTTGTATAACAAACAGTGTAATCAATTATAATCGGCTGAAAAATGGCCTCCTCTTTCTTTTTAAAAAAAAATCATACTATCCAGGTGTGGTGGTTTATGCTTGTAATTCCAGCTAGATGGGAGACTGAAGCAAGAGGACTGCTTGAGTGCAAGAGGATTGCTTGAGTCCAGGAGTTCACGACAAGTCTGGGCATCATAGCAAGACCCATCTCAAAACAAATAGTAAAACAACAAGAACGGAAAACCAACTCCATCTGAAATAAAACTAGGTGATGTATATAATCCCTAAACACAAGGTATAAAGACAGAACATTAATGAAAGAATGGTGAAGGTGAAACTTAATTTCCTGTAGTGGGAGATGCTGACCAGAAACCAGCCAATTTACCCTGCTGAGTGCCAGAAAGGCTCAGAAACTGAGGCACTAAGTATTTCATAAGTCAGGGTTGAGGGGCTAGAAACGAAATACAGAAAGTATGTATAACAAATAGAGCCTCTAGTCCCCTCCCTCAGTCTGCAGAAGATGGGAATTATGTTTTTAGAAATTAAATCAGAGAAGTTTTGGACTTGGACTAGTTACAAAGGCTGCCAAGTGTGGGGCATGGACCTGAAACATGAAGATTAAGAGATGCTATTGGAAAGTGAGACCCTGACCTTGTTCTCAGGTATACCCTGAAGATCCTTTTCAGGAGAAAAAAAACTACTGACTATAAATACTGAAATTTGGGGTCCCTAATAAGGAAACGGATTAATCAACCAGCTGCTCTTTAGTGGAACTCTCTAGGGGATATATGGAAAAGTGTACTCAGAGTTTTTAGAACCTCACACTTAATTATGTATAGATAGCCAAGGAGTCCTAGAAATTTCCAACACTAAAGACAGAAACAAATAAAAAATAAACCCAGATGAAACAGAGATACTTTAGGAAGCAAAAGAAAACTTCAGGGAAACTAAATAAATATACTTGAGCTATAAAAAAAGAAATATGTATCAACAAAATAATAAAAGAATACTATGAAAAAGAGACAATTCTGAAAGAGATCTCAGGTCAGGTGCAGTGGCTCAAGCCTGTAATACCAGCACTCTGGGAGGCCAAGGAGGGAAAATTGCTTGAGCCCAGAAGTTGGTGACTAGCCTACATAACAAAGTAAGACCTCACCTCTACAAAAAATAAAAAAAATTGTAGTTCCAGCAACTTGGGAGGTTGAGGTGGAAGGACTGCCTGAGCCCAAGGAGGTCAAGGCTGCAGTGAGCTGTGTTGGTGCCACTGCCACTGCACTCTGGCCTGGGTGTCAGTGTGAGATCCTGAGTTAAATAATAATAATTGAATAAAAATAAAGAGCTCTCAAACATTTTTTTAAAGTATGGGACTTTTAAAAAAATAATACACTAAAAAAAAATAAAGTAAAAGAGTTGGAAAAAGAACTAAAACACAGTGACAATATGAGAAAAAAGACAATTAAATAATAAATCCAAGTCTAACATCTGACTAATAGAAATTCCAGGAAGAACAAAGAAAATGTGTAAGAAACTACTGAAGAAAGTATTTTAGAACTGAAAGACACGAGTCTCCAAAGTGAAAGCAAAAAATACAAAGAATGAAAAAAACCTCGGCTGGGCATGGTAGCTCAGCCTGTAATCCCAGCACTTTGGGAGGTTCAGGCAAGAGGATTGCCTGAGCCTGGGGATTTGAGATCAACCTGGGCAACTTGGTGAGACCTCATCTCTAAATAAATCACAAAAACTAGCCAGGTGTGGTGGCATGCATCTGGAAGGCTGAGGTGGAAGGATCACTTAAGCCCGGCAGGTCATGCCACTGTACTCCAGCCTGGGTGACAGAGTGAGACTCCAATACACACACACACACACACACACACACACACACACACACACACACACACAAAAACCTTCATTGTTCCAAATGGAAATTATTTCCAACCAATGAATGATTAATAAAGTGTGAAGTTAGGATAAAGTTATTTTCAAAATAATTACATCTCATGAATCTTTTCTCAGAAAGCTGCTTAAAGACAAGCTTTGCTAAAATGAGAGAATAAACTAAGAGAAGATGATATGAAATCTAAGAAACAATAGGATCCAACACAGAATAGAGATGAAGGGAGTTTCCCAATCACTGGTGACCAAGAAGAGACAGCAACTCATTCAGACTTGAGCAAGATGATGAAGTGCTGCTGGGGAGTCTCCAGTAAGCACTTGTCCAAAAAAGACTGATTTCATTCTACAGAGTTTTTAGAAGATGTAGGAAGACTCAGAGTCAGAGAAAAGCAAGTAAAAAAGCAATGAGATAATCACTAACTCTAGATAATGAAACACAGTACTATATACTACTTGGTTCAACAGTGAACACTATCTGTCCATTATCTGAAAACAGTGGAGATTAATTTTACCAAAATATAAATATTTCAAAGTGGAAAAGAAAGTATATAAGAGAGGCAAAATTCTCATCTATCAAAATAAGAAATAAACATGATATTTATAATTAATTGATAAGAACACCGACTATGATTTAGAAATACTGAGGTAATTACCAGAAAAAAATAGCTAAAAGAGTTATTATTACTTTACAGCTAGAGAAGGGGAGATAAAGAATGTGACAGGGTTATCTCCAGGAAATGGGAATTTAGGGTAGAAGGAGGGGGGGTCTAGGCTGCTGCTGATTTTTGCTATAGGGCTTTACCATTGGACTTTTAAAGCCATCACATGGAATGCAAAAGTTAATTTTTAAAAGAAAAGTTTAAAAGTAAAAAAAATTTCATCTGAAAAGTGAAAGAAATATTTAAAATCACATTAAGTGTTGCAAAATGACTTCATAGTATACCGAAATTACCAATACTCAAAATAAAAGCATGAATGCAGCAGAACCTAATGGAGCTGGCAGTCAATCTACAAGGTGCCAGAAGATCAACAGCAGCTGCATGTCCAACTGTGCTCCTGTGTTGCAACTGTGCTAAGACTAGAGCACCTCTGCCAGCTCACCCCGTCCACATACCTGGGAAGCTTCTCTGAATAGGTCTGCTTGCTGTTTGCATCCTTTGAGAGAGGTACCTTTTCCACACAATAGGGACCTCCGATCCATAACCCCAGTGACATCTTTAAAGGACTGTGCAAGGAACTGGACAGAAGACTAATATAGGTCTATTTCCTTCCAAATGCAGAATTGTTTTATAAGATGGAAAAAAAACTTTAAAGGTCTAAAAGCCAAGGAACTCACGTACCTGTGGGGATGTGAACAAGTCTGACCGCACTATCCGTTGTATTAACATGCTGCCCTCCTGCTCCTTTGGCTCGAAATGTATCTATTCGCAAATCTTTGGGGTCCAGCTTCACATCTACCTAGAACAAATGGCATGGCATAATTCTATACTTCAAGAATCCTTCAATACTAAAATTCTGTTTTATGTTAAGATATGTCATAACTACTAGACTAAAGGAAACAACTTACACCAAAGAAAGAGCCATAAACTCCCTATTCCAAATGGATGCTATTTTTTAAAACTGACTTAGGATGTTATAAGATCACTGAGTTGTGCAATCTTTCAAAAGATTCATCATCCATCATCCCACAGTTGCATGAAATAGAACATACAAAATACATATAAAATATATATGTATATGTACTACATATTGTTGATTCTCATTATTTCAGAATCCCTATTTGCAAATTTGCCCACTCACTAAAATTTATTTGTATCCCCAAATCACTTTCACAGTCTTTCACTGCAGCACTTTCAGTCATTTGCAGACATGCACAGAGCAATGAGAAATCTGAATTCTTCCACATTTACACATTCCCAGTTAAGGAGGACAAAGTGACACTTTGACTTCTTGGTTTCAGCTCTCCCACAGAGATGACCAGAGAATGGAGATTTAGGGGAGAGGGCAGTGCAGCACAAGAAGCTCTGGCTCTGGGGACAGCTGGATGGGGTTTGAATTCCAGCTTTGCCACCTGTTAGTGGAGTGGTCTCAGGCAAGTCACAGGACACGTCTATGCCTACTTTTATCTTATGTAAAATAAAGATGTTGGGCATGGTGACTCATGCCTATAATCCCAGCACTCTGGGAGGTGGAGGTGAGAGGACTGCCTGAATTCAGGGGTTCAAGACCAGCCTGGGCAACCTGGGAAAGACCTTTTCCTACAATAAATAAAAAAATTAGCCAGGCATGGTAGTGTGTGTCTATAGTTCCAGCTACTTGGGAGGCTGAGGCAGATGGATCTCCTGAGCCCAGTGGGCCAAGGCTGCAGTGGCTGTGAGCACTGCAGCCTGGGTAACAGAGAGAAACTCTGACTCAAAAAATAAAATTAAAGTAAATTAAAATAAAGATAATCTACCAGAATAGGTTATTTTTAGGATATAAAATAATCTGAAGGGGGAGGGATGAAAAATCACCCATAGGGTACAATGTGCACAGGTAGGGGTGGTGGGTATGCTTCAAGCCCAGAACAAAAACTGTTTGTATTCCCAAGAGCTATTGAAATAAAGAAAAAGATTATAATCTGGGAGGGCATGGTGGTTCATGCCTGCAATTCCAACACTTTGGGAGGTCAAGTCAGGAGGATTGCTTGAGCCCTGGAGTTCAAGACCAGTCTGAACAACATAGAGGACTTCATCTCTACAAAAAAAATTTTTAAATTAGCTGGGCCTGGTGGTGCCTGCCTATAGTCCCAGTAAGGCAGAGGCAGAAGGATCGCCTGGACCCAGGAAGTTGAGGCTATCATAAGCCGTGATCATGCCACTGCACTCCAGTCTGGGTGACACAGTGAGACCCCAACTAAAAAAAAAAAAAAAAAAATGAAGACAAAAACCGGGTAGGTAAAATGGGGTGGAAGGAATAAAGACAGAAGTAAGATAACTCCATGGTTTTGATTTTTGAATCAAGTAAACTTTGTATTTTTTATTTGTATATGTAAATGTTTACATATACAAAAAGTAAAATTAAAGTGGAAAATCAAATCCTAAAATTAAATAAAAACAGAAACAAATGCACCAAAATATTTATCATAATGACAACATAACCACACAGAAAAAAGTTATTTCAGATGGTCTTTGTTCATAGTGTTCTAACTATTCATTCTTGGTAGAATATATTCTGAGAACAAAAGTCTTAAACATTGCTGAGTAGTTTATTTATTATTAGTAATGCAGATATTGCAATTTTGAAACTATTCTATATATAATATAATAAAGCAAATAAGTAAACATTAAAGTGGTTATAAAGCAAGATTTTGTTTTGTTCTAAGTGAAAAGATATACAAAAATAAAATATAAAAAATTGAGGACAGCCGGGCTCAGTGGCTCAGCCTGTAATCCTGTGCCTTTGGGAGGCTGAGGTGAGTGGATTGCCTGAGCTCGCGGGTTCGAGACCTACCTGGGCAGCGAGACCTCATCTCTACAATAAATCAAAAAATCAGCCGGGCGTGGTAGCACATGCCTGTAGTTCCGGCTACTCGGAAGGCTGAGGCGGAAGGATCGCCGGAGCCCAGCAGGTGAGGCTGCGGTGGCCGGGAGCGGCCACTGCACTCCAGTCTGGGTGACTGAGTGAGACTCCAACTCAAAAAAAAAAAAAAATTGAGGACAAAAATCTCTATAATGTTAAATTTGAATTGGTAATAATAATATGAAGTTGTCATTTGAAAAAATATACTTCCAAGCTCTATCCACTGAAGGAGTCTAGAAGTAACAATACTATAGTACTAACGAGCATCCCTGCTACCCAGATCTTGATTTCTGGGTACATTCCCCACTAACATGAACTAGGCTAACTCCCTGGCTGAGGCAGGTGAATATCAAATGCGCTTGGGATATCTAATGGTACCAAAAAGCAAAGACTGGATCATTTCAAAAAGGCAAAAGGAGTACCCTAAATAGGTAACTACAGGCCAACTCTGGGACTATTAGACTATCGAAAGGAATAATGACTATAAATAATTGAATGAAAACAAATCCATCAGTCTATAATGAGGTCAACATATGAAACTTGATATATGAGTTTATAAAGAAATCAAATACAAGAGAAAGAAAGCAAGAAATTAGGAAGGGGCTGGGGTTTGGGGAGTGAGAAGGTAGAAGGAAGGCAAGTGCTTTACGGAAGAATGCCAGTTAATAAATGTATACAGAATGCTAGAATTAGAAAATCATGATCTCACAACCCTAAACTAAATAATTGACTCAGGCATGGATCACCAATGGATGTTAAAACCACAGATAAAAAGCTTGAAAACAGGATATATGTTCCCTAGAGATTGCTTAGTAATTGCAAAGAGAAAAATATATTTTCACAATTAAGGTATTTTTGTGGTCACCATCTTAACTAAGTGCCAAAACTAAGCCACATTAAAAGTAGACAATCTGACATTATGTGCCTTCTGATAAGATGCAATAAGACTGTAACTGTACCTATGAAGTATTCGCACTCAAAATGTGTAACCCAAATGGAGCAGAACATTTAGATATAACCTTCAATATAACACAGGGAATAAAGGAACATGTTAACGAGTACCATGAAGAAATAATCAGGAGTCCAGAATGTGGGACATTGTACAATACAAATGGTCTAGATGCTTCAAAAAGCCAATGACATTTTAAAAAAGTTGGGAGACTGTTCCAGACTTAAAGAAATGTAACAATTGCCGGGCTCGGTGACTCAGCCTGTAATCCTGCGCTTTGGGAGACTGAGGTAAGTGGGTTGCCTGAGCCCGTGGGTTCGAGACCCGCCTGGGCAACTTGGCGAGACTCATCTCTACAATAAATCAAAAATTAGCTGGGCGTGGTAGCGCGCGCCTGTAGTTCTAGCTACTTGGAAGGCTGAGGCAGAAGGATCACCTGAGACCAGCAGGCCGAGGCTGTGGTGGCCAGGAGTGGCCACTGCACTCTAGTGTGGACGACGGAGTGAGACTCCAACTCAAACAAAACAAAACAAAAGAAATGTAACAACTAATTATGATGTGTGAAATCTAATGGTATCCTGGTTTTAAAAAAATAGCTATAGCCAGGCATGGTGGCTTCCTAATTTCCTAATTTCCACGGGGCTCCAGTGATCCCAGCCCAGGCAACTTGGTGAGACCTTGTCCTACAAAGAATCAAAAATTAGCTGGGCACGGTAGTGCGCATCTGTAGTTCTGACTACTTGGGTGCGCACTACCGCGCCCAGCTAATTTTTGATTTGTTGTAGGACAAGGTCTCACCAAGTTGCCTGGGCTGGTCTTGAACCCACGGGCTCAGGCAGTCCACTTGCTTCAGCCTCCCAAAGTGCTGGAATTACAGGCTGAGCCACAGAGCCTGACCTAATCAACAACATTTTAAAAAGCTCGTGGATTCTAGTTTTGAAAAGAAGTGACTTCTATCTAAAATGAAACAAAACAAAACATCTTGGCCAGGGATGAAAGGGGCAACTTTACCTGGGAAAGAGTTAAAAGTTTTCCATAAGAGACTATACAGTCCAATCTGTAACCAAGAAAAGAACAGATTTTCCTAGAAGCTGAGGCTTCTCAGCACAATACCCATTTATATGGTGTGCATTTTCTGTTCCTCCTGGCGAAGTTACCTCATCTGGTTGAGGAAGGATGATAACTGACATTGTTCCTGTGTGAATACGCTGCATTCTTGATGACAGGCCCACCTCAGGGATTCGCTGAACTCGGTGGATGCCACCTTCATATTTCAAGTGCTTATAGACATTGTCACCAGAAATTCGGGCAGCTGCATGATGTAGTCCACCTAGGGGAAAAAAAAAATCCAGAAATATTAAGGAATTTTATTTTGAAAGGGATCAGAAGCCTGAATGTCCTCAATTTAAGACCTGAATGTGAGTATAAAGGCTGAGATGAGCACATGAAGTAGTTACAAAACTATATTTTCCCATTGTAAATATATTGATAAATACTAGGAAATATACTGAAATGTTATTTATGTTTATCTCTGGGAAATAGAATGACAGTAGTTTTTTATTTCTAAATTTTCTATAATTAACAAGTTTTATTTTTATAGTAAGGAAAATATATTATTAGAACAAAAAAGAATACTGGGATTTTTTTGCATTGAACTACTACTGTGCAGTCTTAGGCTAATATGGTGTCACATATAAAACAATGCTCAATAATAGAATAATTTCCCAGTGTAGAGTAACTCTATAGGACCTCCCATATTTTCAAGAGTTTACTGAAAGTTATCTCTTATCTATAGAGTGGACAGCTATCACAAAAAAATCTTATGCCTTGCCTAGCTTGTTCCTATCTATCATGTTTTTTTAAAATCTTTTTAATAATATAATAATATATGAAGACAAAAAACACACAACTCAAATATATGGCTTAGTGACTACTACCTAGGTCAAGAAAAAGAACTTTGCTAGTCACGCCATGAACCCTCTCACGTGCCCTTTCCAGTCATCATCCTCTCCCTTCCCCATGAGTAATCATCCTGACTTTTACTCTTTCCTATATTATAATGTTATTACCTAAATGTTTAGCCCTAGACATTAGAGTTCTATCTTGCCCATTGAATTTTTTTATATGTCTTAAGTCTCTTAGTCCACACATTCACCATCCATTTATTTTATTTACTACAAATTATCTGTTGAGGAACTTGAGCTGATGACCTGTAGAAATTCCAACAGTCTGGTTTTGCTGACTGTATACTCCTGGTATAGTTCACCCTGTCTGCTGCCCTCCATATAAGCTGCAATTTGGCAGCTGGATCTAGAAACTTGATCAGATACCAGCTTGAGCCCCTCAGCAAGACTACAGGAGTACAGGAGGCATGATATTAGATGTCTCTCTTTTCAATGGTATTGGCAGCCTTTGATGCTTAATCCATCATGGGTTATAAAATGGTGATAGTCTAATTTTATAATTTCTTCTTCTTTTTTTTTTTTTTTTTGAGTCAGAGTCTCACTGTCACCCAGGCTGGTGTGCAGTGCCAAGCTCTCGGCCACCGCAGCCTTGACCTGCTGGGCTCAGGTAATCCTTCTGCCTCAGTCTTCCAAGTAGCTGGAACTACAGGCATGTGCCATCACTCCCAGCTAATTTTTTGGTTTATTGTAGAGATGAGGTCTCAACAAGTTGCCCAGGCTGGTCTCGAATTTGTGGACTTAGGCAATCCTCTCACCTTGGCCTTCCAAAGTGCTGGGATTATAGGCATGAACCACCATGCCCAGCCATTTCTTTCTCACTTGTAATTAAAATACACTTACAAAGAGACACCTGCCCTTGTCTATTATCTGATTATTAAGTGATACAGTCGTATAGGAAAAGCAGGGCAAATGCTTGATTTCCTTTACTAGTTTTTACCAATACCAAGATAGGTTTTTGCAATATTCTGAGTGGAGTTATTTAAATCCTCTGAAGATGACCAACCAAATTTTTAAGTTATCATTATGAACTCAAGGAATTGAACATGTCTAACATGCTTTAATCAATTGCAATTATTATTACTGAAGCTCAACTTGTTCTATCTTTGGCCTACAGATGACTCTTTAGGTTAACTTCTGAGGTCCTTTTACATGCCCCTAACTATGGTATAACAAGATGTTTCAGGATAATGTTGAATATTTCTTGCCCTGGACCTGGAACCAGTCATTTCTCCAAGGAGCCCTGATTCCTTTAAGAGAAAAAATAACATTTCAAGATCACAATTTGGGTGCTAGAGGCGTCCACCATTATTGGATTGGCCATTATTTCTATGCCATTTCAATGGACAGAGATAGGAAATACCTCATGAGTTCCCACTGATGTTGGGAGACAATTCTCTATGGGTCTCTTGTGCTTCTGCACAGCTTGCAAAAAACGCATAGCCTGCCCTTTTGTTCTAGAACATCTTTTTTTTTTTGAGTCGGAGTTTCACTCGGTCGCCCCGACTGGAGTGCAGTGGCCGCTCCTGGCCACCGCAGCCTTGCCTGCTGGGCTCTGGCGATCCTTCCGCCTCAGCCTTCCGAGTAGCCGGAATTACAGGCGCACGCTACCACGCCCGGCTGATTTTTTTTGATTATTGTAGAGATGAGGTCTCGCTGCCCAGGCAGGTCTCGAACCTGCGGGCTCAGGCAATCCACTCACCTCAGCCTCCCCAAGGCGCGGGATTACAGGCTGAGCCACCGAGCCCAGCTAGAACATCTTTTTAAGGTTGTTTGTATAGTGAACAGCTTGGAGATAATATCTCCCTCCAGAGAAAAAGAAAGGTTTGCTCACAGCTTTGGAAAATAGCGTCCCTTTCTAGAGCAACGGGCAGGATGATTACTGCCCATTTAAAAAAGACTCAAGTTCTCTAAGCTCCCTGTTCCTCTCTTGTAATGCAACCCACTGTGTGGGTGGATATCATCTAGTCTTCTTAGTTGTCGCCCTGTGGGATTTAGGGCTCAGAAACCTAGCACAAAAATGCTGATGCTCTGGTTACTGCTACTGCTCTGAGAAATAACTGTCCTTCATCTCTGACCATGAAACTGTGGCAGGCTAATCCATTAGCTTGCGAGTACAAATCTTGGACCCTCCCAGTTTTTGGCAATATCTTATTTTATTTTACTTTATACATTACTTTTGACTTTTACTTTATTTGCTTTTTACTTTTACATTACCTTACCTACTTGTTGGGGTCTCTTTGTCACCCAGTCTGGAGTGCAGTGGCAAGATCATGGCTCACCACAGCCTTGACCTCCTGAGCTTAGGTGATCCTTCTGCCTCAGCCTCTTGAGTAGCTGAGACTTCAGGCACATATCACCAAGTATGGCTTATTTTAAAAATGTTTTTGTAGAGATGAGGTCTCACCATGCTGCCCAGGCTAGCCTCAAACTCCTGGGCCCAAGCAATCCTCCCTCCTTGGCCTCCCAAAGTGTTGGGATTACAGGTGTGAGCCATGGCACCTGGCATGATACTTATTTACATTCAAGCCTTCAAAATATTTTATATTACACTTTTATCTCTTTTCTTCCATACCAAGAATCTTGGCTCTCAAAGACAGAGAGGATATTAGAATTAGATTATCCCATAATTATGCATCTGTTGTATCCTATATTACACATACAACAGTCTCAAAGAACAATGTTAATTCTACAACCAATACAATTCTAAAAACAAAACTTTTTTGCATATGTTCTTCCGATTTTCCCCATTTTTCTTTTTCTTTTCTTTCTTTCTTTCTTTTTTTTTGAGTAGGAGTCTCACTCTGTTGCCCAGGCTGGAGTGCAGTGGCATGCTCATGGCCACCCCAGCGTTGACCTGCTGGGCTCTGGTAATCCATCCGCCTCAGCCTTCCAAGTAGCTAGAACTACAGGCACGTACTACCAGGCTCGGGTAATTTTTAAAATTTATTGTAGAGATGAGGTCTTGCCAAGTTGCCTGGGCTGGTCTCGAATGCCCAGGCTTAGGCAATCTACTTGCCTTGGCCTCCCAAAGTGCTGGGATTACAGGCTGAGCCACCAAGCCCGCCCTTGCCCCATTTTTCAAATGGCTGTATTATATCTATACTGTCAGAACATACAGTTCTTGTATAATACATTCTTTCTTTCTCAGTCCTCAGCTAGTTCTGGTTCTACAAGTAACCACATATTTAATGCTCACCCCTACTCCTTATGTTGATACCTATCCTTTTTGTTGTCTGAAGCTTGTTTTCTAGTAGATTCCTCAGAAAGCAATCTTGGGAAGAATATTTCCTGATTTCTTACATATTGATAACAGTTTGTCCCTACATACTTACAAGTCAGTTTTGCTAACTATAAAATCCTTAACTTTCTTTCCTTTGGTGATCTCCATCTTTTTCTGGCACAAACTGTTGGTATTGAAAAGCCTGACAAAAATATAATTTTCTTTCCTTTATAATTTTATCAGAATATGTCTTAGTTTTGGTAATTTTAATTGGATATTTTCAGATGTGTTCTTTAAATATGTGGCTTCAAATCTTTTTTTCTATTTCAGAGGAGTTTGCTTGACATATAGATGTTAGTATTTGCCATAGGCAGCCTCAAATGTGGCCCCCCCATGACCCTTGTCTCTTGGTATTCACACCCTTATCGTTCCCTCCCAGTTGGCCTATTTGATCAGTAGCATCCAGCAGAGGAGATACTACTGAGATTAAATTATAAAGAACTGTGGCTTCCGTCCTGAGAACTGGCTTACTTTCTTGCTTCACTCACTTGGCACAAGCAGGTTGCTGTGTTGTGAACACTGCCACGGAGAGGGTTTCCGTGGCGAGAAACTGGTATTTGCCACCTACTACGTGAGTGAGCTTGGAAGCAGACCTTTAAGCCCCAGTCTAGTGTTGAGGTGACGACAGCTCCACCCAACAGCTTGACTACAACCTCATGAGAGACCCTGGGTCAGAATCACTCAGGAAAGTATCTCCCTGACCCCTGATCCTCATAAATTGTGAGACTGAAAAATTCTTTGTTGCTTTCAACCTGCTGAGTTTTGGGTAATTTGTTATACAGCAATAGGTAACAAATATCTGCTCTGATTCATTCTATCATATAATCAATCTTCTTGCCTCTAATTAATATGTCATTTTTCTTCACTCCTTTTTATCTTTCTTTCTTTTTTTTTTTTTTTTTGAGTTGGAGTCTCACCCTGTAATCCAAACTGGAGGGCAATGGCACGCTCCTGGCCACTGCAGCTTCGACATGCTGGGCTCAGGTGATCCTTCTACCTCAGCCTTCCAAGTAGCTGGAACTACAGGCACGCACTACCAGACCTGTCTAATTTTTTGATTTATTGTAGAGGTACGGTCTCGCCAAGTTGCCCAGTTGGGTCTCGAACCTGCGGGCTCAGACAATCCTCTCTCCTTGGCTTCTCACCATTTATTTTTAGTTTCAAAAACATTTATCTCTTTTTGACACTGCTTTCTTAAGGCATTCAGTGTTGTTTATCTGACTATATGTTACTTCTGATTTATTCATTTCTAAAATGATTTTTATTTATTTCTAATTCTTTCCTGAGTCTGTCATTTCATTTCCTTTTCTTTAAGAGACAGAGTCTTGCTTTGTTGCCCAGGCTGTAAGGCAGTGGCCCAACCATAGCTCACTGCAACCTCAACCTTCTTGGCTCAAGCAGTTCCCCTACCTTAGCCTCCTTTGTGGCTGGGACTACAAATGGGTGCCACCATACCTGGTCAACTTTTTTTTTTTTTGAGTTGGAGTCTCACTCTGTCATCCAGACTGGAGTGCGGTGGCCGCTCCCAGCCACCACAGCCTCGACCTGCTGGGCTCCGGCGATCCTTCCGCCTCAGCCTTCCGAGTAGCCGGAATTACAGGCGCGCGCTACCACGCCCGGCTAATTTTTGATTTATTGTAGAGATGAGGTCTCGCCAAGTTGCCCAGGTGGGTCTCAAACCCGCGGGCTCAGGCAATCCACTCACCTCAGCCTCAACTTTTTTTTTTTAAATTTTTGAAGTGACTGGGTCTTGCTATGTTGCCGAGGTTGGTCTGGAACTTCTGGCCTCAACCCATACTCCCACCTCAGTCTCCCAAAGCAATAAGATTACAGGTGTGAGCCACCATGCCAGGCCTGTCACTTCATTTCTAATCCTGAGTTATAAGGTAATTTCACACCTCATATTGTTTTCTTAATGTCTTTTTAACTTGTTTTGAAACAGCAGATTATAATTTTGATCTGTTTTGTAGACACATCTTTCCAGTGTCTATAGGGATATTATTCTGCTTCTTACTGTCATGAAACTTTGTATGGAATTTGATCTTGATACTTTTCTATGGCTTCTTTTTGTGTGAAATTACTTGTTCTTAAATTTCAGAATGAGGTTGAGTCCAGGAAGGCTTTTCTAACTTACAGAGCTCTCTTTTTTGTGGCTCTGTATAATGTGCAAATAAACAGCAATCTGCTTTCTGGGACTTCCTGGCTGTTCTCTCTGACTTTCTTTTTTCTTCCTCCTTCTTTACCCATGCCCTGGTCAATTTTTATTCTACACCCAGCAGTTTCCCATCAGTGTGGGGCTCTGTTTTGGAAGGGAGCCCTGGCAGCTCTGTTTTCAGAGATCATGGGTGCTAGAATCCTCCAGCCTCTTTAGAGCTTCTTATCTAAGATCTGAACACCCAATCACTACTGGAGAGGGAAAACTTCCTACCAGTTTCAGCTCATTATCATAACAGGCCCCCAAATTCCAGAGAATATCCATTTGTTGTTTGGGAGATCTCTAGTTTCCAGATGTGTCAGATGCCACTCCATTGCTTCCTTCTGCACAGATGCTAATGCCATGCAGGCTCCATGGCTATTGGTGGTTTGCCCCACTCTTGTTTTATTTTTACTTTTTTGAGTCTGCATCTCATTCTGTTGCCCAGGCTGAAGTATAGTGGCATGCTCACAGCTACTGCAGGCTCACCTCACTGGGCTCAGGCAATCTTTCCACCTCAGCCTTCCAAGTAGCTAGGAAGATAGGTGCACCGCCACACCCAGTTAATTTTTTTTTATTTATTGTAGAGATGAGGTCTCATCAAGTTGCCCAGGATTACCCTTGGCTGAACCCTTGGGCTCAGGTAATCCTCTCACCTCTGCCTCCCAAAGTGCTGGAATTACAGGCACTGGCCACCACACCCGGTCTACTCTTATATTCTGGAGTTTTGTGCAGATATCTTGCAATTAGTGCTTGTGTAAATGCTGTTTGTGGGTTTTAGGTGTGGTTATCTAGTTGCTCTGTGTGCTTTTACATGGATTCAGAGAGACTAAAAACTATGTTGTCACTGCAGCTGCCATTTTCCTAATATGCTAATGAAGATACAGTAATTCCTATTTTCTAAAGTCAGCATGTTAGACAAAAATTGGGTATAGTTTTAGATTACCCTTGAAAATGTCTTAGCAAGGTATCTTATCAGTGATTGACATATTGTCTCTTAATAAGTATAACACAGCTGGTATTCCTCCAGCAATAGATAGATCTTGAATACTAAATAAAGAGGTTGACATGCATTTAGGAGACAGATGATATGAAAAAGCTAATTATTTAACATTCACACTCTGTGTGGTAAGATGGTTATACTATGAAAGATATCCGGTAACTAAAACAGAGTGAAGACATAACACATTTTAATTCCCTATCTCGTAATCACATTATACTTTTAAAATTATTACCCCACCTCCTTTACTTACAATTACTTACACTTATAAGAGCTGCGAAAGAGCCGGGCTCGGTGTCTCAGCCTGTAATCCCGCGCCTTTGGGAGGCTGAGGTGAGTGGATTGCCTGAGCCTGCGGGTTCGAGACCCGCCTGGGCAGCGAGACCTCATCTCTACAATAAATCAAAAAATTGGCCGGGCGTGGTAGTGTATGCCTGTAATTCTGGCTACTTGGAAGGCTGAGGCGGAAGAATCGCCGGAGCCCAGCAGGTCGAGGCTGTGGTGGCCGGGAGCGGCCACTGCACTGCAGTCTGGGCGACAGAGACTCCAACTCAAAAAAAAAAAAAAAAAAGAGCTGCGAAAGAGAAGACTGTGACTTTACTGTAGAGGTTAACAGAGTCACTGCTGAACTTCCTGGGTTCAACTTCAAGCTTTTCCTCTTCCTAGCTATGTGCCCATCGCCAATTTACTTAACTTGTCCATGCTTTGGTTTCCTTATTTGTAAATAATAATAATAATAATAAATAATATATAACTAGGGCTATAGCACTGCACACCTGAAGGGGGAGTCTTTCATATTGCAGATTATATGAGTAAGGCCTCAAGGAATATACAGGCATATGACATACCCTTGAAATTCAACTTACTTTCCAAGTGCTTTTTGAGGAATAACTGGGATAAACACATGTAGACTATTCAGTACAGCGCTGACATCTGACTGTTGACAAGTATCAGTAATAACTAGAACTACGTGATTGGCTTTCCTAGACCAGTGTGATATATTGTGGAAGAAAAAGGCTGTCAAGGTCCCTATGAACTAAACTGTGACATAGGGCTGGAAAGTTGACATATCCCTAAAGTAGGACGGGGAAGATGTACTGCTGGCCTTGTCAGATGAAAGCAAACTGCTTCTAGTGGCCCTTATTGACAAGCATGGCGGGGGACAAAGGCATTTGTCACATCAATAGCTGTACCAGGGGATTTGTTAATTTGCTCAAGCAATGAAACCACATCTGGTACACCAGCTGCAGTTGGAGCCACCTGATTAAGCTTATACTAATCCATCAACATTCTCCAGGATCCATCTGTTTTCTGCACAGGTCAAAGAGGAGAGCTGAACAGGGATGTGATGGGAATCAGAATCCCTGCACTTTTCAAGTTCTTGATGCACTAATCTCTGCAATCTCTCTAGGAATGTAGTTTTGCTTTTGGTTTACTATTTTCCTAGAGGCAGTTCCAGTGGCTTCCACTTGGTCTTTCCTACCCTAATAGCCCTTGCTCCACATGCCAGAGAACCAATGTGGGGGTTCTGCCAGCTGCTGAGTATGTCTATTCCAATTATGCATTCCACAACTGGGGAAGTAACCAGAGGATGGGTTCAGGGACTCACTGGGCCCACTGTGAGATGAACTTGAGCTAAGACTCATTGATTACCTAACCTCTGAGTCACTGTTCTGATCACTAGACCACAGTGACATTTTAGGTCTCCTAGAATTAGTGCTGGTTCAGAGCCAGTGTCTGGTAGTCCTTGAAAGGTCTGATTATGTTCTTTACCCCAAAGCAGTTACCCTGATAAAATGCCATAGGTCCCTTTGGGGAGGCTGGGGAAAGTTTTGACAGTGTACTAGGGTCCTTCCTCAAGGGGACCTACACTTCCCTTCACTCAAAGGGTTTTGGGTCTATAAACTGGTTCAAGTCTGGGAACTGAGGAGCTATGACTCTTTCTAAGAATCAGGTTAGACTTCTGTTCATTTGCTCTAGAACGTTTGTTTTATATAGATCAAGTAAGAATTTAATAGGCTACCTATCTATTTTACTTCTAGGAGCACCAGGAGTCTAGGAGCACCGGGAGTAATGCCAAAAGTCTGCAAAAGTCAGACTAATTCTGCTTGCTCCTTTGTCTCCGCTGTCCCCTATGGTAACCATGCCCACCTTGCCCTTGGCAATTGAGTGCCACTACTTGGTCCCTGCCACCCTGATATCCAATCACTCCCACTGCATTTAGGTTTCCCAATTAAGTGACCGAAGTTCCCACTGTGAGGTCTTGCCTACAGAGAAGAACGATCACAGAGCTCTCCAAGGATGCTGGGATTCCTCTCACTAATGTATTTCTTACAGTCATGGTGAAAGGTGTGTCTCCGCTGGGCTCGGTGGCTCAGCCTGTAATCCCTTGCTTGGGGAGGCTGAGGTGAATGGATTGCCTGAGCCCGCGGGTTCAAGACCCACCTGGGCAACTCGGCGAGACCTCATCTCTACAATAAATCAGAATTAGCTGGGCGTGGTGGCGCGCGCCTGTAGTTCCAGCTACTTGGAAGGCTGAGCAGAAGGATCGCCTGAGCCCAGCAGGTTGAGGACGCGGTGGCTGCGAGCGGCCCCTGCACTCCAGTCTGGGTGACAGAGTGAGACTCCAACTCAAAAAAAAAAAAAAAAAAGAAAAAAGAAAAAAAAAAGGTGGGTCTCTGGACACACAAAATGAACTGTCACATTAGGTGACCACTCCCCAAATTCAACTGATGAGTAGAGAATAACAAAACATAATTATAAACATTAATCAGTTGAGGGTTGGAGAGTATATTTCACAGAATCCCTTTAACTTGGAAAATATTTCAATTCATTAGATAACATGTTTATAGATTCACAGTGTCAGACCCACATGACCTATCAAGAAACATTCTCTCTACTACTTCCACAAAGACTATCTGGTAATCATTTAGTTTGGACTATTTATGTAATGGTTGAGTACTGTCTCTATTTGTACCTATAGTCATAGAACTATAAGACTTTGAAGGTCATTTAATGTATGCATTTGTGCATGAAATTGTTTCTTTTCAACCTTGGCTTTTAGCGTATATGAGTTTCTATGGGTATCTGAGTTTCTATGGGTATCTGAGTTCTTCTCTACTTTGTTACACATTTAAAAATATATATATAATTTATTATGCATATTTCATAAGGTAGGTGTTTTTTTCCCTTTCACTATCCACATCTTTTTCTTCTAACTGGTTATAATAAAGAAATAAATGTTCAAAAAGTTATCTTATAATTTCAGTGAATAAAGGTTTATTCTTAGTCTTTAATTTTAAAGGTATTTGAGTAAAATATTATTATTTTTTTTTTAGAAAAAGGGCTTTGTGCTTTTCCAAATATTTTAATTTCATTTAAATTAAATTCAGTGAGCCAGTATGACCAAAGGTTTCCCAACCACTGTTTAGGCTGCGCTACATTCCTAGAATAGACTCCCTCTTCCTGTTATTAAGTTAATCTCCCTTTCATTCCTGAGAGTCCTGTTTAAAATATACATCCCAGAGGTCACTGTTGATACTTCCCACTATTCTCTTTTTTCTAATGCTGCTGTTTCTGATTATATTTTTTCTTGAAACTCTCTCCTCTTTTGCTTTCATAATACTCTATTCTCATCTTTTTTCTGCTTATCTGAATCCTAGTTTTCTTTTGCAAACTGGTCTATCTTTCTAAATGTGGCCATTCTCCAAAGCTTGGTGCCCTGACTGTTCCTTCTCTATAGACTCATCCTCATATATTCTCTCAGTATCAGACATTATCTCTCTGCTAACAGATATCAGGTAGCTCTCCTGAATTCCATTCTCTCACCAAAGGTCTGGTTACACAACTTCAGCATATACTGGATATTCTTAAATGGATGCTCACTATAATCTCAAACTTAATAATTCAAAAAAACATTCATCATTATTTTTCCCAAATGGGTTCTGCCTTCCAACTTCTATTCCATTCAATGGCATGAGTAACTAACTATCACAGTCTTCCCAGCTAGAAAGATTAGAATTTCTGTGACTCACCTTCTTTGTGTCAGAATAGACCGACGGAATGTAGTAACAGTCTGGTTCAGACAGACTTAAATTTAATTCCAGGACTGCCATTACTGATTGTGTGGTTTGGATTAGTTACTTACCTGTGAGCCTAGATCCTCATTGTAAAATGAGATTAATAATACCTATCTCAGTTGGGCTCGGTGGCTCAGCCTGTAATTTCGTGCTTTGGAAGGCCGAGGTGAGTGGATTGCCTGAGCCTGCAGGTTCGAGACCTGCCTGGGCAACTTGGCGAGACCTCACCTCTACAATAAATAAAAAATTAGCTGGGTGTGGTAGCACGCACCTGTAATTCCGGCTACTTGGAAGGCTGAGGCGGAAGGATCGCCGGAGCCCAGCAGGTCGAGGCTGCAGTGGCCAGGAGTGGTCACTGCACTCCAGTCTGGGTGACAGAGTGAGACTCTAACTCAAAAAAAAAAAAAAATACCTGTCTCATAGGATTGTGAGTGTGTACACATAGGACATACTGGGCAAGCAACAGCCAATCTTATATCTAGTCACTTTGCAAATGACACCTACTCATCCTTTGAAGGTCTCTCACATGTAATCCTTTCCCAGTTCTAACTCTTTATCATGTCTAGATTACTCTAATAACTTCTTTGCAGTCTGCCTTAAATCTAGCCTTTTCAATCCATCCTTTGTACTGATGTCAAAACAATCTTCTTAAATAATATATTTTATCAAATTATGTTCTTACTAATAAAATTTTCAACAGCTTTTTATTCCATCAATCAAAGTTCAGCCTTTAGCTGTTCAAGATCTACCCCCTCAGCTATTACTTCCCATTACAAATAAGGTGAACTGGCCTCAACTGCCCACCCACACACCAAGCTCTCTCCCACTACCATGCTGTTACTCAGGCTGCTCCTTTTCTCTGCTCTCACTGATATTCTCCTTTCCTGACCACTAGCTGTACTTGAAATCAACTCCAAGTGCAATTTACTTATGTACTACACTGGTTTTTATTTCCTTCTATTATTTAACTCACATTAATCCTCTTCCCTACTCGGATAGTCTGTGGTTTATTATTGATGACTCCCTCCATCTACTACAGAGTATCACTATATAACCAGGCAGACAATAACTTCCAGACCAATTAAAAGAACAGGAAAAATAAAATAATTTATATCAGTTGTTTTGAAATAACACGCTTCAATAAGAGTTTAAGAACTTGCACTGTTTGTTATTGCTTACGTTGCATAAATTTTTGTCAGCCTCAAAAAAGTAAAAGTTTCTAGAAAATAAAGACAAATGATTAACTTTTTCTATATTCCCATAAAAACCCAACACATCATTAACTACTTAGTCTAATATTTTCTGATGGTATCATGTAAATGATAAAGCTGTCTACAGTAAAAACCTTAATACGTCTTTGTTTCCAACAACAGACAGCATGATTTTTAAGGTAAGCTAGTTATTTATCATCCATAGGAGAAATTTCTCTAATTCACATATTCCAGGATGATTCTTTCCTTCCCAATCTCTTTTCCCAGCTAAGAACGCTACTACAGAAATTTCTCTAATTCACATATTCCAGGATGATTCTTTCCTTCCCAATCTCTTTTCCCAGCTAAGAACGCTACTACAGTTAGCCATCATGATTGATGAGTCTATGTCACAGTGTTTAGTAAATAAAGACCAAAAGTTTTTTAAAATGGGACAACCTAGTTCTAATTAGGATCAGAGGTAAAATAATTTTCAGCATCCTCTATGGACAAAATCCTGAAATATGCCTACCATAATCTGCTGCTGTATAATTCAGAAGTTCAAATTCCCAGTGTTTATAGCATGAGTAATTCTGGTACATGTCAAATATTTCTCGGGTAAATTGTTGGCAGATATCACCTAAAAGAAAATACAGAAAAATCTAGTTAGGACAAATTTCTAAGAAAGCCAGCCTTAGGTATAAGCCCCTTAGACAACGAAGAATAACGATTTCCAAAGTCAAACACACGTAACACCTTTAAAGTTACAGTGTTACCAAATCAAGGTAAAATTCAAGTATTTTTAAGATCATTTACAATAAAATAAGTTTACTGACCCCCAGTAGTTCTTCCAGATGTCACCTCTAAAATAACATCATTTTTGTCATATTTCTCCTTTGGCACTAGACTCTGGAAAAGCTGGAAAAGAAAAAAAAAATAGCACTGGTGTGTATATTTTCCCTGGTATACTATATTACTTGAACTTAGACAAAAGCTCCCAAAACATTTAAAAATCAGTAATTAGCAAAATCATATAGCATCTCAAGAAAAGTAGTCCTAAAATGCAATAAGTAGATCTAATTAGACTTAAAATAGGTGATGAGTCCATGTTAACAATGGAGTTACTTGTCAAGACATTTTTTACAATGCTATCAGGTTATCTCACTTTTCTAAAATGCAGAAGTTTAGATCAAAGTCCAGAGTGTTCCATTCAATTTTCTTCAGATTTTATCTCTTACCATTAGTTCTGAACAGTAGCATCTTTTATCTAAAGAATGAAGTGAGGCTTTGAAGGTCTTCATTTGGAGAGAATGAAGACTTTTTACATATGATTTTGTGTTCTCCATAAAACACCATGCCACGCCCTGTCTTCTCAGCAATTACTCTAATTAAAGACTATGTAGAGGACTCCCAAGATAAAGTTCAAATAGAGCTTCTCAGCTGTGACAAGAAAAAAGAGGCTTCCTAATAAAAAGAGTAACCACCAACTTTCCTCTCAGGAAGAAAAAGCAATTTCATTATGACTAAAAGGTCTTTCAAATTAAACTAAAAGTACCGGTGTCATGACTCCCTACTGCCAACTGCTGAAATACTCTATCTCTGCTAGAAATGGTATAGTCTGTGGGAGAGAATATTACACTAAGAGTCAAATATCTGCCTTTGACTAACTGGTTAAATCAGTGATAAAGACAACCGATACCTCTACTTCACTCACCTTAGCCCTCAAAAAGCCCCTCTCCCAGATTCCCACAGTAAGGAAGACTAGGTAGGAAGATAGCAAATGTGACAGAGAGAAACAAGGTATTTAGCACTGCATTCTCCACTGTCTTTACAGACACACCAGCCACTGAGCTAGAAGGAAAAGAGACCACTACTGAAGGAAAATTTTCCACTTCCATGTCTAGGAGATGTCAGTTAATGCTGATAGAATATCATGAACCCTGAGAGACTACAGTATGGCAGACTCTTACTAGACCTAACTAAAGACCTGTACTAACCAACCATCTCTACACCCTTGGATTCCATTCAATCCAGGTTGAAAATGTTCAGTCCTTAACACAGTCCTTAACACAGTCACTTCTCCCCCTTCTAACACTTAAAACTCTCTGACTCTTCCCCATGGGGATCTCTTTACTAGCATGTGCTCTCCTGTTTAACAAACTAATAGACTCAGCTTTGAAATTTTTTTTACTGTAGGGGTCTTTGTTTCATTCTTTGATGTCACAATTTCTTCAATCTCACTCTGCATTAAATTACAGCACTCAATCCAGCTTGTCATCAAGAACCCCTAAACTCCGACTGTATCACTTACCATACAAGAACACTTAAACTCCAACTATAAGCCGGTATTTGGAAAGTACTTTGAGCAACAAAGCAGAGTCTAGCAAAAACAGTATTCATTTGTGTAACACTATTGAGATTAATCTATCTCCTAATACCTACCTCTGTATACAACATGTTGATTTTTTTATCAATGGTTTGCCTTTCTTCCAATGCAAGTTCTTGTAACTGCTTTTCATCTTGTTTATTTAGACCTAAAAGCCAGCAACAGATATAATAGGTAAAGTTTTAAAAATACTTACAGGGAAACTCTTTGTCAACTAAGTTTTATTTAAGCTGTGAAGGCAGGGGACTATACAAATGAGTATTTAGAATAGTTGGAGAATGTCAATTAACAAGCATTTGCTAAGCATTTCCAAAAAGCTCAATGTCAAAAACAGTATGTTCTTGCCCCCCCAAAGCTTGTGATTTGAATGTCTATAAGTGATTACAGAAATCAGCGATTAATCAAACACATTTAAAAAGGGACTGGCTAGTTAAATATAAACACAAATAAAGCAAGTTTGTGAGAAAATTGGGGTGAGTACTTCTTGTCTAAAAGTGGCAGCCATATCTTGGTACATTGTGATGTGGGTCCAGCACAGCAGAACTTCCATTTTGTCCAAGAGAAGAAATAATAGTTCAGAAACAAGAACTCTAAAAATCTCTTGATATGTTCATATCTAGTACACATTTTTTTTAGAGACAGTGTCTTGCTATATTGCCCAGGCTCAGTGCAGTGGCTATTCCCAGGTGTGATTATAGCATACCACAGTCTCAAACTCCTGAGCTCAAGCAATCCTGCCCCAGCCTCCCAAGTGTGTGCCACCATGCCTGGCTCAGTACAATATTTAAAGAAAAATATCACATGGATCAAACAAAATGCATTTTTGTAACCTATGCTTTATGCAAGTAATGGTTCTTTTTTCATAATTTCAAAAGCAGAAAGTTAAAGCAAGGAACTCCAGGAAAACAAGATAATGATATAGTGGCCAAGTATGGTGGATCCCATGACCTTGAGCTCCATTGCTTTATATGTCTCGAGACTTCATTTGTCAGCGATGATAGCTGCAGATTGAGGTAGAAACTTTTTATACTTAATAATTATAAAGAAAATAGAAAGGAAAAAATCAGAATTATAATTATAAAGGCAAGAAGGCTCTTTAAAATTCTTCTCCAGTCATGGAAGTCTCTTTAAGGTCTGGTGGGATTCTATGCCTCATTCAAGCTTTCAACATTTAAAACTTACCGTGGCTGAGCATGGCAGCTTATGCTTACAATCCCAGCGCTTTGAGAGGCTAAGGTAGGAGGATTGCTTAAACCTAGGAGTTTGAGACCAGCCTGGGCAACATAGCAAGACCTCACCTCTACAAAGCATCAAATTAGCCAGGTGTGGTGGCATGTACCTATAATCCCAGCTACTCAGGAGGCTGAGGTGATAGGATTACCTGAGCCAAAGAGGTTAAGGTTGTGTTGAGCCATGATCATGCCACTTCACTCCAGCAAGGGCAACAAAGTAAGACTCTGACAAAAAAATAAAAATAAAATAAATTACTTACTATGTGTTAAACACTCTGCTAGTTGCTAGGAAGACAAGAATGAATAAAACGTGGTTTCAGGCCTACAGGGGCTCATTATGGTAGGAAGAATGGATGTATGTACATGACAACAATATGTGATGAGGGCAGTGCCAATGTGCCACAGGGGCACAAGTGATGGGGCCTGACTCAGACTTCAGCATTTAAAGAGGGCTTCCTAGCTAAGGTATCTTCTGAACTTATTCTAATTATGAATCATCGGTTGCAGAATTGTAATATCACCACTGGCACCACACTGTGCACATATGCCACAAACGGAAACCAGATTGACATTAATCAACTGATGTCTGCCAGTTCAAAGACATCAGAAAAACCTCTGATCTGCAATCACACAAAAATTATTATTATTATTATTATTTTTTGCGTTGGAGTCTCACTCTGTCGCCCAGACTGGAGTGCAGTGGCCGCTCCCAGCCACTACAGCCTCGACCTGCTGGGTTCCGGCGATCCTTCCGCCTCAGCCTTCCGAGTAGCTGGAATTACAGGCGTGCGCTACCACGCCCGGCTAATTTTTTGATTTATTGTAGAGATGAGGTCTCGCCTGCCCAGGTGGGTCTCGAACCAGCGGGCTCAGGCAATCCACTCACCTCAGCCTCCCAAAGGCGCAGGATTATAGGCTGAGCTACCGAGCCCGGCTTAAAAATTATTTTTGTAGTCTCTTATTATTTGCTATAAGTGTGTAAAATCCAATTCAATTTTATTATATCAAAAAGATTTGGGAACCTATTATATCCTATGTTTGGTGCTATAGGAGAAATAAAAATGAGTTAAGACACAGGCCTTGTCTTGAGGAACAGACAATGGAGTTAGAAGCTGAGGTTAAGACAATTACATAAAGGATTATAACATAAAACTGAGAAAGGTGACCATACTTGTTTTGCAAAGAAAGACTGAAGTCAAAGTATGACATCCAAGCCAAACTTTGCAAGAGGACTGACTTTTAACAAGGTAAAGCTGGTAGGTTAACAATGTAGGCAAATACACAGACATAGGATAGAATGAATATATCCAGGGAATAGCAAATTGTCTATTTTGATTGGAAGACAGAATATGCAAAGGGAAGTAACAGCCGGGCTCAGTGGCTAAATCTGTAATCCCGCCTCTTTGGGAGGCTGAGGTGAGTGGATCGCCTGAGCCCGCGGGTTCGAGACCCGCCTGGGCAGCGAGACCTCATCTCTACAAAAAATCAGCCAGGCGTGGTAGTGTATGCCTGTAATTCCGGCTACCTGGAAGGCTGAGGCAGAAGGATCACTGGAGCCCAGCAGGGTGAGGCTGCGGTGGCCGGAAGCGGCCACTGCACTCCAGTCTGGGTGACAGAGTGAGACTCCAACTCAAAAAAAAAAAAAAAAAAGGGAAGTAACACATTACACAGAGAGGCTGGGGTCACTCTACAGAGGCTTTAAATGCCAAACCAGGAAATCTCTATTTATAGGCTATGGGAGATACCAAAAAAAGTTGAGCAGGTGAGGAATTTGATTAAGACTGTATTTGGACTGGAAAAGTCTAAAGGTGGGGCTACATGTTAGGACTTGATTGTTATCATCTAGGTCAGAGATGTAAATGAAGATAGAAATTAGTGGAAAGAACAGAAGGGAACTCATGCAAGACACATTACAGAGGTAAACTCTATTGGACTTTGAATCATCATGAAGTAGGTAAGAACAGAGGTTCTGTTTATCTCATTACTTGGCTAAGTGACAATTTGGAAATTTAATCTTAGTTTCTTCATCTATAAAAAGGGAATGTGTCAATAATAATCCCTACCTCATAAGGTTATTCTGAGCATTCAAAGGAGATATTTGTAAAGTACTTGGCTTAGTACCTGGCACATAGTAAGACTTAGTAAATGTAGCTATTATTACTATTATAATAGAAAAGCAGAATTGTAGAGCTAGTAGAATCTTTAGAAAATGATCTAATCCAATCTACTAATATTATATATTATATAAACAAGACTGTCAGAGGTTATGCCAATTCAATTGGAAAGCACCCAGTAAGCTCCTAATATGATGAAGTAACTTTCTCAAAACTAAATAGTTAACAGATCTGAGTGCATTATGCAAAAGAGTAAAAAATATCTTCTTTAAGCCTATGTGAGAGACTTGTGGTACCACTAACAAAAGGCGAAAAAGAGTAAGGCTTTGAACATCCAGTACTTTACAGGGTGACAGTGACTAGCCTTGACATCACTTAACACCTCTTATAAAACAAATGGAGCACAGAAAAAAGTTTAGAAACTAAAGTAGGCCGGGTGTATTGGCTCACGCCTATAATTCCAGCACTTTGGGAGGCCGAGGTGTGAGGAACACTTGAGCTCAGGAGTTCGAGACAAGTCTAGGCAACATAATAAGACCTTGTGTCTACAAAACATCAAAAAATTAGCCAGGCATGGTGATGCATGCTTGTAGTTCCAGCTACTCAGGAGGCTGAGATGGAAGGTTTGCCTGAGCCCAGAAGGCTGAGGCTGCGGTGATCATGCCACTACACTCCAGCCTGGGTGAAAGAGTGAGAGCCCAACTTAATCAATCAATCAAAGAAAAAAATCAATAGCAAACATCTGAGTAAATGCTGAATCATGGGTTAGTTCACTGTACCTGTCTCTCAACTTCTATATATTTTTGAACATTTTCATAAAAGAAAAAATTCTGAGACAATAGCAATATTAAGAAATACTAAAATTAAAAATTAAGATAAAAAGTTGCCTGTAGTCCAGCTACTCAGAAAGCTGAGATGGGAGGATTGCTTGGGACCAGGAGTTTGAGCCAGCATGGGGAACAGAGCAAGCCTGCGTCGCTATGCAAATTCTCCCCTTAAAAAAAGATAAAAAATAAATACCTCATTAAACAGAAAACACTATATATAAAATTAACTCAAGTAGACCAAAGAAGTAAATGAACGGGCTAAAAATATAAAACTACTGAAACAAAATACAGATGCTATACTTTGTGATATTGGATTAGGCAATAATTTTTTAGATATGATATCCCAAACTCAAGCAACAAGAGAAAAAAAAAGATAAATTAAACATCATCAAAATTGGAAACTGTAATATTGGCTAGGCGCAGTGGTTCATGCTGGTAATCATACCACTTTGAGAGGCCAAGGCGAGAGTACTGCTTAAGCCCAGGAGTTCGAGACTAGCCTGGGTAATACGGCGAGACCTCATCTCCACAATAAATAAAAAATTAGCCAGGAATGGTGGCACATGCTTACAGTTGAGCTATTTTGGAGGGCTGAGGCAGAAGGATCACTTGAGTACAGCCAGTCAAAGCTGAAGCAGTGATGATTGTACCACTGCACTCCAGCCTGGGCAACAGAGTGAGACACTGACTCAAACAAAACAAAACAAAACAAAACTCCACCATACTTCAAAGGACACCATTAAGAAAGTGAAGAGACAAACCACACAATGAGAGGTCTTTGAAAATCATGTATCTGATTAGGACTTGTATCTAGAATATAAAGAACACTTACAACTCAATAATAAAAAGACAAGCAAATTGATTTAAAAATGGGCAAAGAATCTGATCAGTCATTTCTCCCAGGAGGACATACAAATGGCCAATAAGCACATAAAAAGATGCTCAGCATCATTAATCATTAGGAAAATGTAAATTAAAACCATAATAAGATACAATTTCATACTCACTAGGATGGCGATAATTATAAGGAAAGACAGTAAGTGTTGGCAAGGATGTGGTGAAACTAGAACCTTCATACTCTGTGGGTGGGAATGTAAAATGCTATGTTTAAAAACAGTTCTGCCTATTTTTCAGATCTAGAATCTTCTAAGATCTGTATATGTATGTACTTGGGTTGCCATGCTAGGACTTCAAGGTAACTTTGGAACAGCAACTTTGGAAAACAGTCTGGCAGTTCCTCAAAAGGTTAAACAGTTGCCACATGACCCAGCAATCTATGTTCATAAAAATACTTGTATACAAATGTGTATATGGCATTATTCACAATAGCCAAAAAGTGGAAACAATCTACTATATCAATTGATGAATGGATAAAAAGGTGGCATATCCATACAATGAAAGATAATTCAGTAATAAAAATAAATAAAGTACTTATGCATGGTAAAACACGTATGAACATTGAAAATACTGTGCTAGATAGGCTGGACACAGTGGTTTACGCTTTTAATCCCAGCATTCTGTGAGGTCGAGGCTAGAGGGCTGCTTGAGCCTAGGAGTTCGAGACCAGCCTGGGCAACACAGCTAGACCTCATCTCTAAAAAAAATAAAAAATTTAGCCAGGCATGGTAGCATGTGCCTGTAGTCCTAGCTACTTGGGAGGCTGAGGTGAAAGAAACACTTGAGCCCAGGAGGTTGAGGTTGCGGTGAGTCATGATATACGACTTACACTCCAGCCTGGAAAACAGAGTGAGACACTGACTCAAGAAATGAAAATAAAAATATTCTGCTGAGTGAAAGACGACAGTTACAAAGGAAAATATATTGTATGAGTCCATTTATATTAAATGCCTGAAATAGGTAAATCTATCGAAATAAAAAGTCTATTAATGGTTACCTAGGTCTGGCAGAAAGATGGGGCTTTGGATGTGATGGCTTAGGGGCGCAGGATTTCTTTTTAGGGTGATAGAAATGCTCTAAAATTGGCTGTGGTAATAGTTAAACTGTTTTGTGAATATACTAAAAGCCATTTAGACAGGCAATTGTGTGGCATGTGAATTATATCACAATAGAGCTATTGTTAAAAAAAGAGGGGGTTGTCGGGCCCAGTGGCTCATGCCTATACTCCCAGCACTTTGGGAGGCCGAGGTAAAAGAATTGCCGGAGCTCACAGGTTCAAGACCAGCCTGAGCAACATGGCAAGACCTCATCTCTACAATAAATTAAAAAAAAAAATTAGCTGGGCATGGTGGTGTGTGCCTGTAGTTCCAGCTACTTGGAAGGCTGAGGAGGAAGGATCACCTGAGTCCAGCAGGTTGAGACTGCGGTGGCCATGAGCGTGCCACTGCACTCCAGCCTGGATTACAGAGTGAGACTTCAACTCAAAAAAAAAAAGAAAAAGAAAAAATGCCAGGCATGGTGGCTCATGTCTATAATACCAGCACTTTGGGAGGCCGAGGTGAGAGGACTGCCTGAGTCCACAAGTTCCAGGCCAGCCTGGGTAACTTGGTGAGACCTCATCACTACAATAAATCAAAAAAACAAATTAGCCGGTGCATGTCTGTAGTTCCAGCTACTTGGAAGGCTGAAAAGGAAGGATCGCCTGAGCCCAGCAGGTCGAGGCTGAGGTGGCCGTGAGCGTGCCACTGCACTCTAGCCTGGGTGACAGTGAGACTCCAACTCAAAAAAAAAAAAAAAAAAGGAACATTATCTCATTTGGCTAGAAATCCCCTTTCTGTGGTACACTTACATAGTATCTAGTGTGGATGCCAGAACCTTTTTAGTAGGACATTCAAGACCCCTTATGCTTTTTTTTTTTTTTTTGAATCAAAGTCTCACTATGTCGTCCATAGCTGGAGTGCAGTGGCACGCTCATGGCCACCGTAGCTTTGATCCTTCCATCTCAGCCTTCCAAGTAACTGGAACTTTAGGTGTGTACCACCACACCTGGCTAATTTTTTAAATTTATTGTAGAGACAAGGTCTCACCAAGTTGCCCAGGCTGGTCTTGAACTCCTGGGCTCAGGGAATCCCCTCACCTCGACCTCCCAAAGTGCTGGGATTACAGGCTTGAACCACTGTGCCCAGACCCATTACACTCTTAACAGGTTACGCTACTGTCACTCTGCACGGTACATTACATAATGACACTGCTACCCATTTTCACCCTTCCTTAGCTTTGTTCTTATTGTTTCCTCTATCTGGAATCCCCTTCCTTCTTTTTCAATCAAATGTCATTCTTTAAAACCTAATTTAAAGGCCAATCTCACCCTCTTATGACAGAAGTAATTACTCTCTCCTTTGAGCAACTATAGTGCTCAATTTATTGAACCTGGCATTTGTCACATTGCCTTTCACTTTCCTGAAGTATGTCTTCCAAATTAGATGGTAATCTCATTTTTATAGCCCTCCTTCCTACAACAATGCCTGGCAGATAGTAAAAATCCTCAGTAAATGCTGGCTGAATAAATGACTAAATTGATTGATTTAGCCCTACCAGATTCCTAGAAAAAATTACTTTAATTAAACTTCGACAAGAAATCTAGAAGGAGTATTTAATTACCTTGAAGTCTTAGCATGGCAACCCAAGTACATACATATGCAGATCTTAGAAGGTTCTAGATCTGAAAAATAGGTAGAACTGTTTTCAACATCTGGTTGTAGTATGTAAAGTTCTGGAGCACGGGGGCCTTGTCTGTGTGGAGATGCTTTGCTTGGTGCTTAAAGTAACAGTAACACTCTGCCTTATTATTTGATAATGATAACTATGAATAATTCCAGAGGTCCAAGAAATCTGTCAGCTGTTTGTCCTAGAAAATAGTTGCAGCCAGACGGGCTCGGTGGCTCAGCCTATAATCCTGCGCCTTGGGAGGCTGAGGTGAGTGGATTGCCTAAGCCCGCGAGTTCGAGACCCGCCTGGGCAACTTGGCGAGACCTCATCTCTACAATAAATCAAAAATGAGCCGGGTGTGGTAGCGCATGCCTGTAGTTCCAGCTACTTGGAAGGCTGAGCGGAAGGATTGCCGAAGCCCAGCAGTCAAGGCTGCAGTGGCCGGGAGTGGCCACGGCACTCCAGTCTGGGTGACAGAGTGAGACTTCAACTCAAAAAAAAAAAAAGAAAGAAAAGAAAAGAAAATAGTTGCAGCCATTATACAAATTCCAAATAATCTAAAACTACACAACATGAAAAAATACATTCAAGATATACAACCCGCCCGGCTCAGTGGCTCAGCCTGTAATCCTGTGCTTTGGGAGGCTGAGTTGAGTGGATTTGCCTTAGCCCGTGGATTTGAGACCCGCCTGGGCAACTTGGCAAGACCTCACCTCTACAATAAATCAAAAAATTAGCCGGGCATGGTGCGTGCACCTGTAGCTCCAGCTACTTGGAAGGCTGAGGTGGAAGGATTGCTGAAGCCCAGCAGGTCGAAGCTGTGGTGGCCAGGAGCGGCCACTGCACTCCAGGCTGGGTGACAGAGTGAGACTCCAACTCAAAAAAAAAAAAAAAAAGATATACAACCTGAAATATAAAGCTTTCTTCATGGCTCCACTAAGTGTGCTCTCCTCCATGGAACTTTACCCAAACTATCCAGGCTGGTTTGAGTGCTTCTCCTATTTGCTCTCATAGCAATTTGTGTCTTCCTCTAGTGGAGCAGGTATCACATTATAAATAATACTTAAATAAATAGTCTCTTTCACTAGAACATAGATCCTTTGGTGGGGTAGGAACTGTATTTGTGTCCCTGGTATGTAGAACAGTGCTAATTAAAGGTCTGCTCAATAAATTAAAGCTTCCGAAAAGGTCAATATCGCATTAGACCTTCATGGCAAGCACCAAGAGAAACCCAGTCACTTAATATATTTGATTGTTAGTAGCTAAAATATGTCAAACACCCTAAATACAGCATCCTGCCTTTTCTAAGAATTGAGCTTATTGCTTGTAGACTTTTGAAAAGATTGGGTAAATGCTTATAATCCCAGAAATTTGGAAGGCCCAAGCCCAGTAGTCCTAGCTACTCAGGATGCTGAGGCAGGAAGATCACTTAAGCCCAGGACCTTGAGGTTACACTGAGCTATGACGAAGCCACTGCAGTCCAGCCGGGGCAACAGAATGAGACCCTACCTCTTAAAAAAAAGACTATTGCTGGAGCCCAGCAGTCAAGGCTGCAGTGGCCGCTCCCGGCCTGTAATCCCGTGCTTTGGGAGACTGAGATGGATGGATCGCCAGAGCCTAGCAGGTCAATGCTGGGGTGGCCATGAGTGTGCCACTGCACTCCAGCCTTGGCAACAGAGTGAGACTCCAACTCAAAAAAAAAAAAAAGACTGTGTTTGAAAAAGCTTTAACTTAGAAAATCAAACCTGTACTGGATTAAAAAAAATGTGGCACATATACACGATGGAATGTTATGCAGCCATAAAGAAGGATAAAATTACGAGCTTCGCAGCAACTTGGATGGACTTACAGTCTACAATACTGAGTGATCTATCACAGAAACAGAGAACCAAGTATCACATGTTCTCACTCAAGCAGACCATGAACAATTATTATAATACTATAAGAAAGGGATTGGCAGTAGTGGGAAGTTGCCAGGAGAGGGCAGGGTGGGATTGGCAGTAGTGGGAAAAAAATACATAAAGGACATTTCACATGGTTCCAATTAAAAAAAAAAAGAAGAAAATCAAACCTGTACTTATATACATATGTATCTTGTTTGTTTTGTTTATTTCACAACCCTCTCTAGGACACACACCTATCTTTTACCTACTTTTACACATTGATTCTAATTCTTCAATTGTTTGTTCAGCCTCCTGAATTTCTTGGTAAATGGCTGCAAGTGGTGCCAATTCAGCATGTCTTCGGTTCAAGGACCTTTGGTTCTCTTCATTCACAGGGGTATGCTGCAAACATTGTTCAAGTGTTTGGTACTCCTCATTCAGGTCCTCCATATATTTCTGGAATGCTTTATGCTTCCAGAGCATCTTGGTGTCTTGATGATAATATCTCCTAGACCAATTCTTACTTGACAGATGATGGAGAATGTAATTCCTGTTTGGTCTAAAAATCCACAGTCTTGTATCAAGAGGTATCTGTCCACATTGATGAGAATGGAGGTGGATATGATGCCGGGGGTAACCATTTAGAGATGGATGTCTAAAAAGCCAAACACACAGGTGACGATTCATCTCAGCATCTGAAATATAATAAACATAAGCTGAAAAATATCAACTCTAAAGATACATGGCATAATAAAGCTGGAAGAAACTTAAAGAAATTGTTTTTAGTTTACTGACTCAGCCAGCTCCAACCAGTCCCAAAATTCAACAAACCAACACAAAAAATAATTATTCAAACCTCTGCATAATGACATTAGGATAAATAAAAACAAGGCTGGGGCAGTGGCTCATGCCTGTAATCCCAGCATTTAGGGAGGCCGAGGTGTTTGAAACTAGCTTGGGCAACTTAGTAAGATCTTGTCTCTACAATAAATAAAAAAATTAGCCAGGTGGGGTAGTGCATGCCTGAGGTAGAAGGATCACCTGAGCCCAGCAGGTGGAGGCAGTAGTAACCTTGAGTGAGCCACTCCAGTCTAGGCGACAGTGAGACTCTGACTCCAAAAATAAATAAATAAGGTAGTTTTCTACCCACTCAACATATGTAATTAACTAAGGCAAATGAGTAGGAGCACAATCAACAAATATATTAATTGAATGGGTTAAATCAGCTATTTTCTAGAAAGTATCCAGAATCTAGAATTGAGAGTGTAAACAAGATTTGAAAGTCATGAAATGATTATGCAATCTTTAGGTAGTTCACATAGTCATAAATTTCTAAAGTTTAAAGAAAATATCAACAATTATGTTGTCTATTTAATTTTACATATGTCCAAGGAAGTCAAGTAACTTAATCATGACTATTCGCTCAGTAGGAAAGGAATGGAGCTGGTATTAGAATGCATAAGTTGCCAGTTCAAGGCTTGGTAGTTTTCATTTCCAATAAGGTGCTTTCCTTTTAGCTGACATCCTAAAACTTCAAATATTAATAGACCAAGAAAGGAGGTCTGGTGAAAAAGGGACAGTGGTGATAATTATATTAAATGAAAAAAAGCAGGAGACAAAATACTAGACTCTCAATCATGCCTTTAAAAATTTCTATAAGCCGGGCTTGGTGGCTCAGCCTGTAATCCCGCACCTTTGGGAGGCTGAGGTGAGTGGATTGCCCAAGCCCGCGGGTTCAAGACCCGCCTGGGCAGGCAAGACCTAATCTCTACAATAAAATAAAAAAATCAGCCGGGCGTGGTAGCGCGCGCCTGTAATTCCGGCTCCTCAGAAGGCTGAGGCGGAAGGATCGCCGGAGCCCAGCAGGTCGAGGCTGTGGTGGCCGGGAGCGGCCACTGCACTCCAGTCTGGGCGACCGAGTGAGACTCCAACTCAAAAAAAAAAAAAAAATTCTATAATATGTAGTATACACAATAAAAAAGTAAATAAAATTTTTTTGAGGCCACCGCAGCCTCGACCTCCGGCGATCCTTCCGCCTCAGCCTTCCAAGTAGCCGGAATTACAGGCGCACGCTACCATGCCCGGCTGATTTTTTTTTTTAATTATTTATTGTAGAGATGAGGTCTTGCTGCCCAGGCGGGTCTCGAACCCGTGGGCTTGGGCAATCCACTAACCTCAGCCTCCCAAAGGCGCGGGATTACAGGCTGAGCCACCGAGCCTGGCAAAGTAAATAAATTTTTAAAAAGAAAACTAGGTAAGAAATATACCAAAATGTTAGCAAGATGCTCTAGTTGTAGGATTATGAACACTTTTGTTTTTTTCCCCCCTACTTTTCAGTGGTTTTCCAAGTCTTCTATACATATAACATGTACTATGGTCATAATCAGAAAAAAGAAGTTACTTCAAAAAATTACAGATTGGCCTGTAATCCCAGCACTTTGGGAGCCAAGGTAAGAGGACTGCCTGAGCCCAAGTGTTCGAGCATAGCCTGGGCAACTTGGAAAGACCTCATCTCTACAGTAAATCAAAAAATTAGCCGAGTGTGGTAGTGCACACATGTAGTTAAGGCTACTTGGATGGCTGAGGTAGAAGGATCGTCCAGCAAGTTGATGCTGGGGTGACCATGAGTGTGTCACTGCACTCCAGCCTGAGAAACAGAGTGAGACTACAACTCAAAAAAAAAAAAAATACAGGTTAGGTGAAGTTGACTGCACAATAATTATGTTTTCCTCTCTGAGATAATCAAGAGCGAACAAAAGTACACAATGGTTTTATTGAGTAGAAAGGGAAAACATAAAGCATTCTAAAAAAAACATTTTGCCCCTAAAATCTCAAGGTTCAAAGTTGAACTAAAGGTCAAGCTTAGTATGGCGGTATGCCTGCAGTCCCAGCTACCTGGAAGGCTGAGGGAGAAGGATGGCCTGAGCCCAGGAGTTGGAGACTGCAGTGAACTATAACTGAGACACGGCACTCCAGCTTGGGCAGCATAGTGAGACTTCATTTTAAACAAAGGAAGGAATTTCAGCTACTTGGAAGGCTGAGGTGGAAGGATCACCTAAGCCCAGCAGGTAGAGGCTGTGGTGGCTGTGAGCATGCCACTGCACTCCAGCCTGGGTGACAAGAGTGAGACTCCAACTCAAGGGGGAAAAAAAAAAAAGGAAAGAAGGAAGAATGAGAGTCAAAATTATTTATCAGAATCAACCATCAACCTTTACTCTTTCCAGAAATCCTACCATGCTAGGAGGTGCATTCCTATATTAGCTCATTTGATCACTGTAAGTCTGGTAACTTAGCATTATCACCTAGGAAATAAAATATTTAGAATCGTCTCTAAAATATTCAAAGTTTGCAGGGCTCCCCTGGCAGATTTTAACATAGTGAAAAACATTTGAAAAGAACTGTAGGAAAACGCACCAATGCTCAGATGCCACAAACTATATACTCCCCCTTTCCCTCGATCCCGAGTGCCTTTACATCTAGTTTCAAGCACATCTAGTTTCAAACACATCCGAGGAGGTGTGCCCATTTGACAACAGAAAAAACGATGACAGATTTTTTGCACGAATATTTATCGCTAAAATTTCCACTTTAGGAACAGTAGTAGAATAAATAATCTCAAAGTCATGAATATTAACATTAAGGAAAAAATCCAAGACGTTTACTCTCCAGGGTTAGCTATACTTGAGCGCAGAAAGACCCACCACATCACAGTATCACTCCGATACTTCAGGAAAAATTCTCGATGTCTGCACGTTGGAAGTCATACTAAGCTCGCGGAGGAGCAGCACCTGCAAATCATCCTGAGTAACTCGACGTAAGGAGGGATTCCACAAGGAAAATACACGGGGGAAAGAAACCAAGAAAAGAAAATGGTGTTCTTAAGATAAGGAAAGAAATGTAAGTACCTAAGGTAAACAGGAAAGGACGTTAGCGTTCCTTACTGAGGCCGGAACCTTCCGAGACCTGCTACAGTTCAACCCCGCCGACCCGAAAACACTTTCACTTCCTGGGTGGGTCACTCTTTCCGGGTTCACGCTTGCTCCCGGCCCCTCTTCCGTCTCGACTCTTTTCCAAAGGCGTAGTCCTAGAGCATGAGTAACACTGAGCTTTAAGTGACGCAATCAGCTAAATGAGAAAAATGGCGAAGCGAGAAATTCTCGTGAGACTACCACGCGCTGTTCTTATTCCGAGCGGGAGCCTAGGATGTGGGTGGAGGTGGTGGCAGGGACAGAGGAGCGGAAGGGGGGATGGACTACCAAGCCCAGGAGCTCCCACAAGGAATCCTGGGAGTTGTAGTTTTTCCAGAGACAGCCCCGCCCTCGCCCTGCCCAGTTAAACCAGAGTCCCCATAGTCCTAGTTAAAAGTTCAAGAGTTCCAATATGTTACAGTGAAATTACAAGAATTTTCTTATATATTGGGAGCCCTTAAGCATTGCTTTCTGATTTTTTAAAAAATGTAATCTACAGGTGCGGTGACTCATGTCTATAATCCCAGCACTTTGGGAGGCCGAGGTGAGAAGATTGCCTGAGCTCACGGTTTCCAGACCAGTCTGGACAACTTGATGAGGCCTCATCTCTACAATAAATCAAAAATAAATCAAAAAATTAACGGACTGTGGTGACGCATGCCTGTAGTTCAAGCTACTTGGAAGACTGAGGTGGAAGGATCTCCTGAACCCAGCAGGCCGAGGCTGCGGTGGACGAGAGCATGCCACTGCACTCCAACCAGGGCAACAGACTGAAACTCCAACTAAAACTAAAACTAAAACTAAAAATAAATGTAGTCTTCATTTTCATCATCAAAAAATGTAGGGGATTCATCCAGGCGCGGTGGCTCATGCCTGTAATCCCAGCATTTGGGAGACTGAGTTGAAAGGATTGCCTGAGCCCAGGGGTTTGAGACCAGCCTGGGCAACTTGGCCAGAACGCATCTCTACAATAAATCAGAAAAATTAGCCAAGCTGGTGGTGCACACCTGTAGTTCCAGCTACTTGGAAGGCTGAGGCCGAAGGATCACCTGAGCCCAACAGGTCAAGGCTGTGGTGGCCATAAATAAAGAAAGAAGAATTTAGGGAATTCTGCATGTTAATTGCCATACTTTCAGCTTTCATTGCTTCAGAAAATACCTAATGACTAAAGAAGACCATAAATCTGTATTTGAAAAAGTCCTAACAGGATCCAAAAGAGAGGAGATGGTATATATTTCCACGAATCAGTGATTTCATAATGTTGCATGTGCATATGAAATGTAGGGGATCAACCTAGATTCATAGCTTGTGAACCACTGATGAAATAAACAGGCTGGGCTCGGTGGCTCAGCCTGTAATCCCAGCACTTTGGGAGGCCGAGGTGAGTGGATTGCCTGAGCCCACGGGTTCAAGACCCGCCTGGGCAACTTGACGAGACCTCATCTCTACAATAAATTTTTAAAAAAATGAGCCGGGCGTGGTAGCGCGCGCCTGTAGTTCCAGTTACCTGGAAGGCTGAGGCGGAAGGATCGCCGGAGCCCAGCAGGTCGAGGCTGCGGTGGTCGGAAGCGGCCACTGCACTCCAGTCTGGGTGACGGAGTGAGACTCCAACTCAAAAAGAAAAAAAAGTTATTTGTAGGCTGGGCTCGGTGGCTCAGCCTGTAATCCCGCACTTTGGGAGTCCCAGGTGAGTGGATTGCCTGAGCCTGCAGGTTCGAGACCCACCTGGGCAACTTGGCGAGACCTCACCTCTATAATAAATAAAAAATTAGCTGGGCGTGGTAACGCTCGCCTGTAGTTCCGGCTACTCGGAAGGCAGAGGCGAAGGATTGCCGGAGCCCAGCAGGTCGACGCTGGGGTGGCCCTGAGTGCGCCACTGCACTCCAGCCTGGGTGACAGAGTGAGACTCTGACACACACACACACACACACACAAAATGCCTGGAGGAATTTACAAGTAATCTTTATTTTCCTCTTTATAAAGTTCTATATTTCCTTAAATTTAGTGTGGAATTATTGTAAACAAGAAAGCTATAAAAGAAAAAAAAAAGGCCGGGCTCGGTGGCTCAGCCTGTAATCCCAGCGCTTTGGGAGGCTGAGGTGAGCGGATTGCCTGAGCCCGAGGGTTCGAGACCCGCCTGGGCAACTTGGCAAGACCTCATCTCCACAATAAATCAAAAAATCAGCCGGGCATGGCAGCGCGCGCCTGTAGTTCCAGCTACTAGGAAGGCTGAGGCGGAAGGATCGCCGGAGCCCAGCAGGTCGAGGCTGCGGTGGCCGGAAGCGGCCACTGCACTCCAGTCTGGGCGACAGAGTGAGACTCCAACTCAAAAAAAAAAAAAAAGACGTTTTCTTTTTTTTTGAGACGGAATCTCACTCTGCCGCCCAGGCTGAAGTGCAGTGGCACGGTCATGGCCACGCAGCCTTGACCAGGCTATCCTTTCGCCTCAGCCTTCTAAGTAGCTGGGACTACAGGTGTGCACCACCACGCCCAACTAATTTTGTTTTTCTTTATTGTAGAGATGAGGTCTCACCAAGTTGCCCACGCTGGTCTCAAACCCGTGGGCTCAGGCAATCCTCTCACCTCGGCCTCCCAAAGTGCTGGGCTTATAAGCCTGAGCCACCGCACCTGGCGACATGCTTTAATGTTTGGTTGGAAAGACCTTTCATAGTTTAAAAACAAACAAAAAAAACTACTTACTTGCCTAATAGGTTGTTATGTTAAAAAAAAAAAAACTTCCAAAGAGTATGATATCATGAGAAAATAAAAATTTTCAGAAATAGTAATACCAAAGATTGGGTGAAAAAAAAATAGTATTTTGATTAAATTAGCAGAGTGCCCATGCCTGAAACATTTCTCACAGTGGAATCGACTATAAACAGTTTATTTGTTGAATGCATTTATCATGATACTGACAATTTGTTATCCCTTTGAGAAACTAAATTTCCACCATCTCCAAATTGGAGCAAGTTAAAGTAAAAAAAATATTCAGGACCAGTTTTTGAATCCTTTTAGAGCAAACCCAGTCTAAATTCCAAAGGCTTCAGGATTGGGGAATTTCACTTAGCTTCTTCTCAGAGACTCTCAAGTTGTTTAAAAGATTCTGAAGTCACCACCGTATCTGCAGAACAAACAGGCTGATTTGAATCCTTCAGGGATTACAAATCTGTCAAGTGTCCATTTAGGGTTTTCCCTCAGAGAAGCAGAGCACCAGGGCTTCCACACCCTGGACATTCTTTGGGGAACCAGACCCAGAGTGGGTGTAGAGACTGGTTGCAGACAAAGTTGAAGTCTTTGGTCTCATCTGGGAAATTTTCAGAAGCACTGAAAGCAACATACAATCCCAGCATGCAAGTAATGACACCCTATGACTTGTAGCACAAGATGGACCTGGCTTTCTGGTTCTCTGGAGTTTAGGTGCCTGACCACACTTTCAGATATTCCACAGTGTGAAGGTTGGTGACAGGTTGGGATTTTAATCAGATATATTTTACCATAGAAAAAGTAAATCCAGGAATTATTTAGCAGTTGAACACAAAATTCAAACTCCTATAAAAGAGGAAAAGAAATGTCAAAGCAAAGATTATTCTATTTGTATTCTTATAACCTATTTTTTGTAACAGAAACAGAATATGAAGGATGAAGAGGCAGAATTTGTTTTCCTGTATTCATTACTGGTTTTCAAATTTTTCTTAGCTTGAAAAAAATGCTAAGAAATGCTCCACCTGCTGGGCTTGTTAAAACTATAATAGACTCCTCTCAATTTTCAGACTCAGGGACATTTTAGTGACCTTGAAAAGTCAACCAATTTTCCTTTTATGCAAAAAAGACAGAAAGTAAAAAAAAAAAAGCAAAGGCAGGTCAAAGATTAACTGATTTTAAAAACTCCTCCTTTTCCCCCAAACTAATATTAGCCTAGGGTGAAGTCAGCTTTGCTAATAAGGTCATTTTGTGTTGTCTACTACAACTTCTTGGTAATTTAATCTCCATCTATCATTCTAAATATCATGTCAAAAATTTTCCTTAAATCAATTACTTCATTGTATATTCTCATTCTTCATTTTAATAAATTCTACTTTTTTCATCTTTTTCTCCACACAGTAGTCTTCAAATACCCTTTATAAGCATTAACATGTTTTTCAATTTAGGGCCATGGTGGTCTACATTGGGAAATACAATGGAATCTATGTTTTGTGTATGTCTTTAGATAGATATCTTTCTCATTTCCCCCTTATTATGAAACATTTCAGATATATTTAAAAATAGAACAGCGTAACCAACCCCCATGCACCCATGACCATTCTCAACAGTTATCAACCAATTTGACCTAACTGGCCCCTCCCTCCCTCCTCTTATCTCCCCTGGATTATTTTGAAGCAAATACAAAGCATCATATCTTTTCATCTGTACATATTTTATTATGTATCCTCAGAAGATAAAGTTTTTTAAAAAATAGAAAATTAAAATTTTCTGAAAACTAAAAATAGTTTCTTGTGCCAGGCACAGTGGCATGAGCCTATAGTCCCAGTTTCTCTAGGGGATGAGGCATGAGGATCACTTGAGCCCAGGAGTTCAAGGCTATAAAGTGCTGTCATGGTGCCTGTGAATGGTCACTGCATTCCAGCCTGGTCTACATAGCAAGATTCCCATCTCTAAAATAAGGGGGAAAAAATGCTTAATATTTATCAAATATCCAGAAAATGTCCCTGGCTATGTCAGATTTTTTTCTGGTTTTTTTTTTTTTTTTTTGTAGTTCATTTATTCATGACAGGATTCAAATAAGGTCCACATACTGCAATTGGTTGTTATAATTTATATCTATTTTTAAAAATTTATTATTTATTTATTTATTTTTTTTGAGTTGGAGTCTCACTCTGTCGCCCAGACTGGAGTGCAGTGGCCGCTCCTGGCCACCGCAGCCTCAACCTGCTGGGCCCCGGTGATCCTTACGCCTCAGCCTTCTGAGTAGCCGGAATTACAAGTGCGCGCTACCACGCCCGGGTGATTTTTTGATTTATTGTAGAGATAAGGTCTTGCTACCCAGGCGGGTCTCGAACCCGCGGGCTCAGGCAATCCACTCACCTCAGCCTCCCAAAGGCACGGGATTACAGGCTGAGCCACCGAGCCCGGCTTATATCTATTTTAATATATAGGTTTTCTCTACCCCTTTTTTTCCTAGCAATGTATTTGTTGACGAAACTGATCCTTTACCCTGAAGTTTTCCATATGGCCAAGATTTTTCTAGATTTGTGGCATATTATGTGTTCTTTGTTCCCTGTATTTTCTGTAAACTGGTCTCGAAGCTTGATCAGATTCAGGTTTAAATTTAGGTGTCAAGCTGGGCTCGGTGGCTCAGCCTGTAATCCCACGCCTTGGGAGGCTGAGGTGAGTGAATTGCCTGAGCCCGCGGGTTCGAAACCCACCTGGGCAACTTGGTGAGACCTCATCTCTACAATAAATCAAAAAAATTAGCCAGGCGTGGTAGCGCGCGCCTGTAGTTCCAGCTACTTGGAAGGCTGAGTTGGAAGGATCGCCGAAGCCCAGCAGGTCGAGGCTGCGGTGACCGGGAGCAGCCACTGCACTCCAGTCTGGGTGGCAGAGTGAGACTCCAACTCAAAAAAAAAATTTAGGGGTCAAAACTATGTTAGGGCTGTGGTTAGATATTTCCATAGGAAAATGCAAAATATTTATCTAGTTGTACCTTTTTAAATATTAGAAGCTCTTGATTGCCTGGTTCATTAGGTGTTATAAAATGGTGATATTTTATCATTTTTTTCTTCATTTATTAGCTGGAACCTCTATAAAGAAAATCTTCCCTTCATTAACTATTGGTTGCCTTTATTTTGTGATTTCTTTTTATTTTTCTTTCTTTCTTTTTTTTTTTTTTTTTTGAGTCAGAGTCTCACTCTGTCAAGCAGGCCGGATTGCAGTGGCATGATCACAGCTCATTGCAGCCTCAATCTTCTGGGTTCAGGTGATCCTTCTGTCTCAGGCTCCTGAGTAGCTAGGACAATAGGCACACATCACCACATCCGGCTAATTTTTAAATTTTTTGTAGAGATGAGGTCTCATTATGTTGTCCAGTCTGGTCTCAAGCAATCCTCTCACCTCAGCCTCCTTTTCTGTAATTACAGGCATGAGCCACCACACCAGGCCACTTTGTAATTTCTAAAAGGAAAAATGAAAACTTTGACAAAGTGAAAAGGTGATCACATTCGAAATCTTGCTTTCTGAACAACTTCCAGGATTTCAGAATTCTATTTTAATCTTACCTTTTTTCACTTTAGAAATACAGCACAATGTAATACTATAAGAAAATGACTGATGGTACTGGGAAATTATGGGGGGGGATGGGATTAACAGTAGCTAATATCTATCTGGGACTGGGAAAACACCTCTTATCAATAGGGTGCCTGAATGAAACGTAATTGTACACCTAACCCTTAACTGTACCCCACAAAACGATAATAAAAAATACTGATTATAAAAAAAAAAGAAATACAGCATTATCTCCAATTTCAAAATTCAAAAAGCTCTTAAAAACCTTATTTGCAATTCAAAAATAAAAATCTCTGAAAATGTGAGGCTTTTTGTAACATATTTGGTGGTTAAATTTGACCTAACCTGAACATTTAGCAAACAAACCTGATTAGGACTGATGTGAAGCTGTTTATACCTACATTTATCCTACATGGTGTCAATATTCATATATTTTACTGATTAATATTAATTATACATTATTATTACATTAATAATTACCAATATTAATGTATTGGATTGCAAGGTGCTATCCCAAATCCTGCTAAGGTGCTGTGCAATGTTCACTATATGCATTTACTTTTCTAAATCTAAAACATTCTGAGTTTTAAAACACACGTGGTCCCAAGTATTTCAGATAAGGGACTGTGAATTGTCATACAAATATAGTAGTTAACATTTATTGAGCACTTATTCTCTACCAGATGCTGCTCTAAATGTTTTAGGTTTAACTCAATTTTCACAACATACATGTGAAACAGGTTCAATTGCAATAGTAATTCAGGAAACTGAAGCACAGCATGGCTAATGACTCGTTCAAAATTGTGTCAGAGGGACAAACTAATGGCCAAAGGGATTTGAACTAAGGCTGCTGGGCTGCACTGTGACTTTGTTTCTGCTCCCTGTCTCCCAGCTCTCCATGATGGGACTCCAGTTTCACCTTTTTCTCTCTCATTATGTAACTGTTTTAAGTTCTTTGCCTGATGAGTGCAGCAAGTCAACATGTCAAGACACTGGGTTGCAGCAAAGAAAGAGTTTTAATTGTAGGGCCACTGAATGAGAAGGTGGGAGGAAACCTCAATTCTGTCTTTTTAAACTAATTTTTTAAAAAATGGTTTTTAAGGGTTTTGGAGTAGGCCCAAGTATGGAGACTGTTGGTTAAAGAATACAGGTAAAATCACGGGACAGGGAGAGGAAGAAATTGTATATTTGTGCTCAGTTAGTTCCTCTGTGGGGATTTTCAAACTGGTTGGTGTCAGCTGTTCTGCTGGAATTCGGATTTGACAAACATCTTAAGTAATTCTTAAACAAAAGCCTTATGATTCTAACAGCAGAAATCCTATCTATAAGAATGATGGGTATGCAAATGGCTAGTACCTAGTGCTATGTGACTTTGGTTACAAGGGAGTGGGCCAAAGTGCCACCTGATTAAGGCTCAATTATAACTATATTTCTGTCCAGAATTCTTGTTAACCCTATGAGGATGGCTTTAATGACATCATCCAAGAAACTCATGTTTCAGCTCAACTACACAACTTATTTCCCCAAAACACACTTTCAAATTTTTTTTATTCATATTGCTGAAGCATATTTTTAAAAGGTAAAATTACTACTCTTGTACAAATATAAAGTTAAACACGTTCCAAAATGCTTAAATTATTAATTGATGAGGGAGCCATTAAGATGCAAAATTGGTTGAAGAAAATCCCAAGAGAAGACACATAAATACACTATAAGGAATGCTGAAATGAATTTGTTTAAAAAATGAAAAACTGGTCAATATATACAAGATAATAATCACCTGCTCCTCCACGGTACACAATGTGCATTGCTATGAACAAGAATTATTTGCATTACTATCAGTTTTTCTAGAGTGCACAGGAGTTGTAAAATAACTCAAAGACTATGAAGGATAGTTTACTTAACAAAACATCCATGATCTTTTACCCATTTCAAAGTCTTTAATAATTTTCCTTGACACTAATAATTCCTCTGCCTGGAATGCAAATCACTGAAATTCTCTTTATCAAATCAGTTCTAACCGAATACCTACCATGTGTCAAGCATTCTGCTAGTCTGGAGGCTCAATGGTGAGGAAAGCAGACATCATTCTAGCTGTCGTCATCTTTTAGTTTTTAATTTAACTTAATTTTTTTATATGTACTAGTTTATTATAAAGGATACAGATGAAGAGATGCATAGGGCAAGGTATGGGGAAGGAGTGCCGGGCTTTCAGGCTTTTGGGTGACACACACTCAGTGACAACATGAACACAGCTGGATATGGCCTGAAGCAGGGAGTTGGTGCCTGGGGAGGTGTTCCAGGGCTGGCTAACCCACCTAGGATATCCCCTTCCCCTCAGGCTCTGTGCCTGGGCACGCAGGTCATGCTGAGGGCATGGGTGAAGTGTTCTCTGCTTGCTGACCACATCATGCAGCTATGCATAGTGAATGTTCTCATGTACTCTTCCTTGAGGCAGTCACTCCCCGAGGCTGGTTCAGATCTAGATGGAGCATGCCTGGGCCACTGTCCATAAACTTTGATTCATTACAAAAAAAAAAAGTTCCGTCTCTAGAGAGAAATTGCAGCCATTTCGTGTTCATGAAAACATATGTATAAATATGACCTCCCACTACAACTACGCATTAGAAACCCCACCCCACCCCTTTTTTTTTGAGTTGGAGTCTCACCCCATTGCCCAGGATGGAGTGCAGCGACACGCTCATGGCCACCCAAGCCTCGACCTGCTGGGCTCCAGTGAGCTTTCCGCCTCAGCCTCCCAAGTAACCGGAACTACAGGCGTGTGCTACCACGCCTGGCTAATTTTTTGATTTATTGTAGAGATGAGATCTCGCCAAGTCGCCTGGGCTGGTCTCAAACCCATGGGCTCAGGCAATCCTCTCTCCTCAGCCTCCCAAAGTACTGGGATTACAGGCTGATCCTCCAGCCCACTTTTTTTTTTAACCTTGCACTCTGCCCCATGCAAAATGCAATATAACCTATGTACCTTTTACAATTTGGAGTGGTTTTTTTCCTATTTAGCCAGTTTCTAAACCATTTTCTCTGTAAGTTTCTGAATAAAGCCCATGTCTCATTTGTTGTCTCTGGATGATTTCTTCAGCATCTTGGACAGAGTGCCTTTCCTTTTGGGGTCTTTGGGGGTCTGGTACTACACATGCCCTCTCCAAAAGCATTATCCTTCAGGAATCTCTATGTGTTCAGCTATTCAAAAGTTGTCCAAACCTTGGCCTTTTGGGTTTTATGGGGGCTTCATTACATAGGCATGACTGATTAAACCTTTGGCTATTGGTAATCAAATCAACATTTAGTCCCTCTCCCTTCCCTGAAAGTTATGGGATAGGGTTAAAAGTCTCAACCCCCTAATCATGCCTTGGTCTTTCCAGTGACAAGCCTGCATCCTGAAGCTACCTAGGGCTGCCAGCCACCAGTCAACTCATCTCATTAGCATATACAGGAGATCCTAAGGATTTTAGTTGTATGGCAGAAAAGGGGTTAGAGACCAGACACATTTCACAATATCACAGTCCATCCATAGATCCCTTAAATCAAAAGGACGTGCAATTCAAAAGATATTGCTAGCCGGGCTCAGTGGCTCAGCCTGTAATCCCGTGCCTTTAGGAGGCTGAGGTGGGTGGATTGCCTGAGCCCGCGGGTTCGAGACCCGCCTAGGCAGCAAGACCTCATCTCTACAATAAATCAAAAAATCAGCCGGGCATGGTAGTGCATGCCTGTAATTCCGGTTACTCGGAAGGCTGAGGCGGAAAGATCTCCGGGGCCCAGCAGGTCGAGGCTGCGGTGGCCGGGAGCGGCCACTGCACTCCAGTCTGGGTGACAGAGTGAGACTCCAACTAAAAAAAAAAAAAAAAGATATTGCTACATTTTTAGAATCCCTTCAATCATTAATAATTAGTCCAGTCTATCATATTGTATGACTGTTTCCCAGGATGAGGTCACTCACACTTATGGGCTTCCATTTGATTTTGAAAGGCTCCAAAACCAGGTGTGGCCTCAGCAAACATACAGCTTCACCCTTTCAGGCATCTGGTATAATTGAGCTTAGAGACAATGTCATCTCTTGCTCTGAGCCTCTTTCAAGCTGTTAATGCAATATTGGATTCTCTCAATTTATTTTTTTATTATTATTTTTTTTGAGTTTCTGTCACCCAGACTGGAGTGCAGTGGCCGCTCCCGGCCACCGCAGCCTCGACCTGCTGGGCTCCAGCGATCCTTCCGCCTCAGCCTTCCAAGTAGCCGGAATTACAGGCATGCGCTACCACGCCTGGCTGATTTTTTGATTTATTGTAGAGATGAGGTCTCGCTGCCCAGGCGGGTCTCGAACCCGCGGGCTCAGGCAATCCACTCACCTCAGCCTCCCAAAGGCGCGGGATTACAGGCTGAGCCACCGAGCCCGGCTGATTCTCTCAATTTATAACCTATTTATTCACTCATTTACCTTCAGCTACTATTCCTCCTTCTCTCCATGAATACCAAAACTTTTCCACCTTTGTGGGGGACATTAAAATTGGCCACTGTACTGGTGTAGATTGCAGGCAACAATACTAGCCTGGCAAGTGCCTCATCCTTAGTCAATTCCCATTGCAGGACTAATGAGCCATGTTTACCACCAGACAATACAGCTGCATTCACTCTTTAGCTCCAATTTTGCTAGATGGGGTGGAGGCACAATCCTCCCCAACAGGTTCTTAGAAATTCTGGCATAAACACAGTCATCGTTTCTTACTTAGGAATCATCCCTACCTCCAGCACTTGTGGTTGCAGCCCTAGTCCTGGGATCATTGCAATTCAAACAGCTGATGTTCAAATGGCTGATTCCATTTCTTTATCAAATTATTATTCTGAGGAGGCTATCTTCCTGCCCACCATTGAACATCATGGGCTTTACAGTGTGTTCCTTGGTCTGAAGACATTATAGTTGGTCATCCAAATTCATGCAATATATACTGCTCTGTTTTTTCTTTCTTTCTTTCTTTCTTTTTTTGAGTTGGAGTCTCACTCCATCACCCAGGCTGGAGTGCAGCGGCATGCTCGCACAGCCACTCCAGCATCGATCTGCTGGGCCCCAGCAATCCTTACGCCTCAGCCTTCCAAGTAGCCAGAACTACAGGCACACACTACCATGCCCAGCTTTTATTTATTTATTTGTTTGTTTATTTAGAGATGAGTTCTCGCCAAGTTGCCTGGGTTAGTCTCAAACCTATGGGCTCAGGCAATCCACTTGCCTCGGCATCCCAAAGTGCTGGGATCACAGGCTGAGCCACCGAGCCTGATCTTTTTTTTTTTAATATTACTATGAGCATTTGTAATTTTCACAAGGTAAGCAGAGCCAGGTCCAGTGCCAGTGTCTACTTCTGTCAAGAGTCATTGGGAGCCCACCAGGGCTGCCAGTATCAGTCTAACTTGGCAGCCACTAAGGAGTCTTCCCCATAGCCATCGGCAGTTTCTCTCTTGCAGAGACACAGAACCGCTTTTATTGGCATTATATGCCTATGAGGATGCAAAAGGAACATGTTTAGAGTTAGCCCATTTCTATCTGTGCAGTACAGAAAGTCCTCTACACATGAATGAATTCTGTTCTGACAATGCATTGGTAAGTCCAATTTGTGCGTAAGTCCAACAAAGAAAATGCATAGTCTAGGTACCCAACTAACACAATTGGCTATATAATACCATACAGTAATAGGTTTATGCTATTTTTCACACAAATAATACATAAAAAACAAACAAAAAATAAAGAAAACACTTTTAATCTTACAGTATAGCACTTTGAAAAGCACAGTAGTGTAGTTAGACATATGAACTAACTTACGTGATTGGATATGTGAACACATGTTCGCGTCTTTGAAAATTCACAATTTGAAGATTCATATGTAGGAGACTTACTGTATTCCCATATTCATTCATTTCATGGACCCATGTGGCCACCTCAAGGGAACACGTGGGAATACCTGTTTGATTATTCGAATCACCCGATAAACCTGGAAGGGGTTCTTTTGATGGGCATTGACATATCCTACTTTAGTGAATCCTCATATTCCATAGAATGTGTCCCATATGGGTATCCCTTTAATAGGTCAGGTTTCTACTGCCCTTCTGCCTAACCAAGTCGCCAGGTCATTGGCCACTACCCACAATTCAGTAAAAATCCAAACATAAGGACTTTTTACCACCATTCAATTCTTCTGTCACTGCTAGAAAAAAAAGGCATGCAATTGAGCCCACCCAGCTGATTTGTTTTTACCTTCTGCGGTCACAGTGGCATCCTTCCAAATAAGGTGTTGTCCATTCACCTTGGAACTACCATTCACACAGCAAGCAGCTCTTTGTCACTTAGTTGAGAGCTGACTATAGGGCACTGTCCAAGTGGTGATAGAATCTAGCAACCTTTCACACGGTACCAGACACAATCCTAGGGGTAGGGGGAACAACTTCCCTGTTCATCTTTACTTTATATTTCCCAGTTAGTTAATCCTAAATAAACGATTTTCATTTTATTATGGAATTCTTCTGGGCACTGTTGTCCCCATTAGAGTGCTTCTCTGATGTCACCCAAGACATCATGAGGTTTCAAGATCATGTTGTCCCTCAGTCATAGAAGGAGCTTATTAATTAGTGTTTCACGGCAGGGTAGTAAATGCTCCTCAGAAGGAAATTCTCTAGTCCAAAGTCCAAGCAGTTGTCGCTAGGAGGTGCTCACAGTCTTTTGCTTTAAGCTCCAGTACACATTTCACACAGAGCCCTTAAATAGAAAATTTGTTCATACCAGAACTTCAGCTTTCACTCTAACCTCTGTGTGGACATGGGAAACCTAATGGATGCCCAATTGATATTGCTTGGAGGGTAGATTTGCATGCCTTCTGTTTTACAGAATTAGGTGGGGGAAGCATTCCCCAATCAGATACAGTGTCCATTTCCATAATACGATCAGGTCAAAGAGACACAACTACTTCACATGAAGCAAGTTCAAATATACATGTTCAAATCTCCTACAGACTTTTACCTGAATTCCATTGACTCTTACTTTCCTAACTGAAACCTCCATTAGGACTTGATTAACAGGTTTTAGTTTTAAAATATTAAGTAGAGAAAGTCTTCCCTAACCAGATATAATATCCATTCCCATAAAACATTTTCGTAAAGGAGACACAACTATTTTAAATAAAGCCTGCTTGAATGCCCCAACTTTTATAATCCTATCAACCCTTACATTTTTGTGTTCTCTAAGTCTAATTGTAGCCCAAGTCAGATTCACCAATGGATCTTGGTGCCACAGGGCATGGGGCTGCCATGTCAAGGAGGCCCAGAAATTTCTTTTCACCAATGACTGTTTTAACCATTTGTGTCCACAAGGCTTTGGATCCCTAGTAGTGGTTGAGCTAGGGGACCTTGGCTCATTTGTCAATCTTTATCTTCAGATCAGATTTCTCATTGTATTCTCTATCTTCTGACTCTAAATTCCTCTGATAATCTGCAGGCAGTTTACTTTAAAGTAAACAGGACTCCAAGTTAAACTGCCTTTGGGAGATCTTGTTTTTTTTTTTTTTGAGTTGGAGTCTCACTCTGTCGCCCATACTGTAGTGCAATGGCTGCTCTGGCCACTGCAGCCTTGACCTGCTAGGCTCCAGTGATCCTTCCGCCTCAGCCTTCCAAGTAGCTGCAACTACAGGTGTGCGCTACCACGCCCGGCTGATTTTTGATTGATTGTAGAGATGAGGTCTCGCCAAGTTGCCCAGGCGGGTCTCGAACCCACGGGCTCAGGCAATCCACTCACCTCAGCCTTCCAAAGAGCAGGATTACAGGCTGAGTCACTGAGCCTGGCAGGAGATCTTGTGATTCATGGCAATATCCTGTCCTTGAGTAAAGAAACTTATCATGAGTTCCTCAAATTGTTGACATGCTGATCATGTATGACCTACTGACATTGAAAAGGATGCTGATTTATCTCTGACTGTCTTGCACATAGACATTTTAGCCTGTATGCTACATTCTGTAGTCAATGATTGTAACCTCTGTATTGTACTCTCCAATAAAAAAGACAACTCAGGTATGAGAAGTCCTTCTCCCTTCTCCTAAACTCTCCTATAAAAGCTTTCCGATTTGTAACAGATGCTGGAACACTCCCAATTTTTTTTGGCGTATCTTTCCATGTCAATCTCATTTGTCTTCCCATAAACCTTTATCAAATTATTTCTTTCTCAACAGCCTTAATTTTGGTTGGTATATTTGACATAGCTGGTAGGATTCCAAAGTGGTCTCCCTGAACCATGCAGTGCAGTTTCTGATCTTTATGCTGGAACCAGCAACAAACCCATTGCATTTTTAACTCAGATGCCCTTGCTGGGTAATATAGATGAGCTCCTCCTAGAAGCAATACACCTACCACCTTGGCTGAAGTTCTAGGTTATGGAAGCTGCTGTGATCCTTGGCCTAGAAGATATAACTCTCTCAGAATGAGTTACTGCTGCAAATTCAGGGAAAGGTTTTTGTTTAATTCTAGTGCAGGGTAAAATAGAAGCTTTGTGAATTATTTTTGGGGTGAGACAAATTTTCCTTTTCAATTGCATGAAGGTTTTTTTTTTTTTTTGAGTCAAAGTTTCATTCTGTTGCCCAGGTTGGAGTGCACAGCTACTGCAGCCTCCACCTGCTGGGCTCAGGTGACCCTTATGCTATCGTCTCCTGAGTAGTTGGGACTACAGGCATGTGCCACCATGCCCAGCTAATTTTTTGATCTATTGTAGAGATGAGGTCTCGCTATGTTGCCAAAACTGGTCTTGAATTCATAGGCTCAGGCAATTCTCTTGCCTTGGCCTCTCAAAGTGCTAGGATTACAGGCATGAGCCACCATGCCTGCCCTTTGCATGGAGGTACTCTTGCTCTGAAGTTTAGATACACTCATTCTCTCCAGCTGAACAGTTGTGGGGAAAGCCAAAACTAGAGAAGAGTCAGAGTGTACAATCCATGACATGTTGCATTCTCATAGGAGAATCTACATACTGTTGACTTTATGCTCAGCTGGTAGGCTTTATTTTTTATTTATTTATTTATTTTTTTTTTTGAGTTGGAGTCTCACTCTGTCACCCAGACTGGAGTGCAGTGGCCGCTCCCGGCCACCGCAGCCTCGGCCTGCTGGGCTCCGGCGATCCTTCCGCCTCAGCCTTCCAAGTAGCCAGAATTACAGGCATGCGCCACCACGCCCAGCTGATTTTTTGATTTATTGTAGAGATGAGGTCTCGCTGCCCAGGCGGGTCTCGAACCCGCGGGCTCAGGCAATTCACTCACCTCAGCCTCCCAAAGGCGCGGGATTACAGGCTGAGCCACCGAGCCCGGCTTAGCTGGTAGGCTTTATAAAGACTGATCATCTCTTGCCTGTGAGAACCCTGCCACTTCTTCAGTGATGACTTGGAAATCTGAGACACATAAGACAATCTTTATAGTCCTCCAGGTGAAATCTCTGGGAAGAAAGATTCATAACTAACATACTTGATCCACTACATAGCTTGTCTCACTCAAAACAACCAAGATGGGAAATGGGTCTTCTGAGGCTGACGGTGCACTGCCTCTACAGATACCTGCTGGTTTTATGTATACTACTTAGGGTCCTTTTACTTGCTGATAAGTAACCTAATTCAGGATGACCATAATCAGCAGTGGCCAAAATGAGAATCTTTTGAAAATGCCTAAAATAGGCCGGGCTCGGTGGCTCAGCCTGTAATCCTGCGTTCTGGGAGGCTGAAGATAGTGGATTGCCTGAGCCCGTGGGTTCGTGACCCACCTGGGCAACTTGGTGAGACCTCATCTCTACAATAAATCAAAAAATTAGCTGGGCGTGGTAGCGCGCGCCTGTAATTCCGGCTACTTGGAAGGCTGAGGCGGAAGGATCGCCGGAGCCCAGCAGGTCGAGGCTGCGGTGGCCGGGAGCAGTCTGGGCGACAGAGTGAGACTCCAACTCAAAAAAAAAAAAAAGAAAAAAAAAAAGAAAACGCCTAAAATAATGTATTTACATGCACAATTGGAAAAACCTACTTTAGAACCAAATGGAATGGAATGCTTACATCCCATAGCACTTAGAAGCTTTTAAAGAAATTCTGAAAAAAAATTGCCTCCATTCAAGAGGTAAACAAAAGGATATTCGAAACTATTTCTGAATTGAAAAAGACTGGAACTACTCTCCCTTTCACACCCAAAAGCTCTTTCTTCTTCTACCCTTGTGACATGTTCTCCCTTATCTGGACTCATTTCTTTCTGCTTGTTCCTTTGGTTCCTATACATCTTGTAGGCATAGATTTTTGAAATTTCACAATGCCCACACTTCCTTCTCTCAAAAAGGGGAAATGTATTTAAATTTGGAACAGAAGGAGCAAATGGAACAACTATAAAATGAGAATAAAACTACTGACATTATAAAAGTATAGATTCAACAAATTTTTTCTAAATCAGAACAAATGAACACCACTGATGATTTATTGCAAGATTTGCTGGACCAATTATAGTTCTAATCTTTCATTGGCATTGGTAAAATATATTCAGTCACCCTCATTGCAATGGAATACGTAACTGAAAAATTAATAATCTAAAAGAAAAATAACTAGATAAATGTTTACAAAAAGTTAGGCTCTCAAATCAAACAGATCAAAATCTTGAGCAGTAATATAATCTCTGTCCGGCCTCCAAATTTTACTTTTTCTGCCATTCAGGGGCCAAAAAGAAAAAAAAAAAAACTGCTAAAATTATTTCCCACCCCATTTGCTAATCAAACCAACCAGACTAGTAAACATCAACTAGATTTAGCCAGGTGCAGTGGTATGTACCTATAATTCCAGCTACTTGGGAGGCTTTCAGAAGAACCACTTGAGCCCAGGAGTCCAAAACCAGCCTGGGAAACATAGCAAGACCCCATCTCAAAAAGTTGAAAACATAGATTTTTTTTTTTTTTAGCTAATCCAAGGAGATTTTGTCTTTTTTTACACAATTTGGTCAGTCTTAGCTAAAATGTAAACATTGAAAACTTAACACTAAACTCATTTGAACTTAAAAAAAAAAAGGGGTAAAAGTTGTTTCTAAAAATCAAACTTCCATAAAAGCTTTACTTTGGTCCACAGTCTTCATTAGATTACATATCAAGGAAATTAAAGTTTAGCCATATGAATAGGCTCCAATTTTGTGAGAAATATAATTTGTCTTTTATAAGCTGGTGAGTTTGTATTACTATTTTATGATTAAAATTTCAAAATGTATGTTTATGCATGTGTACGTATACTGTTACATGTTGTGTCTACATGGTAAAATCTGGCAGAGTTGGCCAGAAATCTCTTAAGAATAAAATATGAAATACATAGTAATCAGCCCTAATGGCTTCTAGGTCATGAGATTTAAGTACATCTTTAATAAATAAGCTGGTTTTGATATTATTGGTAAAATAAAAATAGAAAGGTCTTCAGAATTGTCAGCATACATTTTCACCTGGATTTAGCAGTCACACAGTTTTATATTTCTTCCTGACAGCTATATTATTATTATTATTGATATTTTAATTTCTGGCTCACAGCAAACAAGATAGAATGACAGCTATTTTAAGGTGTCAAGTTTCTACACAAAGTTTAAAAAACTATAAACTCAGTCTAAAACTGAATGATTTTTGCTTATGTAATTTTTTGATAAGTAAGGCTAATTTAATATTGTTAGTTTAAGGAAAGCAGCAAGTAATCAGCAAAATATCCATATATTTTAACTTTAAGGTTCTTATTTATAGAGAAACATGTTCTTTAAAATTATAAAATGATTCTCATCTATAAAATACTAACATGTTCAATTCGAGGTATTGCTTCCTAGGTCTACACTAAAATGCAAGTTTATTAAGAGTTAAAAAGAATAATTAGTATATAGAATTCTGTATATAACATGTGCTACATATATGATGTGTTTTTAATTAAAAAGGTACAAGAAAGGCATACGATTGTATACTTTATTGAGAAAAAGAATAATTGTGTCTAATTTGGGGTTCTTTTAAAGCTTATTTCAAAATATGGAAAAAGACAAAAGAGCCAGTAAGTAGAAGAGGACATGTGAAGAAAGTTATAGATATGAAGGTGTATTTTTGGCAAAGAAGGTTAAAAAGAAAAGAGAAGCTGGGTGCAGTGGCTCACGCCTGTAATCCCAGCACTTTGGGAGGCAGAGGCAAGAGGATTGCCTGAACCCAGGAGTTCAAGACTAGCCTGGGCAACTTGGTGAGAACTTGTCTCTACAATAAATCAAAAAATTAGCCAGAGGTGGAGGTGTACACCTGTGATTCCAGCTACTTGGAAGGTTGAGGCAGAAGAATCACCTGAGCCCAACAGGTCAAGGCTGTGGTGGTTATGAGCAAGCCATTGTACTCTAACCCGAGTGATAGAGTGAAACTCTGACTCAAAAAAAAAAAAGAAAAGAGAGTAATTTTGTATGAGAAAGAATCTTGTTATATGGTAAATTTTTGTCCTAAGGTGAAATAACTGGTTATTGAAGAAGTATAGGACAAAGCAGAAAGTTCAAGCATGTCATCAATGGCCTGTATTAAGTCATCTTAAGGTTTGTGGGAAAAAAAATTATTAAAGGAATTTTGTGTGTGACCAAGTGGGTCAGAATGAGAAGGAATTTATGTATAAGCCCTTCTAAAGATTGAGTTAGATATTAAAATTACATTAATACAAAACTCAAAGATTTTGGTTCCTTATGTTAGAACAAGGTTTTCTTAAGTATTTATTTGCTTTTAGTAAAATTATAAGAGGTTTTCATTTTTAATTCAAAAATGAAATCAGTTTCTTTTTTGAAATGTCTTAGATTTTTATCTCATAAATTCAAATTTGTTGTACCTCACTGCATGAGATTTATAGGTTTCATGTTATTGCTGTCTGTTCTTTCTCCCCTGGAAAAAGTATATCTTCATGCTTGTTTGGGATGATAACCCTCTCTTTCAACCATTTTGTCATGTCCTGTAAATTTTTCTCCAATTTTGATTCTGTTGTTATGGGCTGATGCTACAATACTTTAGTTCTAGAAATGCTTGAAGTTCTAGAAAAGCAACGTTTTCCTCCAGTATAACTTAGTTCTGTCCTCTTGGCTTTTCTTGGCATATCTGAATGTTCAATGTAACCAGGAAGTGGTCCATGCTGTTGCTAAGGGCCATGTATTTTCCTGCTGAAGGTACTAGCTTTGCTTTTTTTTTTTTTAAGTTGGAGTCTCACTCTGCTGCCCAGGCTGGAGTGGAGTGACATGCTCACGGCTACCCCAGTGTCAACCTGCTGAGCTCAGGCGATCCTTCTGCCTCAGCCCTCCAAGTAGCCAGAACTATAGGCGCGCGCTATCACGGCTGGCTAATTTTTTGATTTATTGTAGAGTTGAGGGCTCCCTGTTCTTGAACCTATGGGCTCAGGCAATCCCCTCTCCTTGGTCTTCCAAAGTGCCGGGATCACAGGCTTGAGTCACTGCTCCTGGTCTAGTTTTCTTTTTTATATTCCTCTATAATATAGTATACTCTTGTAACCCTGGACATACAAGGACTGACAATTAAGTTCGCGAAAAAGTGCTACATATCTTATTACTGAATATCACTATGGTCATCTTCAAAGTACTCCCCTGGGGAAACTATGCACTGATGCCAGAGTCTAGTCCACCCATCAAAGCAATTTTGGAACTTTTTTTCTGGAATGGCCATCAGAGCTGTCATTGTGAGAATGTCAAAGTTTGAATTAGAGCAAGGAACAAACATTACATTTCTTGTTAAACTTGGCAAGAGTGGAAATGAAATCAGGGACACATTCGTTCAAGTTATGGAGATAATGCCATGACGAAAATGGCAGTGTACAAATGGATTAAAACGTTTTTCTGAGAGAAGAGAAAGTGCCCCTGGTGAAGAGAGGTTAGGATGGCCAGCAACAAGCAGAACTGATGAAGATAGTGCAACAATTTGTCAAATTGTGCATCAAAATCGTTGGTTGACTGTGAGAAGCATAGCAGACCAAATAAACATTAATAGAGCAACAGTTAGGAAAATCTTAACTGAAAATCTTGGCATGAGAAAGGTGTGTGGAAAAAGAGTCCTGAAGGAGCTCTTGTATCACAACAATGCACCAGCTCACACAGCACTTTCTGTGAGGGATTTTGTAGCCAGTAAACAAATAATTGTATTGGAACACCCTCCCTACTCTCCTGATCTGGCCCCCAGTGACTTTTTCTTTACTTGAAGATAAAGGAAATATTGAAAGGAAGACATTTTGATGACATTCAGGACATCAAAGGTAAAACAATGACAGCTCTGATGGCCTTTCCAGAAAAAGAGTTCTAAAATTGCTTTGACTGGTAGACTAGGCTCTGGTGTTGATGCATAGCTTCCCAAGGGGAGTACTTCAAAGGTGACTCTAGTGATATTCAGCAATGAGGTACGTAGCACTTTTTCTTTTCTCTTTTTGAGTAGAAGTCTCACTCTGTCACCCAGGCTGGAGTGCCGTGGCATGTTCATGGTCACCGCAGCTCAAGCTGCTGGGCTCAAATTATCCTTCGGCCTCAGTCTTCCAAGTAGTTGGAACTACAGGAGTGCACCACCACACCTGGTTAATTTTTTTTCCCCCCGAGTTGGAGTCTCACTCTGTCGCCCAGATTGGTGTGCAGTGGCCGCTCCCGGCCACCATAGCCTCGACCTGCTGGACTCCGGCGATCCTTCCGCCTCAGCCTTCCAAGTAGCTGGAACTACAGGTGCGCACTACCACGCCCGGCTAATTTTTTAATTTATTGTAGAGACGAGGTCTCGCCAAGTTGTCCGGGCTGGTCTCGAACTCGCAGGCTCAGGCAATCCACTCACCTCGGCCTCCCAAATGCTTTTGGGTTTGCCCTCAGAAGAACAGATACAAAGTCTGTCTGGGTATGGTGATAGATAATTCCCAGTCTCTTCTCTTCTCTGGGGCATGATGTTTCCTAGGGTGAGAATCTTTTTTTAATTATTTATTTATTTATTTTAAAGATGTGGGGTACAATTCAGGGTCAGGTACATAAGTGGTCATTGTACAGGTGATATTTGGGCCTCCATTGGCCCTCATTTTGTGGTCAGGTTCACTTATTAGTGTTATGTGACCCCCCCCACTGCAGGGAAAGAATCTTAAGACAACTGCATTTGAACTTTTTTAGACAAGGAAATTCCAGAGAAAGTACCTCCCAGGGTGCTTCCAGAAACAGGATCAGAGCGACAGGAAAGTGGAGAAAGGACAGACTTTGGTTCTGAGGTTTTCCAGTTTTCTTTTTTTGTTTGTTTGTTTTTTTTTTTTGAGTTGGAGTCTCCCAGACTGGAGTGCAGCGGCCGCTCCCAGCCACCGCAGCCTCGACCTGCTGGGCTCAGATGATCCTTCCGCCTCAGCCTTCCAAGTAGCTGGAACTACAGGCACAAACTACCACACCCAGCTAATTTTTGATTTATTGTAGAGATGAGGTCTTACCAAGTTGCCCAGACAGGTCTCGAACCTGTGGACTCAGGCAATCTACTCACCTCAGCCTCCTCAAGTGAGGGATTACAGGCTGAGCCACTGAGCCTGGCTGGTTTTCCAGTTTGCAAAAGCACTCAGCATGCCCATGTACCACATGTGGGGAATCATTTTCTGTGCCTTTAGGGAAGGAAAGGAAGAAACACACCAGATATAGAATATAAAGGACTTAGCAACTTCAACGTGGAGAATAAGAAAGAAGAGTCAAAGTTATTTATAAAATTTTGGGACAAGCTGGATGTGGTGGCAGGAGCTACATGGAAGGCTGAGGCAAGAGGACTGCTTGAGTTCAGGAGTTCAAGACCAACCTGAGTAATATAGTAAGATTCCCCCCCAAAATTTTTGAGGCTAACTGTAAGAGTGGTATCTAGCTTAATAGGAAGATGATAAATTTTATTTCAACTATTAAAATAGGAAATGTTTAAAAGACACCCAGATGGAGATATTTAATAAACAATGGGAATGAAGACTAGACTAAAAGAGGACTTGAAGCTGGAGGCAAATTTGAAATCTTCTACCTGGTGTTACTAACAAAAGCTATGGGAGCAGGATTATTACTTTTATATTTCTAGTGTATCAAGTCTGCATGTGCTGGTCTTACACACAGTAGATATTCAATGAACAGGTCATATTACCATTGTTGAAAAATAAAGCAGAATTGTCTAGTTCAGCGATCCCAACCCTTTTGGCATCAGGGACCAGTTTTGTGAAAGACAATTTTTCCACGGACCGGGTTAGGGAATGGTTTCAGGAGGATTCAAGCGCATTACATTGATTGTGCACTTTATTTCTATTATTATTACCTTGTAATATATAATGAAATAATTGTACAACTCACCAAAATGCAGAATCAGTGGAAGCCCTGAGCTTGTTTTCTTAAAACTAGATGGTCCCATCTGGGGATGATGGGAGACAGTGACACCCAGATTTTGTTGATGTCCAGTCTACTCCGTAATCTCCTAATCACAAAGATAGGATGTTGGAAATGGAAACAGGCTTTTCAGTGCTGATGTGACAGGAGGTAGAGCTCAAGCAGTAATGCGAGTGATAGGGAGTGGCTGTAAATACAGATGAAACTGCTGACTCATCTGCTACTCACCTACTGCTCTGCCGCCTGGTTCCTAACATGGCATGGACCGGTACTGGTCCACAGCCCGGGGATTGGGGATCCCTGATCTAAGTAGTCTACATTTAGGAGAAGAAAGAGGACCTGATGGGACCCAGAGGATGACCAGGAAGAGATACAGGAGAAAACCCAGAATCCTGCAGGGTCTTGCTGACCCAAAGAAGAGGAATTCATAAAGAGATAGTGGTCTACTGCGTGAAATGCTAATGAGAGTTTAAGGACATTGTGGACTGAGAAAGTATTTAGAATTAGTCAATTCTTAAAATATAAGCTCCATGAAACAGACTATTTTTGCTTGTTTGTTTTAGAGATGGGGTCTTATTGCCCGGGCTGGAGTGCAGTAGCCATTCACAGTTGCAATCATAGCACACTACAGCCTGGAATGCTGGGTTCAAGCCATCCTCTTGCCTCAGTCTCCCAAGTAGCTGGGACTACAGTCCTGTGTCAGTGCCTGGTTGTGGGCAGATATTTTTTTTTTACTGTTAGAAGACTGCCTGTCACATTGTAGGTGCTCAATAATAAAAACTATGAACACAAATTCTCTGATAAGAAATTTAGAGGCAAAAGACTTTACTCAGGTGGAGAGCACACCTAGGAGATCAGCCTTTGTAAAACAACAACAACAACAACAACAACAAAAACGAAGGTGCATTTAAAAGAATAAAGGGAGGTACTGCCTTTTATAGAAAAAGGTTCCCACCCAGGTTCTCACTTTGGTCTGCTTACACAAATGAAGGATGCAAATATGCCTGGTTCTGATTGGTTGATGCTTGCTCAATTCTGATTGGTCAATGCTGGTCATGGCTAATGGTTGGTTCAGGTATCAGAAACAGGAACAGGCAGCTATGAAAGTCCCAGACTTAAGCAAAAGTGTGGGTTTTTCCAGGCATTCAGAGTACATGTATGAACTCTAGTCAGCAAATGGCCGCTTGGCCGTCTTTTGTACTTAGACCCAGTTAGCTACTCAGGATTCATCTTGGAGGACTGACTTTTTCAGGGCTCACAGTATTGAACAAATGAACAGGTGATATTTCAGAAAACACTTTCATGAGACTATTGGGCACAGAAGCCAAATCTTAAGGAATAGAGTTGCCTTTTTCTTAAAGGAAACCCCGTATCTCTTGTCCATTTTCCCCAGATAGTAAGAGTGACTTACATACACAAAAAGAGTCAGATTATACCATTTTCCTGCTGAAAATGTTTCAATGGATTTCCACTGAACTTGGGATAAAAACGTCCAAACCAAACCACATTGCCTGAGACTGCAAACTGCACAACCTGGTCTGTTTTCAGGTGAACTGCCCACCACTTCCCGTTCACTCACTATTCTCCAACCACATCCTTGAACCTGAGAATAAAGACATGATCTCACCTGTCCCTCTCATTCCTTGACCATACCAGTCCTGTTCCTGCATTAGGGTGTTTGCACCTAGTTTCCCTTTGCCTACAATATGCTCTCCCAGTCTTCCATCTCATTAGCTCCCTTCTCACCCTCAGGTTTCTGTTGACTTGTCACCACCTCCCCAGAAGTTTCTCATTCCTGCACACTTTGTTGTAAGTAGTCCTTTCTTCAACCTCAATTGCCTTACATGATCTTGCTTTATGTCCCTCATAAGCCTTCACACAGTCTGAATTAGCTGGACTCTGTGGCACACACCAGCAGTTCCAGCTTCTTGAAAGGCTGAGATGGAAGGATGGCCTGAGCCCAGCAGGTAGAGGCTGCAGTGGCTGTAATTGAGCCACTGCACTCCAGCCTAGGTGACAGAGTGAGACTCCGACTAAAAAAAAAACGAAAACAACTTCACATAGTCTGAAATTATCCTATTTGTTTATGTGTTTATTGTCTCCTACTAGAAAATAAACCATATACGGAGGGAGAAAATGTAAATTGGGAAGGGAGTAACTGATAAACAAAAATTCAGGAAAAGCAAAAAGGGATGGGATGAAGGAGGGACGAGAGTGCCATGTCTTCCTAAAAAGCAAAAGCAAGAATGACATAAGAGAGTAGAAACTTCAGGGAGTCTGAGGTGGAATGCATTATGCAATCTGGTAAGTTCTTTTCCCATCAGTCTTTTATTACATGGTTAAATTGACTGTGGGAATAGCAGCAAAATATTCAATTTTACCCTGCCAGCTGGCTCTGGAAGATATGCTGTGTAGATGATGTGGAGAAAATCCTTTTCCTGATTCATTTTTCCTTGGTTGAACTGGCCCTAGCAAGAAGAATCACTAACCCATATCATGTATGTAAAAAGTGCTTTGGAGCCGGGCTCGGTGGCTCAGCCTGTAATCCCGCGCCTTTGGGAGGCTGAGGTGAGTGGATTGCCTGAGCCCGCGGGTTCGAGACCCGCCTGGGCAGCGAGACCTCACCTCTACAATAAATCAAAAAATCAGCCGGGTGTGGTAGCGCATGCCTGTAATTCCGGCTACTTGGAAGGCTGAGGCGGAAGGATCGCTGGAGCCCGGCGGGTGGAGGCTGCGGTGGCCGGCAGCGGCCACTGCACTCCAGTCTGGGCAACAGACTGGAGTGAGACTCCAACTCAAAAAAAAAAAAAAAAAGGGCTTTGGGAACTGTGAAGATCTTTACAGATGCTGTTACTGTTATTTTACTTAGTGCATGATTCTAAAGGAAATTCACCCTGTCAGAAACACCAGGAAGGAACATCTCAGTGGATGTCCATGATGCACCCCCCAAGGGGGCTTCACCATTCTGCCTCAGAAACAGTGAGCTCATACTCACACAGCATTTTTTTTTAAATCACAGGCTTTGAAATAACTAAGTATTAAATTTGCATAACTCTGCTGTGAAACAGATTACAATAATGTTATTATAACTCCATTTTCTCTTGAAAGATGGAAATAAGATTTGCTTCAGACTAAACAGGAAGTCAGTAATAAAATTATAGTTACTGGTTAATCCAGGCTTTCTGATTGTGCATATATTACATCTTTTATACACTCTAAGGTTAGGATGAAAACTACCAGCAGCACAACTGATGTTCATTTCAATTTCCCATTTCTCCCCTCATCACCATACTAAGGTAGACAACCAAGCTCTGCATGCATGGTATGTGAAAGAGAGATGAAGAAAATAGTAAATATGAATGTTTATAATTACCCATTTTCTAGTGTTTAGGATTGTAGGTTTCTTTTGCACTACTGGGCTTGCCTGGGAGATGCTGTGGGGTGTGTTGAGTAAAGTGAGAGAAGTTGGCAGTGGGTGGGAGGCTACAGAGTGTAAATGAAGGACCAACATGGGCTGCCTGATACAGGGGTTGGGGATAGCAATAGTTAATGAGGGTGACAATTTGGCAGCTACCACAGAGAGAGGAGACAGTGACTGATCTGTAGTAAGTAAGGCTGGAAGAGGCCCATAAAAAACATTCATAAAAGATACACATTCTTTGTCTCTAAAATATGTAGAGCTGGCACTATATTTTTCTCCTTTTCTCTTTTACTTTCTTTTAAAAATTTAATTGTCATTTTGAAACAGGCCTCGAGGTGAGGCAGAATGGCCTGAACTGGCCAAGGTACATTCCAGAAACGTCCATGTCCTAAGAGTGTCAAGCAAGGGCTTGACCCACCACTGAAGTTTTGACTCTTCCCATGATTAATCCTTTATTCTTGAAAATGTAGATAAATTGGGAGTCAAATGATTTTCAGGAATTAGTAATGCCCTGGCAAGCAAACAGTAGGAAGTGGTTTAGTATGATGGTGCTGAGAGCTGTCTTGGTGGGGGACTGCTACTAGTTCAGGGCAACCCAGCCAAGTTTTCAATGCAGCCCTCCTTGTCTATGACCTAACAGCTTGTACAGTCTAATTTCTGTGTTCTTTAGACTCCCCATTTAAAATAACAGCACCTTCCCTGTTTTAAAAGACTCCGGTGATACTTTCTCCCATCTCCAGCTAACTCAAGCTAGAAAAAAGAAAAATTGAATGCCAGCCCAGTTCTGATGACAGCCTAGTAAATGCAATTACACATCAATCACTCTAGTCTCATAAATATGCACAAATAAAGATCCAGAACATGTACACATAAGTTTATGTGCCTAATATTTACACACACCTTAATACTAACCCTGCATCGTATGTATGGTTATTCTTGTCATCAATATACTGTCATGTTTTTCTAAAGACATTACTATTACTATGCTGCCTTTTATTTGCTATAGAAAATGTCCCAGAGTCAGAAGATCCTGGGGTTGAATCCTGTTTCTCCCGTTATTATATGACTTGTATGAAGTGGAACCATGAGAAGAGAAAGGGTGAGTAGACTTGGAGAATCAGTGGCCCAATAAAACCACCAGAATTCCCTCTGAATGTTTCGTGCTCTAAACTGCTGGAAATATTCTTTCCGACTATTCTTTCTAACGGTGCTTTCACATCAGTAAGCTCATTTCTTTCTTTCTTTCTTTTTGAGTTGGAGTGTCACTCTGTCGCCCAGACTGGAGTGCAGTGGCTGCTCCCGGCCACCGCAGCCTCGCCTGCTGGGCTCCGGCGATCCTTCCGCCTCAGTCTTCCAAGTAGCCGGAACTACAGGCGCGCGCCACCACGCCCGGCTAATTTTTGATTTATTGTAGAGATGAGGTCTCGCTGCCTAGGCGGGTCTCGAACCCGCGGGCTCAGGCAATCCACTCACCTCCCAAAGGCGCGGGATTACAGGCTGAGCCACCGAGCCCGGCTTCTTTCTTTTTTTTAGTAAGCTTATTTTAAGGTCTCCCCATGGCCTCATGGGGAATGTGAAGACTTGTTTGTTCTAAACTGAAAAGAGAAGGCTTCTTTTAGACTCTAAAATATGTAGAGTTGGCACTATATTTTTCTCCTTTTCTCTTTTACTTTCTTTTAAAAAAAAGGGAAAAAAGAGGGAAAAAAGGCAGGAAAATAAGTTAGACCTACATCGAGACTCTCCTCTGTGTCGAGAACTATTTAAGTTCCTAAGTAGGGATAGATTAAAAAAAAATCGAACCCTGAATTAACTGACATCATCTTGGGCCACAAGCCTACCAACTAGAGCGCAATACAAGTTAGCGTCTTCTCTTTTCTTTTCACATCTTGATTTTTTTTTGCAGGGGAAAATAGTAAGTCAGTCTTAGAGGAGTTACCCTGCATGAGCCCGAGGGACTCCGAGGTTCTGGTGACAGCTCTCCCGAACCTCAGGGGCCGCAGAGCTTGTGGCCACAGGAGCCGCAGCCGGAGACACACCCCTCCATTAGTCCCCGCCACGCCCCCGCAGTGTCCCGCAGCCCTCGCCGCAGGGCTCCCGGCGCATGCGCACAGCGCCCGGCTGGCGGAGTGAGGGGCGGGCTCTGGCTGCCATCTTGCAGCGCGCGGGAACCGCCGCCGCCGCCGCCGCCGGCCGAAAAGCTGGGCCCAGCAAAAGGGTGTCTGGCTCAGCCCGCCTTCCTTTTCCTCCCGCCGGCCCTGCTCAGCAGCCAGGCTGCCCAACCGCAACTCTAGGCCAATGAACTAGCCGTCGGCCGCCGCCCGACTCGCAGCAGCCGCTAAGTCCCGGCGCTCACCCCGACGCAACGGAGCCGCGGGCATCCAGCCTCCCCGCCAGCCGCGATGCCGAACGTGCAGCTGCCGCCCAAGGAGAGCAACCTCTTCAAACGCATCCTGGTGAGTGGCCGTAGGGCGCGCCGCCGACTCCGGGTCCTCGGGGCTGGAGGGCGATGGTCTGGCGGGGGCGCCGGCGCGGGCCAGGTTCGGCCTCCGCCGCGCTCCGCTCTTTGTTTACCTCCCGGACCCGACTTCCCCGCTGCGTTCGCCCTCCGCGCGCTTCCTTTCTTCAGCCCGCAGCGGCTCGCCTCGTCTCGCCTCGTCTCGCCGCGCCACTGCTTTCCAGAAACTTCACGCCGCCTTTTGCCTGGCCTCGGCAAAGCCGCTTCGTCTGGCGGTGCCTCCCGCGCCCTCTCGGCGCCGGACTCGCCGCCTCCCCGCCCGGGTCCTCCCCGGGTCGTGACTTTGCCAGCCTCCCCTCGGCGAGGCGTTCGCGCGCTGCTTTGCATTTCCTCGATTGCACAGCGCACCCTGCTAAGGTGGGCTCTCTCCGCTGGTGGGATGGGGCGCTGCTCTACGCTGGCTACGGGAAAGTAAAGCCGGCAAACCTCGGAAGCCAGGCCTGGCACTAGTCCCTTTGGGAGAATTTGCATGTTCGCAATGGACCGTATTTACCCTCTTTGAAAGTGAATGGGTGACTTACGAACTTCTCGGCTCTCTGCTTGTAACTCGCGCAGGCCTCGCCTTGAGTGGTGAAAGCGCGCGGACTGGCTGGTTTGCACCCGAGGGGAACACTGATTTTATTTCCGAGCGAGCTCCCAGCCCAGGACGTCTCCTTGCCTATTTCCTAACAGCTTGGGAGTCTAATTTCTGTGTTATTTGGACTCCCATTTTTAATAACAGCACCTTCCCTGTTTTAAATAAACTCCCAAGTGATGGCCCGTCGTGATGCCCGCCGGCTAAGCAGCGAGCGGTTTTCTGCGGGTTCTGTGCCAGCGTCCCTTTCGTTCGCGGCTTTCAAGGTCCTGTTCTTTCAGGGAGGAGCGGCAGCATGCCTTTGCTTGTCCGTAGATTTTAAACTAATATTGTTAATAAATGGCTGTCTTTTCCAGTCTCTCTTTTCATCTGAAAACAAGTGTTTAGATTTTTGGGTGAGTTTACAGAGAGTTGCAGTTGGCTATATGGCTGTTGGCTGTTGCTTAACTTTACTATAAATAAAATACTAATTTTAGAATAGTTTTAAGTATTATCAACGGTAGATGAAAATTTATAGTAGCTATTCTGTTTCAAGTCAGTAGAAATTTCCCACTTAGTTTTTAGAATGTTAAGAAAGATACATAGTAGAGGGGATGAAAATTTTAAATCTTAATTTTTGTGGTGCTGAGCAAATAATGAGAGACAAGTGTAAAAACATAAAAAAAACTAATAAGATGTGTGGTGGATTGCTTCATTAAGCCCTGTATTTGTTTTTTGTTTTACTTTTTCTCATACCCTCTATTTTACGCAGTGTGGAATTGGAGACATGAACTCTTCCCCCCCCCACCCCCTGGGAATCTGAAACATTAATGAAAAAAATCATCTATAAATTGTTAGTTGAATTTCAGGACATTTGGCATTATACCTGAAAGATGGCAGCACTTTTATCTATTTATGGGAATTTTGTAGTTCAGATCATGTATCAGTAGCATAAAGAAAAACAGTTACGTGATTTATTCTCCAATAACAAAAAGAAGCTGCTGCTGAGTTAACTTAAAAACCTAAATAAATTAGGAAATGCTAAACATTTTCTCATCTGAATATGTAATGTTTATTATAAGGTTGCATGGATTTAGGAAGGTGCTGTAAAAGTGAATGATTTTATTATCTTACCATTGCAGTAAGTGTGAGTAAAATTCGGTATGCAAGTTTCTATGGTGAGCAGAAGTCTCCATAATAAAATTATTTTTATAGTTTGTTTGATGGCTAAAAGTGCTTTGCCTCCAACAGCGCTTTTTTCCTATTAATCATAGTATATTTAAACACATCCACATATATTCATCAGTTAGATTTTTACATGTTCTGTGTGGCTTATATCTGTTTGTCTTATTTGCCAGACTATTATCATTACAGTTTAACTCGGGCTATTCCATGCCTTCTTTTAGGGAGAGACACATCAAACCAAGGAATGGTAAATAACTAAGTTTCTCAACTTCTCTGGTTAGTAGCAAAATTGAGGCTACACTTTATGTTTCCTGATAAGTATATAATGGTTCCTTACTGAATTTAGACTTGTCTTTACCTGAGTACTTGAATTCTTAAGCCAGACTACCTGGGTAAGAATCAGTGACTCTGACATTTACTTGCTATATAAACTCAATAATTGTGCCTCAATTTATCTAAGATGGAGATAATGTGCATCTCATAGGGATTTAAATAAAGAATAAGTGAGTAATGTGTCATGAGATTAAGGAAAAAACCAAAAGAATAGTGCCTGACGTATAGTAAATGCTTCCAATAGTGTTAATTATTACTAATTATTGCTAATAATTATTACTGTTATTAGCAATAAAGTTATTGCTTTCCGATTACTTGGTAAGTCAGAAAAAATATGGTGTTCTCTTTTCATTTTCCGTGGTAGTTCCTTCTGCTTGGGTTTTTGTTTTGTTTTGTTTGGTAATTTGTGAAATGGACTCCTGTAATGAAACCCAGATACTTTTTAAATATAAAGATATTCTGGGGATATTTAGGTTTCTCTCCTGTCCTGATCTTACACCCACCTAGTTCCCCTTCCTCAGAGGCAATCAAATCCCAGTTTAAATATTTTTTTTCCTATGAAGGCTTCTAATTCATTCCACATTTTCAGCCCCTGCTGCAAGGCCCATTGCTGGTGCCATTTTGCTTTGAACTTAAGCTGTGTTTATTGAGCAGCTCCTGTTTGTCTAGGCCATGCATGGCAATGCAACATCCTTGTTTTCAGGGAGCTTTCAGGATGGTGGGGAAGACAGATACTAAGTAATTGAATAAGTAAGACTTCAGAGAATGAACACTGTGTAGGAAATAAAATAGTTATTTATAAATACTCTTTAATATTGATTAAAATATTAATAATAGAGCTAGAGCTATGTACGGAGAGTGGAGTAGCAGTGTTTGATAAGGAGCCACAGGGAGTGTGCGGGTGAGTTTGGATGGGTTCACCAAGGGAGTGGAATACAGCATGCGTATAGTTTTGATTTTAGAGATAAGCTAAGCTTCGAAGAAATAACCAGCTAAAGTGTTTAAAGGCGAAATAAAATAGTTATTTATAAAATAACTCTCTATAAATATAAAATAGATAGCTAAAGCAAACTAGATAAACTAAAATAAAATAGAGCTAGAGACTATGTACGGGGAGAGGTAGGAGGTAGTCAGTGTTTGATAAGAGTAGTCGCATAGGTGATGTGTAAAGGCTGTGTGAGGCTTGGATAAGGAGTAGTCAGCCAAGGGAGGATTTGGGAAGAGCATTTCAGGTGGGAGGAACACAAGTGTAGGAGGCTTGAGTTGAGGATAAGCTTGATGTGTGGAGTAATAGAACACCCAACCCAGTCCGAACAACGTAAGAGAGGAGAGTGGAAAGAGATGAACTGTTCTTGGAATCAGTGTCTGCCAAGGAGAGGTGTTAATTGCTTAGCCTGACTTTTGGCATTTAGGACTAAAGATGTTGTTACGCTTGAATTAGACTAATGATGGTCTTTGGAGTCAGACCAGAGATTGCAATGAAGCTGAGCTGCTTATAAATAAGTTTTTGAACTCTTGAGTTTCAGATTTCATATCTTTGAAGTAGAGGTAATGACATCTACCTTAGGGAATTGTTTTAAGAATTAAGTAAGGTGTAACAAATTTTATACAGACACATAGTTGCCCAATAAATGGCAGCATTTTTTTTATGGGTGTGCACCTTGGTTTCATATTGTGTAGTAGCAAAGGCTTGTAGTGCAGTTTCTGGTATCTAGTATTTTTCTGTTGTCACATACGTTTTTGCTTTTGAATTAAAAAATTCTGTGGCAGTAAAAAAATTAGTTGACAATTAAATTCTCTGTTTATTAAATGTCTTTTTTCTTCTATAAAAGTAAGAATAAGCAGGTTCTAAAACAATTTGGCAAAAGTAGGTAATACAGAAGTACATTTCATGTTATAAGTAATAGAATTTAGAATTATGATGCAATGAAAAGTTGCTCCATTGTATATTCATTTTATAAAATAACATTTGTTCGTATTTCTTTACAGAAATGTTATGAGCAGAAGCAGTACAAAAATGGCCTGAAATTTTGCAAGATGATTCTTTCGAACCCCAAATTTGCTGAACATGGAGGTATTGTCTCATCTGTGAGCAGTGGGCTTAGAGAAGTCTCTAATTCCAAAATCAGACAGAATTTTTAACAGTGAATGAATATTTCCCCAGATTCCAAGGCCTTGCAGCTGTCTACTAGGAAGCATAAATGTTCAACATTTGTGGTTATGCTTTATATGAGTTTTATTTTAGATTGCTTTTTATTATCCTTAGGTATAGGTACTGTATCTTTGCTTTTAGATGAGAAGTGGTTAGTTGATCTATTGGGGAAAAATTGGACAAGGTATATACCAATATATTTTTTTTTATTGTGAAGTTGTGGGTTACAGTTAAGGGCTAGGTATACAATTGCGTTTCATTCAGGCACCCTGTTGATATGGGGTGTTTCCCCGTTCCCAGACAGATATTTGCTACTGTTAATCCCATCTCCCTCCCCCCCACCGATATTTTTATAGACCTGATTTCCTCTATTACTTTGATAGAATTTTAAGTTTATGCTTTGATTTTCTGTGTGTAAAATTAAGATGTTATTTGCAATATAGAAGTAGTATGAAGATATAGTCGTGCACATTTTAGTCTTTGGAAGATGTGTTTTTTAAATATATCTACTGACCTTTAAATATAAATATGACATACTGATTTGCCACTAAATTGTATATGTTGAGTTATTTTTCTAGCACTGGTGTTAATAAAGTATCTTTTATCCTTTTTCACCAGTAGCCAGTGTTTGTTCAAAGAATGGATTGGGCTGGACGTGCAAATTATGGTTCCTAGCATAGCAAAGCCAGTTGGGTGACTCTTAGACATACGTAACTCTTGAGACCATCTTATTGGGAAAATAGCCTGACACTGCTCACCTTGCTTATAATGTTTAAAAAATTCTTTGAAGGAAGTGGAAAGAAGCCTGCATTTTGTAGAATTTTAGACATTTAAAGCTTGTTTTGAGCTTTTTAGCTGTGGAAACCTGATCCAAATGGAGGCTATAGGGAAGTTCAGTATGTGAAACATAAAAGAAGGTGTTTGAAGGGCTTGGGCCACTGGATCACCATGTTCTGAAAACTATAGAGTTCACAGAGGTAATTTAAAAACCACTGTTCTTGTCTAATTCCTTTCTTGTGAATTATTTCATTCTAAACCACCTTTCATTAACTTCCTGAAATATTTTTGGGTTGCTACTCTTATAACCCAGTGTTGTGCTCCTGAAGTGCAAACTGATATTAATTAGCCTAGGTAGATTTAGTTGGAATAAACTTGATACCAAAAATGAATTCTGTTCTAATATTGACTTAAAGTGATTTTAAAAGTATGCATACCTCTTTGTTAAGGTAGGTTGAATTTTTTTTGTTTCATTTTGGTTTTGAGACAGAATCACGCTTTGTCGACCAGGCTGAAGTACAGTGGTGCAGACATAGCTCACTGCAACCTTGATCTCCTGGGCTCAAGCGATCCTCCTGCCTCAGCCTCTTGAGTAGCTGGGATACAGCCGTATGCTACAACACGCGGCTACATTTTTGTATTTTTTTTTAGAGATGGGACCTTGTTGTGTTGTCCAGGCTGGTGGTCTTAAACTCCTGACCTCAGCAGATCCTCCTGCCTCAGCCTCCCAAAGTGCTGGGTTTATAAGTGTGCACCTAGCCTATTGAGTGCTTTTATAGAAAGCAAATCCAATGATAATCTATTAGAATTGATCTTGGGTTGAAAGATGTGGAACTGCTACATGAGATTTAATTCAACAGGTCTCAGATGCCTGCTCTGTTACTTTTCTCAGCAGGATAATACCAGTCTCCATTATAGTGTCTTGTAAAGGGCAGAAACCATTTTAGTGACTTCATTCCAGCCAAAGAAACTTCAGAGAGGGATTTGGGCTGTTAAGCTTTAAACTTTAAATATAGTTTTACTTTTTGTACTTGGAGAGAAGTTCTAACTATGAGATTAAAAAGATGAATAATGTAAGCATTGGAGCAGTAGTAATCCTTCAGATCTCTTAAACTAGTACTAAGTGAATAATTTGAATCTTTCATGTGCAAATAGAGGTTAAAATTATTTTTCAGAGACTTTGGCTATGAAAGGATTAACACTGAACTGTTTAGGAAAAAAAGAAGAAGCATATGAATTTGTTCGTAAAGGACTTCGTAATGATGTCAAGAGTCATGTCTGTATCCTTCTGCAGTAAATAGTTTGATTTCATTTGTTTCCATTTACTTGTTTTTTCTTACTCAAGTTAAAAGCTTTTTACTATGAAAAATTTCAAACCTACATAGATGCGATAATTTAATAAACTCTAGGTACTCATGACTCAGCTTCAATAATTATCAACATTTTGTAATATTAGTTTCATCTGTTCTCCACTCCATGGAGAACAGATTTATTGGAGTATTTTAAAGAAAACTTCTATAAATATGGGTATGTTTACTTTAGTTATGCTTATGTTGTAGAAAAGTTACTTTAATAATTACATGTGACTTGAAGTGCATTTTTTTGTTAAACATCTCCTGAACTGAGTGATACTTTTCCAAGTAATGACCTTTAGTTAATTATTTATATAGTAAAATTTGTATGCCTTAAACTTTCAGAAACTTTAGAAGAAGAATTTAAAAGAGACTTATTTTCAAACAGGTTTTATTTAGTATTAAATATGATATTATGTTAGTTCTTTAGCTTGGTTTTTGTTAACGCAGGGACTTCATTGGATCTTTATAAGTGTGTTTTTATTTGGCTAATATTCCAATTTGTAGCAAAAATACCTTTTAAGGATGGATTGTTGAAATTGGTTTTCATTTGTTTTGCCTATGTATATGTTTATTCACAATCTTTTCATGTGCTACTCTTGTATTTTCATTTGTTATATTTAATTCACTTAGCCATTTACTAGTGTTGAACCAGTAGTGAATAGTCTTAGTAGTGGTTTCACATATTCAGCATAGGGTTTTCTCCAAGTACGAAATTCTTACTTCTTTATCCTAGTTCTCACCTCAGAGTGAAGAGAGAGGGCATGTAAGTATGATAGTATTTTTTTATTTTTTTGAGTTGGAGTCTTACTCTGTTGCCCAGACTGGAGTGCAGTGGCATGCTCACAGCCACTGCAGCCTCACCCTGCTAATTAACAACTTAATTCACTTAGCCACTTACTGTACTGAACATGAATAGTCTTAGTAATGTTTTCACATGTTTCTTTATCCTAGTGCTTACCCCAGAATGAAGAGAGAGGGCATGTCAGTCAGTCAAGGCTGACCTGGTTTCATCTTTATCTACCCCTCACTATTCCCCTCCGTCTAACCTCGAATCATTCTGAAACAAATCCCAGATAAAAATACCGTTTCATTAAAGTCAGTTTTGTGTTAGACTATATACTAGACTATATTTGCGTAGTATAGTCTAGTGCCTGTGAATGTCCCTATTTCCTTAACTTAATAGGTTGGCACGTATATGGACTCTTGCAGCGTTCTGATAAGAAATATGATGAAGCCATTAAGTGTTACCGAAATGCCCTCAAATTAGATAAAGATAATCTGCAGATTTTGAGAGATCTCTCTTTGTTGCAGATCCAAATGAGAGACCTTGAAGGTTACCGAGTAAGTCTTTTTTTTCTTAACCACTAGATGTTGTGGGATATTTTAGTCTTAAATGTATGCTTTTTAAGTATATTTAATTTAAAAACTTAATTCAGAATGAGGTGAGCATAAACCAGGATTGTATAGATTTGATTGTTCATTATAGTCTGTACTAAAAGGGGAGTGTCACTTTGGATCTTCCCCCCTCAATAATAGTGGTGGAACTTCCTACTTGAGCTTCAAGAAAGAGTAACTGTTTATATAACTAGACTATCTGTGTGCAAATGCTGTACTAGATTCTTAATGTGTTGGACATTTACAAGTTGGGTAAATGAATAGTGCTTTTATAATTGACATCTAGACTTCAAAGATTAAGTAGCTTTCTTTATTACTGGTTAGTAAATATTTTAAAATGTGGGAGGATTATTATAAATCAGTCTTTCTGTAGTTCAGACCTCTTCAGACTTGGATCTTCAGCTCTTTGCTTGACATCTCCTTGTGCTTATTCTATTTAGTATTCTAGAATCAGTATGTCCAGAATGGAATTCTCTCACTTTCTTAAGTGAAGGAGGCCCTTACGTCTTTTCTGTTTAAATATATTTTTCATATACTGCTTATTTTTTTTCTGTACTGCCATATAAGTCCTTACACCCTATGCCTAGATTTTTGCCCCAGTTTCAAGGACTCTGCTGGACTTAATAATGGCACCATTCTTCATGCTGTGTGTGTGTGTGTGTGTAAGCAAGCTATGCTTAGAAGTCTGGGTATGATGGGAGTTAAAATTAGTTGTCTTTAGGAACGAGGTGTAGACATCAAGAATATTGGCAAAAAAAGTGGTTGCTAAACTGGATTGTGAAATAAATTAAGTTGAAAGAGAAGTGGGCGTGACAGTGCACACTGTAGTCCTGGCTACTTGGGTGGCTGAGGTGGGAGGATCTCTTGAGTCCAACAGTTTAGTATAGCCTGGGCAACATAGGGGGGGACCCTTCTAAACATAAAACAGAGAGAGAAAGAGAGACAAAGAGAGAGCACTCTTGAGAGCTGGATTTATGATTTTCCGGATGAATAAGTTCTAGGCTGTGGTTGTGGGAGTAGGTTTCTGAATTGGGTGGAGGGATCATTAAAGATGAGGACATCTGGGGACTTAGAGGATAGATTGTTGAGTGGGTGATTCACATTAGTGTTGAGTTTGCCCACATCTCTAGCCTCAGCTGTTCAGGAAGCTGAGGTGGGAGGATCAAATGGCAGGATTTGGCTGAGAGAAGAAAACTGACCTATACTTTAATAAAGGTTTGGGAAAGAGAGAAGCAATATTGAAAATAAGTCAAATGTTTGAGTGTTTCCCCAGCTATGTCTGTCTTGTGTCTGGGGCCAATTATAATAATGTAGTACCTTGAAATTTCATATAATAACTTTATAAACAGAAAATTTTAGTTTAATAAAATCTATCTTAGTCTCTTTTGCAAAATGTTTAGTTAACAAAAAATCTGATTACTTAAAGGTAATTGTATAAGGCAGCAAAGACGTTTCAGTAATGGCCCTACAGGGAGCATTACAGGGTATTCTAGAACTTCAGTAATTTAGATAAGAAACACAAAAAGTATTTCTATCTGAAACTGATGTTTGTTGATTGAATTCATTAGAAAGGTGTTAAAGGTATTAGATTGTTTTCTTAAAACTGACAAAATGTAAACATTTTAGAGAAGGTTAAAGCTTAAGCAAAATAATTTTTTTTTTCTTTTAAGGAGACAAGATACCAGCTGCTTCAGTTGCGCCCAACACAGCGTGCTTCCTGGATTGGATATGCTATTGCATATCATTTGCTGAAAGATTATGATATGGCTCTAAAACTGTTAGAAGAATTTAGACAAACTCAACAAGTAAGAACTTCATTTTGATATTTTTTTCTACCTTCACAAACTAAAATCATTGACTTATAAATTGCCCCTGCCCCAATATGAATTAAAGTCTTTGAAGCCTATGAAAAAATTTGAAAAATGTTTTGAGATAATTGGAAAAAGTTAAAACAGCATAAAAAAATTATTATTTTTTAATGAGACTGGTCTCACTCTGTCACCCAGGCTGGAGTGTAGTGGTGCCATTGTAGCTCACTGCAGCCTTGAACTCCTGCCTTGGCTTCCTGAATAGCTAGGACTGTAGGTGTGTGCCACCACACATACCTCATTTTTAAATTTTTGGGTAGAGACAGTTCTTGCTATGTTGCCCATGCTGATCTCAAGCTCCTGGGCTCAAGTGATCCTCCTGCCTTGGCCTTCCAAAGTGCTGGGATTACAGACTAAGCCACCACACACAGTCAAAACAGAACTCTTAATACAGAATAAGTAATATAGCAGTAGCCGGCCTCGGTGGCTCAGCCTGTAATCCCAGTGCTTTGGGAGGCTGAGGTGAGTGGATTGCCTGAGCCCACAGGTTCGAGACCCACCTGGGCAACTTGGCGAGACCTCATCTCCACAATAAATCAAAAATTAGCCAGGCATGGTAGCACGTGCCTGTAGTTCCAGCTACTTGGAAGGCTGAGGTGAAAGGATGGCCGGAGCCCAGCAGGTCGAGGCTACAGTGACCGGGAGCAGCTACTGCACTCCAGTCTGGGTGACAGAGTAAGACTCCAAGTCAAAAAAAAAAAAAAATAATAATATAGCAGTTTTTACACAGTTATTTTAATAGTCTTCAAATAGATTTTAAAAATACATAAAAAGAAAAATTGCTGTAAGGCTGTGGGAATTGTTTTCTGTAATATGAATTACTGTATGTTTTATATACATTCATGCATTTATTAATACATTTTAAAATATATGTAAGACAGAAAAATAAAAGAGCATATACTTGTGTGTCACCAGAGAAATGAATAGATGTTAACATTGTGCCATAATTGCTAAAGATTTTATTATTTTTTTAAAGACAAATTTTTAAAATATATATATTTTTAAAGATAAATTTTTAAAATATATATATTTTTAATTTTAAAGATGTGGGGTACAATTCAGGGTTAGGTATACCAATGTTCATTATGCAGTACCCTTGTTGATGACGTGTGTCCCCCCTCCCCTGGCAGTTTCCCACTACTGCCAGTCCCACCCCCCACCCCCTGCCCCCCCTCCCCCGTAGTTTCCACTACTGTCAATCCCTTTCTCATAGTGTTACAATGATTGTTCAAGGTCTGCTTATGAGCGAGAACGTGTGATACTCAGTTCTTTTTTTTTTTGTGATAGATTACTCAGAGTTATAGACTCAAATTCATCCAAGTTGCTGTGAAGTTCGTAATTTTGTCCTTCTTTGTGGCTGTGTAATAGTCCATCTATATATGGACTATTAAAGTTTTGTAATCCAATCCTTTCTTTTTTTTTTTTTTTGAGTTGGAGTCTCACTCTGTTGCCTGGACTGGAGTGCAGTGGCCGCTCCCGGCCACCGCAGCCTCGACCTGCTGGGCTCCGGCAATCCTTCCGCCTCAGCCTTCCACGTAGGTAGAACTACAGGAACGCACTACCACGACCGGCTAATTTTTGATTTATTGTAGAGATGAGGTCTCACTAAGTTGCCCAGGTGGGTTTCGAACCCGCGGGCTCAGGCAATCCACTCACCTCAGCCTCCCAAAGGCACGGGATTACAGGCTGAGCCACCGAGCCCGGCTCCAGTCCTCTTTCAATGGACAGTGCAGTTGGTTTCATGTTTTTGCTATTGTGAATAATGCTGCAATAAATGTGTGTGTAGGTATCTTTTTCATAGAGCGATTTGAGTTCCTCTGGATATATTCCCAGTAGGGGGATTGCGGGGTTTATGGAAGGTCAATTTTTAGATCTTTTAGGAATTGCCAAACTGTTTTCCACAAGAAATAAAATGTTACCAGCTGGGCATGGTGGCTTATACCTATAATTCCAGCATTTTGGAAGGCCAGGGCAGGAGAATCACTTGAGTCAAATAGTTTGAGACTAGCCTGGGCAACATAGTGAGACCTTGTCTCTACAAAAAAAATTTCAAAAATTAGCTTGGTGTGGTGACACACACCTGTAGTCCCAGATACTCAGGAGGCTGAGGTGGGAGGATCACTTGAGCCCAGGAGGTTAATGCTACAGTGAGCCTGGATTGCGCCATTGTACTCTAACCTGGGTGACAGAGACTGTCTCTCAAAAAAAGTTACAGAAATAGCTGAAGTCCTCCTATTACTTCCCCAGAGGTAGATGCTATTCTGAAATTAGTCTAGATCACAATCATTCTTAGTCATGTTTATATTATATATAAATCTATAACGATGCAAACTATTGTTTTGTATATTTAAAAATTTATGTGATTGATAACAAAATTTTTTTCATTCAATATTTTTTGAGACAAATCCATGTTGATACACATGGAGCTAGTTTATTCATTTTTAACTACTATTTGGTGTTTTGTTATATAAATAAGTGTTTATTCATCCTACTTTATCACAATTAGAAATAGTGCTACAGTGAATATCCTTGTCTGTTGTTTCATTGGCCACATTTGAAAGTTTGTTATTAAGTGTATACCTAAAACTGGAATTACCGAGTTGTGGCTCTGTGCATCTTTTCTGCTTTAGCAGGTATGGTGTCATCTCTGTTAGTCTTGGTTGTAGAGTTTTTGTTTTCCTACATCCTTGCTGGCACTTAATGTCACCTTTTATTAATTTATACCAACCGGTCTTCTGGGAGTGGACAAGTTTCACACTTAATTTTTGCTTCCTTGATTATTAGTGAGGTCAGAGGATATTGAATAATGAATATCAGTCTGTGGGTTTTCTTTCTTTATGGTTGGTAGTTTTTTTTGGATGTCTCTGATTTTGGTTTCAGGGTACTGGCCTCCTGGGATAAGTTGGGAAGTGTTCCTTTCTATTATGTTTTTTGAAAGGTTTGAAGGATTGGTGTTAATTCTTCTGTAAACATTTGGTAGTATTCATGCATGATACTGTCTGGTTCTAACTTTTTCTTTGTGGGAATTTTATTGATTACTAATTTGTTTTCTACTTGCTATGAGTCTTTTTAGATTTTCTATTCTTGAGTTGGTTTTGGTATCTTGTTTTTCTAGAAATTAGTACATTTTGTCTAGGTTATCTAATTAGTTACAATTTTTTAATAATCTTTTTATTTCTGTAAGGTTTGTGGTAATGTCCTTTAATTCATTCTTGATTTTAGTAGCTAGTCTTTTCTCTTTTTTTCCTTGGTCATTCTAACTAAGGTTTGTCAATTTTGTAGACGTGAACAAACCAACTTGTAGTTACTTTATATTCTCTGTGGGTGTGTTGGGGCATGCCTTCCACACTAAGCCTGAGTTGCCACTCTGTTACAGCTTTTACTTCCTGCTTGTGTAGCCTCTCAGGGTTAGAAGGGCCTTACTGGGCTTTTTTTCTGAGTATACGCACAGTCCTATGCGTGTCTGTGACTTTCTAGAATATCAGAAATGTTTTAGAGCTTTCAGGAACACCCCTGGACACCAGCTTTTCCTTTAAGCTTTTTTGCTTAGTCTGTTGTTTGCTATCTATGCCTCTGGCACTTTAAAAGTAAAATACTTGGTAATGGTTTTTGATAAACATCTCCACCCCTCACTCCCAAGGCTTTTTATTCTTGGTAAACTCTGAGTTAGCTTTGTCTGTTTGGTCTTACTGGGAACCTCTAGATGCTGTTCCATCTCAGGGTGCATTCACACCCTCCCCGCCACACTCAGTGGAATGGACAATTTAGACATGCCAGCAAACCTAATGTGCACGTCTTTGGGGTTTGCGGGGCAGCTAGAGTACCCAGTAAAACCCATGCAGACATGGGGAGAATGTGAAAACTCCACATAATGGCTCTGGCCAGGAATCAATTTTTTCTTCTTTGTAGGGACAAAGAAAACTTCCCTGTTGCCCTATGCTTGTTCACTGAAAATCAGCTGACAAATGGCAGGTTTATGGAAAAAAGGCACATAAAAAATCTCCATACTTCTAAATAAAGACTCAAAACACTTCTGATGTTAAACATTGAAATAAATGTGAGTGTGAGTTATACATACATTTAAGAAAGATTAATTTTGAAAAGGAAGAAAATTATTTTCCCAATTATTCCAGTTAAAGGTTGAGGACCGATGGAACCTGTCCCAGCAAATCAGGGCACCAGGTGGGGATCATCTCTGGATAGGAAGCCATTTCATCTAAGGGTACATTCACCCCCACACACACATACACTCAGACTGGGACAATTTAGACATGTCAACAAACCTGATACACACATCTTTGGGGTATGGGAGAAACCAGAGTACCCAGAAAAACCCTTTCAGAATTGAGGAGAATATGAAAACTCCACATAGATAGTGGCCCTGGCTTGGAATCAGGTGTTTTTTCCTTGCTCAATTTTGTAGGGACAAAGAAAAAACTTCCCCATTACCCTCTGACTGTTCACTGAAAATCAACTGACAAATGGCATATTTATGGAAAAAGGGCATACAGAATTTTATATTAATGTGCATAGCATGGCAGAATCAGGAATTACAGAAAGATTGCCCAATACCCAGTGTAGTATAGAAGCTTATATGGTTAACTCTTGAAAAACAGTTTTGAATTCACAGGGTTACTCATGGATGGATTTTTATTTTTTTTCAGTAACTGTATTGGATATTTTTTTTTTGAAATTTGACAATTTGAAGAAAGTTGCAGGTAAACCTAGAAATATTGAAAAAAATTAAGAAAAAGTTAATATGAATTCATAAATATATATAGATACTAGCTTATTTTATCATTTACTACCTTAAATATATACAAATCTATTATAAAAAGTTAGAATTTATTAAAACTTAACACCCACATAGACCATACATGGCACTTGTAAGGCTATGATAAAGGCACAAATTATATAAGGAAAAACAAGAAAACAACTTAAAATTCCAGGAAAATCTAAAAGCTGTACAAAAATGAAAACTAAATTAAAATCAGTTCCTCAGCAAATACTACCTACATAATTATAGTAATATAAGCACTGCCTATTAATTTTCAACTTTACAAATCAACTTACAGAACTACCAATACACAGAACTTGGATGGAAGAAATACAGTGAAAAAAGCTATTCTCAAAAGGTTACAAACTGTATGACTTCAGTTATATAAGAAAAGTGAAGTGGGAGGGTCAGGGTTAAGAGAGGAGGGCAACTATTAAAGGTAAAAACACAGAAGAAGACTCTTGTGGCAATGAGACAGTTGTGTGCCCTGACTGTGGAGCTGAATATTCAAATTTACACACTCAGGATGAAATTTCATAGAACTATAGACCTTGTAAAAACTGGTGAAATCTGAACTAGTCTGCACCTGAGCCAATAATATTGTGCCAATATCAATTTCCTGGGTTTGACAAAGTACTATGGTTATATAATATATATATAAACTCAGGACAGCAAGTAAAGAAAGACTAACCTCCACTATTTTTGAAAATTCTTGTGAATATAATCTATTTCAAACTAAAATGATTTTTTAAAAAAATTATAGACAAAAGAACATAACTTATTGTTACAAATCAGATACCACACCAGGTGCGGTGGCTCACACCTGTAATCCCAGCACTTTGGAAGGCTGAAGCGAGAGGATTGCCTAAGTTCAGGGGTTCGACACCAGCCTGGGCAACTCGGAGAGACCTCATCTCTATAATAAAACAACAACAACAAAAAAATTAGCCAGGTGTCGTGGCATGTCCCTATAGTTCCAGTTACTTGGAAGACTGAAGTGGAAGATTTTCCTGGAATTTTAAGTTGTTTTCTTGTTTTTCCTTATATAATTTGTGCCTTTATCGTAGCCTTACAAGTTGTTATTCTTTTCGTTATATTGGACTTTTTACCCATTCTTTTTTCCCTACAGACCTTTTTTCCTTCAGTCCAGATTTGTTTTATTCTTTCCTGAAATTTATATTTTCTTTATTTACCTTGTTTTACTAAGATATGCCCTTTGCCAGTTTTCTAGGAAAGGTGATAGAACATAAACTTTTGAACCCTTGTACATTTGAAAATATCTTTATTTCATCCTTACACTTTTTAATTTAGTTATAAAATTCTAGGTAGATAATCATTTTCCCATAGAACTCAGAAGGTGTGTAGTGTTAGTAATAAGGAGTTTGATGCCTGGTTGTTATTCTTTTTTTTTGAGTCAGAGTCTCACACTGTTGCCCAGGGTGGGGTATAGTGGCACTATCAGGGCCACCACAGCCTCAACCTGCTGGGCTAAGGTAATCCTCCCTCCTCCGCCTTCCAAGTAGCTGGAACTACAGGTACGCACTATCACACCTGGCTTAATCTTTGATTTATTGCAGAAACGAGGTCTCACCAAGTTGCCCAGGCTGGTCTCAAACCCCTGAGCTCAGGAAATCCTCTTGCCTCAGCCTCCCAAAGTGCTGGGATTACAAGCTTGATCCACCACGCTCGTGCCCAGCTAATTTTGATTTTTTCTAATTTTTTAAAGAAATGAGGACTCACTGTGTTGCTCAAGTTGATCTCGAACTCCTGGACTCAGGCAGTCTTCCTGCCTCAGCCTTCCAAATACTATAATTACAGGCATGAGCCACTGCACCCAGCCTGTTGATCTTTTATTCTGTAACTTTGCTGAGCTCTTTTATTCTTGTAGTTTTTTTGTAGATTCCTGAAGATTTCAGTCATTTTTATACTTGGGTATAGGATTTGCTGATTTCTTCGCGTGGCCATAGACAGAAGTCCCACCCCTTTTTTTAGAGATGTAGATCTATCCTTGGTGCTCTTAGTCACTCTTCTGTTTGTATCTGCTTGTGGGTTACTTTTTTGTCTGTGTAAATGACTCTCATCAGCATTTTAATTAAAGATCTATAACTGCTTTATGTAATTATACACAAATAATGTAATTTGGACTTTTTTTTAGGTTCCTCCCAACAAAATAGACTATGAATATAGTGAACTGATACTATACCAGAATCAAGTGATGAGAGAGGCAGATTTGTTTCAGGACTCTTTGGAACATTTAGAAACATATGAAAAACAAATATGTGATAAACTTTTGGTGGAAGAAATTAAAGGTAAATTGACTTGCTTTTTCTTTTTTTTAATGGCCTCAGTTAAAGTAAAGAACAAAAAATATATATTCTGTCCTAACACTTAAATAATGCTTGTTATGTATCAGGCAAGGTTCTAAGTACTTCATTATGATGCCATTATCACGTTAATCCTTATAACAGCCTTGCAGTGTAGTTGTTATATTCATTTGAGAGATTAGGGCAACTGAGAAACTGAGAGATTAAGTTACTAGTTCCAAATCACACAGTTTAGTAAGCCGAGCAATGCTGGATTTGAATCCAGATGTTATTTCCTTAAACAGCATGTTATGTTACCTTTATATAGATATCTGTATGTAGTCATATGTAGTTAAATACAATGAGAACTGGTATCATTATGAACACAAGAGTCATTTATTTTCATTATGGATTAATTATGAAGGCAGGATTCCTACAGGTTTTTGTTTTGTTTTGTTTTTGTTTTTATTATTTTTTTTTTTGTCAGAGTTTCTGTACCTTGGCTGGAGTACAGTGGTGCAATTGTGGCTCACTGCAGCCTCGACCTCCCGGGTTCAGGCAATCCTTCCACCTTAGCCTCCCTAGTAGCTGGTACTGTAGGTGTGTACCACCATGCCTGGCTCTTTTTTTTTTTTTTGGTAGAGACTAGGTCTCGCTATGTTACCGAAGCTGGTCTCAAACTCCTGGGCTCAAGCAGTCCTCTTGCTCGCCTTCCCAGAGTGCTGAGATTACAGGTGTGAGTTATTGTGCCTGGCCTAGGATCCCTATAAATAGTTTTAATAATGTTCATCAACAAAGGATCGAACAAAATTTTTTACAGAGCTTTGCTCACCAATTGCCCTTTCTCAGAGCAATATTATATATAATTGAATGTCTAACTAAAACGATAGTTTAGAACTAAAATTTCTTACAGGTAAAAGGACCTCTAAAGCTTAATAAAAAGAAAGAGCTAACATATATGTATTGTAACTCTTGCTCTGTTTCAGAGTGTGGTAACAGCTAAAACTGCTTTAGCTAATTTAATTTCTTAGCACTTTTAAAATGGGTACTATTTATTATCTCATAGGTAAGGAGACGTAGGCTGAGAGAGGTTAAATACTTGCCCAAATTCGCTTAACTTTTAAAGTAGTAGAATTAGTTTCCAAACACATCAGCATATCTTTCTGAATTCAGAACTCTTACTTTAAAAAAAACTTTAATTTGCAGAAGTGTTTTAGGTACACAGCAAAATCTAGTAAAAGGTACAGGGAGTTTTCATAAATTGCCATTTCTATACACTCATAACCCCTCCTGTTGTCATGTTCTGTGGGTTTTGAAAAATGTATAATGATGTGTATTAACTGTTATAGTATTTTATTTTTTTTGAGTCAGGGTTTCACTCTGTTGCCCAGGCTAGTATGCAGAGGCGTGATCACAGCTCAAGCCTCAAATTCTCATGCTCAGGTGCTCCTACTGCCTCAACCTTCTGAGTAGCTGGGATCACTGGTGGATACCAACATGCCCATATACAATTTCGATTTTTTAAAATAGAGGTTAGGTCTCATTATGTTGCCTAGGCTGGTCTTTAATTCCTGGGCTCAAGTGATCTTCCTGCCTGGGCCTCCCAAAGTGCTGGGATTATAGCTGTGAGCCACCATGCCAGGCCCATTATAGTATTAGAGTAGTTTCACTGCCCTAAAAATCCTCTGTGTTTTACTTTTTTATCCCTCCCTCCTCCCAACCCCTGGCAACCACTGATAGTTTTACTGTCTCTGTAGATGTTTTGCCACTTCCAAAATGTCATATGGTTGGAACCATACAGTATGTAGCTTTTTCAGATTGCCTTTTTTTTTTCCAAATCACTTTTTACTGTAGAACGATAGGCTTCTTTTACTTCAATATGCATTTAAGTTTCCCTGTGTCTTTTCATGAGCCCCTTGCTTTTAACTGCTCTACTACTCTATTTTTTGTTAATTTATAGTACCTGACTGATTTAGTTCTTATTGTGATTAATATTAGTTTCAGTATTGATGACAACACTTTTTAAAGCTATTGATAGATAGGGTGTGGTGGCTCACACCTATAATCCCAGCACTTTGGGAAGACGAGGTGAGAGGATTGCCTGAGCCTATGGTTTGAGACCTGCCTGGGCAAGTTGGTGAGACCTCATCTCTATAGTAAATTTAAAAAAACTAGCCATGCATGGTGGCACGTGCCTGTAGTACCTTCCAAGTGCCTCAGCTACTTGGAAGGCTGAGGCAAAAGGATCATGAGCCCAGGAGGTTGAGGCTGCGGTGGCAGTGAGCAGCGTGCCACTGTACTGCAGCCTGGGTGACAGAGTGAGACTCCAACTCAAAAAAAAAAAAAAAAAAGCTATTGATAAAATTTGGATGGATAAATAATAATTCTGGTCGTCTTTCACTACATGTAATTGATGAGTACAGAGAAAGGCAATTATTTTTCCTTGATTAAATCTTAACTTTCTGAGGTTACTATTTCTCTGTTTTTCTCTGTAGCATCAGTAGGGAATGCAATTACTAAAAAGTAAATGTGCTATAGTGAAATCAATTCTAGTTAAAAAAATTCTACAAATTGCCTCATAGTCACATTTATCCATATATTGCTAATGAGGGTAATTTGGGGGCCATTACTTTGAATATATAGCCAGTGTTCTATATTATCTATAGAGTCAGGTTATGGTATTATTTTTTCCAGTGAACTTTGCAGATCCAGGGACCTATGATATGCATACGTTTTTTTATTTTATGATCATTAACTTATTCAGATCCTTTAAAAAACAAGTTAGTTTTCACTTATTTATGAATATGGAGGTATATACTTACTTGTATATACTTACTTGTCCTGTTCATTCATTCAGTAATAACCTTTGTTTCATGGTGGTAGCCAATAACCGATGTTTTTGGAAGTAAGAAATATGCTGTTTATTATATCTGGGACAAGCGAGGTAAAAATTGGCCAGAAAATAATTGTGGAGGAATGGGGCATGTTAAGTAGCAAACATTTATGCGATTTCACTTTGTACCAGACAATGTGCTAACCACTTGTTCAGGGTTGCAAAGCTAGTTAGTGGTGGAGTTGGTAATTATACCTAGTTCAGTCTCATTCTAGGTTATGAGTGATATGTAATACATAGAAAGCAAAGTAATATAATTTGCTGCCTCCAACATGATGAAAACTGAAATAGTAAGAATGAAGATATGACAAAGGCTTATATGTTTGAAATAGGTTCTTTGAGGAATCTGAAATCTTAGGGACAGGAAATTGAAGTATGTTCTTTTTTGAGACTCTTATCTTAGATTAGGTGTCCTTTCCATTATATCTGAGAGGTCTGGGTCCTCATTCTCTATACCCTCTTTCAATGTATGTGGCTTTGGAGCTGACCTCCACATGAGCTTGGCTTGTTTGATTTCTTGCTATGAAGTGGTGTTTAGTATTACAGTTTCACTGAGTTAAACTTATCCGATTTTAGTTACCTTGAAAGGAAACTAAGAGAGTTGGGTGGAGAATTGTTTAAAATATGAACTGATCAGGAAAGTTACATGCAAATTTTGCCGTAGGAAGATAGGGATATTTCAGTAGAATTATTTGCCAAATTTTGCTGTGTTTTTATGTGTCTTTAGTTATCTCCAAGAGTAGAAAATGTGTGTAATACAAAGGTTTTTTTCCTAAAGAATTAATGTGCTATATATGTATCTGGGGTGCAGAGGGAGCCAGAAATGAAGGAGCAAATGAATGTTGATTTCTGAAGGAAAGCCGCTTGGTTATATAAACTGCAGCATACTCCAAGAGGAAGCACAGAGTTCTGTCTTTGAGAAACATCTGTTTGCTAATAATGTTTAGTGGAATCTCTGGAGTTAGTTAGGTATTTAATGTTTAAGTAAAATGAATGTGTCTTTAAACTTAATTTTAGGGGAAATACTGTTGAAATTGGGAAGATTAAAGGAAGCCAGTGAAGTATTCAGAAGCTTGATTGATCGAAATGCAGAAAATTGGTGTTATTATGAAGGCTTGGAAAAAGCTCTACAACTTAGTATGTAATGATTTTTTCCCTCTGCTTTCTCTTCACTAGTGTCTGAAGTATAATGAAAAGTTGTAATAAGAACAAATAATTTTAGCATTAACACTTGTTTTTCCATTTAGTAAAATTAAACGTTGGAGTGAAATTGAATTCAGATGTTTATATTTAAGTGTAAATCCTGACAGATAATTTTAGGTTTTTTGACTCATTAATATCTTACCAACTTCAACTAACTAGAGAGATGGGGAAGAAAATGAGCATTCCCTTTCTAGGAAATGTCATAATTATTTAATGTTTTTTAGGACAAATAGTTATTGTTGAATGTACTTGTATATTAGTATATAGCATAAGCGTGAACATTGTTCTCTTAATTTTGACTGGGCTAATTTGTATAGAGAAAAGTGTTATGCATCTTCTTTTGAAATTAGCTAGCCTTAAAACTTTTCAAAAGTCTAGTGTTATTTCAAATTTTCCCTAATATTTTCAATTTTACATGTTGATAGGAGCAGTTAATATTCCTAAAATCATATTTACTCATGAAAATAATGTATTTATATTCCTGAAATAATTATGAAATTGGCTTGAGGATGTTGAAACAGCAGAATTTTTAAATTTAAAAAGTGTGGTAAGTAGGGTGGCTTACTTTTGTAATCCTATCGCTTTGGGAGGCCAAGGTGGAAGGATTGCTTGAGCCCAGGAATTCAAGGTTGCAGTGAGCTGTGATCGCACCACTGCACTCCAGACTAGGCAACAGAGTGAGACTCCATATCTTAAAAAAAAAGTAAGATAAATAGGTAGCTACCCATATTCATTTATAGTAGTATGAACTATGAGAAGAGTTGTATTTGTTGTATGTAATTATTATTAATTAATATAGGGTTTCTTTTTATATTTAAAGTTTCATACTACAAGTTGTTAAAAAGTTTTTGAGCCGGGTTCGGTGGCTCAGCCTGTAATCCCGCGCCTTTGGGAGGCTGAGGTGAGTGAATTGCCTGAGCTCACGGGTTCGAGACCTGCCTGGGCAGCGAGATCTCATCTCTACAATAAATCAAAATATCAACCGAGCGTGGTGGTGCATGCCTGTAATTCCATCTACTCGGAAGGCTGAGGCAGAGGGATCGCCGGAGCCCAGCAGCCGAGGCTGCGGTGGCCGGGAGCGGCCACTGCACTCCAGTCTGGGAGACAGAGTGAGACTCCAACTCAAAAAAAAAAAAAAAGTTTTGAGTCTGGGTCTCACTCTGTTGCTTAGGCTGAAGTGCAGTGGTGTAATGCGGCTCACCGTAGCCTCCAACTCCTGGGCTCAAGGGATCCTTCTGCGTCAGCCCTCTTAGTAGCTGGGACTACAGGCACTAGCCACTGCCTCTGGTTAATTTTTTAAAAATTGTTTGTAGCAATGAGGTATTGCTATGTTGCCCAGGCTGGTCATGGCTCAAATGATACTCCCACTTCAACCTTCCACAGTGCTGGGACTACAGGCATGAGCCACTGTGCTCAGCCAAAAAATTTTTTATCTTCTTAAATAATTATTTTTAAGAAAATAGTTAAAATTAAAATATGAATTATAGCAGTAATCTGAAAAAAACCAAGGCAAAAGTAATATACTTGAAGGTTGAAAATGTGAGATAAGCCGGGCTTGATGGCTCAGCCTGTAATCCTGCACCTTGGGAGGCTGAGGTGAGTGGATTGCCTGAGCCCGTGGGTTCGAGACCCACCTGGGCAACTTGGTGAGACCTCATCTCTACAATACATCAAAAAAATTAGCCGGGTGTGGTAGCACACGCCTGTAATTCTAGCTACTTGGAAGGCTGATCCGGAAGGATCACTGGAGCCCAGCAGGTCGAGGCTGCGGTGGCTGGGCGTGGCCGCTACACTCCAGTCTGGGTGACAGAGTGAGACTCCAACTCAAAAAAAAAAAAAGAAAGAAAATGTGAGATAACTATAATTTTTCTTTAAACTGCTAGTCACAATGTTGCAATTAATAAAATAATTTTAATGTTTTGGTAAAATAAATGTAACGTTCCATATGTCAAGATCCTTGGTTACTATAAGATATATTGACTGCAAAACTAATCACACTACTTTATCATTTAAGTTCCTTAGGACCTTTTCTTCCCCATAGTAAGTTCTGGAGCTCCAACTTGTGACTTCAGATAGGGCATTGAAATGGTTTAGTTTTGTCTTAATGTTCATTTAATGGCATTTATAAGACTTACTACATCTTGCGTGGTGAAGAAATTTATTTTATGCTTACAGCTTGTCATTGTCTAAGATGAGGCATAAATATGAGAGCTATTTTTTTTGTTTTTTTTCTGAGTTGGAGTCTCACTCTGTCGCCCAGACTGGAGTGCAGTGGCCGCTCCCGGCCACCGCAGCCTCGGCCTGCTGGGCTCCGGCGATCCTTCTACCTCAGCCTTCCAAGTAGCCGGAATTACAGGCATGCGGCACCACGCCCAGCTGATTTTTTGATTTATTGTAGAGATGGGGTCTTGCTGCCCAGGCGGGTCTCGAACCCGCGGGCTCAGGCAATTCACTCACCTCAGCCTCCCAAAGGCGCGGGATTACAGGCTGAGCCACCGAGCCCGGCTGAGAGCTATTTTTTAAAAATATGCAGTTGCATCCAAGTACAGGGGGTCTTGAATATTTTGTGAGGTCTCCAAATTATTAACAGAATGTGAAAATTTTTTTTCACATATCTCAGGTTTTAGTATTCAACTACATTGGACCTCCCAAACATTGGGGGAAGGAATGAGTCTAAACAAAATAAAGCTTTACCACTTAAAGTGTAGTATTCACAATTGTGATACTAAACACTACATTTTATATGGAGGGAACTTTGTTTTGTTAGCACCTGGTTTATTTTTCTGTGGTCTGAATTAAAATCCACTGAATGCCTTATAGTTCAAAAACACGTTTGTTTGCTTTTTCTTAAAATTTTGCTGTTAATTGTCTTATTGCTTATGTAAAACACTGCATGTAGTCTCTCTTTGTACATTATGTAGGATATTATTTTAGAATAATGAACTACACCCAAATCCTGTTCTTCAGATTGTTGTTTTAATTTCTTTTTTTTTTTTTGAGTTGGAGTCTTACTCTGTCACCCAGACTGGAGTGCAGTGACCGCTCCCGGCCACCGCAGCCTCGACCTACTGGGCTCCGGCGATCCTTTCGCCTCAACCTTCCAAGTAGCTGGAACTACAGGCATGTGCTACCACGCCCGGCTAATTTTTTTTTTTATTTATTGTAGAGATGAGGTCTCACCAAGTTGCCCAGGCGGGTCTCGAACTCGTGGGCTCAGGCAGTTCACTCACCTCAGCCTCCCAAGGTGTGGGATTACAGGCTGAGCCACCAAGTCCGGCCAGGTTGTTGTTTTAGAGTAACATAGATTTTATTAATACTCTATGTGGTTCTATAAAATTTAGGTGGTTCTTGGGGGAGAAGATAAAACTTTCTGTTAGAAGTATATTTTATATCTTTTGGCAGAAATGATTGGTACTTTAAAGTATCTGAACTAATAGAATTCTTTATAATGAAGTTTCATCGAATATTTTAATTTAGTTCTTTTTAAATATAAAACTTTTGAAATCATAATTATAAAACTGTTGCTTTTTTTTTTTTTTTTTGAGTTGGAGTCTCACTCTGTCGTCCAGACTGGAGTGCAGTGGCCGCTCCCGGCCACCGCAGCCTCAACCTGCTGGGCTCCGGCGATCCTTCCACCTCAGCCTTCCAAGTAGCCAGAATTACAGGCACGCGCTACCATGCCCGGCTGATTTTTTGATTTATTGTAGAGATGAGGTCTCACTGCCCAAGCGAGTCTTGAACCCGCGGGCTCAGGCAATCCACTCACCTCAGCCTCCCAAAGGTGCGGGATTACAGACTGAGCCACTGAACCTGGCTAACTTGCTTTTTAAAAGTCTAGTCAACAGGTGTTGCAGACTTTTATGGGGATATATGTAAGCATCTTTGGTTTAGAGTATTTGCATAAGATATAAACAATACATTATAAAAGGATTTTCTTTGTCATGAGTTGTGTGCTAAAGGATTATAAGAGAAGTACAGCATATCTTGAGTTTATGTGCCTTCTGTGTATGTGATTTCAGTTATATATAGAATCTGTTGTGATGAAAGAAATTTTGGGTTTCTCCGAAGTTCAGGTTTAAAATGGTGACTTACTGGTAATAGGATTTCACCACCCGATGAAAGCAGCTTAATATAGTTAATGTAATTTTTATTTATGACATAAAGTTTATTAGCATTTTATCATAGATAAAAGTTTTGATGCTATGAATCTTTATCCATATTTACTGATAATAGGTTCTTTAGAAGAGAGGCTTCAAATTTATGAAGAAATTAGTAAGCAGCATCCCAGAGCAATTTCACCTAGAAGATTACCTTTGAATCTTGTCCCAGGTAATATTAGGATGTTTTGTGTAATACTAATAATTGTTTTTCACAATTACTCATGTTATTTGTATTTTAAAAACTTATTTCTGGTTTAGAGTTTACATCCACGTCAGTCTTAGATGTGAGAATAACCAGTTATGAATTTATTATGCATATGTTAAATAGAATGTTATATTTCATTCTATAGCTAAATGTTGATTTTAAATATATGAAGTTACCTATATAAAATTGCTATTCTTTTTTTAATTATAAATTACAATTTAGGGTTAGGTATACAACTGTTGATTATGCAGGTACCCTTGTTGATGAGGTATGCCTCTTCCTGCCCTAGCAGTTTGCAACTGCCAATCCCACCCCCTTCCCCTAACAGTTTCCCACTACTGCCAATCCCTTATAGTATTATAATAATTGCTCAAGGGCCGCTTATGAGTGAAAACATACGGTACTCTCTTCTATGTTTCTGTGATAGATCACTGAGTATCCATGGAAGTTGCTGTGAAGTCCATATGTTTGTCCTTCTTTATGGCTGCATAATATTCCATTGTATATATATACCACATTTTTTTAATCCAGTTCAGCTTCAATGGGCAACATGGTTGGTTCCATGTTTTTGCTGTTGTGAATAGAGCTGGAACAAACATGTGTGTGCAGGTATCTTTTTTGTAGAATGATTTGCGTTCCTCCAGGTGTATTCCCAGTAGGAGAATTGCTGGGTCAATTTCTGGTTCTTTCAGAAATCCCCACGCTGTCTTCCAAAGAGATTGCACTAGTTTGCATTCCTACCAGCAGTGTAGAAGCGTTCCTTTTTGTCTGCATCCTTGCCAGCATCTCAATCATGGCCATTCTTACTGGGGTTAGGTGGTATCTCAGTGTGGTTTTGATTTGCATTTCTCTGATGATGAGTGAGGTTGAGCACTTTTTTTTTGAGTTGGATTCTCACTCTGTCACCGAGACTTGAGTGCAGTGGCCGCTCCCGGCCACCACAGCCTCGACCTGCTGGGCTCCGGTGATCCTTCCGCCTCAGCCTTCCAAGTAGCTGGAATTACAGGCATGCGCTACCACGCCCACCTGAATTTTTGATTTATTGTAGAGATGAGGTCTCGCTGCCCAGGCGGGTCTCGAATCCGCGGGCTCAGGCAATCCACTCACCTCAGCCTCCCAAAGGCGTGGGATTACAGGCTGAGCCACCGAGCCCAGCAGGGTGGATGATTTTTGAGATGTATTTTTTGATCCAACTTGCTAAAATCTTGTTGAGAATTTTAGCACCTATGTTCATCAAGGATATTGGTCTGTAGTTCTCTTACTGTGTTGGATCTTTACCTGGTGTGGATATCAATGTGATGTTAGCTTTGTAAAATGATTTGGGGAGAATTCCATCCTTCTCAATTGCCTGGAATACTTTCAATAGGATTGGTATCAGCTCTTCCTTGTATATTTTGTAGAATTCTGCTGGAAAGCCATCTGGTTCAGGGCTTTTTTTTGTAGGTAGTTTTCATATGACAGAGTCAATTTCCTGGGTTGTTACTGGTGTATTAAGTGTCTCAATGTCTTCTTGTTTCAACCTGGGGAGGTTGTGTGATGTCAGAAAGTCTTACATTTCATTTGGGTTATCAAGTTTGTTTCCATATAGGTATACATAGTAATCTCTGATTATCTTTTGTATTTCTTCGGGATCAGTTGTGATTTGATCTTTTGTATTTCTGATTGTGTTTATTTGGGCTTTTTCTCTCTTTTTCTTAGTCATTCTTGCTAGGGGTTTATCAATCTTGCTAATTTGTTTTGTTGATGTTTTCTGTGATATTTTTGTCTTCTGTGCCCCATATTTGGGTTCATAATTCGGTGATTTGGAATCTTCTGTTAAAGTTGGAGTTTTGATGGTCTTCTTTTACTAGCTCCCTTAGGTGATTTGTTAGGCTCTCCACTTGTGATCTTTCTGTTTTCTTGATGTGTGCTCGTAGAGATATAAATTCCCCTCTTAGAACTGATTTCATGGCATCCCAAAGTGTTGGTTAGATGTTTCTTCATTTTCATTTGTTTCCAGGAATCTTTTGATTTCAGCGTTGACCCAGAAGTTGTTAGGCATCATGCTGTTTAGTGTCCATGTCTTTGTGGGCTTTGGGGAAATTTTTTTGGTGTTGATATTTATTTTTATTTCACTGTGGTCTGGGAATGTGCATGGCAAGATTTCAACCTTATGGAATTTGTTAATGCTTGATTTATGACCAAGGATGTGATCAATCTTGGAGTATGTTATGTGGTGATGAGTAGAATGTATATCTAGGGCTGTTAGTGGGGATTCAAATCCCCTGCTATAATTGTGTTAGAGTCAATATCTTTTTTGAGTTTACTTAGTAGTTGCTTTATAAATGCTGGTGCTCCTGGGTTGGGTAGCATATATGTTTAGGATGGATATTTTTTGTTGATGGATTTAACCTTATATCATTATGTAGTGTCCTTCTGCATCTTTTAAAATATTTGATAGCTTGAAGGTTGTTTTGTCTGATATCAAGATCGCAACTCCTGCCTTCTTTTGTGATCCGTTTTCCATCCTTTAACTTTTAATCTGTGCATCCCTTGTAGTGAGCTGAGTCTCCTGGATGCAGCAAGTAATTGGGTCATGGTTTTTTATCCAGTTTGCCATTCTGTGTCTTTTCAGTGTGTATTTAGTCCGTTCACTTTCAGGCTGATTATTGAAATGTGATTGTTTATCCCTGTCATGAGGTTCTTATAAAGTTTTTTCTTTGCTTGTTTTCTTTTGGCGTTGGGGTTGATATTTGTGTGTATTTTCAAGTTTCTTGTTGTGCTGTATTCTCTGTTGATTCTCTGCTCTGCTGTTCTCTTGGGAAGTTGTGGTCATTCTTTTTTTTTCTTCTGTGCTTACTACCTTTTTAAGTGTCTTCTGTAGAGCTGGTCTGGAAGCTGCATAATCTCTTAGAGATTGGATGTTTGGGAAGGATTTTAATTCTCCATCACTGATGAAGCTGAGCTTGGCTGGATAGGAAATTCTTGGTTGAAATTGTTTGTCTTTGAGGACTTTGAATATAGGGCTCCAGTCCCTTCTTGCTTATAGTGTTTCTGCTGATAGGTCTGCTGCTATTCTGATTGGTTTTCCCCAGTAGGTAGTCTGACCTTTCTCTCTTGCTGCCTTTAGGATTTTTTCTTTTGTGCTTTGTGTAGGCAAATTACTATGTGACTAGGGGTTGGTCTTCTCATTTGATGTCTTGTGGGGGTTTTCTGTATCTCTTGTGCTTGGCTGGTCACATCTCTGGTGTGATGGGGAAAGTTTTCTTGAATTTCCTCCTGGAATGTTTGCTCCAAGTTGTTCTCCATTTCCCTTTCTTCTCAGGTGTAGGTTCGACCTCTTGATATAATCGTACATCTCTTATAAGCTTTGTTCTTTCTTTCTGAGTCTTCTTTCTGTGTTTTTTACAGATTGGGTTAATTCCATGTTCTGGTCTTCAAGTTCTGAGATTCTTTCATCATCTAGATTAATTCTGCTTTCCATGCTTGTCATCTTGTTATTTATTTCCTGGATGAAATTTTTTATTGCCAAAATCTCTGTTACAAGTTCTTTCAGTGTTGCATCTTATCTTTCTTGAATCTTATTTACTCTTTCCATTCATTGCCTAATCCTTGTCGTATTATTCTGAGGTCAGTCGTTGGTGACTTCCATTGTTTGGTCACCAAGATCTGGTATTTCAGGAGTTTTGTCTTTGGTACACTTGAAATTGCCTGTGGTCTTCCTTTGGTGTTTTCTCATTTGTGACATATCTCTTATTTTTCTCTTTAGTTCTGTTACTCAGTGTCAGTGGGAAAGGCTTTCCCTTCTCATGTTTGCTCAGTCCTCTATTCTTCCCTGATCTGGGTTCTGGATTTGTTCTATTTTGAAATAGCACGGTGGATGGGAAGCTTTGTTGTCTCTTGTAGTTTTTGAAATTTGACTAAAGTAGGGGATGGGGCACTAGGATTCAGATACTACTTGCAAATGACAATGTTCACTTATTGTGGTGTGTATTCCCTGAGACCCACTCCCCACCACCACTGTATATGACAGTGCAAAGCAGAAACCAATGCAAAAAACAACTGAACACACATATATACACACACATCCCAAAATAAAGTGTAATAACAGCACAGTGTAACAACAACAACAAAAAAAACCCCCAAGAAAACTAAACACACACACACATGCCTAGCACAAAGTGAACAGAGAAGAAAAACAGACTGGGGGGGGAAAGGAATTCAGATCAAACCCTCTCACATATATTAACACACACCTTAAACTATAAAAAATGAAAATAAAAAAATCCAGAAGAACAAAAACAAACCAATAACAGCAACAAAATTGAAAGATGAAGCACTCAATCATTCATATACACACATAAAAAGAAAACAAAAAAAAAAAAGAAGAAAGGAACAGAGGAAAAAAAATTGTGGGGGGGGATGCAGATCAGACCCTCACATACACATTCATGCACAAAGGAAAAATATTCAAAAAATAGATGAAATAATAAAGAATTTTTAAAAATTTTAAAAAAATTAAAGAAAAAAACCCCGCCCTCTTGTGGCAGGCTCTGTAATTGTTCCTCTAATCAGGTCTATCCTGCACAGCCACCTCTTTCACTCTCTTCTCTGTGTCTGGGGCAGGGGCAGAGGAGGTGGGTAGGGCTGCAGACCTCCCCTCCCACTCTCGTATGGTCAGGAAGATCTCTCATGGCGTGGTGCAGGGTTGTCGCTTCCCCAGGTATGAACTTGCAGGGTGTATCCTAGCCAGGCCTATCCTGGAATGGAGTTTTCCTATTGCAACTGACTCCAGGCTCCGCCTGGCTTTGTATGTCTCATAGTTGTGGCCCAGCTATGTGGGTCTGACGTTCAGAGGATTGCTGGGGAGGAGGAGGTTTGGGTCAGTCCCGGATTCACTACTGATCTCTTTGGAGTCTTTCCTTGCCCTTTTCTGGCCACACCCTTTGTCCTGAGGTTGGATCAGGGTAGGGAGCGGGGCCCTTGGAACTCAGCACTCGGGTCTCTCCGAACTTTGTGCTTTCAGAATATTCCCTCTGAGTCACGATCAGTTCCTGAGTAGTTGATCCGCCAGTCACAGAGATCGGGTCCGTTGCTGCATGGTGAGCAGGTTGGAGCATTTTCCTGCCCCGCCTTCAAGATGGTGTTGGGGTACCTCTCTTGTCCTCTCCGGTGGGACTTTGCCTCTAGACTCTCTCTGCAGCCCCTGCTGCCAGTGCCCTGCCAGGCACTGAAGTGGCCAGGCAAAGCCTGGAGCCAGCAGTCTCTCCTGCCAATTGTGAGGGAGAGTCTGGGGCAACAGTCTCTCCCCACTGCTTTTCACAGGGAAACTTCTGTCCCTTTAAAAAAATAATGGCCCTGGGCTTCTGCAACCTCGGAAGAGCCAGGGACCAAGCAGAGAAGCTGCAGCACCAGCTTCTCCAGGGCCCTGGCCACTTGCTCTGGAGCCCCCACTTAGTCTCTCCCAGCATTTTCTTCCCAGGGAGGGTTTGTTGATTTAAAAAAAAAAAAAAAAAAAGCAAAAGAAAATGACTCTGGGATTTTGCATCCCGGAAATTGTTAGGGTCCAAGCCCAGCAGCTGTGGTACCAGTCGCTGCACCAGGAGACCCCTGGCCGCTAGCTCCCTAGCCCTCACTCATCAGCCACTCACTCGCTCATACTGGGATTCTCATAGTCCAACTGGCTCGGCCGCCATCTTCCTGATCCTCTATAGTAGACAAAAATAAAATTGCTGTTCTTAAATTGACCTTATGGAGGGAGAGAGTAGAATGATAGATACCAGAGGCAGGAAGGGGTGTGTGGGTGGAGGAATGAAGAGAGGTTGGCTAATGAATATAAACATACAGTTAGAAGGAATAAGTTCCAGTGTTCAATAGCAAAGTTGACTAGTTAACAACAATGTAGTGTATATTTCAAAATAGCCAGAAGAGAGGACTTGACATGTTCCCAGCACATAGAGAGGACAAATGATCAAAGTGGTGTACTAAGTACCCTGACTTGATCATTATACAAGAAAACAAGAATTATTTTTTAGAGGGTGGGCGCCTTATAGTACAGGCTTCTCATGCTATAGGAACCCATGGGCATCAGTGTACCAGCTAGCATTGTTGTGAGAGGCTGCATTTGGCTTCAGTGACTTTCTTTTTTTTTTTTTTTTTTTTTTTGAGTTGGAGTCTCACTCTGTCACCCAGACTGGAGTGCAGTGGCCGCTCCCGGCCACCGCAGCCTCGACCTGCTGGGCTCCGGCGATCCTTCCGCCTCAGCCTTCCAAGTAGCCGGAATTACAGGCATGCGCTACCACGCCCGGCTGATTTTTTGATTTATTGTAGAGATGAGGTCTCGCTGCCCAGGCGGGTCTCGAACCCGCGGGCTCAGGCAATCCACTCACCTCAGCCTCCCAAAGGCGCGGGATTACAGGCTGAGCCACCGAGCCCGGCTTCAGTGACTTTCTTTTGGAGATTGTTTCCACATGTTTGTCCATTTCATGATGGCTGATTTAACACTGCCGTGAGTATTCAGCAATTTTTGACCCAAAATGGCATGGCTCCTGTGTTGTACCCTCCCTGTTAACCCATTCTTGCCCTGAACAATTTTGTTTTTGTTTCCCTGAATGAAAAAAGTACTCAAAGGGAAACATTTTGCCAGTGTGGAAGAAGTGAAACAATTGGTAGAAGCACTAAAATCGACAAGTTCTTAAACTGTTTTGAGCAGTGGAAAAAATATCTCAGTACTTATATTGCATCAAACTAAGAGTACTTTGAAGGTGACTGAACTTTGAACATCTAAGAATAAATACACAATTTTTATAAATAAATTTCAGATTTTTGGGGGTCCTACCTTGTACATTCTGTGTATGTAACAAAATATGACATGTACTTGGTAAATATGTACATGGAAAACTGCTTTTATGTGACTTTTAAAAAAATACCATATTTATAAAGTAAATTAAATTATATAGAGTTGATAAATAATATGTGGTATTATGATTTAAATGGTAGAAACTTTGAAGTTTTCTATCTTCTTTTTAGAGCATAAATTTTAAAAAAAGTTGTGGGCTCTTTGTGCCCACCAGTGTTTAAGATAAGAACATCCTCATTCTCTTTGAAGGCCTCTCTTCTCAGAGTTAACTCTTTCCTGAATTTTGCTTTTTTACCATGCCATTACTCTTGTTTATAGCGCTCTTTGTATTTTGTATCCCTAAAAACAAAAACAAATTGCTTTTATACTTTATGGAAGTTGGAGTACTAGGTTACATATTTTGTGATTTGCTTCTGTTGTACAATAGTATATTCGTGGCCTTGAACAAGTTATTATATGTAGCTGAACTGATTTGTTTTGAGGTTATTTAGGAGTTAGAGTTTATATTAGCTCTTCAGCTAGTTAATATCTTTGTTGATGGCTTTATAAAAAGTGTGTTTTTGTGCAGTGGCGGGGAGCGGCCACTGCACTCCAGTCTGGGTGACAGAGTGAGACTCCGACTCAAAAAAAAAAAAAAAAAAGTGTGTTTTTGTTGAAGTCTTTAGTTGTAGTTGTAAGTGCTATAGATTATGATTATGATTTTGATATAAATCAGACTCTAGAAATTCAATAATGTAAGAGTATTCTAGGATAGTGGAAGTCTGCTGGAGTATATTTTCTAATGTATCCTCATTTATGGTGGAAAATATTTAAGTTATAATTTCATTTTAACATTAAAAATTCTCAGTTGACTAACTTGAGAAATTTATTAAAATACCTCTTAGAAATGTACTGGATTAGACAATAGATAGGAATTTATTTAAAAAGTTTATTTTTTGTTGGTGCATTTCATTTCCACAGTGATGAATAGTGTTCTTCTGATCCTCCCTTTTTTGTTTTGGTTTTGTAGAATATAGAGAGTAGATTTGCCTGATGTTTTCCAGGGAACATAAGTTCAGGTGGATATTAGTAGGCTTGGTGAATAGGGTGTTGGTATACTGAGTTTTTTTTTTCAGTCAAGTAAGTTTGGGAAACTGGGTGAAGTACAGTTATCATGTTTCTACAGGACTTTTCAGAACTGGTTTTTTTGTGGGGGGGTTGGAATCTCACTCTGTCGCCCAGGCTGGAGTGCAGTGGCTTGCTCACAGCTATTGCAGCCTCAACCTGCTGGGCTCAGGGAATCCTTCTGCCTCAACCTTGCAAGTAGCTGGAACTACAGGCACGCACTACCATGCCTGGCTAATTTTTTTTGCTTTTTTGTAGAGACGAGGTCTCGCTGGCCTGCTAAGTTGCCCAGGCTGGTCCCAAACTCCTGGGCTCAGGCAATCCTTTTGCCTTGGCCTCCTAGCGTGCTGGGTTTACAGGCTTGGGCCACTGTGCCCAGCCTCAGAACTTTTAATATATGCTTTATGAATTTCCAAGATGAGCGTACATTGTAGGGAGGAATATTTTTCCTAATAAAAGTGTTTTATGGACACTGCTTAGGCTGTCTTCCTCCTTCTCCTCCTTTAAAAAAAATAACCTTTTTGTAATAAAATTTATATACCATAAAATGTATCATTTTAGTATGTTCATAGTGGTGTGCAACTGTCATCACTGTCTACTTTTACAAATTTTTCATTACTGCAAAAAGAAACCATTAGCAATCACTCCCCCTGACCCCTCACCCCCAGTCCCTGGCAGTCACCAGTTTACTTTGTATACCTGTGGACTTGACTATGTGGGGACATTTCAGATAAGTGGAATCATACCATGTTTGACCGTTAAATGTCTGAGTTTTCCTCCTTTTATTAGTCTTCAGGGATATCTTGTGTTTCACAGTGTGGGTGGGAATAGTTTCTTAGTTGGGAGCTTTAAAATGTGTCCACATGCCTCTTAGGAAAGAAAGAGACCTCATTTAGCTTTAAGATTACATAGAAGATTTCTTTGTTCTCTTTTTCCTCTTTGGAACATGGGCCTTCAGATTTACACTGCCTAGATTTATTTCCATAGTTAATAAAGTTTGCAAAAAGTTCTCAGTATGTGACTGTACATGGTAGGAAATATATTTTTACTGAAAGAGTCTGGAACAACTGTTGATTGTAAAGTGTGATTTCGGTTAAAGTGGAATCCTCTTAGACCCTCCAGGTCATTTTGTCTTTGAAATGTTAAAAGAATCTTTTTACAAGGTAGGTTTCAGTGGAGGGGTCTGATGGCACAGGCTTTGAGCAGCATTACTGTTGAGTTTCTGACATACATATATTGACAAAGCTCTAGTGAATATTTATGAAATTATGCAAATACTTAATTGTATCTGTTCAAAAACTGAATGTTTCATGACTTTTTTTTCCTTTCTATAAATGTTTATATGCGAAAAGAAAGGCATCTTAACATTATCAAAAGCAATAAGATCTTTTTTCAAGAAACATGATGGAACTTGAGAATGTAAGGTGAAAATTTTGAAAAAGACTTTCTGGTTTTTAGATAAAAGGCTTTTTACCTACAGTGTAGTGGAGAAATTTCCTAACACCCTAAAATATTAAGTGCTCTGAAAATAATTCAGGGGTAAATCTACTTTTCAAGATAACTATTTTAATTCATCATGTCTACTCACTGGCTGAGGGATAGAGAGAGGGACACAAATAATCCAGAATATTAAACATGGAATACTAATTAAGTTTTGCTCCATTATTTAGAATGGATTTCTGGTGAATCAAAAGCAGTTTGATCTTTTGTTTATGCAAATTATTTTAGCATGATTTTTGGAACTTCATGCTACATTTCTGGATAAGATTTAAGCATGGTATGTATGCAGTCAAGTAACGTGTTATGTGAGCAGTAATGCTATGCAGGTCCATAAAGACATTAATGGTCTTCCCCCCCAAAGTAAAGATTGGGGGTAATAAAGAAGTATAAAATAACTAGGAAGAAGTTGATTTGTTTTTGTGGAAATGTTTTTCTTGTATCTCAAGAGAAAAATTATGAGATGATACATAATTGATTTGAGAATATGGTGTGTGAGCTGTGTGTAAGCTTCTTGTTTAGATGATACGTTTGTACATTTCTAAATTAGTAAGGTTGGTAAGAGAAGTCCTTTTTCTGCCTGATTTCCTGGATACTAAGTTTGCTTCCTTAAAGACACCATTGTTATCAGTTGATGGTGTATTCTTCCAGAAATACATTGTACATATACAAGCAGAAGTATGTGTGGGAAGTTTGTATACAGCTTTCCTTTTTTGTCCATCCTTTTTGCTTGGATTGCTGTGCACCTGTGTTTTTTTTTTCACTTAACCCTATTTGGAGATCAGTCCTAGATCAGTACATAAAGAGCTTCCTTATACCTGCACAGTCTCAATAAATCAAATTTGCCAGTCTGATCTGACTATTCCAAGAATGTTGACCAAGAAGGTGGAGTTTATAGTAGCTTCTGACATGAAGATAAAATGCTTCTTTTCTCAGTAGGTAATTGAAAGTATGGAAAACAGTCTTAACTAAAGAAATATAATAGCTGACAGATATTAGGGAAGATAATGATTGACATTTATCAAGTGATTACTATGTGCCAGGCACCGTTTAGTGCTATACACTCACCTTGTTTGAACCATACGAGAGTACTCTTGAGGCCAGTGATGGTGTTACCCTTCATTTTACAGTGGTGAAACTGAGGTATTTAGTAGACAAGTTATTTGTCCAAGGTCACACACAAAGTAAGTGGAGGAATATTCTCTAAGAAACAGCATCTTTTACTGTCTACTACAATATTGTTAACTTTTGCTTTTTACCAAAGGAATGCTGGAAAGATTTTATCTCTGAAACAAAGTTTTTGTTGTCTTGGAGTGTAGATTAGAAATTATTTGAAAACAATCTTATAGTTAATTGAGTTACCTTTTTCTTTCACATTTTTATGATATCTAATTATATTGAGTATGCAAGTTTTGTTCAACATGGCCATTCACAACAAATAAAAAGAACCACTTTGGGTTGTTAGGTTTTGTTGTGCAATGTTGTGATTCATAAAGAAACCTTAGGAGGTAATAATTGCAGTTTTCTTACTTTAGGTTAAATCATTCTTGACATATTTGTATCTATTTTTTTCAAATAATTAGGTAAATCCGTGTCATTTTGGATTTACTGTCAAAATGTTCATATATCTTTGTGTTTAAAATTAAAATGGTTTTAACGTTTTCTGCTTTCAAAGAGTGATGCCAAACATTGTTTGTAAAGCAATTACAGAATTACTTACTCGATGTTGCAAATAGGGGAGATATATATATATATATATGTATATATATATATATATATATACACATACACACACATATATATATTCACACACACACATATATATATACATACTTTAAAATATATATAAGTATCTATTTATATATATATATATTTTTTTTTTTTTGAGTTGGAGTCTCACTCTTTCGCCCAGACTAGAGTGCAGTGGCATACTCCTGGCCACCGCAGCCTCGACCTGCTGGGCTCCAGCGATCCTTCTGCCTCAGCCTTCCAAGTAGCTGGAACCACAGGCGCGCACTACCACACCCGGCTAATTTTTTTTTTTTTATTGATTGTAGAGATGAGGTCTCGCCAAGTTGCCCAGGTGGGTCTCGAACCCATGGGCTCAGGCAGTCCACTCACCTCAGCCTCTCAAAGCGCGGGATTACAGGCTGAGCCACCCAGCCCAGTTTATTTATTTTAACTCTAGTGTTAATGCCCCAGGGCCCAGTCTTATGAGTGACATACATTTGCTTTACTTTTATTGTTGTTCACACTCATTGGAATGAAGTTCTATAAGTTCAAGATTTAAAAAAAAAGTTTTAACCACTGTCATATCCCTGACGCCTAGACAGTGCCCACCATGTAGTAGGTGCTTGATACGTGACTGTGGAATGAATGTCTGTTAAAGAAAATGACAAGGTTACTTGGGAAAACATTTGTAAACACCAAGTTAGTGTTTAAAAAAGATCTGCTACCACTTGAATATAGTGCTAGTTACAGTAGTCTGTTGCAGAGTGCTTTATAAGTTTCTGCAGGGTTTTAAGAGGTAGATAGCAGAACTGAGTCTGTGCTAGTCAGTGAGATATTAGGAAAGACTCTTGCTATTGTGGCTACATTCAGAATAGATAGTAGGTTACTTTTACTTTCAAAACTGCATAATCATTTTGTTTACCTACCTTTTGAAGTATTCCTTGAAGATACTTTAAAACTAAATCGAGGAAAAAATATAGTTGCCAACTGAGCTATTTGGCGTTACTGTTTGTAGGTGGTAACAAGAAATAATGCAGATTGTTTTTTTGGGTTTATAAATTGTATAAGGGGATAATTGTTTCTGAGGGAACTTTATTTTATTTAGAAAATCATTTTAAAGATTGTTTGCATCAATTGAAGTATAACAAAATACACTTTTGTTTCTAGGTGAAAAATTTAGAGAACTAATGGATAAGTTCCTGAGGGTTAACTTCAGTAAAGGCTGCCCACCCTTGTTTACTACTTTGAAATCTTTATATTACAATACAGAAAAGGTAAAATTTGGTATTTATTCAGTTTTGCTATAGACTTTTTACTAACTTAATATGGAAAGATGTCCGTGTAAAATAATATGCTATGGTTTAATCATGTTATATGCTTTAGTAGTGTTACTTTCTTTACTTTCAGTCTAATAATGGATGCACTGAAAATATATGCCTGTAATATAAGTAATATTAAAGGAAATGTCAGTGTGTGAAATTTCCAAGTAATGGGTTTATAAAACATTAAGATTATAAAGTTTGTTTATTTTTATTGGGTATTCTTTTATTAGAATTTAAAATTTGATGTTGTTATCAGAGGTTTACAGTTAACCAGTGCATGTTTATCTATTATAATATGATTATGGATTTTTAAATTTGTTAAGCATGCTTTTAAAGTTAGAGCTTGGATGATTGAGTTAGTGCAACATTTAAAATGACATTTGGGCTATAGAATACAAATTACTAGTTAGGCTACATTTTTATAAATATAGTTTTAGCTAGTTTTTGAATAAAGGGAATGTGTTTATCTGCTTTTTAAAATTAGAAAATAGGCACTTAAATCCTGGTCTTAAGTTAGAAAGATCATTAGATAATTAAAAGTTAATAGAAAGCAAGTTATGCTCTTATTTCCAAGTGTTGTTTCTTATCTATTAAGTTCTAGAATCTTGTGTTTTTTTCCTGTGGTCAGAATTTTTTGTTTTTGTTTTTAGTCAGGGTCTCACTCTATCACCCAGGCTAGAGTGCATTGGCGTGACCATGGCTCACCACAACCTCAAACTCCTGGGCTCAGGCAATCCTTCTGCCTCAGCCTCCTGAGAAGCTGGTACTACAGGTGCACACCACCATGTTTGGCTGATTATTATTTTTTTTTTAGAGACAAAGTCTCACTGTGTTGCCTAGGCTAGCCTCAAACTCCTGGGCTCAAGCAGTCCTCCTGCCTAGGCCTGCAAAAGTGCTGGGATTATAGGAGTAAGCCACTGTGCCTGGCCAGAGTTTTTGAAAGATGCTAGTGGCTAAGGAAAAGATCTCACTAGACATGCCAAAAGATTTTTAGTTAAATCTCCATTACTTAATATTTATTTAGCTTTGACCTATACATAATACTTTGTAAATGAACGATAGTTGTGAAACAAGTGTCAGTGATAGGTGTAAGTGATTGGCACTTTTCTCCCTGTGGCGGCAGGTTTCATAAACAAAAGAAACAATTGACTGGGCGTTATACCTTATGCCTCAACATCTTGGGAGGCTAAGGTGAGAGGATTGCTTGAGGATGGGAGTTTGAGACCAGGCTTGGCAACATAGTAAGACCTCCATATTAACTAACTAACTACTGATGATATTTACTACTCAATTAGTAAAACGTGTCATTTACAGTAAGTCCCCTATATATGAACAAGTTCTATTCCAAGAGTGTGTTTGTAAGTCCAATTTGTTCATAAGTCCAACAAAGTTAGTGTGGTACCCAACTAAAACATGTTAGTGTATACCAGCTACATCACCACTGCTTTTATTCTTGCTTCTGGACATCCTGGGCTTGAAATAAAGATACCGTACCCTATACAGTACTGTATAGTAAAGTACACAAAAGCATAACTATATAGAGGTTGCACGCATGTGACAATGTATGCCAGGCACATGAACTAACTTATGTAACTGGATATGCAAACGCATATTTGCATCTTTGAAAGTTTGCAACTTGAAGGTTTGTATGTAGGGAACTTACTGTATATTTATTTTAAAATCTTAGGATTCTTTAATGTGTGTGTATGCTTTATTTGATTGCAGTGGTTTTGCTATCAATTTTTTGAGAAATAGTGATTGATTGATGTGATTGACCCAGTGCCTACCAGTAGTTTCTGCAGGTTACTTAACATTGGCCAAAATTCTTCTCTTGTTCTTTTTGGTCAGGGTGACAAAGAAGAAAGGTGAGGTGAAATATCAGAAATAATAAAAGTATTATATATGTGAATTAGAATACATCTTTTATAACAGTCTTGCAATAATTACTGACTATAGTGGTCATTAAAGGGTTTGTTTCTCTTACGCTGTCACTGAACTTTCCCAGGCTTCCTACGTTTTCACAGGCATAGGCTTTTTACTTAAACAAAATATTCAATATTGACCCAAAGTTACCATCATAAAGGGTTAAGCATTTGTTGGTGTTTTATATAAAACATGAAAATTGCATTTTTGAGGAAGACACTGAGAATGCGCTAATTCATATAGAAATCATCTCTTTAGTGGTAATTTTAAAGCAAGCAGCAGGAATGTTTACTGAGTACTTTGGAGAAATGAGTTAAACTGCAGAAAATTTAGTTCAAGTTCTATGAATTTTGTATAGTGAGAAAAATTTGCAAGTCTAGGAAATGTTTCTCAAATAATTTTGCTACACGTATTTGTGATTACTCATGAGAGTATTTTAAAAATGACATTTCTGACCACCAGTGAGACCTCTTCTTAGCTATTAGCTGCATTTTAATTCTAGGGGAAAGATTTCAAGGAGGTGAAATCTGATAAATATTATGATTTTGTAAGCTTCCAAATCTTAAAGAATAATTCATGTTGATAGCATGAAAATGAAATTGTCTTTTGAAGTTAGCTCAGGATGTAGTACCATTGTAAGAAAAGTGTTTTTTAAGGTCTCTAGTATTTTAAATTTTTTTTTTTTTAGCAAACTAGAGTTTGGATATAGTGGAAAGCAATGCATGGTCAGACGAGTTTGAAAAGGGTTTTTAAAAACACCTTGAAATGTTTTTTTATGTATTGAGAAACATGGTAAATTTCAGTGTTAGATAAAGCATAGGTAGATATTTGAAATAACAATCACTTTATTATAGTTTTGTCAGTGAGTTTTTGGGGAATCTTAGTTTAAAAAATTTTGTTAAGAAAATATTTCCCAACTTTCTTTTCTTTGATGTTGAAATAGTCGTCTCTAAACTGTAAACTAATACTTAGTTTTCTCCTTTTAAAAAATCCATTTTAATAGAAAATACATAGCCTTTTAAAATTAGTTTTGTTAAAGTTAATATTAAATATTGCGTTTTGTTAACTATTTGAATACAGGCATGCTGGCCATAATAGATAACTTACTGAGGTTCCATACAACTGCTTACTTGTTTTGAAAAGTATTTTTAGGCTGGGCTTGGTGGTTTAGCCTGTAATTGCAGCACTTTGAGAGGCTGAGATGGGTAGATTGCTTGAGCCCGTGGGTTTGAGACTATCCTGGGCAACATGACAAGACCTCGTCTCTACAATAAATTAAAAAAAAATTGCTGGGCGTGGTAGCGTGCACCTGTAGTTCTAGCTACTTGGAAGGCTGAGTTGGAAGGATCACTGGAGCCCAGCAGATCGAGGCTGCGGTGGCCCGGGGGTGGCCACTGCACTCCAGCCTGGGCGACAGAGTAAGACTCTGACTCAAAAACGCAAAAAAAAAAAAAAATACTTGTCGCTTTCAATAACGACTCTCACACGATTCTTCTGCAAGCTGCTTTTAATCCCAGGTTACTACATCGTTCTTCTTTCTCTTTTCCTATTCGTGACCTTAAATCTAGTATCTCTGCCAATCAATTAAGGTAACGCAGCACGGCCCGTAAGAGGGATTGTATGCTGATATTTTTGTTCCCTTATCAGGGCTTGTTTTGTCTTGTGGTCTGGCTGCTTCAGGCACCATGCTAGGGCTGAGGCGCTCCACAGCTCCCCTTTTTTTTTATTTTGGCAGGAGAGGGTAGTGGTCACAGCCCCCATATAACAAGGACCATGTAAGACAGTCTATCTCGCGCGTGTAATCGCCAGCCCGACTGCCCACCTGTCCGACCCCGATTTTCTGGGGATGGGAGAGGCGGTGTCAACCCATATGCAGCTGGACATGCCCTCCACGGGATAACTCCTCCGGGGCCCCCCGTGTGCAGTACTATTCTAAATCCTCCCCTGTTCTTATTGCCCTAACACGGAAACCCCAGACCTGAGGGGATTGATCCACCTCCATGGCAGCAAAGGCCTGCGCTAGTAGCGCACGGTCACGTGCATTGCTTTGATGCATACGGCAGAGACAATAGAGGCACAGGACACAACAAGAGAATAACAAAAGGCCATTGAACCCATTCCCGCCCACTCTTTAAGGTGGTATGCCCCCTGGGCGATCCGGGAGGCCAAGGTTTTGAGCGACTACTGGATCTACTTGATGGCGCTGATGATTTCACGACGTAGAGCCTCCGTCAGGTTGTCAAAACTCTTGGGACCAATTACCAAAAAGATGGAGGGAAGCTCTCGAGAGAGGTTAGCAGCAATGGTCATATTGTGGTATGGGATGCCGGTTACGCATAAAGCAATAGTGTGCCATTCACACCCTATTTGCACCATGCGCCAGAGAATGTCTACTTGTTCTTGTACTACGTCAACTCTTTGATCTAAGATCATAATGCCGCCACACAAGTGATTGTTAATATTACTTTGGGTGTTTAATGCCGCAGCAACAGTGGAAGACAAGGTGTTTAAAGTGGTGGCGGTCTGTACTGTGGTACACATGGCAACAACGGCTGTAGCAGCTGCAGCGGCTGCCATTGCAATTGCTGCAATGATGGCGGCTGTAATGCCGAAGTCTCTCCTCTGTCTAAAAGGAGAGAGAGCATTGGGGCCCCAGCAAGAGTGTAATAGAAATCGGGGGCTGGTGCCAGTTAAAAATCTGGGGAAAGTACGTGCCGAATAAATGTCTAGGAAATACTGTTAAAATTCCCCATTGTTGCTCAGCACGATTATGGGGAGGTTCAGCATCAGCTTTCCCAGCAGAAGCCACGTCGTCGGATTCATCATCAGCAATCGGGGTTCGTTCCTCGGGGGTCTTTGTAGTGCGTGTTAGTCGCTCAGGTCCCCACAGGGTCTGGGCTGCCCTGTGGAAAAACACACACAGACCCTCTCCCCCACGTTAATACTGGGTCGGGACCTCTCCATTGCCCCGTGATAACATCTTTCCATTTAACATAGCCCTTTTATGCGGTACTGCGCCTAGATGGCGGTCCGCAGCAGAATTGTTCTCGTTGTCCAGCTGAAGAAAATTTAAAGTTAATAATGCTAATGACAGTCTTTGTTTAGGTTTGTAACCCATGCCTATTCCCCTTTTTGTTTTTGAAGTAGTTCTTTTAGTGAGCGATGAGCCCTCTCGATACCCCTTGACCTTGGGGATTATAAGGGAGCCCATGGCGCAGGTCCACGTTCATTTGTGCACAGAACCGTTGAAATGTTCGGGAGGTGTAGGCGGGGCCATTATCTTTTTTGTTTTGCTGAGGCATCCCCCAGGCGGCCCACGCCTCCAGGCAATGGGAGATACATGATGTGCCTTTTCTCCAGCCAGGGCCGAGGCAAACAAAATTCCAGAACAGGTATCTATGGAAACATGGACATACTTGAGGTTACCGAACTCTGCCACATGAGTGACGTCCATTTGCCAAACCCGTGAGGGGAGAAGGCCTTTTGGATTCACCCCCCATAAAGGGGGGGTGGTGGAAAGTAACACATGATTCGCAAGATTTTACAATATCTCTGGCCACAGACGTGGTTTTTGGAAACGGGTCTGTAATGTTTTTGAGTTAACATGAAACTGGGCATGAAAATCTTGTGCCTTTTGGGCAGGGGTTACAAAGAAAGCTGTTGAAGTCGCGTAAGGTTGTCAGCCTGGGCATTACCCCTTTAAATGTCCTGGTTTACCACATAAGAAGCAGTTTCCAGAACTGGTGGCTCGTCCGGTACCCCCTCGCTTGGTTAATTGTAAGACTGCCGCGGCCAATCCAGTATTGGACGGGGGCCCCCCAATCTCTCTGCACACTTTCATCCACACTTCCATCCCTTTTCCTTTGAATGGTGTTTGGCAGCCCTACATTTTTTGTACACTGTTCAAAAACCAGCTGCTTCACAAAGGGCATGGCAGTGTCTGGGCCCCCAAAAATCCGCCCTGCGGCCTGCATCATTCGGGCCACAAAGTCTGAAAAAGGGTCTGTGGAACCTTGAGTAATTTTGGTGAGATTACCTGATACCTCCCTCGGGTAGGCAAGGCCTTCCAGGCTCGCATTGCCATGTGATTAATTTGATCATACACAACCTGGGGGTATCCTATCTGTTGGTTAGCAAAACGGGCCCCGCCCCAACAGCATATCAACGTCCCAAGCCCCGTTACCGCCCCCCCGGTTTCTTGCTGCCCGCCATTAGCCAATTCTATGTAATAGGCCTTCCAATCTAAATATTGTCCCCGGGGTTTATGCAAGCCTTCACTAATCTCTGCCAGTCTCCGGGGGTCATGGCGAACCGGTCTAGTGCCTCCACCATTGCTGTCGTGAAGGCAGCAGTGAGCCCGTACGTTCGTACGGCCTCCGCGAGGTTTTTTACTGTTTTGAAATCTAATGGTTCATGGTAAGTTTCTGCATTGTTCACGAACACCCGGAAAAGTTTGCAAAGTGCCGCTGGCATGGACCTCCCTCCACACTTCATTGTTGAAAGAAGCGCCTCCTTTTCCGGGAGGCGCAGAAGGATTATACGGGGGAAGAACTCCTACCGACCCAGGGACAGAGGATCCGCCCTTATCTCGGGCGCGGCCCCCACTGAGTTCTAACTTTTTAACTCGAGTCACGAGATCTCTAAGTTCCTCATCTGACTCCAGTTCTGAGTCAGAGGCTGCCTCGCTGTTCCCTCTTGAGGAAGTTGATCGTTCCTCTTTTATTTGGTCAAGCGCTGCTTGGCCTTGCTCGACTGTTTGCACGCACTTTGATCTTCCAAACAGGCACGAACCAGTCTCCAAAGGGGCTGGACCCCCCCTGCCACCCCTCCTAGCTCACGGGCGCAGTCAATATCCTGCCCCACTTTGTCCCAACTACCCACTGTGAGATTCCCCCAAACGGCAAACCACGGTGCAATCTCGTCTACCTGTGTGATAAAATCAGTCAAGGTTTTATCCCTTAATTTTAGTCCTTTTTTTCTTAGGAGAGTTTTAAGAGCCTGAAAAAGCGGGTGAGAGGAAGTAGTGCCCCTGTTAGCAAAAGGGGGTCACCTCTACACCGAGGGCCTTTTAGATCACCTCTTTACCGAGGACCTTCCCAAATCGCCTCTTTACCGAGGACCCTTCCCCCAATCCCTCTTTGCCGAGGACCTTCCCCAAAACGCCTCTTTCCGAGGACCTTCCCAAATCGCCTCTTTCCCGAGGACCTTCCCTCGCCTCTTTCCGGGACCTTCCCAAATCGCCCCTTTGCCGAGGACCTTCCCAAATCGCCTCTTTTCCGAGGACCTTCCCAAATCGCCTCTTTGCCGAGGACCTTTCCCCAAAACGCCTCTTTGCCGAGGACCTTCCCAAAACGCCTCTTTTCCGAGGACCCTTCCCAAAACGCCTCTTTCCGAGGACCTTCCCAAAACGCCTCTTTGCCCAGGACCTTCCCAAATCGCCTCTTTGCCGAGGACCCTTTTTAAATCGCCTCTTTCCGAGGACCCTTCCCCAAAACGCCCTTTTCCCAGGACCTTCCCAAAACGCCTCTTTGCCGAGGACCTTCCCAAATCGCCTCTTTGCCGAGGACCTTCCCCAAAACGCCTCTTTTCCCAGGACCTTCCCAAATCGCCTCTTTGCCGAGGACCTTCCCAAAAGCCTCTTTACCGAGGACCTTCCCAAATCGCCTCTTTTCGGGACCTTCCCCAAAACGCCTCTTTGCCGAGGACCCTTCCAAATCGCCTCTTTCCGAGGACCTTCCCAAATCGCCTCTTTGCGAGGACCTTCCCAAATCGCCTCTTTCCGAGGACCTTCCCAAAACGCCTCTTTGCCCAGGACCCTTTTAAATCGCCTCTTTACCGAGGACCTTCCCAAATCGCCTCTTTGGAGGACCTTCCCCAAAACGCCTCTTTGCCGAGGACCTTCCCAAATCGCCTCTTTGCCGAGGACCTTCCCAAAACGCCTCTTTTCGAGGACCTTCCCAAATCGCCTCTTTGCCCAGGACCTTCTTAAATCGCCTCTTTGCCGAGGACCTTCCCAAATCGCCTCTTTGCCGAGGACCCTTTTAATCGCCTCTTTTCCCAGGACCTTCCCAAAACGCCTCTTTGCCGAGGACCTTCCCAAATCGCCTCTTTGCCGAGGACCTTCCCCAAAACGCCCCTTTGCCGAGGACCCTTTCCCCAAAACGCCTCTTTGCCCAGGACCTTCCCAAATCGCCTCTTTGCCCAGGACCTTCTTAAATCGCCTCTTTACCGAGGACCTTCTTAAATCGCCTCTTTACCGAGGACCTTTCTAGTTTTTTCCCTCCTTGTGGGATCTACATACCAGTCGACTGCCCTGAGCAGCTGCAGTTTTGAATCCAAGGATTTCGGCTTCTTTGAGTTCCCCCTACGGGCCACCACTTGTCGCTTTCAATAAGACTCTCACACGATTCTTCTGCAAGCTGCTTTTAATCCCCGGTTACTACATCGTTCTTCTTCTCTCTTTCTCCTATTCGTGACCTTAAATCTAGTATCTCTGCCAATCAATTAAGGTAACGCAGCACGGCCCGTAAGAGAGGATTGTATGCTGATATCCTTTAGTTGCCTTATCAGGGCTTGTTTTGTCTTGTGGTCTGGCTGCTTCAGGCACCATGCTAGGGCTGAGGCGCCCCACAAGTACTTTTAAAAATAAACCAATCTTTGATTAAGGCTTCTGTGTTTTGGGTTATCTCTTACTATTACATTTATATTTATAATCATTGTGTAATTACATCTAGGAAAGTAGAGCATAAAATTTACCTATTTAAGGTGTGCAGTTCAATGATTTTTTAGCATATTCACAGTTATGCAACCATCACTGCAATATAATATTAGAAAATTTTTATCATCCTCCAGAGTAACTCCATATCCTTTAGCTATGATTCTCCCAGCCCTCCCATCTCTCAGCTCTAGGCACCCCCCAGCTTACTTTATGTCTATGGATTTCCCAGTCTGGATGGACATTTTATATAAATGGAATCATCCAATATATGCAGTTCGACAATTAGGTTTACGAATCATTCTAGAAAAAGTACTACCTACCTCATTGCTGAATATCACTACGGTCCCCTTTGAAGTACTACTCCCTTGGAAAGCTATGCACCAATGTCAGAGCCTAGGCCACCTGTCAAGGCAGTTTTAGAACTCTTTTTCTGGAATGGCCATCAGAGCTGTCGTCATTATTTGTTGAGGTTTGACAGTTAAGTCTGCAAACTTGCCATCATGGGCTTACATTGGCAGCACTGTGCAAATAACTGTATTGGAACACCCTTCCCACTTACCTGATCTGGCCTCCAGTGACTTTTTTCTTTACCTGAAGATAAAGGAAATATTCAAAGGAAGACATATGATGACATTCAGGACATCTAGGATAGTATGATAACAGCTCTGATGGCCACTCCAGAAAGAGTTTCAAAATCGCTTTGATGAATTGCTTTAATTTTTAGACCTCATGTGACCTTTTTGGGTCTAGCTTCTTTAACTTAGTATTTTCATTTTAGTAGCATTAATCAGTATTTCATTCCCCATTATGGCCAAATATTCCATTGTATGGATATACCACATTGCTTGTTTTTATCTTTTGGTTATTATGAATAATACTGCTGTGAACATTCATGTACAAATTTCTGTATAGATGTGTTTGTTTTCATTTCTCTCAGGTGTATACTTGGGATTAGAATTGCTGGGCAAATGGGTGTTTGAATTTTTAAATAACTGTCAGCCTCTTTCCAAAGTTCTTTCAGCATTTTACATTCCTATATATAGTATATGTATGAGGGTTCCAGTTTCTGCACATTCTTGTCAACACTTGTTATTATCTCATTTAATTATGGCCATCAAAGTGGGTGTGAAGTGATAAATTCTTGTGCTTTTGTTTTGCGTTTCCCTGATTATTGTCGATATAAAGAATCTTTTATGTGCTTATTGGCCATTGTATAGATTTGGACAAATGCTGTTCAGATCCTTTGACTACTTTTTAATGGGGATGTTTTTTATTGAGTTGTAAGATGTTTTTAAAAAATATATTCTGGACACAAAACCTTTTATCAGATACAAGATTTGAAAATATTTGCTACCCTTCTGTGTGTTGTCTTTTTACTTTTCTGATTAAGTATCATTTGATGCATAGAAGTTTTAAATTTTATTAAGTCCAGCTTATTATTTTTTCCTTTTCTTGCTTGTACTTTCTGTGTCTTATCTAAGAAACAATTTCCAAATCCAAGGTGATGAAAATTTACAAGTGTATTTACTCTAGGAGGTTTCTACTTTTGTTTCTTACATGGAGGTATTCAGTCTGTTTTGAGTTTGTGTTCTTAAATGGTGTGAGGCAGAAGTTCAACTTCTTTCTTTTATGTGTGACTGTCCAGTTTTTTAGCACCATTTGTTCAAGAGACTGTTCTTTTCTTGTTGAATGGTCTTGGCAGTCTTATCAAAAATAATCATAAATGTGAGATTTCACCTCTGAACTCTTGGATCTGTTCGACTGATCTGTATGTCTGTCCTTATTGTTTTGTATTCTTTTTTGAGATAGTCATTCAGGTGCAGCCACAATTGAAGACACTGTGAAGAGATTTAGGAAAAAAACAGTTTGTCATACAAGCCCTAGAGTCAGGATAGGCATGCCATGCTGCTCAGGACCACTTGGGGAGGAAAAATCAGGAGAAGGATTAGGCCACTGCCTTGGTTGAGGCTTCTTCAGGGCAGGGCAGAGTGAACTATTTAGAATTGGTTAGTTTAAATAATTTTTGCGGACTTTGGGCTGTAGGTTTGATCTTTAGATACCTGCCAGGGGAGTATTGTCTCTTGGGATATAGGGACCAGATAGAGGAGATATGGCTCTGGAGGATGGTTTGCATATCAAAGATAAGTTCCTGGTTGGGCCTCTTTGTTATCTTTAAGAATTGGCTAAGCCCTGGAGGGACAGTTTTTCAGTGGCCAGAAAGATTTTTTACGTCAAGTATCACAAAAAAAATTTTAAAAATTTGTAGTACCTCTATGCTAGTATCATACTGTAATAAAGATTCCTGTAGCTGTGGGATAAGTTTTGAAATTTGGAAGTGTGAGCTGTCCTACTTTTTTTTTCTCCCCCAAGATTATTTTGGTCATTCAGAGTTCCTTTTATTTTCATTTGAAGTTTAGGATTGGCTTTTCTATTCCTACAAAGAAGCCATCTGAGATTATGATAGGGATTTTGTTGAATCTGCAGATCAATTTGGAAGTATTCTAACTTAATACAGTATTATGTCTTTCAAACTACAAACATGAGATATCTTTCCATGTATTTAGGTCTTCAGTTTCTTTCACCTGTGTTTTATAGTTTTATTGTATAAGTTTTATACATGTGTTGTTAAATTTATTTCTAAGCAAGCTTTATGATGGTATTCTAGTTTAAAAATAACATTTTTATAATTTTATTTTCAGATTACTTACTGCTAGTATATAGTGGTACAGTTGACGTTTTAATATTAGTCTTGTATTCGGAAACTTTCTGATTATTAGTTGTTATAGATGTTTGAATGGATTCCTTAGGATTTTCTATGTGCAAGATCATGTCATCAACAAATAGAAAGTTTTACTTCTTCCTTCCCAGTCTGTATCCTTCTAATTTCATTTTCTTGACTAATTGCTCTAGATAGAACTTCCAGTACAGTATTGCATAGAAGTGGTGATGGTGGGACATCTTTGTCTTGTTCCTGCTCTTAGAGGGAAAGTGTCTAGATTTTCACCATAAAGTATTGCGTTAGCTCCGAGTTTTTCTGCTTATGTCCTTCATAATGTTCAGAAAGTTCCCTTTAGTTTCTAGTTTGTTGTACATTTTTATCATGAAAGGGTGGTGGTGTATTTTGTCAGTGCTTTTTCTGTGTCCATTGAGATGATAATATGGTTTTTATTTTTTATTCTGTTGATGTGGTATACTTTACACTAATTGATTTTCTGATGTTAAACCAGTCTTGCATTGCTGGGATAAAGCCTACTTGATCATGGTGAATAATTGTTTTTACATATTGCTGGGGTCAGTTTGCTAAGTATTTTGCTGGGGATTTTTGTGTTTATATTCATAAAAGATACTGGTCTGTAGTTTTCTTGTGATGTCTGCATCAGATTTTGCTGTCAGGGTAATACTAGCCTCATAATGAGTTGGCAAGTGTTCCCTCTTCTTTTTTTTTTTTTTTTTTAAGAGTTTGTGAAGAATAGGCATTATATTTTCTTTAAATGTTTGGTAGAATTTGCCAGTAGAGTTGTAAGGGCTTGTACTTTTTTTGTGTGGGTACTTTTAAAATTACCTGTTCAAACCCCTTATTATTGGTCTATTCAGGTATCCTGTTTCTTCTTGATTCACACTAGGAAATTCATGCTTCTAGAAATTTGTTCATTCCTTTAAGTTATACAGTATTGATATATAATTCTGCATCATATTCCTTTATAGTGATTTTATTTCTATAAAGTCAGTAGTAATATCCCCTCTTTCATTTGTTATTTTAATATTTTGAGTGTTCTCTCTTATTTAGTTGGTCAGCCTAGCTAAAGGTTTGCCAATTTTGGGTTCATTGATTTTTTTTTTTTTTTTCCTATTTCATTAATTTTCACTCTATTCTTTATGTTCTTCTACTTGTTTCAGGTTTAATTTCTTCTTTTTCTATTATCTTATTTTCTTATGTGCACTTATTACTTACTTTTGTTTTTTATTTTGCTGATTTAATGGGTGAGAAAAATAGATTTATATTAACACAGAAAATGTTGTGAATGGCATGAGGTTAGTGATAACCTTTTGTGTACATGTTTGTGTCTTTCTACAGTGTCGGCTTTTATTGATGCTGTGTTTATTCATAAAAACCATAAGCGACATGAAGTTCTCAAGGAGATAGTTCTCCTTAGTACTACCTGTTCACTTGGTAAAGCTGCAGGTTCATAGGCTCAAGCAACTCCACAAGTCAGTCAATATTGCAAACCATACATAATAGTATACTTCATCAGGATATAAATGTTACAGATTAAACATTCCACAACAAAGTAACATTTAGCATAAGAGAAAAAGGATAGGGGAGAGGTTAAAGAACCATTCTAGCGGAAAGTGAAGTGAGCAGAAGGAGTTTTCCTGGGTCAGAACAGATAGCATGGCAGGCATCTTGCAAGGTCTAGAGTCTTTTGGTGTGGACAGAGCCTCCTGTGGTAGATGCCAGGTGCTTATCATAAGTGACAGCAAGACAGTGTCTGTTAAGGTGGCCATGTTGAACTGGTGAAGTCCAATCTTTTTAGGGTGACAGAGTCCTCTGGTAAAGACTGATAATGGAAGGGTGTATGCTTGGTTATGTCCTTTTCTGGTTGGATGCAGTGTTTATTGCTGAGGCATGACATCTGGGCCCATGAGATCCTTTAAAATGTAAAGTGGAGTCTTTTCTAAGACAGAATTACTTATGTCGAGGGTTCTCTGTACAGAAAGATAATTAGTAAAATCAATTTTACTTTAAGTACAGCTATCAAGGTTACATACAGTCTGTATACTCCTTTTAGTGTCATACAAGAAACCAAAATGATTAATGGCTCTCAGAAAGGGTGTAAATGAATTTTGGAATTCTATTTTCACTGATATTGAAAAATATGTCCTGGTTTTCTTTTCTAGCTATTCATTTGTGAGTGTCAGGCCTTGAATGAAGACCCCCCAGCAAGTTAACATCTAGGTTTGCCTGGGTTGATAAAAGTGCATTTGATTTCACTGAAGTTGGGAGTCGGTGCACATGTGCGCTGAATATGAATAGCTTAAAACAACATGGACATTGAGTACTGGAAGCAAAGGTAGATTGTTTCCTAGAAGATCATTCTTTCTCATATCAAACCTGCTCTCACTATGAAAATATCCCAAGATCTTCATTCACTTAACAAATATAAGAGACTATGTGTGCCCTTTAGAAACTGGTGACAGTAGGCGCAAAGAGTTATAGAAAACTGGGCTTCATTAAAGAAGGAGAAACTTACCATGAATCTTATTGGACTATTTCTATGTGATGTATCAAATCATTTGGCTGTTGTTAGTGAGAAATACCTATAATTTATGGAGGTAGTAAGTATAGTGAATTTTGATCCTGGAATGTATTGTCTGTAAGTTATCTTGTGACTCTTTTATCTTTAGTTAACCCCGGCCAGCTATATAATTGAGTCAATAATACTTGTCTGTCTGTTGATGAGAGATGCCAAGCTCTGTAAAATATTAAGATGATTTATTTTGAGCCCAATGTGAGTGACCATAGGCCCATGACGCTTGTCTCAGGAGGTCCTGAGAACTTGTGCCCAAGGTAGTTGAATTATAGCTTGGTTATATTCATTTTAGGAGGATAGAAGTTACAAGAAACCATAAATCAAAACATGAGAGATTTACATTGGTTTGGCCTGGGAGGGCAGGGCACTTCCAAGTGGGGGCTTGCAAATCATAGGTGGATTCAAACATTTGCTTTGTCTAAGGGATTTTGAAATCAGTAAAGGAAATTCTGTGGTGATAAGGGGATGACTTGAGGAATGATAAGGGAGTTAAGTTTCTTGATATATTGGCAGACTTCAGAGAGAATAGATGGTAAGTGTCTTAGAACATGCCCAGAGTCCGGGAGTCCCCAAGAGCTTTGCAGGGTCATAAAATATGTTTATTTTCTTCCTTGTCTTTTGTGTTATGTTATGCCACAGTCAGGTTGAAAAACAAGCCTCCTTATATGGGATTAGTAAAAAACCCATCTGATGAGTCCTAAGGCATGTATCCCAGACCCCATAGCTAGGAGTTTGTGTAGAGACACAGAAGGTGGGGGAAAAAAAGGTCAGAGCTTAGTCCTCATGTTGAACTTCAGTTGTGAAGTTAAATTAGAAAAATAAAATTGAAACGGAAGAGCTGTATAAAAATATTAGCTGGGCTCGGTGGCTCAGTCTGTAATCCCATGCTTTGGGAGGCTGAGGTGAGTGGATTGCCTGAGCCCACGGGTTTGAGACCCGCCAGGGCAACTTGGCAAGACCTCAGCTCTACAATAAATTAAAAAAAAAAAATTAGCCACGCGTGGTAGTGCACACCTATAGTTCCAGCTACTTGGAAGGCTGAGGTGGAAGGATTGCTGGAGCCCAGCAGGTCGAGGCTGCAGTGGCCGAGAGCATGCCACTGCACTCCAGTCTGGGCGAGTAAAAAATATATATATGTATTAGGATTCTGGGCCAGGTGTGATGGCTCGCGTGTGTAGTCCCAGCTACTTGGGAGGCTGAGGTGGAAGGATCACCTGAGCCAAGGAGGTCAAGGCTGTGGTGAGCCAGGATCATACCACTGCACTCCAGTCTGGGTGACAGAGTGAGACCCCAACTCAGCAACAACAGCAAAAATTAGGATTCTGTCATCTTTATAATTCCTTCACAAGTAAAATAATTTATAAAAAATATATAGATAGGGTCTTGCTATGTTGCCCAGGCTGGTATCAAACTCCTCCTGGCTTCAAGCGATCCTCCTGCCTTGGCCTTCCAAAGTGTTGGGCTTGCAGGTGTGGGCTACCAATCTGAGTAAAATAATTCTTAATTAAAATTCTTCATTTCATATTTACTTCTTAAAAACTATGGCTATTTCAGAAGGTGCTATAGGGGATGATTGTCAAGGATAGCCAGAGTTTTAATTTTTATTTTACCACAATGCAAAGGAATTTTTTTTTCTTACATGCTGTAAGTAATAGAAGGGCTACATTAAGAATTTGGTGATATTTCTTTGTGGGAAGTTTAAAAAATTCACTTGGTGAGTTAATAATGAGCATCTCACCTTCCACCATATGCCATCATATTTGGGGAAATACTGGTAAAGTGAAACGAGCATTGCTTTAGAATCAGGCCTTGCTTGGAATCCTGACTCTATTACTTATTTTCTTGAGTAATTACCTGAATCACAAGGTTGGATAATACAGTACTCAAAGAGTTGATGTGTGTTCTAATAATTAAATAACAAAGTTGTAAAGTACTTGGTTTCAAAATGTTCAAGAAATGCTGTTTCCCTCATTCTGTAAATTAAATGGTGATCCCGACCCCTCAAATCTCAGCTTGGAAGTTACTTTCATTTTATTGTCATTGTTCTTGAACAGTTCACCTCTGTAACTAGCCCCTTTAGAACCAAAATTATCACTATGAATTGTGCATTTATCATCCATTCATCCAGAAATGTTGGTTGATAAACTATTGTGCTTAATTTTCTAGTTTGAGTGAAAATAAAGATAGTTTCAGTGGCCTTCATGTTGCAGTGACACAGTAAACCAGTGATTTGTTATCTTTATTTGAATAATTGTGTATCAGATATGGTGTACGGGACTTTGTCTTTAAGGTTAATAAATAATTCTTTTACTCTTACATTTTAAAAGCTAGCCAGAGACATAACTTTAGGAAATTATAGTAGTCACAGTATTATCCCAGGTTTGATTTTGTTAGTGAAGATAAAGCTCCCTTAGTCCTGACCAAATATAAGTGTTAGGCAAAAGTATTTAAATCAGGAGGAGGTGGTAGAGCTTGGAAACTTTTTCAAGTTGTAAAAAATTTTGGTTATCGGCTGGGCTCGGTGGCTCAGCCTGTAATCCCAGCACTTTGGGGAAGGCGAGGTGAGTGGATTGCCTAAGCCTGCAGGTTTGAGACCAGCCCGGGCAACTTGGCAACTTGGCGAGACCTCTTCTCTACAGTTAAAAAAAAAAAAAATTAGCCAGGTGTGGTAGCACACACCTGTAGTTCCGGCTACTTGGAAGGCTGAAGGCAGAATATATGCTGGAGCCCAGCAGGTCGCCAGTGGGAGGGGGTGGTTGTGAGCGTGCCAGTGCACTCCAACCTGGGAGTCAGAGTGAGACTCCAACTCAAAAAAATAAATTTCGGTCATAAAATTTAAGCTGGCTATTTTGAGACTGAGTTTTTTAGTGATCTTGTTATACAGCTTGATTGGGTTCTTATGCCTACTGCACAGACCAGAGCCAATATACTGAGACAGCAACGTCTCAATAGAGAAAGAGCTTAATGATCGCAAAACAGCTGAGCAAGGAGGATGGGAGATACTTCCCAGCTCTTCCTCTTGAGAGGTGTAGGCTGTGATTTTTTAAAGAAATAATTTGGAGGGTGGAGGGCTAGGGAACAGGTACTGCTAATTGGTTGGGATTTAAGTCATGGAGGTATTGAAACTCTCTTGTTGCACAGAACCAATTGCTGGGGGGAGGGGTGTGACGGGATGAGTAGAGTTGGCTCTTTGGTATGTGTCCTGGGTCTGGTTGGGGTTATGGGTTCATCAGAGTGCAGAGTCTGGAAAACATCTCAAACAGTACTCTTAGGTTTTACAATGGAGAGGCTGTCCTATAAGCAATTCCAACAAATGTCTGCAACTGAATCCCTGAGCAGTAAGCTGTTATACAGGTGGCTTAGTAGGGGAAGGTATGTGGAGGGTAGGCTCCCCAGAGAGTAAAGCTGTGATCAAACCTCAAGGTGCCATCAAGGAGATCTATGTGGTCTTAGTTAGGCTCATTGTTTAAGGGAAAATGTGTTTATCAGCCTCTCCTGAGTAGCTTTCCCCTCCCCAGGGGCCAAAACTTGGAGTTAATCAGTTGCTTGCTGTGGAAAGCAAAGAAGAAAACAAACTTTAAAACAACAGATTTGTTAATTTTTAAAAAATTTTTTAAATTAAAAAAAAATTTTTTTTGAGTTGGAGTCTCACTCTGTCACGTTAATTTCTAATCATAACTGCAGCTTTGCAGGACTTAAGTCTCTTCCTTAGCTTTTATCCTATGGGCCCTATATTAATGTTATTAGGTGGTTTCAATGTTAGATTCCTGACTTTAGTAGATTGAAGACTATGTTACATTTTAACTTAGCATATTACTTACTGTCTAAATGAAGTATAAGTGGTAAGTAAATTTGTGTGAAATGTTTCTTACACCTTCTTAGATTAACTTTCATAGAAAATTTGGAGACTGAGCAAGGTGGCTCACGCCTATAATTCCAGCACTTTGGGAGCCCGAGGTGAGAGGATTGCCTGAGCTCAGGGGTTCGAGACTAGCCTTGGCAACAGGGCAAGACCTCGTCTCTACAATAAATAAAAAAATTAGCTAGGCATTGTGGCACATGCCTGTGGTTCCAGCTACTTGGAAGGCTGAGGCGGAAGCATCACCCGAACCCAGCAGGTGAACAGAGTGAAACTCTGACTCAAAAAAAAAAAAAAAAAAAGAAAATTTGGAAAATTGAATTGTTTGTGTAATTACTGAATTAGAAATAATTATGACAGAAATTTTAATAAATTTTTATGTTTTTATTTTGAGACTAGGTTTCACTTTATGTAAAGTATGTCGAGAAGTAAGAGATGCTTGTGATTAAAAAGTTTTATTAAAAGAAGGGGAGGAGGCAGGGTGGCTGACTCTATAAAGAGAAACCAGCACCTTTGTTCTCTTGCAGGCCACTTATGTAACCCCAGTCGAGGTTAATTGGGTGCTGAGAAGCGGTTTAGGGAGTTTGGGCTGTCAGTCCTTAGCCATGAGATACAGATGTTGGCATCGTTAGGGACTTCTGGTCCCAAGACCTTGAAGTGCAGATGTCTGCACTAAACCAGTCACTATCAGGGATGTTGTTAATCACTTGTTTCTGAAATGCAACCTTAGGAAAACCAGTCAGTACCAAGATGTTATCAGTTACATAGCTTTGGGATGCAGGTCTCAGGAAAGCGGATATTGGCAGTAAAGCAATTAGTAACAGGATGCTGTTAGAGCAGAGTGTTAGCTTTTTGGGCCATTGCAACTCTGTGCTCTGATTGTGAGGTTTACATGATGAGTTGTTTAAACAGTAACCTCCTCTCCTATCTCCCTACAAACCCTATTATTTTGTTGCCCAGGCTGGAGTACATGATCCCAGCTCATGGCAGCCTTGACTTCCTGGGATCAAGTGTTCCTCCTGCCTCAACCTCCTGAATAGCTAGGACTACAGCATACCACCATACCCAGCTAATTTGTTTGTTTTTTTGTAGAGACGAAGACTAACTGTGTTACCCAGGATGGTGCTGAACTCCTGGGCTCAAGCAATCCTTGGCCCAAAGTGCCAGGATTATAGGTGTGAGCCACCGTGCCAGGCCATAACTGAAATTCAAGAAATTTGCTCAATAAACCAGAGAATCCAGTGCCTGTTGTTGATTTTTTTTTTTTTTTTTTAATTTAGGAGATCTCATGTGAACTTTCATTGTCTTGATCCACCTCCCACCCCTCCTATAATCAAGTCTTATTTTGAAGTTCTGTAACTGGAGGTCGATTTTATTCAGTAGTGTTTATGAAGGATTGTGTGTAACTCATTTATGAAGGATTATGCATAACTTTAGTATGTGTTTTATTGTTCTTTTTATTATTAAACTTTAAAAAAATAGGCTTCACCTATTTTTAGGTGAGATGCGTACGCAGACCGTTTTAAAAGCTTTTGCCAGTTGCAGTCTTCGCAACTGCCAGTAGATGGCAGGACAAGTTCATGAAAAAATTGTTCTGTGAGTTACACAACTTGAGTACTAAATTTCTAAGCACTTAAAAAGGTGTTACAGACATTCTAAGTGAGATCAGTGGGTTGGTCTTAGTGGGTTGAAAATGTCTGTTACCTTTGATTTTGCTTTATAGTAAAAATCTTTTTGCAACTTTTTCATCACTGGTTCTTAAACTCTTAATTATGCATGATAATTAACTAGAGGGCTTGTTATAAACAGATTGTACAGAATTGAAGTTTCTATCATTCTGGGCTGTTGTCTAAAATTTGCATCTCTAACAAGCTACCTGGTGATGCTAATGTTGATACTGTTAATGATCTGAGGCTCACGCTTTCAGAAGCATTGTTTTTAAATTAAACAGTCTTTGTTTAAAAAGAAACAGGATATTCTCATTTTCTACCATCCTAATCTCTTTGGTAATGTTTTCACTGAGTATGTAATATCTATACATACATACCTGTTTCAGTGAAGTCACAGTGTGTGTAAGCTTTTTTTCACATCTTGTTTTTTCTATGCTATACATTTTTCTTACTGTTGATATATAGTCCCATGTTATTTCCCCATTGCCTGCCTGCCTGCCTTAACTCTATTGAAGGATTAGGCCATATGCTACAGCACATTATGAGAAAGATATCATAGAGTGTTTTAATTTGTTTTTGTTGCTTTGGGTTTTTTTGCTGCTGTCATTGGTTTCATGAACACCTCGGTTTCTTTGTGGGGATGAGGCTTAATTTGGATTCAAAATAAAGCTAATTACTTGAGATCATCTTGTGTTAATGGAATTTGTGAAGAGGTTCTTTCATAGCCATGTATACCAAAGTCTCCTAACCTTCTCTTGATCCAGTTTTGGTGTATGTGCTACAGAAATAAGTACCAGAACTCACTGTGTAATAGGTAGAAGAGTAAGTTGCATGGGAAAACCTATAGTTGTATTAAGTACAGGTTCCAACTTTCCTTTTCCCAGCGTTGCTAACAATAATAAAGGCCAGGTATGCGACTTACACCTGTAATCCCAGCACTTTGGGAGGCTGAGGCAAGAGGATTGCTTGAGCCAAGGAGTTTGAGACCAGCCTGGGCAACATAGTCAGACCCCATGTCTACAAAAAATTAGCCAGGTGTGGTGGCATATGCCTGTAGTACCAGCCACTGAGGAGGCTAAAGTGGGAGGATTGCTTGAGCCCAAGATGTCAAGGCTGCCTTGAACTGTGATTGTGCCACTGTACTCAAGCCTGGGTGACAGAGTGAGACTTCGACTAAAAAATATAATAATAATAATAATAAGCAAAACCGTGATTTTTAATTTCACTTATAATTTTTAAACTTTGGATCATTTAACTTGACGTTACAAAGTGCCTGATATTTTAGGAAATCAAGTATTTATATAATTGTTTACAGCTTCACAATGTAACATCGGTAAGCAAAAGACAAATAAATTAACTATTAATAAATTGTACAGGTGTGTTTATTGGCCAAAAAGTTTTTATAGTAACTAGTGATAATTTGCCACTCAAAACATTGAATTGCTTATTGAAATGAAAAGTTAATGAGGTTCTGTTACACTATTAATAAAGACAGCAGTGTACAGTATTTCCTGTTTTTTTTTCATTCTCCCCACAGAGAAATATTCATATTTGGAATGGGGAAAAAGCAGACAACCTTGTATTTCAATTAACTTAAAGTTCTGAAATAGGCTGCATATTGTTTCCAAATCTAATTTAATCCATAATAAGCAAAAATACCTTCAATAAAATATTTAAAAATTTAAAAAATATGTTCTTTTAACAGGTTTCTGTAATCCAGGAACTTGTTACCAATTATGAAGCCTCTCTTAAAACGTGTGACTTTTTTAGCCCTTATGGTAAGTTTAAATTAAGATTGAATTAGAATTTGATTACTCATTTCAATTCATTTTTAATCACTTACAGTAACGTTCTTTGATATTTATTATGTGTATGCTGTGTAATAGCTACTTATTAAATAGCTTTTAAATTAGTGAATGAAATGAGAGCACTTTCAATCTTATTTAATTTAAATTTTCCATAATCCTGTGGGGTGGAATTTAACGCTGTTTTAACATGAGGAGATAGACTTGAGAGATTGAGTTAGCTTGTCTAAGACCATGTAGTTAGCTTATATTGGAACCTGTTTTTCCTGAATCCCTAAATTCTCTGCTTTTCCTACTCTTTTATTACTTTTAATCCTGTATAATATGGTCTTTTGTTTCTGTATTTGTAGTGGCACATACAAATCAAGGCAACTTCATTTAGAAAACACGCTACGGTGTTTTCAGTCATGAAGATGGAAACTTTAGTTTGGGTTCCTTATATATCTTTTACACGCCATTACTCTTTGAGTATTTTTTAAAGCAAATTCCATACATATTGTTTTACCTGTAAATACCTTAGTGCGCATTCCTAACGTTTAAAACAGAAGGTATCACTGCAGTGCCATTTCTCACAAAATGAATCTCTATTATGATATCTAATACCCAGTCTGCATTCAGATTTCCCCAGTTACACAAGAAAAGTCTTTGTATGGTAGATTTATTTGATGGTAGATTTATTTGATGCTAGATCCAGGAAGGGTCACACTTTGCATTTGATTGTTACATCTCTTATGTTCTTTTAATCTATAGTAGTAGTCTCCCCTTCCTTTGAAAAAGAGCAGCCATTTGTTGAAAGGTCATTTGTCTTACAGAATATCCCATATTCTAGATCTGGCTAATTGCTTTCTTGTGATACCATTTAATATATTTCACTGTCATTCATATTTCTTGTAAGTTTATAGTTATATTTACAGGTCTGGTGAGATTCAGGTCCCATTTGAATACCTAACAGGTGGCACTTTGTGCTTCCTGTTGTATCATATCAGGAGGCACAAGGCATTCGGTTATCTCTCTATTTTGATGTTAAGATTGATATGGGCTGAGGTGTTGACAGCCTGATGTGCCCCTTAAAAAGTTTGTCATTGGCCTTTTAACCATTGAGGATCATTGCTTAGATTCCTTAATTCTCATCATTTCTTCTGCTTTTATTAGCTAGAATTCTTTTTATAAAGAGCTTTCCTTCATTAAATATTTGGTTCCCCTGAAATATAGTTTATATAAAAGGACCAGGATAGATGTTTTACTCCTTGCCTTTATTTATTGTGTTTTAATTTATGCTGTAGTGTGTTTGTATTTATGCTATAGTGTGTTTGTATTATAGTCAGCCACACTAGAAGATTTTCTGTTTGTTCTGATGTAATGTGTCTAAATTCACTTTTTCCTCCTCATTTTATACTTGTGTGTCTTTTCTTCTGAAATCCATTTTGAGAGCTTAGTATTTCTTTAACTACTGTTTTGTAGCTTGAATGTACAGGATGTGGGACAGGATAGAGTTCAACTGTTTGGGTGTATGTGACTGCTTTTGTTAGAGGACTTGCGCTGTTTTCTCTCCTTTTAGATTTCTCTCAGATGGCAGGGATATTTTCATCTTGTCAGGGGTGTATCTTCTTCCTGTGGGTCATATTTTTTAACTTTGCGTTTCCCTAATTTGGTATTGAGGCCTAGAAAATGTTTAAGCCTTGGCAGTGTGGCATTTCTTGTCTCTGCTGCAACCTTGTAGTGGTACTTAGGGAATCTCTTCTCCAAATTACTTTCCTTGACTTTTTCTGGGCAAGCTTTGACTTTTAACCTGAGAGTTCTCAGAATTAGATTGATTTTTTTTTTGTCCTTTCCTCAGCACTATTTCTTTGGAGTGAGGTTGGGGTTAGAGCCTGTCAAAGTACAGTCTTGTTTTTCTGCTTGCTGCCACTTCTTGAACTTTATGGCACAAAGTCACACCTCTTTTTATTGGAATTGGTCATTTTTGATGAGTTCTTACTGCTTATTATTATTGCAGTAATTATTAGTTTTATTATGAATTGAGGAGAGAAAGTCTGTGAGCTGCTTTACTTTACATTCTTTCCATAATAATTTAAATATTCATTTGATTGCAGAGAATGGGGAGAGCGAACCCCCGACAACACTACTCTGGGTTCAGTATTTCCTGGCACAGCACTTTGATAAACTTGGGCAGTATTCTTTGGCTTTGGATTATATTAATGCTGCAATTGCTAGTACTCCAACTCTAATAGAATTATTCTATATGAAAGCAAAAATTTACAAGGTAAAATCTGAATTTTGTTTGTTTTTTTAGTAGGTGACTAATTGAACTACTTTAAGAACTCTTGAAGTTCTTTGTTGTGATAACTTCTGGGGCATGCTGCTGATTTTTTCTAATATCTAATAATTCTAAGGTGTTTTATGTTAAGTAAATATGTAATCAGTGTTAGTCATTTGATTCAACTTTTAGTAAATATGAATTGTCGTTTATTTTTGTTACGTAGTTGTGTGATTAGTGTCATTTGATTAAACTCTTTGTACCTGAAAATTGTAATTTAGATTTCTAGATAAACTAGACGGAAATGGTGCCAGGTTTCTGTTTTGTCTTTTGAATTTTTTTTCATTTTTATTGTATACATATTCTTGTGATCACAAGTGGTGATTTCCTTAATGTTTTCATCGCTTATAGCATATAGGTAATCTCAAAGAAGCTGCCAAGTGGATGGATGAAGCACAGTCTTTGGACACAGCTGATAGATTCATCAATTCTAAATGTGCAAAATACATGCTTCGAGCAAATATGATAAAAGAAGCAGAGGAAATGTGCTCCAAGTTCACAAGGGTAGGAAATAGCAGATATGAGCGGTACTGTAATTGTCTGAATTAGGAAGATTAAACTTAAGTTCTAGGATGATTTGTAAAGTATGCCACTGAAGTTCATTAGAATTCATTTTTGTTTTTTAATTCCATTTAGCTTATATACCAATTATGGTTTCTTTCTGTGGTTGTGTATGTGTTTGTGCCTATGTTTCTGGCAGGGGGTAGCTAAAAAGCAATAGCAAGAGTAAAATACCTTGATACAAATATAAGCCATGTGCCATTCTTTGTCGCTTATGTGTGTAACATTCTATTTATATCCCAGATTCTTTGTCTCCCTAATAATGTGTGACTGCTTTTTAATTCTCTCTCACTGCATTACTCTAGATCTACTCAGAGTTCTTTCCAAGTAGAGCTAACTTCTGTAAACTACTAGTCTCTGTGACTTTCTAGAACTTAAGTTTTCTGGAATTGTTGAGCTAGGCATCTCTTCCTTTTCTTTCCCTCTCTCACCATCCTTTCATATCCTTTTCCACATAGACTTTCTGTTATATTATGAAAATAATACATGTTTATGGTTAAAAATACAAGTAGACTAACGGAACAGAGTAGAAGGCTCAGGAACAGATTCATATATATTTGGAAACTTTAAAAATGAGAGATGAAAATTTATTGCTGAGACAGTTAGTGGTTTGTGTTGAAAAAAGTAAAATGACATTCCTATCTTAGGCTGCACACAAATAAGTTCCAGGTAGAGATCTAAATATTTTCACACTTTAAGAAGAAAATATAAAAGTTTATCTTAAGATAAAGAAGAAGTTTTTTGTTTTTTTTTTGAGTTGGGGGTCTCACTTTGTCATCCAGGCTAGAGTGTAGAGGCATGATCGTGACTTTTACAGCTTCCTTGACCTCCTGGGCTCAGGCAGTCTTTCTACCTCAGCCTCCCAAGTAGCTGGGACTACAGGTGTGTGCCACCACACTCAGCTTATTTTTTTATTTTGTAGAGACAAGGTCTTACTTCGTTACTCAGGCTGGTCTTGAGCTCCTGGTCTCAATCAGTCTGTCTACCTTAGCCTCCTAAAGTACTGAAATTACAGCTGTGAGCCACTGTGCCTGGCTGAAGAAGCATTTTTTATGTTTGAAGTAGGAAGCATTTCTTATGATACCAGAAGCATAATGTATAAGAGGAAGATTGAGCCAGTTGCAGTGGTGTGCGCTATAGTCCCACTACCACATGGTAAACAGTGTTAGGGTTCAAATTCTTCAGTGTTCTTTCCACTATATGACAGATTTGAAGATTGGAAGAGAATACAAGGAGGAAATTATGTTTTTAGAGAAAAGTACATCTGGAAGACCCACATCAAGATTAGAAATAAAGTACAATTATATATGAGTATACAGGTTGACACAATGGAATACTATGCAGCCATAAAGAAGAAAAAATCATGTCCTTTGCAGCAACATAGAATGCACCCTGGAAACCATTATTCTAAGTGAATTATCACAGGAACAAAAAACTGTATATCACGTATTCTCACTCATAAGTTGACCCTAAACATTGGGCACGTGGGCATGAAGGTGGGAACAACAGATGCTGGGCACTGCTAAGGGGATAAGGGGGACACAACCACCTATTGTGTACCATGTTAACTGCGAGGTGGGAGAGGGCTCACTAGAAGCTCAAACCTCACCTTCATGCAATTTACTTATGTAGCAAATCCTCACATGTACCCCACAACTCTAACATAAATTTTAAAAAGAAAGTAGGAAATGTTGGGGGGGGATGAGGATAGGTTGAGCATCCCAAATTTGAATTCTGACATGATCCCAGATTTACAACTTTTTGAGCACTGACATGATGCTCAAAGTAAATGCTTGTTGGAATATTTTGGATTTTGGATTTTTGGAGTTGGAATGTTCAGCTGGTTAGTAAAATGCAGATGTCCTAAAATTTGAAAATATCCAAAATCCAAAACACTTCTGGTACCAAGCATTTTGGTTAAGAGGTATTCAACCTCTACAAAGCTTCTTAAATTAAAGAAGGCCAGTGATGATTTTTTTTTTTTAAGCAAAACCAAAAGCCACAGACACCTGGGATATGTCTTCAAAGGCATGGAGAATGAGAAAGAAAGTGAGAGGAGTTGATTGTCTGAGGAGAATAGTTAACCAAGACCTGTAGCTGGTCATAATTGCCTCTGACCATCTGCTGTTGGCAAGTGGCCATGCTGTATGGAGAGCTTGTTTAGCTTAGCCTCTTTGGCTCATTGGCTTGGCAAATCCACAGTGTGTAGTGAGACAAGGGAAGAAAATTACCCCTGAATGAGTAGTTTATGTCTGCTTGCTAATAAATGAGTGAAGTGCTCATTTTTTCCTTCTTGTATGTTTTTCACAGTTAAGAATTTTTGTAGAGTTGCTAATGCATGTTGGGTGGTCTAGTTGGTCAACTTTTTGAAATGAAAAATAATGTAGATTTTTAATAAAGATGTGGTCAACAAAATGGAAAATATGCACAACCATAATGAAGAAATAAAATACATCCATAACTCTGTTCACCCAGAGATACTCAGTTTTTAGCCTTTCAATGAATTCTGAAAATTGAACTGATAACACAAAATGTGGGTTAAAAAGAATAGAAGTCTGAAAGTATATATAAATGTACCTTGCCATCTTTTCTTGGGTCATACAAAATACATTTAAAATAAGTCTGTTTCAAACTGTGATAAAATTCCAGTGCCCCTACAATGAAACTAGGTACCTTTATGTCTTATACTCCTCTAGAAATCTCATTGAGCCTGAGTTATTTGGTTCTGTTAGCTCACTGCAAAGAAGAAGTAGCAAAATAGAAAGAGTGGGCATGTGACAGAGAGGCTGCTAGAAGAGACACATGGGTACAAGGATAGTGACAACGAATGGTCTAACTATAACTTTTGCTTGAAAGAAGATAGGCAGTGCTTCGTAGAATTACTGCCTTAGATGGTTAAAATAAAAGCTTTGGTAACTTAAAGTCTTTTCTATGTAGAGTGTTGAATACCCCAACAGAACTGGATAAATAAGACATTATGACTATGTATTGTCAATCTGATAACTGAGATGGCTCCTGAGTGACTAACAGGCAGGTAGTGGACATGGTGGATATACTAGACAAAGGGGCGGGGGATGGTGGATATACTAGACAAAGGAATGAGTCCCAGGTGGTACAGAGTAAGAAGGCACAAGAGTTTATCACACCACTCAGAATGCCACAAAATTTAACACTTAAGAATTGTTTATTTCTGCAATTTTCCCTTTAGTATTTTCAGACTGCAGTTGACCATGGGTAACTAAAACTATGGAAAGCGAAACCACGGATGGGGGAGCTACAGTGATTTAAAAGTGTAGGAGCCTTTTGGAAGCACATTGATATATTTTCTAATTGCTATTTATTGTCATAATAATACTTGTAGCGATAGTTATAAAAGAGATGACGTTTTCAAGGTCTTTTATTATTAGCTCCCCATAGTTATGAATGCTTCCATTTCAGGAAGGAACATCTGCCATGGAAAATCTAAATGAAATGCAGTGTATGTGGTTTCAGACAGAATGCATTTCAGCTTATCAACGTCTGGGGAGATACGGTGAGGCCTTGAAAAAATGCCATGAAATAGAAAGGGTAAGTTGTTAGAATTTTGACTTCAGTTTTCTCCTGTAAGGTGATGAAGAACACAGGTAGATTTTCTACACTGGATCATCTACCTCTTCTAACTACTTTGGTACCTTCACTGTGAAAATTCTTGATCTTTAACCTTTTAAGCATTCAGAAGTTACAGATAGTGAATTGCCTTTTTGATCCTCAGATGGTTATGCTTTTGATATGTCTATGTATTTTTATTTGAAGGAAAAAGATTAATTTAGTAAACCATTATTGCTATTATTAACATAAATTCAAAATCTGTTCCCTAATTAGGCCGTTATTTGATTTTCATCACTAGCCTAAGAAGATACACAGCTGATGGCAACCACTTTCCCCTTTAAAATGTCAGGATCTGGTCCACAGTCAGCCTCTCTCCAGTTTGTCTTCCCAGGATATTCATTCTCACATTCAGTACTCTGTACAACATTCTATGGCCAGTTTGCAGGCTTATTTTATTGCTTGCTTTTAGGATTATATATGTGATGTGCCTTAGTGAGGGGACTTTTCCTTTCCTTTGTGTGAATTTTTGTTTTCCTGTTCTTTGTCATCTCTGAAGCACTCTCCTTCCGCATGGACCACAGGAGGAAAAGAGCCGCAAATGCACCCCTGAGGCAGTCCTCAGCAGCCCTCAGTTGTGGGGCAATCGGCACCACTGTTCCCATGCTGACGCAGTATAGAACCACAGGCATCGTAGTCAGGTGAGCCTGATGTCTGCACCATGGCAGTCACTTTGGCCCTTTTCCCATGTGAAACTTATGAGGTTACCCACAAGGAAGGCTAAATCTCAGGGGTGGCATTTAACGGGAACTGAAACTAGGATTATATCCAAATATTTTTAGGAATAACCTAATTTTTGTTTTGTTTTGGGTGTTTTTTTGTTTTTCCTGCCTTTTTAAGCCTGAATTTGAGGGCTGTATCTTTGGGAAAAATCCTTCTTGGAAAATATAAAGCTGTTGGATGATATGTAAAATATCTAAGCATTCTATTTTAAATCAGTCTCTTGTTTCTGTGATAGAACTGGAAATCACTAGCTTGTTTTGACACTCCCTAGATGACCATCATTTTAAAAGCATTCTGTTTGCTATTAAGAAAAGATATATTTTTATTAACCAAGACATTTTCGATGATAGGCAAATTGTTTTCTGAATGAAGAGGCTATTATCACTTATAGATTAGTTATGGATAACTCTTACAAGAAAGAGTTTCTAAAATTAGAAACTTACCAAATTTTCTGTATAAGTGAAATTTGAATATTTTAAGGAACATTCTAGTGAACTTCTTGAACTTAAGTCCTATTCTTCCTAACATTAATGATTATATTACTTAATTCTTTTAAAATATTATTTGAGAATTGCTAGAATATGCTAAGTAGATCTTCCATTACTGAGTTTCATCTAGATTATACTTTATGTTAAATTTTTAGTGATTTTGGCTGAATTGCATGTAATAAAATCTTAGAATGTCAGATGAACTACTTTTAAATTTGAGAGATTATTTAATTGGTAGAAAGCATTTTTGAAGGAAAAAACTATAATTGGTTTCACAAATTAAAACATGGAAGAAATTATTACCCTCTGGTCTTGCTAAATAATTATTGCTAGAAACGAATTAGGATTTCCTGTTTGTATTTAAGATGAGAAATATCTGGAAACAGATAAACAAGAAAAGAATTTACTCTTATACTACTTGTAAACTAATCTTTTTATAATGACTATATCCGTACTAAAAGTAAGACAACTCTTTATAGTTCACATGTTTATTTTACATATGTGATTAAATGTAGCAATAAATGTACTATAAATAGGTTGACTAAATGATTAATGTTTCTTAAGTTTCAAATATAATCTAAGAGAAAATTCTTAATATCATTGGAAGGGTTTAGGAGTAATAACAGACTTCAGATTTATTATAATAGGTATCTGAATGAGTTACTTTATGCCTAGGCTTAAATATTTTAGTAAGGAAATGAACATGTTTCAGAAATAAAACTTTGACTTCTAAATAGAAGGTTAGCAAATTGAGAAATAAGTTCAAATAAGGTCTTTATTCTTTCTTCTGCCTTAAAATTATTTAATTGAAGGCATTTTCATCCTGGATACATATTACTATGAGCTCTTAGTAATTGGATTTGAAGAGTTAGAATTCTGAAATGACCCATCTTGCCCCCTCACAGAATTTTAGGATTGTATGTAAAGGTTATATAGTCCAACCCAATCTGATGTCTGAAACTTGAGATTTATTAAAACAAACAACCTTCTTCAAAGTATTGGATATAAACTTGTGTTCAGAATAACATTTTAAACTATTTTATCTTTCAAGTATTGAGTTTTCTTTTCCTTTTTTCATTTAATATTAGACTTGGTGATTTGAGTTCTCATTATTTTAGTGTGCTGTCATATTTGAAATAGGGCAACAATATATGTTTCTAATTCTGATAAAATGTATAATTTTGATAGATCTAAACCATAGGAAGTATATAATTTTATCTTCTATTGTATCTTAATCTTTATCAAATTGATGCATGCTTCATAATGACAGGTTCTCTGTAAAGTAAATTGAGTTACTTATTCCCCTAGTTGATCTAGTTATTCTTTTTTTTTTAAGATTAAAAAGTATAGTTTATTTAGAAAGTAAATTGGAGAGAGAGAGAAAGAGGAGATTCACCTCCCCAAGGTAGGGGAAGGGGCCAAAGCTTAAGAAAACACGACCTGACCATAACTCAGAGAATAAGTACATGGTCAAATCACAGCTTAGGAAGGAAATAGCCTCTTTTTAAAAGTCTAGTGGTTTGTAGCTGGACTCGGTGGCTCAGCCTGTAATCCCGCGCCTTTGGGAGGCTGAGGTGAGTGGATTGCCTGAACCTGCAGGTTCGAGACCCGCCTGGGCAACTTGGCGAGACCTCATCTCTACAATAAATCAAAAATTAGCCGGGTGTGGTAGCGGGCACCTGTAGTTCCAGCTACTTGGAAGGCTGAGGCGGAAGGATCGCCAGAGCCCAGCAGGTCGAGGCTGCGGTGGCCGGGAGCGGCCACTGCACTCCAGTCTGGGTGACAGAGTGAGACTCCAACTCAAAAAAAAAACAAAACAAAAATAAAAGTCTAGTGGTTTTTATTACCTTGCTGTGTATAAGCTCTTATTAGTTGTACAAGAACTCAGAGGTAATGGTCAGGAGAATCTGGGCTGGAAGAGAGGGCCTAATAGCGAAGTCCTTAACAACAAACACATATGCATACACTCTAAAGCTATGAATGACTTTTCTTAATCTTTGTTGAGGGGAAAAAAGTTAAAGACGTGAACTACATTAAGATTTGAATACCTAGCTAAGTGAGCTGTTAAGTGATTTTATCATTCCCTTCATGTTTGACTACAGTGCAGGGAAATTAACTGTGTCTGTTTGTGTTATCTAGCATATTTTTATGTGTTACAAACTTAGAGACTGAAAAAAAAATCAATCTAGGATGGTACAAAGAAGAGCTTTATGGTGATGAAATAATTATGTCTTGATTGTGGTAGTGGTTACATGAATCTCTGCATGATAAAATCACATAGAACTGTACACACACATTGTACCTATGTCAGTTTCTTGGTTTTGATATTACACTATAGCTATAACCTTTGGGGAAAACTAAGGGAAGGGTATATAGGACCTCTGTTGTTTTGTGACAACTTTTGTATCTATAATGATTCCAAAATAAAAGTTTAAAAAAAACAAAAACAACTTAAGATTATTTAGCTGTTCCTGTGTAGTATTTGACAGTACACTCTTTCAAAAGCAAAAGTATTAATAAGCTGTAACCATGGTATCTTGCTTTTTAATTTAATCTAATCATATTCTGTCCACAACCATCAGGTTTTTATAGAGTGATTAACCACCAGGTTTGTCTGAGGCTAAACAGGTTCCCAAAGCAGTGCTTTCAGTGGAAAAACTGGAATAGTCTCTGACAAACTGGGATAAGTTGGTCACCCTATTTATGGAAGACATTAACTGGAGAGAGGCAGCCTATGGGCTGTTACTGATAAAGAGGCGGCTTAAATATTCGTGGTTCCATACAGCTCTCTCTGAGACTTGACTTAAAATCTTTGTCTACTGATGCTGCTGGGAATATCTCTTGAAGCTTGTTATCTGCCTTTTTATATATGTTTCTCAACCTAAAAAGTCCTATAATCTCTTATATGTTTTCATCTCATCATGTGTTCCATTACAGTTCTGCCATTCTTCCCTTAGTTAATCGTATGAGTTTTCACATATTCTTGTGGTGCAAGATATTACTTAATTTACATTAAGGAAACTACTAACAGCTTTATAAAATGTGTGATCCTTTGATTCTTAAAAAATAATAACCAAGTTTATATTATTTATGAGTTTATTTTTCTTATTGGTGGGTAGAATACAGTTCTCAAATATATCATCATTAAAGCATGACCTTTTAGTCATACAAATTAATGTGAAATGTTATTTTTTTCTATTTCTTGCCCTCCACATTGTGTACTTTTATTCTTCTTAGAATTCTTCTCTTAAAGTCTCAGATACTTAATGTACGTCTGTGTGTAGTGTGTTTTCTAGTTATCATGATAATTATTAAAGGATTGTGGACAGTTACTAATATGTTCTCTGCACAGTGACTTAACTAGACCCCCAGGACAAAGGGAACATGAACTAAGAAAAGCTTGATCTGTGTTGGTGTACTGAATCATTGATTTTTCTATATGATTTTAGAGAAGCTAAAGTAGGAACAAAGAAGGAAATTATGTAGAAAGGTAGAAATGCATGTAGGGGAGATAATAAAAGTATGGAATTCTTTTGTCAGGGAAGGGGGTAAGTGTTCTCTATTCGGAGGAGGAGCCTAGTTCTTAACCTCTTGTGGCCTTGAAAATTGGATGAAAGCTTTGAGGAAGGTTTTTGCTTTTAGAGACAGAGTCTCACTGTATTGTTCAGGCTGGTCCTAAACAATACTCCCACCTCATCATCCCAAAGCACTGGGATTACAGGCATGAACCACAGCATCCAGCTGAAGAAGTTATTATGCCTGTTTATACATATACTGCAGATTCAGAACTTTTGCTGAAGTGGATTGTATTATACATTAGTAGGAGCTTGAGTAAGAGAAATTCATTATACTGTGTTTCCATAACGGTTTACTATTGAGAATGTACTTTAAAATGTTATTTAATCCCTTAACGATATTAAGAAATTGGCTGTATAGATTTCTTTATTCCTAGCTTATATTAATTAAGGCTCTAGGAAATTAAAAGTCCTTTTCAAGGTTACATACCTAGTAAGTTTTATCTCTTGAGTTTGCATATACTGTGCTTACTGAATGTCTGCTATGTGTTAGGTCCTTTGCCAGGCAGGGGGATAGAGATGGCAAGGCTTGCCTTCAGAGATCCCAGAATTGGGCAAAGCAGTCTGATTTGTAAACATTAGTGTGCTTCTATTTATTTAGTCTTTATTAAGAGCTCTATTTAACTCTTCCATGCTCGCTTTTAGGAAACATCGAGGGGAAATATTTTATTAAAATTGAAATATCAACATGTACTAATTTCTAGGTTTAAAAATTAACTGGGCAGCAAGACCTCATCTCTACAATAAATCAAAAAATCAGCCGGGCATGGTAGCGCATGCCTGTAATTCCAGCTACTTGGAAGGCTGAGGCAGAAGGATCGCTGGAGCCCAGCAGGTCAAGGCTGCGGTGGCCAGAAGCGGCCACTGCATTCCAGTCTGGGCGACAGAGTGAGACTCCACCTCAAAAAAAAAAAAAAAAAAATTAACCTGATATTTTGACTTACTATATAGAACTTGAGTATCATCAGAAAACATGATTGATAGGGAGTGGGGGTGGTTTATAGGAAGAGAAACTTTGTGTTGAATGCCGAGAACTTGAAGTCCTTTACATTGTTAAGCATGGGAGAGGGCAGTTAAAGTGAAGTTGTAACTGTTTAAATTATTTTTTTGGACTTTTTATGATTTTCTTGCAAAAGATAGACATTATTAACATAAATGTAAGGGATAATTTTGTGGTTTTGTTTTTAAGCATTTTTTTGAGATAACCGATGATCAATTTGACTTCCACACATACTGCATGAGAAAGATGACCCTTCGTGCCTATGTTGACCTTTTGAGATTGGAAGATATACTCAGAAGACATGCCTTTTATTTCAAGGCTGCTAGATCAGCAATTGAAATATACTTGAAATTGTATGATAATCCCTTAACCAATGAAAGCAAACAGCAAGAAATAAATTCAGGTAACTGAATTCAGGAACTTTCTTAAGATTGGAAAAGAACACTAAACTTCAGAACGTCGTTAGCATAAACAGTACATAGAAAAATATATCATCAGATGGATTTGAAGACAAATGTTAGATAACTGATCAACCAAAAAACAAACAAAAAAGTTAAGAGGAGACTTGAAAAAAGTAGGATGATGTTTCTCTAGATTACCCTAATAGGATGACTTGTAATTTTTCTAATTTTCAACTTTAGAAAGACCAGTTTAGGAAAAAAATAGAAATGTCTGTGAGCAAGTTTCTTTTTTTCTTAAATTGAAAATAAACTGAAAATAGTTTGGACCACTTAGGAAAAAATATTTAATCTTAAAACTTCTAGTACCTACTTTATTGAAAATAACTATGTTGGCTGGGCATGGTAGCTCACACCTGTAATCCCAGCACTTTGGGAGACAGAAGTGAGAGGATTGCCCTGAGCCCAGGGATTTGAGACCAGCCTGGGCAACTTGACGATACCTCATCTCTACAATAAATCAAAAAGTTAGCCAGGTATGGTGGCATGTGCCTGTATTTCTAGCTACTTGTAAAGGCAGAAGGATTGCCTGAGCCCCGCAGGTCAAGGCTCTGGTGGCCATGAGCATGCCACTGCACTCCAGCCTAGGTGACAAGAGTGGAACTCTCACTCAAAAAAAGAATAAAGTAAACAATATTGGCTGGCCATGGTGGCTCGTGCCTGTAATCCCAGCATTTTGAGAGTCTGGGATGAAAGGATTGCTTGAGCCCAGGAGTTCGAGACCAGCTTGTGCAACATAAGGAGACCTTATCTCTACAAAAGATAAATAGATAAAATAAATGAGCCGGGCATGGGAGCATGTGCCTATCTGTAGTCCCAGTTACGCAGGAGGCTAAAGTGGAAGAATCACCTGAGCCCAGGAGGTTGAGATGACTGCATTTAGCTGTGATTGTATTACTTCATTGCAGTCTGGGTGATAGAGTGAGACCCTGGCTCAAAAAAGAAAATAAAATACTGTAACTGAGAATATCTGTATAGCTTTTTATTCATTAGAGTGTTACTGTCTAGGAATATTTGAGAAATAGCATGGAGACACATTTCAAGCTTTCATTTCTAATATTTGTATAGTGTTTAGAGATCATAGGTGATTATATGCACTATCTCATTTTTCATAATATTCCAAGAGTAGGCTCGTTGGTAATACCAGCCCCATTCTATACAATTTGGAATTTGACACAGAGAGAGACTAAGTGATTTGCCTAGTTTTGTATCGTGTAGGAGGCAGAACTGGCCTGAGATTCATTTATTTTAGTTAATACAGTTTTTACTTGTTGCCCTTTGTGTGTCAGGTTTTGTGCTAGTCTCTGGGAATAAACTTTTAGCAAACTTTTATGTGGTTGCCTCTGCTTCCCCTCCCCTCCCCAGCCAAAAAAAGTGTCCTCTGTGAGTTCTACACCTGTGGATTCAACCAACCACAGATTTAAAATTTATATATATATTTGGAGTCTCACTCTGTCACCCAGGCTGGAGTGCAGTGGCATGCTCACAGCCTTCCCAGTATCGACCTGCTGGACTCAGGCGATCCTTTCCCCTCAGCCTTCCAAGTAGCTGGAACTACAGGTGCTCACTACCATGCCTGACTAATTTTTTGATTTATTATAGAGATGATGTCTTGCCAAGTTGCCCAGCTGTTCTCAAACCTGTGGGCTCAGACAGTCGTCTCACCTCAGCCTCCCAAAATGCTTATTGTGTAAAATTGTGTCTATACTAAACATGTATGGACTTTTTGCCTTGTCATTATGTCCTAAGCACAGTATAACAACTATTTACATAGCGTTTGCATTGCATTAGGCATACCTATGGACTCTAATATGATTTGAGAAAAAATGAAATTATTATATGACAAAGCAAAAGAAAGGTGAAAGATCTAAAACTGATCTCAAGTATGCAGAAGGATGTGCATAGGTTGTATACCAAGTACTCCCAGGATATCATTTTATATCATGGGTTTGAGCATCCTCAGACTTTAGTATCTGTGGGGGAGGTCCTGAACCAGTCCCTCACTGATCTCAGGGGATGATTATACTAATAATACGTATTACAGAATAATATGAGGAAAAATGCAAACATTGGCTCAGAATTTCTGTTCCTTTGGATATTTATAGAAAACCTGTCAGCCAAAGAATTGAAGAAAATCCTTAGCAAGCAGAGAAGAGCTCAGAAAAAGGCTAAATTAGAAGAAGAAAGAAAGCATGCTGAAAGGGAACGACAACAAAAAAATCAAAAGAAAAAAAGAGATGAAGAAGAAGAAGAAGCCAGTGGTCTTAAAGAAGAACTTACACCTGAAAAATTAGAAAGGGTGAGATTAATTCACTGTCTTTGTTATATGGTAAAATTTATGGTGTTTGTTTTTGTTCTGGCCATTAACATGATTTATTTAAATCTCAGAAGCCATTTGCAGTATTCCTAGGTTATTATGATAGGTATTAATTATCTTTGAGTGACAGTATACAAATTTTGGCTAATGCAAATTATACATAAAATTATAGCTGCATTAGGCAGAGTAATGGCCCTCCAAAGGTGTCTGTATTCTAATCCCCAGAACCTTGTGAATACATGACCTTATGTGGCAAAGGGGAATTAAAGTAGCAGATGGGATGTAAGGTTGTGGTTAGTTGACCTCAAGATGGGGAGATTAGCCTGGATTGTCTGTATGGCCTGGACATAATCAGAAGAAGCCTTTAAAGTAGAGGAGGATGGCAGAAGAGGTCAGGGTGCACAGTGTCAGAAGGACTCAACCTACCGTTGCTAAGAAGATTGGTGGGGGGGGGTCACAAGCCAAGGAATACGAACCATCTTTAGAAACTGAAAAAGGCATTGGATGGATTCTCCCCTAGAGCTTCCAAAAGGGAATGAAGCCTAATGAGAAATGTCATATTGGACTTCTAACCCACCGAACTGAAGATAGTAAGTTTATGTTGTTTTAAGCCACTGTATATTTGGTAATTTGTTATAGTAGCAGTACAATCGTCCATTAAATATGAAATCAATTTACTTTATATGTGTTACTAGGTATGTCTTAGCTACAAGCACATTTACATGCTTAGCACTTCATCTCCTGGATTTTTCTCAAAGTGTTAATAGTTATTTTGGGACCAGATTTAGGGAAATATTGAGCTTTCTGGCTTATTCACTATAATCTAGTATAGCTGACATTTGAACAACACAAATTTGAATGAACTGCGAGGGTCCACTTATACTTGGATTTTTTTTGCTGGTAATTATACTGGAAACGTTTTTGGAGATTTGTAACAATTTGAGAAAAGCCACATATGAACCAATTAAGAAAAAAGTATGTAATGAATGCATAAAGTATGTGTAGATAATAGTCTATTTTACCATTTACTACCCTAACATATACGCGCATCTATTATAAAAATTTAAAATTTGTTAAAACTCACGTACACAGATCATACACGGCACCATTCACAGTTTAAGGGAATATAAATAAACGATTAAATCAAAACTACATAAAACTAACTGTAGTACATACTGTACTATTGTAATAATTTCATAACCACCTCCTGTTGCTATTACTGTGAGCTCAACTAGTGCAAGTATCCCCTTAACACACTGTATGATGCTAATCACCTCTGTGTGAACAGTTGGTCTTTCCAGTAAATCTATCACAGTAAAAAGGGAATGCATACAAAGTGCCACTGGTAGTGCTGGAAGTGCTCTCAAGAAGCAAAGAAAAGCTATGCCATTACAAGAAAAAGTTGAATTGCTTGATATGTATCATAGATTGGGATCTGCAGCTGTGGTTGCCTGTGCCATTTCAAAATAAGCAAATCCAGTATTAGGACCATTTTTTTTAAAAAAAGAAAATATTTTTGAAGCTGTTGCTGCGGCTGTACCAGCAGGTACAAAATTGCCTTGCACTTTTGGTGAAATACCTTTTCATCTCATATTGAAAATGCAGCTCTTTTGTGGGTGCAGGATTATTATAAAAATGGCATACCTATAGACTAATACAATTATAGAAAAAATGAAGTCATTATATGACGACTTAAAGCAAAAAGAAAGCGAAGGATCTAAAGCTGAAGAATTTAATGCCAGCAAAGGATGGTTTGATAATTTTACAAAGAAGTTGACTTGGGCCGGGCTCGGTGGCTCAGCCTGTAGTCACGCGCTTTGGGAGGCCGAGGCGAGTGAATTGCCTGAGCCTGTGGGTTCGAGATCCGCCTGGGCAACTTGGCGAGACCTCATCTCTGCAATAAAAATCAAAAAAATTAGCTGGGTGTGGTAGCGCGCGCCTGTAGATCCAGCTACTTGGAAGGCTGAGGCGGAAGGATCGCTGGAGCCCAGCAGGTCGAGGCTGTGGTGGCCAGGAGCGGCCACTGCACTCCGGTCTGGGCGACTGAGTGAGACTCCAACTCAAAAAAAAAAACAACAACAAGAAGTTGACTTTTAAAATGTCCGGATAACAGAAGAATTAGCTTCCGCTGACCAAAAGGGAACAGATGAGTTGCCTGATACAATTAAGGAAATCATTAAGGAGAAAGGGTAGCTACCTGTATAGGTTTTTAATGCAGACAAAATGCTCTATTCTGGGGGGGAAATGCTACAAGGGGCATTTATTAGTAAGGAGGAAAAGTGAGCACTGCAATTTAAGGCAGGAAGAGATAGGCTAACACTACTGTTTTGTGCAAGTGTGATCAGGTTTATGATCAGTACTTCTCTTATCTGTAAAGTGCTAACCCCCAAGCCTTGAAGAAAAAAGATAAACACCAGTGGCTAATTTTTTTTTTTGAGGAGTTTCACTCTGTTGCTTAGGCTGGAGTGCAGTGGCACGCTTGGCGGCCACCGCATCCTCAACCTGCTGGGCTTAGGTGATCCTCCCACCTCAGCCTTACAAGTAGCTGGAACCATAGGCATGCACCACCACACCTGGCTAATTTTTTTATTTATTGTAAAGATGAGGTCTCACCAGGTTGCCCAGGCTGGTCTCAAACCTCTCGATTCAGCCAGTTGTCTCACCTCTGCCTCCCAAAGTGCTGGATTACAGGTATGAGCCACCACACTCAGCCCATTCTTTTGGTTGTCCAACAAGAAAGCCTGGGCCAGAACTCTCTTTTTCTGGATTGGTTCCATTGATACTTTGTCCCTGAAGTCAGGAAGTACCTTGCCAATGAGGGACTGCTTTTAAAAATTCTTTTGATAGTAGACAGTGCCCCAGCCACACAGAACCTTGTGAGTTCAAAGATATTGAAGTGGTCTACTTGACTGCAGCCACAGCATTGCTAGATCAGGGGATTATAAGGACCTTTAAGTCTCATTATACCTCTATGGAAAGGATTACCAATGCTCTGGGAGAGAACTTGATAGAACATGAGAGTTTGGAAGGATTACACCATTGAAGATGTCATCAGTGTTACAGAAAAAACTTTGAAAACTATCAAAGCTATAAATTCCTTTTGGAGAAAACCATCCAGGTGATGTGCGTTGTGCATGACTTCACAGAATTTACGACAGATTGAGAAAATCATGAAGAGATAATAGATACGGGAAAAAAAAGGTGGGGGATGAACGGGTTTCAAGATGTGTATCATGGAGAGATTCAAGAGCTAATAGACACTATACCAGAGGAATTAACAGAGGACGACTTGATGGAGATGAGTGCTTTCGAGCCAGTGCCAGATGATAAGAAAGAAGATGTAGAATGAGCAGTACCAGAAAACAAATTGATATTAGATACTCTGGCAGAAGGGCCCCAATTATTCAAGACTGCTTTGACTTCTTTTATGACATGGACCCTTGTATGATATGGACACTGAAATTAAAGCAAATGGTAGAAGAAGGATGGATTGGTGCCATACAGAAACATTTTTAGAGAAATGAAAAAAGCAAAAAGTTGGACAACTATAATTCTGTAAAGTTATGCTGAATGTGCCTGCCTTTCCTCTTCTTCCCATTGCCTCCACCTCTTCTGCCTCAGTATTTTAAATTTTGTTACTTCTTTTCACTGTGTGGTGACTGTTATATTTGTTTCCTTATTTCTGGTGTTTGTAGTATATAAGGGACTCTCAGTATATTGTATATATTTCCTGAAGTCTGTAGTATAACTTTTTTTTAATTTGTGTAAAATTGATTTTATAAATCAAGAAAAACAATAGAGCTTTTTCTGTTTTTTGGATTATTGACTATATATACAGTCAATAGTTTTTAAATACTTTTTTACTTATTTAGCTTTAAGAAAACTGCCTAAATTAAATATATATTAGTATAAAATTTTAGGGGGAATTAGACTTGTGTAGCTGTTTTTTAAATATAATAATTTTCCTTTCTGTTTCAAAATAGGTAGAAAATCCATTAGAAGAAGCCATCAAGTTCCTTATACCTCTTAAGAACCTTGTTGCTGATAACATTGACACTCATCTGTTAGCATTTGAAATATATTTTAGGAAAGGTAATAGTTTGAGATCAGTTTTTAATCCTTAATTTGTGACCATATTCATTCAGTTTAATCTTCGTCAGTTAGATCTGTTTTTGTTTCTTAGGTTTTCATTTCAACCTTCTGCAAAGGCTCTTAATCCTCTTTTCCTTTGCTGCTCAAAACTTTGCTGGGTAATAAATTAGAAAAGTACTATCAAATCCAGTGAACAACCATACAAATTACCTACCTAAAGCAGTTTTAAATATTTTAAAGGAAAAACTGTCTTTGACAACCAAAATCAGCTTTGAATTTTGCTTATGAGTGTTATTAAAAAGATAACATTTTGTCCCTGAACCTAAGTGATGCAATAATAAAGTGAAGAAAATAACACATAGATATTGATGATATTATTTTCATGTGTTTTTCTGATGCAGGAAAGTTTCTGTTAATGCTGCAGTCTGTTAAACGAGCTTTTGCCATCAACAGTAGTAATCCATGGCTACATGAATGTTTAATTAGATTTTCTAAATCTGGTAAGTATCAAAAAGGTGTTTATGGAGAAGCAAATATGAGCTGTCTTCCATTAAGCTGGATGTTAAAGAGGTTTGTGACAATGTAAAGCAAAAAAGAAAAAAGGCTGTAGTATTTGAATGAAGATGTAAAATAAACAGTAGCCAAGACATGCTAGAAATCACTGCATTTTTAGGCTAGAATATATTTATATTCCAAAGAAGCAGTAATATCATTACTATGCTAAATATATGAAGCTTAGTAATAAAGGGTTTTCGGTAGATTTATTTCAAAGGACAGATAAAAAAAAAAAAATCCAAATGTTTTTGCTTTTACAGTGTCTAATCATAGTAATCTTCCAGACATCGTGAGCAAAGTTCTGTCTCAAGAAATGCAGAAAATATTTGTCAACAAGGATTTGGAATGTTTTAATGATGATTTTCTGAAACAAAATGCTACCTCTCTTCAGCATCTACTGTCAGGTTTGTATTTGGCTCCTAGGATTAAAATGTTTATGAAAGAGAAAAATTGAACAAAGCAGAGAATATTTTGATTCCCCTCAAAACAAATGAACAGTCCTTACTGTGTGTAAGTATGGGGAAAGAAAATGGGAGCAGATTTACAATATGTCCGATAATAGGGGAAGCAGTGATAGGTTCCTAGGATGGAATACTTGGTAATCATTTAAAGTGATGTTTATTCAAAGAGTTTTTAATAACAGCAAATAATTTTATAATATGTCTGCAGAATTGAACATATAGTATAATTTCAATATGCATAGAAAAAGACTGAAAAGTGTGTACTAAAGCTTTGATGTTACCTTTGGGTGTTGTAGTTATGAATCATTTATTTTTTCTTAAAATGTACAGGAGAAATGTAAACTGGGTTTTATTTTTAAAATAGTTCTTAGACTGGGTGAAGTGGCTGAAGCCTGTAATCCCAGCACTTTGGGAGGTAGAGGTGAGAGAGTTGCCTGAGTCCAGGGGTTTAAGACCAGCTTAGGCAACTTGGTGAGACCTTATCTCTACAATAAATAAAAAAATTAGCTGAGTGTGGTGATGCTGGTATGTGGTTCCAGCTACTTGGAGGGCTGAGGCAAAAGGATTACCTGAGCCCAACAGTTCGAGGCTATGGTAACCATGAGCATGCCTTGCACTCCAGAGTGAGACTCCAATAAAAAAAAAAAGTTCTTAAAAAATTACTTTTTCTTTTTGAATATGTGAACATTTTCCTTTTGTTTCCCCCACCGCATATGTGGTGACAGTAAGTTGTTCTTTAGATGCTTATTTTAGATACCATCTTTGTTCATGGGCTCGACTGAAATACTGATTGATGCCACAGAGTAACCCATATTTGTTTTTAATTGTACCATTTCTAAGAGGAGGAAGTTGTTAAATCTAATAAATGTCTAATAACCACCTCTTTGTGAAGGAAAAAGCTCTGATTTGTAGTGTGTTTCATAATATAAAGACTGTCATTGTGGTCCAAGCTATACTGAATAGGAAGTTGGGAAGAGATGTCACAATTGACTCCTGAGAGCTGGTGGGAGGCAGCTTCAGCACACCACTGACTAAACACTTGAAACTGTATTTTAAGTCACTGGTCAGTATACAGTTTGGGGCTGTATGCAGTGGCTCACACCTGTAATTCCAGCACCATGGGAGACTGAGGCTAGAGGATTGCTTGAACCCAGGAGTTTGAGACTGGCCTGGGGGATGTAGTGATAACCAGGCATGGTGGCATGCACCCTGTATACTCAAGAGGCTGAGGCAGCAGGATCGCTTGAGCTCAGGAGTTCAAAACTGCAGTGGGTCAAGATCACGCCACTGCACTCCAGCTTGGGCAACAGAGCACCTCATGAATTGTTTCTTTAAAAGAAAAATCAGGTAAAATATAAGGCATAAGAGTTTATCATTCTGAAATTCCTTGGCATTTCAGGTGCTAAAATGATGTATTTTCTGGACAAGTCAAGGCAAGAGAAAGCAATTGCTGTAGCTACTAGACTGGATGAAACTATAAAAGATAAAAATGTAAAGGTAAGATTTTTCACAGACTGACTTATGGATCCAGAGTGATCTAACAAAACGTGTCTTTACAGCATAGTTCCTCTGTGACCTTCAGAGTTATGTTTGGATATAAATCTCAGCTCCACCATTTATGAGCTGCATAACTTTAGGCAACTTAGTGTCTTTCTCATTTTAAAAATGAAAATATTACCATCTCAATAAAGTGTGAAGTGCTTAGTGCCTGGCATATAGTAAACATTCAGTAAATATGAGCTGTTGTTATTAATAAAGGACACTTATTTTTAGTGATCACAGTTTTATTTATTTTTTGAAGGTATTAATGGGATACAGGTGCAGTTTTGCTCCTTTAATGTAGTGAAATTTGAGTCTCTGTCGTCTGTCATTCCATATTCTTCTTCCATGTGTACACATTGTTTAGCTCCCAGTTATAAATGAGAACATGCAGGGTTGATTTTCTTTATCTGAGTTATTTCACTTAAGATAATGACTTCCAAAATTAGCTAGGCATGGTGGCTCATGTCTGTAGTCCTAGCTACTTGGGAGGCTGAGTCAGGAGGATCACTTGAGCCCAGTTTGAGGCTGCAGTGAGCTATGATCGTACCACTGCACTCCAACCTGGGTTACAGAGTGAGACTCTGTTGCTATGATAATGCAGTTCCATTCTTGTTGCTGCAAAATACATGATTTCATTTTTTTTTAATGACTGGATAGTATTCAGTTGTGTATATAACATTTTCTTTATCCAGTTCTCTGTTGATCACAGCTTTAGAGGTTCTGTTTGCCAGGTATTCAAATTTTACTGCTTTTTTAAAGAATTTATGGAGTTGATTTTTATGTTCCTTTTTTGAGATATCAAGAAGTTATTTTAGCCTGAGGCAGCTTTCTTTTGGTTTAACAAATTGAATCTTTTGATTAAAGTGGTAATTAACTCACCTTATTTCTTAATAATATGTATTTCTCTTTCTTTCACTAGACTTTAATAAAGGTTTCTGAGGCACTGCTAGACGGCAGCTTTGGGAACTGTAGTTCCCAATATGAGCAATACAGGATGGCCTGTCATAACCTGCTTCCTTTTACATCTGCTTTCCTGCCTGCTGTGAATGAAGTCAACAGTCCTAGTGTGGCACTGAACCATACAGCCAACTATGATGTCTTGGCAAATGAAATTTGAAATCACATAGAAAGCTGACTCCAGTAGACTCAAAGCCGAATTCAGATCAGGGTTTCTTTTCTAGAATGTATTTTAATATAGGTGTAAAATGAAATACTTGGTTGGAATTATTAAATGGCATATTCTTTATGTTTATTTTATTCTTTATCTGATTCTGCCAATTTATATAAACATATTAAAATTACCTGTGTATACTTGTACAGTTTTTCTTAAATTCCCAAATTATCAGCATTGTAGGAGCTGTTGTTGCTTTTATATCATAATTATGATAATTTCTTATTAAGCTAATTTGCATACAGCCCCACTATATTATTTACTTTAGAAGATCTTGACTTCAGGATATATGTTTGGATCCGTTTTCTTGTTCGTTCATTTTAGTATTCGCTTGCTTTTTTTTTTTGAATTGGGGTCTCACTCTGTTGTCTAGGCTGGAGTGCAGTGGCATGCTTACAGCTACCCTAGCTTTTGATCTACTGGGTTCCCGCGATCCTTCTGCCTCAGCCATCCAAGTAGTCGGTACTACAGGCACACGCTACAACATGCAGCTAATTCTTTTTTTATTGGAGAGACAAGGTCTCGCCAAGTTACCTGGGCTGGTCTCGAACCCACGGACTCAGGCAGTCCACTCATCTTGGCCTCCCAAAGTACTGGGATTACAGGCTGAACCACCGAGCCTGGTCCACTTACTTTTTAACTAAAGCACATCAGTTTTAAAGTGTGGACTATGTGTTGAAAACAGTATAGAATTTCTCTTGGCAGATATTAGAAGTTTATTTTGAAATTTAATTAGCCCTGGTTTTTAAACCTATTTTTTATTATTTATATTTCCTGTGTAATATCCATGAAAATGATACTTTCTAGTTGAATAAGAGTATTCTAATTTTGTGGCGATGACTCAGAATGTGAAGATTGGTTTGCCTCTCAGTCATGGAATTTCACTATATATTTGTTGTATATCTCTGTATCAGTCTTAAAGACCCACAGACAGAATTGTGCTTTCTTAACTAAGTTACTTTGTTAACAAGTGGCTTATACTGAGATGTACTTTAAGGGATCATAATAGGTAGGGAAGAATAGAAATTGAAATGGAACGTTATTTCTCTTACAGCCCCATGCATTAACTATTAAATGCATTTTTATATCTCAGCAGAATGAAAATTTAAACAATCATTAGTTTAACTATTAAAACATAGTATTATTGGACAATATTTTTGGGGCGGTGGGTAGCTTTTTGTTCTATCTTGTACAGAAAACGGTAATGGAATCTCTCAATATGTTCAGAACCTTGTAAATATGTCTGTTACATTAATGCTTCCTTTAAAGACAATTATAAATTCTGAAAGGGAGTTTTTATTTACACAAACAAGTCTAACTAAAATGGTTTTTCTTCATTCTGATCTATTTAGATTCATAATTGTTCAGAGAGGAAAAAACTCACTAAAATAATGCCAACCTAGATAATGCTGTAATAAATTATTTTGTACACCATTGCTTATTTATGTTTTGTTATTTGTTTCACATGATCAGTATTTTTTGCAAAATGTTCTTTCTTTGAGGGAGTAGAAATGTAATCACCTTAATTTTTTTCAAGTTTTATAAAAAAATGTAATTCTCAATAACCACATACCAAGTATATTCTTGTACTGCAGTAGCTTGTCTTTTTAGTGTTTTAATAATTAGAATAACAATCAATCACTGACTTAGAATGACTTGAATTAAGATTTTTCACTTTTTTTTTTTTTTTGAGTTGGAGCCTCACTTTGTCGCCCAGACTGGAGTGCAGTGGCCGCTCCCAGCCACCGCAGCCTCGACCTGCTGGGCTCCGGCGATCCTTCCGCCTCAGCCTTCCAAGTAGCTGGAATTATAGGCATGCGCTACCACGCCCGGTTGATTTTTTGATTTATTGTAGAGATGAATTCTCACTGCCCAGGCGAGTCTCGAACCTGCGGGCTCAGGCAATCCACTCACCTCAGCCTCCCAAGGATTTTTCACTTTTACCGTGGTGCAAAAGTGGTGCACATTCAGTGTAAACTGTATTTTGGGTTTTGAATTTTAATCTTTTCCTAGGCTAGTGTTCACTTTTACCACCTGCAAAAGTGATGCACATTCAGTATAAACTGTATTTCGGGTTTTGAATTTTAATCGTTTCCTAGGCTAGTGTTCACTTTTACCATCTGCAAAAGTGATGCACATTCAGTATTAACTGTATTTCGGGTTTTGAATTTTAATCTTTTCCTAGGCTAGTGATATAGTACTCCTACATGAGATATGTTCATCCATGTTGTAAATGGCAGGATTTCCTCCTTTTTTCCAACTGAATGATATTTCATTTGTGTGTGTGTATATCTCACATTCTGTTGGACACCGGGTTGTTTTCATATATTTTTATTTTATTTTTTTCCTGTTGACCTGTATAGAGAAGTATGTTTCCATATCTTTACTATTGCAGTGTTCCTTTTTCAGTTTTTTTTTTTTTTTTTTTTTTAGTTGGAGTCTCACTCTGTCGCCCAGACTGGAGTGCAGTGGCTGCTCCTGGCCACCGCTTTTTCAGTTTCTTAATAGACAATAGAATAAAAACATTTGGACTGTTAAATCTACACCCTTACTCCTCTAGCCCCCACCCTTTCCTAATCCATCAGGAATCTAGATTGATTGATGCTCCTGGCAGACCTGTGGCAATCTCTAGTCACCAATCCAGGCATGAACCCCTCTAGCTTTTTGGGCTCTCATCCTGTCATCCCCGTCTTCTGCTTTCTCTTCCTTAGCCCAGTTTACCCTCTGGAAATATCCCACTTCATAATTACCACAGTCCTACATATCTTCAATCTCTAACCTCATCATTCTCTTTATCTTTGGATCTTATCTAAAAATCTTAACATCTCTACCTATTATGCAACCCTCTCAAGTGCAGGCTCTTTATTCTCTAGTAGACTGTTTCTTCTTTTTTTTTTTTTTTTTTTTGAGTTGGAGTCTCACTCCATTGCCCAGGCTGGAGTGCGGTGGCATGCTCACAGTCACCCCAGTGTCAACCTGCGGGACTCTGGCAATCCTTCTGCCTCAGCCTTCCAAGTAGCTGGAACTACAGGTATGCTACCACACCCAGCTAATTTTTTTTTTTTATTGTAGAGACAAGTCTTGCCAAGTTGCCTGGGCTGATCTCAAACCAGCAGGCTCAATCTACTCTCCTCAGCCTCCCAAAGTGCTAGATTACAGACTGAACCTCAAGCCCAGCTGACAGACTGTTTCTTATTTGAGTTTGACAGGAGGCTGATGGAGGCACTGTAGGGTTCCCTTGGTTAGAGATAGCCTTGATATGGTGAGTTTCTCAGTTGCCAGCTGTGGCAGTCCTGTACTGGGTATCTGCACTGGTTCATGGCATCCTAAATGGCCAGAGTGGCTTGGAAAATGGTGTTACTAGGGTTTGAATCAGTCCTTTCTTGAAGCTGAGGTATTATATCTGATGTGGTGGGCTGAACTATTGACCTCTGGCCAGAAGGTGGGACTTGTGGAGAAAGCCAAGTGTGGTGGTTGTGGGCTTTCTCCTTTGGTGAGTTGCTGCAAGGAAGTGCCCAGCAAGCCTAGGCTGAGGGTAGGGCTCTGGGGATTTCCCAAGTTCTGTTTCGAGCCTCTGAGGGGAGTGCAGGAGGGATGGGGAAAAGAAGCTGAAACATTCCACAGGCGTGTAGTCTTGGCTACCCCAGTGAGGATTAAGAGGAAGTCCCAAGTGAGGCTGTTTTGCCAGTATATTTCTTAAAATTGTGTCCACATAGATGAAAATATGCACACCACCAAGCATATAAACTTGGAAGATATGTGTGGAACAGGATTTTTTCTTTTACAAGATTAACTGAGGTTGCCACATAGCTTCGGGTCATACTGAACAAAATTAACATCCACTGCGAAGTTGGTAAGGTAAGTGTCTCAGTCTGTTCCTTACAGGGATTACCCAATTGGTCTTGTGATTGATAGATCCTACAAATAGGAAAAATCTACATTTTATTTTAGGGCTATGTAAAAAGCCACACAATAGAGCACTATTGTTAGAGCTTTCAAAAAAAGACTTACCATGATGCTAGCCTCAGCCCAGTTTTTTGCCTCTCAGTTGTCTCTGTCCACCTTTCTGGTCAGATGCAAAATTCCTCTCTCTCTCTCTCTCTCTCTCTCTCTCGCTCGCTCTCTCGCTCTCTCGCTCTCTCGCTCTCTCGCTCTCTCTCTCTCTCTCTCTCTCTCTCTCTCTCTCGCTCTCGCTCTCGCTCTCGCTCTCGCTCTCGCTCTCTCTCTCCTTTCTTTGTTTTCTTTCTTTTTTAAAGTGACAACACAGGCTTTATTGAAAGAACACCGAAAGAGACGCGAAGGGGTTTGCAAAATACTTTAATCTTAAGTAATACATCAGTAACACACGGTACTGATTATTTTAACAGTGCCTTTCTTGGAATCAGTGACATATAGGTTTAGTAAAGTGGCCAAATTTCTATATATGACAAAAGACTACATGTGTATCAAAATCCAGGCATAAAATATGGTATCTCTTTTAAATGATGGAAGTTGGCATTTTTGGCTGAACAGCAATCTCACACCTAATAAAAACAGCTTTACCAAGTAGTATGTCAATTTAAATGTTATAGAAATCTTTAGAAACTTACATAAATGTAAAGATAAAGTGATCTAACTTGTTGCTTCTTGGTGTCTTACAAGGAAAATGGTATCCGTCAGAAAGAACCACTTGTGAGGAGTTGTACCAAATGAAGCTCCACCCAGATCTCGCTACTGGGGAACTTTGCTCATGTTATGAGTCAAGGTTCATAGTTTGTATACATCCAGAAAAAAATAGCAAAAACTTTTCTCAAATCCAAAGTCAGCGCTTTCAAAATTCATTACAAGTGTGTAGACCACATATTTAGTTTATCGTTGCCTTACAGGGCTTGAGGTGTTACTAGATCCACTTCAGATTTGAATAAAAGACAAGCAGCGGGTGTGACAATAGCGATCAATTCATGCCACATGCAATCACCACTACTTCAATTTTGACCTGAGTGATTTTTACAATATTTTTTCCTTCAGTTTTGGATAGTGAGGTGATAACAAAAAGTCTCAGTTTTTCACCATCACAGAACAAATACTCCTTAAAGTGCAGAACTTTTAGAATCAGGAATGAGTTTCCAGTTATGGTAGAAGGTTCTTTGGAATAATTATCTTCAAAACCAATGAATACTTTTTAAAACAGGTTCCCAATTCAGTTATCAGAAAATCAGGTTTAAATGGAAGACTATCATTTTTTTAAGCCAATTTTTGTAATACTTATTGTATCTTGTAACTTCTGCCCTGAATAGGAGTGTGCCATTAAGCTTTTAAGCTAGCTGAGGCCTTCCTAGCTCTTGCCTTATTTTGGCATAGAATTTGGTGGTGGTCGGTCATCAGTAAATTAACTCACTCTGAGGACCTGCTATAGTCAAGGAACTGAGCAGATATGTTAAACTTTCCTGGGAGGTAGTTCTTATTCTCAGACTGTCCACACTCCCCTCCTTGGGAGTGTGAACTCCTTCCCTCCCTGCCTCCTTTTCTCTTTAAGTCTTTTTGCCTTCATAAACTCTTTGCTCACAAAGAGAAAAAAAAAAAAGACAAACTTCCCTGAGAGGCATTTGTTATGAAACTCAAGATCTAATAATAACTTACAATACAATCCTATGGCATGAAACTTGAGGATAATGCAAGAATGTGTCTCAAGAACAAATGTATTCTTAAAATAACCAGAGTAAGAAAGGTAAGGCAATGAAGACTGGTATCAAGAATTTTATGTTTTAGATTGAGCTGCAATAAGTCTTTAAATACAACCAGCAAATACTTGCTATTACACCTTACACACAGACACTGAAGAGGAGGCTGTCACAATTGGAATAGATTACATTCATGCCTTTGTTTTTGTATAAAAGATGTGTGGAACCCGAAGAAAAATGCACACTCATCATAATAGGAAACTTCTAAAAATATATGGTTAAAAGAATTTTCACTGTAAATTTGTAATTTTCACTGTAAAATTGATACCAAGAACTAATAATTCCGTTAGGATTAAAATTCTCCTTTTTAAAAAATATATTTATTAAACCAATTTTAACCACTAAATATGCAGCACTCCAGAGTCTAGAACAATACACTCAAGACACAAAGGAGGAGACTTTAAGAGAATGATGTTGCTTTCTCTTGCTGTTTCTATCAAAATTTTCAAGAAATATATTTTTTCCATGATAGATATTTAATTTAGTGATTTTTGCATCTAGTTTAGATGGTGCTACACAACATCTACTAAGGACCTGTGACTACATATATATATCCAAATACATTGCAGTGAAATCTTACAGTTTTTTGTTGCCTTGGCATCTATTTTAAATATAAATTGGACTTTCTCATCCAGAAGCAGGGCCCAGTCTTGTTTCCTCTTCTCCACTTCCTCACAGTTCTGCAGTGTGAACGATTCAGATATCTGTCCCAAATAACCACCCCCTGGTGACCACCTTCTTACGAGACAGCTGGATACAACCCACTTGATTCACCCAGACGTGAACTGTGTGTATATTTCACGGTGACCACCTTTCAGTCACAGCATGCCTCCCTGGACCTTGTACCTGCTTGTGTTATACCCATCAGACCTCCTTGCAGAAAACTTCCTTGGGTAACACCTTGAAACCCAATAAAGTCTTCCACTCTTGGGTCTCTTTCTCTCTCTATTGCTTTCCCATCTCTAATCAAGTGCAGGTCTCTTGAATGGCTACTCTTTTCCAGTTGGCCCTGGCAAATTACTGCCCTCTTCTCCCTTGGATCTATAAGTTAGTAAAAACTGCCTGTGTTACTTCCTATGTTTTGTTGTGCTGCTTTCTCTGTTTCACCTGATTGGCACACCCAAACCTAACCCTTTCCCCAGACAGGGCCCTTCTAAAGAGTGACCATGTTGGTAGGAATAAACTGGACAAAGGTCAGAAAAGAGGCACAAGAATGCCTACCAGTAGAAATAAGTTTTCTGTGAGAGAGACACATAGTCATAGGTCACACACACATAGACCTTAGGCCAACTGTCAGGATAAAGATGTATCCGTGAAAGATGCACTGTGAACATCCATGTCCACCTAACCAGGAGACCTATCAGAGCAGGGCTAGAGTTTATAGCCTCTCTCCTGAGAGACCTCAAAATCAACTCGAAGAAAAATACAACAAATGTAATCCTTACTACATAGAGCAGCGATATTGAATCATTAACCATCATTACTGATGATAGAAATACCGAAAACTGGAAAGTGCTTTCATCTCATGGCCCTTGATAGTCACAAAGACTACATATTTCCACTGTTTCTGGCCCAGTGACTTTTACACCATTGCTTCTCCTTAGAGACCACTGTTCAAGTGAGAATTCAATGATTCCATTTTCCAAGGGGCAACATGCAATATGGGAGCTATCAGGTTGCTTGCATCACTACATTTACTGCTTCTACTTAGTAGATTCTCCTTCAATAGGAGCAACAGGGTATGAAGGGAAGCACAGGAAATCAATTTTGAATTGACCAGCATAGTTACTTGTTGGCAGTTCTAATGGATGATTTAATAGCAAGATGAATTGAAACACTTGAGGCTTATATAGTTGTTATATGCAGAATAATATTCAGATATCCGTTTTATGACTAGTCAATATAAATTATACACTTGTATTCATAGTAATAATAATGAAAAACATTCTCAGTTTGCATAAAGGCAATATTGGATTAAAAATACTATTTATAACACTATACTATCAATGCCCAGGGGAGTCAAATTTCCCTCATTTAAAAGTTTTTTTATAAATTTTTAGGAGCAATGTATTTTAAAGATGCAAAACAAAAATGTGATCACTGCTATGGAGTAAAACACCTTTGCTTTTTTAGCATCTTGGCTTTTGTATTTTTTTCTTATTTGAAAATAAATATGTGCACATTTAGAAAAATTTAGAAAGTTTGGAATTTAGAAACAACAAATGGGCAATAATTTTTCCATTTACAATAGTTTCTTTAAAAAAGTTATTAGCGATCTGATTTGTTGTTTTCCTTCCTTTTTCTAGTTAGGAGATTACATCTATTGAGAATGTAGTAAAGGAAATCCTAAAGCAAAATCTGTCAAAAGTCCAGACAAAACTAGTGATAAAGCTGGTTTCTGATTACTCACCAGAGAGAAAAACTTCACTTTCACATCATCAGATAGATGTGGACAGTTAAATACATCAATTATTAATCTGTTTTCTTCAATGTCATGAACTAGCTACTAATGAACACAGAATTCGGAGCTAGACCTAGCTGGTGATAAGAGCTTCATTTTCACTTTTTAAGACATCCTATATTTATCAAGTAGTTTGGTCTCATAGCCCAATCACTACGTATAAAGATTAATAATTTTAAAATAAAGTTTGTATACTGTTGTTGATACTTTTTTTTTTTTTTTGAGTTGGAGTTTCACTTCATCTCCCGGTCTGGAGTGCAGTGGCATGCTCATGGCCATCCCAGTGTCAACCTGCTGGGCTCAGGTGATCCTTCTGCCTCAACCTTCTAAGTAGCCAGAACTACAGGCGTGCACTATCATGCCATGCTAATTTTTTTTTCTTTCTTTTTTTTACTGAAGAGATGAGGTCTTGCCAAGTTGCCCAGACTAGTCTCAAACCAGGCAATCCTCTCACCTCGGCCTCCCAAGGTGCTGGGATTACAGGCTTAAGCCACTGCGCCTGGCCTGTTGATATTTTTAAAAGGCCGACATGTTTGGCTAGGCAGTTTCTCATGTCTGTAATCCTGGCACTTTGGGAGACTGAGGTGGGAGGACTGCTTGAGCCCAGAGTTCAAGACATGCCTAAGCAATATAGTGAGACTTCATCTTTACAAAAAATTGTTTAAAAAGTTGCTAGGTGAGGTGACACGTGCTTAAAGTCCCAATTAATCAGGAAGCTGAGGCAGAAGGATCATTTGATGCCTGGAGATTGAGGTTGGGAAGACCCGTGATCCTACCACTGCACTACAACCTGAGTGAGTGAATAAGACCTCAACTCAAAGGAAAAAAAAGACCAACATGTTTAAGTTTTATGGTGGGGCATGGTTGAAAATTAAGTTTTCAACTTTATGTTAGAATTGAAACAATTAAACATTATTAATTAATGCATGTCATATGATTTTCATAGTTTGGGACCTCTTTGAGAATGCACTAAGGAGAACAATTTTAAAGCTGGAATCGACATGCCAAAGCAATGCATAACTCATCGTGTTTTATTAAAACTCTTGTGTTTGCTAATAGGATCACAGGACTTGTCCATTGCAGTTTGCGGGAAGGAGTGACCACAGATAGGTGAAGATTATGAAAGAAATGACTTTGAAGATATCCGAAATATTTCCTTTTTTTTGATTCACCCTGGTATTATAACGGCAACCACAGTAAGAAAGGTCTATGCTAGGCCCTGTGAAAAATACAAAAGAAGGTGCAGACTCAGTTGGTCACTTCAGGGAACTCTACACAGAGGGAACAAATAGTATACAATTGTCAAGGTACATGAAGAAGCCTGGGTGTGCTGTTATGTAGGAATGGGTGCAACAAATAGGAGATGCAGAATGAGAAAACTTCGTTCTATTGGGCATGGAAGGATTTAAATAAAGAAAAGCATTCAACGTAGAATCTTGTTCAGGCAGATGGGGAATGACCAGCAAAAACAAAAAGTAGAAATTAGAGTTGTAGCCGGGCATAGTGGCTCATGCCTAAAATCCCAGCACTTGGGAGGCCAAGGCAAGGGAAGTTGCCTGAACCCAGGAATTTGAGACCAGCCTGGGAAATATGGTGAGCCCTCCTCTCTACAATACATAATAATAAAATTAGCCAGGCATGGTAGCGCATGCCTGGAGTCCATGCAACCCAGAATGCTGAGGCAGAAGGATCTCCTGAGCTCAGCAGGTCAAGGTTGCAGTGAGTGCGATTATGCCACTGGCCTTCAACCTGGGTGACAGTGTTAGACTCCAACAAAAAGAAGAAGGAAGGAAGGAAGGAAAAATGGAAGGAAGGAAGGGAAGGAAATTAGAGCTGTGTTCTAATAGCCAGAGGGAATGATTCAGTCTATTGAGATGGAGTCTGCAGGTCAAGTGACTGATGAAAATAAACTCAGGGATGATAAGGCTGTTATTATCTCGAGAGCTCAAGAGCCAGGGAAACAAGAGTGAAATTGCTGAAGAATATGCTGGGACATTTCCTAAGTGACAGAGGGACCTGATAATTATCATCTATAACATTTATTTAGTGGTGGATAGTTCACAAAGCAACTTCATCTATATTATCTAATTTAATTTCCGCAACACTTGAGATGTGATATTTATCTTTCAGATAAGAATATTGCTCTAAAAGTGTTAACTGGCTTTGACCGTGGACACACAGTATGGTTTCTTCTCTACCTACAGGTTTTCACCATGAGAGCAATACTTCAGGATGCATACTTCAGGACTCCATACTCTACATTGCATAAGGAAAAAGAAAGAGCAGAGACAATTGTAGAAATCTAAATATGAGCAAATGAGGTCCTGGGCAGGCAGTGGAAGTAGGAACAAAAAGGGAGAGTTAAGGAGAATGTCAAAGGCAAAATCAACAGTGATTGATGATGAACTGGATTTAGGGGGCCAAGGCAAAGAGGGAATCAATGCTAACACCACATTTTAAGGCCTGAGTGGGAGAAGGCTGGTGCCATTTGCCAGCACAGAGGGAAAGTTCATTTAATGAATTGGGATTGACTGATGCATTTAAACTGTGGGAGGGGAGACTGTCCCTGTTGTAGCTCCTGTATCTACAGCTCAGTAGGTGTCCACAAACATCTGTTCAGTAAATGGAAGAACAAATAAGAGTTTAAATAAGGGAGCATAACCAAGAACAAAGTATTTGTGAAATAAGAACAGAAAGTGAAGGATCAGGCCTAGGTGAATGAATGTTCTTTGTTAAGAGAGGCCAAAAAAGCCGGGCTCGGTGGCTCAGCCTGTAATCCCGCGCCTTTGGGAGGCTGAGGTGAGTGGATTGCCTGAGCCCGCGGGTTCGAGACCCGCCTGGGCAGCGAGACCTCATCTCTACAATAAATCAAAAAATCATCCGGGCGTGGTAGCACATACCTATAATTCCGGCTACTTGGAAGGCTGAGGCGGAAGGATTGCCGAAGCCCAGCAGGTCGAGGCTGCGGTGGCCAGGAGTGGCCACTGCACTCCAGTCTGGGCAACAGAGTGAGACTCCAACTCAAAAAATAAAAAAATAAAAATTAAGAGAGGCCAAAAAAAGAAGTAGAGATTTGGGGTAAAAGGCAGGGAAAGGGTTGGTCATAAGAGAATTTGAGACAAAACCCTTGGTAGGGAATTCTACAAGTTTATGGTTCTTAGAGCAATGAAGGAAAGCTTTCTTACTGTTTCAAAAGGATCCTTATTGCGAATAAAGAGATTCTTCCCCAGTCCATTCCCTCTTCCATTATTTCTCGTAGTGTCATTCCACAGAACCTCTGGGTTAGAATCACTTAGGACATTGCTAAGTCTACAGATTCTTGAGCTCCACCCCAGATTTCCTGAATCATACAGAATGCAACTGACTTTTGCACATTTATTTTATACTCTGAGACTTTGCCAAAGTCCTTTATCAGTGCAAGGAGGTTTTTGACAGATTCTCTTGGGTTTTTGAGGTATAGAATCATGTTGTCTGAAAAGAGGGATAGCTTAACTTCCTCTTTTCCTATTTGGATACCCCTGATTTCCTTCTCTTGTCTGATTGCTCTAGCTAGGACTTCCAATACTATATTGAACAGGAGGGGTGAGAGTGGGCATCCTTGTCTTGTTCCAGTTTTCAGGGGAAATGGTTTCAGTTTCTGTCTGTTTAGCAGCATGTTGGCTGTGGGTTTCTCAGATAACTCTTACTATTTTGAGGTATATTCCCTCTATACATAGATGTTCAATGGTTTTTATCAAGAAGGGATGCTGGATTTTATCAAAAGCTTTTTCTATGTCTTATGTTATAATCATGTGGTTTTTGCTTTTACATTTGTTGATGTATTTAATTGTGTCTATGGTCTTGCAGATGTTAAACCAGCCTTGCATTCTGGAGATGAAGCTTACTTGGTCATGTGGATGATTCTTGAGATGTGTTGTTAGATTCAATTTGCTAGTATCTTATTGAGAATTTTTTTATTTATTTATTTATTTATTTATTTATTTATTTTTGAGTTGTAGTATCACTCTGTCACCCAGACTGGAGTGCAGTGACCGCTCCTGGCCACTGCAGCCTCGACTTGCTGGGCTCCGGCAATCCTTCCACCTCAGTCTTCCAAGTAGCTGGAACTACAGGCACGCACTACCATGCCCGACTGATTTTTTGATTTATTGTAGAGATGAGGTCTCACCAAGTTTCCCAGGTGGGTCTCGAACCTGCAGGCTCAGGCAATCCACTCACCTCAGCCTCCCAAAGGCGCGGGATTACAGGCTGAGCCACCGAGCATCTATGTTCATCAAGGATATTGGTCTGTAGTTCTTTGTTGGATCTTTACCCGGTGTGAATATCAATGTATTATTAGCATCATAAAATGATTTGGGAAGAGTTCCATCTTTCTTGATTGCCTGGAATACTTTCAGTAGGATTGGTATCAGCTCCTCTTTGTATGTTTTGTAGAATTTTCCTGGAAAGTCATTTGGTCCAGGGCTTTTTTTTGTAAGTAGTTTTCTTATGACATAGTCATTGTTATCGGTCTATTTAGGGTCTCGATTTCTTCTTTTTTCAAACTGGGAAGGTTGTGCAATGTCAGAAAGTCCTTCATTTCATTTAGGTTTTCAAGTTTGTTGTACAAATGTACATAGTAATCTTTGATAATCTTTTGTATTTCTTTGGGGTCAGTTGTGACTTGATCTTTTGCATTTCTGATTGTGTTTGTTTGGGCTTTTCTCTTGTTTTCTTGATTAGTCTAGCTAGGAATCCATTATTCTTGTTTATCCTTTCAAAGAACCAGCTTTTTGTTTTGTTGTTTTTTTGTATTATATTTTTTTGGCTTCTATGTCCTGTATTTGGGCTTTTATTTTGGTGATTTAGATTATTCTGCTGAAGTTAGGGTTTTGGTGGTCTTGCTATTCCAGCTTCCTTAGGTGATTTGTTAGGCTGTTAACCTGTGATCTGTTTTCTTGATGTGTGCTCGTAGAGATATGAATTCCACTCTTAGTACTGTTTTCATGTCATTCCAGAGGTTTTGGTAAAGTATTTCTTCATTTTCATTTGTTTCCAGGAATCTTTTAATTTCTGTTTTGATTTCCATGTTGACCCAGGAGTTGTTCAGCATCATGCTGTTTAGTGTCCATGTCTTTGTGGGTTTTGAGGAAACTTTGTTGTTGCTGATATTTATTTTTATTCCATTGTGGCCTGAGTAGGAGCATGGCAGTATTTCAATCTAATGAAATTTGTTTATACTTGATTTGTGGCTGAGGATGTGGTCAATCTTAGAGTACATTCCATGTGGTGATAAGTAGAATGAATATTCTATGGTTGTTGGGTGGAGTGTCTCGTAGGTATAAATTAAGTCCATTTTGTCAAGCATCACATTGAGGTTCTGGATCTCCTTGTTGACGTTTTGTCTTGATGATCTGTCTAGGGTTGTTAGTGGTGTATTAAAGTTCTCAGCTGTATCCCAGATATTGACAGTGTTAGAGTCAGTATCTTTTTTTAGTTTACCTAAAATCTGCTTTATGAAAGTTGTTGCGTCTATGTTGGGTGCATATATGTTTAGGATGGATATTTCTTGCTTGCAATGGATTGAACCTTTTATCATTATGTAGTGACTTTCCATATCTTTTAAAATTTTTGATAGCTTTAAAGGGTATTTTGCCTGATATTAAGATCACAACTCCTGCTTTCTTTTGTGTTCTGTTTGCCTGAAAATTTGTTTTCAATCCTCTTACTTGGAGTCTGTGAGTATCCTTTCTGGTGAGATGAGTCTCCTGGAGCCAGCACATTGTTGCATCATGATATTTTAACCAATTTGTCATTCAAGTCTTTTCCGTGGTGCATTTGCATTCAGGCTAATTATTGAGATGTGAGGGTTCTTATAGAGTTTGTTGTTGTTGCTGCTGTTTGTTTCTTTTTTGTATTTATTTTGATTTTTTGATTGATTTATATGTGTTTCAATCTTTTCCTGCATTCTTTGAAAGGGTTTGGTCATTTTTTTTTTCTTTCTTCTGTGTTTAATACTTTCTTAAGTGTTTCTTGTAGAGCTGGTTTGGAGGCAGCATAAACTCTTAGGAATTGACTATCTGGGAAGGATTTTAATTCTCCTTCACTGATGAAACTTAGCTGGGTAGACAATTCTTGGTTGAAATTGTTTATCTTTGAGAACTTTGAAAATTGGACTTCAGTTTCTCTTAGCCTGAAGTATTTCTGTAAATAAATCTGCTGCTATTCTTTTTTTAAAATTTGTTTTTGTTTTTGTTTTGTTTTTGAGTTGGAGTCTCACTCTGTTGCCCAGATTGGAGTGCAGTAGCACACTCATGGCCACCCCAGTGCTGACCTGCTGGGCTCTGGTGATCCTTCCTCCTCAGCCTTCCAAGTAGCCAGAACTACAGGCGTGTGCTACCAGCCTGGCTAATTTTTTACTTATTGTAGAGACGAGATCTTGCCAATTTGCCTGGGTTGGTCTCAAATCCATGGGCTCAGGCAATTCACTCACTTCGGCATCCCAAAATGCTGGGTTTATAGGCAAAGCCACCAAGCCCAGCCAGTCTGCTGCTATTTTAATTGGTCTTCCCAAGTAGGTAATCTGACCTTTCTCTCTTGCTGCCTTTGAGATTTTTTCTTTTATACCTACTTTGTGTAAGCAAATCACCATGTGTCTAGGAGTTGGTCTTCTCATTTGTTGTCTTACAGGGATTCTCTGAAGCTCTTGTATTTGAATGGTCATGTCTCTGACAAGGGAAGTTTTCTTGGATAAGTTCATGGAATGTTTGTTCCAGGGTGATTTCTGTTCTCTATATGCCTCAGGGATTCCAATTAATCTTAGATTTGGCCTCTTGATATAATCACTCATCTCTTGAAGGCTTTGTTTGTTTTTTTAAGCTTCTTTTCTATGTTTCTAACAGTTTGGGTCAGTCCATATTTTGGTCCTCAAGCTCTGATGTTCTTTCTTGTGCTTGGTTAATTCTGCTTTCCATGCTTTTCAGTTTGCTATTTATTTCATTCACTGTTTTCTTTATTGCTGCTATCTCAGTTATCAACTCTTTCATTCTTTCCTCTTGTCTCTCCTCATTTCTATTTATTTTCTCTATTACTATCTTGATATCTGGGTTTGTGGTTTGAGACCAGTCATTTTGGGGGCTCTTCATTGTTTGAGTTCCAAAGTCTGTTTCCTTAGTTGCTGTCCTTCCAGGGGTCCATATAAGACCCATATTTTGTGGTTTTTCTTCATTTGTGAAGGTTTTCCTCCCCCCACCTTTTTTTTTTTTTAACCTCTTCTTTGTTCAGTGGTGGGGGGATAGCTTTTACTTCTGCTTATTCATTCTCCTATTCTTCCTTATGTAGCTCCTCTGGATTTGTTCAATTTTGAAGCTGCACTGGGGGTGGGGGGACTGTGCTTTTTGCAGTTTTGAAATTTGATTGAGGGGAAGCTGTGATTCAGAAGTTGTCTGCACATCCCAGTATCTACCAACAGGTGTGTGGGCCCCCTGGAACTCACTTCTCACTGCTGTACAATCTGTCCATGCAGTGGGGGTATATGTTTGCCCCCTGAAAGCAAAATGAGATAAGAAAAAGGAAAAAAAATGGAAAAGAGGAAGATGAAAGGAAGGTGAAGAGAGAGAAAAGAAGAGGGAAACAGGTGCACCAACTAACGAATAAACAGAGACAAAGACAGAAAAAGCAAACAAACAAACAAAAGCCCAAAACATACAATAGTACAAACAAGTGAACAAACAAACAAAAACCCCTGTTGATGTACTTACCCACAAAAATACCATACACAAACAGAAAATCTAAAAAAAATTTAAAACAGAAAAAAAGCAAGTATGAAAATGTAAACGAAAACAGAAAGAAAGAGAGAAGAAAAAAACAAAAACAAACAAAAGACCCCAAAACTCACTCTGTGGCCATTTCTTTTTTTTTTTTTTTTGAGTTGGAGTCTCACTCTGTCACCCAGACTGGAGTGCAGTGGCCACTCCCAGCCACCTCAGTCTCGACCTGCTGGGCTCTGGCGATCCTGCCACCTCAGCCTTCCAAGTAGCTGTAAATACAGGCACGCGCTACCATGCCCAGCTGATTTTTCTGTTTATTGTAGAGATGAGGTCTCGCTACCCAGGTGGGTCTCGAACCCGCGGGCTCAGGCAATCCACTCACCTCAGCCTCCCAAAGGCGCGGGATTACAGGCTGAGCCACCGAGCCCGGCTGTGGCCATTTCTGTAACTACAGGTTCCTTTCCCAAGCACTGTCACTACTTTGACTGCCACTGCTTTTGGCTGCTGCCGCTTTTGGCTGCCACTGCATTAGAGAGTGGCTCTGGTCTCCAGCCCATCCCCTCTGCTATCAGTGCAGTTTGGTAGGGTTGCTCTCTGTGCGGGTCAAATGCCCCACAGACTGCTGTGAGAGGAGCATGGATCAGATCTAGACTCACCTGACTCCTCTGCTGCTGCCGCTGCCATCAAGTTTTCCACTCAGATCAGACATGTCTATGTCTGGTACAGTGGGGGAGAGGGGAATTTGTCTCTCAGAGTCAGATGGTAGATCCCAGAAGGGTGCCGGGGGAGCCTCTGGGTCTCAGGTTGGAGGCTGGACAGAGCTGGGCAGGACAATGCAGGTCTCTGCCTAGTCCTGGGACGGAGAAGATGGCACCAGTCACCGTCTCCTCACCGGTGGTGGGACTCTGTTCCAGATTTCCATACTCTGCCTTCTCCACAGTTCCTGCTATTAGTGTCTAGCCTGCTGTCACAGGTGATGGCATGGGCCAGGTGCCCGGTGGTGAGAAGCAACTGTTCTCTGTTGTCTCCTCTCCAGAGAGCCCTGAGAATGGCAGATGATCCTGTGCCCTGGGGGTTCCAATCTCAGGGTGGTGGTGGGTTGCAGTCACCTCTGGGTGCATGAACCCAAGTCTCCACTCAGACTTTCACTCAACCACCAGTACACATCCACTCATGCATAGAGTCTTTATGGACACTCACTTTTGTGGAGACTCTCACACTCGGACCAGTTCCATCACTATCTTGCCTCTCTCCCCTAGTATGAGCTTCTTACATCAGTTACTAACCAGTGCTTGTTAAACAAAGAAATATCAAAACCAGAAATTCTACAAACTGCTGCTTCAATGACAGTTTCATCTATGGACCATGCTTAAAGAATCATCTGAATACCCTACCAGTAATGTTTCAGAACTGGCAAATTCAATCAGCATAAGGCAAACTCTGTAGTAACATCTTTCCTACCTTTGCACACAGATACATTCCTGTAGCAATAAAGCAGGCACAAGCCATTGTTCCAGTTCATCCTAGAAAAGAAGTGAGTTGAAAGAACTACTGTTCAGGGTAGCATTTGGCATAAAAACACACTAAAAAATATTTTAAAAATTCATTTTGGATTGATTTTCTCCTACCCTGAATGTGCTTGTCCAAAATATTTCAATTCAGAATTATCCAAATATGTTCCACTGCTCTGTGGCTTTACCTGGAATTTGATGTTTTAACTGTAAGCATGATACACATGTGCATTTTTTAAAAAAATCATTAGTCCTGGGATTGCAGCAATAGGCAAAGGCAGTCAGTTCCACTCTAGGACTCTAAAGCTGTATCACTACTTATTAAAAGTTAATCACACACCCTATTTTTCTAACAAACATAAATAAAAGTAGTACCTATAAAAGATAAAACAGAGTCAGTGCCCTGAAGTCAGCAAAAGTGTCTTTCATCTGTAAATATAATTATTGGCCTTCATAATGAGAACAGCTATCATTTGGATAATGCTTTACAGATCTCATATACTTTTTTTTTTTTTTTTTTAGTCAGGGGCTCACTCAGTTGTCCAGGCTGGAGTGCAGTGGCATGATCATGGCTCACTGTAGCCTCAAACTTTTGAGATCAGGTAATTCTTCCACCTCAGCCTGCCAAGTACTTGGGACTACAGGTGCATGCCACCATACCCAGATAATCTTTGGTACACATGAGGTCTCACTGTGTCACCTAGGCTGGTCTTGAAACTCCTTGGCTTACATAAATCTCCCACCTTGGTCTTTCAGATTGCTAGAATTATAAGCATGAACCACCACACCAACCAAGATCTCATATAATCATTAGAACAACTTTCTCTATGAGGTAAATAGCACTGTATAAGGAAGAATTGACTGAAGTTCTGAAAGTTTTAAAAATTATTCTTCTTCCTCTTTCTTCTCTCTTCCTCTTCTTCTTTTTCCTCTTCTTTCTCCTCTTCTTCCTCCTCCTCCTCCTCCTCCTCTTCTTCTAGAACTGTGGTACAGAAGAAAATTCTGCAAATTTAAGAGACTTCCACATAGTTAAATAGAGCAAGATATCTTAATGGTAGTGAAAAAGTTAAAAATATGTCATTCTGGCACATTAGCTAGTCAAGGGCAAAGGTCAAAACAATGTTTTTTTGAGACACCCAAGTCATTGTTGATTTTCTGGAGTCACCATTCAATGTGTCTTTTTTAAAACCCTTCATTTACGCCAGAAAACTCAGAGTCTCTAACTGGACAAACTTGCAAAAGAGATCACTCAACATCACTGAATATTCTCCATGGTGGAGAACATAAGAGGTGCTCGTAGCTTACAGCAAATTTAATTACCTACTTTGAACATCTGGAGTTGGTGGATTCCCCAAATGGAAGCCCAACTAGCCTTGGTGTTAATTCAGGGAGGAAATTTGATACAGCTATAGTTTAAAGGATTGGTTATTTGCACAAAGATGAAGAAGCCATGATCACTCAGGCCAGATATGAATTTTTTAAGTTATGGTAATTTTAGTTTTTTATTTTCTAGACACTCTGTTCTCATACTTTGGTACTTATGACACCCCTTATAATTTCTGATCTCTGTACACCAGTATTCTCAGGATAATTCTTGCTTTGCTCAAATGTTATTTCATTGGTCATATCTTTCTTGACCATTTATATATCAAATAGCACCCCTCCCTGTCTCTTATTTTCTTTACTCTTTTTTTAAAATTGCATTTATCACTATCTCATACATAAAATTTTTTTTGCAAGCAAAAAAGGTTTCCATGAGTCAGCAAATGTGTCGGCTTTGTACACTGTAATATCTCCTGCATCTAGACAATATCTGGTGCTCAATGCATGAAAGAAGAAATATATCTTCTCTTTCAATTTACCATGACATTCAGTTCCAGGAACTCTCTCTTCTCTCTTTTTGGTTTTACTTTCTGATCTATCTAGTTACATAGTGGGCGATTTCAGTGTTAATTAGAACATTGACAATGATTCTGCATTTATTTTTTCTAGGTTTCTTTATCTTTTTTTTTTGCTGTATTCACGATATGAAAAACTCATACTGACTTTTCACAAAGAGAGGACAAATATTCACAATAAAGGAGGGGGCAAAATTACTGATGCAGCAGAAGTTTTGAACCATTATGAGAATAACTTTATGCTAAACATTTTTAAAAAATATATAAATTAAATGAAAAATATCAACTTAAAAATTGACTCAAAAAGAGAAAGCTTGAATAGAGCAATAAATTGCATTAAAAATTAATTTATATATTACTCAAAGCTATCTACAGACTCAATGCAATCCCTATCAAAATGCCAGTTCTTCACAGAAAGAAAAAAAAATTCTTAAAATTTGTATGGAACCACAGAAGACTTCACATAGCCAAAACAATCCTGAACAAAAATAACAAAGCTGGAGGCATCTCACTATCAGATTGCCAGCTATAGTTTGGCTTGTTTTATTCTTCTAAATCTCATGTTGAAATATGATTCCCAATGTTCGAGGTGGGATTTAATGAGAGTTGTTTGGGTCATGGAGGAAAATAATTCATGAATAGATTAATGCCCTCCCTAGGAGGGAGTAAACTGAGTAAGTTCTTGCTGTACTAATTCCCAAAAGAGTTCTCTGGAGAGATGATCATTAAAAAGAGCCTGACACTTTCATTCTCTCTTTCTTGCCTTCCCTTTCATCATGTGATCTCTGCACACACTGCTCCCTTTCCTCCCTGTCATGAATGGTAGCAGTTTGAGGCCCTCACCAGGTGTAGATGCCAGCACCATGCTTCTTGTGAAACCTGCAGAACCATGAGCCAAATAAAGTTCTTTTCTTTATCAGTCTTCTAGCCTCAAATATGTCTTTATAACAACACAAATGGACTCAAACATAGACTTCAAAATATACTACAAAGCTGTAGTAATAACACAGTATGATACTGGCATAAAAACAGACACGTAGACCAATGGGCTAGAATACAGAACTCAGAAATTAATACAGTCATCTATAGCCAAATGAGTTTTGAGAACGGTACCAAAAACACTCATTGAGGAGAAGACCATCTCTTCTATTAATAATGCTGGAAAAACTGTATATCCATATGCAGAAGAATAAAACTATTCACACTTGTCACCCTACATAAAAATCAACTCAAAATTTATGAAAGACCTAAATGTAAGACCCAAACTATAAAACTACTAGAAGAAAACATAGAAATGTTTCAAGACATCAATTGGGGAATATATTTTATGAATGAGACCTCAAAAGCATCAGCAACAAAGGCAAAAACAAACAAATAGGATATCAAACTAAACGGCTTCTGCACAGCAAAGGAAACAACAAAGTGAAAGAGCAACCTACAGAATGAGAAAGAATATTTGCAAACTCTTCCTCCAGCAGGAAGTTAATATCCAGAATATACAAGGAATTCAAACATATCAACAGCCAAACATTTAAAAAGTCCATTAAAAAATGGGCAAGTGAGTTGGATAGATGTTTCTCAAAAGAAGTCACACAAAGGACCAATAAACATATATATGTTTATAATCAAATCCTGGTAGGGAAGCAGAGAAAAGAGAACTTTTATACACTGTTGGTAGGAATATAGACTAGTAGAGTCACTTTGGAAAAAGGTATGGAACTTCCTCAAAAAACTATAAATAGAACTACTATATGATTCAATCATCACAACACTAGGCATTTTGTGAAAAAAAAGAAAAAAGAAAAGAAAGACATCTGCATTCCCATGTTTACTGCAGCACAATAAACAATAGTCAAGATATGAAATCAATCTTGGTGTCCATCAACAGATGAATGGGTAAAATATGGTATATGTACACAATGGAATACTATTCAGTCAGAAAAAAGAGAAAACCCTGTCATTCAAGGCAACATGAATGAAACTACAGGACATTGCATTAAGTAAAATAAGCCAGGATCAGAAAGTGAAACACTGAATGTTCTCATTCATATGTGGAAGTTGAAAAAGTGAAACCACAGGGCAAAAAATAAAAGAGGACACTCAAGGTTTGGAAGAACAGAGGGAAGGGAAGGGTAGGATAGGGAGAGAGAGTCAGTCTGATAGAGTAGCTAATGCGTGCGCGCGCGCGCGCGCACACACACACACACACACACACACACACACACACACACACACACATCACCCACTCTACTGGAGAGATATTGAAAGCCTTTCTCTTGAAAGTGGGACTGTACAGATACCTACTATTGCCACTTCTAATTCCACACTATTCTGAAGTCTCTAGTCAGAGCTAGGAAAACAAAAAGCATCAAAAGTAAAAAAAAAAATACAATTCGCTATTTTCACATGATATAATCACGTACCATAAAATCCAAAAGAATTTACAGATAAATTAGTAAAATTAATTAGTAAAGTTGCTCGTTACGGGATTCATAAATAACATTCATTGCATTTAGAAACAGCAAAAAACATTCAGAAAAGAAAATAATTAAGGGATGTCATTTAAATAGCCACAAAATATCAAATATCTAGAAATGCGCCTAATCAAACATGAAAGCTTTCTAGGCAGAAAATAAGACATTATAAAGAGAAATGGAAGAGGACCTAACTAAGTAAAAAAAACCCTCTGTTTATGGATTGTAAGAGTAAATGTTATAAAGATTTCACTTCTCCCCAATCTATAGATTCAATGCAATTCCAAACAAATTTCTGTCACATATATGTAACTTGATGAGTTGATTTCAAAATTTATATGGAAATGTAGACGGCCTAAAATACCCAAACAATTGTAAAGAAAAAGAAAAAGATGGGTGTACTCACTTAACTGGAAATGAGACCCTATTAGAAAACTACAGTAAGATAGTTGTGGTATTGACTCAGAGATACAGCTGAAAATCCAATGAACAGAAAGAGAACTCAGACACAGATGCATGTTTTGAAAAGCAGTACAAAAATGAACATTTTTTTCAATCGGTGTGCTAGAATAGTTGGATAGCCATATACGGGAAAAATGAAATTTACTCCTTCCTCATATCAAAATCGATTTCAAAGGGAATGAATCTTCTAGAACAAAATATAGTGAAAAGTCTTTTCTAGTTACGAAACATTTTAATAAGGGGAACAATAGTTATGTTTAAGTCCCTATTGGAGCAGAGGCGAGGAAACTTCTCCTCTCTTCTACATTTAGCATAGAAAATTTATGCGCTATCTAAAATGCACATATGCTCTTGGCATCTGTCCCTTACAACAGAACATTTCTTTGCCCCCTGTGGTTTTCAGAATAAAGTCCAAGATTCCTAGGATGCCATTTGAAGGGTTCCGGGATTTGGCCATTACCTGCTCTTCATCCTTGCATCTTGCCACTCCATCATTATGCAGTTTGTAGCACCTGCACACACTATCATATTTTCATCTTCCCTCTGCCCAGAATATTTTTGCCTCATGCCCATTCACAACATTGGACTGCATCTTGATTCCACGAAGTAGTAATCTCCTAAGGGAAGTGATCCTAACTTTTTCCTATGGTCATTTCGGCTTATCTTAGTTTATTTGGGCTGTTATAACAAAAACCATAAATCAAGTGGCTTAGAAACAACATAATTTTATTTCTTACTGTTTTAGAGGCTGCAAGGCCCAAGATCCAGGCATCAGCAGATTCCTTAAAGATGACATCCTCTGTGTCCTCACGTGCCTGCGGGTGTGAACAAGCTTTTATAAGGACACACTGATTCTATTCAAGAGGGCCCTTAGAACTTGTTGTCTCCTGGTGGTTTCACCTCTTTATACCATCAGATTTGGGATTAGGTTTCTTTTTGGGGGGGGTTGCAGTTTTTTTTAAAGTTTAAAGATGTGGGGTACAATTCAGAGTGAGGTATACAAATGTTCATTACGCAGGTACCCTTGTTGATGAGGTGTGCCCCCCATCCCCTGCCAGTTTCTCACTACTGCCAATCCCTTTCTTAGGTATTATGATTACTGTTCAAGGTCCGCTTATGAGTGAAAACTTGTGGTACTCAATTCTTTGTTTCTGTGATTGATCACTCAGTATTATAGACTCTAATTCCATCCAAGTTGTTATGAAGTTCATAATTTTGTCCTTCTTTATGACTGCGTGATATTCTATCGTGTATATGTGTTATAATTCTTAAATCCAGTCCTCTTTCAATGGGCAGCACAGTTGGTTCCATGTTTTTGCTATTGTGAATAATGCTGGAATACACACGCATGTGTAGGTATCTTTTTCATAGAGTGATTTGAGTTCCTCCGGGTATATTCGATTGTGAAGCCGTATGGAAGGTTGATATTTAGATCTTTTAGGAATCACCACACTGTTTTCCACAGAGGTTGTACTAGTTTACAATCCTACCAACTGTGTAGAAGTGTTCCCTTTTCCTTGTATCCTCTACAGCAACTGTTGTTTTTTGAGTTATAAAGCTAAAATAATCAAAACAGCCTGGTATTGGTACAGGAATGGGCATATAGACCAATGGAACAGGATAGAGATTCTGGAAGCAAAACCTCAGTTTCTCAACCAACTCATCTTCAACAAAACCTCCACCAAGAACCACTGGGGAGAGGAGAACCTATTCTGTAAATGGTGCTGGGAAAACTGGCTGACCACATGCAGAAGATTAAAACAAGATCCCTACTTATCAGCATACACAAAAATCAACTCGAAATAGATTAAAGACCTAAACGTGAAACCTCAAACTATAAGAACCTTAGAAAGTGCAGGAGACACCTTTATGGAAATTGGAACTGATCACCAATTCCTGATCAAAACTCCAAGTGCCATGCCATAAGAGATAAGACAGATAAGTCTGACCTCATCAAACTGACAAGCTTCTGCAAAGCCAAAGAAACCACTGAGAGAGCAGACTGGGAAAAAATATTTGCCAACTGTATATCTGACAAAGGCATAACATCTAGGATCTACACGGAACTCAAACGTGCTGAAAAGAAAAAAACAAACAGCCTCATTACAAAGTGGGCAAAAGATATGAATAGACACTTCTCAAAAGAAGATATATGATCAGCCAACAGATATATGAAAAAACGCTCAGCCTCACTAATCATCAAAGAATTGCAAATTAAAACCACACTGAGATACTGCCTAACTGCAGTCAAGATGGCCATTATCAATAACTAAAAAAAAAACCCAAAACCCCAAAACAATAGATGCTGGAGAGGATGCAGCGAAAGGGAGCACTTCTACACTGTTGATGGGAGTGTAAACTAGTACAGCTTCTGTGGAAAACAGTGTGGCGATTCGCAAAATATCTAAAAATTGATCTCCCATACGACCCTGCAATCCTCCTACTGGGAATATACTCGAAGGAACTCAAATCACTCTATGAAAAAGATACCTGCACACGCATGTGTATTGCAACATTCTTTATAATGGCAAAAACATGGAACCAACTGTGTTGTCCATTGAAAGAGGACTAGATTTTTTTTTTAAAGTGTGTAACATACACATGGTGGAATATTATGCAGCCATAAAGAAGAACAAAATCATGAACTTCACAGCAACCTGGATGGACTTCATAATACTATAATACTGAGTGATCTTTTACAGAAACAAAGAACTGAGTATCACATGTTCTCACTCATAAGCAGACCTTGAACAATTATTGTAATACTATAAGAAAATATTGGCAGTAGTAGGAATCTGCCTGGGGAGGGGAGGAGGGGAGCACACTTCATTAACAAGGGTACCTGCATAATGAACATTTGTATACCTAATCCTGAATTGTACCCAACATCTTTAAAATAAAAAAATTTAAATTTTAAAAAAGTAATAAAATATAAAGTTCCATTTGCTGTAATAATACGCCGAAGAATGAAGTTTTAAAAGATGTGCAAAGACATGATGAAGTGTATAAAATATTATTATAGAGCAAACAACTCACATAAATAGATATCCCACATACAACTCAATATTACAAAGTTGTCAGTTCCCCACATTAATCTACAAATTTAATGTTGTTCCAATAAAATCTTAAACACGTTTTATGATGGAATTTGTGATTCTAAAATTGACTGTTAGAATAAAGTTCCAGGCAGGCTCGGTGGCTCAGCCTGTAATCCCGCGCCTTTGGGAGGCTGAGGTGAGTGGATTGGCTGAGCCCGCGGGTTCGAGACCCCCCTGGGCAGCGAGACCTCAACTCTACAATATATCAAAAAATCAGCCGGGCATGGTAGCACATACCTGTAATTCCGGCTACTTGGAAGGGTGAGGCAGAAGGATCGCCAGAGCCCAGCAAGTCAAGGCTGCGGTGGCTGGGAGCGACAGAGTGAGACTCCAACTCAAAAAAAAAAAAAAAAAAAAAAGAATAAAGTTCCAAAAAGAGCAAGACAAGTCTGTCTTTATCAAGTTATAATGTAAAACTCTAATAGCTGCAAAAGTGTGGTACAGAGAACTCAGAAACAGTCCCAAATATTTATGGAAGTTGTACATGACTGAGAGTGGTTGCAAATCAATGCAGAACAAAATAGCAGGCAATGGATGATGTTAGGACAATTGGTTACTGTATGAAAAAAAATACCACCCCAAATATCAATTAGAAGAAAGATGCTAAAATGTAAAAATTTAGAAAATGAAGTTTTAACATCTCTAATACCTCAGTGTAAAGGTAAATTCCTTCCTTCCTTCCTTCCTTCCTTCCTTCCTTCCTTCCTTCCTTCCTTCCTTCCTTCCTTCCTTCCGACGAAGGAAGTGCAGTGGTACGCTCATGGCCACCCCAGTGTCATCCTGCTGGGCTTCGGGTAAACTTCAGCCTCTGCCTTCCAAGTAGCAGGAACTACAGGCACGTGCTACCATGCCTGGCTAATTTTTTTAAAAAATTGGTATTGTAGAAACGAGGTCTCGCCAAGTTGCCGGGGCTGGTCTTGAACCCGCGGGCTCATGCAATCCACTCGCCTCGGCCTCCCAAAGTGCTGAGATTACAGGCTGAGTCACCGAACCCGGCCGAAGTGTATTTCTTAAACATGACAACATGCATAAAATACACAGATAGATATTAATAAATTCCATTACATCCAAAATTATAAACTTCCATATTACAAAGTAAATCTTAATCCAATTTAACACAACACCGGGTGAGAATATTTGCAATACATACGACTAACAAAAATTAGCATCCAGATTTTCTAAAGAACGCTTACAAATCGATACCAACATAGCTTTACTATCATGATGCTATTGGTAACCTGCAGGTAGCAACCAACCAGAAGACAGCAAGACTAGTATGAATAAACACTTGAAAAAGTATTTGACATACTCTGGTGCATACCAGCTGAGTACCAGCCCTCTAAAAACCTTTTTAACAAATCAACAAAAGATAATGTGAGCATAGAATAATAAAAAAAACCTGTCTTTCCTCAGCAAATAAATAAATGCATTTGAAATTAATGGTTTCCTTCAAGTGGGAATTAGTATAAAATAAAGGAAAACTGAAGCCAACAGCCTGAATCATAATATTTTCGGTTAAACAATGTGAAATGACCATTTTTAAAGAAAAAGATGGTTAATAAAGAAAAGAAAACTGGAAATTTTATATTGTTCAAACTTGTATTCTTAATTTAACCGTGGTATTGTAAATCACTAGTTTATACAAAGTATTTCAACTTGCAGAGTTAAGTGCAGAACCTGCCTACTAACTAATGGGATTGAAACTAAACTTGATTTTACTGAATTATACATGTCAGTTTTACAGTGTTACTTTTTTGAAATTGTACATAAAAAACATTTTACAGTGCACCAAAAATGTAATTCTTTGTCTGTCAAAAATTGTGAAATATGCTTAGATGATTATTTAAAGCCTAAAACTAAATGAGAGAATATCTAACTGAACTGAATGTGACTGTATTTACAAATGACTTTTTCCCCATTTTACCTCCAACAAAATCATCTTTTTTGTATCATTACACTATAAAAATTCCAGAATAAGTTTTGAAATAGCATCTCTGTTGGCTCTCTTAACCTAAAAGATCCTCAGAAAGTTGAGAACAATCTTAAATATCACTGGAACATAAACAGACATATAGATCAATGAAGTGAAATGAATAGAAAGTCCAGAAACCAATTCATGCATTTACAGTCAACTAATATTGGCCAAAGCTGCCAAGAACACATAATGAGGGAAAGAATAGTCTCTTCAATAAAAGTTATTGGAAAAAGTGAATATCCACCTGCAGAAGAATAAAACTGGACACTTATCTCACCCTATATACAGAAACCAATTCAAAATAAATCTAAGACTTAAATGTAAAATCTAAAACTAAAAAACTCCTAGAAGAAAACAGAGGGGAAAGCATCTTGACATTGATCTGGACAAAGACTTTTTGGATATGACTGAAGAACATAGGCAACAAAAGAAAAAATAGAAAAAAAATTACATCAAACTAAAAAGATCCTGCACAGTAAAGGAAGCAATTAATAGAGTGAAGAGACAACATACTGAATGGAAAAAATATTTGTGAACCATACATTTGATAAGGGATTAATATGAAAAATAATAAGTGTACCAGACTGATTTCAAATAAATTTTCATGTTTATTGAAAAAAATTAAAAACTGAAAAACCAATCAATATCACATACCCAACAGATTTCAAATAAATCTACATGTTTATTGAAAAGGGAAGAAAAGAAAAATAGTAAGGAAATGAACAACACAATAGCAAGAAAACAAATTACCCCTCTTGAAAATGGGAAAAGATTCTGAAAAGACATTTCTTCAAAGACGACATACAGATGGTCAACAGTTATATGAAAAAAATTACTCAACATCACTAATTATCAGGGAAAAGCAAGTTAAAAAAATAATGAGATATCTCCTCACAACTGTTAGATGACTGTTATCATGAAGACAAAAGATAAGTGTTAGTACGGATTGGAGAAAAGGAAAAACTTGTATGTGGGAATGTAAATTAGTACAGTCATCATGGAAAACAGTATGGAAACTCCTCACAAAACCGAAAATAGAATTCTATTTTTCTGAACCATACGATTCAGAAATTTCTCTTCTGGGTATATGTTCGAAGGAAATGAAAACCGTATGTTGAAGAGATATCTGCACTTCTATATTTACTGCAGTATTATGCATAATACCAAAGATATGGAACCAACCTAAGTGTCCATCAATGGATGAATGGATTTTTAAAATGTGGTATATATACATTATGGAACACTATTTGGCTTAGATAAGGATATCCTGTTATTTGAGACAGCATGGATGAACCTGGAGATTACTATGCAAAGTAAAAGGAACCAGGCATAGGAGGAGAAATACTGCATGATCTCACTTATTTCTGGCATCTAAAAAAGTTAAATTTTATAAAAGCAAAAAGAAGACTGGTGATTACCAGAAGCTGGGGAAAGGGAAGAATTGTGAAAAATGTTGGTTAAAAGATACACAATTTCAGTTAAACAGGAAGAATAGTTCAGAAAATTTACTGATACAGCATGATGATCATAGTTAATGTGTATACTTGAAAATTACTGAGAGAATAGATTTTTAATGTTGTCACCACAAAAAAATGTGAGGTAATGCATATGTCAATTACCTTGATTTAGCCATTTCACAATGTATAATATATTAAAACATTATGTTGAACACCATAACATATGTAATTTTTATTGTTCATTAAAATATTAAAATGAACAACCTTAAACAAAATAAAAGGACTGACATTCTAAAATTAAGCACTGTTTGTATTTTGGTAGAAAAAATCTGGCAAATCAAAACTAAAGAAATGAACTGTATATTCTTCTCTGCTCTGTCAAAAGTCAGTTGGTTGTAATTATTTGGGTTTATTTCTGGCTTCTCTATACTGTTCCATTGGTCTGTGTGTTAGCTCTTGTTCTAGTACCATACTGTTTTGGTTACTAAAGCTTTGTGGTATAATTTGAAGTCAGGTAATGTAATGATGCCTCTTGCTTTGTTCATTTTGCTTAGGATTGCTTTGACTATTCTGGCTCTTTTTTGATTCCTTATGAATTTTAGACTTTTTTTTTCAAATTCTGTGAAAAATGATGGTAGTTTGATCAGGGTTGTGTTGAATCTGTAAATTGCTTTGGTAATATGATCATTTTAACAATGTTGATTCTTCTAGTCCATGAGGATGGGATATGGAAATCAGTATGGAGATCTCTCAAAGAATGAAAAGTAGGTCTATCATTTGATTCAACAATACCACTACTTGGTATCTACCTAAAGGAACGGAGGTTGTTTTTTACAAAAGAAAAAAAACTCCCACCTGCACTTGTATGTTTATTGTGGCACAATTTGCACTTGCAAAGATGTGGAATCAGCCTAAATGCCAACCCATTTACCGGTGAATAATGTAAATGTGATACATGTATACACACCCTGGAATACTATTCAGTCATAAAAAGGAATGAAATAATGGTTTTTGTGGCAACCTGGATAGAACTGAAAACCATCATCCTAAGTTAAGTAATGCGGTTACAGAAAAACAAATGCCACATGTTCTTACTTATAAGTGAAAGCTAAACAAATAATTTCCAAAGGCATAGAGAATGGTATAATGGACATGAATGACTCAGAAGGCAGAAGGTTGGATGGAGGTTAGGGATGAAAAATCATCTATTGAGTACAATGCACTCAGGTGGGTATGGAGGATACACTTAAAGCCCACACTTCTTCGCCACTATAAAATGCATCCATGTAATCAAAAATCATTTGTGCTCCCTAAAGTTATGAAATAAAAAAATTTTAAAAATGATCCCAGGGCTCTCAGGAAATTGGTATAGAGATCTCTCAAAGAATGAAAAGTAGATCTATCGTTTGATTCAACAATACCACTACTTGGTATCTACCCAAAGGCACGGAGGGTGTTTTTTACAAAAGAAAAAAAAACCCCACCTGTACTTGTAGGTTTCAGATTCAGTAGTTTGAAACACCCTAGTAGTGCCTCCCTTAAGCTATTGTGCTGCTATTGATAATGAATAAAGGAAAATCTATCATGTGCTATAAGAAAGAAACCCAAATTTTAAAAAAAGCAAAGACAAATATGCTCAAACTTCTTTAGTTCTTTCTCCTAATTTTTTTCCTTCCCCATAATCTTCCATCCTTCCTATTTCTCTCCCTCCTCCTTCTTTCCTTTCATTTCTCCTTCCCTTCTTTCAGTCTTGAAGATAATATTAAAAATGTGAACAACTAACAATACTTATTAATAGCAACATGTATTTTGTTCTTGTAATTAATATTTTTTATTTTAAATTTCTTTAAGCAAAGAAATTTTTAAAAGTATTATTACCTTTGCCTCCTTTACAGTGAATCACGATGACGTTTTTGCTATCTTGAGCTATCCACTTAATTGCATCGATGGAGAACAACACCAACTTGCTGGTTTCAAATGTAAAATTTTTAGTAAAAAACTATTTTCAATGAATCACCCCAATGTACCTAGTCCTCTTCTGACAGTCAACTTGGCATAAAACTTACCATAGAACGAGGACATTGTGATCATCAATCTTTATTCTACAGACGCTGTTATGGATGTACACAGGATCATATGATTCTTCACCTGAAATAAATAACAGATGTCCTATCTCTCTACCTAATAACATAGGAAAGCATAAAGTTATTAATAAGTTAAAATTGTTTCTTACAAATTCCTTATGCACTTTTAATTGAAGCTTTCTGAGTGGTTCTTGCTGCTCTAAAACAAACTTAAGTGTCTCTAAAACACAAGAATAGTAGTGGTTTGTCCATCTCAGGTAACCTAAACTAAATTCATTTTTTTGCTTAATAGGCCTTGCTTTTTTTTTTTTTGAGTTGGAGTCTCACTTTCTGTCACCCAGGCTGGAGTGCAGTGGAACACTCACGGCTACCCCAGCGTTGACCTGCTGGGCTCCTGCGATCCTTCTGCCTCAGCCTTCCAAATAGGTGGAACTACAGACACGCGCTACCACGCCTGGCTTACTTTTTGATTTGTTGTAGAGACAAGGTCTCACCATGTTGCCCAGGCTGGTCTTGAACTGCGGGCTCAGGCAATCCTCTTGCCTCAGCCTCCCAAAGTGCTGGGATTACAGGTTTGAGCCACCGCACCTGGAAACCTTGCTTTTAACTTTCTTTTTTTTTGTTTTTGTTTTTAACTTTCTGGTAGGCTACTCATTATATTATTGTAGTGTAGTTAGAAACCATGCGGAAAGGTAAATGTAGCTTACCAAAACACATGCCCTTGTAAATGTCTTTTTAATACAAAGGTAGAGGAAAAATTAGGGGAGACAGAATGAAAAGCTAGAGTACAAGGTATTTTTTGCAGGTTTTTTTTTTTTGTTTATTTGTTTGTTTCTCACCTAGGGTCCTGCTGTCATCACAAGTGGACTAGAGGATGCATTTGTTAAGTTGTGTATGTGCTCATAGTGCAATCTGGCATGAATAATATAGAGATTTTCTTAAACCTGATACCACTAGAGCAGATGGTCCCTAAAATGATTCACCTCTGCTCTAGCCTCTTTGGTCTTGCTGGGCCTCTTTCCCTCATAGGAGCCTTTGTGCTGTTTGGCTAATTCTTCCTACCAAATGGGGCCAGTGCAGCATGGGGAATTTTGAATTCACTCCTCCATCACCAGATACTTATGATTAAATGCAAGGTAAAAATGAAATCATCTTATGTGCGTAATATTTTCTATCTACAGTAACAAAATATTGAGTCATGTACATGCTACAAAGATTGTAGACACGATAGGGGTTTGCATGTTTTGCATCCAGGAACCACACTACATTCTAAAAAAGACAGACATACATCTAACATATCCACATGAAACTAAAATAAGACTTTTCCTAGGAGTAACCTAAAACAGTTATTACTTCTGTCATTTGTCTCTCAATGGCACCTTCTAGGAGAGATTCAGGGAGTATGAAGGTATGTGAACTCCAAGTCATGTCTAATCTATTGTGATTTTCAAATAGTCTCCAAGGCATGTTTGGGTACATGAATTAGCATGTACTGTAAATATACAATCTTACCAGAGAAGGAAATAAGCTACTTAACTACCTTTAAGTAAATTTGTTCCGAATCATTAAATGATTGTTAATGGAGTTCTTATTTAAATCTAATTCTTATTGGTTCTTTAAAAAATTTAATTCTGAATAGATTTTTAAAAGACAGTGATCTAGATATTACAGTCTACTTAGGCACTGTGTAAATCAATCGATCAATGCATAAATCTATACTACAATTGCATGTGTGTATGATAAAGGTAAACATACATCAAATTTTAGATTAGTGGAAGCAATATAAAGAGTTTTGGGACTCATTTGTGTTTTCTTTCTTTCTTTTTTTTTTTTGAGTTGGAGTCTCACTTCGTCGCCTAGACTGGAGTGCAGTGGCCGCTCCCGGCCACCGCAGCCTCGACCTGCTGGGCTCCGGCGATCCTTCCGCTCAGCCTTCCAAGTAGCCAGAATTACAGGCGAGCACTACAACGCCCTGCTAATTTTTGATTTATTGTAGAGATGAGGGCTCGCCAAGTTACCCGGGCGGGTCTCGAACCCGCGGGCTGAGGTAATCCACTCACCTCGGCCTATCAAAGCTCTGGGATTACAGGCTGAGCTACTGAGCCCGGCCTCATTTGTGTTTTGTAATTTTTAAAAAATGAATATATACATGTTACTGTGTATTATATATATAGTATGCGTGTATGTGTAACCTTTAAAGTGACACATGGTGGTTATTATTTAAAATGTAGTTAATACCACCATACTAATCCAATAATATTTGCAGGAAATGTATCCATTTGGAATATACGTACACACACACACATATCTGTGTGCAATAACAAAAATGAGAGTCACAAAATTTCAAAAGCTGATTCATTGAGTACCCTTAAAGCAATGTTTACTGGCTCAACTTTGAGAGAAAGAAAATTGAGGTATCAAAGTGATCAATTTGTTAAATTGGTTGTTCCTCTCAGGAAGAAATAATAAGTCAAAAAGATCAGCAATATGATCTGCATAAAATAGGTGGAAGAGAATATAAAAAGTCTTATGCACTTCAAAAATTCATGTAATCTCTTACGTAAAATCCATGTGGATTTAGAAATCAAATATAAAAATCTACAATATCTCTAAGAAATGTAATTGAACATTAATCAATTCTTTGGAGGAGGAAGAACTAAGTGTTAATCAATAAAAATCAGTAACTTTAGTGTGACATCATAAATTTTGAAATTTCTGTTTAAAGTGTCATAATAAACAAGGGAAAAGATTTTTCGATAAAATTGACCGAATGGATACTATCCCTTAACAACTTAGTAATTCATGAACACCAATTTAAATAGTACTTCCTTACCCTATAGATGAGCCCAAAACATAAATAATCCATAAAAGAGAAAATCCAACTGAGTAACCACCTACATAGATAAATATTCAGCCTTCACCAATAAAGAAACCAAAACAATGACGTGCCATTTGAACTCAGGAAATTAGCCCTGAGAAAATCTAATGCTGGCAAATATGGTATGAAAACAAAGCCTTTGTTTCTTTATTAATAATACAATAATACTATTGTCCTTGGATTTGGCAATATATATTAAAAATTCTAAACATCTTCTTGCTTTTTGTGTAATTTCACTCCCAGGAATCTACCCAGAAAAAGTCTTATGCTCAAAGATATTTGTTGCTGTGTTATTGATAATGATGGCGTCAGAATGTCCAGTATTAGTGATTAATTACAGCACTAATGGAAGATTAGGGAACCATTAGAATACTTTTCCGTTCTTCATTCTCTTGACAAGTAAATATTTCGCAATGGTAAATATTTGAGCACCCTTCTTTAGTAAACCCATACAGAAGAACAGTCTGTACTTGCTTAATGAAAAATGAATATAACTAGAAGATTGAGCTTCAGGAATTTTTTTGAATCACTTTCCTGTTTCTCTCAGCATCTAAAAAATGATCTTTTGGATTTGATTTTTCTGCATAAGTCCATCCTTGACTCAATATGTAGATTATTTTCTGCTGTATTTTCCAATTTCGTAGTTTACTTGCAGACTCCAAATACCTTCTATCCAAATTAGCAGAAAGGCACAGAAAGAATCTAGACAAAATTTCAACTCTGAAGGCTCTATAGTTTTCTGGTTACAGTCTGTCACCAGATGGATAGTGTGTGTTTTCAAGCAGAAATGGAGAGTATTCAATTGTATTAAGGCCAAAAATTAAAAGATGGCTACGACGACTTTAGGACTGTAGATAATACATATCTGATCTTTCTAAATAACTTATCTTTTGCATGGATTGACTGAGTTTATGACCCCTGAAATTCTCCTTTATAATGCAAAAGTGAAAACTGCTGTCTGATCTTTGAAAATCTTCTTGCAACTACCTCCATCTCTGGCTTGTCCTAAATCTGCCAACTTCTTCTCTCTGACTCTACACGTGAGGGTGGCAGCAGTGGCCAAACTGGATTTAAAATTGTAAAGTAATCTTTAACATTTGGAAGCTTTTTGGAGAGTATCACATTGAGTTTGTACATGTGTAAGGTGGCTTGTTGTCTCTTTGAGAGCTCTAGCAGTTCTCACATTTTAGTCATAGTTTCAATATGTGCATGTGAATTATAGATTTTCATGCTGATTTCCAGATTTTATTGTTTGACTATGTACAATGGAACTTCAACTCTCTTATATATACCTATATATGTATAATCTATATTATTTATATTTGTAAATATATAATATGTAAACATGCATTACATGCAGACTATATATAACATATATGGTATGTATTACATATAAGTAAGGATTATTCTAAGAGGAATAAAGTTATATTTTTCTGTTTCTATAAGAGAGGAATACAGTGGATACTTTTCCTATTGATAATAACTGAGTTCACCTTTTTCAGAATACAGCTTCTTTTTCATCTGAATAATTCAAAACCTGGTTCTTGTTGACCCCTGGAAATTTTAATTCTGTTGAAATATCAGGTTAAACACATTCCGAGAGCTCTGTTCACACTCACACTCTTCTGTTTACTTCTGAAGTGTCAGAGAAAAACACTTCATTATTTAGGCTTTATCTTGGAAATAATGTGCTTTATCTTGGAAATTGTGTTCCAACATTAGCTTACTATTTTTAGAATGAATCGTTGTGAAGCTGACATGAGACCATCTCAGAACTGTCCCTTGATGTCTTGCCTGCTTTTCTGAATATTGTGTAAAGTACACATTTCTTTCTAAATCATGCTAGAACACATAAATGTCAATGGTATGAAACACAAATGCCCTGGAAGAATTAATATAGTACTTCAGTAATGTACCTGATTTAAATGACTGAAGTGTTACGAGTGCATAGTAACCACTTATAATTTGCATGACATTCTGAAGTGAATAAATATTGTTGAACATGCTTCTTTGACATCCAGTGTTACACTTTTTGGATCAACACAAAGCACAATGATTACTCTCAATTCAATATTTACAAATTCACAAAGTCATGTAAGTTGAAACTTCCCTAACAAAATTTCTGGCTGCCAAATCGACACCTATTTCTTCAGCTACACTTTTTTTGATATTTAGAATTTTAAAATTTCTGTAAAATAGATTTTGTAGAATGTAATATATTCACTGCCTTTCCAAAGTGGTGTATAATTGCATTACTTCTGTGTGTGAACCAAATACCAAATACTCTGGGTTTCCGCTACAGCATTCTATAAAGCAATAAATATGAATGTTACATTTAACAAACCACCAGCACATACACAATATTGGATGAATCTCACAGAAATTATTTTGAAAATAAAGGGCCAGTCACAGAAGATGCACTGTAAGATACCACCTATGTGAAATTTAAGAAAAAGTAGAATGAATTGGTGGTGTTCTGGGAAGCAGGCTAGAAAGGAGTAGGAAATGTTCAATACCTTGATGGGGTGGTGGTTACCTGCATACATACTTATCTATAAAATCATCAAGATGTACACTTATGATTAGTGCAACTTACTGTTCTTGGTATCCTTCACTAAAGCATGTGTATATATGTGTATGTTTACTTATATGTAGGTATACATACAGATAGAACATTTGTATTGCAGTTCAATAAATGCTGTAAATTTTACTAATGTACCCATATACATATCCAAAATTCTTAAACATTGACTTTCAGCTGAAATTTCATAGTAAGCAGCACTATATATTTGACATTAATTTAGACATCTACAAAGCCTAAAGCAATATGCCACCACAATAATTTAGGATCTCAACCTAAAAAACAATTTATTATTATTTATCTCCAATCAATGATAGGTATTATTTTATTGTATTTATTTGTTTATTATAGAGTTGTGAGGTATAAGTGAGGATCTACTACATAAGTAAACTGCATGCAGGTGATGTTTAGGCCACTAGATGGATCTCACTTTCCCTAGTAGTGGACCAGGTACATTTTGTGTTGTCATCTACCACTCATCACCTCACGCTCTCCCTCCTCTAACAGTGCCTAATGACTGCCAATCTCTCCCTTGTGTTAATGTACTAGGGATCAGGGCCTGCTTATAAGTGAGAACATGCAGCATTTAGTTCTTTGTTTCTGTGATAGTCCACTTCGTGTGATGGTCTCCAACTGCATCCAGGTTGCTGCGATGGCCATAATTTTCTTCTTCTTTATGACTGCATAATACTCTATCATGAAGATTGGCTTATAATGCTCTTTCCTTGTTGAATCTTTGCCACGTTTGCATATCAGTATGATGTTAGCTTCATAAAATGAGTTGGGGAGAATTCCATCATTCTGAATTGCCTGGAATACCTTCAATAAGTTTGGTATCAGCTTCTCCATGTAGAATTGCATAGAATTCAGCTGGGAAGCCATCTGGTCCAGGGGTTTTGGCAGGGAGGTTTCTTTTCTTTTCTTTTTTTGAGTTGGAGTCTCACTCTGTTGCCCAGACTGGAGTGCAGTGGCGGTCCCGGCCACCGCAGCCTCAACCTGCTGGGCTCCGGCGATCCTTCCGCCTCAGCCTTCCTCCGAGTAGTTGGAACTACAGGCGCGCGCTACCACACCCGGCTAATTTTTTGATTTTATTGTAGAGATGAGGTCTCGCCTGCCCAGGTGGATCTCGAACCTGCGGGCTCAGGCAATCCACTCACCTCAGCCTCCCAAAGGCGTGGGATTACAGGCTGATCCACCGAGCCCGGCTACAGGGAGGTTTCTTATGACTGAGTTGATTTTCTGGATTGTTATTGGTTTGTTTAGAGTTTTAATTTCTTCTTGTTTCAACCTTAGGAAGCGTGATGTCAGAAAATCCTCCATTTCCTTTAAAGTTTCTAGTTTATTTGCATAGAGTTGTTCATCGTATTCTCTGATAATCTTTTGAATTTTTTCAGGATCTGTTGTGACTTTGTCTTTTCCATTTTAAATTGTGTTTATTTGGACTTTCTCTCTTTGTTTTTAGTCAACCTGGTCAGGGGTTGTCAATCTTATTTATCTTTTCAAAGAAACAACTTTTTGTCTTATTGATCCTTTCTATTATATTTTTGTCTTCTCTACCCTGCAATTGTGACTTAATCTTAGTAATCTGAATTTTTATACTGTAATTAAGAGTTATATGATCTTGCCTTTCCTGTTCTCTTAAGTGTGATGTTAGGCAGTGACTTGCGATCTTTCTATTTTCTTGATGTGTGTGTGCAATGTTATGAATTTTCCTCTTAACACTGTTTTCATGGCAGCCCAGAGATTCTGATGTGTCTTTGTATTTGCTTGTTTTTAGGAATCATTTTATTTCTGTCTTGATTTCTGTGTTGACCCAAAAGTTGTTCAACAGCATATTGTTTAGTGTTCATTTCCTTATGTCTTTTGGGGAGATCTTGTTGGTGGCAATATTTATTTATATACCATTGTGATCTGAGAAGATGCATGATATTATTTAAACCTTTTGAAGTTTGTTCACACTTGATTTTTGTCTGAGAATGTGATTGATCTTGGAGTATGTTCCATGTGCTGATGAGTAGATTGTATACTCTCTAGTTTTGGGGTGGAGTGTTCTATAGATGTCAATTAAATCCATTTGATCGAGTGTTTTGTTACAGTTCTTGATCTTCTTGTTGATTTTCTGCCTTGATGATCCATCTAGAGCTGTTATCAAAGTATTGAAGTTTCTAAGATATGATGGCATGAGGGTCAAAGTCTTCTCTTAGATTACTTAGCAGTTGTTACATAAGTAATTTCTGAACCTCAGCCCCTCTTTGTACCTCCTCCATTATTGATGTCCCCAGTGTCTATTATTTCCATCTGTGTGACCATTTCACTCCCACATATGAGTGAGGACATGTGGCTTTGGTTTCCTGGATCAGTTCACTTAGGATGATGACCTCCAGGCCCATCCATAATTTCATTATTTTTTACGGCTGCATAGTATTCCATGGTGTATATCTACCACATTTTCTTTATCTATTCAATTGTTGGTGGGCACTTAAGTTGATTTCATGATTTTGCTATTGTGAATAGTGCTGCAATGAACATGTAAGTACCTGTTTCTTTTTTATATATTGATTTTTTCCCTTTGGATAGATTCCTAGTAGTGAGATTGCTGGGCCAAATGGCAATTCAATTTTTAGTTTCTAAAAAATCTCTATACTATTTTACATAGCAGTTGAACTAGTTTACAATCCTGCCAAAAGTGAACAAATGCTCCCTTTTCTCTGCAACCGCACCAACAACTGTTGTTCTTTGACTTCCTAATAATAGTCATTTTGACAGGTGTGAGGTGATAGCTCATTGTGGTTTTAATTTGAACTTATCTGGTGATTAGTGATGTTGAACATTTTTTTCATGTTTGTTGGCTGCTTGTCTGTTTACTTTTAAGAAGGCTAGGATCGGTGGCTCATCTCTACAATAAATTTCTTTAAAAAATTAGCCAAGCGTGGTAGCACACGACTGTATTTCCAGCTACTTGGAAGGCTAAAGCAGAAGGATCACCGGAGCCCAGCAGGTTGATGCTGCGGTGGCCGTGAGTGTGCCACTGCACTCTAGCCTGGGCGACAGAGTGAGATGCCAACTCAAAAAAAAAAAAAAGTGTCTATTCAAGTCCTAGGCCCACTTTTTGATGGGTTTTTTTTTTTCATGTTGAGTTATTTGAGCTAATTTTAGATTCTGGATATTAGCCCTTTGTCAGAAGCATAATTTGCAAATATTCTCTCCCATTCAGGTTTTCTGTTCACTCTGTAGATTTTATTTTTGCTGTGTAGCTTTTTAGTTTAATTAAATCCCATTTGTCTGTTTTTGGTTTTGTTCCAATGGCTTTTGGGGTTTTTAATCATAAATTCTTTGCCTAGGCCAATGTCCAGATGAGTGCTTCTTAGGTTTTTGTATAAGATTTGTATAGTTTCCGGTCTTAAATTTAAGTCATTAATTCATCTTTAGTTACTTTTTGTACATGGTGAGAGATAGGGGTCCAGTTTTATTCTTCTGAATATGGCTAATCAACTTTCCAAGCACCATTTAAAAAATAGGGTGTTTATTTAACACCTCATGGTTTATTTTTGTCAGCTTTATCAAAGATCTGTTGGTTGTAGGAATGTGGTTTTATTACTGGGCTCTTTATTCTGTTCTATTGATCTATCTGTTTATTCTTAAAACAGTACCATGTTGTTTTGGTAACTGTAGCCTTATAGTATAACTTGAAGTCAGGCAGTGTGATGCCTCCATAATTGTTCTTTTTTTCTTAGAATTGTTCTGGCATTTGGCTCTTATTTGACTCCATATAAACTTTAAGAATGTTTTTTCTAATTCTAATAATGAAAAATGAAGTTGATATTTTGATCAGGATTGCGTTGAATCAGTAGTTTGCTTTGGACAATATGGTCATTTTAATAATACGGTTTTTTCCAGTACATGAACATAGGATGTTCTTCCGTTTGTTTGTGTCATCTACAATTTCTTTCATTAGTGTTTTGTAGCTCTCCTTGTAAAGATCTTTCACCTTGTTAGTTAGGTATATTCCTAGGTGGTGTGTGTGTGTGTGTGTGTCTAGTGTGAATGGAATTGAGCTCTTGATCTCATTTTTGGCTTGAGTGTTGCTGGTGTATAGAAAAATTACAGATTTTTGTACATTGATTTTGTATTTTACTGAAGTTATTTATCAGGTCTGTAAGCTTCCTGGAAGAGTATTTAGGATTTTTTAGATATACAATCATGACATTCACAAACAGGGGTAGTTAGACTATCTCGCTGCTGATTTGGATGCCTTGTATTTCTTTCTCTTGCTGAACTACTCTTGCTAGGACATCTAGTACAAGGTTGAATAGGAGTGGTAAGAGTGTACACTCCTGTCTTGTTCCTGTTCTGAGGGGTAATGTTTTCAGCTTTCCCCAAGTTAAGTATGATGTTGACTGTGGTTTTGTCTTAAGCTCTTATTATTTTGAGATATGTTCTTTCAATGCCCAGTTTATTGAAGTTTTTATTGTGAAAGGATGTTGGATGTTGTCAAATGCCTTTTCTGCATCTATTGAGATTATCATATGGTTTTTATTTTTGCTTCTATTTATGTGGTGGATCACATTTATTGATTTTGAGCCAGGTATTGAGCCATCTTTGCATCCCTGGAATAAAACCCACTTGGTTGTGAGGGATTTGATATGTGAGTTTTTTGATATGCTGTTGAATTTGATTTGCTAGTATTTTGCTACAGATTTTAGTATTTATATTCACTAGTGAAACAGACTTATAGTTTTCTTTTTTCATTGTGTCCTTTCCTGATTTTTGGTAACAGTGTGATACTGGTTTCATAGAATGAGTTAGGAGTCCCTCTTCTTGATTTTATGGAATACTTTCAGCAGGATTGGTACCAGCTCTTCTTTGAACATCTGATAATTTGACTGTGAAACTGTCTGACTCTGGACTATTTTAGGTTGGGAGTTTTTTATTATTATTATTGATTCAATTGTATTGCTCATTATCGACCTGTTCAGGGAATCTATTTCTTCCTGATTAAGTCTTGGTGGGGTGTATGTTTCCAGGAATGTATCCATTTCCTCTAGGTTTTCAGTTTGTTGCCATAGAGGTATTCATATTAGTCTCTGATGACTTTTTTGATTTCTGTGGTATTGGTTGTTATGTCACCTCTGTCATTTCTAATTGAATTTTAATTTTATTTATTTATTTTTGGTTAGTCTAGCTAGTGGTCTGCTGATTGCTTATTCTTTCAAGAACCAACTATTTTTTTTATTTTTGTGAGTTGGAGTCTCACTCTGTCACCCAGACTGGAGGGCAGTGGCCGCTCCCGGCCACCGCAGCCTCAACCTGCTGGGCTCCAGCGATCCTTCTGCCTCAGCCTTCCAAGTAGCTGGAACTACAGGCATGCGCTACCACGCCCGGCTAGTTTTTGATTTATTGTAGTGATGAAGTCTTGCCAAGTTGCCCAGGAGGGTCTCGAACCCACGGGCTCAGGCAATCCACTCACCTCAGCCTCCCAAAGTGTGGGGTTACAGGCTGAGCCACCGAACCTGGCAAGAACCAGCTTTTTAATTCATTGATTTTTTGTATTTTTTTTGTGAAGGCCACAATCTCATTTATTTTTGCTCTGATCTTTTTTATTTATTTTCTTCTGCTAGTGTTTTGTTTAGATAGTTCTTGTTTTTCTAGTTCCTTGAGGTACAAGTTTAAGCTGTTGATTTCCACTCTCTAGATTTTTTAATGTCTGCATTTAATGCTGTAAACTTTTTTCTCACAACTGTATCCCTGAGGTTTTGGTTTGTTGTGTCACTATTTTCATTTGTTTCAGCAATTTTTAAAAATTTCTGCTTTAATTTCATTGTTTTCCCAAGGGTCATTCAAAAGAGAGTTGTTCATGTAGTTTTGGGTGTGCCTCTCAGTGTTTGTCTCCAGTTTTATTGCACTGTGGTCTAAGAAGATGCTTGGTATAATTTTGATGTTTTAAATTTATTGAGACTTGCTTTATGGCCAATTATATAATCTATTTTGGAGAATGCTTCATGTGGAGCTGAGAGAAATGTATATGCTGCAGTCACTGGGTGAAAAGTTCTATAGATGTCTGTTGGGTTCATTTGATCTATAGTCTAGTTTAAGCCCAGTGATTCTTTGCTAATTTTCTGCTTTGGTGATCTGAATAGCAATGTCAGTAGGGTATGAAAGTAACCCACTATCATAGTATTGCTATCAATATGTTTTTCAGAGGCCAAGTAGTATTTACTTCATGAATTTGGGTGCTCTGGTGTTTGGTGCATATATGTTTAAGATGATTAACTCTTCTCGTTTAATTTCACACTTTATCATTATATAATGTCCTTCTTTGTTTTTTTGTTGTTGTGCTATTTTTTGTTGTTGTTGTTTTTTACTGTTTTTGGTTTAAAATCTGAGCTATCTAATATGAAGATGGCTATCTCTGCTCATTTTTGCTGTCCGTTTGGCTGGTATATTTTTTTCTACCCATTTACTTTTTAATCCAGTTTGCCACTCTGATTCTTTTAAGTGGGGGCATTTGGACCATTTATATTCAAGGATAATATTGATATGTGAGGATTTTTTCCTTCATAGTGTAAGCTAGCTGATTTGGGGATTTGAATGTGTACTCGCTTTGTAGGTACTGTGAACTTTGTATTTATGTGATCTTTTGTAGTAGCAAGAGTTCACATTTCATTTCCAAGTTTAGAACTCTTTTGGACATCTCTTGTAGAGCTGGTTTAGTAGCAACAAATTCCCTTAATGTTTATTGGTCAGGGAAAGGCTTTATTTCTCCTTTATTTATGAAACTTAGTTTGACTGGATATAAAGTTCTTGTCTGGCATTTGTTTTCTTTAAGGAGGTTGAAAATAGGTCCTCATTCTCTTCTGGCTTGTAGGGTTTTTGCTGAGAAGTATGCTGTTTGTCCAATGTCCTTTTCTTTATAAGTGATTTGATTCTTCACTCTTGATTGTTGGGAGCCGGCCTTGAAGGTCCACCTGATTGACAGGGTCCTGGTGGGCCGAAGACCCCGGGCCACAGGGCGAGCCCAGGAAGCTGAGGCCCTTCTGTCTTCCACCTTTGCTGTTTGGTACCGCCGAAGAATTCTGTGCAGTTGTGGAAGAAGAAAATGGCATGTTTATGTGAAGTACTCACAGCTAACCTGGAAATGTCATGGTTTATTTTTCCATTTCCCACTATGCTGTTTGGCCTTTTCTAACAATGCAAGGGTTAAACTCTGAAGCACATCAAGAATGTTTTCTTTCACTTGGTTATAAGTTACTAGATATTGCTTGAGTAAAAAAATGATATAAGTATATTCACTCCTTATTTGATTTAGAATTATGTAGTTTACTGTTTAGACATAAGGTTTTTTAGAAGCACAAGTTTCTAGTAAGTTCATTATGAATTCATTATAAGTCTAACACTTATCTAGGAGTTATGTAGTTGATTTATAACACTGTTTTCACTGACTTAGGATAAAGATTAATCATTAAGGTTTTTACTTAATTCAATAGTTAAACTCTAAGTTAACATTTATAGAGTGGGTTTTCACTGAACTCATAATATACTAATCAGACAATTTTATGATAGATTAGCTAAAGACAGAAAGCAACCTTAGGGACCTGAGAAACATTACTAAAAGCTTCTTTTGAGTTCTCTTTAGAAATAAACACTGCAGGATAAGAGAAAAGTAACGAAGACACCTGGACAAGAGAGGTGATTACAAAGCTCTGAAGGTCATAGAAGCCCCAGATGGGAAAACTACCGCTACATGGAGAACTTTGCACTTGGAAACTTTCTTGAGACATTTCAAGGACTGTAATTTGGGACTTTGAACTAAAACTATCATTTTTGGCTTTATGATAAAGACTCATTAACTAAAAGTAGATAGTGTTCTTGGCTTGTTTGTCACTTCTAGACTACTAGATGGTGGTAATTTTAAAACATATGTACGTGAAGGAAATTTCTTTGTCTTGCCCCTTTACGAATGGTATAAAAGCTCTGTGTTAACTAACATTAAATTGTCATTTGTTCAGGAAGCAGGTGTCCGAGTATAATATTTTCATCCTTTGCCTATCCGTCTTTCCTTCAGGAAACCTCACGACCCTTGTGGGGCTGGACCCCTGCACTTGATGATCTTAGGATATTTTCTTTCATGTTGACTTTGATGAATCTGATATTGATATGACTTGGTGAGGTTCTTCTTATGATGTATCTTGCAGAAGTTCTTTGGGTTTCTTGTATTTGAATACCTAGGTTTTTGTCAAGACCAGGGATTTTCTTAAATTATTTTCTTGAATTTATTTTTATACCTTTAACTTTAATTTCTTTCCCCTCTGGAATGCCTATGATTCATAGGTTTGCTGCTTTATATAGTCCCATATTTCTTGTATATTTTGCTTATTCTTCTTGATTCTTTTTTCTTTATTTCTGTCTGACTGGGTTAATTTGAAGAACTTGTCTACCATCTCTGAGAGTATGTCTTCCACTTGTTTTAGCCTACTGCTGTAGCATTGTACTGTGTTTTGTATTTCCTCCATTTAGTTTCTTAGTTCTTTTTTTTTTGATGTTGTCAATCTCTCCTTTCACCTTTGCATTGTTCTGCACATTTCTTTGTGTTGGTTATTAGCTTTATCTTGTATCTCATTAAGCTTGTTTAAAATCAGTTTTCTGAATTTGTTATCAAACATTTCAGAGATTTTGTTGTGGCTAGTTTCCATTGTTGAAGAATTGGTGTGCCCCTTTGGAAGGGTAACACTTTATTTTTTAAAACTTTCAGAATTGCTTATCTGGTTCTTTCTCATCTGAATGAACTATGTGACTGATCTGTATGAGTTCCTTTGATATAGATAGCCTGTGTATGCAGGTTTTCTCAAGTGCTTGTTGTAATAGTGATGTCGTGGGGGTGTGGACTGACCCACTACTTCCTGTAAGGCTGAGGGGGTGGAGGTATCAGAAGGTTTAACCTGCTCCTTGGTGGTTTGTGCTGGTGTCAGCAAATCACCTGTTGTGATATGTTGTTCATCCTCCAGGCCAGCAGGTAGATGCTATGGGTAAGAGTTGACTACTGTTGATATGGATGAGGATTTACTTAATCTTTGTTTACTGGAAGAAGTGCTCAGTTATCTCAGCAGTGAGCTTATCAGCAGAGTGCACTGTGCTCCTAGTTCAGCCCCAGGGAGGAGAGAAACAAGATGGGTGGGAAAGAACTGGTCAGTCACTTATGGGCCCGCCAATGTTAGACACATGCATCCACTCCATAGCTGAGTTTTTTGTGCAGCCTCTGAGTGCCTAGAGGTGTGCCTTGGCAAGGTCTTAGGAGACTTATGCTACCTCAGGTTCTCTGTTGAGGAAGGTGAGGCAGCTTAAGCTCCTACTCTAAAAAAGTGGGAGCTATAGGTACCTGTGTATATGTCTGGACATTAAGTAGATAGAGCAACACAGCACCAAGAACTTTATTCCTGAGGGAAGGGGTTGCTCAGGATACACTTCCTTGACAGACTTCAGAGGCAGGCTGTGGGGCCTTGCAATGACACATGTAGTTTGACTCTGTGTCCTAGAGGTGACCTTGGCTTCAGGCCATGCTACCTAAAATAAACCAGGAGAGAAAGTCTCCAGTTCTCTGCTTCTGGTGTGTCCCGGTGTCTTCCCTATGGATCTTCCTGTACCTGTCACTTATAAGGCAACAGAGTCTGTGGAAAAGCCACCTGGCCTGTCCCATGGAAGTAGAAGGAGCAGTGGAGATAAAACAACTCTGTGTGCAGGAGCAAGAGACCTGATTTTTTATCTTTGTGGTTTAGTGGTTTTCTGTAGCGATAAAGTTTGATTCCTTTCTATTTCTCATTTGTGTATCTGCTCTCACAGTGAGTTCTCTACTTTCACCTGTCTTTATGATGCTTCTAGATGTTGGACTCCTTTGAGAATTCCTTGTAAACCCTGTCTAGTGGTGATGAATACCCTCCAGTTTTGCTTGCCTTAGAAAGATTTTATTTTTACTTCATTTCTGGAGCTTTGCTGGATATAGTATTTTTGATAGGCAGATTTCTTTTTTCCTTTTACCATTTAGATTATATTAGCCATTGTCTACTGACCTGTAAGGCTTCTGTTGAGAAATCTGCTTTTGGTCTCATGAAGATTTCTCTACATGCAACTTAATGCTTTTTTGCTGCTTCTTTTAAGATTCTCTTTTTTTTTTGACTTTTGGCAGTCTGACTGCTATGCACTTCAGAGAAGACTTTTTTGAATTGAATCTACTTAGAAACCTTTGAGTTTTCTAGATCTGGATGGCCAAATAGCCCCAAGACTCTGGGTTTTTTTTTCTTTGTTTGTTTTCAGCTATTATTATATTGGATAAATTTTCTGTGACATTTCTCAATTCTTCCTCTTTAGAAATTCCACAATGCAAATATTTGTTTATGTAGTGGTGTCCCATAATTCCTATTGGCTTAGCTTTTTTATTTTTTTTTAAATTCTTCTCCATTTATTGTGTGTGTGTGTTTGACTGAGTGATTTCAAAAGACTTGTTTTCAACTTCACAAATGCTTTCTTCTACTTCATATAGTCTGTTGTTGAAGCTTTTGATTATATATTTGTCTTCATTCCTTAAATTCTTCAGTTCCAAAATTTCTGTTTTGTTCTTTTTTAATGAGATGTATATTTTTGCTGAATTTTTCATTGAGATTCTAAATTGTTTTTCTAATTTCATTGAATTATCTACTTGTATTATCTTGAATCTTATTGAATTTCCTTACAAACATTATTTTCAATGACTCCTCAGGCATTACAGATATTTATCATTCAGGGTCTGTTATTAAGGAATTATTGTGTTACTTTGGAGGCACAATGTTTTCTTGCTTTTCAAAGAATTCTTATGTCCCTATAGTGATTTTTGTATATTTAATGAAATAGTTGTTTCTTCTAATTTTATGAAGTAACTTTTGTAGGGAAATACTTTTTCTGTAGTTCTGTTTCATAGTGTTGGTTAGGTAGCATGCTTTGCCTTTGGTTCTGGGTGGATGTAGTAGTGTAGTATCCTGTGTTTTCTTTGGGTGTAATTGACATTAGCAGTGTCTGTAAGTGCCTTAGTGGCTTAGAATATGGGTGTTTGTGGAGTGGTTGTGGAGCTTTTCTGGGGGTAGAGGACACAGTTTGAGCCAATTCTTAGGCCCTAGAAGGATGCATTCTGGGTGCAATGGCTTTGTCAGTCATGAGGTGGTGCCAAGAGTAGAGTGGGAAGTAAGCAAGCCAGTCCTTAGTGACTGAAAAGTGCATGAAGTGTCTGGTAGTTCCACCAGTCAATGGACATGGGCTGCTGATATCAGTGGGCACCGGGAGGAATGTTCCTTGGGCCTTGGGGAATAGAGGATGTGTGCAGCATGCAGTAGCTCTACTAGTTGAGAGCAGCCATGTAATTTTATACTATCCAGTCCTCAAATGACTCAGTAGCTGCCTACAGGTGCATAAGTGAGCCCAAATGAATAGGTAATCTTGTCCCTGATCATCAGAACCAGCCAGTTAAGCCCTTCTCAAATTCACAAACCACAGTACTGTGAGCTAAATAAATAGTTACTGTTATATGCCAGTATGTTTTGGGGCGGTTTTTAACATAGAACAAGTTAACTGGTATCAATCTATTATTAGTTTTTACCTGAAACAATACGTTTTTGGAATAATGCTGCCATTTCTAGGTCAATATTAGACTGAAGACTACATAGTCTACATTCACTGATAAATGAGTATTTGTTACCTTAATAGAATGCCTATAGAAAGACTCCAAAAGATAGAAATAACATGTTGATAATCTGATCTTGTAGTCAAAATCATCATTATTATTTATGTCATTATAGATGTAAAACAATATACATTTAATTTACATATAACCAGACTTCTTTTTCACAGAAAAAAAATTTCAAGATCGAGGTCGACAGGAAAAAGTTAACACATTCAGGATAATCAAGATAACACATAAAATTATCCAGCACAATGGCCATTAAACTGTCATGATGTTCCCAAGACCCAACTGGTTCTAGCCATTTGCCACATAATTGTGTTGGCCTCCGTGTGAAGCTCTCCCTGTAGCTGGAATTTATTTATTATCTTAAATACCAGAGAAGATCTAAGAGTTCTGAGCACTAGGGATGGTGAAACTCCCAGATTGCTTTATAGCCCTCCTGATTCATAAAACGTGAGATCTACAAAACAGTGATCCCATTCTCTGTGAGGAAGAGAAGAGGTCTCTCTAGAATTCTTGGAACTCAGGATACTATTACAACTTAATACATTCTAAATCAAACTTAAATGAAGTTAGCTGGAAATCCATTTAAGGTTTCTTCTGGGATGTCTGCCTTTAGTCTGATAGATTTACCTTTTAAGTTATTTGATGCTTTTGTCTCACTGCTTTTAAAATTATTTCCTTCACATTTACTTTGCATAACTGGATAATTTTTGCCTTGGGGATGACTTTTTTTGCGATTCATCTTCTGGGAGTTCTTTGGGTTTCCCGTACCTGGATGTTTAGATCTCTGGCAAGGCCAGGGAAGTTTTCCTCCATTATTCCCTCAAATATGTTTTCCAAACATGTGCTTTCTCTTCTTCCTCAGGAACACCTATGATTCTTAGGTTTAGACATTTTACACAATCCCACATTTCTTAGAAGCTTTGTTCCAATCTCTTGATTATTTTTTTCTTTATTGTTGCCTGATTGGTTTGATTTGAAAGTCATGCCTTCAAGATCTGAAATTCTTTATTCCACTTGCTCTAGTCTAATGTTAAAACTTTTCACTGAATTTTGTACTTCCCTAAGTGATACTTTCATTTCCAAAATTTCAGCCTGTTGTATTTTTATTTTTGTTTTTATTTTTTGAGTTGGAGTCTCACTCCATTGCCCAGGCTGGAGTGGCCACCCCAGTGTTGACTTGCTGGGCTCCAGTGATCCTTCCACCTCAGTCTTCCAAGTAGCTGGAACTACAGGCACAAACTTCCTCACCTGGCTAATTTTGTATTTATTGTAGGGATGAGGTCTTGTCAAGTTGCCTAGGCTGGTCTCAAACCTGCGGGCTCAGGCAATCCACTTGCCTTAGCCTTCCAAAGTGCTAGGATTACAGTCTGAGCCACAGAGCCCAGTCTATTTTTTTAAAAGATGCCTATTTCTTTGGAGAATTTTTCATTCATGTCCTGAATAGGTTTTTTATTTTTTTGAGTTGGATTCTCACTCTGTTGCCCAGACTGGAGTGCAGTGGCCGCTCCCGGCCACCACAGCCTCGACCTGCTGGGCTCCGGCGATCCTTCCGCCTCAGCCTCCCAAAGGCGCAGGATTACAGGCTGAGCCACTGAGCCCGGCTGAATAATTTTTTAAAAAATTCTTTATGTTGGTTTTTAACTGTCTCCTGAATCTGTGTGGTCAATTTTATAATCAACCTTCCAATTCTATGTCTGGGCTTTCAATGATTTCATTTTGGTTAAGGTCTGTTGCTCAAGAGTTACTGGGGTTTTTTGGGAGTGTTAGAGAACTCTGCTTTTTCATATGTCAGAATTATTTTCTCATTTGTATAGACTATTTCTTATTTGAGATTGGCAGCAGGCTAATGTAGGCACTATAGGGTCATATAGCCTTGGTGTGGTGTTTCTCAATTGCCAGCTGTGGCAATCCTGTGCTGGGTATCTGCACAGGCTCATGGCATCCTGAGTAACTGGATTGGCTTAGACAGCAGTGTTAACTGGAGACTGGACAAAGCTGAGGTATTATATCTGATGGGATGGATTATGCTGTTGACCTTTGGACAGGAGGTAGTGCGTGTGGGAGAGAGCCAGCTGTAATGGTGTGGGCTCTGTCCTTGGCATATGCTCCCAGAGAGAGCCTAGTCAATCTCAGCAGAGGGGCTGCAGGGATTACCAGTTGTGTGTGTGTGTGTGTGTGTGTGTGGTGTGTGTGTTGTGTGTGTTTTAATGACAATAAAAAGCAGTTTATTAAGGATAGTTAACAGATGGAGAGAAAAGGGGCCAAACCCCAAATCCTGGTTAGCAAGAAACTGCAAAAGTTTATAGGCCGGTGGCTGGTGGAAATATCTAGGCATTGAAAATGTCAAGTATGAGAGCGTTTCATACTAGTCGGGATGCTGTTTCCTTTCTTGCTTGGCTAGTGGGGTGCTTTTCTTGCTTGGTTAGATGCCAGATGCCAGAGCAGGACATTAGAAAGCTGCCTAAGCTATTAAGTGGCTCATGCCTGTCATCCCAGCACTGTGGGAGGCCGAGGTAGGATTGCTGGAGCCCAGAAGTTTGAGCAGCCTGGACAACACAGGGGGACCCTGTGCCTCCAAGGCATAACATTAGCTGGATGTGGTGGGGTATACCTGTAGTCCCAACTATGGGAGGCAGAGACAGGAGGATTGCCTAAACTATGGAGGTGGAAGCAGTGGTGAGGTGATCCAGCCTGGGGCAGAGTAAGAACCTGATTCAAAAAAAATTAAAGACCTGGGCAACTCTGGGAGGGAGCCTGATGTCCCCTCTGGGCTGGCTGGGAAGGGGCTGACATAGATCAGAGCTGAATGTCCGAGTTGTGTTGAGGCCCTGGAGATCGCCTTCCTCACACAGGGTGTCTATTTTGAGCCTTTGAAGTGAATGCAGGAAGAAAAGGTGTTTAAGCACTGCACCTGTATGCACTTTTGGCTACCCCAATGGCGACTGGGAGGGAGTCCCTGGCCAATGGGGTAATGTTATTGTGGGGGGGAGGGGTGGCACACAAAAGAATTTACACGGGGAGTGAGAGCTTGCTATGGCTTCCTGCCTTAGCCTCCGGCAGTTTGTCTTCAGAATGTCAAAGTGCAGCTAGCCTCAGGGCCTCAGGTGTTTCTGCAGAGCATGCAGTGGGTGAGGCAGCTTTCCATGAGGGACTGGAGTCCTTCAAGGCTCAGGGGGCTCTGCACAGAACTCCTGAATTCTTCTTACTCGCCTTTGCCGCTGTGTCTGGAGGCTGCCAGTTGTCTGTGCCTTAATTCCGATGAAAGTCTGGCTAGTTCCAGCCCAGATTGATTGACTTTTCTTTTATTTGCACTATGTGATTATTATCACTTACTTTATGAGTCACTTTATGAGTCACTATTTCTCTCTGGGTGCTGAGGAAACTCTACCTTTACTCCATAAGATAAACACACTCAACCGGGCTCGGTGGCTCAGCCTGTAATCCCGCGCCTTTGGGAGGCTGAGGTGAGTGGATTGCCTGAGCCCGTGGGTTCGAGACCTGCCTGGGCAGGCGAGACCTCATCTCTACAATAAATCAAAAAATCAGCCGGGCTTGGTAGCGCATGCCTATAATTCTGGCTACTTGGAAGGCTGAGGCGGAAGGATCGAGGCTGCGGTGGCTGGGAGCGGCCACTGCACTCCAGTCTGGGCGACAGAGTGAGACTTCAACTCAAAAAAAAAAGATAAACACGCTCTATCTACCTCTTATTGGCCATCTTCAGGATTTCTTCTCATTTCTCATTTAAACAGAAAAAATAGAAGCCATCAGATGCACTCCCTTGCACTAAATCTACGAATTTCTGGCTGCAGAAATTTTCTCCCTTCCTCTTGTCACCTTTTTCTTCCTAAAAGGGACTATTTTCCCTGTGTTCTGAATTTTCTCCCCCGAGTTCTTCTTAGGTTACACATGTGGCTAATGATTCCATGTCCTAAACCATGTCCGTCTCTTCCTCTCTACTGATCACTTTCCTTGAGTATTTAAGAGTGTTTTAGCAGCCCCTATGCTAGGAAATAAGCAACCTGAAAACTGACTAAGAGAAAGAATAAGTATTTGTATGAACTGTATTTTGGAGTTACCACACTGTTGATAAGGGGAAGTTCTGAAAAGAGTAATTCCATCTAGTAATTGCCAAAGGTGAGATAGAGTTAAAATATGTATCACCATTTTTCAGTCCCTAATTAAAAAAAAAAATGGGTCTAGCAAGTATAATGAAGGGCTAAAATCATTAGGTAAAAAGTTCTTGGAATTTTTTAATGGAAAGTTAAAACTCACAACACTTGAACCCATTGATAATACCTGAATACATTGATCTATCTTAACAGCACAAAAACAGACAGCCAGACTTTTCATACTTTCTAGTGGACTCAACAAGATGCAAAACATCCTATGAAGTTTTGATTCCCCCCCCAAAAGATCAAACCTGAATATGAACAAACCCCTAGCCTAAATAGATCTAACTATTAGTATATAGGAAATACAGGAGACGTAGGACTACGTTGAAAGACATTTTGGGGATGCAAGATACAGGGCCCGGAATGTGGGAAATTCTATAAGACAAGTGACCTGGTAAATTGAGAAAATAAATTACGAAGAGAAAAAAAGGTGAACTATAGAGCGAGAGAGAATTTCAGAGACATCACCAAATGCAGCATGTGGGTCTTATTTGAATGTTGATTTGAACAAACTAATTATTAATTATTTTTATAAGCACTTAAGACAATTTAATCACTGGATATTTGATAATAGATTATTCTTAATTTTTTAAATGTGATAATAGCATTGGGATTGTGTTTTTTAAAAAGTGTAAATGCATATATTCAAGTAAAATGGAAAAAAATATGCTGACTGGCGTCTGCTTTAAAAAAAATTTTAATTAGACATGAAGTCTCACTATGTTGTCCAGGCTGAACTTGAACTCTTGGGCTCAAGCAATCCCCCACAACCCTCCCTGCTTGGTATCTGCTTTGAAAAAAAAAAAAAACACACACACATAGTGGGAGATATACATGGAACAAAGTTGGCCATGTGTTGATGGCTGGCAAAGGCTGGTAATGGATATATAAGAGTCTGTTATGCTGTTCTTTCTACTCTTTACTACATTTAAAATAAAACTTGCGGCCGAGCTTGATGGCTCAGCCTGTAATCCCAGCACTTTGGGAGGCCGAGGTGAGTGGATTGCCTGAGTCCGTGGGTTCGAGATCAGCCCTGGCATTTCACGAGACCTCATCTCTACAATAAATAAAAAATTAGCTGGGTGTGGTAGCACACCCCTGTAGTTGTGGCTACTTGGAAGGCTGAGGCGGTAGGGTCACGGGCACCCAGCAGGTGGACGTTGGGGTGGCCGTGAATGTGCCACTGCACTCCAGCCTGGGTGATGGAGTGAGACTTCAACTCAAGCAAATAAATAAGTAAATAAAATAAAACTTGTCTTATACTTTAGAACTCTTTAAAGTTTGTTGATTTGGTCAGCATGGTGGCACTCACCTATAGTGCCAACTACTCAAGAGGTTGAGGCAGGAGGATCGCTAAAGAGGTCAAGGTTGCAGTGAGCCATCACCCCACCACTGCACTCCTGCCTGGGTGGCAGAGCTAGACATCTGTCTCCAGAAAATTAAAAAAAAAATTCTATTTGGAATGAGTTATTTGCATAAAGATACCAACCATTTGAGACAGACTACTGATGAGTTCTGTAATTAGCTTGTGAAAGACAAGAAAGAAAGAGGTGACAGGAAAACTTTGAAGAGAGATTTTTTTTTTCTTCTTTTTTTAGAGATGAAGTCTTGCCAATCGCCCAGGATGGTCTCAAACTCCAGGACTCAGGCAATCCTCTTGCTTCCACCTACCAAAGTGCTGGGATTACAGGCAAGAGCCTCCGTGCCAAGCCAAGAGAGACTGTTTAAAAATCGGGTGTCAGGTGCCAAGCTGAGGAGAAGGTAGTGTTTTTACGTGACCTTGATTCTTATTTATTTATTTATTTGAGATGAATTCTCACTGTGTTGCCCAGGCTGATCTTGAACTGAGCTCAAGGAATCCTCTTGCCTTCGCCTCCCAAAGTGCTGGAATTATAATCGTGAGCCACCGCACCTGGCCTGATTCTAACTTCATGGAAAGAATTGAGACCATTAGTCAAGAACTCCCTCAACTTCCACCTCCATTTTGTCTAGGCCCATCCTGCCCAATCGTATCTGTTCCACTCACAGACCTCACCTTCCTTCTTGGGGACTAACTATGTCCCATCTGTCAGGAGCATTTCCTTCTGCATATATATCTCAGATCACTTCTCTTTTGCTAATCAAGCCAAGCAGAGTCCTCCTTTTCTCCACACCCCTGCCTCCCACCCTGTCCAGCCACTCTCCTAGCTGATCTTTATGAGAGAGACTTCCACTAAAATGGCTCTTGAGATGTTACCCCATGGTCGCCACATGGCCAAGTCCAAAAGGGAGTTTTCTGACTTTGTGGATTTTTTTGGGGTAACATTTTGACTGTTCTTGTCATTGTCTTGAAAATGTTTTTAGTTGCACAGGTAGGATGTTAGTCTATTTGTACTGTAAAAAATTCACCAAATAGCCGGGCTCGGTGGCTCAGCCTGTAATCCTGCGCTTTGGGAGGCTGAGGTAAGTGGATTGCCTGAGCCTGCAGGTTCGAGACCTGCCTGGGCAACTTGGCGAGACCTCATCTCTACGATAAATCAAAAAAATTAGCTGGGCGTGGTAGTGCGTGCCTGTAGTTCCAGCTACTTGGAAGGCTGAGGAGGAAGGATCGCCAGAGCCCAGCAGGTCGAGGTTGCGGTGGCCGGAAGCGGCCACCGCACTCCAGTCTGGGTGACAGAGTGAGACTCCAATTAAAAAAAAAACCCCCAAAAAACAACAACAAAAAAACTGTTAAAAAAAATTCACCAATGCAGATATCAATAAAATAAAAAAATTCCTTTCCTCTTTGTACCACTCCCTTTCTACAGAAACAATCTAATGTTTATCTTTCCAGAGTGTTATCTCTATGCATTTTACCTATCTTTACCTTTACCTGTCTACCCAATATCTATTTACCTAATACCTTTACCTATCTACCTAATAGCTATCTGTCTGTCTGTCTGTCTATCTATCTTTCAAAAGATTGGTCCATATTATCTAAGTTTTCAAAGTTGAGGGTATAGAGATGTTAATAACATTTCTTTATTAACCTTTTAATTTCCCTGGGATCAGTAATGAAGGCCTATCTTTCATGCCTGCTATTAGTAATTTGTGTTCTCTCTTTCTCTTTTTTGATTAGCCTGGCTAGAGGTTTATCAATTTTATTGATCTTTTCAAATAACCAGTTTTTGGTTTCATTGATTTTCTTTCTCTTTTAAAAAATTTATTTACCACTATACTCACAAGACTGATTTTCTTTTTTAATTTCCTGCTTTCAATGTCATTGATTTCTGCTCTTATTTCATTTTTTTTTCCTGTGTGGTTGGGATTTAATCTGCTCTTCTCGTTCTGGTTTCCTCAGATGGAAGCTTAGATTATTGATTTTAGATCGTTCTTCTTTTCTGTATATGCACTCAATTCTATAGTTTTTCCTCTAAACACTGCTTTTGCTGCCTTCTATAAATTTTTATAAGTTGTATTTTCATTTTTACCTAATTCAAAATATTTACAAATTTTCCTTGAGAGTTCTTATTTGATTATTTAGAAGTATTTTGTTTGATCTCCAAATATTTTTGAATTTCCAGCCACCTTTCATTTAATTACTTTGTGGTCTGAGCACATACTCTATATGATTTCTATTATTTTAGATTTGTTAAGGTATGGCTCAGAATGTGTTCTATTTTGAATGTTCCATATGAGCTTGAGAAGAACGTGTATTCTCCTGTCATTGGATAAAGAAGTTCACACGTGTCAGTTAGATACAATTGATTGATGGTGTAGTTCAGTTCAAGGATATCCTGATTTTCTGGCTGCTATATCTGTCAGTTACTGACAGAAAAGTGTTGACATCTCCAACAATAATAGTGGATTTGTCCCTTTCTCCTTTCAGTTCCCCTTGCAGTTCTCTGTGCATTTTGATGATCTGATGTTAAGCACATCACATTAAAGATTGTTATGTCTCCTTGGAAAATTGACATTTTTATTATTGCATTCCTTATCCCCAATAATCTTCCTTGTTCTGAAGTCTGCTTTCTCTGAAACTAATGTAGCTATTCTCTTGATTAGTGTAGCAAGGTGTATCTTTTTTTAAATTTTAAAGATGTGGGGTACAGTTTAGGGTTAGGTATACAAATGTTCATTATGCACGGATCCTTGTAGATGAGGTATGTCCCTCCCTCCCCTGGCAGTTTCCCTCAACTGCCAATCCCACCCCCCTCCCCCAGCATTTTCCCACTATTGCCAATCCCTTTCTTATAGTATCATGATAATTGTTCAAGGTCCGTTTATAAGTGAGAATATATGGTACTCTGTTCTTTGTTTCTGTGATAGATTACTGAATATGCTAGACTCTAAATCCATCCAAGTTGCTACGGAGTCCATATGTTTGTCCTTCTTTATGGCTGCATAATATTCCATTGTGTATATGTATCACATTTAAAAAAATTCAGTCCAGCTTCATTGCACATCCTGGTTGGTTCCATGTTTTTGCTATTGTGAATAGGGTTGCAACATGCATGTGCAGGTATCTTTTTTGTAGAATGATTTGAGTTCTTCTGGGTATATTGCCAGTAGGGGAATTGCTGGGTCATATGGAAGATCAATTTCTAGTTCTTTCAGAAATCGCTACACATAGAGCTTACACTAGTTTGCATTCCCAAGCAAGATATATCTTTCTCTATCTTTTACTTGTAATCTGCATCTTTACATTTATTTATTTATTTTTGAGGCACCCTTTTGGGTTGTTTTGGCAATAGAAGCATGCCTATCACAGTGGCAGGATGCTACTGAGGCCTACCCAAAGTTGAGTGCCCAGGCTGGCAGATGATCCCCCCACCTGCAGCCCGAGCATGTACCCACCAGCCTTGCCATCCCAAGGGGCCCATGTGTATCTTTACATTTAAGGTAGATTTCTAGTCCCATGTATCTATCACCTGCCTATAATTGAGCCTGTGAATAGCCACTGCACTAACCACTGCACTCCAGCCTGGGCAATATAGTGAGATTCCATCTCTAAAAAAAAAAAAAAATAATAAAGTAAGTTGCTTGTAGATAATGCATAGTGGGGACTTGTTTTTATTTACTCACTCTGATAGTCTCTGTTTTTAATTGTCATGGTTAGATCATGCACATTTTAAGAAATTATTGATATAGTTGGATTTATATCTACCATCTTTTTAAGCTTTGTATTTATTGCCCTTGTTCTTTGTTTTGAGAATTTTCCAAAATTAATGACAGACACCAAACTGCGGTTTCAAAAAGCTCAGGGAATATCATGCATGATAAATTAAAAAAAACAAAAAATTATACCTAAACATATAATATTCAAATTTCAGAAAGTTAAATACAAAAATAAAATCTTGCAAGAAATCGGAGAGGGGAAAAATATCCCTTGCCTGCAGAGGGACAAGGGTAAGAATTACACGGAACTTCTCTTCAGAAATCATGCAAGTAAGAAGAGAGTAGAATGAAATATTTAAAGTGTTGAAAGGGAAAAACCCATCAACCTAGAAAAATCTCTAACCTGGAACTCTGTATTCAAAATTAACCTTTAAAATTGAAAAAGTAAAAACTCTCAGCAAACAAAAATCGATAGGATGTGTCACTAGCAGTCTTGTCTTGCTAAAAGAAAGACTGAAATTTTCTCAGACAATTACATAGGTCAGAAACTCAGAGCTACATAAAGTTAGAGAAAGAGTGTTAGAGATGGAGTAAATGAAGACAAAACCAAAATCTTTTCTTTTTCTTCTTCTTCATTCTTTTTCGGTCTTAATTATTCCTTAATTCTTATTTTTACTTGATCTAACAGATAAGTTTTTGGAATGATAACAAAAATGTATTGGATGATTATAATTTATGCATCAGTGAAATGAATGACAGCAAGGCTATAGGGACAGGAGGGAGGAATTGGGAACACTCTGTTGTAAGGTGCCTGCACTGCCTGGGAAGCGGTGTCGTGTCACCTGAAAGTGAGCTTAGATTAGTTGTAAGGGTATATTGCAAACTCTAGGGCAACTACTAAAAAAACTTAAAAAAAAAAGTATAATAGATATACTAAGAAAGGAGAGAAAAGGAAATCACATAAAAAGCTCAATTAAAACCATAGAAGGCAGAAAAACTGGGATAAAAAGAAAAAAACACACTAGCAATGGATAGAAAATAGTTTCTATTTGTCTATCTAATGTAATCTGCAATGTCTAATTCAGTAGCCCTAACCACATGTGGCTTTTGAGAACTTCAATTGTGGCTAGTGTGCCTGTGGTACTGATTTTTAAATTTTATTTAAGTTTACATAGCTACTAGGTAGCCAGTGGCTACCATATTAGACAGTGACATCTGCCTAATAATTCTTCTCAGAAAAGGCATCTTTTTACAATTGATGCCCTTTTAAACCTTGCAAGGGAGCTGTGTGTGCTAGCGATCATCCACATATTAGCTTGGTAACGTGCATTTATTTAGCTTGATGGTAAGCTCCCTAAGACCTCCAGCTGGATCTGCCTTGAATATGAAGCACACAGTGCAGGACAAAATAAGTGTTCATAGATGTCATTGATGAATGCTTACAGTCACTAAGCACCTCCATGGATCCGATCTCTAACTTGCCCTGGCTCTTGTCCTGTGGGTGAGGCATTATTATCATCCTTGGTTTATATGAGACTCAGCTAAGAAGATGTAAGCTTTTCTTGGGGTCACACAGCTTCTTAGTACTGAGCAGGATCCAAACCTATTCCTCCCAACTTTGATTGCGTGCTCCTTCCTCCCTGTCATAACGCTCAGTAATCATGCAAGATCTCACTCATTCATTTTGCCTTGTGTGTTTAATGTCTTGCTTTCTTAACAAGAAAGTTCTCTCAAGGCAGGGTGCAGGCTAAGCTCATAGCAGATATTTCTGTTTGTTGCCTGACTTCTAATTATAGTTATTTTTCCAGTTAACACACTTGGTTAACAAGTGGTTCAGGGCCCTTATTGTTTCTCTGGAACTTTGAAAGAGTGATTAGTTCATCATTTTCCCACCAGAGGGCAAGCTTTCCAAATCAAATTGATCTTTCAGATTTATTAGGAAGTAAAAGATCAAATTGTTGTACATTGGCCTGTTGTTTTCCGTTTTAATTGTTTCAGGGAAATTAGATTGTTGCTTTGTGTTGAGAGTGTATGCATTTCCTTCTTGTGTACTATATAGATTTCTGATCCAATATGTCCTGGGAGATGTCTTCTAAAGATTAAAAATAACAAATTCAGGCCTTACTAAGAATAAATCATATTATCCAGCCAATGTGTCAGAGTGAGAAAGCAGGAGTTCTGTGGGGGAGAAAGCCCTGATCTGAGAGCGGGAAGAATGGGAACTGGTCTCAGACAAGTCACACTGTAGTGCCTTATCTCTTGCTTGTAGTATGAGGAGAGTTATCTAGGTGTTGGGTCCATGATTCTGTATTCTGGAACCAGAAGGCCCTACGAGGCAAGGACTACGTCAGACCCATTTTGGTTACCCCACAGGTACCTTCTCTGGCACAGAATAAGTCCTGTATAAAACTTTCTCTTACCAGATTCTCAATAATCAACACTTCTGCGACCAGATGTGTGGGTGTTTTCCCACACAGACCGGCTCTCCAACACCACAATTGAATTCTGTCCTACAATTCACTTCAATTCTGACACTGTTTCCCTGAAGTTAGTGTCTGATGCCACAGGTTAAGGGACTCAGTTCCACAAGACTGCCCTCACTCCAGAAGCCAGTCTCACATCTGGGCTTCTAATACTTCTGCCTCAACAGCTATAAATCGCAGGGTTCCACGACTCCTTTGTGTTTGACCATTTGCTAGAATGGCTCACCAAACTCAGGGCAGTGGTTATGTTTTCTGGTTTATATATCGGATCTTACAAAGAATCCAAGTGAACAGCCAGATGAAGAGGTACGTAGGGTATGGTGTGTGGGAAGGGGTGCAGAGCGTCCATACCCTCTTTGGGGGGTCCTGCCATCTCAACACCTCCAAGTGTTCAGCAACCTAGAAGCTCTCCAAGCCCAGACGTTTTGGGTTTTTGTGGAGGCTTCATTACTCGGCTGGGCAATAATATTTCTTTCAAAAACCTGTGTGGCCCTGGTAGAGAACCTCTGTATTTGGCTCTGAGACAGTGATGGGCCACCCTGGCTGCATACTGAAATCACTTGAGGAGAGTTAAAAAAAAAAAAAAAAAAAAAGATGTATCATGCTCAGGACCCTGTCTCCAGGTGTTCTGACTCCACTGATCCGATCAAGATGGGGCCTAGGGGATTGTTTTTAAAGCCCCCCACTAAGAGGTGACAAGATAGGAACTAAAGAGCTTGCAGAGGGTGGGGTGGGATGGCTGTGCTGGGAGGAGGGCGAAAGGGGAGTTGGGGTGTGTGTGTAGGGGGTGGGGGGGGGACGTAGCAGCAGGGCCATTCCCTGCTTTGATAGCAGCATCTTCCTGGTTCTCCAGAAGTCTCTTCCCAGCACACGATCTGAGGCCAGAGCCCAGAGGAAAGAACACAGGTTTTGGAGTAGATGGGTCTGCTGTTGCCCTTCAAAGTTGGGCAGCTTGGGGCCAGATACTTATCCACTGTATCTCACTGTGATGCAGTGAGAATTTGGTCTGATCGTAGCCCGCCCAGCAACCCTCTGCCTTAGCTTAGTGAACATTTGAGCCTTCTCTTATTTCTTTGAAAGGTACCCGGTTAGAAACTTCTGATCCTGAGAAAGAAATTGTGTCTTCAAGGCTCTTTGGGCAAGGGCTGGGAGTTGCAATCAGAACTTCCAGCTGGTTCCTCTGATAGCCCCAAAGAGCCAGTGTCTCTGATATTGTGACAGTGTTTCCTGAAACCTCCAAAAGCATATTAAAACTTTGAATATTTAAGCTGGTGTGGTGGCACGCACCTGTAGTCCCAGCTGCTGGGGAGGCAGAGGTAGGAGAATTGCTTGAGCCCAGGAGTTTGAGCCAGTCTGGACAACATAATGAGACTCCATCTCTACAAAAAAAAATTGTGAATGTTTATAAGAAAAGGATTACATAAGGATAAAAATTCAATGATTTTAGATAACATTCCATAGTTTAATTGAGAAGTATACAGATTTTAGGTTTTGATATAATATTTGATTATTTAAAATTGGAGCCAGCTTGGAAAATTCAAGCCAGGCATTCTAACCTTGCATCTTGTATTTCTCTTAGCATCTAGGTGCTCAGAAAGTGGAGAAAAAAAAAGAAGGAAATCAAATTCAGAGATATGTGGAGACAAGATTTAGTCTGTTGCTCTCTCTTACCTAGAGTGTCTATTGTTTGGAATATAAATAATCGGTTGCTAATAATTCTTCTTTCATTTCTGATTTCCTCCTGGTCTCTAGAGTTGCCATTACCACTTCAAAATCCACCCTTTTCAGTGTGTATTGTGAAATCCTCAAGACTAGCTTGTAAACGTCCTGTTTAACAATGAGGTCGCTACAAGCTCTGCTCTGCAGGGTACAAGCTGCTTTTGTTCTCTACTTTTTAAAAATTATATTTCAAACAAGTTCTAGCTAGCTCCAGTTCCCCCTCATCTCCCATGCCATGATTTCTTGCCATTAAAATCTAGCTACATCTTGTATGCCTGTATCAAAATATCATATGTTTATAACTAAATTTTAAAAGAAAATTTAAAGAGTTAAAAACAAGCAAAAAGCCCCCCCCAAAATCCTAGCAGTAAGAAGTGAAGGGAAAAGATGAGAAGTAGTGAAGAAAGACAGACTACGTGTGGGTTAGGGCAGGACGTGGGCATGCAGAGGGATGTCAGAGGCAGGCTATGGCATGCACTCAGTCTTGTGCTGCCACCTGATGGCTTTGCCTGACTTTTCATGAGACTGGCCTATTTCACTTGGAGAATGTCCTCAAGTTCTATCCATGCTGGTGCATATTGCTGCGTTTTCTTCATTTTTAAGGCTCAGTAATATTTCCTTTGTATGCGTATGCCACATTTTCTTTTGCTGGTGGACAATTTGGTTGTTTCCGTATCTTAGTTGTTGTGAATGGTGCTGCTTTGAACTTGCATATACTAATATCTCTCCAGCATACTGATTTCATTTCCTTTGGATAAGTACTCAGTAGTGGGGTCGCCGGATCATAAGGTATTTCTATTTTTAATATTTTGAGGAACCTCCATCCTGTTTTCCATGGCAGCTGCACCATTTTGCATTTCTGCCAACAACGCACGAGTTTTCCAGTTTCTCCACACTCTTGCCAACACTTGGTGTCTTTTTTTAAAAAATAATAGCCATCCTGACAGGTATGAGGTGATACAAAGTCAGTCACAAATGACAGATAAAAAGCCAGTCACAAAACGACAGTGGAGCATGCATCCACTTACATTTCTAAAACAGTCAACTTCACAGAATCAGAGAGGAACGGTGGTTGCCAGATGCTGGGGGAGAGGGGATTGGGGAACTACTAATTAATAGGCATAAAATTTCAAGTAAGATGAATAAACTAAAGATCTGCTGGACAACATTGTACTTATAGTCAACAATATTGTATTGTACACTTAAGAATTTGTTAAGTGAGTAGATCTCATGTTAGGTGTTCTTAGCAAAATGGAATAAAATTAATACAGTAAAAACAGAATAAAAACAAAAGTAACAACAAAAGAAGCAAGGAGCTGTTTCTATTTTAAAATATTTGTAAATTTCTATTTTTACAAATAGAAACAATGTAACTATTTATCAACAAGGAATGGTAAGGTAAGTTGTGTATGAAATGGAACATTATACAATCATTCAAAAAAAATTTTTTTTTTTTTTGAGTTGGAGTCTCACTCTGTCGCCCAGACTGGAGTGCAGTGGCTGCTCCCAGCCACCGCATCCCCTACCTGCTAGACTCAGGGGGTTCCTTCACCTCAGCCTTCCAAGTAGCTGGAACTACAAGCGTGCGCTATCACGCCCAGCTAATTTTTTGATTTATTGTAGAGATGAGGTCTCGCCAAATTGCCCAGGCAGGTCTCGAACCCGCGGGCTCAGGCAATTCACTCACCTCAGCCTCCCAAGGCGCGGGATTACAGGCTGAGCCACTGAGCCCGGCTTATTCAAAATGATAATGAAAAATTATACTGAAGAGGAAAGAGTTCCACGGCATATTGTTGAGTGAAATAAACCAGTTACATAATGGCTCATATAACATCTCATTTTGTGATATTATGTGGTTTATACATGTCTGTGTGTTTCCATACCCACAGATATATGTGTGGTAACACTGGGTAATGTTTACTTGTTTGTACTTTTCTATATTGCTGTATTTGTTTATAGTGAACATGTATTATTATTACCCAAATAATAAGGCGATTGTATAAAAACTGTATTCATAAAGACTATGACATTCTTTATCATAGAAAATATTTATAGAGCACTATATGCTAGGCATTGTTCATATACTATCTGTATAATATACAAAACAACAACAACAAAAAGCAAAAGCAAACCTGATGGCAACCTAAAGTATCTGACAGTAGAAAAATTGTTTAAAAAGTGATAGTATGGGCTGGGCATGGTGGCTCATGTCTGTAATCCCAGCACTTTGGGAGGCTGAGGTAGGAGGATTGCATGAGCCCAGGAGTTCAAGGCCAGTATGGACAACATAATGAGATCTTGTCTCTAAAAAAAAAAAACCTCTACAAAAAATTAACCAGGCGTGATTGTGTGTGTCTGTAGTCTCAGTTACTTAGGAGGCTGAAGTGGAAGGATCATCTGAGCCTAAGAGGTTGAGGCTACAGTGAGCCATGATTGTGTCACTGTACTCCAGCCTGGGTGACATAGAGTAAGACCCCAACTTTAAAAAAAAGGTGATGGTACATTCATTCATTTGATAAAATTTTATGCCATTGTTAAAATTCTCATGATGAAGGCCGTATAGAATTGTTGGACTCCATTTAGCGTAAGGTTCAGAAAGCAAGGCTGCTAATCACAGCAGTGGTAATTATATCTGCATATGAACCAGTCTGGAAGACCACGTCAGCAGCAAGTGAGTTGATAACTTATGGATGACTTTTCCTCCTTTAAGAAAACTGTTATCCAGTGTTTGTTATAGCATCTTTTGATTTAAAAATATTAATTTATTCTGGCAAACTTATGAAATCCAAACAATTCAGCCTGTCTTCCACCTTCTGCCTCAAGCCTTCCTCACCTATCCTAACCCCCTACACTCTGCTTTGTGGTTCTCTGCTCCGAGATGGGACAGTTAAAATGAAGTCTTTCAGCCGGGCTCGGTGGCTCAGCCTGTAATCCCGCACCTTTGGGAGGCTGGGGTGAGTGGATTGCCTGAACCCGCGGGTTCGAGACCCTCCTGGGCAGCGAGACCTCATCTCTACAATAAATCAAAAAATCAGCCGGGTGTGGTAGCGCATGCCTATAATTCCAGCTACTTGGAAGACTGAGGCGGAAGGATCGCCGGAGCCCAGCAGGTCGAGGCTGCGGTGGCCGGGAGCGGCCACTGCACTCCAGTCTGGGTGACCGAGTGAGACTCTAACTCAAAAAAATAATAAAAATAAAAATAAAATGAAGTCTTTCAACTGATTGCTTTGGACAAGGAACTTACCAGAATCATCTGGGAAAGTATTAATTTCCCTTTGACTAAAAGGAGAAGATGAAGTTTTAAGGACCTTCTTCTGAACAAAATAACTTAGACCTAAAATACTTTAGATCAACGCCTCTTAAAATACACTTTAAATACAACTTGGTGCATCTACTCTGTGATAATCAATCGTGCAATCAAGGATTATTTATTATGGAACATCTCAAATAGACCCCAAAGTAGAGATACTAGGATAACAACCCCCCTCCTGACTTGGGGGAGGGCTGAGGAGTCCATCTGACTTGGCACCAGCACTGCCAAGCTGACTGATCTCTCCCCTTACCTCCCTGGCCCCTTTTCTTCTAGAACATTGTAGAGGAAGTTCCAGACATCTGTCGTGCCACCTGGCTTTTCCTTCCTCTGTAACCATCACACCACTAACGCCCTGTGTGTAATGATTTCAGATTAAGGCTTATGTAACACAGTTGAGAACATTAAACTTTAAAGACCAGATGTTTCCCAGGGGATTTGTTACAGGCAATCTTGTAAGGATAACTTCATGGATACAAAATACAGAACAGGATGGTTGTAAGCAGAAATTTTCCACTCAAAGGTATACAGCAAGACAAAAGAAGCCCCCAGATTTACCTCGCCAATATTAATTAGCTCTGGCTAGCATTTTGTCTTACTTCTTGCACCTCTATCAACAGCTTCTCTTGTCAGTAGCGCATGCGCCTCTCTCTCTCTCTTTTCAAAAAATTTGTTTAGAGACGATTCTTGTTATGTTGTCCAAGCTAGACTCCAACTCCTGGGTTCAAGTGATCTCCTATCTCAGTCCCCTGAGTAGCTGGGGCTACAGGCAGGCACATGCCACTCATGTCCCCCTCTGCCCCTCCTCACTTTTCTCAATAGCTCTTTTAATTAACAATTGCCAACCAGGAAGGCGTGAAAGCTCAAGGCTGTGGTCAGGGTTCCACCTGCCAACCTGAATCAGAAATAGGATCTAAAACGGGGAAAGGGAATTAATTTTTTTTTTTTGAGACAGAATCTTGCTCTGTTACCCAGGCTGGAGAGCAGTGGTGCCATCACAGTTCACTGCGCTTAAGCAGTGAACCCCTGGGCTTAAGTGATCCTCCCACCTCGGTCTCCCAAGTGGCTGGTACTATAGGCATGCACCACCATGCCTAATTAAAAAAAAATCTTTGGTAGAGATGAGGTCTTGCTATGTTGCCCAGGCTGATCTCCAACTCTTGGCGTCAAGCAGTCCTTGGTTTCCCAAAGCAGTAGCATTACAGGTATGAGCCACCATGCCTGGCCCGATTTTTTTTTTTTAATAATATCAAGTTTATAATATTCTGCTTTCACTTGGCTTTTTGGCTAAGGTTAAGAGTATACCCTTCTAATGGAGTTGTTTGTTTTTTTCTTTTCAGCACATTTGAGTTCCTTGTAGATCCAAGATGTTAAGTCTTTGTCAGACCTGGAGTTGGCAAATACTTTTTCCCAGTCTGTAGGCTGTCTCCCTGCTCTCTTGATGGTTTCTTTGGCTTTGCAGCAGCTTGTCAGTTTAATGAGGTCCCACTTGTCTATCTTCTCCTTTATGGCCTGTGGGTTTCGGGTTTTGTTCAGGAATTGGATGCCAGTTCCAATTTCCATGAGGGTATGTCCTTCATTTTCTAAGGTTCTTATGGTTTGAGTTTTTACATTTAGGTCTCTGATCCATTTAGAGTTAATTTTTGTGTATGGGGACAGATAGAGGTCCTGTTTCAATCTTAATTGCAATTTTTGTGTATGGGGACAGATAGGGGTCCTGTTTCAATCTTCTGCATGTGGTCAGCCAGTTTTCCCAGCACCATTTACCGAATAGGTTCATAATAAAAAATATTGATTATAAAAAAATTACAAAAGAAAAAAAAAGAGTATACCCTTCTAATGATCAGTTTAATAATGTTCTGCCTCTGTCTTGCTTTCTCTCTCCTCATCCCCCACATGGACTTGAGCTCTCTCTTCACCCAACCTGGACACATGCTGCCTCTCCTGCTTCACTGGTGGACCAATCTCTGTTTCTCTGTCCTTCCCCTGAACTTGTACTAGATGCCACGCCTTGGGATCCTCCTGTGTAGATGTTTAGCTTGACATGTGGATCACCTCATTGCCAGGCAGTGAGGTTCTTGTACTCTCCCCCACCCATACCCCTCAGTGCATGGCACCACGATCTTGGGAGGGGCTCAGTGGCTCTTCATGGCATGAGTGAGCTTGTGGTTTCTCAGGGACCGATTGTTCTCAGTTAGTGTTCCAGTTCCTCCTTTCTACCCACGAATTGGCATGGCATCTTATTTCTGCTTCTCAGTATCTACCACCAGGGACTGGGAAGAGGAAGCCAGTGGGACAGATCTTGGCCACTGCCTTTGGAAAGGCTGAACACTTGGTGATGTGTGTGGATTCTCTGTGGTTTTAGTTTTTTTCCCTCCTATCGTTCATAAAACCAAATTCCCTGAACCTCAAGAGGACCTTGGAAGTGGTGGTCAGAGTTTGTGTCTTCAGGAAAGGAATGAATTCAGACTCTGCCAGGAACATTCACCAAGGCCAGTCTGTCAGGATGGAAGTGACAGAGGTCATCGAGACCCAAGGCAGGTCTATATCATTGGTTCCCAAACTATGTGATGTGGAGTCACTGAGTCTGAGGTGCCTCCCAGTGCACTCTGATGTTGCTAGGCCTCCAGTCACATTTTGGGGAATGCTGCTGGGTGCTGGATTCTCTGCTTTTCTGGAAGTGGCAAGAACACCAAGAGGGCCCTGACTTTTCTATGTTTACCCTACGTTGGCCTTCCTGCCATCTACTGTTGTACTGAACCCTCACACCACCCATTAGGAAGAGATCATCTATGCTGAGCAAACAAGGTTCCGTGAGGTCAAATCATTAGCCCAGATCTGAGGAGCCTATTCTAAGACTTAAGTCCATGCTGGGCTCTCCTGCCAGGCTCTTTCCATTACTACTGATACCAGTGATCCAGAGACGGGAGGAACCTGGAAGAGTTCACATCAAGTTGCTTAGTGAGACATGCATTTCCTCTTAAATTCCCTGTTTTAATTTTTCCAACTGGAAACATCTCAGTTTGGTGCTAGAACAAACTTAGTGCCACCCTAACTTTTGCTGATCTCCCCTTTTAACAAAGAAAAAAGGCCTTCCCCAGTCATTTGTATTTCTAACTGAAATTTTATAGTGTTGGTCAGGCATGGTGGCTCACATCTGTAATCCCAGCACTTTGGGAGGCTGAGGCGGGAGGATTGTTTGAGCCTAGGAATTCGAGACCAACCTGGGCAACCCAGTGAGACCTTGTCTCTACAAAAAATAAAAATAAAAATAAATTAGTCAGGTGTGATAGCGTGTGCCTGTAGTCCCATTTACTTGGGAAGCTGATGTAGAAGGATTGTCTAAGCCCAGGAGGTCAAGGCTGCTGTGAGCCAAGACTGTGCTACTGCACTCCAACCTGGCTGACAGAGTGAGACCCCGACTCAAATAATTTTTTTACTGTGTTGTGGGGTTTTTTAAAGCATTTATATTTATGTTCTCTTTTTTAAAATGGTGAATTATACTTATCTTACATTTATGGTAGTACTATACAGTTTTTAAAATAATTTTTTTAACATGAAAAGGATTGGTTGAATGAAGGAAAAATTAGGTAAATAAAAGTACAAGTTCAACAAACAGTGTGGTGATAACTAGATAGCCATGTGTGAGAGAATGTCATTAGATCCCTTCCTCACACCATACATAAAAATTAGTTCAAAATTAGACCCCAATATAAAGAAAGCATAGAAGTTAATTTTGAGACCTTGATTTAGGGAGCGGTTTCTTATATATGAAACAAAAAGCACAAAAATGAACACACTGGACTTCATCAAAAATAGAAACTTTTGTGCTGCAAATGATGCCATCCAGAGAATGAAAAGACAGCCACAGAATGGGAGAAAATATTTACAAATTATATAAGATATATGATTTGGGAGCTATATTCCAAACATACAACAAACTCTTAAAACTCAATAATAGAAAGGAAAACAATCCAATTTACAAATGGGCAAAGGATCTGAATAGACATTTCGCCAAAGAAGATATATCAAAGGCTAGTCAATAAGTACAGGAGAAGATGTTCAATATCTTCAGTTATCAGGAAAATAAATAGTAATGAAAACCACAGTAAGGTGTTACTTCACACCAACCAGGATGGCTGTAATTAAAAAGACAGATCATATAATAACAAGTATTGGCAAAGCTGTGGAGAAACTGGAGCCCTTTATACACTGCTGAGGTAACGTAAAATGATGCTGTCACTTTGGAAAACAGCTTGGCAGTGCCTCAAAATGTTAGTCCAAGAGTTATCACTTAACCTAATAAATTCACTCCTAGAGAAATGAAAACATGTCCACATGAACACTTGTACACAAATATTCATAGCAGCATTATTTATAATAACCACAAAGTGGGAACAACATAAATCTCCGACACTTGATGAATGGATAAATAAAATGTGATATATCCATGTCATAGAATATTATTTGACAATAAAAGAGTGAAGTACTGATACATGGTACAATATGGATGAACCATAAAAATATTTTGCTGGGCTTGGTGGCTCAGCCTGTAATCCCAGCACTTTGGAAGGCTGAGGCGAGTGGATTGCCTGAGTACGAGGGTTCGAGATCCACCTGGGCAACTTGATGAGACCTCGTCTCTACAATAAATCAAAAACTAGCTGGGCATGGTAGCGTGTGCCTGTAGTTCTGGTTACTTGGAAGGGTGAGGCGGAAGGATCACCGGAGCCCAGCAGGTTGAGGCTGCTGTGGCTGGGAGTGGCCACTGCACTCCAATCTGGGCGACAGAGTGAGACTCCAACTCAAAAAAAAAGAAAAGAAAAGAAAACATTTTAAGTGAAAGAAGCCAGTCACAAATGGTATGCTTCTATTTATATGAAATGTCCAGAATAGGCAAAGTTATAGGGACATAAAGTAGATTACTGATTCCTTAGAACCCTAAAAAAGCACTTTATTAAAGCAGAACATTTTTATTAAAGCAGGACATTTGTGTGTGGTAGGGGTGGGGGGATGGGGGTGGTGAGGAATAGGGAACAATTGCTATTGGGTCTGGATTTTCTTCTGTGAGGGATAAAAATGTCCTAATACTAGATTATAGTGATGATTACACAACTCTGTGACTATATTAAATGACATTGAATTGTGCACATTAAATAGGTAAAGTATATTTCAACACAGTTGTTTAACAAAAAGAAATAACGAGTAGCAAGCAGGTACAACGAAGTTCATGAAGACAGTGCAGAAATGTCCGAAATGCTGGAAACTGAATTAGAGCCTTGTGTTTCTCAGAGAGCCTTGCGAACCTTTCTGGAGACAAACTGTCTGTACATGTTTCCTTTTTATTTTCTGTTGTGTTACTCATAGTCACAAGCACATCAGCCCAATTTTGGCCTACACTGGTAGCTGTAATACTCAGTCTGATTAAAAATATAAGAGCAAAGTATAAGTTGGCTGATGAAAGAAGAGGTAGAGGTGCTGACGGAGGAGGAGCTAAGATACACATTGGACCACTGTCTGGGGGGAAGGAGGATACGGATGGCATGAGAGAGATTCATGTGACCCTCCACGCTCTGGGTGTTTCACTCAGAAGTAGAACCTGTCTACTTCTCATTCTATGTGGGGACAAACAGAGGTGGGAGGGACTGGCCACATGTTCAACACCCTGCTGTCTCTGAAAATCAGTATGCCTCTGAGATTTTTGGAGAGTTGGTGCCAGCATATTTCTGAATGGTCACAGTTCATTCCCTCAGAAATAATGCTTTTTAAAAGAATGGATTCGGAACAAAAATCAGCACATTGGGGCTTTACTTATAAGAAACACTTGCATATTAAGTCAGAAGCTTTATTAAATAGTCAAGCTTCCTGGGGTGCCTGCCTATCTTTGAGAACTCCCAGCTCATTAGAAGTGGCCCCAAGCCTGGTGACACCACCTCCCCGGCTGCAACTGATTCCACCAGGAGGCGCTATTCCACCCCAGCTGCAACTGATCCGTGTAGGGCCGATCAGACCCTGCTGGGAATCTGAGATTAAGATTTAGAGGTAGTTAATTTGCTTCCTAAAAGAACTTTGGGGTGACTTCTAAAATTCTTCATTGAAGCATATGGAATTAATCGCAAAGGATGTGATTTCCTAGGTTCCATATATACTTACACTTAAAAATAAAATGATTGCATCACTCTTTTACCTTTATCCAATGGAATCTAAATTAAATCCATCCATCCCCATATGTTCTCACTCATAAGCGGAACGTGAACAATTATCATTAATACTATAGGCAAGGGATTGGCAGTAGTGGGAAACTGCCAGGGAAGGGGGAGCTCACCGGCAAGGGTATCTGAGTAATGAGTATTTGTATAGCTAACACTGAATTGTACCCCACAAAGGAGAATTAAAATCTAAAAAAAAATGCATCCATCCATCATCCTTTAAAAAAAAGCACTTTGATTTTTATTATCTATTTATATTAAATTGTATTTTATTTTAGAGATGTGGGGTACAAGTAAGGATTAACTACACAAATAGGCTGCATGCAAGTGAAGTCTGGGCCTCCAGCTGGCCTTCACTCCCCCTGGTTTAGGACCATGTACACTTTGTGTTGTTATGTGTCCCCCACCCACCTTCCCTCCCTCCTCTGGCAGTGCCCAGTGACCGCTGATCCCTCCCTTGTGCTCATGTGACTATTGTTCAGGTCCCATTTATAAGTTAAAACATGGGGTATTCAGTTCTGTTTCTGTGATAGATCACTAAGTATGATAGTCTCCAGCTCCATCAAATTTGCTGCCAAGTCCATGATTTTTGCTCTTCATTATGGCTGTGTAATTCTCCATCATGTATATGTACCACATTTTCTTTATCCAGTCCACTTTCAATGGGCAGTGAGGTTGGTTCCATGTTTTTACTATTGTGAACAGCACAGCAATAGATGTGGCGAAAAAGAGCGCTTTATTAAAGCAGGACATTTTTCCTCATTTTTTCCTCTTTAAACCTGTAGTTTCATTCCAAATTCTCCATTTGATCATTTAATTTATCAGAATTACATAATTCTCCAGAACAAAAATACTTACATAAATTGAAATTAGAAATTTTAAAATTTGTCATGCTCTAAGCATGTTAAAAACAAGTTAAATATACAATATACTTCTATAAACAGCCAACATAAAACTAAAATTTCAGTGGCTTTTTAAACTCTTAGCTCATGTATCCAGTGATAAACATTACATGTTGATGAATATCACTTATTCCTATTTATCTTCATTTTTTACATGTATATATCTGTGATCAATATAAATATAATTTGCTTGACTGTAGTAATCACTTAATATCAAAACATCATGTTGTAGATGTTATATTATGTAGTAAAAAGTTTTTTAAAGTACATAGTAAAAATAACCATTAAATAAATAAGCAAGCAGAGGAGATGGAGAGTAATTAATTTATTGATACCAATGTCACTCAATTCTTTGCAACTTTTCTCAGTTTTGTGCCAAAAATCACTTAGTGATCCTCCATCAATATCATTGCAATCATCTATCAGTGGCTAACTCTAGTATTTCCTTCTCCAATTTTGATACATGCAATGAAGTGGACATGACCTGACTTGTGCAGTAGCCAACACTTCGAGGCCTCGCCCACATCCCCTGGCACTAAGCGTTTCAGGTGTCCTACAGCATATATATGACTGTCTCCCTGAGAGCTTTCCCTTTACTTGAGCTTGAGAGAGACAAGCGGCAGGGAGTTAATGCCCCTGGGAACAGCCCCCAGTCAATGACAAAAGAGGTCTTCAGGATAAATACCCTGGCTTCCCTGTCATGGGGTGGGGATGGGGGTGAGGGGAGGGTGGGGGGGCGAGGAAGGGGGAGATATAGCCTGAGATGTGGATCCCTTCCGTCTCAGCTCCCAGAGTTCCCTGTTGGAACCCAGCCTCAGTGTCTCACAGTGGTAACTTGCTCAGCGAGGCACCCCATACCAGTTTCCTTTTTCTCAGTCACTTCCCAGTCCCCTACTGGTGCTTCCTGGGATCACCTCCCTAAGGGAGTCTTCAGGACTTGATCTTAGTAATGCCTCTGCATTTTACTGAACTTACAAAACTCCTTGGGAAAATGCAAAGTCTGACTCTGGTCAGCAGGCCTTAGGGTGGGACCTGAGAGTCTGCTTTTCTAACAAGCTCAGAGAGGAGGCTGATCCTACTGGTCCAAGGACTGTATATTGAGCAGTAAGGGATAAACAATCTTAATAATTGGGGTCTAGTTACTGCATTTGCTGGGATAAGGCTCAGATGCTTGTAGCAGAAAATCCAAAATAGCAGTCATTTTTTTTTTTAAAGAGAAGATGACTTCTTTCTCACTCGAAGAAAGTTTTGTGGTGGCTAGTCCTGGGTTGATATGGAAGCCTCATGGCATCAACAAGGAATCAGGTGCCTCTCTTTGTGCTCCATCAACCTCAGAACATGGCTTCCATCTTCAAGGTCACCAGCAGAACAGCCTGGCACATGGAAGGCACCAATACGTATTGGATGAATATGAATGGGGAGGAGCAGCGTAGTAGGTATATATTAAGAATGTCCAAACGGTTTGACTGGGTTCTACAGTGAGTCATATATTTAGGAATAGCAGAACTTATAGGGAAGGCAGAGCCCAGAGACCACATGGGCCTGGAAGGAGAGACTTCTCCATCTCTTTTCCCCAGGAAGCCCCTGGGTGAAGCTCATTGTACCAGCGTGGGCAGGAAATCGAGGATTCATAGGGCCTGGCTCAGAGTTGGGTCCTCCTGCAGGTGAGGGAGGTGAAGTCACTTTTATCTAAGCAGCTCAGAATGGAAGCTAGATGCTAGAACAGGACATGATGCTAAGTGGACAACACCAGACCCAAAGGAAAAATACTGTATGATTCTACTTGTATGCGATACCTAGAGTAGTCACATTCATAGAGATTGAAAGTAGAGGCAGTTGTCAGAGCTGGAGGAAGAGGGAGTGGAAAGTTGTCGTTTAATGAGTATAGAGCTTTAGGTTTGTAAGATGAAGACAGTTCTGGAGAAGGATGGTGGTGATGGTTGCCTATCAATGTGAATGCACTTAATGCCACTGAACTGTACACTGAAAGATGGCTACGATGATACATTTTGTGCATTTTACTACAATACAGAGAAAAGCGTGCATACTAGAGATTACTAACAGAATTAGGTTTAGTCAGTGCTCAAGGGAACCCATGGGGTTGGGGGGTGGTCAGGAGAGATTCTGCCAGTTATGTGAGACACAGTGGAGGCTGAAGCCAAAGCAGGGGCTGAATTTCTCCTCCAGTATTAATTCCTCAGCTGTACCCCTCAGTGGGCTCAGAAGAATTAACCAGAAAGTATCCTCACACACTTAGCCAAACCAAACCAACAAAGCATGCTTTTACCTGGAACATAGCAAGTTTTGTATTCTCTAGGCTTGAAGGAAAGTTCTATCAAAGTCCTTTCTCCCTGGCCCCCTGTTTCCATGGGATGATTGCTGTCAGTGAAACTGGGCTTAGCGTGCTGGCCGTAACCTTTAGATTACCAAGAGTGTTTGTACTTTCTTGGTTCCGAACTCCTTGGAGTGTCTGATGATTCTCAGGAGTTTGTGGATCTAGGGTCACACACATATGCTCTAGAAACTGAGTGATTTCATCTAGATATTACCTGCCTGAGAAGTGGCCACCAGGTAAACTGTTGTGCCAATTAAGTCCTTCCTCATAAGGCTTAGAGGAATAGAGGTATCCTCAAAGAAGTCTCCTCATAGAAGCTTAGGAGTAGAGGAGATACACATAGTTATTCGTTGGAACTTTCCAAGTTTTAAGTGTCAAAAAGCCAAAAAGCTTAAGAAAAAGTCATTTTATTAATTCTTTTAGCTGGTAATTCCAGAGATTGTGGGTTTCTGGCACTGCTGAATTCAGGCTTAAAGAATATTGCCAGGATTCAGTCTCTCTCGATCACACAACTCTGCTGTTCTTGAGGTTCTTAGATTTTCCCGTGGAAGCAAAACTTTAGACATCCATGTTTATGAGTACTAGGAATTTTAGGAGAGGAGAGAAATTATTTCAGGATCTGCATCAAGCCTTCCAAAAGGACTCTGCCTGGGTCACAGATCTACCTCCTCTGCATGGCCAGCCTGCGTCTTGTGGGTGGGAACAGCATTGGAAGGTGGGGGAACAGCAGTTCTTGAGAAGCAAAGACCCTAGACAGAACAAAAATGATAGATATCTGCTGCAGACATTGTAGACCAACAATGGCAATTCAGCATGATGAATTCAATATGGAAAGGACAGCAAGGTACAGTGGGGACATTAAGGGGGTCATCACTTCTAGGAGGCTTGTCCCAGGTAAAGCCAAGGAAAGTGTCATAAGAGATACAATGCTTCATAAACTGTTTTCTTTCAGAGAAACTCCTTTGTGAACAAACCTTGAGAATATGTTATTGGGACGTTTCTTTCTCCATCGGTAACTATTAGGACAAGTTGAGAAACATAGCAATAAAACGCAAATGTAAGCATGCTTTCTTAAAAAAAAAAAGATACGATGCTTGATGATACCACTTTAAAACTCAAAATAGAAATATATTTATTTATTAAACACTGTTTATCAATAGTTCCACAGCTATGGTCGTTCTTGTTCATTGTTTTGGTTTTAGATTCAAACACAGTGCCTGCATATTTTAGGAACTCAAAAAATATCTCTTCATCTGGAGTTTTAGAACAATGGTTGGATAACCTCTGTTTAGACTAAGGTGTAAAAAAACTGAAGCACAAAAAGATGATGCTGATAAATTTAAGTCCCAATTTTAGATTGCTTTTAGTTAACTTGTATATCAAGACTCAGCTTTAAATAACATCAGAACTCAATTGTATTTTAATGTTACTATTTTTTGTCACAATCATCTGCCAGCCTCAATTTTGTAAGTTAGGCTGTTTTTCTCATCTCACATGAAATAGGTATGAGAATACTAGGTGAGCAAGAAAATCCTAGAAAATGTAAGCTGATTTTATTATTAAAACTTGGAAATGTCATAGTCTTCAGCTTATTCTTGTGATATAATGGAAGTTCTTAAAGGAATCTAGGGAGTTCTTAGCTTGCTTCTCTTTCTGTCTCCCCACCCCCTCAAAGAAAATTTCTTAATTTTCCCCTGTAGTTCAAACTGACCTGAAAGAATTTGGAGTTTAGGCAGGCTGCGAATTCATTAGCTAACGCCTTCTAATTAGGATCTGGTGAAAAAATTACTAGGGGAAGGAATTTTGATTTAATAATACCCAACTATTACTTTTGCCAAATTGCTTTTTGGTCTTTGCTTTTCAGCATCGTCACTTCACATCTTGGACCAGCTCAGTTCTCAAAGGACCTGGGCTGATTTTCCCCCTCAATGTTTTGTTCAACAAACCTCAGGTGCACTAAGATGAACTCCGACATTCTATAAGCTGAGTGGTTTATAAACAACATTTTTTTTTTTTTTGAGTCAAAGTCTCACTCTGTCTCCCAGGCTGGAGTGCAGTGGCACACTCATGGCCACTCCAGTGTTGACTGGCTGGGTGATCCTTCCGCCTCAGGCTTCCAAGTAACCGGAACTACAAGGCACATACCACAACACTTGGATACTTTTTTTGACTTATTGTAGAGACAAGGTCTCGAACCCGCGAATTCAGACAATCCACTCACCTTGGCTTCCCAAAGTGCTGGAAGTACAGGCTAAGCCACCGAGCCTGGCCCAGAAATTTATTTCTTTCAGTTCTTGAGTCTGGAAGCCCAAGATTAGGTGCCAGCCTGGTTGGTTTTGGGGAGGGTCCTCTTCCGGGTTGGAGATGGCCTTCTTGTAAACTCACATGTTGGAAAGGAAGCTATTTAGCTTTTAGACCTCTTCTTGCAAGGATATCTGTGAGGACTCCGCCCTGTCACCTAAATATCTCTCACAGGTACCATCTCCAAATATCATCACATTGGGATTAGAGTTTCAACATTTGAATTTGGGGGGGGGCAATAAAAATTCAGTTCATTGCATATACTGTGCTGCATATAACCTTCTGGGATTTTTTTCTACTTAATTTTCTATTACTAAGAGTCATTCATATTGTTGTGGGTAGCTGTGATTCACTCATCTTTACTGCTATATAGTCTTTTACTGTGTGAATATCCCATAATTTATTAATCTGGCCCTCCGAACGCCAGGGTGGAGGCTTTCACATTTCTTGATGTAATGGACGTCACTGTAGTGGCCATTCTCCTAAGTGGCTCTCTCCCTTGGTACACTTTTGCTAGAGTCTTCACTGGTTTATATCTAGGAATGGAATGCTGGGTCATGGTAGGCTGCGTGCATGTTTAACTTTGCAAAATAATGACAGACTGTCTTCTAAAGCAGTTGTAGCAATCTATACTTTCACCAGCAATCTGGTATTGCTAGATTTCTTAATTTTTGCCAGTTAAATGGATGTAAGTTGCTGTCTTTTTATGGTTTTGATTTGCATTTTTTGGATTGTTTATGAGGAAGTCAATAAATAAAAACTGGATAAAAAGTATTAACCATATTAAAAGTAAATCATATTTCTATCTTCAGACATGTAAATCGACTCCAGATGGATTAAGAATTCAAATGTCAAAAGCAAAACTTTTAGAAGGAAAATATGGTAAATATCTTTAAAGAATTTCTTAAACACTGGACCAAAAAAGCCCACTATAAAATAGAAATATAATAAATTTGACTATATTAAAATTTAAAACGTGTTAGTCAAAGATATGTTAAAGGAGGTGAAAAAACAAGCTACAGACTGAGAAAAGATGTATCATATTTAACAAGCAAAAAATCTGTTCCAAAACTATTTTAAGAACTCCTACAAATCAATAAGGAAAGAACACAACATCATAGAAAAATAGACAGAAGACATAAATGGCCGTTTCACAGAAGGGGAAAGCAGAAGGCAAATGCTTATATGATGAAACACTTAATTTCTTCAATTTAAAAAAGCATATTTTGAAGAAAAACAGGATACCTTCCAAATATAGCTAATATAGTCTTCTTATTCTACGTTAAGATAAAAATAGGCACCTAGGAAAACAAAATGCAAACTAACATTAATCCAGGAAAAACAACTAAAAGTAAAGGAAAATGGAATCTTTATTCATGCATTTTAAGTTTACGCTCTGATTTTGTTTATGTAAGAGCAATAATTTTGCTCATACATATCGCACTCAACAATGGTTAATTAAATGATTCACTGTGCCTGATTTTCTATAAGCCTAACTTTTCTTTCTTGTAGACTAGGAACAGATGGGTACATATTTTTAAGGCATTAATAAACATTATAGAACATGATCTTCCTTCTCTGAACTCGGTGCCCTGTTGGCTATAAGAATAAAGCATCCACTTGAAGGAAGAAATCAGATATAATCTAAAAGGCATGGTACAGCTATGCAGAGCCCAGACCCTTGCGGCTGAAACAAAGTGCTTAGTCGGCATTGCTTGGGTAAATCAGAGCGCTGAAGAGGGTGAGAATGTCCCCAGGTCACTGCACATACTGGTCTCCTTGAAATCAACCGCACGTGCTTTTATGAAACAACCGCCTCATAAATATGTATACATTATGTATCAATTGAAATACTAAAAAAAAAAAAAAAAGAATAGGCATGCAGATAGCAGACACAGTAGCAAGCCTAGGAGTGAAAAGTCAATAACAAAAGCAAAAAAGTGAGAAAAATATTGGTTTGAAGAAATGACCAATGTAAACCTGAATCAACTCAAAGAGGGAAAGTAGTGAAGATGACATCTAGAATATGAGAAGCATCCAAAGAAGAAAATCTGTTAATATTACTCCCAAATCCAAAGACTTGTTGCCCTAAATTTAGAGCATGTTTAGTGAGAGAAAAATAACATCAGAAAAATATGCATTACATTTAAGGTTCCGTGTATTTGGCTTTTTATGTGCCAGGCACTGTAGACGTGTCTCAGTGAATCCACTCCGTAACTGTGGGGTAAGTGAAGCAGGGAAAGGGCAGGTGGTCAAGGTCACAAGGATATGACCAGGTTGAGCTAGGGTTCTAAGCCGTGTCTGGGTATTGCTAGAAAGAAATGGTTGGTAACAATACTCTTCCATGATCTTGAATTTGAGCCCCAACAATGAAAGAAAAGCTTGGCAAACGATGGTGTATTATGAATGCCATATCAGGATCTCAAAACATAACAATGTTGGTTACCTCTAGAAGTCAAGTTGCAAATATGAACTATCATTAAGTGGACTCGGCAGACTCGAAGATGGTCTATACACACTGATTCCAGCTCTGCCTATGGTGCTGATTAGTTTTACCTATTTTTGATATAGTTTCTGCTTTTTCTGGTGGTGTTTCATTAACTTGTGGATTTTTGTATGTGTGTTCACTTACTGCTTAGATTATAAAAGAACCATGTCTTATAAGTGAACATGTACTTAAAAGGAAATACAATCCTCCATATGTACTAATATATATAATAATAATTTTATAACTGCCTGTAAATTTTACATTGGCTTTTCTCTTTTGAGTATTGTAATATACTCATAGATACAGATTCATCCAGTACAATTAAGATAACTTATACCAGTGGTTCTCAAAGTGTACACTCAGAAGAAGCAGCAGCACCTGGTAACGTGTTAGAAATGCAGGTTCTTGGGCCCCACTCTAGACCTACTGAATCAGAAACTCAGGCAAGGGTCCAGCAGTGTGTTTTAACACCTCCTGGTGGTTCTGATCTCACTCATGTCTGAAAGTCATTAATTTATGCTGTATATAAAGATGATAATACTTAAATTGTCATTACAAGGTCAGTGGGGGCACACTCTGAGTTGCTGTACTCTAGACATTCAAAAAAAAGCATCTTGGCCAGGTGCGGTGTTTCACATCTGTAATCTCAGCACTTTGGGAGGCTGAGTTGGGTAGATTGCTTGAACCCAGGAGTTCAAAACCAGCCTAGGCAACATAAAGACACCTCATCTACACACACACACACACACACACACACACACACACACACACAAATCAACCAAGCATGGTGGTGCATGCCTGTCCTAGCTACTCAGGCTGAGGTGGAAGGATCGCCTGAACCCCAGGAGGTAGAGGCTGTGGTGAGCCAGAATCGCTCCACTGCACTCTAGCCTGGGCAACAGAGTGAAATTCCAACTAATAAATAAATAAATAAATAAAGCGTCTTTACTTTCTGGGAACAATAAGATACTCTAGATTCAAAGTGATTTTTTTTCCCTTCCCCAAGACATTCAATCGGCTGCGACTCTCCAAGGAGTCTTTTTTTCTTTTAGTGAAATTAGAGAACAAATTCCTGGTGCTAGTGATGCTCACATGTTTTGGGGATGATCCAAAGAACAGCTGCTGAATGTTGGGCCACATTCAACGCGCGCTCGTTCGTACCGGCCCCTTCCCTGCCCCCTCTTCAGCATTCTTCACTGTATTCTGCTTTACTTATGTAGTATGAGGTTTTGTTGAACACTAAAACTTTCTACTACTGGACAACACAGAGCTTAATTTCATTGTTTCTTTTTCATGCAAAAGTACCCAAGCTCTTAATGCTGAAAAAGTGATTAAGTTAGACTACATCTCCTTTTGAAAGGTCATCCTTCTGAAGAGCCTGTCAAGAGGATGCAAGTCTCATTCGGGGAGAGAAGAGGGGAGCTGTGCAGTGGGGAGAGATGAGGGAAGCTGTGCAGTGAGTTCCTCTCCCTCAGAGTATGACAGGATGGGGTCATGAGGAGTGCTGCTTCCACGGCCCTGGGAACTCTTGTGGCTGGTCTGTTTCTTATTACTGAAGTCACATCATAGCCTTATTCGTATTTTACTGTAGTTAGTGTGATCATCTCAAAGTTTTCTTCACCAGAAGATTCTGGAAAAGGATGCTGCTTAGGAGGGAATTTTGCATCCTTTTACTTCCCTCGAGTCACACAATGCCGGTGGTGCGTCAGCCTACTCAGTCATTTCTACCCAGCAAGCACCTGTGTCAGAGCACGGGGAAGAGTAATCACGTTGGAATGCACAGAACAGTTAGTGCCATGGGATAGTCAAAGACGGAGAATCCACTGCCTGGTCCTCAGAGAGCCATGATTTACCACTTCACATCCACAGTAAGGGCCCCATTCCCGACCTCAACTCCAGACGTTCATTTCAAATAAATTCTGAGTAGTGGGAATGGGCATTGTGGAGGTGGGGGCAGGGGAGGACAACTAAGGGTCAAAAGAGAGTTTGGCCCATTCTGAGGAATTTTATATCTTTACATATTTTTAAAACAGTGGTGGAAATAATCACTTGCATTAATAGCATGCTAACTTTATTATAATGTGGTAATATTGGACTATGTATTTGACCTAAGTGGTCTTTATCTGAGAAGATGTAACGAACTCCACTTATAAAATAATCAAGCACATGAGTTAATCACCCTCATTGGTGCAAAGAATAAATGTGCATTTGCTTTCCATGTAGACTTACAAGCCCACCTGTACATGCAGGAGTGTCAGAAGCACACAAGAGTGCACAGAAATGCTGCCGGAAATGTGGAGAAAAGAAGGAGGTGTGTATCTTCAGAAGGGAGAGTCGGCTTCAAATTTGCCCGAAAAATGACTCCCTGGGTGATCTTTGGAGACTCAATAGCTCTGTGTCTCAGTGTCTTGGCAAAAATTTCTTCTTTCTTAACTCACTAACGATATAGAACTAAATGTATGAGACAGATCTGTGTTTTTGGAAGACAACGTAAAAAGGCATATTGTAAAATTACTTTTATTTGGTAATAAATTTGTAAATGCAGATACTGTACATTTGTGTTGCACTGATAGTTTATGAAGGATTTTTACATGTCAACTTATTTAAATGTCCCCAAAGCTAAAGAAGTCAGCTTGCTTTTCTAATCTTATATATGAGGACACTGAGGCTCCTGGCCACGAGTACAGAGCAACTTTAACTGCAGGGCAAATGCCAGACTCCAGGTCTTCTGACCTTTAGTTCGTTGGGTGCTCCTGCTGTGAACCAACTGCATCTTTCCTGTTACTAATTAGAGGAATATGTGTGGAAAATCACTGGTTCATTTATTCAACAAATGCTATATATTTAAGTGCTTACCAAGTGGTATGCATTAGGATACAAAAACACAGGTGACATATATTTTAACTTGCCAAGCTGATGTGGGTTACCAAGGAAGTGTTAGCTTATTTCTAGCATTTGAAAATTTTTTCCTCTGTCATTAGAATGCTACACAGGGCTAAAAAAATTTTAAGTCTGTGTTCACCTTTTTTCACTATTGAGTCATGTCTGTGACTGAATCACCCAGAAATACCTCACCTGTACTCAAGTGAATTAATTGGTCTTTGAATGAGCTGTGAGCTGTGGGCATAGTAGGGCGGGGCCAGCATTTCTGTAGACAGCAGAGAAAGCAGGGCAGATCCTTATCCCAGGAAGGGGACTTCTGGGGATACCTCACTCCTCTTTCTATTTCCCAGGTGGTGGCGGCAGAAAGTTGTAGAACCTGGCTGTGGGGACCCTCTTGTTTTAAGGTTGCCCAAGAAGTACTGGAGTGGTTTTTGGTTTAAAATCACATTAAAGTGCAGGGATTACAGGTGTGGGTCATTAGTTTTCTTTTCTTTTTTTGTAAGTAAAAAAGTTTTAATTGATACATAACATTATTATGTTCAATTACATATTTATGGAGTACATGTAGCATCTTGTTACATGCATAGGATGTGAAATGATCAAGTATGGGTACTTAGGATATCTGTACCTCATGCATTTATCATTTCTATGTGTTGGGAACATTTTAAGTCTTCTACCAATTTTTTTTTTTTTTTGAGTTGGAGTCTCACTCTGTCACCCAGACTGGAGTGCAGTGGCCGCTCCCGGTCACTCCAGCCTCGACCGGCTGGGCTCCGGCGATCCTTCTGCCTCAGCTTTCCAAGTAGCTGGAACTATAGGCGTGCGCTACCACACCTGGCTAATTTTTGATTTATTGTAAAGATGAGGTCTCGCCAAGTTGCCCAGGTGGGTCTTGAACCCACGGGCTCAGGCAACCCACTCACCTCAGCCTACCAAAGGCTCGGGATTACAGGCTGAGCCACTGAGCCCAGCTCTTCTACCTATTTTGAAATGTAAAGTACTCAGTTTTTTTTTTTAATCTGTAAGATGGAAAGTCTGACACTGATTTCACTGGTTTGTCAGGAAGACAGGAGGAGAGGGACATGAAAGGTGTGACAGGTGCCAGGGTTACTTTTCTTCCCTCCTACAGACAGTGCCAGGAACATCTGTTTCCAGGAGAATCCTAGGCTTTCCTGGGACTTTTAATATGGTTAGAGCAGTGGTGTTTTGGCTTGAAGATGGTGATTTTATGGGTCTGGGAGTGATGAAGGGTGTGTGCTTGCTCTTGAAAAGGAAAATCAAATTTTTTTTTTTTTTTTAGTTGGAGTCTCACTCTGTTGTCTAGGCTAGAGGACCACAGCCTCAACCTGCTGATCCTTCTACCTCAGTCTTCCAAGTAGCTAGGACTACAGGTGCACATGACCATGCTCAGCTAATTGTTTTTTGTTTGTTTTATTGTGGAGACGAGGTCTCATCATGTTGCCCAGGCTGGACTCAAACTCCTGGGCTCAGGCAGTCCTCGTGCCTCTGCCTCCCAAAGTGCCAGGATTAGAGGCATAAGCCACGGAGCCCATTCTGGTAAACAGAATAGAGTTTATATTTTACATCCAGTAACATGCATAGTATATCTTGTATGCAGTTCAATTAGTTTTGACAAACGTATACACCCACGTAACAATCACCCAAATTAAGATCCAGAACGTTTTCTGAAAGTCTCCTTGTGTCCCTCTCCACTGGGGTATGCACCTCGCCGGAGGCAGTATTGGTCTGACTCACAGCACCACAGATGACGATAATGTGTTTTAGACTTGGGTTCATATAAAGAAATCATGCAGCGTGCACGTCTATAGTTTTCTAGCTACTGCTGTAACAATTATCACAAATTCAGTGGCTTAAAATAACACACATTAGGAAACTGCGGAGGGAAGGATTGGGGGGAGGGAGGTGGGACTGGCAGGAGTGGGAATCTGCTGGGGTAGGGGCAAACCTCACCCACAAGGGTACCTGCATAATGAACATTTGTATACCTCACCCTGAATTGTACCCCATATCTTTAAAATAAAAAAAAATTAAAAGGAGAAAAACCTCACACATTTTAATACATATCATTATTTAATAAATGATACAGTTTTTGTATGGGAAGCCCAACAAGGGCCTTGCTCAGCTGAGGTCAGGGGGTTGGCAGAGTTGTGCTCTTTTCTGGAGGGTCCAGGGGGAAATCTGTTTTCTTGTCTTTTCCAGTTTTTAAAGGCCAGCCACATTTCTTGGGCCACAGCCCCTTCCTTTGTCTTTAAAGCCAGCAACATGGTCTCTCCCTCTTCTGTAGTCACCTCTCCGTCTGACCACAGCCAGAAAAAAAAAAGAAAGGAAAGAAAGGCTTTCCACTTTTGAGGACTCACATGATTAGGTTGGACCTACCCAGATAATCCAGAATTATCTCCCCATATCAAGATCCTTAATCTTCTAACTTTGTCACAAGAAGTCCCTTTGCCATGTAAGGAAACATACTCACAGATTGGGGGAGTAGTGGACTTTTTTTTTTTTTTTAAGAAATAGAGAGACTTACTGTGTCACCCAGGCATCACAGATCATAGCTGACCATAGCCTGAAACTCCTGAGCTCCAGTGATTCTTCTACCTAAGCCTCCCAAGTAGTTGGGACTCAAGGTACGTGCCACCATGCCTGAATAACTAAAAAAATTTTTTTCTGTAGAGATGAGCATCTAACTATGTTGCTCAGGATGGTCTCGAAATCTTGGCCTCAAGTGATCCTCCCTACTTGGCCTGACCTTAAAATTTAAAAAATATAGATATCCAGTTATTCCAGCATCACACGTAGAAAAGACCTTTCTTTCTTCATTTAATTGCATAGGACATCTTTCTTATAAATCAGTTAATTAAATGTATGTAAGTTCTGTTCCAATGACTCATTTGCCTATCCTTGACAAATGCCACATTGTTTTTTATTGTAACTTTATAGTAAGCCTTGAATTCAGGCAGTATAACTTTATCTTTCTTCTTTAATATGATTGTAGCTACTGTAGATCAATTTTGGGCTTAGGTCACTGTTATGGATTACATTTTGTCTCCCCCATCCCACCCTGCCAAAAATACATGTTCAAATCCTAATCCTTGGTACCTGTAAATATGACTTTATTTGGAAATAGGTTCTTTGCAGTTATCATCAAGTTAGGATGAGGTCACACTGAATCAGAGTAGGCTTAATGCAATATGATTGGTTTCCTCATAAAAAGAGGTACAGAGACACAGACAAAGACACACAGGGGGCATTCCAAATGAAGACGAGGCAGAGATCAGGATTATGTCTCTACAAGCCAAGGAAGGTCAAAGATGCCAGCAAACCACTAAGAGAACGGCATGGAATAGATTCTCTCTCAGAGTTTTTCAGAAGAAACCAACCCTGCCAATGCCTTGATTTCAAACTTCTAGCCTTCAGATGTCTGTGAGAGAATATATTTCTATTGTTTTAAGCTAACCAGTGTGTGTTATTTTGTTATGGCAGACCTAGGAGACTAATACAGTCACCAAAACAGGACTCATACTTGCTTAAGCAATAAGTAAGTGGCTCTTGAAATAGCAAGTTCAGAGCTGAGAGGTTCAAGAGGAGATTTATTTGAGGTATTAAGATTAGGTTCAATTATAAGGACCAGAACCTCCCCCGCCAAATGGCTTGCACAAGATGGACGTTTTATTTTATTTTTCTCTCCTGTAGCTGTTGGTAATCCAAGGTTGGTTGGTATAGTGGTTCCATGGCATCAGGGACCAAGGTTCTTCTGTCTTTTTGCTACCATCCTCAATGAGTGGCTTCCACTCCATGGTGTGAAATCCAGTTTCACATCTGCCTTTCATGGAGCGGAAAGAAGCAAGGATGAGGGTGTCTATCCCCTTCTCTAAAGGAGACATTCTGTAGGTTTCTCAGCCTATTGTCTAAAATTTAGTCACATCACACTCCTAACTGCAAAACAGGCTGGGAATATAGTTTGCATTTCAGGAATGCGTAGGTCCACCCATTCATTACTAAACAGGACAGGGTGATCCAATATCAGGAAACAATGAGAAGTTTCTTCCGTAGACTATCTGTAGAGGAACATCAAGTACAGAAGTCCTATCGGTGACTGGATATAAGAGAACTGAGGGAAAAAAAAATCAGGTCTGGAAATAAAGATTTAGAAGCTCAAGCATGTTAGTTACAATTTTGAGAGGGGATGAGACAGCCTGGAGGAAATGCAGAGTGAGATGAAAGAGTCACGGAGAGACCTGCAGGGAACCACCAAGTTTACTGTCACACAGAGGAGGATTCAGTAGGGGCCCAAGAAGAAATGATGAGGCAGTTAGTTGGCTACACAAGACAAATTTCATGGAGAGATTGATCAACAGTGTATGGGGGAAAAGATGCTGCTATTGTCTGATGTGTCCAAAATTCCTATGCCAAAACTCAATTACCAATGTTAATATTAATAAGTGAGGCCTCTAGAAAGTGGGTTCATTCCCCTCTGTCCCTTCTGCCATGTGAGGACATAGCAAAGAAGGCCCTCAGCAGACACTGAATGCTGGTGCCTTGATCATGGACTCCCCAGCCTCCAAAACTGTGAGAAATAAATTTCTGTTCTTTGTAAATTACCCAGTCTGTGATATTTTGTTACAGCTGCACAAATGGACTAAGATATATACCAATTAAGATAAAGAACTGATCTTGAAAGATATAAGAATTTGTGATCCGGGCTCGGTGCCTCAGCCTGTAATCCCAGCACTTTTGGAGGCCAAGGTAAGTGGATTGCCTGAGCCCACGGGTTCGGGACCAGCCCGGGGAACTTGGCGAGACCTCGTCTCTACAATAAATAAATAAAAAAATTAACCTGGCATGGTAGTGTGTGTCTGTAGTTCCAGCTACTTGGAAGACTGAGGCGGAAGGATCGCCAGAGCCTAGCAAGTCGACGCTGGGTGGCTGTGAGTGTGCCACTGCACTCCAGCCTGAGCAACGGAATGAGATTCCAACTCAAAATAATAATAATAATAATAATAATAATAATAATTTGAGGTTGTCTTGTTTCAAATCAAAGACTACCTGAAGTCTTTTTCTGGAAGAAGATCCGTGTGATTAAATGACCTTCTGGAACTTGGAATGTGTGTAAATCTCACTGTAAGGATGTGATGGTTAATTTAGGTTCAGAGCCATTCACAGAAAGATAAACATCACATGATCTCACTCATATTAGAATCTTAAAAGAGTTGATTTCATAGATGTAGAGAGTAGAGTAGTGGTTACTAATAGGCTGGAAAGGGTAGAGGGAGGAAAGAACAGGGAAAGGAAGGTCAATGGGTACAAAGTTACAGTTAGACAAGAAGAATAATTTCTAGTGTTCTATTACTTAGTACTATAGCGAAGAACAACATAGTATATATATTTCAAGATAGCCAGAAGAGAAGATTTTGAATGTTGTCATCACAAAGAAATTATAATGTTTAAAGTGGTGGTTATGATAATTATCATATTTGATTATTATATTATGTAAATATGTATTGAAATATCACACTGTCTCACATAAAGATGTACAATTATTATGTGTCAATTATAAATAAAAAATAATAAAACATGTAGTGTCAGGGTTGGTGAAAGACACAGTTCCCCACCTTTTCTCAGTGAGGGACAAGGCCACACCTTAACAGTGAGGTCACTTACCATCTCTGTTTCTATGATCAGGTGGCTGGGGACCATAGGAGGCCCTGGGGTAGACAAATGGAACCCAGCCAGAAAGCTCAGGGGACCGAGAATTTAACTTTTGCTTTGGTCTGGTTCTAGAGAAAACAATCAAGATAAAAACAGTGGCTTGGCTCCATGGCTCACACCTGTAATTCCAGCACTTTGGGAGGTCAAGGTAGGAGGATTGTTTGAGACCATGAGCTTGAGACCAACCTGGGCAACACAGTAAGACCTCATCCCACACACAAAAAAATAAAAGTAAATTAACCAGGCAAGAAATTCCACTCTGAGTCCAGAAGGTCAAGGCTGGTGAGCTGTGAGTCTGCATTGCACTGGGTGACAGAGTAAGATTCTGAGTTAAGAAAAAAAAAAGATGAAAACAAGCAAACTCACATGTGTGTCCTAAGAGATATGTACCAGGATGTTAACTGTGGCATTGTTTGTGACGGAAGAAGATTGGAAACAACCCAATTGGAGACTGGGTGAATGAATTGTGCTGTAGTCATTCAGTGGGCTTCTCTTTGCCAGATAAAATGAATAAACTAGATCTGTATGTATCAACATGTGCAAAAACAATATTGAATGAAAACAAAGCATGTGGCAGCATGAAAGCAGTTATGTAAATTTTACAACTACATAAAGAAATACTATCAGTTTTTTATGGAAACATAAATATAGTTTAGGTTTAAAAATATGAATGGAAGAATACTTACCCAATTCGTGGTGGCAGTTGTCTTAGGGGAAGAAGTGATGAGGCCTGGGTAGGGTGGCCAAGGGGATTTTAATTTTATCTGTATTACTCTATTTCTTTTATTCAGAAATATTTGAGGCATATGAAAATGTGGTTAATTTAATTATTTATTAGGGAAATATTAATTAAAGCCACAGTAAGGAGGAAGAAAAGGAGAAGGAGGAGGAGAAAAACCCTAGTAAGATATAGGACATGCTCACCAGAATGAGTAATATTAACAAGTCTAACACATCATATGTTGACACAACTGGAATTCTTATGCATTGCTGGTGCGAGTGTATATTCCCCAAATGGAATTCTTATGCATTGTTGGTGGGAGTGTATACTCATTCAACCACTTTGGAAAACTGCTTGGCAATGTTTTCGAAAGCTAAACATGTGCATATCTTATGACTCTGAAATTCCACTCCTGGGGGGCCATACCTCATCAACAAGGGTACCTGCATAATGAACATTTGTATACCTAACCCTGAATTGTACCCCACATCTTTAAAATAAAAAATTAAAAAAAAAGAAATTCCACTCTGGAATATACACCCAAGAGAAATGAGTATAAATGTGCAGCAAAATAAGCATGCAAGCATATTCATGGCAGTTTTATTTCTATTAGCCAATGACTAGAGATACTCAAAGCAATTCAGTTGTTCTACTCCTTGACATATATCCTAGAGACTGTTAATCGTGTACACAAGGAGACTGGCGCAAGAATATTCATTGCAACACTATTGACGATAGCAACAACAACAGCAAGATAACAACTCAAGTGTCCACCAGCAGCATGCTTTACGTAAAACTGTAGTGACATGGATGAATCTCATGAACATTATGTTAAGCAAAATAAACCAGGTGTAAACAAATACATGTGGAGTGATTTTGTTTAAGGAGTTCTAAAATAGACAAAACTAATTCCTGGTGACAGAATTCAGAATAAGGGTTACCCACAGAGTGCTATTGGCTGGAAAATAGCAGAGACACCCTTCTGGGGATAATGCTAATATACGTTTTCATCTGGATGTTAATTACAGAGGCATATACACAGGTAAAAATTTATCAAACTTCACATTCAAGATTTTACACTGTACTTTACTGTATGTAAGTTATGCCTCGAAAAATATCTGAAGCCAACATGACGCAATTTTATCATGTGTTCATTCTTGGGGGTGGCTACACAGAGTTGCCCTGTTCTCTATATTTTCCTGTATATTAAAGTATACATTTATAATCAGGGAAGAGAGAAGGCACAAGTCCTCCGTCATCGAAGTGACAATCATTCCAGAGAAGGTGAGTAGAGGCCCATCTCCCCAGTGCTGGGAGGGTTCCCTTCCAGTGAGGTGACCGCCAACTAACCAACCTCTCCTGGATGGAGACAAGGTCATCGTCTTCCTTGCCACGCTCTCAGAAAATTATCATGGCTGCACAAGTGGGACTGTGGTGCAGTCTCCTTTGAAGGTCAGCTCGACAGTTTCTTCAGCTGAGAGGGACCTTGAACCTTCATGCCAGAGCTGGGCTGGGGAGTCTGCGTGCCTGCACCCCAGCTCTGGCGGCGGAGGAAGAGCTGCATTTGGATGGACGTCTTTAGTCTCAGCTCCCAGACTGGCTGGTGCTTGGTAACTCGGGCATCACCAGTGGGTGCCAGGGGCAGGCTGAAGACAAGGGGGGAGGAGAGAGGAAAAGAATTTGAAAGAGGCTGAAGCAAAGGAGAAGAAAAAGATCAAATGAGGGGTGCAGTGCTTTGCCCGGTTGCTTCGTGGACCCCTGGGTTGGCTGTTTTCCCATTTGCTCCGGGCTGCTCACGTCTTCGCTTCACTTCGGAGTTCCCACGGTGGAGGGAGGGAGGGAGAAGGGTGTGGTGAAGCCGAACCAGGCAGATCTGCCCTTCCATCTCCAAGCGACTGGCAGCTACTTACCCATCTGTGCCTCGGCTTTCTCATCTGCAAAACAAGGGCAGTCATTCTACCTCCCGGCTAAGGAGGGAGGAGCGGGATGGGAAATGGCGCGTGTCGAGGCCTGACACCCAGGAGGCCCTCGACAACCGGGGGAGAGGCCGGTGTCCCTCCAAGGTCAGGCTGGGCCGGGGATCCCAGCAGCGCGCCACGGCGCCTGAGCACACGGGACGCGCCGAGAGGGACCGAGGGACCGAGTGCCTCGTTTGATTTAATTGTGGTGGCTTTGCATTTAAACAGCCACCTGCGGCGAGTGGCTGTCGCGGGGGTCAGCGCAGTGCTGGGGTGTTGGCCCAGACGCCAGCGATCCTCGCCCGCGACCGGTCCACATCGGGCGCTGGGCGAGGGGGCCCGTGAATGTCGTCATACAAGGGAGCGGGGTCTGCGCCGCGTCCACACGGTCATTTCCTCCCCTAATAAACCCCTCCCGAGTCACGTCGGGCTGGCGGGAGCGCCCAGGACTGTGGTTCAGGCCCCCGCGCTCCGGCTGGGAACAATCGAGGGCTCCACCGACTCTGTCCCTCTCGCCCCCACCCTCCGCACCCCGCTCGCCCCAACCCCGAAAGTCCCCTGGGGAGACCGGGTGGACCCTTCCGCGCCCCGACGTCCGGCCGCGGCCGCCTCGGCCGCTGGCTTCTTCATTCCTCGGAGCCAGCCGGGGGACCCTGCCCGTCCACGCCCCTTTCACGGATGGGGAAACCGGGGCTCGCGGAGATCAGGGCACGGGGGGCGCCGCGGCGTCGGGCGGAGGAGGAAGCCTGGGAGCCCTGGTGACGCCGGAGACGCTTCGCGGGCGGGGCTGTCGGGGCGCGGGGCGGGCGGCCCGTAAATATTTGGGGCCGTCGCCCGGGCTCCGGCGGCGCCTCGTCCCTGCGGTCCCCGGCGGGCGCGTGGCGGGGGCGGCGCCTCGGGGACAGGGGCGTCCCCGGAGGGCGGCGGGGACCGGCCCGCAGCCCCGCCCCGCCCCGCCCGCGGCCATAAGAGGGCGGGTCGCCGGCTCCGGGCGGGAGGAGCGCGCGGTGGAGGAGCCGGCGCGGGGCCCGACGCAGCAGCAAGCCCGGAGCAGCCCGGCCCGCGCGGGCGGCCGTACAGTCCCGCCGCTCTCGCAGGACCCTCGCGGGGACCCCGCCACGCGCGCCGGCCCGGCCGAGCCGCCCCATGAAGCCCCCCGCGGCGCAGGGCGGCCCCGCGGCCGCCGCGGCCGCCGGTGAGTGCGGGGTCCCAGGGGCCCCGAGAGTCCCGGCCCCGGGGGGGAGGGGTGGCTAGAGAGGAAGGGTCCCGTGTCACCCCTCCACAGCCCCGCCCGTCCTCTCCGAGGGATCGGTCCCCGTCACCCGCGCGGGCCGGCCGGGTCCTGCCTCGGTCTTCCCGCCGCCTCCCGATGCGCGGGGGCGCTCCTGGGGACGAGTGCCCGACCGCGCGTGGGAAACGGCCTGGCGGCGTCGAGGAGCCGGGCGGCCCGGGGTCTGGCGGAGGCTCAGCCTCCTCGTCCGTGAAATGGGCGTGCAGGCGAGCTTCGGGGCTGCGGGAGAAGGATGCGACGGCACACGGCGACCGCGCGGCCGTCCTCGGGCAGGGGGGCGGCCCCTCCCGGCCCGGGAGAGAGGGCCGCCCCGGCCCCCCGAGCCCTGAGCCCGCCGTCCCTGCCCCCAGCCCCGGCCTTGGACTCGGCGGCCGCGGAGGACCTGTCGGACGCGCTGTGCGAGTTCGACGCGGTGCTGGCCGACTTCGCGTCGCCCTTCCACGAGCGCCACTTCCACTACGAGGAGCACCTGCAGCGCATGAAGCGGCGCAGCAGCGCCAGCGTCAGCGACAGCAGCGGCTTCAGCGACTCGGAGAGTGAGTGCGGCCCCGCCGGGGGGTGCCCAGGGCGGCGGCCGCAGCGTGCCTGTCTGTCACCCGCGCGAGGGGCTCCGAGGACCCGGCTCCCGGCGGGAGGCCGAGCCACGGCAGGGCCCCTGCGGCGGGCAGGGGACGGCCCTCGGCGAGCAGGCCGGTCTACCTGTCGCCCGCAGGTGTGTCGTGCGGCGGGAGGGTTGCGGCGGCGCGCCCGGACTCGCCAGACGGCGCTCCCTGGCCTCTGCAGCGTCCCCTCCTCCGGCTTTTCCCTTTCTCCTCTCAGCCCTCACTTTGCAGGAGACGTGGAGCAAGTGCCGCTGGACGGGGGGCGGCGGGGAAGGACACGGGAGGGCACCGTGCGGAGATATTGGGGACGCCAGGAAGGGGTTCGTCAGCGGCTGTTCTTGGGATTTTTGAAATAACGTCTTGCGCTTTCTTCTGGCTCTGAGCTCCAGACTCGTTGCTCCACGGCGTGCGGTTTTGAAAGAATCCCTGGCACAGTTGAGTTTGGGTATTTAGAAAGGGCCTCCCTCCCCTCAGCCAGGCCCCCCACCCAGCCTGGAGGGGGAGCCAGAGAGCACATGGACTTGGGGGCGCTCCCAGGTGTCCTTTCTGGCAGCGGAGACGACCCCGGGCCTTTTGTCCTAAACGTTCCTGTAAAAAAAAAAAAAAAAAAAAAAAGAGAGAGAGAGACAGCTTTTTCTAGTAACTCAGATGTCCTGGAAGGGTTACGGATACCTGTTTAGGTGTCAAACAGCAAATCGGGTGACTTTTTAACATCACATGATTGTTGGTTTTCAACTCCTGGGTTACTTACTGCTTTCCAAAGTGCAAAGTGAATTTTAAACTCTTCTGAGATATTCTTCAGCCTTTAACCCCTGGGTGAGTCACAGGCATGACCGTCACTCCCTTTGCTGCCCTTGACTCTCTTGTTTTGAAATCTGGAGCTCCTCCTTGTCTCTGGGCTGGACTTGAACATGAATTACCCTCTTGAAAGGGGATACAGGCACTTGCCACTCTGGTCGGGGTTTGAGTCAGAAACCCAAGTTCCAGCTTGACTTGCCTTGGCAGCACTGTCAGTGTGTTAGGCTGAGCTGCAGCTTTTGAGGTAAAAGGGGACGGAACAGTGTGCTGTCAATTTTCCTTTTAGAATTTTGGGACTTTATTCCTAATGGTCAGGCTGCTCATTTTTAGCTTCAAAGGGAAATCTTAAAGTTTTTGAAATTTGTGTCAATCCCTGTGGCCAAATTTAAGTACATCTCTTACTGGGGCGTGAAGCAAGTTATTCATCAAATACAAATTCTCTCCCCCATGGAAAAGAAAGCTGGGATGGTCTGTCACTGCTGCTCTGTGGTGAAGAACGGCTCTTTTCTGAGTCACAGCCCCACTCAGCTGGAAACGGTCTGAGCTCGCCCATTCTCCAATGCCTGCAACTTCCACGGTGTGGGATTTCAGATCTGGGATCTGTTTTCAGGGGCCTCAGGGAAGAGGCTCTGGAAACACATTCTTAACAGTTTGGGGAGATATTTGGGGTAGAGTTTGTAGTTTTTCTAAGGGTCCATGTGTCTGTTTTGCTTTTTGCTTTTGTTAATTGTTAAACGAACCCTTAGTTTGGTGGTTAGCGAAGTATGGGAAGGATATAAAGAAAGCTCAGATGACATTCATCTTTGCTTTAAATGTGTGGTTTGTCCCCCACAAGACTGGTTAGAAATAGTCTTGGCAGGAGCTGTGCATTTCTAAATAGTAATTTCTTAAGGAAGCATAATGTGTGTATCTTAATTGCCGCCAAGAATTGAGCACAGACATTTGTTATACTCATTTGTCTGTTTAATGCTTTTCTGTGGAAGCGAATGCTTGAGAGAGGAAGACTCTACTGAAATTTAGCTCATAAAGCAGACACACCAGGATAATGATAATAACGGCAGCTCACTTTTGCCCTTGCTCTTACTATTACCAATCTCTTTGTTGTTGTTTTTATTTTAATTAATTTTTTGTTTGTTTGTTTTGAGTTGGAGTCTCACTCCGTTGCCCAGGCTGGAGTGCAGTGGCACACACTCACGGCCACCCTAGCATTGACCTGTTGGGCTCAGGTGATCCTTCCGCCTCAGCCTTCCAAGTAGCCAGAACTACAGGCATGCACTATGTTGCCCGGCTAGCTTTTTATTTATTGCAGATATGAGGTCTCACCAAGTTGCGCAGGCTGGTTCTGATCCTGCAGGGCTCAGGCAATTCACTCATCTGGGCCTCCTAAAGTGCTGGGATTACAGGCTGAGCCACCAAGCCCAGCCTTATTTTAATTTTTAATAAAGAAGGAGTCTTGCTATGGTTCCAATTCCTGGCCTCAGACGATCCTTCCACCTCTGCCTCCCAAAGCACTGGGATTATAGGCATGAGCCACTAGGCCAGTCTCTTTGCTGTTCCTTGAATGTGTTATTTCGTGTGGTCTCTTCTACAGTCGTATAAGATAGGTGTTGTTATCTCCATTTTTCTGATAACATAGTGAAACCATGTGGACTCTGTTCTGTCATCATGGAAGGTTGGCTAGAATGGGAACCAGATTTTCAGGAACAGGCTGAACTCCTATTGAGCCAAATCACTGATGGGTTTTTGTTGTTGCTGTTTTCTTTTTAATTGGAGTCTCACTCTGTCACCCTGGCTGGAGTGTAATGGCATGCTACTGCAGCCTCGACCTGCTGGGCTCAGGCAATCTTTCTGCCTCAGGTTTACAAGTAGCTGGAACTACAAGTGCATGCCACCAAGACCACTTAATTTTTTGATTTATTACAGAGACAAGGTCTCAGCAAGTTGCCCAGGGTGATCTTGAACCCCTGGGCTTAGGCAATCCTCTCACCTTCACCTTCCAAAGTGCTGGGATTACAGATGTGAACCACTGCACCTGGCCAGGTGGTGGTTTTTGAAGGTGTCTCTTGGAGGTGGTGGTTGTTTGGCAGGGTCAGCAGAGCCCAGACGGAGCCCTGTCAAGGCCCTGGGCAACTAGTGAGTCTCAGTGGAAAGGATGCTACTTGGAGACCTCCACAAACTCGTGATTAGGAACACAATAGTTGCTCTGTTAAATGCTTTCAAAAACCATTAAAATGCACATACCATGCTACATCACATAGATCAGATACATTGGAGCCAGGGTCTTGCATGAAAATATTATGTGTGAAGCCATAAACCAAGGTTACCTTGTTTTTTGCTCTAGCTTTTTTTTTTTTTTGAGTTGGAGTCTCACTCTATTGCCCAGACTGGAGTGCAGTGGCCGCTCTCGGCCACCGCAGCCTCCACCTGCTGGGCTCCGGCGATCCTTCCGCCTCAGCCTTCCAAATAACCGAAATTGCAGGCATGCGCTACCACACCCGGCTGATTTTTTGATTTATTGTAGAGATGAGATCTCGCTGCCCAGGTGGGTCTTGAACCCGCGGGCTCAGGCAATCCACTCACCTCAGCCTCCCAAAGGCGTGGGATTACAGGCTAAGCCACGGAGCCTGGCTACTCTAGCTTTTTAAAAGCTCTGTCTGAAGTTGAACCAGGCTTACAAAGTAGATCAAAACAGTAATCCTCTTTGTTTTGTTTTGTTTTTTTTGAGTTGGAGTCTCACTCTGTCGCCCAGCCACCGCAGCCTCGACCTGCTGGGCTCCAGCAATCCTTCTGCCTCAGCCTTCCAAGTAGCTGGAACTACAGGCACGCGCTACCACACCTGGCTAATTTTTTATTTTATGTAGAGATGAGGGCTCACCAAGTTGCCCAGACGGGTCACGAACCGGCGGGCTCAGGCAATCCACTCACCTCAGCCTCCCAAAGTGCTGGGATTACAGGCTGAGCCACTGAGCCTGGCTGTAATCCTCTTTTTTGAAGAGCACTTCTTTCTCAATAAAAAAAATTTTAGGTTGCTTGAATCCAAAGGAAGGAAAATAGACATTCTTTCTTCTACCCAAATAAATAAGTTACTTAGATAGGAGAGAAGAACAGGTATTTAATAAGGAAATATTTGTTTCTGTTCCCACTCTCAGAGACATGAAAAGGTCCAAACAAAAACCAAAAAAACAATTGCAATATAACTTCACTTGAGGGGTGAGATTCAAATGGTAGCTGATCAATAATGGGTGATTCTTTTCCTATAGATTTGATTCCATCAGGGAAAATCAGACACTAAAGTGGGAATAATTTTTACTTCAGCAGTAAAAGGACAACGCAATTAGGAGTTAGGGTAGTGGGTATTGTTTTTCAAACTTGGCTCTCAGAGCTGTTTTAGAAATTGTGATTGTCTTTGGTTTCAGTCTATTTAAAAAAAAATATATATATATTCAATATTTTAAAAATTATCAAAGTGCACCGTGATTTCTCAAATGTCTCATAAAGTTTTAATTCATTATTTTCCAAATTTTAGCCAGCGTGTTAATTTATGTTTTCATTAGTTGACTTTATAAGAATTTTATAACATTAACTTAAACTTTAAAAATTGGTATGAACTTATGTCTTTGATGTATTGGGGCTTCACATAATTTTGGGGAGAAATATTTTGCTGCTTGATAGAAAAGGTCTGAAGTCTCCTGCAAATGCTGAGGCTATTATTATACTGTAGGGTCATTTTAGGGAACAAGGAACTGGTTTCTTTGGCATGAGCAAGACTTAGAACACCTGCATATCTTTGCCTAGACTATTCCGGCTTGGCCCTGGGAGAGGGACCCTTGGGAGACCAGCATGACAGGTGGCTGATGGGGCTTGGAAACCACTGAGATTAGAACTTGAACTTGTTTAGGCCGTGAGAGGATGAGGCTAGTTAGAAGCTCTTGGGATGCACCTTAGAAATTCCAGGTGGATGACAGGTGTCACTGATGCCTGGCAAGGAATTTAGAGAGACAGAACAGTCCCAGAAGGGAACTGGGACAAAGGTGGTGAAACTGGGAATGAGACCGACTCTTTTTTACTCTATTCCACTTTGTTGAGGGTGTCACAATTTAGATTTTGAGGAGCAGAATCTACCCTACCCCCTGTCATTCCCTATGGCAAAAGGGAGACATGTCCAAGGCTTTCTTTTTCTCAGTTAATTACTATAGTTGCTTGCTTTAAACGTGTGGGATAGTTCTATATTTACAGGGGCTCTGGCAAGGTTTACTGTCTGTGGTTTGACTTCCTGCTGGAGTAGCACATTGACATGTACTAACCCTAAATTACCTTTCTGCCCATCCCCTGCCCTAAAAAAACACATACCTACCTTTTAAACAAGCCTCTGTGTTAAGCAAGGAGAGTTTCTCAAGATCTGTTAGTACTACTAAAGTTAGCTGGTTGTATATTTAATATACTTTTATTTACTTTTTTTATTTTAGAGATTAGGTCTCACTATTTGCCCAGGCTGGCCTCAAACTTCTGAGCTTAAGCAATCCTCTTGCCTCGGCCTCCCAATGTGCTGGGATTGCAGGTGTGAGCCACCAAGTTTGCCACTTTTAATTCTTTTGATGATGTCTTAGAAAACATGGTCCAGAGTTTGTGGTGCCTGGCTTTAGCACACTCAGTAAACTTGCCAAGGATGTTTCTAGTTGGAATTTGAGACGCTGGAGAGATGGGGCTTCTGAGCTGATTGCAGTAGATGTTGTTAGGCCCTAAAATATCCAGCCTTATCCCCTGCTGGATTTCCCAGGTCACAGATCATCACCTTTATGAGTCTCTTGAGGCCCTACTAATGGCAGTTCTTAGCTAGGTGTGGTGGTTCATACCTGCAATCCCAGCTACTCAGGAGGATTGCTTGAGGCCAGGAGTCTGAGACCAGCCTAGGCCACATAGTGAAGCCTCATCACTTAAAATATTTATATAAAACATTAGCGAGGCGCGGTGGCGTGCACCTCAGACGGCTGACGCAGGAGGATCCTGGAGTCCAGGAGTCTGAGGCTGCAGTGAGCTATGATCGAATCGCTGCACTCCAGCCTGGGCGACAGAGTGAGATGCTGCAGTACCTGATAACCAGGTGGGGCAATAATATATTAATACGCAGTCAGTCAGAGACACATTATCAGCCAGAGACACATTGCTGTCATTTTCTCAGACTATACTAACTGGCTGTTATTTTGCAAGGACTAGAGTTCCAGGGGAGGGAGAAGAACAGGAAGTCAGGCCTTGCTTACATCTTATTCCCCCTCGATGCCTCACATGATATTTTATTCATAGTGGATTCTTAATAAAAGTCTACAAAAAGAAGTCTTATTGGATAAAGGCTAAAGAGAGGCCCAGAGCTTGGGGTATCTCTATACTGGGAGGTGGTTCTTGGGAGGTTTGTCCTAGGATGCCTTTGAAGAGAACGTTCTCAAGAACTTTTTGCTGCTCCCCGAAGAAAGAAGTAGAAGCTTGGGCCCAGAATCTTGATTCTTTCTGTTCTCTGTGATAATCTTTCCTCTCCTGAGCATGCCCTTCTCCATTTTGCCAGGAACTTGTGAATAAAATCCTTAAAACCACAGGCATTATACACCCAGCACCTGGTTGTTTTCTCCTTTTGCCAAGGAAGAAACGGAGGGATTTGCACAGGTCACTTGTACATAGTTTTCACGTGGCCTCTTATGCTACATGCCTCCTGACAGTGGTGAGGCTTTGGGGCACATGAGGTTGCCTTTTCATCTTTTTAAAAACATAAATGACACACAGGATATCACCGCAGGGCACAGCTCCACTGCCTACAGATTTGGCTCCAGGATGCCAGGGGCTCAGTTCCTCTTGATGGTTTGAGGTTGAACATTTCAGAAAATGGGGTTGGGTTGGCCCCAGACTGTGGACCTCATGGAAAGAGTGACATCACAGTGTGGCAGTGAGCTAAGGGGTGTATGTGGGTGTGTGTGTGTGCGTGCGTGTATGCGTGGTTAGGGTAGGGCGGAAAGAGGGGAAGTGAGCCGGTGCTGTGTTGATGTGCCTCCGTGTGTGTGCGTGCTTATATATAACAGATATTGTGACTAGTGTTTTTTTCCCTCTCCTTCCCTCACTGCTGCAGTCGCTTAGTCTATGTATTTTCTGAGTTTGAGGAAAATACTTGGCTCAATAAGCATTAGCATGTGAATCTAAAGGATCAGAGGAAAGTCATGGTACTATCCGATCCACAACTTATATTCTCCCTGAAGTCTCCCCAAACCCCTTGGGCTACCTTGAGTTTTTCCTGAATCTTCATTGGATTCCTTGTTTCCCTGCCAACTCTTTGCAATGTCCTTTTCCATGTCAAGATAGTTTCCTCTCCCAGAATTCAGTAGTGTTTGATCTCCCTGTCTGTGAGGTGAGTAGATTGTGGTGTCGGTCCCCCAGGGGAGGAGTTTGTGTGAATGTCATCTTTCTGGGAAATTGGGGCAGAATAGAGATGAAGTCCAAAGTCAGGAAAAGGGTCTGTGGTGCATGCAAGGTGGGTGGAGTGAGGGATGGCATGGGAACTTGCTCTTCAGTGCCAGCTGTTTCTGGGAGATAGAGACCAGAGGTGTGGCCCCTGAGATCTGGGCCAGCTTAGACTCTGGTTCAGGGACAGGGTGGAGCTGAGTGTCTTTTAGGGGCAAAGATAATGTGCCAAAGGCCTTATATTCCTTCTTGTTCAGGTGCTTGGGTATGAAGCCTGCTTCCCCAGGACACTCTGTGGTTTTCTTGCCCCTAAATATTACTTTATCTTTTCCCCACAAGTATCTGAGGCTCTATTTGAGGCGATACTCCTGGGTACTGCACAGTGCCAAACAGTGATGCTTTGCCACAGGTCTGCAACAGGCATGACCACTTTCCTATAGCAGGGGAAAGGCTTTCTCTTGAGATAATCCAGATGGCTCTTCTGGAGGTGGGCAGCGGACAGCCAGCAGAAGGGCTTCCCAGGGTGGACTCCACAAAGTACAAGTGTCCTGAGAAGTAGTAGCGGGAGCGCCACTAAAAAGTGTCCTGTGACCGAGTACAGGGGGAAATAGGGTTGAAGTGGTTTTGTTTAACCACAAGTCTTCTCAGGGATGTTAAAAGTGGGGAAACATAATGGGAACGATTAGGGGTGTTTAGTGTTTCTCAAACGTGGGTGATTGCACAGCTCTTATTTTCAAAGGACCAGCCTTCTGAGGAAGATATTTTTGGGGAAATGTAGGTGTAAGTTTCAGTGTTTTGGGGCCTCAGTAGGTGTTCATCATCAAAGTCCTGAAATGACTATAGTCCTTTTAGGCAACCTAGGCTGACTCTCTGAAGGCAGCAAGGATTGCGAGTGTTGGTCACAAGGTTCTTCTGAATAGTGAACAAGATGGGTGTGTAGGCCAGCAGAATGAGATGGCAGGTGGGCCCCCTGATCTGAAGGGGGTTGGGGGTGGGAAGGGACTCAGGTGAGGCACGAGAGAACTTGCAGTAGCTTTAGGGGACAAAGTTGAATTTTCTCGGGACCAGAAACCTCTGCTTCTGAAAACTCTGATTCTTTTTATACCCAGCCTATCTTTTGTAACTTAGGCAAATTCATTTTGAGTTAAGGGAACCAAAGAGAGGTGTTTCTGCCTCATCCTGAGCTGGAGGTGATTGCCTTAAAGTGAAAAAAAACTCAAGGAGGAGCAGGGTCCGGCCAGGCCCTGTATTCTGCTGTCCTCTTGCACCTGGAAGGCCTTTCCAGGGCTCCTCACTGCTACAACTTTGACTGGCTTTGTGTTGTTTTAACCAGGAAGACTGTTCCCTCTGCGGTCTCAGGGGCCACATCCTGCTTCCGTGGTCTCCTCTGCCTTTAAGCCTTTGAGTTGGTGCTGCTCAATCAGCAGCTCCTTTCTGTGTCACGGCTGCACAGCTGGATTGGCCATGGATTGGTTTCCTTCCCCTTAGCAGAACTTCAGAGCTGGAAGCGATGTTAAGGATTATTTAGTCCAAATTCCCATTTTATTGATGGGTAGGCTGGGGCCCAGAGATTTCACCTTGCTCATGGGTACCTGAGTACTTAGTAGCTGGCTGGTTCCCTTGGCTCCCAGTCCTGTCCTGCTTCTGGGACCCTGCCTTACTGTCACTTTGGGGGTATGAGAATAGAGAAAGCTATGAAGTCACTCCAAGTGTCTGTAATAGATGAACCTCCAGGAAAAGAAGTCTTTATCTTTGATTTTCTGGCTTATTTCCTGAATGCAGATTCCTAGGAAAACCTCTCTTGAGCAGGGAGAGAGAATTATGAAATCATGGCACACCTTATGTTTACATTTTAGGGGGTTCAGAGGGCAGAGGGGACATTTGTCACAAAAGATTCCTTATGTCTAAAATCCATGCCACCACACCTCCCAAAGTGTAATGATCCTGTCATTCCCTTGGTTTTTTTAGGGAAGTAAAGGTCTTTGGTGTACCTGATTGGAGACACACACACACACACACACACACACACACACACACACACACACACGCATTCTCTCTGTCCCAAGAAGCATAAATATAAAATCTGGAAATCAATCTGTTTACTATTGATTTGCAGCTTGGTCTTCTCTTGGAGACAAACTCTTGGTTATCAGTAGAGTCTATATATAGTCTGATGAGTACTGTTTCTTACGAGCATGTTTTCTTTCCTGAAAGGTGCAGATTCACTTTATAGGAACAGCTTCAGCTTCAGTGATGAAAAGCTGAATTCTCCCACAGACTCGACTCCAGCTCTGCTGTCCCCCACCGTCGCTCCTAGGAAAGGTGAGCTCATTTGCTGGAATGTGAGCTGTTTGCTTTTTTATTCCTCTCCCCTTCTCAATCCCTTTACCCTCCCCTCATTCCTAATCAATCTTTTCCAATGTGCAAAACAAATAGATAAGACTAACATCTTAGCCCAGTAAATGTGAAGGGGAATTTGTTATTTCTCAGAATTTTGATCAGTGTGAACATGCAATCAGATAACTTGGGAGCAGAAAACTTGAATTCACAGGGGGAAAGAAAACTTGTGGTCTAGACTGCTTTCTCTCCTGTGCTGTAATCAAGATTGCAGTGTTTCTCAGGAGTCCCCTCCCAGACTGGTTGGTTCTAGAATTTAAAACTCAGCAATTTGCCTTTGCAGAAAGTAGGAGTCTTTTAATACTGCATTAACTATTTAACCAATGCTCTCAGTTGACCAATTTAGCAATTAGATGGGGTTATCATCATGAGACAAGCGATGATCTAACATGATTCGAAATAGCAGCTCCAACCTGTCTCTACTGTGGTATTAATAAACCCAAAAAGTCTTTAAAGATGCATGAGCAGTTCCCTATTTTTGGGGAACTAGTGGTGTCTCCAGCTAGAGAGCTGAATGTTCTGTTATATTGGACAAATGCCCTTTTGGAAAACAAAAGGAGTTTTTTCTTTAAGAAAAGTTATACTTGGTGAAAATAGTTGCAAATGCAATAAAATTGGAACATAGTTAAAAAGAAATATGATAATTCCATCACTTTTCTCAATCTGGCGAAAAGGCAGAACTTCTCCTTTTTTCAAAAGAGACATTTTGAAATTCCCATCTCAACACAGCAATGTTAGCGCCCACTGGGGATTCTGTCATTATCCAGCCCTTGGTCTGAAATGGATCTGTTGCATTCAGAATGAAGCAGTCTAAAAAGTGGCTTAAAATGTGCCCAGATTTGTTACCTGATCCTCAAGAGGTAGGAATTAAAGAGAAAAAAAAGGCCCCTAGTGACAAATTGACTTGGAAAGCTAAGAACAATGAGCCATTTGTAGCCAGCAGGGGTTAATTAATAAAACTATCCAGTTATGCATTTCAGGAAAGGCATGAATGATGAATTTATTGGAAAAAGATATACGAAAAAAAATAAACCTCAGGCTGTAGAGAGAACAAAATCAGCATGAGGACTCGCGCGCTTGTGCTGGCACCTGGATGGGTTGAAGTTGTCCTGGACCCAGATTCCTCATGTGGTCTTTTCTGCAGCTCTTCATTCAGTTCATGCTGGAGGGACCCTAAGAGCTGCGAATTTCCCTGGGGTGACAGCACAAGCAAGAATGCTCTGGGAGGCGGGCACAACAGGAATTGCAGAATCTGGGTGTCCATCCCACACAGTGTTATGCTTACCCGATGTTTTTGGCTGATAACTCAAAAAAAAAATCAGAACTCTTTATTTTCCCTTTCTACCCCTCACTGTCTCCAGAACTTTTAAGATAGTGAAGGACAATCCCTACTATAAGTGAAGGAGAGGTAGGGGCGAGGTGTTGCCTCAGTAAAGTCTTTGGCGATAGAGATAGATGCAAAATGGAAATAAGCTATTTCCTGATTCTGGAAATCCCACAATCCTGGAACACTCAATATGGGGGCATCAGCAGCCTTTGATATGGAACCTAAACTCTCTCTTTCCTGTTTTTCAGCCAAGTTAGGAGACACAAAAGAGCTAGAAGATTTTATTGCTGATCTTGACAGAACATTAGCAAGTGAGTACATGCCTGGTATTAAAAAAAAAAATCAAACAGAAAACAAACCGACTGTCGATAAAGTGCTATAATATTAGCCAGCTTGCCGAGGGGTAGAAAGGCTCATCACAAGGCCTCCTTAGGTTTAGAAACAGGACCCTAGTGGCTTGGAAAGAAGTTCTGAGGATAAGCCTGCGTTAAAGTAGACCGTGTGCCTTTCCAAGCAGTGAGAATAGGTCAGCAGCCAACAATGGTGTTTTGTTTGAGAAACAGAGTGAGCAAGATTGGAGCTCTACCATCATGACGGCCTGCCAGGCCTTTCAGAGAAGAAATGAGCTGATTAACCACACGAGCATTACTCTAACAAGCCGGAGGCTTCCATCCCACGGACCAGGGTAATTTTCCCAGCTTAGATCCAAGGCCTTAGTGAGTTCTGACTTCCAAGAGTTGGATGCCAAAAAGAGAGAATTGGCTTGGGGAGACCTTGTAACCAAATACCCACGTTAGCGATGGAATGACCTGGATGAAGTATGCAATACTTGCTTCTGATTTGGGAATTGCGCTAATGACATAACCCATTTTGTATGACCAGAAATGTTGAGAGCTAAAGACGTCGGATTATAACCACAGTGGGGATTGTAGAGGAAGGAACTCTCACAGTCTCTCTACATACTCTATTTCAAAAAGGTGGGATTGCCAGAGCCAGGAGGACCAGCCCAAGCTTCTGGGATGGAAGTCTCAGCAACTCAACTCATGGGGGTTCATGTTTAATCACAGAGAGGGCTGGGAGAATTTGGTCCCAGAACCTTAATTTTCCAGTAAAAGGATTGATTTTCTGTAAGAAGTATTTTATGCTAGACTTTGCTAAAGAGCCAGGTAAACTCTGAAAAGTTAGATCCAAAGCTGGTTATTTGAAAATAATACTATTCTTAACATTCTTCCAGACAAGGCTAAATACCAGATAGCAAGTCCTTGTATCACCTCTATTCACTTGAAGATTTTATTGCTCCTCTTTTTACATGCTGCACCATCTTACATCAGAAGACCAAGGCCTGTTTTGACAGAGATTATTAATTGCAGCACAATTTATATTAAACCCATGAAATAAGCCAGTTGACTTCATGGAATTTGCAGTGGGCTGTCCAGTTATACCAGTTAATGAGGCACACATTATGTGGGAAGCTTGGTATTAAATTTGGTGCTTTGATACACATCTGAGACTGTGTGATGTGGGTAAGCCTAGGAATTGTCAGCCTCTCTGAATAGATAACCCTACCTGTCTCCCACTTACAGGTATGTGAACAAGGAATAGTTCTGATGTCCTTTTATCATCAGGGAGAAGCTTCAGAAAGCTCCGAGGATGTGGTAAAATCAACGACTAGAATCTGCTGCCAGAGGGGACAGGGATGCATGCTCACCTTCCACCAGAACATTCTCAGGCTCACCTTAAAATCAGCCCTTGGGCCTGTTTCTGGGCAATTTAGACAGTGAAACTGACTTTGTTTACCCGCTTGCAGCATATTAGGACAGATGATCCATGCTAATATTGTATTTTCTCTTAAAACATAGCTTTCTTGTAATTTAAAGTCCTTTATGAAAATGTTTGTAATTAATTATATATAGTTGGAAATAGTAATATGCCTTTCCCATCATAATATATTTTTGTATACAAATAAAATTTGAACTGGAGTCTATATTTTGTAAGCTTCCTTTTATTTATTTATTTCAATATATTTCCATTCAAATAATAGTCTGGTGGGAATAACACACCTCTTGGTTCCTTGGCAAGGATGCTAGTTGCTGTCTGATTGCACTAGACAAGAGAACAGTAAGCTTTTTTCTCTTCTTATTTTTCTTTTTTTTTTTCTGAGTTGAAGTTTCTGTCACCCTGGCTGGAATACAGTGGCATGTACACACAGCTCACTGCAGAGTCCAAATCCTGGGCTCAGGAGATCCTTCCACCTCAGTCTCTAAGTAGCAGGGATTACAGGCATGCACCACCATGCTTGGCCTATTTTTTCATTTTTGTGGAGATGAGTTCTCACTATATTGCCTGGTCTGGCCTTCAACTCCCAGGTTCAAGCAATCCTCCTGCCTCAGCCTCCCAAAATGCTGAGTTTGCAGGCATGAGCGACTGAGCTGGGCCTGAAAACGGTAAACCTCAAGTGTTCCTTTGAGCTCATTCTGTCCAATGGCAGCTGGTTACTGGGAGGTCTGCATTTGAGGATTGTGGTTTCTCTGGGAGTTCTGTTTCTGCCCTCCTTCTCATTTCTTGGCACCATTGAATTAAGGGAAATACCACTTGTACTTAAAGATCCAGGACTTAAATAAGAGAAAGTTGGAGCAGCTAGATTAAAAATGGTGATGCTTTTTTAAGGTCTGGATGCTGAGGAAGACCTGATGATGTTGGTCATAATGAAATATCCAGTTGGCTTCATGTGTGAGAAGCCTGGACAAGTGGGCTTTGCACTAAAAGCCAATGATACCTGACACCTCATCCCAGCTGCCTTTGTAGAAGCCAATGACACCTCCCCTCACCTGCCTTTGCAGAAGTCAGTGACACCTACCCCCATGTGCCTTTGCAGAAGCCAGTGACACCTCCTCCCATCTGCCTTTGCAGAAACCAGTGACACCTCTCCTTACCTGCCTTTGTAGAAGCCAGTGACACCTGCTCTCACCTGCTTTACAGAAGTCAGTGACACCTCCCCCACCTGCCTTTGCAGAAGCCAGTGACACCTCCTCCCATCTGCCTTTGCAGAAGTCAGTGACATCTCTCCTTACCTGTCTTTGTAGAAGCCAGTGACACCTGCTCTCACCTGCCTTTGCAGAAGCCAGTGACACCTCCTCCCATCTGCCTTTGCAGAAGCCAGTGACACCTCTCCTTACCTGCCTTTGCAGAAGCCAGTGACACTTCCCCTGGCCTGCTTTGTAGAGGCCAGTGACACCAGTGACACTTCTCCCACCTGCCTTTGTAGAAGCCAGTGACACCTCCCCCACCTGCCTTTGTAGGGGCTGGGGAGAGACATAAGAACAGGAATGTTCACCATTTCCTTACCTATGCTTCTCCATCTTTAAAACCTCCTCTAAAACAACCAGCTATTACTTTCATAATTAGGATAAAGTTAATTAAAAACTCTAATTCCTATATTCCTAAAGGACATACATCCATAACATAACTACTTGTGATCTTAATTATATCTTCAAAGATTAACTACTATATTTGACCTCTTTTTTAGGGAGTTCAAAACTAAACTGTATTTTCTTCAAACTTTTTCTTTTCCCAAGCTTCTGGGAAAGTTTTTGGGTTGGACTCAAATATTTTATTTATTTATTTACTTTAAATTGAGATGCAATTCACATACTGTAACATTTAATTCAGTGATTTTTAGTATATTCACAGGTATTGCTACTATTACCACCATCTAATTCTTTGTCTCTATAGATTTGTCTATTCCAAACTTTTTATATAAATGGAGTCATACAATATGTAATCTTTTGTGTCTGGCTTCATTCACTTAACATAGTATTTTTTTGTTTTTTGTTTTTGGATAAGCAAGTTTATTTGTAAATTTAGTCAACATACATACGTATTTCAATAGAAGGATACATTTTAAAACCACTTGGATGGCCATCTCTATAAAAGTGATATTCCCAGGACAGTAACCACATGTAACCTAACTCAACACAACACCATCTTAATTGGCAGAGATTCGATGAACTGGAAACTTTTGCTCTTTCTACACACACTATTTTCTTTTTTTTTTTTTTTTTAATTGGAGTCTCACTCTGTCACCCAGACTGGAGTGCAGTGGCCGCTCCCGGCAACCGCAGCCTCGACCTGCTGGGCTCCAGCGATCCTTCCGCCTCAGCCTTCCAAGTAGCTGGAATTATAGGCATGCGCTACCATGCCCGGCTGATTTTTTGATTTATTGTAGAGATGAGGTCTCGCTGCCCAGGCGGGTCTCGAACCCGCAGGCTCAGGCAATCCGCTCACCTCAGCCTCCCAAAGGCGTGGGATTACAGGCTGAGCCACTGAGACCGGCTACACACACTATTTTCAAGGTTCATCCACGTTGTAGCATAAGTTAGTACTTCATTCCTTTTTATAAAAAGGCCAGATAATATTCCATTGTGTGGTTATGCTACATTTTGTTTATCTATTCATTGGTTGGGGTACATTTGGGTTTTTTGCACTTTTTTTTGGCTAATGAATAATGTTGCTATGAAGATTCACATACAAGCTTTTGTGTAGACGTATGTTTCCATTTCTCTTGGGCATATAGCTAGGTATAGAATTCCTCAGTCATATGTTAACTCTATGTTTAACTTTTCGAGAATTTCCAAACTGTTTTCCAAAGCAGCTGCACCATTTACATTCCCACCAGCGATGTATGAGGTTCCAATTTCTTTACGTCCTTGTCAACACCTGTGTCTGTCTTTTTAACTACAGCCATCCTAGTGGGCGTGAAGCGGTATCTCATTGGGGTTTTGTTTTGCATTTCCCTTATGATTAATGATGTCTTTTCATATGCTTATTGGCCATCGATATGTCTATTTTAAACCTTTGCCCATTTTAAAATTAGGTTGTCTTTTTAATGTTGAGTTGCAGGAGTTTTCAATGTATTCTGGATACAAGTTCCTTATCAGATATATGATTTGCAAATGTTTTCTTCTATTTTATTGGTTGTCTTTTCACTTTTTGTCCTTTGAAGAACAAAAGTTTAAAATTTTTTTTGAGTCGAGGTCTCACTCTGTTGCCTAGGCTGGAGTTTAGTGGCACGATCATGGCTCACTGCTGCCCCAAACTCTTGGGTTCAGGTGATCCTCCTGACTCAGTCTCCCGGGTACCTAGAACGAAAGGTGAGCGCTACCAAACCCAGCTAATATTTTTTTGTAGAGACAAATTCTTGCTATGTTGCCCAGACTGAAAGTTTTAAATTTTGATGAAGTCCAATTTCTTTTTTTTGGCGTCATTTCTAAGAAACCATTCTATAATCCAGGGTCACAAAGAATTTCTCATATGTTTTCTTTTAAGAGTTTTATAGTTTTTGGCTTTTACATTCATGTCTTTGATGCACTTTGTGTTAATTTTTCTATATGGTATGAGATAGGTGTCTGATTTGGTTCTTTGGCTTATGAATTCCAGTTGTCATAGCACTGTTTGTTAAAAAGACACATTTTCTCCCCATTAAATTGTGTTGGTAACCTTTCTGAAAATCATTTGGCCATATATTGGATTATTTCTGGATTCTCAATTCTATTCCACTGATCTATATGCCTGTAATTATTTCAGTACCACATGGTCTTCATTTTGGTAACTTTGTAGTATGTTTGAAATTGAAAGCTGTGAGTCTTTCAACCTTTCTTTTTTCAAATCAGATAGGAAATGTGCTGATATTGTAACAAGGTTTGAGGGAGGCCAATCTCACACATGAGCATGAAAATTCAGTCATCATGCTTATGAACTACAATAGATTAACTTTATTCTTCTTTTGCAAAGTTATTTTATCTGTTCTGGGTCCTATGTATTTTCATATAAATTTTAGTATCAATTTGTTAATTTCTGCAAAAAAGGCAGATGGCATTTTCATAGGAATTGTGTTGAATTTATAGATCAGATTTGGGAGTATTGCCATTCTAACAACATTAAGTCTTCTTTGCAGTTCATGAGCATGAAATGTGTTTTATTTAGGTCTTTTTAAATTTCTTTCAACTATGCTTTGTAGTTTTCACAGTGTAATTTTTGCACATCTTTTGTTACATTTATTTCTAAGTGTTTTATTATTTTTTGATGCTATTGTAAATGGAATTTTTAAACTTTATTTTCAGATTTTTCATTGTTAGCATATAGAAATACCACGATTTTTTTTGGTATATCGACCTTGTATCCTATAACCTTGCTGTACTCATTTATTAGTTTGAACCGTTTTTCTGTGTGTGTGTGTGTGTGTGACTTCTATGTACAACATTATATTATTTGCAAATAGAAACAATTCTACTTCATCCTTTACAATCTGAGTTAAAAATTTTTTTTTTTAATTTTAGAGTTGTGGGGTACAAGTGAGGATTTACTACATAGCTGCATGCAAGTGAAGTTTGGGCTTCTAGCTGGCCTTCTCTTCCCCTGATGGTGCACCAGGTACCCAGTGTGTTGCCACGTGCCATCCTCCCTTCTCCCTCCCACCCCTAGCAGTGACCAGTGTCAGCTGATCCCACCCTTGTGCTCGTGTGCCCAGTGATCAGGGCCGGCTTATGAGTAAGAACATGTGGCATTCAGTTCTTTGTTTCTGTGATAATTCACTTAGTATGATGGTCTCCAGCTGTATCCAGGTAGCTGTGAAGGCCATGATTTTGATCTTCTTTAGGGCTTCATCCTTTACAATCCGAACACCTCTTCTTTCTTTCTCTTGCTTCATTGCCCTGGTTAGAACTTCCATTATAATGTTGAAAAGTGGTGAGCGGGCACATCCTTATCTGCCCCTGATCTTAGAGGAAAAGCTTGCTGACTTTCACTATTAAGTATGTTAGTAATGGGCATATTTCCTTTTTTTGTCAAGTGAGCCCTTGACTTGTTTTCTAAATTTGATTTTTTCATTACCTGGATCTGGCTCTTGTTCATACTTGGAAATCTTTATTCACTTTGGATAACTTTTTAAATTTTTTTCATCAGGACACCACTGGCTGTTCATTTTCACAGTAATTTTTATTCTAGCTGCTTCTGAAATTGAGACTCTAACTCCATTTGGCAGCTCTTTCTTGATGAGCTCTTGGGATCTGGACTCCCGGAGAGAGATGGAGGGTGTGAAGCTTTGTGGCCTGTTGTGAAGGTTGTCAGTAGTTTGGGGAAAAGAAATGGATTCCTTTATGCAAGTGGATGTGCGGCAGGGGTAGTTTATACTCTATAAACCTCTACTGGATAATGACCTAGGGACAAGGAGGCTATAGACTAAGTCACAGCTTGGGGCTGTGGGAATGTTGAAAAGTGTTTTCAGAGTTTCCCAATATATGTTTCAAGAAGCACAGTCCTAACTTGTTTAGGAAAATTGGTATTAAGTTCATATATGCTTGAAAATTGCTGTATGCATATACTCCACTAAGAGATTTATTTTGCAGATTAGTGCATAAATTACTTAGGAGGCAGTCTAAGTTGCTGAATCAGAGACCCAAAATACAGTGGTTCCAACGAGATGGGAGATTCTTTCCAGTAGTTCAGATGAGCAGTACAGGGCTGGGAGAGTGGTGCTCTGCTTTGGAGTGGCTGCCCCTCTTCTTGTCATCACATTTACATTCCAGCCAGCAGAAAGGAGAAATGACAAGGCAAGCACATGCTTATTCTTTCAACAGCATGACTAGAAGAGACACATTCCCTTGTTCAGATCTTAGACGTCATTCCCGGCTGTAAGGGAGGCTGGGGAAAAAGTCTCTAGCTGGGCAGACATGTGCTCAGGTAAAACTGGAGGGCTTTATTATAAAAGAATGAGGAAGAAAGTGGGTATTGGAGGACAACTAGTCATCTCTATTATAGTATATTGATGGCTTTGAGAAATCCTGCCGCTGAGAGATCCAGTCTTTAAAAAAAATTTTTTTGGGGTGGAAAAGTACCAGTAAATCACAGCATACTTGTGTTCCTTGGAACATGCCTGGGGAAACGTTCCCATAGGTAATCTCACTCCAGTGGGGTCTAGCACACTCTGCCTCCTCCAAGACCTGAGTGCTGAGAGGATGGCCCTTGCAAAGTGCTTGATTATTATCTGGAGAGTGTCAGCTGGTGGGCTTTTTGGAACAGAAGAAGGCTGGCTGTTGTATATGCAAAGCTGGTATGTTTTTGAGTTTGGAAATTCTCTGTTCTAACTTCTGGGAGGAACAAGCAGAGCAAAACAAAATAAAAAATACTACACACACCCAAAAGTAAGAGGCTCCAGTGCCAGCCCAAATATTTATATACCAGCCAGCCTCTAGAACGGTGCAGAAAAACCAACAAATACCTTTTCCCTTTTCCTCGGGGGGGAGAAGGGGGATCATGACAGAGGTGGGCGGCATTGCACAACCCAGGTGTGAAAAGGCACATCTAAACTGAGGGGTATTCGGTGGCAATGGGTTGGGGACTCTGAGGGGACTTCTCCACAGACATATCCTTCTGGGTACAGGATGGAGAAAAGAGGAGAAAGTATGAACTTTCAAGCTAGACTGGGTTCAAATCCAGCTCAGCCACATACTAGCTGCTGACCTTGAGCAAACTCTTTTAAACTTTCAGAGGCTCTGTTTCTGCATTTGTCCTTGTCTCCTAGGGTCACTGCAAAGATCAGATATAGAATAGAAAGACAGTCTGTCACTACTTCTCCACCTCCTTTTCATGTCATAAGGGTATTGGACTCCTGTACCCAGGGCAAAATTCAGCTTCACCTGCAGTGACTGCAGCGGGCAGTTCTAGCTCCGTAGTTCCTTGTCTGGGAGAAGAAAGTGGCAGATCTAATCTGATGGGACAAGAGGGAATGAGGCAGAGAAAAAACACTGGACAAAGGGTCAGGGGACAGGCTCCAAGTAGTCCTTTCCCCTCTCTGGGTCGACTGGGAGTGGGACTAAATGCCCTGGGGTCTCCAGCCCCCTCCATAGACTGGCAGTTCTTCTCTGAAAAGTAAATGGAATTTTTCTTGGTTTTTCAGTATGTGTTTCTTCCACACCCTTCTCCAAAATGTTTTCCTGTATTAATTTTTTGGCTAAGAAGGTTTGTGGTGAGAGACACCAAACAGGAAATGGCTTTCATAGCTGCTGTCTACAAGTCTTGTTTTTTTTTTAAGGCTTTCTCCTACACAGCTTACCTTCCCTGTGTGGCTTGGTATTAAGTGCAGGGGTAAGTGGAAAGGGAAAGGGAAAAGGAAGCACATTTTTAGAGGAGAACCATTTCCTTCAAGTTCAAAGTTTGCTGAAGGTTAAGAATTATGACTATCCACAGTGGCAGAATTAGGCAGCTCCTCTCCACCCCAGGGTCTTTGCACACTCAGTTCCCTCTGCCTGGAATGCCCATTCTTCCCTGTTTTTCTAGTTAATTCCACTTCTCTAGGATCAGCTCAAGCATCACTGCATCACTTCCTCAGAGAGCCTTCCCAACCTCCAAGTCTAGGTTGGTTTGTTGGTGCTACGTTCTTCTAGAACCTTGCTCCAGTGCACTCATCTTGGTATGCAATGCCATGCTCAGTAATGTGATTTTGCTGTTGTTGTTAATATCTTCCTACCCTCCTGTAACTGACCATAAGCCCCACCAGGGCAGGGTCCTCATTGTGTCTTGCCACTCTGTCCCCAGTGCCTAGTGTAGTGGTGCCTGGCATGACCATTGAATGAATGAGTGAAATCTCTCACCTCTTCCACAGTCCAGGCAGACCAGGCATGACACAGTGTCAGTGGGGTGCTTGCTGGCCTTGTCCCCTCACTGGATCACCCTCCTCACACAGGTCTTTTCTGCTGCCCCTTCTTGACAAGCAGGGGCAAGCCCCCCAGAGGTCGCCACACTCGCTTGCAGGCCAGTCTGGTGAGCCTGCAAGCCAGGGCCTTGTTCCAATCCTAGCAAAGCATCTGAGAACTTGACCCAGGGCCAACACTGGTGCTGGGGCCCTACAATAGCTCCTTCTCCAGCTGTTTGTAATTTACTGGAGAAGGGGCTTCTGAAGACGGAGAGACCTTTGAGGCCAAGAGGAATATAAATCTCTAACGGTGGAACTTCAGGCACCCTGACTGGCAGTAGGGGAGAGGCTGCCCCAATCCTAATCCAGTGTCAATACCTTCTCCCAGAACTCAAAGACTGTAAAGGCAGCAAAATCTTCTGAACCCCACTGTGGACACAACACCGTGCTAGCACATCGTGGGTGCGTGCATGTGTGTGCTCTTGTCTGTACGTGCACACACATGCCCATGTATGCATGTGTGTGCTATGGATTAGAAGGAACAGGAGACAAAGACACGGACCCTGATTTGGAAGACTTGCAGGAGAGGATCCGGGGTTGAGCGGCTCACCAGACTGGCCTGCGAGCGACAATGTGGCGGCCTCTGGGGGGCTTGCCCTTGCTTGTCAACATTAAACGGAACAGGATGGCGTTCCTAATTAGGGTTTCAGGCATCACAGGGGAAGGGCTCACTCCCTTGGGCTCCTGGGAGGTATGTGACCTGCTGTCTCAGGACCAGAGCCAAAGCCTGTTCTGGAACCAGAAAAGTCAGGGCTTAGCTATGGAGTCTGAGCCAAAGGAAGCCCCCACCCAGCCAAGAACAGGTCTGGGAGGGACAGGACCGGAGCGTGACCCTTCCCTTGTCAAGGGTGTTTTGAGCGTGAGGTGGGGGCTGCAGGAAGGAGGCCTAGAGAGCCCTGAGTGGGGAAGGGAGAAGCAGAGTGTCACCACGCCCTGATGGAAGGGATTTTGAGTGAGGGGCCTGCCCCTGCTTGGGGAGGTGGAAGTGTGGAGTAAGTTCCTGGGATGACTTGGGTGGCTCAAGAGGAATCTGGGAACAGGTGAAGTTTCTGGGAGGTGAGCAGACTTGAAGGAATGCAAACTTAAAGCAAAATGGAGCTCAGGATCATTCTGGAAGTTGAGTGGGCAGCACATCTTCTAAACAGGAGAGTGGCTGGCATCTGGTCACTTGTCTCAGCGCTGGTTCTGACGGGCTGTAGTTCCTTGGGTTGATACATAAAAAGCTCATCTAATTAAGTTGCCTCATTTTAGAGATGAGAATACTGAGGCTGGGGACAAAGGATTGAGTGGCCCAACATTGAGTCTCTTAGACAAAAAAGTTTCAGGAAGGTGAAACAAGAGACGTGAGCGTGCCAGGGTGAAACATCTCCACAAGCCCAAAGTATAATTAACCACTATCATCTTAAGGGATCTAGGGCTGATGGGGAGATTAGCTGTGTTCAGAAGGACCTTCACTGACCAATTGTGTGTGCGCAGATAAGAGAGGTTGCGTCAGGCAGGAGACCAGGGAGCCGGGAGTATGCAGACAAGAAAAACATTTGGGCAGGGAGGTCACCTTGATCCAGGAAGCCCATTGTGCTAAGATTAGAGCTGGCCCTCACAGAGGTTATGAAACAGGTCAGGGCCACGGCCCCTTGGGGCCCAAGGAGCACAGGAAAACAAAACTTGGATCCTTTTTACATTTTAAAATCTGGGCTGAGAAAGTGAAGCGAGCGCTTCTCTTTGGCAGACTGCGCCCTGGAGGTTTTTCAAGACCAACCAGGCTGCACACAACTGTTTGTAATTTGTGATCCTGAGATACCAAATCAGTCTATTTTCCTGCTTGTGAATGCTGCCTTTTCAATACTGCCTCATCCTCAGGTCCAGAATTCTCCTGTTGTATTAAGTCCTGTTTTTAAAGGCAAAATTGTTTTTTTTTTTCTCCTGGGAAGAAAGAAGAGACAGATGCATTAACATGATCTGAAAGGTCAGATTAGCATTTTTTCCTGATAATTAAGACTCTGTGCTAGACAATCGCTACTTTATTTCCCTTAAGATGATAGACATCTGGCCTAGGTTTCTCTCCTTGGAGCTTAGACATTTGTTTTCTTAGTCTCCTGTAGGCTGGGTGCATGATCCAGAAAAGACCTGGGGCATTATGGAGATGGAAAAAGACCCCTTATTTCAAAGGTCTGGGGTTACATAGTCTGAGAACAAAAGACTGAACGGCAATTTAATGCTACTTGTAAGAGGTCATCTGCTTTCCATTTTAAGGATGGAGCAAGGGATCCCTGGGTTAAGTGACAGCATGAAACAACGAAGGTGGAGAATGCATGGGAGAGTTGGGGTTTGCTTTCTTCTATCTGTGGCTCTTTCATTTATTTATTTATGAGTTGGGGGTCTCAATCTGTCATCTGGGCTGGAATACAGTGGCATGGTCACTGCTCATGGCAGCTTCCACCTCCTGGGCTCAGGTGATCCTTCCTCCTCAGCCTCCCGAATAGCTGGGATTACAGGTATGTGTCACCACACCCAGGAAATGTTTTGATTTTTTTTTGGTAGAGATAGAGTCTCATTATATTTCCCAGGCTGGTCTCAAACTCCTGGGTTCAAGTGATCCTCCCACCTCGGCCTCCCAAAGTGCTAGGATTATAGGCAAGAGCCATTGCGTCTGACCAGTTTTTTCATTTTTAAAGGATGGGTTATCATTTGCTCAAAGAGGTGTAGGGCCCATGAGGTTTTTCCTATGCTGTGGTTGTTGCCCCCAGGTCTCTGTTCCTCATTTGGGTCTCTTGATCTGTTTTACATCAGGGAACCAAATGCCACTTCCACGGTGGAACCACATGAGCTGGTGCCTCTGTGTGCAGAGCCTGCAGGACCGGCTGAAAACGAGATCACGGCCCAGATCATCTACAGTCACTGTTTCAGTGACATCTCAACCATGAAGTGGAATGAGGTGACTGTCACGCAAAATGCGCCCTCTCCAGGGTAGCATGATAACCTCAGAGCCCACGCTGGGGTTTCCGAGGGCAAAGACATCCTGTTCTGGGATTTAAATAGACAAGTCTAGCATTTAAGGAACATGAAGTCATTTTCAAAGAGAGATATTTGAAGGATGTTTATGTGAAAGTGACGCCAAGAAAATCCACTCCTGAGCTTCTAAAGAGGAACTCTGAGCAATCTCCTCATGGTGGGAATAAAATGCCAGTTTAGGACAGTACACAGGCAAGGTGTCTCACATGGGAGCTCTGAATTCATCCTCAGAGCAGCCCTGCGAGGCAGGCATTGTTATCCCCAGAGCAAAGATGAAGAAAGGAAGGCTTGGGTCACAGCAGTGGTGAGGGGCAGAGTTCCCAGGCTCAGTGGAGTTAGGCACAAGCTCTTTCTCTCATGACCCAGTCCTCACGGCATGGAAACATCCGGGTCAATTGGTCTTCTGCCACTCAAGGCTCAAAGGTTGGCATCCTTGGGACTTTGATCAGGTAGAAATCTCAGACTTTGCCCCTTGTCAAACCCAATGTTTCTACTTTTCTTCTAGTCAATGCCTGACAATCTCAGAAGTGACCAGGGTCAATGTCACCACGGTTAACATAGGACTTCCCTAGAAGGAGCCCATAAGTAAAACTCCAGGGTGCCCCTTGGCTTCCCAGGCTGGGCCCCAGAAATAAACACAAAAGAGGAAAAACAGAAATTACCTGGAGAAATGCAGACAACAACTTCTTCAGGAGCTTAGCCACAGGCACAGCTGATGCAGCAGCCACCTAGCTTAGTCCTCAAGACAACCAGGTACGTGGAGGATGAGATGAAGTTTACCTGAAGCTGTGGCTGCCTTATTTGCCTTCTCATTGCTCTCACATCTCCTGCACGGCAACTGGGTCATACTCTGCTTCTACCATAACCAGGTTACCACACCCTGTCTCCTCCACTAGACTATGAGCTGTTGGATGGTGTGGCTTGTGTTCCCCCACCATCCCTCCAGGGTCACATGGTAGGTAGAAACTTGTCTGAACCAAGCTGAAAGGGCTTTGTGTTAGAAGTGGCTAAGAGAGCCGGGCTCGGTGGCTCAGCCTATAATCCCGCGCCTATGGGAGGCTGAGGTGAGTGAATTGCCTGAGCCCGCGGGTTCGAGACCCGCCTGGGCAACTTGGCGAGACCTTATCTCTACAATAAATCAAAATGAGCCGGGCGTGGTAGTGCGCGCCTGTAGTTCCAGCTACTTGGAAGGCTGAGGTGGAAGGATCGCTGGAGCCCGGCAGGTTGAGGCTGTGGTGGCCGGGAGCAGCCACTGCACTCCAGTTTGGGTGACAGAGTGAGACTCCAACTCAAAAAAAAAAAAAAAAGAAGTGGCTAAGAGATGCTTCTTAGGGCCCTGTTGGCACAAACTGTGATCTTAACATTTTGTAGTTAGAATATAAAATTAATACTTCCCATTTTTAAACTATGAGCTGTTGGATGGTGTGGCTTGTGTTCCCACATCCTCCAGGGTCACATGGTAGGTAGAAACTTGTCTGAACCAAGCTGAAAGGGCTTTGTGTTAGAAGTGGCTAAGAGAGCCGGGCTCGGTGGCTCAGCCTATAATCCCGCGCCTATGGGAGGCTGAGGTGAGTGAATTGCCTGAGCCGCGGGTTCGAGACCGCCTGGGCAACTTGGCGAGATAAGTCTCTACAATAAATAAAAAATTAGCCAGGTGTGGTAGCGCACGCCTGTAGTTCCTGCTACTTGGAAGGCTGAGGCGGAATGATCGTCAGAGCCCTGTAGGTCGACGCTGGGGTGGCCATGAGTGTGCCACTGCACTCCAGCCTGGGTGACAGAGACTCCAACTCAAAAAAAAAAAAAAAAAAAATCCTGGCTGTGTTACTCTCTAGCTGGGTAATTTGGGGCAAATCATCTAATCTACTTAAGTTTCTGGCATAAAATATATGTCCTAATTACTTAAATTTTCTTAAGATAAATGGATGAGATTGTACAGATGAAAACGCTTGTAAATGGGAAATAAAAGGTGAATAATTTTTGTGCTATTGAAGAAATAGAAGAAATGCCCCAATTATCATAGTGGGCTTAGAGTTTTGTCTCGTTTTGTTTTTTGACATAGTCTTAAAGACAGACAGGCACACACACCTCTACCCAAAGAGGCTAGAGGTGTGGTAACCACTACCCAAATGAAGATATAGAACATTAGCACACCCAGAGGCTCATTTGGGGGCCTTTGGCAGTCAGGTATCTCCACTGGTAGCACTAGATTGGATTTTTCTATCCTCTCATCTTGGCATTTTACCTGAAAAGTCTTTTTTGCTTGGACTTTCTACGCTATCCTGGCCCCTCTTTTCCTGATTCCAGTTCTGCAATGCCCATTGGCTTCTCCCACCAGGAGACGGTGGATGCAAGGCCAGCCACGGACTGTAAGAAAGCCCAGCCTGGAAGCCTCACCCCACCTCCCGGGCTGGATTCATCCCATATGCCTTGTCACCTCATTCCCATAGCTTCACATCAGTCCGAGTCATTCTTTGCCACCAGTCTGTGAGCTTCTTAGGGACATGGACTACGTTCCTCTTCATTCTGCACTCCTTGCTTCCTGGGACAGAGCAGGTGTTTGTGAAACCCAGCTGAGATGTAGAGGTTGGTATAGAACAGGATATCAGATTCGGCAGACAGCAAATTCATGACCTGAACCACTAATCAGGTAAAGAATTCACCTCCAGGGAGTTTGTCTTTTCAGCACCAAAATGTGGAACAAGTTTCTAAGGTTCTTGCAACCTGGAAAATTCTCTCATAAAACATCACCCTCTGCTTTAGTGGGAAACATCCCAAGGATGCACAAGTCACTTTCTAAGATGTGCAATTGTTTATTAATATTTTATTTTATTTTATTTTTTGAGTCCAGGTCTTACTCTGTTGCCCAGGCTGGAGTACAGTAGCGATCATGGCCCACCACAGCCTCGACTTCCTGGGCTCAGGTGATCCTCCCTCCTCAGCCTCCCAAGTAGATGGGACTACAAGTTTGCACCATCGTGCCTGACTAATTTTTAAATTTTTTTGTAGAGATGAGGTCTCGCTATGTTGCCCAGGCTAGTCTCGAACTCCTGAGCTCAAGTGATCCTCCTGCTTTGACCTCCCAAAGTGCTGGGATTACAGGTGTGAGCCGCTGTGCTTGGCTTATTAATATTTTAAAAGAAAAATTACCAAATTTCGAGAAGCCCCAAAGTCAGCAGTCAACATCGCACAACCCAGATTGCCCGGGTGGCACTACTGCTGTGACAGGTGAGGCCAGAACCACGGAAACCTGCTCCCTGATTTGCTGCTGAAAAGACAAACCCTATGGAAGTGAGTCCACGGGCCAGCAGCATGCCCGACCCAGCAGCTCCTTGACTGCACACCACCAGATGAGAAGCAAACAGCGCATCTCATGTCCTGCACATGTCTGGCTTGCCTGGCTTAGTGGATGTGGCTTAACAGAGAGCTTCTCAGCTACTTCCATGCCATCTCCACTCTATCTTTTCCATCCTTTGACCCAGCATTAACTCACCTGAAGGTTTGTTTTCCCACCAGCCACTCACTGGCCCAGCTCAACCCCAACTGTAAAAATGGGGAACCATCACCAAATCCACTGGCATGTCCCCTCGCCTCTCCCTCCCTGTCATCTCTCAAGTCTATGCCTCTCTCATTCCTAGACCAGTGCCTTAGTTCAGCTCCTTGTTTATATTTATTTATTTATCTGAATTGGGGTCTCATTCCGTCACCCAGGATGGAGTGCAGTGGCACCATCACAGCTCACCACAGCCTCAACTTCCTGGACTTAGGTGATCCTTTCGCCTCAGCCTCTGGAGTAGCTGGGACTAAAGGCATGCACCATACTCAACTAAATTTTGGATTTTCTGCAGATACGGGGTCTCACTATGTTTGTTGCCAGGCTGGTCTTGAATTCCTGGGCTCAAGCAATCTTCTTGCCTCAGCCTCCCAAAGTGCTGAAATTACGGGCATGAGCCACCGTGCCCCAGGCCAGCTTCTTGTTAGTCTTACTGGGATCACCAGTCTCTGTTCCCCTCACTTTTTTTTTTTTTTTTGAGTTGGAGTCTCACTTTGTCGCCCAGACTGGAGCGCAGTGGCTGCTCCCGGCCACCGCAGCCTCGACCTGCTGGGCTCTGGCGATCCTTCCGCCTCAGCCTTCCAAGTAGCCGGAATTACAGGCGCACGCTACCATGCCCGGCTAATTTTTTGATTTATTGTAGAGATGAGGTCTCGCTACCCAGGCGGGTCTCGAACCTGCAGGCTCAGGCAATCCACTCACCTCAGCCTCCCAAAGGTGCGGGATTACAGTCTGAGCCACCGAGCCCAGCTTTCCTCTCACTCTTTAATTCACTGTTGACAATGTCAACACCATTGACACCATCACTTTCACCTACTTAAAACATACTTCACTGTTGGCTTTAAGGGTAGATTTTTAAGTACCAGTTTTATTTAATATCTTCATTAAGATATTATTCACATACCACAGAATTCATGCTTTAAAAGTGCATGATTCTGTTGTCTTTAGTGTAGTCACAGGGTTGTATAACCATCGCCACTACTTAATTCCAGCACATTTTCATCATGCCAAAAAAGAAACCCTATGCCCATTGGCACTCACTCCCATTCCTGCTTCTCCCAACTCCAGGCAACCACTAACCTACTTCTTCTTCTATGGATTTGCCTATTCTGCATATTTTGTATTAATGGACTCACACAATACACAGACTTTTATATCTGGCTTCTTCCATCTAGTGCTTTCTAGATTCATCAGTGTTGTTACATGTATCAGTACCTCATTTTGTTATGGCTGAATAATATTTCATTGTGTGGACAGGTCACATTTTATGTATCTGTTCATCAGTTGATGGATATTTTGGTTGTTTCTACTTTTTGGCAATTATGAATAGTGCCGCAGTGAACATCTGTGTACAGGTTTTTATGTGGGCATATGTTTTCATTTGTTTTGTGTAACTAGGTAGGAGTGGAATTCCGGGGTCCTATGGTGTTTAAGGATTGGCTTCAACTCCTTACGGAGACTGAGCCCTGCTCGTTTGGGGCCTGCCACACCCTGGCCCAGACCCCATGTTTCTCTCTTGCCAGAGCAGATGACCTCAATTCTCATAACACACCACCCCCTGACACTTTCTGCCATCCACCTCCCTGGGCCTGCCTGTCTCCAGCCTCTACACCTGGATAACTCTTTCAAAGCACAGCTGGGGCATCACCACCAACTGGGGAGTCTCCAGTGAGCAAAACAAAATTCCTGCTCTTATGGAGCCCCTGTTAGAGAAGGGGAAACGAGTACAGATAAATAAAACTAGACATCAACAAGCAAGCCTGTTATGTCCCTAGGTATTTGCCAAAAATTTGTGCTTCACTTTCCACAGTGTGGAATTGTTGCTGTCCCAACAGGAACAAGGATTATATTCTTCTTTTTACCCAGATGTGGCCATGTGAAAATGCTTGTCAGTGGGATGGGAGTAGAGACATGTGTGTCACTTCTGAGCTTTTGAGAGGTGGATGGGTTATCTTTATACTCTCTCGTCCCCTCTGCAGTTTGGGTGCAGGGAAACTTTGAGGCCATACGGGGTGGCAGGTCTACAGATGGAAGGAGCCTGGGTGCCTGAATCACCATGTGGAAGAGAGGCATTCACTCGCCAAGAGAGCCACACAAAGGCTGAGAAACCAGCTTCTGTTGTCTTAGGTTACTGAGATGTTGGGTTCATTTCTTAAAGCAGTTAGTGTTTAGATTTTTCTGTCAGCTACAGTCAGACACAATTTATCTTTTCCAGAAATAATTAGATATGTACTTTTATTTGCTTCCTGTTCTGATGCCTTTTGTGTAGCGGTTGTCTAAGCCAAGTCCTGAAAAATTTTCCACCCATTGAAAATAATTCCCAAAGCACCCTCAGCAGGCTGACCAGTTGAGAGAGAAAACGAATTGTTGGAGAGGGGGAGAGATGGGGTACCTGTCTTTTATATTAATAGTCCCCCCCACCTTCCCAAGTCTCCTCATCTAAACATAGACAATTTTCTTGTCTGTTTTCAGGCAGAAGCATATTTTCTGTTCTGGAGTTCTGTAAATGAATTCTCAAGCACTGTCGAGCAGAGACCTGGGTAACCAGAAGTATAACCTGCTACCCTGGGCCTCCTGGTCTCCCCTCAAAGCTCATCTTTGCCCATTGCACACACTTAACTTCCTAAGCATGGAAAAACAATGAAGATTCCATGTGGAGACACAGGAGGGAATTACATCTCACCTCGAAGAGCAAAACTTCCCAACTCTCATTTTTTATTTTTATTTTTTTGAATTGGGGGGTCTCTGTCATCCAGGCTAGAGGGCAGTGGCACAATCATGGCTTACCACAGTCTTGACCTTCTGGGCTCAGGTGATCCTCCCACCTTAGCCTCCCAAGTAGCTGGGACTATAGGCACAGGCCACCATGCCCAGCTAATTAAAAAAAATTTTTTTTGCAGAGACAAGGTCTTGCTATGTTGCCTAGGCTGGTCTCAAACTCCAGGGCTCAAGCAGTCCTCCTCTCTTAGTCTTCCAAAGTGTTGGGATTACAAGCGTGAGCCACTGTGCCTGGACCCCAAGTCTCACTTTAATTGACTCTGCTCTTTGCTCAAGTTATCTCTTTACAGTCACACAGCTTCCCCAGGCCCTCCTCCTCATTCTCCTTCCCTTTCCCTCCTGGACACCACCTGCTCACCTCCACCTCAGCCTCTTCCAGAAGTCCTCCCACTTCTCCCAAGTTAGGGATCCTCTCTCTTCTGGGTCTGTCACTCATTTCCCATTTTACCCACTTAGTCCTAGTTACAAAAATGATCTTCCTCTGGATCCACTCTCCTTAAACAAAGTAGAGCAGGGAGTTCTCAAAACCACAAGGTTGTTTCTCTTAGCAGGAACTCAAGAAATGTCTGTTTTCATCCTTTCCGCCTTTTACACGCCCAAAACATCTGCCACGATATATACACTCAAAACGTCCTTATCGAATTGTCAAGGTACTCAGAAATATATTGAAGCATGTTGAATTTTCCAAAAAAGGCACCATTTATTTTGAAATTGGAATTGTGATGACAACTAGTTTCTTATCCAGTCGCGTGAAAGAGTTTCAGTTGATCCACCCAAGGATGCAGAAGGTGAGAGCTGCTCTGCCCACATGGTGGCATCTAACAGACACCAGCAGGTGTTCCTGGCTTATTGACGGGTGGTCGTTGTTTTACATTTAAGTGCACTGACCACAGACACCTGCATGTTCTTGCTCAGACCACAAAAATCCCCATTATAACGTTTGAGTACTCTAGAGCAGTTAACTCCTAACTGGCCCAAACACTCTCCTTCCACCTCTGAGGAGGGACCAGTCTTTTAAGTGTTTCAAATTCCATAGACATGTGCTGTGTGATGCAGGGTTTGTGCTCCTCAGAGGTCACAAGGGTTGGGTATCTTCTGACTGGAGATTTATGGTTTCCCATCAAATTATGAAAGCTACACTTTATTGAGCATTCCTTGCAGCAGGGACTGTCCCAGGCACTTTCATACATAACAGTCCTACCAGGTATTATTACTATATTATTGTCCTAATTTTATTCAGAGGAAACCGAGAGGTTAAGCAGCTTGCCTAAGGTCACTTGGTATGAAGAAACAGAGATGGGCTTCCATCCAGGTCCGTGGACTCCAAAGATCTGTGCTCTTAACCACCATGTTTCCAAGCAGAAGGTGGAACTCTGACTTCTACGGGTGACACAAGTACTAAGTTGGAACGCAGATCGTTTATCTGGTGCATCGCTAGGCCCCCAGCTGTGTATAGGGCTGGTTCAAAGACTTCTTGAAGGTTTGAGTCTGCTTTGATGATGGCTTGAGAAAGAGGAGAAGGAGGAGGAGGAGGAGAAGAAATTGTTGTTTTCAGGCTGCATTTTGCATATTCTAAGGACATTAATGAATGTCCTCTCTTTTTTTGGTATTATAGATGAATGGTCCCCTAAGTGATGACAGGATCCCCAGATCTCCCATTTAGATGGAACCTAACAGTATGTAGTTTAGGCTTCTGCCTCCAGGAGAAAGTGAAGAAATGACCCCTGGACCTGTTACTATGGTGAGGGTTGGGGGCAGAAGCCTTCAGGCACTTTCTGGACTGGCTTACAAGGCTGGGAGAGACTTCAGCCTCTGGAATTCCCAGGATAGAGTCAAGCCAAGGTATTCCATCTTTTCCCTAGGTGGTGGCCACTACCTGCTGACCTGTCTAGTGGGTTTCCAGCTGGGGTCTCTCCTCTGGAGGAGATGGGTAGGAGAAATGCCCGAGGACTGGGTACGGGGCTTTGGGACTGGGTTTTGACAGTTGAGAAAGGAACTAGGAAGAGGAGTGGTCCATGATAAGACTTTGGTTGAGGAATCTTCTTGGTAAGTTAATTTTTACCTTTTACATTTGCATCTATTTGCTTTTCCGTCCTTTCTGATAGTGACAGGTTGATTATTGGTTCTGATTCTTCCCTCCTCCCCATGTCCACACGTTTTCCCATGTGAATTTGCGGTTTTTCCAATGGAGGCAGATCTTAGTTGTTCTCCATGCTGGGTCCACCACGTGACTTGTTTTGGTCAGGGGACTGTTAAGAGACTTTCAAGCAGGATTTGATTTGCGTTTGCACGGTTGGACTTATTTTTTTCAGGCCTGTGCCATCATCGTTAGAAGAACATAGCAAGCTAGCCTACTGCTCTTAGGAGGATAAGGGACATATGGAGAAAATCTGAGCCCAGTTTCAGTTTAGAGTTGGGCCAAGCTCAACCTGTGTCAGACCACCTCCAACCGATAAACAAATGCATGGGCAAGATACACGCCTGCTATGATGTACTGCAGAGATGCTGGCGTTGTTTGTTATGTTGCAATAGCTGACTGATAAGTTAGTAAATGTTCTTTTTGATGCACTCCAATGTTTTCTGTGCTGAATTTATTAGTACAAGAATTTCCCAAATCTCAGTTAGGATATCTGCTGGAGTCTATATGCTCCCAAGTCCATTCTAGAATAAGAATCTCTTTTTAAGCAAAACAATTTTTTTGAGTCGGGGTCTCACTCTGTCACCCAAGTTGGAGTGCAGCAGCACGATCACCATAATTACAGCTCATCTCAGCCTTGACTTCCTGGGTTCAGATGATCCTTCCACCTCACCATCCTGAGTAGATGGGACTAAAGGCACGTGCCACCATGCCTGGCTAATATATATATATATATATATATATATATATATATATATATATATATATATATATATATAATTTGGTAGAGAAAGGTTTCACTATGTTGCCCAGGCTAGTCTCGAACTCCTGGGCTCAAGCAATCCTCCAAACTTAGCCTCCCATAGTGCTGGGATTACAGGTGTGAGCCATCATGTTCAGCCAAAAATCTCTTCTTACACCTTGGATAAATAGTTTGTTATCAAATGAATGACTCCTTTCTATCCTCAGGTTAAGGCTGTGGAGTGTTCAATTCTGTTGAGGTAAACTGAGAAATAATTTTCGGATGTGCCTGGAATTTGCACAACCTGAAATGGAAACCATGGAGGTTCCATGTAAACCATAGGGCTAGAAAGAATCAAGCTCATTCTCTTGCTTCCAAGAAAGACCATATTTTTAAACATAGTATTTTTGTTCTGATTATGGCAGAAATACATGCATATTTAGGAAAGTACATAAAATAATAAAGAAAATATAAATCACCTATAATCCTTTCACTCAAAGACAGTTATAATTTGTATTTGAAAATTCTTTTAGTTTTAAAAAGCCATTTTTATCCTGCCTTTGAAAATGTATTGCATTATATCATAATAATTCTTTCATGCTCTTAAAGGCTCTTTGTAAACATCAGTTTCAATGACTGCTACTATTTCACAGATACTTGTCCTGTTATTTGTGTTACCAGTCCCCTAATGTTAGGAATTTAGTTACTAGTCATTTAGTTTTATCACAAGTTATGTAATTTTTAAATAAATATTTTTGTACACATTTTTCTTGTTAGTTTTTATTATCTTCTTGGAATAGATTCCTAGATATGCAAAATGAACATTCTCAAGACTCAGGATATAATTTCCGAAGATAATTGTGCCAATTTACACTCTTACCCACTATGTGTGAGAGTTTCTGTTTCAGTCCTCCCTGGTGTTCTTTGAAGATACTTAAAAAATCTATGCTGTTAGAATGAATTTTTTAAAAAAGATATTTAATATTAATTCGTGTTTTTTTTAACTCTGTGTCTACTCCAGGCCTGCTCTGGGGGTGCTGACGTGACTGGAGAAATGTACCCAAACACGCAGGTGGGTTTTACTCAACTCCACGGCTAGCGACCTTAGTGGGTCCTTGAATGTCTCTGACACTCTGACAGTTTAGAAGGCTAAACTTCCATTTCATACTTTTCCCCTCCCCACTTTCTCCTAATGACAGTGCTCCATTTTTCATTGAGAAAAAGGAGCAAATGAACTAGAACTCCCACAAGCGCCCTCCACCATGCTGCTTGCTTTGGCGCTCTTTACCTTCCTTCCTGTGACCAGATTGCAATCTGGGTCAACCCCTTGGTGCTTGCTAGATGGCGTGCTCTCTCCTCCACCTAAGGACTTCACTTTGACAATTCTGTCTCCTCTCTTCTGGTGTTATTCCTGTTGGCGTAAGAGCATGCTCGAATGCCTCCCCTCCTTTAACAAACAAAGCACAACTCCAAGCCTCTACTGCCCATTTTTTCCTTTATAGTAAAGGTCCTCAAAAGATTTGTCTCATTCACCGTCCCTGCTTCCTCTCCTTCAGTCCTCTCTTGAGCACACTTGAGTCAGTCTTCACTGCCAAAACAACTATCGCCAAAGTCACCCATAACTCCACACGGCCCATGGTCACTGCATTTCCTTGATCTGCAGCAGCATTTGACACAGTTGGCCATTCCTTAATGCTGATTTCATCCTGGCTTCCGGACACTGCTGGTTTTCCTTCTGCCATGGGCTGTTTTTTCTCATTCTCTTTGCTGTTTCTCTGTATTGCTCTGTCTTAAGGTTGGAGGCCCTGAGGGTTGGCTTAACTCACTCCTTTTTGATCAACTCCATCTCAAGACTTTAAATGACTTCTAAAATTTATATCTCTAGCCTGATCCTCTCCCTGAACTTCAGACTTATACACCCAACTGCCTGCTTGCCTTTGCCAATGGGTGACCCCTACAGGATCTCAGATTAACATGTCCAAGCAATCTCCTGATCCATTTCTCTCCTAGGCACGCAGTGTTTCCCAGGCAAACTCCCTCCTTCCACTTCTTGAGGTCAAAACCTTGGGGTCAGTTTTGCTTCTTCTCTTGCTTTCATACCCTATGCAATCTGTCAAGGATCCTACTGGCTCTATCTTTAAATAATCCAAGTCCACCTCTCACTGCCCTGGTCCAAGCCACCATATTTTCTCAGCTGGATTATTGCAAAGCCTCCTAACTAATCTCCGTGGTTGAGGCTTTCCCAGAATCTGCCCTCTGCACAGCTGCGCAAGTCAGATCATGTCACTCCTCCTCAAAACTCTCCCGTGGCTTCCCATTTACCCTACACAGAGTGAGGCTGAGGTCCTGACCTCCAGGACCCTTGTGCTCTGGCCCTGCTAATCTCTGATCTCATCTCTCCCCACTATCTCCTTGCTCCTGGGCTCAGCCACCTGGGTGTCCTTGCAGTGGCCCAACACACACAGCTGCCACCCCTTCAGGGCCTCTGTTCGTTCTGCTGGTGTCCTTCGGGCCACCTGTTGCCTTCATTGCCTTTTCTTCAGAAACAGGCCTGTCTTGGGTCCCATTCTAGAGAGGGCCACTTTGAGAGGCCTTGGCAGAGAGAACAAACAACCAACGAGATGACACATGCACATGTTCTCATCAAGGAGACCACCCCACTGTTTGGGGGCGAATTTATGCTGGACCTGTGAAAGAAAGACCCAGAGAGAGCAGAGCTGGCTCATGACATCGCTGAGAAGAAGGAACTTTCTCTAGGGCCCCACTTTTCCTTCCTCTTCCCTATCCCCTACAACTAATTAACCCGGAAAGGGTCAGAAATGATGGCTGACTAGATAGATGGTGGGGGAGGAGTAAGAAGAGTAAAATTGGAAAACGGACGAGGAGAGGGGAAAAGTAATCATGTCTCCTTTCTATACCACATACCACAGGCTTCCTTTATATATATATACACTATATATGTATATATATATGAGTGTGTGTGTGTGTGTGTGTGTGTGTGTGAGAGAGAGAGAGAGAGAGAGAGAGAGAGAGAGAGAGAGAGAGAGAACAGGATTTATTGAGAGGACAGAAATCATTCTATAAAAAAGATACCTGCACACGTATGTTTATCACAGCATTGTTCACTGTAGCAAGAACATGGACCCAACTTAGCTGCCCATCAAAAGAGGACTGGATAAAAAAAATGTGGTACATATACACGATACCGTAAAGAACAACAAAATCATGAACTTCGCAGCAACCTGGAAGAACTTAGAGTCTGTAATACTGAGTGATCTTTTACAGAAGAACTGAGTATCACATGTTCTCACTCATAAGCGAACCTTGAACAGTTATCATACTACTATAAGGAAAGGATTGGCAGTAGTGGGAAACTGTCAGGAGGGGGCGGGGAAGTGGGATTGGCAGTAGTGGGAATCTGCCTGCGGAAGGGGGCACACCTCATCAACAAGGGTACCTGCATAACGATCATTTTTACACCTTACCCTGAATTGTACCCCACATCTTAAAAAAAAATTAAAAGTTACAAAAAAAAAAAAAAGAAAAGAAAAGCTCCCACAATGGAAGGGGACCCTAGGGGGCTGCCCAATGTACTAGTATATTAAAAGTAAAAACAGGCCGGGCACGGTGACTCACACTTATAATCTCAACATTTTGGGAGGCTGAGGTGGGCGAATTGCTTGAGCCCAAGGAGTTTGAGACCAGCCTAGGCAACGTAGCAAAACCTCGTCTGTACAAGAAAATACAAAAGGTAACCAGGTGTGGTGACACATGCCTGTAGTCCCACATATTCGGGCTGCTGAGGTGGAGGAATTGCCTGAGCCCAGGAGGTAAAGGCTGCTGTGAGCTGTGATCATCACTATTATGATGCACTCAAACCTGGGTGACAACCTGGATGTCAGAGTGAGACTCTGACTCAAAAAAAAAAAAAAGTCAGCAATCCAGTTAAAAGTGAGTCCTACTTGACTTTTTTTGTTGTTGTTTTGGCTCCTTTTTTTTCTTGAGTTGGAGTCTCACTCTGTCGCCCAGACTGGAGTGCAGTGACTGCTCCTGGCCACCGCTGCCTCAACCTGCTGGGCTCTGGCAATCCTTCCACCTCAGCCTTCCAAGTAGCTGGAACTACAGGCACGCGCTACCACACCCGGCTGATTTTTGATTTATTATAGAGATGAGGTCTCGCCAAGTTGCCCATGCGGGTCTTGAACCCGGGGCCTCAGGCAATCCACTCACCTCAGCCTCCCAAGGCGCGGGATTACAGGCTGAGCCACTGAGCCTGGCTGTTTTGGCTTCTAAGATTGAGTCAAAAGCTGTCTAGCAACTTTTAGCTAGGGTAAAAAAAAAAAAATGAACCCAGGGTCCCCTCAAGACCAGACAGGAGAGCAGGGCAAGTCAGGAATCAAGAAAGAGATAAATGAGGAGACAGAATAACCTAAGAACCCAGATGCAAAAAGTCATTTCTGACTGGGATTGTAAAATGCCATGAATATTGCCTCAGGACACATTCTTTAAAATGGCTACCTGGTGGCCTAGCGCGGTGGATCAAGCCTGTAATCCCAGCACTTTGGGAGGTTGAGGTGAGAGGATTGCCTGAACTCAGGGGTTTGAGACCAGCCTGGGCAACTTGACGAGACCTCATCTCTACAATAAGTCAAAAAATTAGCTGGGCGTGGTAGCACGCACCTGTAGTCCCAGTTACTTGGGAGGCTGAGGCAGAAGGATCGCCTGAGTCCAGCAGGTCAAGGCTGTGGTAGCTGTGAGCGTACCACTACACTCCAGCTTGGGCAATAGAGTGAGACTCCGACTCAAAAAAAAAAGGATATCTGGTTGAGATTTAGTCTATGTGTGTGCATTATTTGGTTATTTATTAATTTTGTTTAGATTTTTATTCCTGTGGGAAACACGACAGGTCGGTGTTGGTTAGTCCTTGTGACAGCGATGACTCTGGGAAGGTTCCTTCTCTTGGACTTTGAGAAGTTTGCTAAGGAAAGGACCACCAGAAGGTTCTAGGACCTTTGGGGAAGGCCGTTTTACAATAGTCGTTGAGTACACCTGTGGGATTCACTTCTGTATCATGTTTCTGGAAAGTAGGGATAATGTGGCCTTCACGGCTGGGTGACTTTTCTACTCTATGCCGTCATCATTTTATAGACTTGGAACTTAATTAGGAAATTGAGTTTCAGAGAAATCTGGTCTCCTTATATTTATTTTCAAAACCCACCTGTCAATTTAAAAAAAAAACAACTCACTTGAATTGCTACTTTCCGCCAAGCTGGAATAAGAGGGACAGGAATTACCCTTCTGTGGACTTGTCTTAAGGGATAAAAAAACCAAACTGTTTTCCTGCTCTTACACATCACTCAACACACCTCTTCTGACGTCAGATTCTCCAGTGGACTCCAGATGGGTGTCCTAGAATTCCATATCTCCAGATAGTGTCAGATCCCAAAGGCTGAAGGTTCAATCCCATCAGACTACCTCCCTCTTCAGATGCCAGTTGCAAGTCCCAGGTCGTGACCTGTACTTTTGATGGATGGGCTGTAAATCGGGGTTCCTATGACCCCCTTCTCAGGTTCGAAAAAAGTGGTAAAATGACTCATAGAACTCAGGGAAACGCTTTACTTCTGATAACCCATTTGTTACAAAAGACATTACAAAGGACACAGATGAACAGTCAGATGGACGAGATGTACATGACAAAGCAGGTGGGACGCTTCTGTGCCCTCTCTGGAAGCTCATCCATACCCTTGTCCATTTGTATTTTTCTGGAGGCTTTGTTGCATAGACATAATTGATTGCATCATTGACCAAGGTGATCAACTCAACCTTCAGTCCCTCTCCCATCTCAGGAAGTTGGGACTGAGGGGCTGAAACCTCCAACCCTCTAATCATGCCTTGGTCTTTCTGGTGATCAACCCCCATCCTGGGGCTCTCTAGGGGAGACCAAGAGGAGGGAAAGCTACACAGAGAAACAGCTTGGGTAATTAAAGTGAGCACTGATCACTGAGTACTAAAGCATGTATGTGAGGAAACTGGTCAAGAATGGGCAACGAACCACCCAAAAAGACTGGAGGGAGAATGTTTCCAACAAAGGTGCTAGAGCAATTGGGTATCATGTGTGCAAAAATAGACCTGAATGTAAAACTACAAAACATCTAGAAGAAAACATAGGCTGTGTGATCTTGAGTTAGGCAGATTTCTTAGATAAAACACAGAAAGCAAGATTCTTAAAAGAAAAAAATGAGGCCTGTAATTCTCATGCTTGTAATGCCCACATTTTAGGAGGCCAAGGCAGGAGGACTGCTTGAAGCCAAGAGTTTGAGACCAACCTGGGCAACGTAGTGGGAACCCATTTCTACAAAAATGTTTTCAAAATAAAAGATTAACTGGGTGTGGTAGTACATACTTGCAATCCCAGTGACTCAGGAGGCTGAGGTAGGAGAATCACTTGAGGCCAGGAAGTTGAGGTTGCAGTGAGCTATGATCACCACTGTGCTCTAGCCTGGGTGACCAAGTGAGATTCTGTCTCAAAAAAAAAAATTAATTAAAAAAATTGAACTTAACATTAAAAATGTCTACTCTTTGAAACATGCTGCCAAGAGAGAATTTAAAAATTTTTTTAGAGTCACCCAGGCTGGAGGGCAGTGGCACGCTCCCGGCCACCGCAGCCTCGACCTGCTGGGCTCCTGCAATCCTTCCGCCTCAGCCTTCCAAGTAGCCGGAACTACAGGCATGCATTACCACACCTGGCTAATGTTTTATATATTGTGAAGACGAGGTCTCGCCAAGTTGCCCGGGCAGGTCTCGAACCCGCAGGCTCAGGCAGTCCTCTCGCCTCGGCCTCCCAAAGTGCTGGGATTACAGGCTGAGCCACTGAGTCCAGCAGAGAGATTTGTACACAGAGGTTCACACCAGCTTTATTTGTAACTGGAGCAAGAATCAACTGAGCATGGAACACAGTGCAAGTCTCTCCTGAGCTGTCTATGGTCTGGTTGGCATCACCACATGCTGGGCATGGTGGAGTGAAAGTGAGAGGAATTTCTCGGAGTGGATGGTCTTCTCATCTTATCTTCATCTAAAAAGTGTTCAACATAAGGCTAGGAAAGGGACCACCTAACCCCAGCCTTCCATGTGGTGAGGAGGTTCCAGCCAGCCCCAGCTGGAGCAGGTCAGCTCAGTGGCCTGTGTCTTATTTTCTCAGGGCAGCAACTGGCTGTTCAGGAGAGACTGGGCAGGGCCTGGGAGCCACCAGTGGCCTGATGGAGAGAGGAATCTTGTTTTTCCCCTTAGCTCTTCACTTCTTCATGTTTTACAGAAATCTGTTTTCCAACAATATGGCAGCAGCCGATCCAATCAGAAGCAAAAAGAAACATCATCTAGGATTTGAAATAGAAATACATTTTAGGTTATCAGTTCAGCAAATAGCAACTGTCTTGGTCCATTCAGCCTGCTCCAGCAAACTCCCACAGACATAACAAAGCACTGACTGCTTATGACGACAGAAATGTAGTCCTCCAGTTCTGGAGGCTGGTTGTCTGAAATCAGGGCGCCAGCGAGGTCAGGTCCTGAGAAAAACCCTCTTCCAGGTTGCAGACTGAAATCCTCACGTGGAGGGCAAGAATCCCATTCCCGAGGGCTCCACCCTTGTGACCTAATCACCTCCCAAAGATCTAATCTCCTCATATGATCACAGGGTAAGGATTTCAACATAGGAACTGGCAGCACAAGCATTTAGTCCATAGCAGTATCTGAAAGGTCCCTCCCTTCCCTGATCAACTCAACCTTCAGTCCTTCTCCCATCCCAGGAGGTTGGGTGGGAGGGGTTGAAAGCTCCAATCCTCTAATTATACCTTGGTCTTTCTGGTGATCAACCCCCATCTTGGGGCTCTCTAGGGGAGACCAAGAGGAGGGAAAGTTGCACAGAGAAAGAACTTGAGTATTAAAGTGAGCACTGACCACTCAGTACTAAAGCATGTATGTGAGGAAACTAGCCAAGAATGGACAATGAACCACCCAAAAGAACCAGAGGGAGAGTGTTTCCAACAAAGGTGCTGGAGCAACTGGGTATCAGGTATGCAAAAATAGCCCTGAATGTAAAACTACAAAACATCTAGAAGAAAACAGGATTTGTGATCTTGAGTTAGGCAAAGATTTATTAGATAAAACACAGAAAGCAAGATTATTAAAAGAAATAAATGAGGCCTGTAATTTTCATGCTTGTAATTCTCCCTGCCAGGCCTGTGGTTGGTGTTAGGGATTGTGGCTTAGGTAAGATGGATGTGGCCCCGCTTCAGGGACTCAGACGGGAATCAGGTGATGAAGTGTGAGCAGGGGCCTGGTCAGAAGGCATGCAGAGGGAATCTCACCCTGACTTGTGGGGACAGGGAAGGCTTTTACACAGAGATTTGAAGGGTAAACAGACATAGCCAGGAGAAGGACCAAGGGGAGGGTGTTCCAGACATAGTACAAAGACGGCACCTGAAAACTAAGATGCTTGCCATCACTGATTCTTAGGAAAGTCAATTGATGTTCCAGCCTGTCCTCCACTGTCCTGTGGGGGATGGGAGCAATCCTGTGCCTGCACTTTGGTTAACCCATTTGAGGCCATGAGTGATGACTGCAGTCATTCTGGGGATCCCCGAGGGGAAAGAGTTCTCTAGGACATGAGGCTAGGCCTTTTGGCCAACTCTGTTCATGCTGAACTACTCACTCTACTTCCAACCTTGGAAGATCCAGCGACTATTTGAAAAGGGAGACAGTGGGCTTGTTTGCATACTTTGATGCAATTTGATTGATCAGATTTTTTTGTCTCCAGGCAATGGGGTAGGGAGGGACAATTACAGGGTGATGGAGCTGAAAGCTCTGGGTTGCTTGGCTCTGGAAAGAGACCGGGTCAACAAGGGTGGAGGTGAACATGGGTTTGCCTGGGGAGCTGGCCCTGACTAAATAATAATAACCAGTGCTTACTGATTATTTGTATGCTAGAATCTATCCTAGGAAAGTGCTTCACATATGCTAACCCAATAGATAAGGGTATGTGAGGGGGGTAGGGGGTTTGTTATTATATTCCATCATTACATGGGGAAGCTGAGGCACAGTTAAGTAACTTACCTGACACACAGCAGCAGAGCCAGGACTTGGACTCAAGTTATCTGGCACTATCCTATCTCTGATGAGGATGGAAGATGCTGATGGTGACGACTTTCAATATTTACAATATTTACTGTGCTCCAGCCCTACTCCTGCTAGCTGTTGTTCTGGGTTCAGGGCATTCATGGGCTTATATCCTAGTGAGGAGACTGATTTTTAAAAAAGTAAACAATAGATTAAAAAATAATTTCAGAGAGTCACAAGTACCATGGAAAAAATTAAGAGAGGGGAACGTGACAGAGAGTGACCAGGAGAGGAGTTTCTGAATGAATGACCAAAGGAGTGAGCAGCTGGGGCCTGGAGGCAGCAGGAGCCTAATGAATTAAGACCAGCCCTCAGTGCATCCATTCAGAAAATTTGCATCCAAAGACTTCCCTTGTCTCCTCAGATGCTGTGAGGTCCCCACATCAGAAGTGGTTTCATCTATGTAGCTTTTACTTCTTAGAGACTGAGCAGCCACCCTGAAGTGGGGCAGGCTAGAGTCCATTGTTTAATAAGAAATGTTTTTTAAGCCAGCTCGGTGGCTCAGCCTATAATCCCGTGCCTTTGGGAGGCTGAGGTGAGTGGATTGCCTGAGCCCGCGGGTTCGAGACCCGCCTGGGCAGTAAGACCTCATCTCTACAATAAATCAAAAAATTAGCCGGGCGTGGTAGTGCATGCCTGTAGTTCCAGCTACTTGGAAGGCTGAAGCGGAAGGATCGCCGGAGCCCAGCAGGTCGAGGCTGCGGTGGCCGGAAGTGTCCACTGCACTCCAGTCTGGGTGACAGAGTGAGACTCCAACTCAAAAAAAAAAAAAGAAATGTTTAAAAAAAAATCATTTCCCCAGTTGTCCAGTAATGTCAGACTTTTAGTTTGGTTATTCATTATACATTTATTTCAGGATTAAATGTGTTACTACCCATGCTTGGAAAAGAGATTCCTCAGGGACAAAGATTCATAACATTCGAATTACAAACTTCCTTCTTCTGATCGTCCCAAAGTGACTGATTGGTGCTAAGGTGTTTATCCTGATCTAGGCTGTGAATGGAAAGGGGAAATATCACAGTTTTAATGCAATTCAAAGCAAATATCAGAGAAAGGCCAATGCCTTTGCATGGGACTGCTCTTTTCAAAGTAAACACATGGAGCATAAAAGCACTTTGGGAATTTTACAGGATCAGTACCACAGGCTCCAAAACTGGTCCGTTTGATTGTGGGGTGTCACCCCTGGGCTCCACCATGAGCCCCAAGACCTTGAAGATCCATAATGCTGGCTGTTGACATAACTCATGGTTAGCAGCTGGGCCTCTTGGAGAAGACCAGGAAATAAGGAAGGCTCAGCAGACAGGTGCAGTGAATGACTCTGCCTGTGACAGTCTCTGGTGACTAGGCCAAGGGGTCAGTGAGCTGCCTGGAACACCAGGCCAACACCAGGTTCCAACATCTTCTCCTTTTCCCTTGGGCCCATCGCAGGTATCTTCTTTCTGGCCCACCCCACCTTCCTCTTGCTCCATCTCTGCCATCACCTACAGTGTGGGGAGGGCAGAGTGACCACGGACAGGGGCACAGTCTGCGAGCCAGGAGGACCCTGGGGGTAGAACAGATCTGGCCAAGGGTATGGAACAGTAAGAACAAAGGCAGAGAGCAGCACAGTCAGGCAAATTCCCAGGTCACAGTGAGTACTGGCCAGAGGACAGAGCAAAGTCTGGCAGGACAGCCATGATGGGTCAGGTGATGTGCGCCAACGCCCAGGCAGGGAAGCCCAGTGGAATTTCCTTAGGGAGCAGGTGAGGGGCTGGCCAGTAGAGGGAGAGGGTGGGTAGGTGGCTAAGGCATAGCCTCATGAACAGACTGCTGAGTGATCTTGGACAATGGATTTAGTCTTTGTTTCCTCATCTGTCAAAAATAATGACTGTGTCCTGCCTCACAGGAGGGCTTGCGATTTAAGTGAGGTAATTAGAACCAGGAGGGCCTGGGCGCCAGGCAGGTTGACCTTTCTGCCATCGCCCACAGTGTGATAAAGATCCACTTCTCAGGCTGAGATGCTAGGTGTGACTTGAGTCTGGGAAATTCTGTGGTTAGAACTGGGCCTCACGGTGGAACTGAAAGAGCAGCAAAAGCTGACGCAGAGAATTCAAGAGTCAGGCAGCTCTGGGCTCCTCACGGGGTGGGTGGAACTATATTCTCAAGGTGACTGAGTAAGAAAGGTGCCTTGTTAAATGAATTTTGGGAAATGCCTCTTAACATAGCCCCTTCTTGATGGGTTCTAAAACATTGATCCTATCAGTGGTTTTGAGAAGACTGGCTGTTAAGAGACCTCTCTAACTCCACTGATTCTCATACTTACTTTTCCAAATACTTATTCACCTCCCCAGGGACTATATATGCCAGAAACTTCTTGGTTTTTAATCTCTCTAAAATCCTTCTTTCTCTGACTTAGGGTGGGAGCCAGGGCACAGCTACGGGAAGCAACAGAGAGTAGAGTGGGAAACTAGCAGGACCTGATACTATTTTATTTTCCTTTTTTTAACAAAATAAACTTGGCCGGGCTCGGTGGCTCAGCCTGTAATCCCAGCACTTTGGGAGGCTGAGGTGGGTGGATTACCTGAGACTGTGGGTTTGAGACCAGTCTGGGCAACTTGGTGATACTTTGTCTCTACAATAAATAAAAAATTAGCCGGGCGTGGTAGTGTGTGCCTGTAGTTCCGGCTACTTGGAAGGTTGAGGCAGAAGGATCTCTGGAGCCACCCAACAAAAGCTGGGGTGGCTGTGAGTGTGCCACTGCACTCCAGCCTGGGCGACAGAGAGAGACTCTAACGCAATTGAATGAATAAATAAATAAACAAACTTTTTATTTTGGAATAATTGTATATTTATGGGAAAGTTGGGAAGAAGATAGTACAGAGAGTTGCTGTATATCCTTCATCTAGCTTCCCCTAATGCTAAACATCTTACATCTGTCAAAGCTAAGAAATGAACTCTGGGCTTTTCTGTCCTCTCAATAAATCCTGCTTTAAAAAAAAAAGAAAAGGAAAAAGAAATGAATTCTGAGTCAATACAGTTAACTATCTATGAAGTCTATGCAGTCACACTATATTCAGTTTTTCCCCTCTGTCCCCTTTCTGTTCCAGGGGCCAATCCCAGATACTGCATTATATTGGCTCATTTCCTTTTTTATTTTGTTATTTTCAAGTCATAGTCTCACTCTGGAGTGCAGTGGCATGATTATGGCCCGACCACAGCCTCAACCTCCCTGGCTCAAGCAATCCTTCTACCTCATCCTCCCAAGTATCTGGGACTATAGGTACATGCCACCACTCAACTAGTTGTTTTTTGGTTGTTTTTTGAGATAGGATCTGGTTATGTTGCCCAGGCTAGTGTCAAACTCCTGGGCTCAAACAGTCCTCTTGCCTTGGCCTTGCAAAGTGCTGGGATTACAGGTGTGAGTCACTGCACCCAGCCTCCTTTTTCTTTTTGTACTCCTCTCCCCCCCCCCAATTTGTTTGGTTACTTTCTTCCCTGCACACCTCTCTCCTCTCCTAGGGGTGAGGCCGGGAGAGTAAGATGAGAGGGACAGGGAAGTGAGTGCGAGAGTCCCCCCGCACTGGGACAGACACCATGATGCCTCCCATGAGGTGAGCAAGGCTGCAGGGAGAAGCTTGCAGTATGGCCAGGTGGAGAGGGACCTTGGGACCCGGTCTCTCACCATGGGCAGTCGAGGAGGTGCAGGCCGTCAGTTGAGACAGCAGACCACCTGCATCTGGTGGGTAACAGAGCGGGCCACCAGAGAAATCCAGGAAGCTTGAAGAGTCTGCCATGTCTACAGCTGCTTTCTGAGGAAAGTGGTCCTAGCTGTTTCCATCTCCATCACAGGTACTGGTGGAGTATGTCGGTGGAGTAGTAGAACCCAGCCCTGTCACCTGAGATCCAGGTGGTTGGATCAGGCCCCGTACTCAGGTCAAGGCTATGGGTCAGGTGAGGGAGAGCTCAGACCACAGAGGTGACTTGGCAGGACTGGGTGCTGGGTGCTCATAGGGCATGCTCCATGGAGACTGAAACAAGCCAGTCAATCTTATCCCTCCTTACATGAAGGAGAGGCCACGTGAGATCCAGAGCTGCCTGGAATATCATAGAAAGACACTCCTGGGTCTCTGGGAAGCCCACCCCATACTCCCATGAAGCAGACTCTTGTGGATGCCTACAGGAGTTTACCCCCTCCTTCTTTGCTAACACAACCCTAATCTACTTCTGGCCTCCACCCTATTTCCAATATCCAAAGGTTGGTTTCTAGGGGCAGATTTCCTTGGATCTAAATCACCAAAGTGCTCCCATACTGCTTGCCAGTGTTTGGTTTAAGCATGGACATGTGGAACAATCTTGGCCAATGGGGCAGATGAGAAGGAAAGTTCTTTGGAGTGGGGAGGGGAGGAAAAAGGGGTGAGTGTTCCGTGAAAACTTTTTTTACTCTCAACCAGAGACTCAAAGGAAAATGGCTCCTTTTCCTGAGTCTTGGCAACGGTGTGCCTGGAAGTGACACCTGGAACTTTGGCACCATCTTCTGACTGAGAGAGTAGTGAGACTAGCAGAAGGGATTGGTGGGAAGAATGAAGACTCTCGCTATGCCACGGAGTCATCCAACAAACCAAGCTTGGAGCCACCTGCCTTTGAAATTCTTGTAGTGTGTAAGCTGGTTGATTTGAGTTTTTCTGTAACTTGAGGTCACTGAATCATCCAGTACCAGATCTGGGACACGGGGGACTGTACCCTGTAGGGTCATTTCCAGTTTCTTCCTCTTGATCCTGTCTGTGAATGCATACCCAAGATCTCTGTATTCATGTCCTGCTAATTTGCCAGAAGGGTATTGGTCTAAACCACATAAATTTATTGTTACAATTCTGGAGGTCAGAAGTTTTTTTGGTTTTTTTTGGAGTTGGAGTCTCACTCTGTCGCCCAGACTGGAATGCAGTGGCTGCTCCCGGCCACCGCAGCCTTGACCTGCTGGGCTCCGGCGATCCTTCTGCCTCAGCCTTCCAAGTAGCCGGAATTACAGGCATGTGCTATCACGCCTGGCTGATTTTTTGATTTATTGTAGAGATGAGCTCTCGCTGCCCAGGCGGGTCTCGAACCCGCGGGCTCAGGCAATCCACTCACCTCAACCTCCCAAAGGCGCGGGATTACAGGCTGAGCCACCGAGCCCGGCTTCAGAAGTTTTAAATTAAGGTATTAGCAAGTTCACTCCTTCTGGAGGCTTCTGGAGAATCCTGTTCCTTGTCTTTTTCAGCTTCTAGCAGCTTCCAGCATTCTTTTATCCTCTTATAAGGACCCTTGTGATTGCATTGGGCCCAATCAGATAATCCAGAATTATCTCCTTATTCCAAGATCCTTAACTTAATCCCATCTGCAAAATCTCTTTTAGGTGTAAGGTAGCATATTCACAGGTTCTAGGGATTGGGACAGGGACATCTTTGGGAGGACATTATTTTGCCTAACAACCCACCAAAAGTGATCCCTGTGTCCCCCTCCTGGCTCCATAGAAGCTGGGATTTCCTGTGGCGTCCCCTCCAGGGCACAACTTTCATGGGCTCCATCCTGACAAAATCCACCTGGCATTTTCCACTAACCAACTGTGGAGGTCTTGCTTGGGTCTAGGGTCCATAGGAAAAGAGAGCCTAGGTATGGGAATGGAGGGACGGGGTGGGGGAAGGAGGGAGGAAGGAAAGTAGAGAAAAGGAGGAGGGGTTGCGGGGGAGAGAGAGAGAGACAGAGAATGAGGAGGGGGAGAGAGAGAGCCTAAGGGATGGGGACAGAGGGATGGGGGGAAGGGAGGGAGGAAGGGAGGTAGAGAAAGGAAGGAGGGGTGGGGTTGGGGGGGAGAGAGAAAGGGATTGAAGATACAGAAGGAACTTCAGCTACTTCAAAGTGAAGAAAAATTGGGATGTTGTGTTTGCTCAGTAGCAGAGAAGCTGAAAAAGATGTTGTTGTTAGAGGTCTACCAGATGGTTTAAATGAGGTCCAGCTTTTCCTTATAAACTCACTGCTTTTGAGGACTCTTGTTGACGTCAGAGCCCCTGTAACTGTGGGTAGATCCGGGTGTCTGGATGTCTCTCAGGGCATATGAGCATTGAAGTTGGACTCCGAAACCAACAGGGCACTGGCACCGATCTGTTTCTCATCCATTATGGGCTCTTGATGAGGTTTGTGCCAGGGAGAATTCAGAATTGCAAGATCAGCCTTTGGGAGCTTTTGGCCAATTTTTTCCTTTATGTCACACACTGGATCTCGGGCTAGGCCAAGGAACACATACGTGAATTGCAAGTGTATTCTGCACACCACACCCCAAAACGCTTTACCTTCTGCCTTTTGCCTTTGCATTGGGCACGAAACAGGGTCCCCTCGGTTGTAAAATGAGGAGTTGGGACCAGTCTCTAAAGCCCTGAAGCTCTCAAATGTTACAATTTGTGGTCTGGAAAGCAACTTGGAAGAAAAATTTCAGAGTCAGAAACAATGAGGGCAGAGCATTGCAGGCACGCTCATCATCACCCTCAAAGGATGTAGGGGGAGAAAACGGGCTAGGTGGCTTTTGGTGACCATCTCCCACAGCCTGGCCTGGGTTGTGTTGTTAAGGTCTCTGAGACACAAGAAAACTAGGCTTCTGGCGACTGTCTTCACATTGCTCCCGCCCCGCCCCCCCCCCGCCCCTACCCTCTGTCCAGCTTCCTTCAGCAGCTCCACGAGTGGGAAGATGTCCAGTTTGGAGTAGACCAGCTCCATCAGGAGAAGCAGATCTGTAATGCAGGTGATGATGAACAGAACAACACAAATCTTGTCTGGAGAATAAACCACTTCTCAGAGAGCAAAGCTAAGCCATTCTTCTACTGGTCTAGATTTGAGTGATGACAGCTTCTCATTCTTTGCCTTGGTGAGAGTTCCTAAGGAACTATACACATCCAAAGACTGCTTTATTGAATGGTGGAAAGAGGGAGAACCAGAGGGAGGAAATGGGACCCTTTACCCACTCAAGAGTAAGCAGCGTGGATGGTGATGTCAACAGCTGATATGAACACATCTTCAGATTTGGTGCCAGCGGCCCGGAGTTGGTACACTTTTGGTTTTCTGGGAACCACTCTGCCATATTGGATGTCCCTGTTGCCCTTGCTAGGCCTCATTTTTCCCAAATAGATTAAAAGAGTCTATGCCCTTGGCCAAAGGACATTGTGGAATATCAACGGGATAAGGCAGAGGACAAAAGAGCTCCTGGGAAAAAAAAGATGAGACTTGGTCTGAGAACCCCACACTCAAGGGAGCGGGTTGGGCAGAGACTCTTGCTGTCTAGCGGTTGCTGCCTCCGACCTCCAAAGTCAGTGTGAGTCTCAGCTGACCACACGTGTAATTAGTGTGGGGAGGCCTCGGGCACCATGCTTTTTGGACAGTCATCCGTGAAGAAAAAGAACCATAACCGGGGACCCAGTGCACTGAACAGGAGGCTCTCATGCAGGGTTTGGACACTTGTCAGTGTCGTGGGTAGAGAGCCATCCTGAGCTTGCCTGCTTGGTGGCTTTGGGTCTCTGAGTCCCTGGTGACTGGGAACTCACCGAGGATACCCCAGATCTGCGGGGTCTGATTCATCCTGCGTCAGCCCAGAGCGATGACAGATTGGTTTGATTTCTGGCAGGGAACAGCAAACCAGTGTTAGTGAGAGACAAACCTCTACTGGATGCTTCAGGAAAATCTTCAGTGTTGTGCTCTTCCTTCTTCTTTGTCTGTTTTCCCACACTCAGCAGCAAAGAAACTAGAAACCCACAGGCTCCATGGAGTCCCTGGAGAAGGGGGAGCTGGTTTTTTACAGAGCTAGGGTATAGTGGGAACCAGCACACATGTCCACATTGGGACATTGCAGCATGACAGCTAGAAGTGTGGCCAATTTCTCAAGATCTGGAAACAGGAGATGGTTTCACATATTAGGGCTCAGAGTGTGACCCCTGGGAGGCCATTCTGTCCACAGTGGCCACTGGCCAGGGACGCTGGATATTTGATATATCCATGAAAGGCAGAATATGGGGTAGGATGGCATAAAGGAATCCCCTCTTTAGCCAAGAAAATGCGGGATCCTTTTGTCTGGGTTGATAGTGGCAAGCAAAAGCAAAGGACCCTGGCTGGCGAAGCCGGGACAGATTTTATTCACAAGACCTTGGGTGACTCACAGTGTCCTTTAAGCCCTTGGGTTTGGAATTTGTACAGCCAGGTAGAGTACCCTAACCCCTGCCATGGGACCCATCTGCAGAAGATACCTTTGCTCTGCTATAGGGCCAACTGCCAACACCCTCACCCTAGGCACTGACTGGAAACATAGTCCTTGCTGTCCCTAGAAACCGGGCATCCTGTCGCCACAATCATGTGTGCACATTTGCGTGCGTGTGTGCATGCATGTGTGTGTGTGAGTGTGTGTGTGGTGAAGACACTTGAGATCTACTCTCAGCAAATTTCAAGTAAATAATACAGTATTATTCACTATAGTTACCATGCTGTTCCTGCTGACACAGCATTTCTGTCAAAATAATGATCCTGTTACTCTAGATGGAAAAAATTATAATGTACATACCCACTAATCCACTTCCTAAATGTAATTATACATGATAAAACAACTGTATATGTAATAAACTACCACATCGGGATGTAAAATGCTTAAAACACCAATAATCAATATGGTTGTCAATGGCTACTTTGTAGGAAGTGGCACCGTGATGTCTTTCAGCGCATCACCTCGGGAACTGCTCACCCCTTTGCTGAGTTCATCATGCTTTACAAAGCCTTCTATGTGCAGTTCTGATGTGCTGTTCAGTATAATGACAATGCTTCTCGAGACTTTATCAATACATTGTTTTGTTTAAAATGTAGTGCATTGTGTTATAGGGGTGTCAATATACATTCACCCTAGAAAAATTCTGGCCAAGAAATGTTAGTGGGAGAGAAACATGTTCCCTGAAAGGTGGATATTAAAAACAAGGGGCTTCCTGCAAGGGGGTTGTTCAAAGAGGTGTTTTGTAGGGGATGCCTTGATTTTAAAAATGTCTCCCGAGTACCAAGGGCTTTCCACTTACTAGCGTCAAGACTTGCCAGAATCCTAGTTCCACAGTTGAGATACCAAGGGTTTCTCAGGGCCCAGTGGGGCTTGGACTCAAACCCAGGTCCGTGTAGCTCCATGATCTTCCCACAATACAATCCTGCTTCTTGTTTTTTCCTCTTAGTAGAGCTGAAAAAGTTGAAGTATTCAAGAGAAACTTTGCCAAAGTAAGACAAATAGATTAAAAAACTGAAGATAATTAAATTAGGTGTACGAGACAGAGATTCCCCCCCCTTACATTTCTATTCCTTGCCAATCCCGCTTGTCATGTAGCGTTCCATATTCTGTCTGGGATAGCAAACAAAAATGGGTGTATGTCCTAATGGTATCACTACTTAGCTGTACGACCTTGACCATTTCACTCCTCCGGACCTCATCTTTTCCTCAGAAAACTGTGGCGAGAACTAAATGACATAGTGGATGTAAAGTCACATAGATTTCACGTTTATGTCTCCTTCCACCTGGAATCCCTTAGAAATTACAGGAAATCTGTTTAAAAAAATAATGAATTCATGACTTGCTGAGTGCAGTGATGTACGCTTGTACTTTCAGTTACTCGGGAGGCTGAGATGGGAGATCGCTTGAGTTCAGGAGTTTGATACCAGCCAGGACAACATTTTGAGACTGTCTCAAAAAAAATTCATTAAAAAATTATTATCTGGGCCGGGCGTGGTGGCTCATGCCTATAATCCCAGCACTTTGGGAGGCTGAGGTGAGAGGATTGCCTGAGTCCATGAGTTCGAGACCAGCCTGGGCAACTTGGTGCGACCTTATCTCTACAATAAATTTAAAAAAAAAAAAAAGTAGCTGGGCATGGTGGAGCATGCCTGAAGTTCCAGCTACTTGGAAGGCTGAGGAGGAAGGATCACCTGAGGTCAGCAGGTTGAGGTTGAGGTGGCTGTGAGTGTGCTACTGCACTCCAGGCTGGATGACAGAGTGAGAATCCAACTAAAAAAAATTTTTTTTAAACTGTGCTTGAAGAAAGGATGCCATCATAAGACCAGAAAATTGAGGACGTTGTTGGAAGATTGACTCAAGATGGAATTTCAGGGGTGTATAAAGTGGCCTTTGCGTCTCTTGTCTCTTCATCACATTTCTTGTGAATTACTTTTATTCATACTTCTTTGCCTTGTGTTGACTCTGGGAGCCACCACACTCTGGCTTCTTTCACAATGATTCCATTGAAACGATTCTTATTGAGGTGTTTCATGACTCCCTCTTGCTAAATCTGGCGGTTACGTCCCTGTCTGCCTCTTAGGCAACCTACCAGCAACATCTGTCACAGTTAGCCACGTCTTCCTGAAGCCTTGTCTCTTCTTTGTTTCCATGACATCTCAGCCTTCTGGTTTCCTTCCACCCAACTGGCGGTGCCTACTCTGTTCTTGGCTGGCCCCTGCTCTCTGCCTGAGCCTTGAAGATCCCTGTTCCCTGAAACCCTTTGACTGCTTAGAAAAAAAAAAGTGTAGCTTGCTGCCGAGTTCATTTAATTTTACATAAACACGCTCTTTGAGATTGAAGCAAATCTGACTGGTTTTCAATGGGAAAATAAAATATAAAAACTGTTCTTGGAGTTAGTTGTAAACAGAACTTCTCTCTAATCCTAACAAAAATTACAAAGAAGAAGGGCGGGGGGAGAAGAAGAAGAAGAAAGAGAAGGAGAAGAAGGAAGAAGATTACTACACTTTGTAATTCTCTTCCCTTCTCTTTCTTCTCCTCTCTTCTCTTCTCTTCTCTTCTCTTCTCCTCTCCTCTCCTCTCTTCTCCTCTCCTCTCTTCTCTTCTCTTCTCTTCTCTTCTCTTCTCTTCTCTTCTCTTCTCTTCTCTTCTCCTCATCTCTTCTCTCCTCCTCGTCTCTTCTCTCTCTCTCTTTTTTAAATCTCAGGGCAACTGCAGCTGCAAGCATTGCTGGCAAGTATCCTTGGGTTAAACAGGGAAAGGGTTAAACGCCATCTACGCCCAGATGGTCCCTACATTTCTGTCTCTAGTGTAGTTCTCTCCTTGGATCTCCAGACTTGTATACTCAATTGCATTAAAAAACGCTTTTTATTTAGAGATAACTTCTAACTTACAGAAAAGTTGCAAAAATAAAAACAGCACAAAACACCTGAACACTCTTTACCCAGATTAACCTAATGTTAGCATTTTATTCCATTTGCTTTATTTTTTTCTCTTTTTCTCTGTTACTCCATGAGTATGTGTGGGTGCACAAATATATAAAATATTATTTTTTATTATTTGCTATTTTATATATTATATTTAATATTTTATATTTATAGATAATATAGAATATAATTATTTATTATAATTGTTATAATTATTCTTATTATATTATATAGCGTATAAAGACTATATATAATATTATATGTGTGAGAGTGTGTGTGTGTGTGTGTGTATCTGTGTGTGTGTGTGTGTGTGTGTGTGTGTATTTTTTTTCCCCCCGGAACCATTTGCGGGCAAGTTGCATCATGGCCCTTTACTCCTAAACACTTCAGTGTTTTTAGGGGTGAAGTGTAATTTCTAACATAACCATGGCACAATTATCGAACTTAGTAAATTTGACATTGCTGTAATACTTGATCTAATCTTCTGTTCACATTTCAATTTTGCCAGTTAGCCCAGAAATGTCTTTTATGGCTTTTTTTTTTTTTCACTGTAAGTGTAGGGTTTAGTCTAGGGTCAGATATTGTGTTTAATTGTGATGACTCTTTGTCTTCTATAATGTGGACTATTTCCACAGCCTTTCTTTGTCTTTTATGATGTTAACATTTTTGAAGAGTACAGTCTCTCCCTCCTTTTAAAAAAATTCTACCTTCCTCACTGTAGGTCTGTCTGATGTTTTTTCACATTTGGGTTCAGGTTATTTATGCCCTGCTGGAATTCCCACCTGGATTCAGATTCTCAGGGTGCCACATCTGGGACACACAGTGTCCATCCATGCTTCCCTGATGATGTTAATTTTGATCACCTTGTCAAGGTACTCTTTGATTTCTCCCTTGTATAATTACTGGTGTTTTCTGTTTTTTCCTGTAAATAACACATGGTCTGTGGGGAGGCACTTTAAGATCATGTAAATATCTTGTTCTTCTTCAAAAATCACCTCTGGCTTTAGCATTCATTGATGACTTGTTATCAGCCTTTACAAGGATGTTTGGAACACAATGCTTTTCCAACTCCAGTACTCCCTCCACACTGACATTGTGTTATATTATAATAAGAGCTTCCTTCTCCCCGTCCATCTGCTCACTTGCTTATCCATCTATTACCAGGATGAATTCATGCATTTCTGCTTTTAATGGTTTGTCCTTCAGCACTGTCCTTTAGATGCTCAGACGGCGTTTTGTCACCTTCACTTTGCTGTCTCACAGACCATTCAAACTTAGCCTTTCCAAAGAGGACCTCTTGATTTCCACCCCATTTTGTCTCCCACCCCTAAAAACACTAAAGTGCTTAGGAGTAAAGGGCCAGGATGTAACTTGCCCGCAAATGGCTCAGGAAAAAAAAAAAAACACACATACACACAGACACTATATTATATATATGTTTTAATATATATTATATATAATAATATAATAAGAATAATTGTTATAACAATTATAATAAATAGTTATATTCTATATATCTATAAGTATTAAATCTATTAAATAAAATATTATATATAATATATAAAATAGTAAATGATAAAAAATAATATTTTATATATTTATACACACACACATACCCAAGGAGTAACAGAAAGAGAAAAAATAAAGCTGTCCTCGCCAGCCACCCAGTTGCTCCAGCCAGGATGTCAACTCAGAGCAATCCAGATGTCATCCTCGAGTCCTCCCTTTCCCTCATGCCCCATGCCTTGAAAGCAAGTTCTGTTAAGTCTACCTCCAAAACACATCTTGAGCCCTCCCTCCTCTCTCCATTTCTACTACTGTGACCTGTACCCCGACCATTGTCATCCCTCATCAGGACCACAGCCATATCCTCTGCCCTGGGCTCTCTCACTCCCTCTGTTGCCCCTTTTCAATTCCTAACCACACAGCAGCCAGTGCGATTTAAAAAAAAATCCGTCATCAGACAATACATTTTCCCTGTTTAAGACCTTCCAATAGCTTCCCACTACACCTAGAATAAGCATGGCCTCCAGGGCTCTACGTGATAGGACCCTGCCTGTCTCTCTAACTGCATCCCAGACACTCTCCCAGCTCACCTTGCCCCTGACACCCCACCTGAGTCTGTCAGAGCCTAACTCCGTTAAATGTCATGTTCTTACCTATCTCAGGGCAGTTGTCCAGGCTCCTTCTTCCTGAAACATCCTCACCCTTCCCTCCTCTTTCCCACCCTTTCTCCCTCCTCTACCTTTATATGTGGCTCCTTCTTATTCCTGGGCATGAGCTCTCATTTTACCTCTGAGAGAGGCCTTCCCTGATCACTGAGTTCCAGAAACGGCCATGACCTTCTTGGAAAGGGCTCCAGTACTGGGGTTCTAAAAAGAAGGAGAGAGAAGCCTGAGAGAACTCTAGATTGTCACAAGGAGAAACATAAGGAGTGACCATTACTGTGAGAGGCTTGGGGGAGGTACTGACATTAGACTCCTACCTGGGTTCTGGGCAGTAGAAACAGAGCGTGGTCTTAACTGACAGCTTCTAGGAGCGGGAAGCTCATGCACACCTGGAAGCTAAGTGACCCGCACACCCCACCTGGCTCACTGTTTACCCCTCTGAGCACAGGTGCTGGAGGCGAGCCTAACTGCTGTCCCAGCACCTGCACTCACTACTCACTTGGACTGAGGAAATATGCAGTCTGACAATTGTTAGCAAACTTGCCACTGTGAGCTTACGTCAGCAGCACTGTACAAATAAGTCTGTAAGGCTTCATAACCTGAGTGTATCAGTGTCTCACAGCTGTGTTCATGACAACGTGTGGCAGTGTCTTGCTGAGTGGTGGTCATTATTGTTGTTGCATGTTTTTGTGTGCTGTCATGAGAAGGTCGGAACTTGAGTCCAGAAAAGAAACAAACATTAAATTTCTTGTTAAACTTGGCTAGAGTAGAAGTGAAATCAAGGACATGTTAGACCAAGTTTATGGGGATAATGCCATGAAGAAAATGGCAATGCACAAATGAATTAAACGTTTTTCTGAAGACAGAGAAGGCATCACTGATGAAGAGTGATCAGGATGGCCAGTGACAAATGAGCAGAACTGATGAACACGTTGCAAACGTTCGTTGAAGTGTGTGTCAAAATCATCAGCTGACTGTGAGAAGCACAGCAAACCAAATTAATATCAACAGAGAAACAGGAAAATCTTAACTGAAAATCTTGGCTTGAAAAAGGTGTGTGCAAAAATGGTCCCAAAGGAGCGTTTGCATCATGACAATGAACCAGTTCACACAACACTGTTTGAGAGGGAGGTTTTAGTGAGTAAACAAATAACTGTATTGAACATCCTCCCTACTCACCTGATATGGCTCCCAGTGATATTTTTTCTTTATGTGAAGACAAAAGAAATATTGAAAGAAAGACATTTTGACGACATTGAGGACATCAGGGGTAATATAATGACAGCTTTGATGGCCACTCCAGAAAAAGAGTTTCAAAGTTGCTTTACTGGGTGGACTATGCACTGGCATCAGCGCATAGCTTCCAAAGAGGAGTGTTTCAAAGGTGACTATAGTGATATTCAACATTGAGGTAAGTAGCATTTTTTCTAGGATGAGTTCATGAACTTAATTATCAGACCTTGTACATCTGTGCAATCTAAAGCCTTGGTTACTTTATAAACAGAGCTAAGAATCACCCAAGATTTGAGGAAAAAACAACACTATGAAAGTGAACCAAACTCTTCCCAATAGGAGAACTAACCCTGAGGAAATAGACAATATCTAAAGCAGAGAAAAGAAATCCAACAACCTTGAAATGATTACGAGAAAACACAGTCATTAGTTGGCACAGAAGGGGCACTTTGAACTAAATATGATTAATATTCTCAGATGTAGGAGGTTAACTCATTCATAAAAATAAAAAGGAAACATATTAGAATTTTCTGAAATTCACTGTTTTTTTTTTTTTTTTTTAAGTTGGGGTCTTACCCTCTTGCCCAGACTGGAGTACAGTGGCACAATCACAGCTCACCACAGCCTTTGCATCCTGGGCTCAGGTGATCCTGCCCATTTCAGCTTCCTGAGTAGCTGGGACTACCCAAGAGTGCCACCATGCCTATCTAATTTTTTTATTTTTGTAGAGACGAGGTCTCACTATGCTACCCAGCCTGGTCTTGAACTACTGGCCTCAAGTGATCCTCCTGCCACAGCCTCCCAAAATTCTTGGATTAGAGAAGTGAGGCACCATACCTGGCTTGAAATTCAATTAAAAAAAACCCAACTATCAATTAATGAGCTGAAACTGATAGAGCTAAAGATTAAATTAGTGAGTTAGATGAGTGGTTTTCACAGTTTGCTGCAAATTAGTATCACCTGGGAAGATTAGTCAACTTCCCAGTTAGAGTTAGGGTTAGGGTTAGGGCACAGGTTTTGCACTACACTAATTAAATCAGACTTTCTATGGATGGGTCTGGGCAACATCAGTTTTTAAGACTCTCCAGGTGATTCCAGTATTTGGTCAAATTTGAGCAAAGAGACTTCCCGTAAGGAGATTCAAAAGAATACAAATATGAAAAATATAGTTGGGGGTACTCTGCGACAGATTTAGAACCTTCTACACCCATAGGCGATCTCATGGGGAGAACAGAGAGGAGGAAATGAAGAAGGAGCAGATGATATATTCTTGGGTGTGAAGACTAAAGTAATCCGTAATTCAGCAAAAATATATCCTGATGCCAACAGGATTTTTTTTCCTCCTTTTTGTAAAACAGATCTTCAACTTCCGGAGGTAAAGTCAACGTATAAGAATATTCATGAACAATATTGGTATTCTGGCCTACGCCAACACACTACTGTAATTTAATTATGGCAAATGTCCACTTATAATTAAATGAAGAGTGGCTTTTTAAAGCAAAGAAGAAACGAACATGGTTTTCTTTGTGCCCTTATATTGTGTACATGCAAAAGATACTGGGATAGGTTATCCAAATGACAGACCCTGTGACTGAAGGTGCAGAAGCAAATGTGTCACTCTTAGTTTTATTTTATTTTGTTTATTTTATGTTATTTTCATAAATTGGAAGATTTGATTAACTTATTGTTTGTAGTATATCCTGCTGCTGCATGTGTGTACCCCTAAGTTTTGTGAAATTAAATTGAAATTTCTAATAAACGTTAAAGCCACTGTCAAAAAAAAAAAGAATATTCATAGGGAGGCTGGTTTCCAGTCTTCAGATGGCATAATAAAAAGGTTCTGCCACCTTTTTCTCAACGTCAGCTCCCAAACAACAAGCGAAATAAGAAACTGAAATGTAACTCCATCTCTGACCAAATTAGAAAACATCTGAGAACCAGGATTGTTTCTGGGGAAGGGCTGCCCCTCGAAGGGAAGGTCAACAGTGTGAAGACGTGAAAGGTGCTGTGGCTGCAGCAATCGGGTCCATTCACAAGAGAGTGCTTCTGCAGAGAAAAGGTTCACAGGGCCCCAAACCCGCAAGACTTACCTGAAACAACGAGAACTGGGTACCAGAACCAAGGGCAGTAGCTTCCCTAGACCAGTTTCATCTAGAAGAGGCTGTGTTGAAAGACACATTTATAGGTAAACTCTCTTTGCCTGAAGTATTCTGAAGGTGAGGCAGATGGAAGAGAGGAAGTGAACTGAGAACCCCTAACGTTGCCAACGTCTTTTGAGTGGGGAGAAAACACATATATTTTGTCTGACCTTCCCCCACCCTCCCTACCCAATAAGACACCTGATCATAGATGACTTCACAGCAGAATTCTATCAAAAATTTTAAGGAAGTCATACATGCAATGTTTATAGAAAAAGAAGAAAACAAAATGCTATATGACACTGATACCAACATATCATAATATAAAATTATAAAATAAAATAATGATACAAAAGGAGCAAAAAAGGAAAAATTGTTATTTTACTTTTTTTGAATTTTCCATCTGACTTTATTTCCAAATACACTTTCATCATACTTGACAAATATCAGTATTAGGAAATCCAATTATACAAAAAATACTACATCTAGTCTGGGGTAGATGTATTTATTTTTGGTAACATATATTAAGTGGCACTAATTACACAGTAACTACAAAGTAACTAACATGAAACAGTAACTGCCACAGCTGCACAGACTTGGGCTTTTGGGGCTTTTTTGGTTGAGCACATTTTCAAAAAAACGGATGACCAATGAAATCTGTTAAGGAGTAAAGCTCTGAAGTGGTGACTCTCCAGAGTACCTTGCAGCTGATGGTAGGCAGGACATGTTAGGTATAAAGCAGTTACAGCCTAATTCACAAAAGTTACCAATTGTTTCTCTTTCTAGAAAGAAGTAAGAAGTTAAGAAATTCCTTGAATTAGTGCCTAGAGTGTCTAGTGGGAATGCAGAGAGGGCTGTTAGGGCAGTGTCAGAAGGGCCCTGGTGGGCCAGACAGGTTGGACAGCATTAATAATCATGGTTGGCTTCTTTTTTTTTTTTTTTGAGTGGGAGTCTCACTCTTACCCAGACTGGAGTGCAGTGGCTGCTCCCGGCCACTGCAGCCTCGACCTGCTGGGCTCTGGCGATCCTTCTGCCTCAGCCTTCCAAGTAGCTGGAACTACAGGCGCGTGCTACCATGTCTGGCTAATTTTATGATTTATTGTAGAGATGAGGTCTCGCCAAGTTGCCCAGGTGGGTCTCGAACCCGCGGGCTCAGGCAATCCACTCACCTCCGCCTCCCAAAGTGCGAGATTATAGGCTGAGCCACTGAGCCCGGCTATTGTTTCTAAATACTGGTGGCAAATGACTTCTGATTTGTAATCTTATGTAGATTATAAATAAATGAAAAAGGCCAGTAATCATACACCAAGATTAATAAACAGCACTTCAAAATTAACTGCATAAGGGCTGTGCTTGCAGCAAGGTTTCACAAGACAAGGCACCCAGATTTTTTCTTCCCATGCCTGGCTTGCAGATCAGCTCTTGTAGCCATTTCAAAAACCTCCCTCACTCCATCTTTGGTCTTTGTCGAATACTCCACGTACCTAAAAACACCAATCCTGTTTGCCATATCTCTGCCTTCTTCAGGTCTTTTTTTTTTTGAGGTGGAGTCTCACTCTTGTCACCCAGGCAGGAGTGCAGTGGCATGCTCACGGCCACCACAGCCTCAACCTGCTGGACTTAGGCAATCCTTCCGTCTCACCCTCCCACTTCTTCAGGTTTTACCTGCTTCTACTTTATCTTGGCTAGCTCCCACCTTGTGGGCTCATCATTCTAAAGATCTTTCTTTTTCCCAACCAGGATGATGGGCAAGTTGGGACAGAAATGCTTGACTTCAGGAGACCATTTTTCTGGGATGTTTTCTAAACTATCAGGGTTGTTTTCCATCCACCTGAATATATGCCACATAGTTCTCAAACACTGTAGGCACATATACCTCTTGGAACTGTTCCTTGCTGAAGACTGAACAAGCATGTCTTGCCACAGGCTTCATCACCAACAATCATCAGTTTCTTCCAGATAGCAGCCATTGCTTACAGATGCATGGCCTGCATGGCAGAAGTCGTCAAAGTACTTTGAACTTCTCAGATGAAAGACTCAAGTGACAACTTTGAGTCTGGCCTCCTTGCACTGAAAACCCTTGTGTGCAGAGTTGCAAGCTTGGAGATGAAGACTGGTTAGCTGAAGAGGAGACAGGGGACTAACAAAAGACCGATGGAGGACTGTGGGCAGTGCGCCAATTTTACTTTTTAGTATTGGTGCAAAGTTTAAATGAAATTATTAACTAACAGGATCCAACAGTTTGTCAGAAAAATAAATCATTATGGTCAGGAAGACTTCATACCAACACTGAAAAAATATTTTAATATTGGGAAATGATGAATATATATTATCACATGATTGTCTGCATAGTTGCTGATAAGACATTTGTTAAAATTTAATAGACATATTTGACCAGAAGCATTTTATAAAATAGGAATTGGTACAAAGTTGCCATTATGCCTGGAGGAGAAAATGAGAAACATTCTCATTATAGGCAGAAATAGTACAAGGATGCTCGTATTGTTTGACATTATTCTGGATACATTAGATGATACATATAGACAAAAGAAATAAATTGTAAAGGAAGAGATAAATTTATTATTATTATTATTATTATTATTAGATTATTGTATACCTGGAAAACCAAAGAAAGTAAGCTGAAAAGTGTTTTCTAATCATAAGAGAAATCTATAAAGTTGAGGAATATAAAATTAACATACAAATAACAACCAGTTGTAATGGAAGAAAAGATCTTTTTTTTTTTACAGCAACAAAATGACAAAATATCCAAGAATAAAATGACAAAACATACAAGATCTAAATGAGGTAAACTTTAAAATTCTGTTGAGATAAACAGAAGAAGTCTTGGAAAAGACCTAAATACGTAGTATATTTCTGGATAGGGATGACTAAATCTTGTAAAGATGGCAATTCCCCATAAATGGATCCATAAGTTTAACACAACCCTAATAAAATATACCAATAAGAAATTTTTGGAACTAAAATTCTATGGGAAAGTAGACATGCAAGAACAGCCATGATTTTTCCAAAAAAGAGAGAGACACAAGATGAGGATGGGGAGTGAGTTAGGGATGCAGGGAATAGCTCTACTGGAACTAAAGTCGCCTTTCAAACCACAGCAATTGAAGCAATGTTGTAGCAGGGCATGAAGAAACCAACAAATCAATGGAATAAAATGGCGAGTCCACAAACAGACACAAACATCTATACCAATGTATGATAATATAGCATTTCATATTGATGAAGGAAGATAGGTTATTAAAGAAAATGTTTGATACACTGAACAACTATCTGGGAGAGTGCTACGGACTGAATATTTGTGTCTCTTCCAAATTCATATGTTGAAATCGTAACAGCCAATGTGATGGTATTAGAAGTAAGACCTTTAGGAAATAATTAGGTCATGAGGGTGAGACCTTGAAGAATGGGATTAGTGCCCTTACAAGAAGAGGCAGCAGAGAGCCTGCTTTTGTTCTTTCTCTCTCTCTCCCCTCTCTTCTTTCTTTCTCTGTACCCCCTTTTCTCCCTGCTCCACTTTCTCTTTCTCTTTCTCCCACCCATGTAAAGATGCAATGAGAACACAGTTGTCTTAATGCTAGCAAGAGGACCATTTCCAGGCACAGGATCTGCTGGCATCTTGATACTGGACTTTCTAGTCTCCAGAACTATGAGAAATAAGTGTTGTTGAAGCCATCCAGTCTATTGTATTCTGTTACAGCAGCCTGAGCTGACCAAGACAGAAAGAAAACTGGACCCCCTCCTTTGCTTCTTATATAAATAAGCAGCAGTTGGATTCAAGATTTTTAACCTTATAAAATGAAATTAGGAAAGCATAAACTTTCGGATAATTTAGAAATAATAACTGAGTAATGAAAGCCTTTCTAAGCATTACACAAAACTCAGAAGTCATAGAAAAGATTAATAAACTTAACAAAATACAAATAAAATTATTTTGCATAGCAATCAGATACAAATCCTACTGTAAACAAAGTCAAAAGACAAATGGCATTGTGATGAGGAAATAATGGGGAAAATATTTGCAACAGAAATTACATTATTGAATATAACAATGTGCTTGCTCAAATTAGTAAGAAAAAGACCAATCAACAAGGAAAAAGGGGCAAAGGACAAGAACAGATGATTCATAGAAAAGGAAATACAAACAGTTTTTAAATCTATGAGAAGATGCCGGACCCACTCACAATAAGAAAACTGTAAATACAGACTACAATATGGAATTTTTCATCTGTCTGAATGGTGTTTAACCAAAAAGTCTGTGGCATGTTGTATTTGCAGGGGGGTTGGGGAAAGAATGCCTACACCTCTATGGAGAGAATATAAATTGGTGGAACCTCAATGCTATCAGAATTAAGTACCCTTTGGCTGCAGTCGCATCTCTAGGGATTTGTGGACAAATATGTATAGAATGTATGAGCATGCACACTTCTTGAAGCATTATTTTAAAAACTAAAATCTTGGAAACAAGCCTATTATTTGACACTTGGGAGCTGGATAAGTCAATTGTGCAATTTCTACACCATGGAATGTAAAAAGAATGAGGCAGCCTTATATATACAGATAGGAAGGATTTACAGAATACATACTAAATACAAACAAACTATATGGTGATGTGGCCAGTGATGTTCCTGGAAAAGACATAAGAGGTGCCCCTTGGCTGGGGAACTAAATGGCTGGGGAACAGCTGTGAGCTAAGGAGGCTGACTTTATGTGATGCTTTGTGAATTTTGTACTCTGGGCAGGTATTACTCATGTTTTAGAAGAGGAATAGCTAGAAGAACAAGGAGGGCTTTTTCTAAACCTAACAGGCTATATTTTAAAGTTATAGAAATTAAAATAATGACATTGCTGTAGAATCAGCAAGATTAGCGGGGCAGAACAGAGTCCAGAACCAGACTATCTTAGTCTATTTAGGCTGCTGTAAGAAAATACCACGGCCTGGGAGGCTTATGGACAATAGTCTATAAGAACTGTTGATTAGAATTGTTATACACAGTTCTGGAGACTGGGAAGTCCAAGATCAGAACACCAGCAGATTTGGTGCCTGGTGATGGCTCACTTTCTGCTTCATAGATGGCGTCTTCTTATTGTGTCCTTACATGGTAGAAGAGGCAAGGAAGCTCTTTGGGCTCTCCTTTCTGAAGACATGAATCCCATTTCTGAGGGCTCTACCCTCATGACCTAATCACCTCCCAAGGGCCCTGCTCTCTAATACTATCACACCAGGGACTAGGTTTCAACATATGAATTTTGGAGACACAAATATTCAGACTATAGGACAATCCAGTATGCACATGGAACCGTGGTGTGTGTGACAAAATAATCCTTCAGTCTGTGGGAAAAGGATAGATGAATCCATAAGCATAAGTGGACTAATTCATCGTTAACAGAAGAAAAAAAAGATGAATCTTTACATTATTCACAAATGCAAATTCCAAACTGTTTTAAGATCTAAATATCCAAAACAAAGCCATAAAATTTTTTTGAAATTTTTTTTTTGTAGAAATGAGATCTCACTATGTTGCCAATGCTGATCTCAAACTTCTGGGCTCAAGTGATCCTCCCACCTTGGTCTCCCAAAAGTGCTGAATTACAGGCATGAGTGACCACACCTGGCCCAAAGCCATAAAGACATTTAAAAGAAACATAGACAAATGTGCTTTCTACTTTGGGGATAGGAAGTCCTTCTCAAAAGACACAAAAAGTGAATAAAAAGACAAGAACAAAAAGAAGAAACAAAACAAAGAAGGAAGTAAAAAATGTAAGATGAAAGAAAACTCCTTAAAATGATATTTATCTTAAATGAGTGTGTGTGTATGTGTGTGTGTGTGTGTGTGTGTGTGTGTGTGTGTGTGTGTGCATGTGTATGTACAAGTGCATTGTATATTTATATTCCAAACTCATAATAGTGGTTCCCTCAGGTAGAGTTGGGCATGAAGATGGGGTGGGAATGGTGTACTTTAGCTTCACATGTAAGGGGTTTTAGAAAATTATTATTTAACAAATTTATTTTTACTGTTAATTACTGTCATAATTTCAAACTTATTCTTAAAATAATAGAAAAATATTCCCAAGGCCAGCAAGTCTTTAGGATTTAAGAGCCCATTGAGTATGGAGAAGGAACAATAAAGAAGATTCAAATCAAAACATATCCTTTTACACTTTCATGACCACAAGAATACATAGCAAAATCCTAAAAGCTTTCAGAGAACAATGACTCTTGATATATATTGCAAATGTTTCCTCCGAAAAGATGCAGCCACCAGCAATTTTCAAGAGCCTCTGATCCTCCCTGATGCGGACCACAGACCCGTTAGCAGATATCACAGACAGAATTGCTGACATTGGCTGTGAGAGGGAGGTCAGTTCCTGGTTTGAGAGAGCAGAGTCCTCCCCGAGTCTGCATCTCTGAGGTCTTTCACAGACAGGTTTCTGCTGTATCCCAGAGCAGGTCAAATGGAACATCTTTGAATGGAAGTGAGCTGTGTTTCTCATCATGGGGCACCAAGCCCTCACATGCATGTTTCTCACTTTCCTACTCCTTTTCCTTCTAGACCAAAACACCTGATGGATCTGTGGGAATTTTTCCAAGATACTTTCTTTACCCACTCTATTGTGACTGCTGGGAAATATTAAAATTTAAGATGAGATCAACCATCCAAAGATTGTGCTAGCCTGTGGAACAAAGCCAGGACCTTGGTCTTAAGACTGTAATTTCAGGGGTTTCTTTAGATAATGAGATTGTCTTTTATATGAAGTGATGAGGAAAGGCACTGGTGGAACTCCCTGTCTAAATAGCATATGACATGTATAAGTTACTAGGAAAAAGTTTTGGCCAGCAGAGTGGATCCACCAGCAGACTCAGAGCTATGTGGGGGAGCTTCTGATGTACATGCTGCTCACGGCCCACAGGCCACAGCCCTTTTGCCAATGGTTGGCAAAACACAGGCAAGACATGCTCCAAAAGACCATCCAATCTCAATCCCACACAAACACACAGAGCTCTGAGCAGGTTGGAGCTTGGGGATGTTCAGATTGCAGCTTCAGGGAGGAGAGTCAATTTCCTTTAGAGAGTATGTCATTCCAAATCCTTCGAATGAAGTCATCAAATACTATACAGATCATTAAATGTAAAAGAACAAACTAGAAAAACACTTGTCATAAACATGATCAAAGACAAATATTAGATACTGAATTTCCCAGCAGCAGAATGTGAGAGGGCCCATCTTATGACACCCTTGCATCACGATAACTACAAGAGATGAACAATGATGTCTCAACTTTAAGTGGCATTGGTTGAGTGCAGTTTTATTTATGATTGCTGAATCTGCCTCTTTTTCAATGAATTTTCTGTCCATGCCCTTTGTTCATGCACCTTTTGGGAGTTAATGGTCTCTGCTGTTGTTGGTCACTTCACATGAATGTTTTCTATACAAGTATATAGGCCCTTGGTCTGGCATACATATGGGAAATAATTTTCCTAACTTGTTTGAGTTAAAATTTTGTAGTTGTATTTTGTCATGCAGAAACCTTCAGTTTTTAAGTGATCATCAAACCTGTTGATATTTCTTTTAAAAAATATATCCCTTTTTCTTTTTGTAGAGTCATTCCAGAGGAAAAAACTTCTTACGGTAGACTTTTTCTAAAAATGACTGGTGGTACCCTTAATTCCTTCTTGGACTTCTCTGAAAATCAGACAACAATACTTAACCAGTTTCTAACAATGAGTCTAAATACACTTCAGTTGATTTGAAGATATTTGAGGGCGGGGACACAATGGTGAACTAAGAGTAGGCAATGGGAACAGTCTGCTCTGAGTACAGGCAGAAAGTGAGGACATTGTATGTGGAGATGTCAGATGCAAGACTGAAGCCGACTAAAAGTTGGTCAGCTTTTTATTATCACTATGCAAGGGGAATCCCCAAAGTAACTGGAATTTATTTGTGATTTGTTCTTACATTTGTAAATTTCAGTGACCTTCAAAGTACTCTGTTTGATGCAATATGCCTATCAAGATACTTTTTCCACTGCTCAAAACGGTTTTTGAACTTGTCAACTTTGATGCCTTTTAGTGCTTCTGCTGTTTTTCGTTTCACCTCTTTCACATCTCCAACATGTTTCCCTTTGAGGACTTTTTTCATCCAAGGAAACAAAAAATGTCACCCAGGGAGAGATCCGGTGAATAGAGAGGGTGGGACATGCCATTTTGGGTCAATAACTCCTGCACACTCAGCATGATCACCCATGGGAGAACATGTTGAAAGAACTTCCCCCTCAAAAATTCACTGGAACTGAACGCAGCTTCTCACAATGCTTGCTGATACACCCATGCCTAAGGGTTCTTAGAACACTTACCTAGTGGCGAAAACCTATACTTTAAGGGGCTCGTCCTCAAAAAATAATTTCTTTTTTGGGGGGTGTCTCCCTTCGTATGCTGGTAATTCTAAGTAATGTTCATGATAAAGTACTCACTCCTTCCCTCACAAATCATTTATTAGTCTAAGTTCTAAACAATTGCTGCTATTAGTGTTGCCCTTTAATGATCTATATCCAAGTTTAGCATGTACAAATCTTATTACTTATTTTTTAATAAACATCACCTTTTACATGGAAGTTAATTTGGAAAACCTCTAATTATACAGGATAAGCAGAATAGTTTGCAAGGTTGACAGTTCAGTTGTTGCAGTTGCTTCTGGTGCAGTCCGTTTCTCCTATGCCCATGGTGGTGGATATTCCCATGTTGAACCCATAGGACAGAGCAAGGATAGCACAGTGACCTTGATTTACTTCAGTTCTGTCTGTCTAGGTACGAGCCATTCTCTGATGCTTGTGGAGTTTGCTATTCTAGAAGGGTTTCTTTGTGTATGCCCTCACTTAAAAAATATAGTTGTGTAGTGATTAATCTATGACTTTTTAATTTTTGTATTGTAATGCTTATTTTACTTTTAGTAAAACGTTTCTACTGGTAAAATTGTAAATATGGAGTTCCATGCAGCCCACTTTTTTTTCTGTCCTCTCATATTCGTTTTATTTCTTTATTATTGAAGATGATTTCATTGCATGGGGGATGCTGAAGACGGTCTGCCCCAGAGTTCAGGTGTGCCAGGGCAGGTGTGCTCTCATCTTTGCCACAGGCCTTGTCACCTGCAAGTTGGAAGTGCAGGTGGTAGGTTAGTTGTGAAGAAGGCCCAGTGTGGCCAGCAAGACTGGCCAGTTTCTCATTATTCACCCTTCCTGAGGTCATCCTGAGCAAAGTCTCCACGTCCAATTTGACTGGGCCTATTTGGACTCAGGTGACAGCCTATTGAATAGACATGAGTGAAATCTGGAAGCTGACCTGCCTGTCCTGCTGGCCATTTGCCTTTGGTTCTGAGCTGTCCTTACTGCTGCTGTTGGGTTGCACAGGGCTAGCTCCCCTCCTGTGATCTGCAGGCCAGATGCCACAGTGTGGCCTCTCTGTGGTGACTGGCTGGGAAAGAGTTTCTTCCTGCTGCTCTCGACTTGGCAATGCAGGAGGTACAGTGCCTCTTGAGCCATGTGGTGTTGATGTCTTGGCCACACGCTCTGAGGATTTGCTGGGGCCACAGGCAAAGAGAGCAACTGCTCTTTTCTGCCCCGCAAAGCTGCTGAAATGATGTGGTTTTTTTTGTTGTTGTTTTGCTTTTGTTTTTGTTTTTTGAGTTGGAGTCTCACTCTGTTGCCAAGACTGGAGTGCAGTGGCCGCTCCCAGCCACCGCAGCCTGGACCTGCTGGGCTCCGGCGATCCTTCCACCTCAGTCTTCCAAGTAGCCAGAATTGCAGGCATGCAACCACGCCCGGCTGATTTTTTAAATTTATTGTAGAGATGAGGTCTCGCTGCCCAGGCGGGTCTCGAACCCGCGGGCTCAGGCAATCCACTCACCTCAGCCTCCCAAAGGCGCGGGATTACAGGCTGAGCCACCGAGCCCGGCTTGAAATGATGTTTTGACAATGTCCGGAGTAATAAAGTCAGATTCACTCAGCCTAAGCACCTCAAGTTGAAGGCAAGTGGGAGATAGGGTGTTAGGTCAGGTACCTTTGTTCAGTGCTGGTTCCATTTTGAGTTCTGCCAGTGATTTCAGGAGGGTCGGTCCGAGGCTGTTATCTCTGCCAAAGTTTCCTGACACCTGGAGGAGCCTTGGGGCTGCCGGATTCCAGAAAGAGCATGTTCTTTTTTGGAGCTGATCATCAAGATGCTTGGAGTTAAGGGGACTGATTTAAAAATTTTTTTTAGAGATGGGGTCTTGCTGTGTCACCCAGGCTGGAGTGGAGCAGTTGTTCACAATTATAGTGTACTGCAACCTTGAACTCCTGGGCTCAAGCAATTCTCCCACCTTGGCCTCACGAGTAGCTGGGATTACGGGAGTATGCCACTGCGCCTGGCTCATTATAATGTTTGACATCTTAGAAAATCCTTTCTGGCTGGGGAGACACTGCTCACTGGGGTTAGCCAGTTCTTAAAGACAGAAAAGGGCCCAGCCAGGAGCATGTCTTTGATATGCAAACTACCCAGTCAGAGCCACATCATCTCTGTCTGGCCTGTACCCCAGGAGGCACTATTCCTCTGCCTATCATCCCAGAGCCAGGTGCCAGGCAACTAGGGGCCTCCCCTATAGCCCCAAACCCTCTGAAATTATTCACACTAGCCAGAGCTAAACCATTCACCCTGCCCTGCCCTGCCATTCCCAAGGAGACTCCAAGAAAGAGCCAAGCTCTCCTCTGCTCCTTCCTTCTGCTTCCTGGCTGACATCGGCACCTCTCTGTGGTGAGCCCCCTCTCTGGGACCTGTGAGTATAATGAACTTCATTTTCCTGGCCCTTTCCTGTGTCTCCTTTTGTGGCCGCACCTGACTGAGCAGAGAGGCCAACTGCCTTGGGCCCATACCTGTTCCACTTTGCTGTCCCTTCCTCCCTCTCCAACTCCAGCCATTCATGACCCATTCACGACTCGAGTCTGCCCTGGATAACTTCTTTCCATCCTATCCTGGGAGAGTGATGGTGGTTACATCACCATGCGGTAGATCTGGCAGGTAAACAAGTTTTCTCACAAATGTGAGTCTTGGCATAGTCTCGATGTCATAGAATGATAATGACCAAGTCCCCTCCCTCACCACAGGAGACTCACGCAGAAGCAAAATTTGAGTAAGGACAGAAAACCCATCCTACCATGGAATAGGTTTTGCCTAAGCAAAGGTCTCTTTCGTGAGGACTTGTTTGTGTCTTGGCTCTTAACTGGGTCTCAGATTGCATATGTGTGCACGGCAGAGGGAGCGAGAGAGGGAGAGAAACTCACACACACACACACACACTCTCTCTCTCTCACACACACACACACACAACACACACACACACACACACACACAGCATCACTCTTAGAATCAGGAACCAGGACCCTTGCTTGGGGTTCCATCTTTGAGAAAGCTGCTCTGACTCTCTCTTACCCGCACCCCAACCCACAAGGTGAGGAAACCGGAGGAGGGCCGAGATGTGCTCATTGGAAACCGTGCTTGTCTTTCTGGGCCAAATTTCAGGTACGGGGGCCCTGAAGTACTTGCCTGGGGTGCCCTGCACCTGCTTGCCCTGGTCTCTTTCCTGGGCTCTGGTTTCTCTGGGTCAGACCTCCTGAGAGAGTCTCCTTATTGCTGGTGGGTGCACCTCAGATCCAAGGAGTGACTAAGGGGGAATGAAAGAAGTGCATTCAAGGACAGAGCCAGGCGGCAGGGTGAGGTGGCCTAGCCTCCACCCGCAGCCTCACCAGGCCCTGCCAAAGGGTAGGGTGACCTGCATGGGTACTTGTGTCCCGGCATACAGGAGCAGCATGCCCTGCCTGTCTCACTATGTGACTTTCTCCAGAGTGGTTATTCCACAGGAGCCTGAATTCAGGGGACATTTTTCCACTGGATTTTCTCATTATTGAATAACTGCTCCTGCCCAAGGGATCATGCTTCCAGCACTTGGATTCTAGAGTGACTTTTGGGATGACTCATGTCCCTTTCATAAAGGAGAAAGCCGTGGTTTATGGTTTGGTTTTGTCTGTCAAGCGAAGGAGGAGATTGTGTGACACAAGGAAAAGTTCTCACGAAAACCTCCGAAGAACCCCGGACCAAGGCCCCTCTCTGGCTCATCTTAGCATGGGAGAGGGTAGCCCACAAGTCCCGGGGGCCAAGCAGGGCGTTAGACTTTCCCCTCGAATGGTAAGGCATCTGGGGACCAGTGGCTGCAGCAGCAACCCCAGCTTCTCCTTCCTGGTCCCTCCACGCTTCCATATATTTTTTTACAGCTGTTGACCTTGATGGGTAAGTTGGACTTTTATATTTTGGCCCTGCCCCTGGATTGTTAGGTCTTTAAGACATGGGGGTCAGCCTTCTGATGTCATTTGTCTAGCAAGCAGATGTAAACATCTTGCGGGTCCAAATGGGACATCCGTTCCACACTCATTCCACTCCTTTAATGCAGTCCTCATCCTCGTTCCGGGCTGGGCAGGCACCTCCCATGTGAAGCCCACCCGCCCTGAGCACCATCCCCCTTCCCACCCTCTGACTGAGCTCCCAGCGTGTTCCCTGCCTTTGTTGATGGCACAGCCAGGCAGGCTGGAAGCCCTGGATTCACCCTCTCGGCTCCCCCACCTCCAGGCCAGTGGCAGCAAGTGGCTTCATCGACTTTGATCACGCAGCAGGAAGAAGGATCTGGTGAGGCTGTTTAACTCCCTCCCTAAGCTCCTGCTTCTCTCCTCTTAGGCCGGGACCTCGGCACTGGCTGGCAACGCATGGGCAATCCTGCCTAAGTTGCTTCTTGAAGCCCTGGGTTAGACTGGACCTTGCCAGCACCTGCACCCTTGGGACTCTTTCCCAGCAGGAAGGGATTAGAGGGCCCAGCGTGACCTGGATAGAGCTGGCAATCAGCTGTGTTTGCCTCTTCTTGAGGCCTGGCCCCCACTTTCAGGAAGACCAGCCTTTGGTCCTGCACAACCAACAGCCCCTACCTTGCCAGGGGCTGCAGGGCCCCCACCATGGACTTGTGTGTTCAGTATATTTCTGCCCCAAAGGTCCCATGGACTTCTGGGGGGCAACCTTTGGGCATTGCTGTGGTTGTCACCTCAACTCTGCATTTAACAATCATGTGGTCTTGGCCAAGTTACATAGCCCTCTCGGAAAAGTTGGGGACAAGTCCTTTGCATTGGAGTTGAGAGGATTAAGTTCATATATGCCCAGCATGTCACAAACCTTTAGTAATTAGTGGTTAAGACTGTTGTTGCTGTCATCCATTCATCCCTCTTGAGATTTTCCCTCTACTTTCTGTCTTCCCCACAGCTTCTCACACCGCCTCTCTGACCCTGGAGCCCAGCAGTCAATACATAGTGTAGATGGATGGTTGAATGAATGAATTTATTGTTATGAAGACTAAATGAGATACTGCGAAAGCTCCAGGAACAGAATGACAGGCTGTCAGCAGTTGGTGCTGGAGCAGGCATGGAGTTGGGCATGAAACCCGGGGATGGGCATGAGACCCTGGCTGCAGCATCAGAGCACAGGGCTCCTTCCTGCTGATGTCCATGTGCGCTCTCTGCCACTGGGAGGTGCAGACCTCCTCAGGGGGGCAGAGAACAGGGTGCACCTACCATCCTGGCCCCTCAGCCGCTCTGATGGGAGCTGCCCTAGGTCTGAACAGCTGCCATAGTCGGCCCATGGAGGAAAGGCCATCTATTTTCCGTCAGTGTGAACTCTCACATTTACATTTTGCCAAGTTGAAAATAACAATGATACAAACACGCCTCAGTGGCCCCATCTCTCTGTAAAGGCAGAGGAGAAAAAGCACAGCCCAGTCCAGGAAACAAAGTTCCCTCTATTCCAGACACAGACTGCTGTTCATGTCCAGGCCCCCATGGCCATAGCTGAATGCAAACAGCAAGCAACCCAGGAAGCTGGGTGTACCAGGCCGCCTGGGCAGCCCTTCTGACACTGGTCTTGCTACACCATGGGAGAGGGCTGTGCCCCGCCCAGCTGGGGTCCCTGTAAGGTGCTGACCAGCCCTGTGGGAATCTAGAGCCCTGAAGGTCTCCCCTGTCCAGAAGGTCAGTGCTTTCCACCCCACTGCCCTGTGTACCCTGGTGAAGAGGACATCATGTCCCCAAGCACAGAATGTGCCAAGGGTCCCCATCCTTCAGAACAGCCTTCCTTTCATTGCCTGCTCAGGAAGCAGAAAAGGTTAAAATTTCCATCTTCTGCGCTAGGAGATTCCTGCTGGGACTTAGTCACTGACTTTTTTTTTTTTTTTGGTTGGAGTCTCACTCTGTTGCCCAGGCTGGAGTGCAGTGGCACATTCACGGCCACCGCAGCCTCAACCTGCTGGGCTCAGGCGATCCTTCTGCCTCAGCTTTCCAAATAGCTGGAACTACAGGTGTGCGCCACCATGCCCTGCTAATTTTTTGACTTATTGTTGAGATGAAATCTCACCAAGTTGCCCAGGCTGGTCTTGAACCTGTAGGCTCAGGCAATCCTCTTACCTTGGCCTTCCAAAGTGCTGGGGTTACAAGCATGAGCCACTGAGCCCTCCTTGAGTCTTTTCTTACCTCTTCCTGGGGGAGGCTAGAGCTGCAGCCTCAAAGCAGAGAGGCTGACAGCGCAGGCGGGAGAGGCTCGGGGTCTTGAGGAAAGGACATTCTTGCCACCCCCACCCCAGTGTGGCACGGGGGATGGGCAGCCTGAGCCAAGGGGCTGAGAGAGAGGCCAGGAAGGCCTCTCTTTGGTCTAGGGAGAGGCTCAATCTTGGACACAGTTTCAGGAGGCAGGTCAGCCTCCCTGTCCATTAACCTGGGGGCCTCCTCGGAACACCAGTGTCTGTGGGTTCGAGGAAGAGCCAAATCATTGACTGAAATCATCAGTGGAAGTGATAGACCTCTACATTTTCCACTGGGTGTAAATCATTCCACAGATATTATAGCTTGTGCTGCAGTGTGGATATCCTGAAGGGTGTTTTGCCCTTTTAGGGAATGCAAAAAGAGAAAAAAAAATGGAATAAGAAAAACATCCAAAAAATGGATAAGACTCTCTGGTCACGTCCTATAAAATTGTGATCTGAATTCTTAGAGTCCACAGGACAAACATCACGATAAGTAGATTTAATTCTGGCTCCAACCTTAGAGACAGTCTCTTGTTTTTTAATGATAAAAATAAAAATGTGAAAAACAGAAAAAAAAGTTACATAATCGAGTCACTTAACATGCCACAGTTGCTTGCGTGGTTTTTGTTCCTTGAGTTGTTTATGGTTTAAGTATACTATATATATTTGGAGTTGTAATAACAATTGTGATTGCAAGACTGCTGACAAGTTTTATCAAAGCCCTGCAGACAGACAGACATAGGTTCTGAAAGAGAACTTTCTCAATTGTTCCCTCATTCCTAATTTATCTAGCACTGGGCAGTAAACATCTCTTTCGGAAAGACTTGAAAACAAATTAGAGTAATAAACAAAGATACAAATAAACAACTTAAGGACCTGCTACTGTGCAGATCAGGCGATCTCACCGCAAAAGGCAATTTTGCCTCCCAGGGGACATCGGCAATGTCTGCAGACATTTTTTACTGTTGCAACTTGGAGGAGAAAGGCTGCTGCTGGCATTTAGGGGGTAGATACTGGGGATTCTGCCATGCTCGGAATAGCACCCTCCATCAAGGAATTGTATGCCGAGGTTGAAGAACCCTGTTACAGAAACGAGAGATATGAAAAGGCGTAAATCTAATTACTGTGATTCAGGAAATTTGCAAGCTACATCACCTTCAAAATGCTACATAAAGGAAACAGCTTTTTATTTCCCATATACCTTTCCCCTGTTTTCATGTTTTGGACTTATGGAAAAGTCAGAAGTCCTGTCATGCTTTTGAGCAAGGCATTCTGGGTAGCGCCAAAGCTGGCAATGCAGTGACCCCAGCGCTGAGGTTGTGGGCGTGTGGCCCTTGCTGGGTTGGCCGTTCACTGGCATCTGCACTATTCTCAGGATGAGTGGATGACTGGACTGTTTTTACCTTTAGGTGATCTGTAGCTCCGAGGCCACCGAGGACACCAGAGCCAGGTGGTGCGGCAGCAGTGCGGAGGGTGACGAGATGGGGAGTCAGCATCAGGGCTGCTTCCAAGTCCAGTCGGCTTTGTGACACTCCAGCATGTCTGTCTGTGATTCTTTCACTCTTCTGTAGCTTCTGGCCTCACTATGCTCTGCCAAGCATCCGAATCTGGGTACTAACACCTTGGGACCAGCTGGTGCTCTCGCCTCTGCCACATTCCACAGGTGGGCCTCACCTAGGGGCATTCCTCAGCAGGACCCAGCCTAGATCAGGTTTCTCAACATCTATGAACTATGGTATCATACTTGAAAGGCAAGCCATTGCTTCTAGAGCCGCACGCTTAAAGATTCACAGATGAAATGCAATGTCTGGGATTTGTTTCAGAATAACCTGGAGGCAAGTGTGCAGAGCGAGGTGACAGAGACAAGACTGGCCACAAGCCCTGGTGACAGCCTACGGGGTTATTCTTCATTTCACTCTGCTTTTGTATAGGTTTGAAACATGTTTAATAAAAATATGCATAAACCACACTTGACCTTCAGAGGCCAAGGTACAGACAAGGTGCCAAGTTGAATGAAGGGGATTTCAAGTTCTTTTTCTTTTTTTTTTCTGAGTTGGAGTCTTACTCTGTTGCCCAGACTGGAGTGCAGTGGCCGCTCCCGGCCACCGCAGCCTCGACCTGCTGGGCTCCGGCGATCCTTCCGCCTCAGCCTTCCAAGTAGCTGGAACTACAGGCGCATGCTACCCCGCCCGGCTAATTTTTTTGATTTATTGTAGAGATGAGGTCTCGCTGCCCAGGTGGGTCTCGAACCCGCGGGCTCAGGCAATCCACTCACCTCAGCCTCCCAAAGGTGTGGGATTACAGGCTGAGCCACCAAGCCCGGCTCAAGTTCTGTTTCAGAGAGTGTTACTTGGTTTCATTTCTGAGTGCAGGCCAGATTTGGAACGAGAGGTTTTTGTTTTGCTTTTTTTGTTGTTGTTGACCAGGCTGGAGTGCAGTAGCACAATCACGGCTCACTGCAGCCTTGGCCTCTTGGGTTCAGCCTCCTGAGCAGCTGAATCTACAGGCATGTGCTAACACACCTGGCTAATTTTTTGATATTTTGTAGAGACAAGGTCTCACTATGTTGCCCAGGCTGGTCTCAAACTCCTAAGCTCATTGATCTTCCTACCTTGGCCTCCCAAAGTGCTGGGATTACAGGCATGAGTCACCCAGTCTAGGAGTGAGAGTTGTTTTTTTTTTCTTTTTGAGTTGGAGTCTCAGTCCATCGCCCTGTTTGGAGTGCAGTGGCACACTCTTGGTCACCCCAGCATCGACCTGCTGGGCTCCAGCAATCCTTCCGCCTCAGCCTTCCAAGTAACTGGAACTACAGGCGTGCACTACCATGCCTGACTAATTTTTAAAAGTAATATTGTAGAGACGAGATCTCGTCATGTTGCCCAGGCTGGTCTCGAACCTGCGCGCTCAGGCAATCCTCTTGCCTTGGCCTCCCAAAGTGCCAAAGTGCTGGGATTACAGGCTTGAGCCACTGCACCTGGCGGAGTGAGAGTTTTTAATCTCTTCCTGCTTATTTGGAAGATTGGGCTCCTGTCAGCAAAATGGGTTGGGAGGCAGCAACTCCAGTGCCCATGTGTTGGAAGGGTGGAGGATGCATAGGTCAGTGAGGATGTGCTGGTGAGGACGAGGCTTGGCCAACCCCTCGGAGCTGTCCTGAAGCAGGAGGCTGTGCAAGGTTGGAGAGGCTGAGTCTGCACTCAGGGAGCTGTGAGGACCCTGCCCTGCTCTCTTGAGACTGGAGGTGGCCCAGAGCCGAGAGAAGGAGCACAGCCCAGAGCTAAAGGTGAGTAAGCGGCGAGAACAGATCATGATTCTGAGGGGCTGAATCAGAGGAGGTCCCAGGTGAGTGAAGAGGGTGAAAGGGGACTAGAAGGGCGTGCTGTGTTTAAACCTGTCCACAAGCACCAAGCAATGAACTCTGAGGTCTCACACTTCAATATGTGTCTGATTCCTCCCATGTTCTCTGCCCTTACGCATCTGAGGCGACCTGAAGATACGTGTGCATGAGGGATGCTGTGGAGAGGCCCTTCCCCTGATGGGGAGGAAAGGGGGACATTTTGGATCACAGGGGCCGGGCTCTTAGATAGGGGTAGCAGAAAGTTATCTGAAAACGGCAACGGGGACCTTTCCAGTGACCTCTTGCTGCATAATAAACCACCCCAAACTTAGGCTTAAAACGGCAAGTGTTAACTATCTTGTGAATCTATCATTATTTCAAAGTAAAAAAAATTAGCACAAAATCCCAAAAACAAACACACCATAAATAAATCTGCAAGTTAGCTCTTCTAAAACAAACAAACAAACAAAAAAAACGGCAAGCGTTTATTGACTCTCATGGCTCTGTGGATTGCCAAGCTTGGCCGGGCAGTTCTTGACTGGTCTCACTTGGGGTGTCTCCTAAGGTTGCAGGCAGAAGATGCCTGGGGCTGGAGTCTTCTTGACACTCTCCTGGGGCCTCAGAACAGCTGGCTTCCCCATGTCATCTCAAGGCCTTGGCTTCCTATATGACGTCTCTATGCGGTGTCTTCACATGGACTCTGCAGCAAAGGAGTCAGGCTTCTCACACTGGGGATTGGGGCTCCCCAAAGTATCAAAGCAGAAGCTTTTCAAGACTCAGCCCAGTGTTACTTCTTCCCCCTCCCATTGGTTAAGCGGTCTTGGCCAGCTCAGGTTCAAGGGGAGGAAATAAACTCCACCTCTCCATGAAAGAATGCCAAGGAATTGTGGCCATCCTTATTCCCAGTCTGGAGGTTGAGTAGGAGGAGGAGGGAGCTGCAGAGCCATGTCAGATGATGCTATCTTGTTTTGCTGGGGTTTTTTTTGAATTGGAGTCTCACTCTGTCGTTTAGGCTGGAGTGTCATGGCACACTCACAGCCACCCCAGAGTTGACCAGCTGGGCTCTGGCGATCCCTCTGTTTCAGCCTTCCAAGTAGCCGAGACTACAGGCATGTGCTACCACACCGGGCTAATTTTTTATTTTATTGTATAAACAAGATCTTGCCACGTTGCCTGGGCTGGTCTTGAACCTGCAGGTTCAGGCAATCCACTTGCCTCGGTCTCCCAAAGTGCTGGGATTACAGGCTGAGCCACCAAGCCTGGCTAGATGATGCTATCTTGTAGATGCCGGTAATCCTAGAACTGCCCTCCTTTTGCTTCTTCCCTGTGTCCTTGCTGATTTGGACAGGCAAGGGGGCAATTGTCACATTGTTAGATGTCGCTCCAGGCCTTGTGCCCTTGGCTACAGAGTGGCATCACAGGGATCTCTCTCTGGGGCCAATCCTGGGTCCCCCTGCCAACGACATTGCTGTGCACCATTCTTGAGAGTCACTCATCCACCTGCCCAGACACTGAAGCCAGACTGTCCCTGTGAGCTGAAGTCACCTCTGAAGACCAGGCTGGTCCTTTCCCTCTTCCTCCTGAACTTACAGAAAGAAGGGAGGTCTTTGTGGGTGGAAATGGCAACTGTCTTGGCTTTCATGAGTCTGCCAAAAGATGGGCCCAGAGGGCAGGTGAGGGGACCAGGAGGAAAAATGAACATGCGGAGCATTGCCATGTGTCTGCACCTGCTCACATCCTCAACTCAATCCTCCCGACAAACCCAAGGTCAGCGGCTGCCTCAAGGTCATACAGATAGTCGTGGTGGAGTCGACATTCAGATCCAGGTCAGCCGGACAGCAGCGCCATGCCCTTCCCATGATCCCCACGTCATAGGGAGTAGGGAGTGCCCCACACCCAGAGTCCTCAGGGACTCTCTTGCTTCCATGTGTCCTTTGCCTGCACTTTGCTCTGCTAGCCAGAACAGATGTTAGCAATTTTCAAGGGGTGAACATTTCTCATCTAATCTTCGGTAGTTAAGGTAATCAAGTTATCCAGGCTCTGTCCACTAAGTGTCTGGGGAGCAGGTGACCGAGGAGGGGTCACAGTCACCATAGACCCCCAAGGAGCTTCAGTGCAGTAGATGGCTGTCCATCTGCTGATGTGGGATGGCTGGCTAGGGAGTGTTAACAAGGGCACCCTGCATCTCCACCGCCTGTGTCTAGAATTGACATTGGTCCTGTTTCCAGATCCGTCTGTCTTGAGTGAGGTGCCATTCTCACACCCTCCCTGGGTTCTGGGACAACACCCCACCTAGTCTGTCCTAGTGCCCAGGGAAGGGAACACCCCAGATGTGCCTGGTTCAGTCCTAGCTTTCTCACCTCTCTACCACATTCCACATACCGTGGGCCCAGCTGGGAGACAGGGCTTGGTCAAATTGCGTTAAAAAAAAGTATCTTTGATATATGCTTCACCTTTGAAACAGGGCTGGAGGGGGACAGGCACGAAGTGAGACCAGGTGGCTCACTTCTTGGAGAGTTCTTCTTGGAGAGTTCTATTTGATTCCAGTTCTGGGTGGGAGATGAATGACCCGCAGGCCTTGCCAGCTTCAGCTCGATTTGTAAGGACACAGGTTTCTGTTCCCCCACAGTGCCTAGCTAAGCACAGTTGGAACCACAAACATCAGGAGACACTGAAGACACGTTTGCTGACCCAAGGCGATGGCTCTCAACCTTGGCTGAATATTGGGAAACTTTAGAAACCAGGGATGTCTGGCTCCCAGCACCCCCCACCCACATACATTCTGGCAGTTGGCCTGGGATGGGACTTGGATGAAAACTTCCCTAATTCCACTGCACAGGCAAGGCCGAGGACCCTGCTTGGATGCCCGCCCTTCTCCTATCTGTCCTGCTTGACTGAGCCTGGCTCTACCTCAGCTCCAGTCTGCTCATGGGTGTGTCCTGGGTATTGCCACTTGTTGCCACTAGGACCTGGACAAGCTCTGCTAGCTTCCAGCGTATTCAGACACCATGACAGGAGGAACACAGGTCTTAGTTGGAGATGTCCAAGATGGCTTGTCCACACCCACAGAGAATCAAAGGGCAAAGCTTGCAGATGTCTGTCAACCGCCCGAGAAACTACCGCTGAAGGAATGCCATGCCCCAGCTGTGACAGAGGAGATGGCCCTGAAGGCAGAAGGAGGGGGTTCAGCCTCCCCCCGCCCCACTCTACTTGCTAGGCTTCCCCATCTCCGTCAGTGACAGCTTGAGGCTTTCAGTATCGCAGGCCAAAAGCCATGGAATCAGCTTTGATTCCTCTTTCTCTCACATTCCACAGCTAATCCACCAGTAAATCCGATTGGCCCCACCTTCCAGATATATCCAGGTTCTGACTGCTGCTCACTGCCTCTGCTGCTGTCGTATCATGTCTGAGTTATTGCACATCTAATCGGTCCCTCAATTCCATCCTCAGCCCTCCACAGTCTATTCTTAAATGCGGCAGCCAGAGCAATTCTTTCACTATGCAATTCAGAGTATGTCACTCTTCTGCCCAGAGCCTCCATTGGCTTCTAGACTTACATCGTGCACAATCCAGAGTTCTTCCTGTGATCTCTAAGGCCCGCCTGATCTGGTGTCCACTATCTCTCAGTGCTCATTGTCTGCTATTCTCCACTCCAATCCAGCCTCACTGGCTTCCTCGCTGTACTCTGAGCTTCTGAAACATGCTCCCACCTCAGGGCCTTTGCACTTGCTGTTGCCTGAGGGGAATGCCCTTCTTGATATTATAAAGCTCACTGTGCTACTTCCTTCAGGTTTCTGTTCTGTTCAGCTATTATCTATATCTATCTATCTATCTATCTATCTATCTATCTATATCTATATCTATTTATACCAATCTATCTATCTACTTACTTATCATCAATCATCTTTAGAGATGAGGTCTCACCATGTTGCCCAAGCTGGTCTTGAGTTACTGGGCTCAGGAAATCCTCTCACCTCTCCTTGTAGCCCCTTGTTGCCACTGGGTCACCACCTACCAAAGTGCTGCCACCCTGCTCAGTCTGTTCAGTTATTATCTCATCAGGGAGATCTCCCTGTGTACCTTACTTAAAGTAGTGGCCCCCAACCCAACCTTAACCCTCTTTTATTTTTATTCTCAGAGTTTATCACAACCTACATTTTATATATATTTTTTTAATTTTCAATTTTAAATATGTGGGGTACAATTCAGGGTTAGGTACACAAATGTTCATTAGGCAGGTACTCTTGTTGATGAGGTGTGTCTCCCCCTCCCTTGGCAGTTTCCCACTACTGCCAATCCCTTTCTTATAGTATTATGGTAGTTGTTCAAGTTCCACTTATGAGTGAGAACATGTGATACTCGGTTCTTTGTTTCTGTGATAGATCTCTCAGTATTATAGTCTCTAAGTCCAACCAAGTTGTTGAGAAGTTCATAATTTTGTCCTTATTTATGGCTGCGTAATATTCCATTGTGTACATGTACCAGGTTAAAAAAATCCAGTCCTCTTTCGATGGGCAGCATGGTTGGTTCCATGTTTTGCTATTGTAAATAATGCTGCAATAAACATGTGTGTGCAGGTGTTTTTTTTATAGACTGGTTTGAGTTCTTCTGGGTATATTCCCTGTAGGGGGACTGTGCGGTCGTATGGGAGGTCAATTTTTAAATCTTTTAGGAATCACCACACTATTTTCCACAGAGGCTGTACTAGTTTACACTCCCACCAACAGTGAAGTGTTTCCTTTGTGCCACATCCTCTCCAGTATCTGTTGTTTTTTGAGTTATTGATGATGGCCATCCTGATTGGAGTTAGGTGGTATCTCTGTGTAGTTTTAATTTACATTTCTTTGATGACTAGTGAGGCTGAGCATTCTTTCATTTATCTGTTGGCTGCTCATATGTCTTCTTTTGAGAAGTGTCTATTCATATCTTTTGCCCACTTTGTAATGCTTTTGCCCACTTTGTAATGGGGCTGTTTTTTGCTTTTTTTTTTTTTTTTCCTCAGCACATTTGAGTTCCTTGTAGATCCTAGATGTTAGGCCTTTGTCAGATACACAGCTGGCAATATATTTTTTTCCTAGTCTGTGGCTTCTCTCCCCGCTCTCTCAGTGGTTTCTTTGGCTTTGCAGAAGCTTGTCAGTTTGATGAGGTCTCACTTATCTATCTTATCTCTTATGCCGTGGGCACTTGGGGTATTGATCAGGAATTGATTACCAGTTCCAATTTCCATAAGGGTGTCTCCTGCATTTTATAAGGTTCTTATGGTTTGAGGCTTTACATTTAGGTCTTTGATCCATTTAGAGTTGATTTTTGTGTATGGTGATAGGCAGGGGCCTTGTTTTAATCTTCTGCATGTGGTCAGCCACTTTTCCCAGCACCATTTACTGAGTAGATTCTCTTCTCCCCAGTGGTTGGTGGCAGAGACCTTGTTGAAGATGAATTGGTTGGGAAATTGAGGTTTTGCTTCTGGAATCTCTATTCTGTTCTATTGGTCTAAATGCCTGCTCTTATACCAATAACAGGCTGTTTTGATTATTGTAGCTTTATAAGAAAGCTTAAAATCTGGGAGCATGATGCCTCTTGCCTTTTTCTTTTTTTTTTTTTTTTTTTGCTAAGAATTATTATGTCTATTTGTGGTCATTTATGTTTCCATATGAATTTCCTGTATTGCCGTTTCCAGGTCTGATGCCCACAGAAGGATGCCGCTGGTAATTTAATGGGTATTGTGTTAAGTATATAGATTGCCTTGGGTAGAATGGGCATCTTAATAAGGTTGATTCTTCCAATCCATGAGCATAGAATGTTTTTCCATTTGTTTGTGTAGTCTTTGATTTCTTTGAGCAGTGTTTTGTAGTTTTCGTTATAAGGGTCTTTGACTTCTCTAGTCAGGAAGATGCCAAGGTTTTTCTTTTTTTTTGTGGCTATTGTGAATAGGACTGTGCTTTTTATTTGGGTTTCTGTTTGTTTACTGTTGGTTTATAGGACTTCGACTGACTTTTGTGCATTTATTTCATACTCTGAGACTTTTCCAAAGTCCTTTATCAGGGCAAGGAGGTTTTTGACAGATTCTCTTGGGTTTACAAGGTATAGAATCATGACATCTGCAAAGAGGGACAACTTAAATTCGTTTTTCCTTTCTGGATACCCCTGATTTCTTTCTTTTGTCTGATTGCTCTAGCTAGGATTTCCAATACTATGTTGCACAGGAAGGGTGAGAGTAGACATCCTTGTCTTGTTCTGGTTTTCAGGGGAAATGGTTCCAATTTCTGTCTGGCTGTGGGTTTAGGTGGCTCTTACTATTTTGAGGTATGTTCCATTTATGTCTAGATGCTTGAGGGTTTTTATCAAGAAGGGGTGCTGGATTTTATCAAAAACTTTTTTGTGTCTAATGATATAATTATGTGGTTTTTGTCTTTACACCTGTTGATGTATTTAATTATGTTTATGGTCTTGTTGATGTTGAACTAGCCCTCTATCCCTAGGATGAAGCCTACTTGGTCATGGTGGATGATTTTTGTGATGTGTTATTGGATCCGGTTTGCTAGAATCTGGCTAAGAATTTTAGCATCTATGTTCATCAAGGATATTGGCCTGTAGTTCTCTTTCTTTGTTGGATCTTTACCTGGTTTGAGTATCAATGTGATGTTAGCTTCATAAAATGATTTGGGGAGAGCTCCATCTTTCTTGGTTGCCTGGAATTCTTTCAGTAGGATTGGTACCAGCTCCTCCTTGTATGTTTTGTAGAATTCTCCTAGAAAGTCATCTGGTTCAGGACTTTTTTCGGTAGGTAGTTTTCTTATGACATAGTTGATTTCCTGGGTTATTAGTCTATTTAGGGTCTTGATTTCTTCTTGTTTCAACTTGGGGAGGTTGTGTGATATAAGAAAGTCCTCCATTTCATTTAGGTTTTTCAGTTTTTTTCCATACAGGCATACATAGTAATCTTCTGATAATCTTTTGTATTTCATCAGGAGAGTTGTGACTTGATCTTTTGCATTTCTGATTGTGTTTATTTGGGCTTTTCTCTCTCTCTCTCTCTCCTTTTTTTTTGGTTAGCCTTGCTGGGAGAGGGGGGTCTATCAATCTTGTTTGTCCTTTCAAAAAACCAGCTTTCACTGATTTTTTGTTTTATATTTTTGTCTTCTATGTCCCAAATTTTGGCTTCTATTTTGGTGATCTGGATTCTTCTACTGAAGTTAGGGTTTTGGTGGTCTTGCCTTTCCAGCTTCTAGGTGATTTGTTAGGCTGTTAACTCGTGATCTTTCCATTTTCTTCATGTGTGTTCATAGAGATATGAATTCCTCTCTTAGTACTGTTTTCATGGTGCCCCAGAGATTTTGGTAAGATGTTTCTTTATTTTCATTTGTTCCCAGGTATCTTTTTAAAAATTTTCTTACATTTTACTGCCTTCCTTATTATTATTATTTTTATTTTAAAGATCTGGGGTACAATTCAGGATTAGGTATACAAATATTCATTATGCAGGTATCCTTGTGGATGAAGTGTGCCCCTCCCTCCCCTGGCAGTTTCTCTCAACTGCCAATCCCACCCTCCCTCCCCTGGCAGTTTCCCACTACTGCCAATCCTCTTCTTATAATATTATGATAATTGTTCAAGGTTCGCTTGTGAGTGAGAACATATGATACTCTCTTTTTTGTTTCTGTGATAGATCACTGAGTATAATAGACTCTAAATCCATCCAAGTTGCTGTGATGTCCATATGTTTGTCCTTTTTTATGGCTGCATAATATCCAAGTATCTTTTAATCTCTGTTTTGATTTCCATGTTGACCCAGGAATTCAGCATCATGCTGTTTAGTGTCCATGTCTTGGTGGGATTTGGGGAACTTTGTTGATGTTGATACTTATTCCACTGTGGTCTGAGAAGGTTCATGGAAGAATTTCAATCTTATGGAATTTGTTTATGCTTGATTTATGGCCCAGGATGTGGTTGATCTTAGAGTATGTTCCGTGTGGTGATGAGTGGAATGTATATTCCGTGGTTGTTGGGTGGAGTGTTCTATAGGTATCAATTAAGTCCATTTGATCAAGCATCATGTTGAAGTTCTGGATCTCCTTGTTGACTTTTTGTCTTAATGATCTGTCTAGGGTTGTTAATGGAGTGTTTAAGTCCCCAGTTATGATAGTGTTAGTGTCAATATTGTTTTTTAGTTTACCTAGAAGCTGCTTTATGAAAATTGGTGCTCCTATGTTGGGTGCATATGTTTAGGATGGATATTTCTTATTGATGGGTTGAACTTTTTATCACTATGTAGTAACCTTCCATATATTTTTAAATTTTTGATAGCTTAAAGGGTATTTTATCTGATATTAAGATCATGATTCCTGCTTTCTTTTGTGTTTCATTTGCCTGAAATTTTGTTTCCCACCTCTTACTTTGAGTCTGTGAGTGTCCTTTCTGGTGAGATGAGTCTCTTGGAGACAATATATTGTTGCCTCCTGATATTTTATCAATTTTGCCATTCTATGTCTTTTCACTGGTGCATTATTCCATTCACATTCAGGTTAATTGTTGAAATGTGAGAGTTTATCTCTGTCATGAAGATTTTATTGTGTTTGTTGTTGCTACTATTTATTTGTTTGTTGTCTTTCTTTTGAATTTTGGGTTTATTTGTGTTTGTTTTCAATCTTTTTCCTGCATTCTTGGGGCATTGTTGTTGGGAGCCAGCCTTGGAGGCCCACCTGATTGACAGGGTCCTGGTGGGCTGAAGACCCCAGGCCGCAGGGCGAACCCGGGAAGCTGAGGCCCTTCTGTCTTCCACCTTTGCTGTTTGATACCGCCAAAGAATTCTGTGCAGTCGTGGAAGAAGAAAATGGCATGTTTATGTGAAGTACTCACAGTTAACCTGGAAATGTCATGGTTTATTTTTCTATTTCCCACTATGCCGTTTGGCCTTTTCTAACATATGCAGGGGTTAAACTCTGAAGCACATCAATAATGCTTTCTTTCACTTGGTTATGAGTTACTAGATATTGCTTAAGTAATAAATGATATAAGTATAATCACTCCTTATTTGATTTAGGATTACATAGTTTAGTGTTTAGACATAAGGTGTTTTAGAAGCACAAGTTTATAGTAAGTTCATTATGAATTCATTATAAGTTCTAACACTTATCTTGGAGTTATGTAGGTGACTTATAACACTGTTTTCACTGACTTAGGACAAAGATTAATGTTAAGGTTTTTACTTAATTCAATAGTTAAAACTCTAAGTTAACATTTATAAAGTGGGTTTTCACTGAACTCATAATATACTAATCAGACACTTTTATGATAAATTAGCTAAAAACAGAAAGCAACCTTGAGGGGCCTGGGAAACATTACTAAAAGTTTCTTTTGAGTTCTCTTTAGAAACAAGCACTGCAGGATAAGAGAAAAGTAACAAGGACATTTGGACAAGGGAGGCGATCACAAGGCTCTGAAGGACATAAAAGCCTAAGATGGGAAAACTCCTGACACATGAAGAAATGAACGCTTTCTTGAGACATTTCAAGGACTGTAATTCAGGACATTGGACTGAAAGTATCATTGTTGGCTTTATGAATAAGACTTGTTGTCTGAATGTTTATAGGGATCTTGGTTTGTTTGTTGCTAAGACCACTAGCTGGTAACTTTTAGAAGATATGTACGTGAAGGAATTTTCCTTGTCTTGCCCCTTTACAAATAGTATAAAAGCAGTATGTTAACTAACAGTAAATTGTCATCTGTTCAGGAAGCAGGTGTCCGAGTATAATATTTTCGTCCTTCGCCTATCCGTCTCTCCTTCAGGAAATCTCACGGCCCTTGCGGGGCAGGACCCTGCACATTGTCATTCTTTCCCCCCCTTTCTTCTGTGTTTAATACTTTCTTAAGTGTTTCTAGTAGAGCTGATCTGGAGGCAGCATAAGTTCTTAGGGACTGAATGTCTGGGAAGGATTTTAATTCTCCATTACTGATGAAGCTTATCTTAGCTGGATAGGTAATTCTTCATTGAAATTGTTTATCTTTGAGAACTTTGAAGATTGGGCTCTAAGCTCTCCTAGCTTGAAGTGTTTCTGTAGATAAATCTGCTGCTATTCTAATTGGTCTTCCCTGGTAGGTAGTCTGACCTTTCTCTTGTTGCCCTTAGGATTTTTTTCTTTTATACTCACTTTGTGTAGGCAAATTACTATGTGCCTAAGAGTTGGTCTTCTCATTTGTTGTCTTATAGGGGTTTTCTGAATCTCTTGTGTTTGAATGGTTGCATCACTGATGAGATAAGGGAAGTTTTCTTGGATAATTTCATGGAATGTTTGTTCCAGGGTGGTCTCTGTCTATCTGCCTCAGCGATTCCAATTAATGTTAGATTTGGCCTCTTGAAATAATTGTTCATCTCTTGGAGATTTTTTTTTCTGTCTTTTAAAGCTTCTTTTCTATTTTTTTTAACAGTTTGAGTTAGTTCCATGTTTTGGTCCTCAAGCTCTGAGATTCTTTCTTCTGCTTGGTTAATTCTGCTTTCCATGCTTATCAGTTTGTTATTAATTTTATTTACTGTATTCTTTTTTGCTGTTATCAATTCCTTCATTCTTTCCTCTTGTCTCTCTTCATTTCTATTCATTCTCTCTATTAATATCTTGACATCTGGGTTTGTGGTTTGAGAACAATCATTTTGGGAGCTCTTCATTGTTTGAGTTCCGAAGTCTGTATTGTCAGTGGCCGACCTCTACATTTTACATATTTACCTATTCATGTACGGGCTGTTGCCACCAGGATGCATATTCCGTAAGTGTAACTACATGGTTGTCTCTCCAGTGCCCAGGATGGTGTCTGAAACACAGCAGGTGCTCAGCAAATAATTGTGGAGTGTGTGAGTAGATGTATGGAGTAAAGGAGTCGCAAGATTCCCAGGACAGCCTCCTCTCGGGAGGCCACATAAGTAGGCCTTGAAGGACTGAGGGTGAGCAGGTGGGAGAAGGAGGGCATTTCCAACACAGGGGACAGCAGCTGCCAAGTCCGTGGGGAGCTCAGGCCAGCTCGAGTGTGGGCAGTGGAGCACAGGAATGGGGCTCATCAATGCACCCAGGGCTGCAGGGAGGTTGAGCTGATATACTTGGGAGTCTGTGCAGCTGGGGAAAGGTGCTGCACGGGTATCAAGTTTTATTGCAGTGACTCAGTTGCTCTCTTGGTTGATACCACAGACCACATAGCCTGTGCATTTAGTCTTAGAACCACCTATAAACCTCAGAAGTTCTCTAGCCAGGGCTGGCCTGAAGTAAGGGTGCATGGAGCTGGTGTGGTTTAAATGAGCAGAGTTTCTGCATCCCACAGCTTGGCTGAGGCCTGAGGTGGCTGTGGCTGCCTTGGGGCTCTGTGAACCTCACTCAGGCTTGCAAGCAGTGAACTGTGTTCAGACCCTGTGTCACTTGAAGTGGTAACACGTCAGTAATGAACACATCATCACCCGGCAGAGAAGCACACTGGGGGAGTGCAACTTGGGAAAAGGAAGCTTTGACAGGGAAACAGGAATGGCAAGGGGGTTTGGTGCTGGGCCCAGGATGGGGGATGGCCGGAGGGCTGACTGGGGATGAGCAGAGTCTTCTGGGGCTGGTTCTGCTGTGTGCTCCCGAGCACAGTTAGGTAGCCACTGCACACTCACCACCACTTCCTGTTTCCTGGCGATAACAACTTGCCTGCATACCCACTACTGCTACGTACTGTTGGGTGCCTTCTACATCATCTTATTCATCATCTCCAAAAACTATGGAAAGATAAGAAATTCATTTTACAGTTGAGGAAATGAAGGCAAAGAAACTTCCTTAAGGAGGGTTGATGTCAGTAAAAATGGTGGAATGAGGACTTCAAAATCCCTCTCCTTCACAAAAGCCACGAGAATGGTGGCAAAAATGGTCAGACTCAACTTTTTTTTCTGGAAATTAACTAAGGACCTAAAGCTATCTGAGGAGCGTTTATTAAAGAAAAAATGGCTGAGTCTCAATAAAAACTGTGAGATTTGTGGTATTTTAACCTGCCTTATCAGAAATAATAAACAAGTTCTGTAATGTTGCAGGATACAAGATTAATATGCAAAAGTAAATTATATTTCTGCACATGAGCAATGAATAACTGAAAATGAAATTAAGGAAATAATTCCACATAAAATAGCATCAAAAAGAATAAAATACTTTGGAATAATTTTTTTTTAAATTGCAAGTCTTATATACTGAAACTACAAAACAGCAGTGAAATAAGTTAAAGACCTAAATAAAGGAAAATACATTTTTTCATATATTGAAATGTCTTTTCATACACTTTTATACATCGAATGACTTTATATTGTTAGACGGTAATACTCTCTATTGTCTTTAGGCAATGTAATATATGGATCAACACAATCTTTGCCAAAATCTCAGCAGGATTTCTTTTTTTTTGAATCAGAGTCTCACTCTGTCGCCCAGACTGGAGTGCAGTGGCCGCTCCCGGCCACCACAGGCTCGACCTGCTGGGCTCCGGCGATCCTTCCGCCTCAGCCTTCCGAGTAGCTGGAATTACAGGCATGCACTACCACACCCAGCTGATTTTTTGATTTATTGTAGAGATGAGGTCTCGCTGCCCAGGCGGGTCTCGAACCCGTGGGCTCAGGCAATCCACTCACCTCAGCCTCCCAAAGGCGTGGGATTACAGGCTGAGCCACCGAGCCCGGCTTCAGCAGGATTTCTTTGCAGAAATGACAAACTGATCCTAAAGTTCATATGGAAATGCAAGGGACACAGGCTAGCCCAAATAATACCAACAAAGAAAAACAAAGTTTGAGGATGTATACTTTCCAATTTCAAAACTTACCACAAAGCTGAAATAATCGGGACTATACAATTGTGGCATAAGGATAGATACATAGGCCCCTGGAATAATTAAGAGCCTAGAAATAAACACGTATATTTATGTATGGGTCAATAAATTTTTGACAAGGGTGCCAAGACAATTCAATTGGGGAATAATTGGCTTTTCAAAAAGTGGTGCTGGGAAAACTGGATATTCAGGTGCAAAAGAATAGAGCAGGGCCCTTATTTCAGACTATGTGCAAAAATAAACTAAAAATGGGTCAAAGATCTAAATGTAAGACTAAAACTAGCCGGGCTCGGTGGCTCAGCCTGTAATCCTGCGCCTTTGGGAGGCTGAGGTGAGTGAATTGCCTGAGTCCATGGGTTCGAGACCCGCCTGGGCAGCGAAACCTCATCTCTACAATAAATCTAAAAATCAGCCGGGCGTGGTAGCGCGTGCCTGTAATTCCGGCTACTCGGAAGGCTGAGGCGGAAGGATCGCTGGAGCCCAGCAGGTCGAGGCTGCGGTGGCCGGGAGTGGCCACTGCACGCCGTCTGGGCGACCGAGTGAGACTCCAACTCAAAAAAAAGACTAAAACTATAAAATTTTTAGAAGAAAACATAAGCATAAATCTTCATAACCTTGGATTATGCAATGGTTTTTAGATATGGTACTAAAAGCACAAGAGATCAAAGAAAAAAATAGATACATTGGACTTCATCAAAATTAAAAACTTTTGTGTTTCAAAGGGTATTATCAAGAAAGTGAAAAGACAGTTCACAGAATGGGAGCAGTATTTGCAAATCATATGTCTGATAGTGGGCTAGTACCAGAATATGTAAAGAATTCCTACAACTGAACAGTAAATACACAAATGACCAATTAAAAATGGGACAAATAATTTGAATAGACATTTCTCCAAAGCAGTTATACAAATGGCCAATAAGCACATAAAAAAATGCTCAATATCCACTAGGTTCGTTACAATAAAAAAGACAGAATGTTGGCAAAGATGCAGAGAAATTGGAACTCTCATATAGCTGGTAGGAATGTAAAATGGAGCAGCTGCTTTGGAAAACAGTTGGACAGTTTATCAAAAAATTAAACATAGAGTTATCATGTGACCAGCAGCAATCCCACTCAAGAGATTGAAAACATACATCTGCATGAAAACCTGTATATGAATGTTCATAGCAGCATTATTCATATTAGCCAAAAAACCCCATTAGCTGATGAGTGGATTAAAAATGTGGTATATTCATATAATTGAATATTTTTGGCTATAAAATGGAATAAAATAGTAATTCATGATACAACATGGATGAACCTTGAAAATATTATGGTATATCGAAGAAACAAAAGAAAGCCACAATTATATGAATCCATTTATATGAAATGTCCAGAATAGGCAAATCCATAGAGACAAAAAGTAGATTAGTGGTGCCAGGGGATTGGAGGAGGAACAATGGAAAGTGATTACTAGGGGGTATGGTGTAATGAGAATATTCTAGAATTAGGTAGTTTGTGCATATGCTTGAAACCACTGAATTGTACACTTTAGAAGGGGGAATTTTTGGTTCATATTTTTTAATACAAAATACTGAAGGAAAAAAAAGAGAAACTTCCCTAGGACAGGAAATGAGATACTATAAGGGTCATGATTTGAATCCAATGCCCATGCACTTATGGTCATCTATTGTCAAGGCTTCTGTGCCTTGTTAAGCAGCATGTGGTCCCTTGGAACTGTCTCAGGTAGTCACAGAAAACTGATTTCTGTTGGGTGTCACTATGTCTTCTAGGCAAGGCGCCTTGGGTATCTGTTGTCACCAAGGGTTAACCTAGACAAAAATTTATGTTCAATGACACACAGCCATCCTTGCCCCGCCACTATGAAGCCTTTGTTAAAGGGCCAAGCTTGTGTGTCTCATTCTCTCTTCTCTTGGGATGAAATCTTTCCAGGCGGTTCCTCATCTCTCACATATGGAGTTGGATTAGGGGTGGTCTCTGCTACCTCTCTAGCAAATATGGTAGAATTCCTCCTTGGGCTGAAACGAAGACTCGTCCTTTGCTACCTTGTAATTATCATGGTTACTAATAAGAGCCCTGGGCATCTCCTTTCCCTGAGGCATTTTAAATAGGGTAGACTTTCTCCTCTTCAACTCATCTACTCGCACATCTGCTCACCCACTCATTTACTCATTCATTCATCCTTCTGTCCATCCAACTGTCTGTCCATCCGTCCGTCCATCCGTCTGTCCGTCTGTCCATCCGTCCATCCACCCACCCACCCATCCATCCATCCATCCATCCATCCATCCATCCATCCATCCATTCCATTTGCCTAATCCATGTTGTGCCAGGTTCCTGGCAAATGACCTACTGAAGCACAGTTTTGCCTGGGTTTGGGAACATGGGCCAAGTGATATTTTCTAAGTCTTCCAGGGATGTATGAATCTGGGTGTCTTACTGGGTTGTGTGCAATGTGGAAATGTTTGCCAATCACAGTGATCAACCAGAGAATACAGACAACCTCACACAGGCTGCGATGATTCTGATCCTCCCTGCTAATTTTTTTTTCTGCCACAGAGCAAACCCTTTTCAACAAAAGCACTGGCAAATATGCACGTTCCTCCCCCAGGGCTCCTTCTGCACAGATCAGACCTTTCATCAACAACCCAACTTGTAATCTTGGGCAAAGTTTCTCAGCTCATTTTTAAAGGAGAGAAAAGAAATGCAAGCAAAACAGAACAGCCACATCATGAAGTCGCTCCAAATATTGAGGCTTGTTCTATCATTACTTTGGGCTCCAGGCGGGTCTGCACTGCCTGACCGACCGACCTTCCACCTCAGCCCTGGCCATTCAGGGCTGGGGTCAGCAGCTGGGCAGCCCAGAGGCCACCCTGGAGGCTGTGAGGGGAAGGCTGCTTTTCAGAGCTGGGCCTTGTCTAGAGATTTTTGGCTGGCAGGGGCAGTTCTGTCAGGCCTGCCAGCTCAGCTACCCCTCGGGACATTCCAGATTCAGGCTTTTGCTCAAACGACTCTTATTCTACCTTCCTCTGCGATTCTCCGACTCCCTCGGTTCATATGAATCTCACCCATCTTTCAGAACTGACGGCAAGTACCACCTCCCAGGCCTCTGAAATTTATTGATCATTTTTTCAGAGTGGTCAAGTCTTTGGTCTGGCCCTGCCCTTTCTTCCCCCTTAGGGAAGACAGATATAGACACAATTATGCAACAGCATGCTGAGCACTAACGGCTATGCTTACTGCCCCATGACCATAAAAATTGGTGTCAAATGCTGTTGTGAGTTATTTCTTCACACTCATGGTGATGTGTTCTGTCTTCCCAGATGGCTGTAGGCTCCTAGAGGGAAGGGTCTTAAATATCTTCTCCCATTTTCTGAGTCCTTGTATGGTGGTGACCCCATATGTCCTTTAATTAAATAGCTCTCTCACAGTGAGGAACTGTTTCCTCCGATCTAAATTTTACTTCGATTTCTGGTCTCTGCTTTAGTCTGGAAGCATTAGGCTATGAGAAAAAGAACACATATAGCCTCTTATATTAGTTATGCTGTTGTACAAACTGGTGGGGGTCTCTGCTCCACACCATCACCCAGTGTCTTAGTCAGCTTGAGCTACCATCACAAATTACCACGGGTGTCTGGATGGCTTAAACAACAAATATTTGTTTGTCACAGTTCCAGAGACAAGGAAATCCAAGGTCAAGGCAGCAGCAGATCCGGTGAGGGCTCGCTTCCCGGTTTCAGACAGCTGTCTTTTCATTGAATCCTCACTCAATGGAGAGCAGAGAGAGTGAGGGAGTTCTTGTGTCTCTTCTCATAAATGTACCAGTCCCACTAATGAGGCCTTTACCCTCATGATCTAATCACTTCCCAAAGGCCACCACCCCCTAATACCATCAAAACAAGGGATAGGATTTCAACATATGAATTTTGGGGGAACACAAACATTCAGTCCATAACACCTGGGAGCCTGGGTTCATGGAGGCTCTGCCTTCTTAGAGCTACACCTAACAAATATGGTTTGCTCAGTCGTCCCAGTTCTCATAGAGAGAAGCTGGAGGGTTGCACACTGGATTATAAATGCTTCAACCTGTTATTGCTGCATCAATTTTGCTCACAGTCCATTGGCCAGAACCAGTCACATGGCCCTGACCTAATTGCAAGTGGCCAAGGATATGTGGGAGATGTTCACTGAGCAGTAAGTGACTGCCACACTTCCCAAATTAGTTTACGTGAAAAGGGATCCTGGGGTGAGACCAAGACATCTTATGTCTAGGAAGTGGGTCCCTTTGAGCCCCAAAAGAAACTGCAATCAGACATTGGATAGTCAGGAACTGTGGCCATGCTCTGAGATTTCTAGTGTGCCGTATTTGCTAATGTCTCCTACAGTCAGCAAGTTGACTTTTTCTTTTCTCTTTTAGGGCAGACTGATTTTCTTTGTTTTTTAAATAAAGTAGGAATAAGAATAGTACCTGTCTCACGAAGTTGTGAGAGTACGAGTTTTATCTATGTAAAGTGTTTAGGAAGTGACTGGCATATGGGAAGTGCTAGTTAAAAGTTAGTTGTTATTATTATTTTGTGTAATAATAATAGTAATGCTTTTTGATATTCTCCCTACATATGACAGAACATGGAATTCCAGTCTTAGACTCCACCAGTCACCCCCGAATACAGGAGTTCTTGCTGGGTTTGAGGAAGGGGTACAGGTCAGGGAGATATTCCAGATGGGTTCTATTTAGTCTTTAAGGCAGTTCTAGTGCTAACAGCCTCCTCAGGGGAAGCCTATACTGATGTAAACTACTTGGAACCACTTTAAAAAGGCCATTCTGTCGGGCTTGGTGGCTCAGCCTATAATCCTGTGCCTTTGGGAGGCCGAGGTGAGCGGATTGCCTGAGCCCTCGGGTTCCAGATCTGCCTGGGCAAGCGAGACCTCATCTCTACAATAAATCAAAAAATCAGCCAGGCGTGGCAGTGCATGCCTGTAATTCCGGTTACTTGGAAGGCTGAGGCAGAAGGATCACCGGAGCCCAGCAGGTCAAGGCTGCGGTGGCCGGGAGCGGCCACTGCACTCCAGTCTGGGTGACAGAGTGAGACTCCAACTCAAAAAAAAAAAAAAGAAAGGCCATTCTTTTTGCTGAGGATTGTTCTGGCTATTCTTGGTCACAACCTCTGTGGAAAGCAGTGTGGCGATTCCTAAAAGCTCTAAACATCAACCTCCCATATGACCCTGCAATTCCCCCTACTGGGAATATACCCTGAAGAACTCAAATCACTTTATAAAAAAGATACCTGCACACGAATGTTTATCGCAGCATTGTTCACAATAGCAAGAACCTGGAACCAACCATGCTGTCCATCAAAAGAGGACTGGATTAAAAAAATGTGGTACATATACATGATGGAATACTATGCAGCCATAAAAAAGAAAAAAATCATGAATTTCGCAGCAACCTGGATGGAGCTAGAGTCTATAATACTGACTGACCTCTCACAGAAACAAAGATCTGAATACCACATATTCTCACTCATATAGTGGACCTTGATCATCCAAAGCACTACCTAAGAAAATGACTGACAGTGGTGGGAAACCATGGGGGGAGGGAAATGGGACTAATGGTAGTAAAGATCTGTCTGGGGATGGGGAGACACCTGTTATCAACAAGGGGGCCTAAATGAAGCATACTTGTATACCTAACCCTTAACTGTACCCCACAATATCAAAATTAAAAATATCGATTAAAAAAAAAACCATTCCAGCCATCATTAATAAAACAGATGCTGGCGAGGATGTGGAGAAAAAGGAATGCTTCTACACGGCTGATGGGAATGCAAACTAGTACCACCTCTTTGGAAGACAGTGTGGCGATTTCTGAAAGAACTAGAAACTGACCTTCCATATGACCCAGCAATCCCCCCTATTGGGAATGTACTGGGAGGAACTCAAATCATTCTACAAAAAAGATATCTGCATATGTATGTTTGTTGTAGCTCTATTCACAGTAGCAAAAACATGGAACCAACCATGTTGCTCATTGAAGCTGGACTGTATAAAAAAATGTGGTTCATATACATAATGGAATATTATGCAGCCATAAAGAAGGACAGACATATGAACTTCACAGCAACTTGGATGGATTTAGAGTCGATCATACTCAGTGATCTATCACAGAAGCAAAGAACAGAGTACCATATGTTCTCACTCATAAATGGACCTTGAACAATTATAACACTATTGTGGCAAATGCTCAAATATATATTTCTTGTATGATTGAGTGCATGAACGCAGAAACACATGAGTAGCTGCTTCGGTGTCAGCAGTTGGCCCCATGGCAATCATCTGGGATGACATATTGTCTCCCACTAACCCTATGGCAGAAAGGGGGGCTGGTAGCAGTTAAAGGTATTTCCTTTTGAAAGTCAAGCTGCAAGCTTTAAAGACCTCCCAGGCCAGTTTTGTTTGAAAAAGGTCAAATGGCTAAAGACTGATGGCCTCATGGAAATGCAAAAGAGTAACTAATTCACAGACTTATCCAAAAGCCCTCTTTTGAAGTTGATGGTTTACAACCCTGCTTGCAGACCCTGCTGCCCTGCAGTTCCTGGAGACCATTTGTTCTTTAAAAGATCTGATTTTAGCCAGGCTCGGTGGCTCAGCCTGTAATCTCAGCACTTTGAGAGGCTGAGGTGAGTGGATTGCCTGAGCCCGTGGGTTCGAGACCCACCTGGGCAACTTGGTGAGACCTCATCTCTACAATAAAATAAAAAAATTAGCTGAGCGTGGTAGCACGCGCCTGTAATTCCAGCTACTTGGAAGACTGAGGCGGAAGGATTGCCAGAGCCCAGCAAGTAGAGGCTGCAGTGGCCAGAAGCGGCCACTGTACTCCAGTCTGGGTGACAGAGTGAGACTCCAACTCAAAAAAAAAAAAAAAAAGATCTGATTTTTCTGAACACTGTCTTGTAAATTCCAAAGGAGATATGTAATCGCTCAACACGACCCCCCCCTTACCTAAACGAAGGTATAAGACCCCGCTTCTCGCGTTCTGCGGGGCTCGACCTGGAAGCATTAGCCCCGTTGAGCCCGCCGAGCTGGTGTTCAGCATAATAAAGTGCTACTTCCTATAACAGTCTTGGTGTCACAGTCTCTCTATTTTCCCACTGCACTATAAGAAAGGGATTGACAGTAGTGGGAAACTGTCGGGGGGGGGTGGGATTGGCAGTTGAGGGAAACTGCTAGGGGAGGGAGGGGCATACCTCATCAACAAGGGTACCTGCATAATCAGCATTTGTATACCTAACCCTGAATTGTACCCCACATCTTTATAATAAAAAAAAGAGAGAGAAGAAACAAAATCTTGCCCAAAAAAAAAAAAAAGGCCATTTCACCTCATCCAGAGCCAGGCCATGGCAGAGCCTGAGAAACCAAGTTCTGACCAGCAAGCGAATTCATGATCATAACCATGTCTGCAAATAAGCCAAAGAGCATGAGCTCTGTACTGTCCTGCAGGAACTCACAGTCTTGGGAGCTGAATGGCCTCATGTGATCTGCCACTGAACCCCTGTCCCTCTGCCTTGGCTTTTCCTTTGTTTGGTCCCTACTTCATTAATTCTGAGAGATTGCTCTGGGCCCTGCGTCTGTTCTGAGGCAGTTTGGCCAGAATATCCTGGCTCTCAAACAAAATTGGTCAACTAGACGGTCATCTATAACAGTCTTGGTGTCACAGTCTCTCTATTTTCCCACTGCACTATAAGAAAGGGATTGACAGTAGTGGGAAACTGTGGGGGGGGGGTGGGATTGGCAGTTGACAGGACAAATTAGGACAAATTAGGTCCTGAGGGCTCACTTTCCCTCTGTGTACCTAAAACCACATGCCTCTTGCCTTTGGGGCAATGATGACCTCTCTAGGAGTTTGCTTCTTACAAAGGCAGAGACTTCATCCTCTCCAGAAGAGAAGTGGAAACACAAGAAGCTCCTGGTGCGGAGCCCCAAGACCCACCTCATGGTTGTGAAATGCCCAGGATGCTCTACGGCCACCAGGGACTCTAGCCATGCACAGACTGTACATTTGTGTGGTGGCTGCTTTGCTGCCATCTGTCAATCCACAGGACGAGCGAGGCTTGCAGAAGGATGTTCCTTCAAACAAAGCGGCACCCAGAGCTCCCTGAATCAAGATGGGTGGGAAACCATCCCAATCAACACATTTTGGATAGAACAACACAGAACCCCACACAAACCCCAAATGCCTCCTGAACCGGAGAACACTTTCTAGTTTATGAGGTGCTTCAGTATTTTATTTCAATCCTCACATAAACCCCAAGAAATGGGATTATTAGCCTCATTTTAGATGTGAGGATCCTGATGCTCACAGAAACTAGAAAACTTGCCTCATGTCAAGGCAGGTCCAGTAGGGCAGGTTCAGGTTTCCACCTTTAATGCTGTCGACTCCAAAGCCTGTGCCATGTACACTTGAGTTTGGGGTTTCCTGGGTGCCTGTGGCCTGGCAGGATGAAACTGACTACCGGAACTAGGCTGAGTCGTCTCACAAACACCAACTTCTCACTTCCTTCTCTGCTCATCCCTGGGCTTGTCTGACTTGTGGAATATTTTTAGGGTGTCAGTCATGTGGCCTCTATTTACAGAAAACCTGGGTGGGACTGTCTGACTGAATAAGGTCCCAATGACAGGACAAATTAGGTTGTCATGGGGAAGGGCTGAAGTGGTTTGAAGAAGGAAATTGATGTCATGGGTCTTTTTTTATACATACTTTGTGGGTGGCAGTAATGAAAAGCAGGAAGGTGGTCAAGTGAGGATCAGGAACTCAAAACTAGTTCTCCTTAGAAGGAGGAAAAAAAAAACAACCGAGAACCATCTTACAGAAAAAAAGGAGCTATTTTCCTTCGAGGCCACATTCATTTGTCAGAGGCACTTGATCTTTTTAGTGCTAAGGAAATAACACTTAAGGGTTTTCAGAGACAGTTACACAATGACTTCTGCCTAAAGGCTGAATCACAGACACTTTAGAAAACTTTAGTAGGGCCATTCCGCGGAGAGGAGGGATATAGTTTGAGTTTAACAGGCTCAGGCTGATCTCATTTCAGTCCTTATCAGGATAGAGGATGGGAATTCCAAAGCTCTTTCCACAAGAACTTCCCCATGATTTGTCCTGCCATCCAGTGGGGCATGACCCAGGCCCGGCATCTGCAAGGGAAGGGACATGGCTTCCAAGAAGGGTGTAGCCTCTCGGCCGTGTACATTCTTTTTCTAAAGACCCATGGGACAGGGCAACAGTTCTCTTGGCAAACCAAATTAGAAATAAAAATAAATGATCTGATTTGTTTATAACATCAAAGACATGGCCCAGGGGCTGTGGAGTAGGGTCCAGTTTGAAAGGCCTTGCCATTTCTCTGGGCAGGGGCCTTTTGTAGAGACTAGGAGGTTACCTCCCTAACAGGCATGGCTGCCACCATAACCCAGAGGTCAGAAAGGCAGAGAGCTTCTCTAAGACAGAGGACAAAAATACACGTAGAAAACTGGTGTCGCTAAGAAAACAAGACCAAAGAAAACCACTGCCCATCTAAGCCCACCACAGCCTTCAGTGAGTGCTCCCGGGAAGACCAAGAGGCAGAACATGTAGCCCAAGACCAGAATGTCACCCCACATCTCCTGCCCTCATGTTGTGTTCCAGGTTCTGGCCCATTGCTTGGGTGGTGCTCCAAGTCGCAGATATCTCCCACACCTCCTGCCTCCTCACCCTTCTGTCTGGTGACCTACATCCCAGCAGGGGTTAGGCGGAAGGCATGGGAATGAAAGAATTCGAACCAAGATGTGCATGATAGATAGCCTCGCAGGGCCACTTGTATTTTAGAGAGAAGCCCCTTTTGTAGGGAAACACCGCTCTGAAGACAGACTTCAGATGCTAGGGGCAGGGAGCCAGGCCAGCTGTGTGGAGCCATTTTCCAGCCCAGTGATTGAATATCTGCTTTCATGCGGTTCTGTGAGCTGCTACAATCCTCCAGCATTGCAGAATATACCCGCTTCTTCCATTCACCAGGAAAGGCCGAAGAGAGAAAGAGAGACTTTTCAGTTCTGGCACTACAGATTTAATATCAAATCTTTGTACTTGAGGCTGCAATGTATGGACATGCATATTCTATTAGCCTTGAAAATAGCTGCTGAAAAGCATCAGAGTCTTAAAGGAAACTTTTCAGATAAAGATCCCTTCTTTGTCAACTGCAAAATAAACAACTTTCTTATTCAAGCCATGTGTTCATTAACTAAGCCCTGGCCTTCCCTGGTACCCCTTGTCATCTGCCCTTTTATTTTTTGTGCATAAGGCCCTGGAATCTAGTATGCTGGCATGCTGCCCAGGGCCTGGGATTCTAGGGAACCTCGGCTCTATGGGAACCACGCTGAGGGGGCAAGGCTGGGGCTGGCCAATCAGGCTGCCTCCCCAGCTTTGCCATTTGATTGCTGTCACCCACGACTGGTCCTTTCTGGGCCATTTCAGGCCTGAATTTCATATGGGCCATAACATCTTTTGTAAAAGGAAATAGATCAATTACCCTTGTTGAGACTCATTCTATTCTGGAGTCCTAATGACGGAAGACTTTATTAGTGCCAGAATGAAGAAATGGTCAGTCTCAAATCAGCATCAGTATTTATTAATACATTAATTGATAAATATATTACGCACAAAAATCCAACTTTAACGTCCTGAGTAAATATACTGTTTTTTCTTCACATTTCAGTCCGTAAGGCCTCATGTATGCCATGATGTCATGAGACCAATTACACAAAGTCCTCTTGACAGGCTCATTGTTTTCTTGCGGTTACTCTGGCCTTCATAAGGAACGAACTTGCTTCAGGATGTTCAGAGAGACATTGTTCTCCTTCATTTCCAGGTCAAACTCCAGCCACCATTACTTTATGCTTCAGAACTGCATTTAATTTTAATACATTCTTATTTTCTGAAACTCCTTTGTGGCCACACCCGCCATCTTTGGTGTCTGAAGTTATTGACACACACTCTGATCATTCCTTCAGGGAAAGTGGTTCCAGAGTACATCCATTAAAGCCTTTGGAGAGAGGGAAGACTGCAGGTGGGAGGACTATGAGAAGTGGCTGGTGCTCCTTGGAGTTTACACATCCCCTTGATGAGATTGCTCACAGGCAGAACATGATGATCTTACCACTCTTGGGATCCAAACCACTTTAAAAGAGTGCTATACTTTGCTCTGAGTGGCCAAATACCACATGCACCACTCAATTGTAAAATTATGTAATCCTGGCATTCCAAAGCAAGCACGCACAGCCGTGCAAGAACAGACGCGGTCTCTGTTTGAAGGCACAAGACCCAAAACAGCGCTTAGTCTCAAAAAAGAGTTGTTAAATCATTCTCAACCTAAATGTTTGGTTGGCAAGCATTTTTCTTCCTCTGGAGGAGATTTTTGTTTACAGGATTTAACAATTAAAAACATGCACACACAACTGCACATTGTTTTGCTGTGGCACAAAGGTCAGCCCTCGGCACATAGTCGTTTTCCAATTCCTGATCCTTTTTGATTGCCGCTGTGTGAATCAGCGGGCATGTAATTTCACTTAAAGGCAGCAGCAAAGTGCAAATTATGAGACAATAGGCAGGAATCTTATGAACAACTATCAAACAGAAAGGTCTGTTCAGCTGATGAGGAAAAGTCCCCTTTATTCAATTCCAATGATGCTTCCTAATTTTTAGTATGCAGATTCCGTCAGTAACACTATTTTATTAGGTCAGTTGATACAGGTGCAAAATTCTTGTGTGACAGGAGATAGGTTATCTTCTGCGTGTGGGTTCTGGGAGACAGGTTACACTGACGGAATGTGGCTGTTTTGCAAGCTGTGCGTGTGTGAGACAATGGAACATGGAACTTTAGTGCTAGGGCTCATTTTGTCTAACCCCTTTAATTAATAGATTTAATTTGGTTGGGACCCACAAGTGATTAGCCCAAGTTTACACAGGTACTTAATAACTGAGGCAGGTCTAGAACTTTCTTTCTACAGACTAATTCTACCTAGAGTTTGTAGATTCTCCCCATGCCAAGGTAGAAAACTGGAATTCCTTTCCATCATCTGTAGTACTTCCGCCACAGCAAGTACTAGAAGAAAAGATCTACGTGTGGTTTACTGAAATACAAGTGGATATTTGACTATTCCTGAAAGTCCAGAGAGAAGCTGGCCAGGCAGGAGAGGCTGGCTTAGAATTTGTGGAATGTCTCTTATAATTGAGACTACTGGAAACAAAGAGAAATGCAACAAATAAGCAACGATTCCTGTTGTTCCCTCTTTTGATCTGGCAGGCACAGAGGCAGGTGGAGGGAGGGAGGTGACTTTTCAAGAACACTGAAATGTTGTCTTCTGAACACCGCTTCAAAATGCTTTTCAAAGTCCTAGAATTTGTTTACAGAAAAGCTTGCTGGCATGGATGGATTCTCCCTCCTCTGACAGTTCACAGGAAAGGGTGTAAAGATTTCAGTGATTCGTTCTGAACATCTGATGGGTTCCTCCATGTACTCCCGACGGATCCACTTCTCATGGCGGTGCTCGGGTGCCCCATCTGGGATGAGGTCATTTTGTAGGGCACACAAAGGATTCCAGGGGAAATATGCAACATGTACTGCAGCTATTCACAGTATTCATTCCTCTCAGCCGCTTGCAGATCACAATGAACCTTCTCAGCATTACATGTGCTTACGAAGGAGGCAGGGGTTAGATGCCTTTCATTGGAACCCCCTAAGGCACACAATGCATTTATTATAATGGCCTAGCCCTAAGAAGGGCCTGGGAACAGCTTGGAGTGGCCTATAATTAAGTACACTTAATCATAAATGCACACACTTCTTAGGTATAGCAATATGTGGAAATAAGCTCTTCATTTTCTCATTTTCCACTCTCTTATCATCCTTCCCTTTACACGTAAAAAAAAAAAGCAAGGAGTTGTTAGTTCTGTGTTTTTTTTGTTTTTTTAAATAACAATTGCCAAAGATGTCTGGCCAGTCAAAGGGAAATTAAATTACTTGAGAACATTCTTTCTATGTCAAAAAAATGGCTTCTGTTTACTCAGGTAGTTGTGCAGGGGAGAATGTTAAGAGACTGTTCTTTCATTGCTCTTGGATCCTACTTCCAAGGGCTTTCAAGGGCAGTGACCTGCTAGCAAAGGGACATCCCTCCAGGTTAAGCTGCCATTTACATGGGCCCGTCCTCAGTTCACTGCTGTACCCAGGAAGGAAGGAAGGAAGGAAGGAAGGAAGGAAGGAAGGAAGGAAGGAAGGAAGGAAGGAAGGAAGGAAAGGAAGGAGCAGTTAGAAGTGTTCCTCCATGGCAACCCCCTCAAGTCTCCTCCCACTGTGGGAGCTTTTCTGTCCTCTCAATAAATCTTGCTTTTTTTTTTTTTTAAAAAAAGAAATGTTCCTCTGGCAGTGTACCAGGTCCTTGGTTCCTCCCCATACTTCTGAGCGTCTGAATGTTGCAGGTGGCATTTCTGAGTAAAGGGAGAGGAAGGGAACTCTGGGGATGTGGACAGGGTACAAGAAGAGAAAGTGCAATGGGAGAGAAGAGAAAAGGGCAGCAGGAGTGCGACACGGACATGCAGGCTTGTAAGATGCAGTATGAGGTGTGGGGCTGTGAGGGGAAGGCCTTAAAGGATGTGGGGGCTAAAAGCCCAGCTCTGCCCCTGCCTGGTTGTGAGTGTGGCCAGTTTCCCCAAATTCTCTAAGCCTCAGTTTCTTTACTTGTAAAATGAGAGTGTTAACAGTACAATGAATAGTTAGTCAAAAGTCTAGTATCAAGAATCTTGGAGAGTGACTTAAATTCTCTGAGTGTCACTTTCTGTATCTGTATGATCAAGCTGGAAATATCCATCTTACACATACTGTTGTGACATCAAAGAACTAATGTATGGAATCACTTAGCATGTACCTGGTACACCCTAAATAGTCAGTGAATGCTAGCTACTATGGTTATTCTTATTAATGCAATTACAATTTGCAAGGTACTTGTTGGATAGAAATTGTTTGCTTCATTGTATAAGTCAATACATGGAGCAAGCATCTAGCTAGAGAAACAAGAAAGTCACGCACACTCACTGGGTAGAGCCACACTGGAAACCTGATTATTTTTATTTGACAGTTAATGATAGGGAGATGGGGTGGTGGAACAAATGGATATTATATTTTCTTCTGTCTTTTAATTAATAAAGTGAAACTATGAACCGTGTAATTTCAATATGTACGATGAACAGGATAGCATTATTAACAGACTCGTTTTTTTCAACATAAGACCAGTTTTTCTAACTCTGGTGCCCTCATGTTTTTGATTTAGCCATCACTGGTGAAGAGGAGCTTTTTTATTATATGGTTAAATAGAGGATGTCTTCAGCCAAATAATGTGATTTTAAACAAAGTGATATTGAGCCTATCAATAAAGCAAAGGGCAGCCCAAGAGTGGGTGGGAATAAGATTCACTTTGAAAGAAAAAAGAATGAGGCTTTAAAAAAAGTTTGTTTTTACAGCTGAAGAAATCTCCAATCACTGTTCAGTTCAAACATATTGCCTTGTTTTTACTTTGCTTTAGGTGATTTTTATATGAATTTTTTTCAATAAATTATTTTCTTATAAGCATTGGCTATTTTGAGCATTAAATTTTTTGGAGACCAAAATGAAGCAGTGTGACTCTTTTGAAAATCAATAGAAGAACAGGAAGAAACAGGAGACCTGAGGCAAGACATCTTTCTCTTTCCAATCCAGCAGCAAGAAGAATAAGACGTTTGCTCTTTATTATTTAGAGAGCCTGTCACAAGTCACACGAGAAGGCAAGCATTCCAAAGATCTTTGATTCTTTTTGGCTCTGACCAAGAAAATAAATGACTGAGAAAGTTTAACTGTTTATAAAATGTCGCTGTTGGAAGGACTTTTCAGTGATTCTATAAAATCATTAAACCTATAAAATTCTATAAAATCATTATTTTTGGAGGCAACACAGAGGAGAGAAAATAAACATAATTTTGGATAGAAGCATATTGAGTAGGGTTTGCATGGACTTGCATCTAAATGTCAGAATGTGGCATCAAAGCCTCAGTTTGATGGGGTTACCTTTCTTGGGTGACCAGAGGATGTGTTAAGGCAAAAGTAAGGTATTCTTTTTCCTTCAAGTTTTTGAAAATAGACCGAGCACCACAATTCCCAAAACCACCTTCATTTAGCCCTGACATTTTGTAAAATGTAGGTCAACTTCCTTCCTCTAATGACTTCTAAACTCATCAGTGGTTGTAGATGTTCATGCACTGATCTCCTTCTGGCTGCTTTTCTGAATTCTGATTACTGAGCAAGTGTAGGGAATACCCAGGAATGCCAGAATGATCCAGTCACTGCACGGGTTCACTTTATAGATGTCTTCTTTTCTTCAGAATGTTTATTATTTCTATCTTATTTCAAATTCTGGGGTCATCAGAGTGACGAAGGGTACTTAAACACTCGACAACATGGTGGAAGTAAAGATCTGTTGTAGAATCTGAGGGATGTCCTTGGTGTCCATGGCGACGAAAGATCGGCCAGCTGGTAAGGTTCTCTGAAGCCTGCCAGGATGGAGGGGAAGAAAATTACCATTGCAAATCAGGACTCTCCACAACCTCTGCATGGCTTCTTAGGAAAGGAAGTGTTCACTTCCCAATACTTTGCTCGCTGCCTGCGCCTGAATTGGCTGTTACTAAGCAATGAAAGGCTTGGAAGAGTAACCGGGAGAGACACAGTAAAAGCAGTGAACCAAAAGAAAGGTCTTTTTAGTGAGAAAATCAATGAAATTGAAAAGAAAGAAATGTCTTCCATTTGCTACTATCATTTCCTGGTGTTTCATATTCCCTGGATGGACAGAGCACTGGGGATCATACAGGATCAGTTCACCTGGGTCCAGTAAATGTGTTGACCTCACACTGTACTTCTAAGTGCTTTTCCTTCTTTAGAAAATAGGCCTCCAAAAATGTTGCCCAGCCAAACCTTGAGTGGTTCATTTTCTCTTCCTTCTTTTCTCTCTCTCTCCCTCGCCTTCTCTCTCTCTCTCTATCTCTCTCTCTCTCTCTCTCTGGCTTCACATCACACATATGAAATGTAATCTGGATTATTCAATTGTCGCTTCATTGTCACTGATGTTTTATAGACTTATGATATTTTTTCAACTCATTTTAAAGTAAATTTTTGAAAACTTACAGCAGGTTTTAGGTTGAATTAACCTTAAAAATAACATGTCGTTGAAATTATTTTTTAAGACACCAATTCATTATTTGGAACAAAAGGCCATTATGAAGGCAACAAAACTGCAAGACACAGTTCTATTTCTTTCATGCTGCCAACAAAGTTTGGTTTTGGAATGACATTTAATAAAAGTCAACCATCCTGTGTAGTATCATACATTTGGCATGCCTGGTAGACCAGCTAATTCTGCAACGTATCTTTTGCCAGTGGATGTTGGACCACTTCCCTAGGAAACCACAAGGGTATTATTGTGCTTCCCTAAGTACTCAAACAGGATCTCTTCACTAGAAAGACAAAATAGCCATTTCAACTCAACCAGTATTTGTTGAACTTGCCATCTGCCTAACACTGGGGAAAATCTGGGTAGAAAGCGCAGCATGGATTGTGTTTGAGGACACAGAGGTTCTAGAAAATGTAAAGTGCTAACATGTAAAACTAAAAAAAATACAAAGTCAGTTGTTCTAAAGTGACTGTAATTACATATGAAGTCTGTTCTCAACCTTACTCTGCAGCAAGGAGAAGGGAATAGAAAGAGAAAAATGTCAGCATTTCGGATGAAAACATTTCCTATTCTATAAAGGACTCTACACTACGGAGTATGACAGGTAAGAGAGGTAGAAAATCAAAAAGGTAGACCCTCTGTGCTGTAGGCAGGGATTTGTTGTTGTTGCTTTTGGAAGGCAATATACTTTCACTTGTGTTTTCTGCTTTTTTTCTTTTGAAAGACATGGTCTTTCTCCATTGCCCAGATTAAAGTGTAGTGGCATAATTGAAGTCAAGATACATACCCACCTCAGCAACCTGAGTAGGGGACTACAGGCATGAGCCACCAGGCACCTCTAATTTTTATTTTATTTTTTGTATAGACAGGGTCTCACTATGTTGCCCAAGCTGGTCTTGAACTCCTGGCTTCAAGCAGTCTTCCTGCCTCCTCATCCTCCCAAAGTGCTGGGATTATAGGTGTGAACTACTGTTCCTGGCCTATTTTCTGCTTCTTACAGGTATTTTAACAGAGAGAAACCATGAGCTCTTTCTGTTTGTAATTCAAAAAGATAAATACTAGTGTGTTCAAGTTATGAAAGTGTTTCTAGATCTCTCCTTTCAGATCATACCAGTGGTACTCACTGTCTGACCAAAAGTTTCTCTATTGAATCAGTATATTCTGTGTAGCATCTAACTATATATTGTCTCATGCCATCTCCCTAGTCAGAAGGGACATATATGTGTGTATGTGTGTGTGCACGTGTGTGTATACACACACACACGCACACACACACAAAGGCATACACATATGTAGACTTAAATATATATGTACATATATTCTTTTTTATTGGGGAGACATATTTATAAGAATATAATATACATGTATGTCTATATATGTATGTCTACGTATAACATACATAGACATACATACCCACAAACATAAGCATTATCTCTTATGTTAGGAAAATAGATGTTCACCATTTTGAATATAAATTTGAACACAAAATTATTAGGCTGAACTTGGTTCCTTGATATAAAGTGCCAAATGTATAAGATACTGTCTTATTTGTTAGTAGACAAATCAATTTACTAATTACTTATTTTATTGTTGGCCTAAGTATAAACTAAAAAATAATTTAAAATTATTACTGTTCATCCAAACAAAAGTTAGGCCATATCCCCTCAACTAGATTATAAGCTCCTTAAGGGTAGTAATTCTAGTTTCTGATGTTCCCCCATCTCCCTCACTATCCCTCATGATGCTAAGACCATGAAACAGCATGTCAGCTGCTTAGTCTTTCTATTCTTGCCCTTTGTTGTATGCTAAGATGACACTTACCTGGTTGCCTGATCACCTAAAGAGCCAATAAAAATGGCAAAAGCATTTACTTGAGGGTCACTTGTTAGAATCCGGGCAAACTTGGCGGGATGTATTCCATATCGTGACAGGTTCGCATCGCTCAAGACTATCACAAAGTACTCATCAGCTTCTTCTTTGACAATTTCCTTGATGGCATGTTCTGTCCCCTCTAAGGTGTGGTCCCCACTCATGCAGAACTGAGAGTGGGCATGCATTGTCTGGAGGTAAGAGACATTGCACAAAAGCCATGGGTGAGAAACTTCTTTTTAACAAACATGCTGATTTTTCTATTGACCATGCATAAATATTAAGTATTATACATAAATAGTAAGTCAGAGTGTATGTATGTCTATGTATGTTATACGTAGACATACATATATAGACATACATGTATATTATATTCTTATAAATATGTCTCCCCAATAAAAAAGAATATATGTACATATATATTTAAGTCTATTTAGAACATTCAAGTGTCAAGAGTATGCAGTGATGCTTTTATTTGGCATAGACTTTAGTTAGAAACAGAGTTGTTCCAAAATGATTGGCACTTACATTTAAAATTCAAACTTCCATTTAAAATGAGAAAATATATAAGAAAATATAAAACTTGGGATCACACTGGAGGATGGAGATGATACAGAAGAAACACAAGGACTGGGTTGAGTTCTCAACAAAGTTTTACTACTAAATATTGTACTCACATCAATAGAATGGAGGAAACTTACTTTAAAATTATGGTGTCTGTGTTTCTATTGTGGATTTAAGTGTGTGAAATTATTATTTTTAAGTGTGTGAAATAAAATTACACATAACATTGGGGCTAGAGTACTCTAAAAGGGATCATTCTTTTCCTTCTATTGAACAGGTAGGGGTTGAGAAGAACTATATTAGACATACATGGGACCTAGGTTGTAGAATTCTAATCTAATACTAACTATTCTAAAAATATATAGGGAAAAGTTTTAAATATGTGGTAGAGAAAAAAATTTTAGGTATGATGGGTCTTTTCTCAGTTTAATGCTTGAATGTTTGTAAAACTGATAGTCTTTTTGCTTCCTGTATCTACTACTTCTTCAATAACTCTTTTTAGTCTTTACCTAATCTGATAGAAGTTTTCATAATATAAGCGTAGGTGAATATATTTACCTTCAGAATTTCTAGTCTTTGCTTATTGTCCTTCGGGATTTTGTTAACTGGAACTAGGCCAATGTTGTAGCCATCTCCAGAGTGTCCAGCGATGTCGTACTATATGCAAGAGAATCACAGAGTTAGAAACCTCTGTCCACTATAAATGTCCAACTCTGGATGGTTGCTGTCTAAAGTGCTCAACATATGGCTATAAAAAAGTACAGTGAAACAGATGTGAGTTTATCAACAAAGGTAAACAAACTTCAGATCCATCATTTCTGATCCATTCTCTTCTGTGATCTTTACTCTCCAGCAGGAGTAGAAAGTGAGATGAAGCCTTCAGGGTCTACTGCAAATTGCATTCTTAACTTTCAGGGGAGACAAAAAATCACCCACACACATACACATTCTGTGACAGACAGAATTCTAAAGTGACCCTCAAATTCTAGCCTCCTGGTATACATGCTCTTTATGATCTTGTCTCCTTAGGTGTAGGCAGGACCCATTAATATAATGTAATATAACTTGTGATTAGGTGAACTCTACGGTGAAAGGGAATTTGGAGACATGATTAAGTTGACCTGACTGTGAGTTTATCAAAAGGTAGATTATCCAGGTGGGCCTAAACCCATCAAATGAGCTCTTTAAAAACAGTTTTTTCCGGCTGGTGATAGAAAGGGAAGATGGGAAGATTTGAAGGACAAGGGGGATTTGACATGATGGACTTATTTATGACTGACAGAAAGGGGCCACAGGAAGGACCTGAGAGTGGCATCTAGGAGCTGAGGGCAACTCTGGCTGAAAACCAGCAGGGAAACAGAGATCTCTGTCCTACAACCACAAGAAAGGTTCCTCCCCAGAGCTTCCAGGTAAGAACTCAGCCTGGCCAACATCCTGATTTCAGCCTTGTAAGACCTGAAGCAGAGAACCTAGCTGAGCCTGCCTGACCTTCTAAAGTACAGAGCTATGAGTTAATAAACAAGTATTGTTTTAAGCTACTATGTTTGTGGTGATTTGTTATACAACTAAACTATAATACATATAGTTTTCTCCTGTTGGCAAAAGTGAAACATATTCATTGTAGAAATTACATAAAAGCACAAAAGAGAAAGTAAAAATTACCCTTATTTCCATTAATGAAAAACCCTGCTAAGGTTTTGTTGTATAAGCTCCTTCCTCTCAATACATGCATAAGGTTGCACCTTCACATACAGACAAGTCTACATCAATACAACTGTGAACTAAATGGATAGTGTTGACAATGACACCTCATAATCTGCTTTTCTACTTAATAGTGTATGACATGTATCTTTTAATTAGAAAGTACCTTTTTGATTCCCTTTCTCACTAGGTACATGGGAAAGTCCTGTCTATTGAGAAAATACTAGAGCTGGGAGTCAAGTGCAACTCTTACAGAATTTGGAAAAAAGTTTGGGGCCTGAGGAAAACTATAATTGGGGCAAGGTAGTTCCCTCCAACTGCTGAGTTTGTCCCCAATTCTCTCTTCTCTCTCACCACCCTCTAAAGATTTTTGTGATGTTAATTTATAGAACAGACCTTGGGGCATCTGGGCAGTTGGGGCATCTTCAAGGAAAAATCTGAGTGTGGGTCTGGGGAAAGAGACTTCAGGGAGCACTGTGAGTACTACTGAGATAAAATGCTTAAAAATCTGTAACATAGCTGGGCTCGGTGGCTCAGCCTGTAATCCCGCGCCTTTGGGAGGCTGAGGTGAGTGGATTGCCTGAACCCGCGGGTTCGAGACCCATCTGGGCAGTGAGACCTCATCTCTACAATAAACCAAAAAATCAGCCGGGCGTGGTAGCGCGCACCTGTAATTCCGGCTACTTGGAAGGCCGAGGCAGAAGGATTGCCGGAGCCCAGCAGGTCGAGGCTGTGGTGGCCGGGAGCGGCCACTGCACTCCAGTCTGGGCGACAGAGTGAGACTCTAACTCAAAAAAAAAAAAAAATCTGTAACATACACCAACAAATTATCAATCAACAGTTGGGCTTTAAACACTACTGGGCAATGTAGGGGGATATAATTATTTCTTTTCACATCTCTTCCTTTAAAATGGTGAGGCCAAAGCTCATCTTTAAACTTTTAGTATCTGTGAGAATGCTTAGCAAGTTTCCTGCACAAATGTTTTAAGAGAGAGTTTGCAATCAAATTGGGGTAACGAGAAGCTTTCCTTTTGCATATGGGTTACATGTTTCTGCAAATAAGCTGTTTGAAGGTGGGATGCATTTTTTTTCCCCTCAGCAATCATGGGATAAATGGCAGTTAGCCCAAGCTGGCTGACAAAAAAAAAAAAACAAACCCATAACATAACTGAAACGGTTGTATTTAAAATGGGAAGAAACAGAAAAAAATGTTTGTTGAAATCATTGTGCAAAAATAGGAAGTCAGAAGGGGATTATTTGGGGAAGATGAGTTCCACTGTAGATATGCTGAACTTGTCCTGGGGAGAGATGTGGCTAGAGGTGATACCCCAGCAGTCAGTCCCAGGTGAGGGACATGAATGGATGTCCATATATATGATGTCCAAATACATAAAAGTTGTAAGTCTGGCTACAAACTGTGAAATAAAATGTGTTCTGTCCTCCCACTTTGATAAATACACATTATAATAATCTGGAAAGCCAGGGTAAATTTCAAATACTTGGGTTCCTTAAAGTTCTGTGCTAGAACATGGCAGCGTGGCCAATACTGGCCACTGACCTACAGCCCATACTCTTCTCTCTCACACTGGCTTCTACCCAATGAGGTGCCTCACACACATGTCGTGGACCCTAGCCCTCTTACCCACACTTCTTCATCACTCCATCATAACCCCCCTGACAGCTGCTCCTCGGCTACCCCTCAGACCTTGGGGTGCTCACACCATTAGAGACTTTGCCCTGGGAAGATGGATCTAGGAAAGAGCCCCATGTAGGGCACGGAAGTAGGCCTGGGGTCACTTGGCCAGGATAGTTGGGGATCCTTGGTACCAGGGGCAAGATCTAGAAACAGGGGCTTTAAATGGGCATGCCCTGTTGGCTCCATAGACTCCTGAACTCAGGGAGGGGCATGGTCAGAGGAAGCCAGAGAGGAGCCATGGGTCAAGGCCTGGGTAATTATTCTGTGTGGGTCTGTGTTCTGTGCCTGGTTTTAAGTTTGTTTGTTTTTTTCAAATACAAAGGATAATACAAAGTAACCATGAGAAAAATTTATCACTGTGTTAAAAAAAAGGTTGACAATAAATGCTTTCTAAGGATGTAACACATTCCATATATTTTTTAAAAATCTCCTTATAGTTTGTTACCAATATAGTGAAAAGGTGACAGATTTAAAAAACTGAAACCTAAAAGCAGCTCAGCTCTTGAAAACTGTTTGGTTTAGGAAATGACTGGCTTCAGCATACACCTGACTAGCGTCATCATGTGTTCAGTGCTAGGATTGGCACAGACGTGGAAAGCTTGTAGCATTCTTCCATGGGAGCATACCCAAGGGAGGCCCTCAAAGCTCTGGTTTGACAAAGGTCATAGCAGGAACTGTTTGTGGCCAAGAAGAAAGTTCTCCTGAGAAAGTGCCAGGCAGGCACTTATTATGGGGCTGGTGAAGTAATCTGTTAACCAGGATCTTACACACGAGGAAATAAGATCAGTTTCCTGAGTCAGTAGGTTTCCTGTATTGGGTTGAGGTAAGAGGGAGGGTTATGAACATGTTTACTTTTCCCTCCCTTTTAACTGATGGCTAGAGTTCTTACTAATCAGATGACAATGACTGAGACTACAGAAATCTTTGATCATGTGGTCTGTTCACAGGCGAACATAACTTGCAAAGAAAAAAGTTGCCAGCTAATAATTTTAACAAATAGCAGTGCAGTCAAGAAGGCACCTAAGGGACAGGATGGGGCTTACACAATGATTTGGAGGCCCTGGTTTCTCATCTTCCAGATGGGCCCGGGGATTATTTTGTGCTCAGAGCCAATAAAATGCTTGAGAGAAAACCAAAGTTTATACAAATGTGGACCGTTCCCTGGTGTCACAGTTAATCATTTTAAGCTTCCATTAAAAGCAATACTTTGTCATAATTATCTAGTATCTGCTAGCCAAGGATTCCAACACCTTTTACACACAGTACTTTGCTAATCCTCAAAACTGTCTGGGTTCAAGGACAGGTACATAGTCGCATTCACTTCCATTGTCTAACTACTGCTTCTCCCCTTTATCTGGTCTGGTTCCTGCCATGACTATGGTGAAATCTGACTTGACAGGACCTCAAAGCACTTCCATGGAGGAGCAAAGGGAGCCAGGAAACAAGGGTCCCACTGTCATTATCAAACCACCTAACATCTAGGTGAGAATTTTTTTCTGAGTAGCTCAAAATTTTTATGATCATGATTTCTCCACTTTTCAGAGTATTCCTGAAGTCCTTGCATGGTTTTATGTTTAGTGTTCAACAAAAATATTAAACTACACGAGTAAGGAAAAACCTTAACTAGACAGGACTGATGTAAATAATTTTTTTGCTTTAGAAACTTGTTTAAATGTCCTTTTGCTATATTTTCTTTTAAAAATCTCTTTTAAGGACCTTGAACAACTATCGGAATACTATAAGAAAAGGACTGGCAATAGTGGGAAACTGCGGGGAGGGTGGGGAGGCAGGATTGGCAGTAGTGGAAATCTACCTGGGGAAGTGGGGGCACACCTCATCAACAAGGGTACCTGCATAATGAATATCTGTAGACCTAACCCTGCATTGTCCCCCACATCTTTAAAATAAAAAATTTAAAAGTTAAAATAAATCTTTTATTTAGAGAAAGGCGTAACAAATGAAAACAAATGCCAGATGTCAGTCTGAGACACAAAGACATCAAATAATAAAGATGATTTATAATGCTTAGAATGTAAAGAAAGCTTTCTTAGAACAAAGTCATTAGCATTTTTATGGATAAGATTTATGTGTAAATTTCTATTAGCAAGGATAGTCATTTGCTGGCTTTAGGGGAGGCTATGCTTTATTACATGTCCATATTATAAGTAGGTATGAGACAATCAATCATCTGAGCTATTTCTGAAAACTATGATGTGTGAAATTCTAACCTCCTTCTAGAAGTCCAAACACACTATTCTAAGATGTCACCACTAACTATGGGCTGCAAAGGACGAGAAGATAAACACATGATTTAAAAGGTCAAAAGAAATGCCAGTAGAATTCTAGTGTTAGTGAATTATCTACAGTATTGCAGAAGAACCTTTTATCGTATCATAGAAGTCAATGTGAAAAGAATAATGTTCTGAAAAGTCAAGGGTTCTAGACTTAGCTCTGACATTAACAAGCTGTTTTGACTTAGAGTAAATCACTTCACCTCTCCAAACCTTGTTTCTACTTTAAACAATGCTGGCTTAGAAGATCACTAATACTGTATACTTGTAAGTCATGTGACCTTAAGCTTTGAATAAATTTGTTTATCATACCTCCTTTGGATGGTGAGGTACTGAGGGTGGAAGACAGAGTACTTTACCTAAATGATGCACTTATTCCTGAATAACAGTTTTTAAAAAATACCAATTGGACAGAAATAAAATGGCTGTAAGAAACAGGGATAAAATATCAACTAAGAGTCCTGGTCTGCAGTCAGAACTCAAGTCCTGGCTTTTCACTGTAGCTGTGTCACCTTGGAAAAAGCATTTAACCTCCTGGAATCTTTGGTTTCTCATCTATAAAACAAAGGGGGCAGTGAAAATAATTTCCAAGATCATTCCTGCCCCCAAAATTCAATGATATGTCCAAGAATGAAAAAGTCTGAAAAAGTTTCAGGAACATCTATGTCTTGTTTTCTTTCTTTTTTTTTTTTTGAGTTGGAGTCTAACTCCATCACCCAGACTGGAGTGTAGTGGCCAGTCCCGGCCACCGCAGCCTCGACCTGCTAGGCTCTGGCGATCTTTCCGCCTCAGCCTTTCAAGTAGCTGGAACTACAGGCGCACACTACCACACCCGGCTAATTTTATTGATTTATTGTAGAGATGAGGTCTCGCCAAGTTGCCCAGGTGGGTCTTGAACTCGCGGGCTCAGGCAATTCATTCACCTCGGCCTCCCAAGGCATGGGATTACGGGCTGAGCCACCAAGCCTGGCCTATGTCTTGTTTTCTTCTGACAAGGGAGGAAACATCTAAATCTGACAGGATCAATGACACTTTTTCCAAAAAGAAAGTCCTCAGAGTCTATAAGATAATAATAATCCAGTATTTGCCCTAAATAAATGGCTTTCTTTCTTTCCTTTAAAAAATGTTTAGCAGTGGAACGAAACATTTCCTCTAAACGAAATTTGCCTAAAGCCCAATTTATGCAACGTTGTGCACTATCAGTACCCGTGAAATTATTTTAGTTGAAATGGGGATGGAGCTGGGCTCGGTGGCTCAGCCTGTAATCCCACGCTTTGGGAGGTTGAGGTGAGTGGATTGCCTGAGCCCGTGGGTTTGAGACCCACCTGGGCAACTTGGCGAGACCTCATCTCTACAATAAAGAAAAAAAAATGAGCCGGGCGTGGTAGCGTGTGCTTGTAGTTCCAGCTACTTGGAAGGCTGAGGCAGAAGGATCGCCAGAGCCCAGCAGGTCAAGGCTGCGGTGGCTGGGAGCGGCCACTGCACTCCAGTCTGGGCAACAGAGTGAGACTCCAACTCAAAAAAAAAAAAAAAAAAGAAAGAAATGGGGATGGAAGGGATGGGACAAAAAGTACTGCCCACTAATCCACCCCTCCCAAAACATCCTTCGAGGGTACCTTGTTACACTGTTAGAAAACCACTGCCCTAGAATATGGTTTGTATGCCTTCATAGAAACAATAAATTTGAGATACTTTTCTCCCTCAAAGTTCAACTTCTGAATAACAATAAATCTGTTTTGTGGTGCCACTATTTGAGTGGCAGAAAAAGTCATCTAATTCTGGTGTTACTGAGTACTTTGAAAAAATAATTAAGTCATTAAGAGCTTTTGAAAAGGATGTCTATTTCTAGATTACAGTGAAAACATTCCCAGGGGCTTGGAGAAATCACGAGCAACAAATTGGAATGAAGGTAATGGGAAAACATACTTCCTGATTAAAATGAAATGGTTCACATAACCATTATTGTTCCACCTTTCTCTCTAGTGTTTAAGCACCCCATGAACATTAAGAATTATGCCGATTATAAGCTTAGAGGAGCTTATGCTGATTATAAGCAAATGATGTTGCTCTGGTCTTAAGTGACCTTCTGTGAATGCTATTTCTGCGAATAACTGAATTCAGTTGGTAGAGCAATTATAAAAAACTTTAAAAACTCCAAATGGCTTAGAAATGTGTCTTGCCACTGAATTACCTTTCCTCTTCAGTAACTCTTGCTCAAGGGTTCCTGTGGTTTGGCATGGGCCATGAAAATGTGGAATAAAGTGAAGCTAACTTCAAATGAGCCTCCTGGACCTGGGCTGTAACTACCCAGTGCTCAGGAGCTGAGTCCAAGCCAAACAAAGCACAAAGCAGATGCCGAGAGAGACGGGGAAGAGTTCGGATCACAGACCAGGCCCGTGGCTTCTGAAGGTTTCAAAGCAAATACAGACGAGACAACTTTATAACTGAGGGATCACTGCAGGAAGACGACATTAAGAACTGTCTGGAACTGGGGGATGAGGAGTCTCAGATCACGCTGCTGAATTCCTGACACCACGTGTGATGCCATTCTGAGTTATGGAATATAAACTTTTCACTAGGAGTTCTTCAAACTGTCTTCTGCTCATGCATCATTTTCCATTTTCTGAGTAAATTAAATTCTTTCATTAGTTATTCCTAGTCCCTATGCCTTATGCAAATGAGAAAATAAAAATGCGAAGTTAAATATTATCACATAACACAAGGACGAACAGAATGCATGTTACACAATCACTTGATGTACATGCATCAAATATCTCTAAGAAGTGACCACACAATCTACTGACAGTGGAAAGCGGAGCTGAGGACGAAGGAGCCGAGACTCACTTCTCACTCTTCTTCCTTTTGTACTCTGTTCACCCATTACCTATACTCCTACATGCTTGCAGTCAGGCCTTCATATCTGCAGATGTGGAACCCGCAGACCCAGAGGGCTGACGGCGGGACTTGAGCATATGGATTTTCGTAGCTGCAGGGGGTTCTCAAGCCAATGCCCCCGTGGATACCAAGGTGAGCCTATCATTATAAACAGAAAAAGTTCTCACAGAATGAAGAGGATGCATCCCATCTCCTTCCTACTGTCTACAGAGGAAGCTGGGGAGTCCTAGCAGAGATTGGGTAGTTTATGGCTACTCAAAGTCTCAGACATGTTGGTGGGGTGATAGGGAGATGATACAGTCTCTCCCACATGGAGGGAAGGCCTGTTGGGGATTCTGGAAATACACGGGATTTGGGAACAAGTTAAATGGCACCATGAGAAAACCACCAAACAAATCCAGAGTAAGGGACATTCTATAAGACAACTGGCCTGGTCTCCTAAGAGAATGACAGTCATGAAAAGAAAAAAGAAAAAAATAAAGGTAACAGTATGGTAGGTAGGTACTCCAGATTAGCAGAGGTGAACAAGACATTACAACCAAAAGTAAGGTGCAGAATTTGACTGGATCCTGGATGGAGGTATGGGGAGAGGAGACAACTATAAAAGACACTTTGGGACACTGAATTTGAATGGATATTATAAGGTATTAGGGATTATTGATAATTTTCCTAGGTGTGATAATGGTATGAAAATTGTGTTAGAGAATGTCCCTACTTTAGGAGAAATATAATAAAGTATTTAGAGGTAAAGTATTATGCTGCTTATAATTTATTTTCTTTCTTTTTTTTTTGAGTTGGAGTCTCACTCTGTTGCCCAGGCTGGAGTGCAGTGGCACGCTCATGGCCACCCTGTGTCAACCTGCTGGGCTCCAGTGATCCTTCTGCCTTAGCCTTCCAAGTAGCTGGAATTACAGGTGTGCACTACTACGCCTGGCTAATTTTTAAAAAATTTCTTGTAGAGACGAGGTCTCGTCAAGTTGCCCGGGCTGGTCCCAAACCTGTGAGCTCAGGCAATCTACTTGCCTCGGCCTCCCAAAGTGCTGGGATTACAGAATAATTTGCTTTCAAATGATTTGAGGGGGGAGAAAAAGTAGTATAAATATTTGGAGAGAAATATAAAGAAAGTAAGCTAAATGTTAACAATTAGTGAACCTAAGTGAAGGCATATGGATGTTCTTTTACTGTTCTTTCAACTTTTTTTTGTAGGTTTAAAAGTTTTACAAACAAAATGTTGGGAAATAAAATAGAAAGTTTAAAAATAAAACCAAACAAAAAAGAAAACACACAAAAGAAGAGTCCCAGACGCCATCCTACTCTGTCTACCTAGTCTTCCAATGCTGGGGAAAGTCCTTCTGTGTCTGGGTCTCGGTTTCCTGTTTGTGGAATGAAGAAGCTGGAGAAAGTGACCTCTGAGGTGACCTTGGTTCTCAAGTCTGTGGATATGATGAAGAATTTTCAGGAACAGGATTTGGATGCCTCCCACAGTCCACCTTGTTCCTCTAGACAATCACTCAAGTACAAGTTTTTCCTCAAAGAGACACAAAGAGCTTGTTTTGTGAAGTGTTACAAGCTTTTCCTTTGGTTGGAAAAATTATAATACACTGGTTTCTTAGACTTTCTATGCCCTTAAAAAAAGTTCTAACAGAACTGTAATGAGTATGAGGAGTAGATTTTTAAGTGCAAGAAAAGGCACAAAAGCAAAACTATTCAAATAATTCCTGCTAAAAATCTAACAGCATGAAAAGTGAACTCAAGCATTGACCAAAGTTTGTTTTACCTTGGTGTCCTGACACAATTTCAACTGGATTTGTCAGTCAGATATTGCTATGGTTGTCATCTCATTATCGCCGTGGTTGTGCTGATAATAACTGAGGAAATTCTTACCCTTTTGTGGCAACTGAAGAGAGAATCAGCAAAACACTGCTCTAGGATGGCGCCCTGAAGAGGAGCGTGTGAGGAAGCATGCTGTTTACACCTCAGTCCGGAATGTCCGTCCCTCCTGACCTCCTTTAGAATGAGTAGTTTTCACCCCTCCCTCGCCAAGTCACTAGCTCAGCTCGGGACCTAGCAGCGTGCTCTACTCTTGGCGAGTGCTCGGTTAGTGTTTGCAAATTTGTTTAATTTAATTGACATCCAACAGGTTACATGGCAATAATTTGGTTTGTAACTGCCAATTAAGAGCAAAATGAAACATCTTGTGAAATGCTCATTTCCTTGATATTCTTCCTTTTTGTGTGTGACATATTCAGTTTCTTTAATAGTTCTTCCAGATTACAGATTTTCAAAAGTGAGAACTGGACAAATGGGAATTTCTCTACACACGGGCTGTGCAAGATGCAATAAAATACTCAGCCCACCCCGTAATGATCACATCATCTACCTGGAGGCATGAGAATGGCTCTCTGCTCTCTAGTAGCTTTGCTGGCTTCTGCCTTCTGTCTCATCCTTTACCCAGTTCTGGGGAGCTGTATCAACACTTTGTTGGGCAACTCCTAATAAATCTTCTTTCTAAAAGAGGTAGTTCAGCATGTAAGTCAGAGCAGTTCTGCTCTCAAAGATGTAGAAATCTTCTTTCTAGCTGGAGATTTTATTCTGGATAACTATGAATCTGCTAACTTGAACAGTGGCATGACCTAATTTGCTATGGTCTAATGGGTTAAAATCTCCATATAGCTCAAAGAGATCTCAGGAACACTAGAATTTAAGATCCATAAAAAAAGCAAGTGGGCTAATCCAAATATTAGCAACACTCAAAGGTTTTAAAACATCAGCTAGGATGTGAGTATTTACACTAAGACAATGGATGTCTAACCGTCCATCCATTGGTCATCAATGTCCATGTGATTTAAGAATTATACTCCACCTCATACTAGGATCTAAAACATTTATAATACATGTTTTCTATAAACTCATGAAACAAAAACAAACAAACAAAAATCAAGAGAAACTTACATCTGAAGGCATGTCAGTTCATAGTCAAGGGAAGGAAAAAGCTGAATACCAGTCTGCAAGCCTTAAGACATAACAAAGTTGTCATATCTGGTCTTTGATTTTGGCTCTGAGCTTCTGGGTAACTAAAACCAAGAGGAAATCTTGAGCAGTTCCCTGGCTTTCACTAATCACAAGTGGAAACACATTTTAGTTCTTCAAGGAAAACGAAGCTACTCCCCATGGGGAAAGTCCATGTCTTACTTGTATTTGTAATCTGTACTTGAACAGAACCTGGTAATCCCCAGTCTTCACTGGCTAAAGCTGCCCTTTCCCTATTACTTTATTCTCAAAGGGATTTCTCATGTAGAGCTTCCTACAAGGGAGAATTGAACAAACAGAACTCTCTCTATACACTGGCTGTGTGAGATGCAATGAAATACTCAGCCCACTCTGAAATAATCACACCATCTACCTGGAGGCATGGGTATGGCTCTCTGAGTCCCAGGAAATTCCGGGGCTTACCCTTAAAACAAGCCTAAAGTAAGTCTGCTCCTTGTTGCGTGCCTCACAACGCAGAGATATACTCAGGGACAAAAGCCTAGCGTGCAGGGGGCTGTCAAGACTGATAACGATCTGAGATTGTTGATTACTGAGGGCCATGTTTAATCCAGAGTAGAATCTAGAATATCTATGTATATACTGTGCATCCTTTACATATGACTGCATGGACTTTTGCTAATAATTATGCGACATGTGATTACATCCATGGTTGTTTGCTCTGGTAAGGGCCGGAAGTGCAGGTGCTGTCATGGCTGACTAAGCACAGGTGAATAAGCTCATACTGGACAGTGACACAGTCATGTGGAGAATACTTCTGCATGCTCAGACCTCTGAAACTGAGGGAGTTCAGCAAACTGAGCAAGAGTAAAATGGAAATCGTTGGAATGGAAGGCTGTTTTTCTCCCAGGGTGATCACCTTCACTGTCATCTGGGGAGACACCTATGACTGTGTAACCCTTACCCTCATGGAGAGGGAATGTGATGCTGAGAACAATGTGTTTGGAGGGTGAACTCAAGCCTTGGCAGGCTGTCTGGTCAGCAATGGGGCAGGAGTGGGTAGGTGTGGGGAAGTAGGATAAGGACAGGAGGCACTGAGGAGGCTTGGAACAGACTCAATGTGCTTCTAAGCAGCTGTTTAATTTTTTTCTCCCCTAACATTATGGCTAACATACACCTTGTAAAGTGCAGCTCTTTCTTTTTTAGTAATTGGTCTTTTACATTATCATATTATTTTCTGATTGTTAGAGCAGATAAAGCAAAAGGTTCACTTTCTGTGCACTGATATATGAGTTAGTGAGAGGATGGAGATTTGTGTCCACTCTGGGTGGAGTCTGCATCCATCCTCATGCCCTAACTCAGGGCAGACTCCTAGGTGGATGTGGCCAGTGGTGCCTCTCATCTTTAGGTCATGCCATTACCTTGAACTTTTCCTCATAGTTCTCGAAGGCCTCCATGACCATACATACAGCCTCCATGGAGCGCTCGAGTCGACCATCTACCCCGTTGAAGCGATACATGCTACCAGACACATCTACCACAAGGCGCAGACGCTTGGGTTTCTGTTGAGGGTTGCCCACCTGAGGGAAGGAATGATAGAAAAGCTTTGAGAACTGGGAAAACTCCTTGGTTGCTGTGTTGGGGAGCTCACACATGTCCCAGAGTGTCAGCTAAGAGGTGGGGAGATCAGCCACAGGACACCACACTAGGCTGTCCAGGCAGGTGGAAAGGTATCTATGGATTATATTTCAGTAAGTAGAATGTCATACTTGTGTTGGTAGTTGGGGCCATATGGAAAAGATTTTTCTTTGGAATATAGTCCTTTTAAAGCTCACTTTAGTAAAGTTGCCTTGCTGAGGCAGATGCCTTAAAAATGATATGATGTCTTAAAAATAATAATCTGGAATGACACATCATTTTCACTGCATGCCTCAGAGTCAGTAATTATAGCAACAGTTTGTGTTATTTGGGAAAAAGTCCACACCGATTTTACTTGCACCTGTTGTATAGTGACTTGAAAATCATTTTCCACATGAGCCACAGCCTCAGATTCTTGGAACAAAGTTACATGATGGGGGCTTGACCAAGAACTACAGGAAAATATTTTTAAAACGTCTTTTATCTTTAGTAAGCTCCAAGTTTTCTCTTCCTTCCAGTTACTGAACTACTGCTTCTCTTTTCCTGGTAGTTAAAAGCATGAAAGTGTCATCTAACTGCTGTCTGGAAATAACTGTCAATTAGAATGTGAAACTTAGGAGATTCATTTTGATTTTGGTCCCATGACAGCCAATTGGCAGATTTAAAAAAAAGTTTATTTGCCAGTTCTACTGACAAAAAAAGAAAAAGAAGAAAAATTCCAGATTATTCTGTTATTACACACTTGCTGACATGTATGAAAACTAATTAGTAAAGTTAGCAATTTTTAGAAAATACTGTGGGCATTAAGAGTATTATGGTTTGAGGCAAATTCAACATATTTCTTAAAAACTTGTTGAGTCTGCCCAATTAAGAACACTGCCACATGTGCTCCCATGACTAACTCACAATTTCAGATGTATCCAAACACATTTGTTGACCACAATGAGTCAGTAAAGCAGTTGTTGACTCATACCAATGACACAGAAATAAGAACTCCCCCAAATCACCACCAGATCTTCTCTAAATAAACATTTAAAAGGAATGACTCTTCCTCCCCCACCAGTTACTATTCCCCCCCACCCCCCACTCCCAACTCTCAGTGGCTACTCAGCAGTTCTAGTTATTCAGGAATATAGGAGATCAGAGAGTGCTCCAAGACACTATATTTCATCCTGTTGCCTTTTTTTTTTTTTTCGATTGTATTATAAATATTTTAAATTATGGCTGCCTAAAACTTTACATACTGTGATTATAGCTATTTAAGAGAGACTTTCTTATTTTCTAAAATTTTCTTAAGTTTTATGATGGACACAGAACTTTAAGGTAACGGAACAATAGAAAATCACCAGGATTGCTTTATTGTCTTTACTTGAAGAATCCTCTGGGATTAACAGATACACTGGGTGTCTTTAGTTTTCCCTCCAGGGCACCTGCTCTGTGTCCTGGGAGCCCATCTGTATGGACTGTGCTGGGGTTCAGAAACTGATACTTCAAAATATGGTGCTTTGACATGCTGAACTGAAGAAGCTTCAAGATCTCTCTGACCTCCCTCCTGCTTCCCAATCAAAGCACAGGATGTTTCTGAAGCTCCCTTATCTGTCTAAAGTTCGGATCTACCAGGTTAAAAAACAAAACAAACAACAACAACAAAAAAAGACAATTACCTCTGGTCCCTTCCCTGAGTTTTCATAAAATGAACTCATGTCGGAGGAAGAAAGATGGAAGGCTGTTAACCACTGTCTACTCTGTGGGCCCAAAAAACTTTGTTCTGGGCCATCCTATGTTCTTCAAGCCCACTGAATTCCTCTAAAAACAATGTACTACCCCACTACAATCATCCACATTTCCCATTTTCCTTTCCCTTAAGAAGAGTCTATAAGTATTAAATATCTGTACTCCTTTGTGTGGTTGGGTAATCACTCTGTGATTCCCCCCATGCACATTAATACATGTGCATGCCTTTTCTCCCTTTAATCTGCTTTGGTAAGCTGATTTTCAAAGAACCTTCGAAGGGCGAAGCAGAAGTGTTTCTTTGATTCCGACAACCACATCAGCTACTCTCTTGGCTGCTGGCCTCCTGTGGACTCTGCTTGATGGGAGGCACTGGCAGATGAGAGGGAGAGGCTGGGGTATTTGTTCCCTCAGTTCCTTCTCTGCTGTTGGCATGGGTTGGCTCTCCTCCAGAAGGCCACACCTTTGTACACTATCTTCACCAGGTACCAGTAATGCTCTTTCGCTCTGCCTTTTTAGACCTAGGGGTGAGTTGCTAGCTAGCTCTGGGTTTCTGTAGAGATTTTTTCTGGTTTTCCTAAATGACACCCTTACCTTTGTAAACAGTCTTTGTACTGAATGTTCCTTAAGTTACCCAATTTGGGCATGCCTTATGTTTCTTTCTGGGACCTTGACCTGCATAATAAAGAGTAAAATATTTGTGTTTTTCTTTTTTATATTATGCTTTCCTTGGTTGTCATATGCAGGGTTTGTGGTATTTTGACACAGCTCAAGAAAGCAAGTTTCTGTAAAGAAAATCGAACCACGCAGATCTGAGGCTACCAGCTTGCCATCACTTACCTGTGGCTCCATTTCACCCCGACGTTTGTAGATGGCTTTTTCTCCAGTCAGTCCATCAATGATCTTGGCATCATCTAGTTCCCCAGTCGCTTGATGTCTTAGCCACTGTCTTTCTTTACCTTTAGCCTACAATGACACACACAGCAAATCTTATTTAGTTCTGCAGGGTCTCTGACACTTTGTGCATGAATAACAGGAAACACACTTGGGATCTTTTCAATAAGTGATGGTTCTGCATAAATACAGTTGCAACAATGGACTGGTTTCTGCTCTGCTGACAAAGAAATGCCTTTTGTGTGGATTTTGTCTGTTTTAATTGTTTTAACATATTGAACAATAGAATGAACTCACTTAAAGCACACATGAACAGGAAGATGGTATGCAAATGAACCCCTGGAGAAATGTTCAATATCTGGAAATGCAATGGTGATGCATTTCTTATGGATTTTCTGTCACCAGGCTTCTCAAAAATTTATTAGTTAACAAAATAATTGGCTTGAACTTGTTAACACTGTCTGTAAGCCCAGAGAAAACGTGATCTTCAGAACACTTCCATTTGGAAAAAAAAAATTGTTACTCAAGTTCTCCATGACTTAGTGTGTAAATGGAAACAGCTGAAAACAATAGCATATGATCATTTTGTACCCAACATGTCTCTTTGATCTTTTATGTTCAGAAATCTTATGGATTACGTTTCTAAAGGTATATCCACTAATACTTTGGCGCAATAATTTAAAAACTATGCCAGATGGACTAAGATGGTAGAAAAATTACAAAGAATGATAATATCCCAATCAAGGCATATGTTTATTACAGTTAATGGCTAAATTTACATTAAGAGGTGGGAAGAATAGTTAAAATCTTTTTATGCAAGCAAACTAGAGGAGTAGTTAAGATCAAGTGCTCTGGTGTCAGACAGCCTGATTCTAATTGTTCTTTCACCACTATAGATATGATTGGCAGCAAATTACTTTACCTGTCTGCATCTCAGTTTCTTCATCTTTAAAATGAAGTTAACACAAGCACCTACTTTAGTGATTTATTGTGATGATTAAAGGAAATGCTACATGGAATCGGCTGAGAAAGAGGCTGGCAATCTATGTTAGCTGGTACTATTACTAGTAGTAGGTAAAACACATTATGGACAGCTAAGTCCACTTTAAGGTAAGCATGTTTCCATTACTGTTTCATGGGAGATGGCTGTGTGACAGCATTGTCATTGGAAATAAAAAGCCAAGCCTGAGGCAGTGGGTGTCTGTTTTAAGGGCTGATCAGTCGTTACACAAAGAAGTTTCACGTGATATAACTATGAGTATTACAAAATGTATTGTTTTATTGTTCTTGATACCTTGGCTATAAACAGATACCAAATTACCATACTGGAATACAGATACATTATTGCAACACGTAATAAAGACAAGGAAACTCCTAAACCACCAGCATAAAGATATTACTTTTGGTGGGCAGTTAATTCCAGGAACTACCAGGTATGCTTTCCTTGGGAGAATGTTCTTTCCAGATATGTGTTCTTGACAAAAATCCTATGATTTCACAGGAAAATGGGGTGCATGGAAGCATAGCTATCACATAAAACTTGATAAGACATATAGCTAGGAGGAAGGGGTGAGCCCAGTCTTCTAGAATCCTCTCCCACTAGTCTATGGGTCAGATAGACAACCTTGACACACAGCGCCGTCCTTCTCAGGTCCCTCCCCTGCACCAGTGCTTGGGACTCATTCCTACGATGTCTTTCCTGTCGTTCCTGGTGTCTGGTGTGGATAATTTCTCAGGCTCCCAACATAATTTATGCTGGGAAATACCATTTAGGTACCTTTGATCCTGACACTCTGTGAGTCTTGGAGGTGCCAAGTGGCAGAGGACTGGCTTCTAATGCTTTTCATGGATGAGGACAGGCTCTCACAGACTACACCACACTGGGAAAATCAGCATGGAGGAAAGTATTAAATAAAAGAAAGCATGGTAGCACTGGTTAGCTGCCATCAGGGAAGCATGGGAGGTGGATTCTTGAGCTGGGTAAGAGGAACATGGGATTAAAACTGGAGATTATATAGCATCTTACTTAGCCATGCCATTGTTACCATTAAGCATTAGTTTTCCAAGTTCCACAACTATATTGACAGGGCAATGAAACTGAGGACTCCCAAACCAATCCTATTAGCTGTTACATGGTTTTATTAACCAATGATGCTTTCAGCATAAAAGAATCATTGCAGTGGCTACAGATTAAGTGATTTTTGTGATTTTTAATGCAGATCATAACTGTATTAAAAATAAATTTAAGCTCTACCATCTAACCATGGAGTAGATATAAGATGCTAAAATTTGGCTGGGCAGAGTGGCTCATGCCTGCAATCCCAGCACTTTAGGAGGCTGAGGCAGGAGTTTTGCCTGAGCCTGGGAGTTTATGACTAACCTGGGCAACATAGTGAGACCTTGTCTCTATATAACAGATAAACAAACAAACAAACAAAAAATTAGCTGGGTATGGTGGTATGTGCCTGTAGTCCCGGCTACTTGGGAAGCTGAGGTAGAAGGATCATCTCAGTGCAGGAGGTCTGGGCTGCAGTGAGCCATGAGGGTGTCATTGCACTCCAGTCTGGGTGACATAGTGAGATCCTGACTAAAAAAAAAAAAAAAAAAAAAAAGGCTAAAATTCTAATAATTCCACTCCTTTCCCATATTTTAGCATTTCTAAAGAAAGTATGTTTCCCACAATTGATGACAAAACAAAATTGCCAAGATAACAGGTAGAGGGATCAATTTGCGACCTGGTTGTTTTAGCTGGAGGACATACATATGACCTTGCTGAGCACAGTAGATCATCAGCTCGCTGTATTAATTCTACTGACAGCAACTGGCTTTTAACTTCAGGTAAAATTCCCAATTATTATTTGAAATGCCTCTAAAACATTATTCTACAATAGAACATTAGAATAATGAACAAATAAATGGAACATTAGGATGCCAATATTCTATAAGTAAAGAAAGATTCTTTGCCACAGACATGACTGCATGTCCAATAAGACCTATGAAGGAAAGATTCTCCCAGAGGAAACATTTGGGTTTAAATCTGTTAGGAGGGCATATGCACAGAGGACTGCATGTCACAGGTCAGACCTTGTAATTAAAGAGAGAAGAAACCTCTAAATGTCATGAAGTAGGTCACAGAATGCCTAAAGCTATAAGAAGGTGGCATGGCTGATGGACCATGGTGGACTATCAAGAGCTGTACATTGGTGAAAAAATTTCAAGGGATGCTGTTAAATTTTCAGCAATATGTAATTCAATTAAGCAAAATACATCACTCTCAGTTTAACCCAGTAGGAATGTGGAGAAAGTCACAGTTTTGATAAGACTAGAAATGAAACTGTTAATCCGAAAGGAATTGAAGAGATTCACAATCATAAGCGTGAATTATCAAAAAGGAAAGCAGTGTGTCACTCTCCAGCTCATTAACCTGTTTTATTTTCTTCACACCTGTTGCCATTTACAAAGTGTTTTTTATCGTTGTCTACTATCTACTGCTTCACCAGAAAATAAGGTTCGTGAGAGCAGAGCTGTTATCTACTTTATTCATTGCTATAGCCCTAGCATCTAGAACCTTGCCTGATACATAGTAGATGTTTCAATAAATATTTGTTGAATGAAAAGTCAAATGCTTACTATAAAATGTCAAATGACGAAAGTATGATATAAAAGCATATATATAGTATAATCTCAATGTGTGTATATATATATACTGCATGTATATTATATACATGCATACTGCATATGCATTATATACATGTATACTGCATGTATATTATATACATGTGTACTGCGTGCACATTATATACCGCTATACTGTATGCACATTATATACCTGTATACTGCATGCACATTATATACCTGTGTACTGCATGCACATTATATACATGTGTACTGCACGCATATTATATACATGTGTACTGCGCAATGTATACTGCATGTATATTATATACAGGCAAAGAAAAATATATGAGAGAAAACAAATATTAATTGTGATGGTTATATAGGGGTTGTGGGATTGTGGATGTTTTTTAAAATTTTTGTGATTATGAAATTTCATATAATGAACTTGTGATTTTTATATCTGAAATAAAGAAAAATCAGTTTTTCTTTTCCCACATGAACTTCTTTTTTAACTTTTAATTTTTTTATTTTAAAGATGTGGGGTACAATTCAGGTTAGCTATACAAATGTTCATTATGCAGGTACCCTTGTTGATGAGGTGTGTCCCCGCTTCCCCAGGCAGATTCCCACTACTGCCAATCCACTTCCCTGCCCCCACTCTCAGCAGTTTCCCGCTGCTGCCAATCCTTTTCTTTTAGAATTATGATTCTTTTAGAATTATTAGAATTCTTTTAGAATTATTATGAATTATTGTTCAAGGTCCACTTATGAGTGAGAACACGTGATACTCAGTTCTTTGTTTCTGTGAAAGATCACTCAGTATTATAGACTCTACGTCCATCCAGGTTGCTGTGAAATTCATGATTTTTTTCTTCTTTATGGTTGTATAATATTCCATAGTGTATGTGTACACATTTTTTTTATCCAGTCCTCTTTTGATGGGCAACACAGTTGGTTCCATGTTCCTGCTACTGTGAACAATGCTGCGATGAACATACATATGCAGGTATCTTTTTTATAGAGGGATTTGAATTCTTCTGGGTATATTCCCAGTAGGGGGATTGCGGGGTTGCAAGGAAGGTCAATTTTTAGATCTTTTAGGAATCACTACATTGTTTTCCACAGAGGTTGTACTACACTCTCACCAACAGTGTAGAAGTGTTCCCTTTTCACCGCATCCTCTCCAACATCTGTTGATTTTTGAGTTGATGATAGCCATCCTGACTGGAGTTAGGCAGTATCTCAGTGTAGTTTTAATTTGCATTTCTTTATGACTAGTGAGGCTGAGCATGTTTTCATGTATCTGTTGGCTGCTCGTATGTCTTCTTTTGAGAAGAGTCTATTCATATCTTTTGCCCACTTTGTAGTAGGGCTGTTTTTTTTTTTTTTTCTTTTCAGCACGTTTGAGTTCCTTATAGATCCTAGATGTTAGGCCTTTGTCAGACATATAGTTGGCAAATATTTTTTCCCAGTCTGTGGGCCCACATAAACTTTTAAAAATCCTTTTATATTTTTATAAAAATATACCTCTGAGATATAGTTTGCAGGTTATGGAGAACAGGGCTTCTTAAACTTGAATGTGCATACAAATAACTTGGGAATCTTGTTAAAATGCAGTTTCTGATTCACTAGGTCTGGGCTGCAGCTAGAGGCTCCACACTTCTAATAAGCTCCCAGGTGATGCCAATATTACCGGCTCATGGACCACACATTGAGAAATAAGAACTTGCAGAATTCCTGAAGACCGTAAGTGGTTTAGCACAGTCTTTTGAAAATGATCATACAGAAGTACACTAGCAAAGACCTGGTCTCTTTCTAAAGTTCGCTCCCTACCACAGACAAGCTACTGAGACAGTGTCAAGACCTTGACATCCTCACAGTGATGTAATATGTGCTTTTCCTCTGAATTACTATGTACCAAACTTCATCTTATGAGAAAACCTACCAAGGGAATAAGAAGGCAAGCCACATACTGGGAGAAAATATGTGCAAAAGACATATCTGATAAAAGGCTTTTATCCAAAATATACAAAGAACTCTTAAAACTCAACAGTAACAGGATGATAAAAAATAGGCAAAAGACTTGCGCCGACACCTCATCAAAGAAGATATATAGATGGCAAATACACATATAAAAAGATGTTCAATATCATATGTCATCAGGGAACTGCAAATTGAAACAACTAGGAGATTTCAGCACACATCTGCTAGAATGGCTAAAATCCAAAACACTGACAAACCAAGTGCCAGTGAAGCAACAGGACCTCTCATTCATTGCTGGAAGGAATGAAAAATGCTATAGCCACATGGGAAGACAGTCTGGCAGTTTCTCTCTCTCTGTCTTTTTTTTTTGAGTTGGAGTCTCACTCTGTCATCCAGGCTAGAGTGCAGTGGCATGCTCATGGCCACTGCAGCCTCAATCTGCTGGGCTCAGGAGATCTTTCTGCCTCAGCCCTCCAAGTAGCTGGAACCACAGGTAAGCACCACCACGCCCAGCTAATTTTTTGATTTATTATAGAGACGAGGTCTTACCAAATTGCCCAGGCTAGTCTCAAATCCCTGGGCTCAGGCAATCCTCTCAGCCTCCCAAAGTGCTGGGATTACAGGTGTGAGACACCATGCCCAGCTCAGTTTGGCAGTTTCTTACAAAACAAAACATACTCTTATCACACACTCAAGCAATCACACCCCTTAATATTTACCCAACGAGCTGAAAATTTATGTCTATACAAAAATCTGTACATGAGGTTTATAACAGTTTTATTCATAATTGCCAAAACTTGGAAGCAACCAAGATGTCTTTCTTATCCAGGAGATGAATGGAAAAATAAACTGTTGTATATCCAGACAATGGAATATTATTCAGTGCTAAAAAGAAATGAATGATATATCAAACCAAGAGAAGATCTATAAATTATGGTCTTTGGGAGATAATGATGTGTCAGTGTAGGTTCATCAGTTATAATAAATGTACCACCCAGGTGGGGAAGTTGATAGTGGGGGAGGCTGGACGTGTATGGGAACAGGGGTATATAAGGATTCTCTGTACTTATCAATCAATTTTGCTATGAACTTAAAGCTTCTCTAAAAAAGAAAGCCTATTTTTAAAAATCTGGTTGGAGGCCGGGCGTGGTGGCTCAAGCCTGTAATCCCAGCACTTTGGGAGGCTGAGGCAAGAGGATTGTCTGAGCCTAGGGGTTTGAGACCAGCCTGGACAACTTGTGAGAACTTGTCTCAACAATATATCAAAAACTTAGCCAGGCATGACTACCTGGAAGACTGAGGTGGAAGGTTTGTCTGAGCCCAGCAGGTCGACGCTGGGGTGGCCGTGAGTGTGCCGCTGCACTCCAGCTTGGGGCAACAGAGTGAGACTCCGACTCCAAAAAAAAAAAAAATCTGGTTGTAAATATGATAGCTCTTTACTATGCAGGATCCATTTTCATTTCTTTTTTTTTTCATTCTGTTCTTTTCTTTATTTTAAAGATGTGGAGTACAAGTTAGGATTGAGTGCCTAAGTGGTCTATGTACAGTGAAGTTTGGGCCTCCCATTGGTCCACACTTCACTTGTATTAGGATCAGGCATCCTTATTGATTTTGTGTCCCCCCCTTCTCCTGGCAGTGTCCTACTACTGCCAATCCCATTTTTGTAGTTTTATGATAGGTGTTGGGTCCATTTATGAGTGAGAACATGTGGTACTCAGTTCTTTGTTTCTGTGATAGATCACTGAGTAGGATAGCCTCCAAATCTGTCCCTCATTTCACTTCGATGCAGTTATCAAGTCAAAGCGTGAACCATGGTAGAAAAAACACCAGTTTAGAATTCAGCATATGAGAATTCTTTCTAGTCTTGGCTCACTTAGGGCAAGTTATTAAGACCCTTCGGGTTTCAGTCCCGTCTTCAAAATGAGGGGTTATTCCATAAGTGAATGTCTATTCAAGATATAAAGTCTCTCTCTATTTTTTTATTTTCAAAATCATAGACTTTATTTTTTAGAGCAGTTTTAGGTTTACAGAGAATTTGGGCAGAAAGTCCAGAGAATTCCCATATACTACTCATACCTCACACACTTCCGTTTCCTCTATAATTAACGTCTTGCATTAGTGTGGTACATTTGTTACAGTTGGTGAGCCAACATCAATGCACTATTAATTGAGGTGCAAAGTTTAAACCAGAGTTCACTCTTTTTGTTGTTTGTTTTATGTATTTTTTTTTCCAGTCAGAATCTCACTTTGTTGCCCAGGCTGGAGTGCAGTGACACCATCACAGTCACTGCAGCCTCTACCTACTGGACGCAGGCAATCCTTCTGCCTCAGCCTTCCAAGTAGCCAGAACTATGCACCACCATGCCTGGCTCATTTTTTTTGATTTATTGTAAAGATGAGGTCTTGCCTCATTGCCCAGGCTGGTCTCAAACTCCTGGACTCAGGTAACCCTCTCACTTCCACCTCCCAAAATCTGGGATTACAGGTGTGAGCCACCGTACCTGGAATGGGTTTTGACAAATATATAATGACATGTGTCCATCATTATAGTACCATTAGAGAGTCATTTCACTGCTCCAAAGTCTGTGCTCTATCTGTCATCCTCTTTCCCTCTTTCAAACTTCTGGCAACCACTGATCTTTTTAGTGACTCCATAATTTTGCCCTTTCCAATATACCACATAGTTGGAATCACACAGGGTAATCTTCTCAGACTGGCTTCTTTCATTTAGCAATATGCATTTAAGGTTCTTCCATGTCTTTTCATTTCTTTTTTTTTAATCACTGAGTAACATTCCATTTTATAGATGTACCACAATTTGTTTATTCATTAACTTGTAGAAGGATATCTTTGTTGCTTCCAAGTTTTGGCAATTATGAATAAAACTGCTATAAACGTTTATGTATAGGTTCCTGTGTGAACATAATTCTTAACTCATTTGGGTTAATTCCAAGGAATGTAATTGCTGGATCAAAGGATAAGAGAAGGTCTAGTTTTGCAAGAAACTTCAAGGTAACTTTTGATGTTCTACAAGTACTTGTTGATCTGAAGGAAAAGAAAAAAAAATGAAGCAGAATTGATGTGATGCCTTTGAGAACGGTGACTCTTGCAATTGATTGGAAATGTGTGGTCTTTGCCAAGTGTGTCAGCCCAGTCTCATTAAAGGCAAGTGAGAAAGATCTCCTCCTTCTCCACTCTTCCCCTAGATAAAAACTGCTCAGAATGTTTTCGACTTAGTTTATTAAAATGGTGGGGGAAAAAGAGGACCTCAGCAAGTCTAGGAGTTGCCCATTTGGAATGCCTGTTAATTTGTTTAGGGTACAATGTGTCTAGCCCCTTCTACATGCTGGCCTTTTTCTTTACAATTCCTTTTATCTTTCACCATAACCATAGCCTACCTGTTCCCTTACAGGATCCTCCAACAGTGCTCTCATTCCTCTATGTTTGTTTCTAGTTTTGGGGAGGAAGGCTGAACACACTCCCCTTGATGCCTCCTTCTGAAGCTCTAAACTCTTGTTCCAGTGCCGTCAACAGATACAGAACTCTACTGTTCTCGGAAGGCTGCCTGACAGCGAGTACTCTGGCCTTTCTCATCCATGTTGCTGTTTTCCATTGATCCCAAGGACTCTCTCAGACTCTTCATTTTCTCTTTCTACTCTCTATCTCATTCTTCAAAATTGTCATCAGACAGTAGCATCTCTAAATGCCTCTTCATTGGTCTTACAGTCTCTGGGAACTAAAGCTTTAAAATTGCAAATTTTGAATCTCTCTTATCTCACTTATCTATTATTCTATTTTATCCTCTCTCATTCATTTTTTTTTTTTTTTTTTGAGTCAGAGTCTCACTGTTGTCTAGCCTGGAGTGCAGTGGCATGATCATGGTTCACCACAGCCTCAAACTCCTGGGCTTAGGTGATCATCCCACCTCAGCCTCCTGAGTATTTTGAACTACAGGTATGCACCACTACGCCTAGCAAATTTTAAAATTTTTTTTAGAAATGAGGTCTCATTACATTGCCCAGGCTGGTCTCAGTTTCTGGGCTCAAGAAATCCTCCCTCCTTGACTTCCCAAAGCGCTGGGATTACAGACATGAGCCACTGCAACTAGCTTATCCTCTCTCACTCTTAATGAACCTGTACTTCACCTTTTTTTGTGGTCTCTGATTTCCCAATGCCTCTGTCTTCTCCCAGCCCATCTTCCTTCCTTCTTAATTCCTTTCCTGGATGCATGATCAATTCTGTCAACAAGGCTCTATTGTCAGCACTAAAACTCTATATTTAATTATTGGTGAAAGTCACTAGTACTTAGACAATGGTTTCCCAATAATTTTTTATCCTTTGCCTGTTCAGTAAATGTTATTATGTCTTGGATGTGATTTGTCCTCACCCCAACTCTCATGTTGAAATTTCATCCTCAATGTGGCAGTGCTGGGAGGTGGGTCCTAGTGTGAGGTGTTTGGGTCATAAGGGTGTATCTCTCATGAATAAATTAATGTTCTCCCTTGGGAGTGAGTGAGTTCTCAATCTTTAGGGGAATAATTTAGTTCCTGTTCAGAGGGTTGTTACAAAGATCTCTTTCTGGCTCTCCGTGTGATCTCTTTGCACATGCCTGCTCTCCTTCCGTTTTCCACCAGGAGTTGAAGCAGCCTACGGCTCTAACGAGAAGCAGCTGCCCGATCTTGGACCTCCCAGCCACCACAACCATGAACAAAATAAGCCTCTTTTCTTTATAAATTATGTTGCCTCAGGTATTCTATTACATCAACACAAAACGGACTAAAATAGTAACATTTTTTCAAGTAATTACTTCCAATTTGTAAACATCTAAAAATAAACTAAGAATGTTAACTAGTGACTTTGAAGGAGTATGTTTTATACAAATAACTCTATTTTTCAATGATAGAAATAGGTGAATTGTTGGCTAAATATAAGATGCAACAAATTATGGAAAAATAATTTCTTGGGAAAAAAGTTCATTCCAAGTCTATTTTTTGCATCAGTCTTAATGGCGGTTTGTTTTAAGCTGGCTTCCTATTGACATTAGGCAAACTGAGAGACTTGGGTGAACAATTTGTTTATAAGAAACTGGCCACTGCTGTTCAAACTTCACCATCTTCCTTTCCCAACATCTATATTCAAAAGGAAGCACAAAACATCTATAATCTAGCAGATACGTAACTTGATGAAAAATTTTTTTTCATTATCTAGAGTTTAAGGGGTACTAAAATCTCCTAAATATCTCTTTCTAGATTCTCAGCAATTCATATTGTTCTTCAAATTGGGATGAAGCCAGATCCAAGAAATATTAAGAACAATTATCCTAGAAATCTCAGAACATTAGAATTTGCATAGAGTTCATTATTTATATCAGCAAATGGACAACTATGGTATGAATATAAATATACACATATATTTTTTACAGTACAGAAAGAGTTTAATATTGCAAAGCCACTGAGCAAGGAAAACGAGAGGCGTTTCTCAAATCCACCTCCCTGAGAATTTTAGGCTGGGGTTTTTAAAAGAATAATTTGGTGGGCAGGGGGGCTAGGGAACAGGCACTGCTGATTGGTTGCAGGTGTCAAAACTATCTCATGTGCAGGCCATTTTCTGGGAGGGGGGGGACACAAGACTGGTGGAGCCAGTTTCTTCCTGGGTCCAGGTGGAGCCATGGGTCTATAAGAGTGCAAAGTTGTGTTTTATTGGTGTTATCTGTTGAGAAGTCTTTCTCTTCCTAAAGACTTTTAAATCTTGCTGTATTCCCAGCACCTTACAGAGTCTGGCAAAGAAAGGGGTTTTAGTACAGCCTTAAGAATAAATAAACTGGGCAAGGTGGCTCAAGCCTGTAGTCCCAACACTTTGGAAGTCTGAGGCGGGAGGATTGCCTGAGACTGCGGGTTCGAGACCAGCCTGGGCAACATGGTGAGACCTCATCTCTACAATAAATCAAAAAATTAGTTGGGCGTGGTTGTGCATGCCTATAGTTCTAGCTACTTGGAAGGCTGAGGCAGAAGGATCGTTGGAGCCCAAGAGGTTGATGCCAGGGTGGCCATGAGTGTGCCACTGCACTCCAGCCTGGGTGACAGAGTGAGACTCCAACTCAAAAAAAAAAAAAAAAGAATAAGTTAGATCATCTCTCATCTTTCTCAAATATCCCACTAACACTGTATGAACATATGTTTTTAACAGCATCTAAGAAGAATGGTAATAAGCATACAAACAAGTGAAATCATAGAAACAAACGGCAATAAAAATGACTAAAGGTTTTCCCAGGAAAACCTTACATTATGCTATTGAATTTAAGATTGTCAGAAAATAACATAAACAATTACATGCTTTAAGATAATAGGCTAAGAGTATTATCTAAATACATAAAAATTATGTAACGGATTACTCTCCAAATATACTTATAAGGATTCCACTGTAAAAAAGTGATCTGGAATAATTATGGTCCGCTATTTTAGATATCTCTATATTTAACTCTACTAGGACATTTATTATTTACCAGGAGAATTAAACTTTTCTTCTAGTTTCTTTAGTAGGTTTGTGAGAGAAAAATCCTACTAGGTAGCTCTGGTTGTCAGTTTTCAAAGCAAATTTATGACTATTAAGTGAACAAACATCAACTTCTTATGAGAGGCTTGTGAAATCCTGCGTTACTGACATCAACTCTTTTTTAAATTAAATTTTATTTTATTATAGAGATGTGGGGTACAAGTTAGGATTAACTAACTACACAAGTAGGCTGCATGCCATGAAGCTTGAGCCTCCAACTGGTCCTCACTCCCCCTGGTATAGGATCAGGTACCCTTTCTGTTGTTATGTGCCCTCCTTTCTTCCTTCCCTCTCCTAGCAGTGCCTAGTGACTGCTGATCCCTCCCTTGTGCTAATGTGATTAATGTTCAGGTACCACTTATAAATGAGAACATTCAGTATTCAGTTCTTTGTTTCTGTGATAAACCACTAAGCATGATGGTCTCCAACGTCATCCAACTTGCTGTGAAGTTCCTGATTTTGTTCTTCTTTATGGCTGTGTAATACTTCATCATGTATATGTACCACATTTTCTTTATTCAGTCCACTTTCAATGGGCAGTAGAGTTGGTTCCACGTTTTTGCTATTCAGTGTGGCAATAAGCATGCGTGTGCAGGTGTCTTTTGTAGAACAATTTATGTTCCTCTGGGTATACTCCCAGGAGAGGGATTTCTGGATCCCCACACTGCTTTTCCATAAGACTGAACTAGCTTGCACTCCCACCAACAGTGTAGAAGTGTTCCCTTTTCTCTATACCCATGCCAGAGTCCAGAAGTTGCTGTAGCAGACTAAAGGTTCAAGCAGGGGATTCCAGGAGGTGTGAATTTGGGGATGCTGAGGGGAGGAGGCATGAGTGACAAGGAGTAAGAGAGCCATGACCCAGGGGAGGTTTGCTAAACAACTTGTCCACCAGCACTGCGGAATTCTTTTGGTATACATGCTAGTAATGAATGCCTGGTAAAAGTGGTAAGGGGCTTCCTGTTTAGGGCACATGTTTCTATTACTGCCCTTGGTCAGGCAGTTACAGAATTATAAAATACTCACTTTTCTCTTAGAATTTTGTTTGTTGTCTCTGGATTCACCATCACACAAGAACCTATGGATTTTAGGTCTTCATTTTCGTGTGCTGATGCTGCTTCTTTTCCCCTTAGCTTCCCCTAGCTTGAAGGTTCTATCTCTATTTTATGTGCCCCAATAAAAGAAAATAACTTACTAAAATCTGCAGTGAGTGAGGGAAAGGGATATAATTTTTCCAATAAATCTGCTACCTTTTTCTTCCTTTATTGGGGTCAACTTTTCAAATCTAAGTATAATGTACTTGCAATAAAGTACAACTATCTTAAGTGCAGAGTTCAAATAACTTTTACAAAGCAAACACATACTTTAACCACCCACATCTCTGGCCTTCCAGTTCCAGATTTACCTTCCCCTTGGCCCAAGGCAACCCCTATTCTGACCTCTGTTGCCATAGATTAAGTTGGCCTGTTTTTGAACTTATAAAAATGGAATTATACCATATATAGTCTCTTGTTTCTGGCTTCTTTGGCTCAGCATTATCCCTGTGAGTTTACCCATGTTGTATGTAGCAGTACTTTCATGTTGTGACAGAATTCCACTGCATGATTTTGTCACAATTTACCCATTCACAATTTACCCATTCTACAATTCTGCTGTTTTCAGTCTGAGGATATTATGAATAATGCTACCATGAATATTCCTGAACATATCTTTTGGAGCAGGCATGAGTAAATCTCAAAATGTTGAGTGGAAATTCTGGGTCACAGAGTATGAATATATTCAGTTTTAGTCAATGCTGCTAAACAGTTTTCTAAAGTGAGTTTTCCAGCTTACAATCCCATAAGCAATGTATGAAAGTTTTGTCTACTTACATTCTCACCAACACTTGATATTGACAGCTTAAAATTTATTTTGGTCATTCTGGTGGGTGTAGTGTATATGCTTTTCATTTTTATTTGTAAATAAATGAATTATTTTTGGTAACTGCTTGTCATTGATACTTTTAGGACCATGAATCAGTATTTTTTGTTTTTGAGAAGTAAAAGTATATATCAGTCTTTTGATCCAGAATTACTGGGCACAAAGATTTTTTTTTTTTTTGAGTAGGCATCTTACTCTGTGGCCCAGGCTATAGTGCAGTGACACAATCACAGCTCACTTCAGCCTCATTTTACTGGACAATCCTTCCACCTCATCTTCCTAAGTAGCTGGGACTACAAGCATGCACCACCATGGCCAGCTAAGTTTATTTTTGTAGAGATGAGGTCTCACTATGTTGCCTAGGCTGGTCTCCAACTCCTGGGCTCAAGCAACCCTCCCATCTCAGCCATCCAAAATGCTGGGATTATAGGCATGAGCCACTGTGCCCAGCCACAAAGACATTTTTATAATAGTAGCACCGTTCATTAATTTTCAAGCATGTTACCTTGTGAATTAATATGGGCAGAAAATTTATTTTCTATCCTCTAGCAAGCTCACCAATACTTGGAAACTCCAAACAGAGCGAGACCTGTCAGATGCTCTTAGGGGCAACGGGATGGAGAGGGAGCTCTTTAAAAGTTACTGAAGGCTGAGGAGAAATGTTTATTATTTTGGACTGTGTACATAAAGGCTTCTGTATTTTATGGGACTTACTGAAATACTTTTTGAAATTTTAAGTTCCTACTGCATTTAAATATGTAGTTTTATTTATAATAAAGTGCCAGACATGTTCTTGATTATATATTTCTATTGCATGAAGTAAAGTATCCTTGTAAATATGTCCATCTGTTTTGTATTATACATAAATTCATACTAATTATATAGAGAGCTAGGTTTCACTAGTAAAAACTCTATGCTACAGACTTTCTGAAAAAGAAATATAGTCTTATTACTTTTACATAAAGAATACTAGATTAACTGAAATACTCAGAGAATGACGTATTCTGGTTCATTCATTTTCCAGGAAATACTTGGTTAACCAGAAAGTACATACACACACACACAGACACAAACACAAAAATCTGCATTAAAATAAACAAACTGGGCAAAACCAATCATTTTGTGGTTTGTGACACTTCATCTTGTGAATTCAGCACTGAAAGCACTGTGATTAATCTTATTTGGGTTATGGTTAATCAAGACTTTATAATCAAGCCAATATTCTATTATTCCTTCAGAATTTGTTTAAAGAAGAAATCAGAAAGACTTAAGTAGCAATTTTTTTTTTAGAATGTATACATATTCTACAGTATAAAGTATATACATGATAATCATGAAATACTTGGGTGGATGAATAAACGATGTTGGAGGATATCTGGGAACAGTTATTTTCTTATTTAGCATTAGCTCCTATTATTCTAACATTTCTCCATGATCAACCAACATATACTTTTTATGCTACTAATCTGTATCATTTGAGCAAATAACTGCTAGATTAAGAAAAACTTTTGTATAGTATTTATAAAATAACTAATTATTAATAAGTGGAAACAACAAAGAACTTTACTTTGTGGTGGTCAATATTTTGACATAGTAATTAAACATATTTTACTACATATCTGCTTAGGATCCTAGGTGCTTTACATAGTGAAAGAACATTGCAAAGGAAAGAGAAGATAGGGACTTTTTTATTCCAAGGAATTTCCTGTTTCTTGAAGTAACATCTCATTGCAAGGGAAAATGGTGATTCATGTTCTTAACAAAGATGATTCTCACCAGAAGAGTTTCTACTCTTGGATGCTGATGTGGCTGGAACTAAATCATTACTTTGGGTGACAATTTTGTAGTCAGTTGTTATTAACAAAACAATATCAGGCCTTTCCTTCAAGAATCAAATATCTTCTAACTCAAATGAGCTGGAACTGCACATTTTGGTGTACACATATAACAGGCATCTTAAGCTTACCAAGTTTAAAACTCAACCCTAGGCTACTACCCCTAAAGACTGGCTCTCTCCAAGTCTTCTCCATCTCAGTAAAAGGCAATGGACAACTCCATGCCTCCAGTTGTTCAGGTCTGGTTTGGTTTCACAGTGGGTGGTCTTCTGCCTAAGAACACATGGGGCCATGCTTAGTCTGTTCTGTGCCCCTGCTGGGCACTGTTTTTATCCTCTGTCTGGTTAATACTTGTGTGTCCTTAAAGACTCAGCTCACAGTATCCCTTCCTTCAAATTTACCCCTGATCCCTTTCTTCTGGGCTTCCACTACATTCTGAGCCTCCCTCTGTCTAGGCACTGCAATGATCTGTTTAGGTGTCTGTCTTCTCTGTCCTACAAGACTAGAATTCTCTTAGTACAGGGACAGTGCCTTATCAATCTTTGTGCCCTCAGTGCCAAGCACAGTGCATGCCACACAGAATTCTGATCACTATTTATTGAACCAAAGCTCACTTCGAAACACTAGAGAGAAAAAAAAGGAACATAATTGTTGGTTCATGGAGATAGCATGCTAGCCAAAGCAATCAGAGAAAGACTAATTTAGTGTAGACTAAGAACAAAATTACTGGTTATTGATCAGAAAGACACTGAGAGAAGATATGATCAATATCAAGTTTTTTGTGTGGAAATGGTTATTATTATTATTGTTAGGAAATGCTACAATCAGAGATTAGGATTCTGAACCAAGAAATTATAGACTCTACTACTCTAATGAGCAAATTCATGTTATTGATTCATAAAAGGGAAAAGGTCCAAGAATTCAAAGAAGCCAAGAAAGGTCACTGGTGATTGCTATCTATTTTTTTTTTAGTTGGAGTCTCACTCTGTCGCCCAGGCTGGAGTGCAGAGGCACGCTCACAGCCACCCCAGCATTGACCTGCTGAGTTCAGCGATCTTTCTGCCTCAGCTTTCAAGTAGCTGGAACTCCAGGGCACGTGCTACTATGCCTAGTTAATTTTTAAAAAAATTTTTGTATAGATGAGGTTGCGCCAAGTTGCCTGGGTTGGTCTCAAACTTGTGGGCTCAGGCAATCTACTCGCCTTGGTCTCCCAAAATACTGGGATTACAGGGATTGCTATCTTAATTAAGAAGAAAGGCATGTACTGCAATACAGGCACATGTTGAAGCAGATGTCAATATGGGTGGCAACAGCATTTCCTGCTCCTCAAATCTCAGCCCAGTCACCCAGAATCAATGCGTGGGTCTGAAGTTTTGGAAAGTCATCTCAAGTGGTGATCTGCTAGTTCCTGGCCAGACTTCGTGCTGTTCACCAAGGAAACATTCACAGTTGCTGGGATGACACAGCAACCTCAAAACAACTGGAAGATATTAGTCAGTCAGAGCCACACAGGACAGGCAGAGATGGCAAAAGGGACACCCCCCCCAAAAAAAAAGAAAAAAAGAAAGAAAGAAAAAAAAAAGCTACCTTGCTCTGGCTATAATCTAAAATTCATATTCTCTAAAAAGCCCTGTCTATTCTTGGCTAGTAACTGTGTTTTTAACCAGCCCTATTTCTTTAAATTGAGGACCAGAAGGCCCATTTGAGAGTAATAATACTTACTGGTTTTTGTAGAGTTTGAATAACACAATGAACATATAGTACTTGACTGGGTGCCTGGCCTAGAGTCCAGGCTGATGAATCTCAGCAAGTTCAGTGAAGGTAATGAAGCTAATACTACTATAGAGAACTGTCTTAAATGGCTTATATATATCATCTGAGTTAAACTTTATTAACACCCTGTTATCTGTCATTCCCATTTTTTTTTTTTTTTACAGACTCCAGGCTGTCTGACTTCAGAGCTGGCACTATTAGTCACTAAGCAGTGATGATGGAAGTGATCTTGATGATGATGGTGAGGCAAAGCATTGAATCGAATGCCTGGTTCATGGTTAAATGTTCAGTAAATGCTTGCTATTATTACAATCCTGTATCAATTGTAAAGATTTCTAGAGGTAGAAATTCTACATCCATTTTAGCTACTCATTCAAAGACTAAATTGTTTTTATGTCCTTTAATAAATCCTAAAACTATTTCTTGGTATTAATTAAGCTCGTTTTCTCTTTTTCAGATTTCCAGAGGAGAACAAAACTTTCCTGAAATAATTACTCTCTTTGAGGATATTTAGTTAGTCATTAACCCCAAACCCTTTACGAACTTTGAAAAGTGGGTGGGCTGGGTGCGGTGGTTCAAGCCTGTAATCCCAGCACTTTGGGAGGCCAAGGTGAGGGGATTGCCTGAGCCCACAGATTCAGAACAGCCTGGGCAACTTGGGGGGACACCATCTCTACAACAAACCAAAAAATCAGCCTGGTGTAGTAGCGTGTGTCTGTAGTTCCGGCTACTTGAAAGGTTAAGGTGGAAGGACTGCCTGAGCCTAGCAGCTTAATGCTGGGGTGGCCATGAGCGCGCCACTGCACTTCAGCCTGGGTGACGGAGTAAGATTCCAACTAAAAAAAAAAGTGGGTGCCATTTTCTTGTTTTCCATCTATTTAATTTGTTGCTTTTCCCTGAGACCCTCACAGTTTTCTTTCATTTATCTATGAAAGCTAAAAGCAAAACTAGGCACTGTTTTCTGATATTTCATCACTGTGGTGATTAGTGGAAGAGTCATTCCTTAATGCTAACCCTGACTCTAACCCAGGCTTTGTTTGTGTGCTACTGTGAGGAGTCATAGTAACAGATCAGACTTTCTTTGTCTTGGATGATCTTATAAACATAATACCATTTATCTTAAAGAGTTATGGGAGGATTACATGTAATGGTGTTTGTAAAAGGATGATAGCATGGTGCCCAATAAATATCAGTCAAGACATAATCTGAATCTAGATGAGGAACCTGCTATCTTGCATGAAAAATGCACCCCTTTCTAGTACTGTGAACCCTCTAACAGCCTGTTTGTCCACAGGATAGAACCCAATGTTATTAACATGTTCTCATGGCATCCAGGGCTATTCAGGAGCTGGTCTCTACTGCTCTGTCAGCCCCCTCCCTTGCCACCATCTCCCATCAGGACGTGCTCTTCCCAGACATACTGAACACCTTGCTTCTCTCTGACCTCATTGTGCTCTTTCACACCTCCATGTACCTGTACATGTTGACTCCTGTGTTTAGAATGTCCTGATACTCCAACCACCTAGGAAATTCCTCAGCATCTTTCAAGAATAAATTCAAGCATTACATTCTACATGAAGCCATTTCTCATTCATCTCATAGCATCATATACAAACTTCTCTACAGAACTTAGGGAATTGGGTTCTTTGAGCTTCTTTTTTGAGGGCAGTGGCTGTATTTTCCTTTTCTATCCCTAAGCCTGATGTGCATCAAAAACTTAAGAAATGAGTGAACGATTAAACTATACTCATTGGTCAGTCTTGTACAAGTACCATCTCCCATTACCCTCACCTCTTCAGAACCACTCATCTTGGCCCTTTGTCCACTTGTGCCTTGCCCTGAAGTTTGACCCACGTGGCAGGTACCCAGGTGTCCTCAATTCCCAAGGCAATGATTATTCACTTGTCAAGTGAGTGACTATGGAAGAAAATCCAACCTTTCAATGTCATGTTGGTCACATAGTATAAAAAATCTTATGTTGTTTTATTCTAAATAACTGCAAATGGATTTTAAAAAGCAAATGGTTTAATTCTTACATTCCTCAGATTTTGAAATTAGGCATTCAGTTAATTATTATAATGAAAATATTTCTTCTTGGAAATGATGGAACTTTTCTTAATTTCCTGAAGAGGTATAGATCTTTTGAGAAATGAGGCGTTCCCAGAATTTTGGATTAAGATGGTGGATTAAGACTGTATCATAATACTTCTAACCCCTAATACCTAGCAAAATAATAAAACTTCCTTCAAAAGAACAATTACACACGATCAAAGAGGGCAGGGTATAACTGAAGGCAATCAAATACGTCATGGAAGGAAACACAAAATTACAGAGCAGAGGGACTCCTAACGCTGCCCCTATTCTCCTGAAGTGAAGTTTGGCTTTCTCTTTAGACAAAATAATCTTTCATTTGTGATTTTAGGGAATACTCAGTCCTTCCTTAATTATTTGTGTAAACTGACCAGAGCACAATTTCAAATGTAAAATCTTCAAGTAGCAATCACTGCTTAGGAAATATTGGAATGTCTTAATCTATATATATATATATATATGTTTTTGAGTTGGAGTCTCACTCTGTTGCCCAGACTGGGGTGCAGTGCCACGCTCCTGGTCACTGCAGCCGTGACCTACACACTCTGGATGATCCAAAATGCTTCTTTGTTTCTTCAGTGAACGTAAAATGATTTGTAGGCAGACAATTCTATTTGTGAATTTCCAGTACAGGTGAGATGCTCATATATCTTTCATGAGGGATTCAGGAAGTTGGGTGTCTACCAGGGTTACTGGCAAAGTTGCTGCTTCCTGAACAGGAGGAAAGATGCGGTAAAATATTTTTCTTTGAATAACTCAACTTAGCAAGACATGGAGTGAGAGTCCACAGTTTTATGCAGACATTTTGGCACCAATTAATTTTTTCTGACTATCTGATTAGGTTCAGATAACTTTCTCCAACAGTTTTGAGAAGGGTCCAGATTTAGACCCAGGATATTTTCTTGGAGCCTAAGTGGAAGATTACCTGTAAATTATCCAGGATGATGCGGAGGGAGTGTACCTGTCGCCGGACAGCACCTGAAAACCTTTCATAAGTTGCAGCATCATATTCACTCATCTGGATCTCCTTTAGCCTAAAACCCGAGAGACAAAAAAGATAACAGCTTGAATCATGTACATGTGAGTCTTATACTTTCATTCACCTTCTGCTATAATTTTAGCAAACTCCTTGGCAACTCAGATTAACTTTGAGGAGAAAAAGGAGGAAGTAGATATCTCCAGCTATGTTTCCAGATTCAAAGGAAGGAAATGCCCAGGGTTGTGCTGGAAAATGGTTAAAAAAGGAAGGAGGGAGGGAGGGAAGGAAGGAAGGAAGGAAGGAAGGAAGGAAGGAAGGAAGGAAGGAAGGCAGGCAGGCCGGCCCTGACTTGTAGTAGTTGCTGATTTCCATGGTGTAAACATTGCCACCATGATCATAATAGTGAGGTCACTGAAAAATGAGTTAGAAAGAAATGTGCACAACTGGCGATTGACACTACAGCACACCACTGCTATATCCTAAAGACATTTTGTGATGTTGGCAGCTGATCAGTTCATGTAGGAGATTTGCAGATTCCTAACAGAGTTCCCATGAGTTGCTTCTTAAGACCGAGATCATATAATTGGTTGATTAAGATAACAGTCCAGGCCCAAAGGATATAATATTTGGTATGTATCCCGCCCAAAGAATATAAGTTAATATGCTGCCATGTGTCCCTATACAAGAATTTTCTAAAATTGCAATAAGACAACTGTATTTTAATATTATTGTGGCTTTGCAATTCTATCCTTCCAGCATGTTGCTCCTTTTCTCGTTTTTCCTCAATTGCTTCTGCCAAAGCGCCACCAGTGCACTGGCAGTTCCCTGCACACGCTTACACTTTGGGCCCAGGCCTCGGTGCCCCTGCAGGTGCTTTTCTCCCACCCTGAGTGTTCTTCTTCTGCCTTTTTGCCTACCAGCTCCCACTTGTCCTTCAGGGTGATGCCTCCTATAGGAAGCCTGCTCTGAGTCTTGGGTCTGCCTTCCAGGCATGCATCTCGCCCCATCCCTCCTACAATCAGAGCACTTCCTAGTCACACTGTCACGGTCTGCCTTCTGTCTCCCCAGCTGGGCTCTGTTTTCCTTTAGGCAAGGGTTGAGTCTTTTTCATTTTGTCTATGCGCCTAGCATGGTACCTAATATATAACAGACATTCCAAGTAAATTGCAATGAATGACTAAAAAATACAACTCAGGATTATGTAAAATACAGCATCTTAAACTAATCATAAGTAGAAAGTTTGTTCACTAAATGACCTCCCTTGGGTTTTACAGCACTGCATCCATTTTATACACTAATTTAATCACACATGTATATGCATTTCTATAAATATAACAGGTGCTGATATTAATACTAGGACAGGGAATAATGAATGTATGCATATATTTTTTGAGTTGGAGTCTCACTCCATCACCCAGGCTGGAGTGCAGTGGCACACTCACAGCCACCCTAGCATCAACCCGCTGGGCTCTGGCGATCCTTCTGCCTCAGCCTCCAAGTAGCCAGAACTATAGGCATGCCTACCAAACCTGGCTAATTTTTGATATATTGTAGAGACGAAGTCTCACCAAGTTGCCCGGGCTGGTCTCCAACTCGCTGGCTCAGGCAATCCACTCATCTTGGCCTCCCAAAGTGCTGGGATTACAGGCTGAGCCACCGAGTCCGGCCATGAATGCATATCTTAAAAGCCTAAGCACAACACAGTCTTTGAAACTGCTGTGTGTGTATACGCATGCATGCGCATGCCATGTTGGAAGTGTGAATCCCAGGTGCATGCCTAGAAGGCAGACCCAGGGCTCAGAGCAGGCTTCCTACAGGAGGCATCCCTGACTGGAGTCCAGAAGGCAAGTGGGAGCTGATAGGCAAAGAGGCAGAGGAAGAACACTCAGGGTGGGAAGCACCTGCAGGGGCACCAAGGCCTGGGTCCACAGTGTAAGCGTGTGCAGGGAACTGCCAGTGCACTGGTGCCACTTTAGCAGAAGCAAATAATGAAAAATGAGAAAAAGGAGCAACGTGCTGCAAGGATAGAACTGCAAAGCCACAATAATATTAAAATACAGTTGTCTTATTTCAACCTTGCTAAGACTCTTATTTAATATATATTTTTATCACCTTGGGCTAAAACAGAAACTCCAAATGCTGAATGAGAATGAATGGTCTCTATTCCTCCCTGTCAGGCTGAGCACGGGGAAGAATCCATTCATCATGGGGCAAAGTGCTAGAAGCTTACTACAACTACATAATGCTAGGCCTAGACTACCATAGGGGAAGATTTGCAATTCCTGCCCTGTCACCCAGCTGGGTTAGCTAACACTGACTTGGGTTTCAAGATCCAGCTCAAAGGCCACATTCTATGAAGTCTTGCTTGTTCCCTTAAATAAAACTGACCATTTCCATTTCATGTACTTTATACAGACATCTGCCATGAAACCTGTACACTTTATTGCTTTAATAGACAGATCTGTTTTTCTTTCTCATGGTTTTCTTCAAATTTTTCTTTTCCATTGCAGGAAATGTTTTATATTAAGATCCAGTACACACAAATGTGTGTATATGTATAATTAAACAAAAAATTAATATAAATATGTTTATTATATGTGATGTACTGTGACATTTTCTATTTTATGTGTCAGGGACGAGGACCACATTTTATTTTTTCTTTGAATCTCCAATACCTAGCACAATGCTTGACATACAGTGGCACTTAATAAATACTGTTGATAGCACTTTGAAAACACAGACTTCAGGTGTGGTGGTTCATGCCTATAGTTCTAGCTACTTGGAAGACTGAGGTGGAAGGATCGCCTGAGCACAGTAGGTCGAGACTGCAGTGGCCATCAGAGTGTCACTGCACTCCAGCCTGGGCAACAGAGTGAGACTCAGAATCACACCAAAAATGTTTCTGGTAATTTAGTAAAACAAAACAAGGAATGATCTTCAAAGCAGAGAGATTCCTATGCATGCAGGTCATAGTTCCAGCACGAAAGGACACAGGGACAGTATGAAGGCCCAAATGGGCTGTCTCAGGTTTCTTCTAGGGCATCGATTGAAGGCGGATGTGCTGTGGCCCAGGAGACAGGCTGGTGTTCCTTTACTTTGCAGATTCCTCCATAATACAAACCTTGGTTTTCAGCAGCTTTTAGGGGCAGCCTTGACCCAGAGAGGAGCCCTGGGTGTTGTGATCTAAACCCCTGCCAAGGTGGTGGCATGTCCTGGTTGGTTTCAAACCCATCGTCCTCTCTGTTGGTAGCATCTGCCATTGGCTCCTGGACATGTGCTTTTTGACAGTGTTTTTGGCTCCTCTCAACTCCAGATACAGCTGTGAACCTGGTGGATGTCCAGCTAAGCAGCCTGAAAGAATCAGTCCCCATTCCCTCAGAGATGAGGGTGTTGGTAGGAGTTTTGGCTCATTGCAGCAAAGTTATCAAGTGCCCAGGCCCAAGCCTGCCCTTGGAAGGAGGAGCGATAAGGGATACATAACTACACACTGAGTGTGAGTTCCACTATTAGGGGAGCCCAAATGTCACTTGCACACAATTTACTTATGAGAAATCCTCCTATATACCCCACAACTCTAAAATAAAATAAAATAAACTTTACACTTTAAAAAAAAAAAAAAGAAAACACAGACTATCAAAAGGTAAACACAGACAAGGTCACTATAATATCTGAATGGCTGTATCCTGAGGTGACACGTCAAGGTGCCCTTCTAACTCTAATTAACTCGCTGTTCTGAAGAACAAAAAGAAATATGTATATAGAACCTGACCTCCTAACAATACCTCTTATGTTTGGTTTTGGCAGTCTCTGAAATCTTTCTACGAATTTTCATTAGATTAAGTTATGTCTCAAGTGTCAAGACTGACAGCAGCTGGGCACAATGAACACTGCAGAGTATGCTGCCTACCCCTTCCTGCCTAGGAAGTTCATATGTTCTTTCCCAAAGAAAGGGGATTAGCACTGATTAGAAAAATGTACACATAATTGTCCTTGTGTACATATATATGTGTGTATGTATACATGGTACCTAACATATAATAGCTGCTCAAAATAAATTGAAACGAATGACTCAAATAAACATACAACTCAAGATTATTTAAAGTACAGCATCTTAAATTAATCCTAAGTAGAAAGTTCATTTACTGAGGGACCTCCCTTGGACTGTACGGTGCTGTATCCATCATACATGAATTTAATCATGTTTCTATAAATTTCTATTAATATAAAAGGTGCTGATACGAGGACAGGTTGTAATAAATGCGTATCTCAAGAGCCTAAGGACAAAACCTCCTAAACTTCTGTGTGTGTGTGTGTGTGTATGTGTATGTGTGTATGCAAAGTTAGAGGTATGGATCCTAGATGTACACATATATATACACACATAACCATATACATACACATATAATCAAATACATATATACATATACACACACGCAAACACACATACACATATATGCACATACATACATATAGATACATATCAAAAGGAGCCAGTCAGTTGGTAAGTTACCTCGAGCAGACTGATCTTTGTAGAGAGATCAGAATTAGCTCCAGTTATAGGGCTACATCTGGCATGATCAAGTTGCACTCAAAACACACCACATGTTGTTTTAATTATGAAGAAATCTGGAAACCATATTCCAGATTGTGTCAGCTTTCAGAGAGATCACCTACAAGGTGTTCAAAGCTGATAACAAATTCTGAAAAATGAAGGCCAAAGTAGGGAATGGAGAAAGAAAACAGGACAGTTTAGCCTCTGGATCAAACAGGGTTCCCACTGCTAATACTCTCAAGCCCACAAAACTAGCTGAAAATATGTCTTTCTGCTTCCTTAGCCCTGTTCAAAACTGCAGGGCACAGCTGCTTCACATCCTAGTAATCTATGGACTAAGTGCACTTTGTTGGCACAGTATATTTTTAAAGGGTATATTTATTGTTACGTAAGAGTCTGGGAATTTTAGTTCTCATTTTACTTTTTCTTATAGGTCAGACTTAAATACTATAATTTTGAATCAATTATGAGAAAAACAAACATAAGCTGAGATCCACTGTGTGAGGCTGATTAGTTTTGCAAATGGTAGTGGATGCAATTTCCATAGCTGGTGCCCACCCTAAATGCTTTTCTAATGTGTACAATAACTTCACTGTCTATTTTATTCACTTTTTGTTGGTGTAATGTTTCTGTTCCAGAAACTTTATACATGTTTTATGCCTTTCTCCCTGTTAGTCTGTCTGAGCTAATATATTCCTAATATTTGGGGAATAATACCTAACTTATTACTAAATACAAATGGACACTAACAAAATGCTATGTTGATGATATCAGGGACCCATCAGTAGGAGCAGGCTCTTCAAGGGCATGGACCTTCTGGCTCACAGTCAAGACTGCCTAGTGTCAGTAGATCTCTGAATTAAGTATTAAAGGATGATACCACTACTTGTATGAACATGTGTATTATTCGCCACACAAATATCTACAAGTGTTTGCCACATACTAGCTTCTGGGTATAGGTCCTGGGGTTATACAAGAGTACAAAACAGATAGATCCTTGCCCTCAAGGAACTTATAGTTGGTGGAGAGATAATCAACTGTTCATGCAAATCGCAAAATGGAAGAGTGATTAAAGCTATGGAGAAAAGGCCTAGAGGGTCAGAAAAGCACAGATGGTGGGACCTGGCCTCATTGTGCATTTGTCTAAAGTGGCAAAATAGCTTTAAAACTAATTCTTGATAGTAGCAAAAAACTAATAGTTTTTTTAGACTTGATATTAGTTTGGGGAGGTTTTTTTTTTTGAGATCTTAGAGTGACACACTCAAATATTTATCATGAAATGATAGAATGTCTTGGATTAACTTCAAAACAACCTAGGGATGAAGACTGGGAGTAAAGCCAGTTTTTTCTTCTTGAAGCTGGGGGGTCAGGTCCATAGGGTTCATTACATGTTTTTCTCTACTTGTTTTATGTTTGAAAAGTTCCATAATAAAAAGTTAAAGAAAAACCTTCAGCAGTACTAAATGGAGTACTCATCAAATGGGATGAAAGTCCTGTTTCTACAAGAAAGTAGAAAGCACAACTTCCTCTTGGTATCTTGCTGTGTCCCCATCCTTCCAGGATCTCCATGTGTTTTCCTTTCTCCCTCCCCTTTCTCACACCCTTACCCACCTCTTCTATCTTTAAACACTTTATGGGCATCTCTTTTACTTCGACTGAGATTGTTCTATGCAGTATTTCATAGAGGAGTGTGGTTTTCTCACTTATCCCTTTTCCAAGTCCTCTCTCCTCCTGACATTCACTAAATGCAGTTGTCTAATTGGTACAGATGCCTCTCACTTCTTTCCCTGTGGAGCAATGGTCCTTAACTGAACTGGGCTCCATAACCCTACTCTGGCAATCAGAGAAGGGGTTGTACTTGAGCCCAAGCATGACTGCAAGGCATTTCTGCTTCCCTGTGAACTACTTGTGCACCAGAGCATGTAACTGCCTACTTGTCCATGTGGGCAAAAATGTAGATTGGACAATTACATGTGAAGTTTTGAGTGTGGCAACAATAGAAATTCATTAGTTGGGGAGGGGAGAAGGTCGCATATTTAATTGTTTGGTTCTTTTCCTAAACAGATATTTATTCATATGAAATACAGAGTAGTTTTTTCATTCTAACTAGACTTTTCATAATGTATTGCTCCCACCTTCAAGAAATTTCACCTGCTTTAATTCCTAACATAGTTAACGATTCTCATAAACTCTCTGGGAGAAAGTGAGACTGAAGTCTCCTACCTTCAGAAGAACAAATTCAGGCACAGAGAAGATTAATAAACCATCTAAGGTCACCAGGAAAGCCCCCAGATGGGCTGAGAGCACCCCTCTTTCCTCTAACACTGAGCATGTAATTTACCTGCTGAGCCCATGAGGGTCTTGAGCTGGCTGGCTTTCCTGAGGGTGTGGCAGGCAGGACCTGCATGTTTGTCTCTATTGTTCTGTGCTGTTTACTTGCAGGATGTGAAAGCACAGCATGTAATGTAATACCAGATGTTCTACGTGGGAGGAATTTCATAACTCATACCCTTGAGCACGCTGTTTTCTGACTGCACTCGGATCCTTTCATTGAGCACAAAAACGTAAATCTTCTTCCCAAATCACCACCAAGGAGATGTTGTTGGTTCTTTGGTGTCTTTCACTTTTAGCAGAAGCACACATGTAAACGTCTAGTAAAGCATCATGTGGAATCTTCTGATTTTTCAGGCCGGTTCAATCAAAGTGGCCCAGAATGGAATGGAATGTCTCAAGGCCTGGGCTCATGGGCCTGGATTTCAAGGCCTCCACCCACTGACAAGGCCTCACTGCCCATCTCTCCCCAGTTGGTACCCTTGATTCTGGGTGGGCAAGCTGGCTCTCTCTGCCACAGACACTATGCCCCGTGCTTCTGCTTATTTAGTTTTCCCTTCCTGGAATGTTCTATCTCTTCTCTTCCCATTTCTGACTCCTGGCTGAGCTCAGGCCGCCTCACATCAGCCTACTCTCCTTGCCCTTCTCTGCACTGACAGAGGGCAGAGCCTCCACACCACGTGACTTTAGCACTTACCAGGGTGCTGTGTGTATATGTGCAAGTGAGCATACTAGTCCTGACTCCACACTATTCTGCAAGATAACACAGAGTTATCTGAACTCGCTGTGTGGCCTAGGAACAGACGGATGGAGTGATTTGAGCTTTAGTTGAACTTCTCTGAAGAGAAACATCTTTGGTTCTGCTTTCTTCTGTGCTCAATTCCTTCCTCTACACAATCATATATGACCAATAAATTTAAAAGAAACTGGGTAGAAAGAATGGGGATTTTGTTGACTTGGCTGTCTCTATTAGGGAGGGGGTGGCTATGGATTTCAGTGTGTGGCCAAGTTGCTGCATTAGGCAGAATATCACACAAATCTTGGTTTACTCACAGTCTACCATGACATTTTGCTGCAGCAGCCGGTACTGCTCTGGAGGCCATGGGAACACTGACCTCTGCTGAAATGCTCTCTGGCCCATCTCTCTTGCGGCTCTCTTGACCTCCTCTGGAACTGCATCTTTCTCGGCATCAGAGATCTGGTACACTGTATGGCCTGCATCCAGCCGGTAAGGACCTCCTTTGCCACCGAGACCTGCTGTGTCTCTTCCACCTGGAAGAAAAACATGGAGATTCAGATGATAAGTCTGAACTTGACCATAAAACAAAAGTCAGACTGTGGCTTTAAGACTGTTTCATGATGTATATTAATTATACTTAACTAGTAGTTAATTATTCAAATGACCTTCTTCTAGAAATGAAGGTGTTCTCTGTTTAGGATGCTTTTTCTTTTCTTCATCCATCTAAATTCAACCTATGTTCCAAAGCTCAGTCCAACTTCTATGATACCTTAGCTGATGCCTCTATCTTACAGAGGTCAATATTTTTGTTTACTGTTTGTCACCTTTTAATACTTAGTTTTGTTTTTTTCTCACCAACTATATGATGGATGGGATCATATTTTATTTATCTTTGCAACTCTGCACCTTTAAGAATGGTTTGGATATCATAGATACTTTGTATATACTTGCTAATTAAATAAGCAACTCATCTCTTTCCTCACGTTACCTTATCCATGTAGTATCTAGAGAGAGATTACAAATACTGTTTCTTCTGTTTTGCAAATTACAAAAATGATGCAATGGGAGATTAAATAATCTACTCATGACCTCATATCACTGGTTTAAACAAGATTAGAAGCCAATTATTATACCAATTTTGACTTTTTGCTTTGAACAATATACAACAGATAAACATCACAGACTTAAGAATGGCTTTTAATACAAATGCAAGTTTACATGCTTATAGGCATACATTATGTACTATTATATAATCTGTTCATGTTATAAATATAAATCAAATGCCTTAAGGCCAGATGAGTAATATTATAAGTGGTGGGGACACTGGCTAGTTAGAGAGGATTTACTTTGTCTAAATACACCCAATCTCAAGTTATTTTAAAACACTACACAGACAAAGAAAAAAATACATCTATTGGCTAGATTTGGCCTTTGAGTTACCAGTTTGCAATGACAGAATACTAGTAATACATACCAGTTTCTCTTCTTCATTCATATATAACTTGAGAACTTAGAAGAGAATCCACCATTCGAGAGGTGGTGTAGTACAATATACCATACTCATATCATACAGTTAAGCCAGTCAGCCCTAGATTGAATCCTGGCTCCAACTCACTAGTCATTTGTCTTTGAGGAATTATTTAACTTCTTTGTGTCTCAGTCTCCTCATCTACAAAATGGGGATACTAATATTATTTATTTTATGGGACTGCCATGAAGCTAAACTGCTTAGAACAGTTTCTGGAACAGAATAAAATATATAAGGGACCAGTTTTACTATTATTATTTAAACAACTTCTAGTAACATAGAAACAGGCAATTCCTAGTTTCATAAAGTGGAAAATCTGAAAGCTTTTGGACTTGGGTTAGGTTATGTTACATTTTCCCCCCTCTCCCCTGAGCTTTAGTTGGTCTAATAAAACTAAAAATGAGAACTCAGCATGAACTGCTTTCCTATGAAAGTCAAGGTAGGTCATTTCCTTTTGGGAAATACCATGAGAATGGCCTATCAATTACAGTATTTTTTATCTTTTGATTGGGTCATATCTTATTTCATTTTTATTTAGAAGTGAGTGGTGGAAAGTTCCTTCTGTGATTCCTGGCTCTCACTCATAGTCAGGCTGTAGGCAGAGGCCAGCAGGAACTGGGTTATGTCATTGAGCTGCAGGTGGAAAGGCTGTTTCTGGGACCTGACTCCTTTCCTACTGGAGGTTATCTTTAGTTACGGGCGGATCATGAATTAGAGCGTGAAGCTTCCTAGGCTCTGACATACATCATTTTGGTGAAAGAAGGAAAATGATGATGCTGTTAGAGGCTGGTGTGAGTGACAGCCACATGAGTCACAGGGCCCTACGGAAAGTCACACAGGGTAGAGAGGGCAGGAGGCGAGAGTTCTCCATAATCTCCACTCTCCAGAACCTTTAACTTGTACTACTTAAAGGAAAATATTTACCAGGAGTTCTACCACTTGCAAGGCATAATCTTTTTTAAAATTTTTATTTATTTATCTATTTTATTTTAAAGATGTGGAGTACAATTCAGGGTTAGGTATACAAATACTCATTATGCAGGTACCCTTGTTGATGAGGTGTGCCCCTCCCTCCCCTGGCAGTCTCCCTCAACTGCCAATTCCACCCTCCCTCCCCAAGGCATAATCTTAAAGCTAAGCTTGTGCACCCCAAACCAGTTCAGAACATAATGGGGAGGATGGGCAATGGAGGGGCTTTGGTAGAGAAAAGGAAATCAAGTGACTTGTTGGGCCACAGCTGAGTTCCATGTAGACAATTCTGAAGGAGAAGAATGGCACAGAGAAAAAAAGAAATCGAAGCCAAGGAGCCTTGACTAACTGAAAAATAAGAGGCCAGGGGAAGCAGATCCAGAGTCTTCAGTCTGGACAGAAATGTGAGCGAGGAGATTCAAGTTGAGGAACAAGGAAGAACTTTCACTCCAGAGTAGTCCCTTGCTGGGAAAACTCCATCTGGCCAGCTCATTTCACAGTGCATTCCATACGGATTAAATCTTGTTGGCTTGACACTAACTTCCAGATCAAAGGACATTTCTAAAAATAGCCTTACTTTAAAACTGATGCTTGATGAATAAACAGAGCAGGCAAGAAGTCCACAGGCCTATTTGATGGCACATTGTCTCAGCACAGAAACCCATTTCCTCCCCAGGCTGCCAAGGCCAAGAGGAGCAGACCATCCTGAGTGAAGGTGAAGTCCAGAGCCTGTGCCAGCACTCCTTACGGCTGAGATAAGCTCAGACAGTGCACGCACAGTCTGGCCCTATTCCTGTGGCCCAGCAGATGTGTCTGCCCCAGCTGCCGCAGAGGAAAAAGGAAGACGGCAGTCCTGGGAACAATGCTCTGAGGGGCCAGCCAAGAGGAAGGAATGGGCCACAACCATCAGTTCAAACTGCAACCAGCTCTCTTATCTCAGAATCTCGCAGCCTCAACGCACTCACTTCTAAGATGTGGAAGACAGGGACCATTTCTTTTCCAAGTCAGTTGCTCAAAAAAAAGAATTTACTGTAGATTTCAGACGTGGTCCCAAGGTCATGGAATTGTAAAGAAGGGATTAACATGTGAATGAATACGTTCTTCATGCCAGGCACTGTGCTCAGTGTTTTACAATCATAATCTCATTTAATCCTTACCACAACCCTGTGAGGCAGTTAGTATTATCCCCCCTGTTACTGAGGAAGCAACTCTGGGAGGGCGAGAAGGGTGTTAGGTCATGCAGGCTTTTTGCATGTTCTCATGTCATGCTGGGGCAGAGGGCAAGAACACAGTCCAACTGAGTAAAAGCGCAGGCTGAGAAGGAGAGCTGGTCCCTGAGCCTTCTTGGGAGTGGTGCACAGGCCTGATGGTCTTGTGAAGGCTCAGGAAGCCATGCTCAGGAGAATGCCTGTGCTACCAACCTGTTCCGCCAGCCCAAGTATTGCCGCCCACGTGAGGCATGTTGTCCGGGTCCTCCTTCCCATGTTTGGGGGAGCTCACGTCTTCACCACTATCTCTGTTGATTGTTATCTAAAAATGAAGAATTGAGATATTATCACTATTCTGTGACCAACACCAGGAGCTGCATGACAGAGAAAATAACTCATTTCTTCTATGTCCTTAAGGTATCACATAACCTCAGGCTGCAGGACGTGATCCATGCTGTATTTGGCAAAAATTCCATCAGATTTAACATACTTAGTTGGAAAGAAGATGAATTTAATTTTTAAAAAATTCTTTAAAAAAAAGAAAAGGAGCTGGACTGGGTTTCAGCTTCAGAATTCTCCTGGTGCAGAACATGCTGGGAACATTTACAAAAGACAAGAGACCCACCAGAAGCAGGGAAATGGATCTCATCATGGACATTTCCCCAGTGGCTTAAGAGGATAACCACCAAGTGGATCTGGCTGAGTCAGTATATATACATGTACCCATTTCGCTTTCAAAGAAATACCACTACTCTGAAAAATGCCCTTTCATATAAAATATATGGAAAAGAAAAACAAAAAATATACATATGTGTGCCTCAGTTATAGATTTATGTCGTATATGCCCACATATACTAAAAACTGCTTATTTATTTTTTGGACCCACTCCAATTTTATTATGGTGTCTTGTAGCTTTCCTAAAGCGTTCATATTTTAAAATGGATTTACTATTCCTGCAATTCAAACAGAATAAGAGGCATGTTAGCCCTCCTCTGTGAGAGCCTGTAGTTCACTGGTCCCTGTTTCATTTGGTAGAGTCACCAGAAAGACTGATAGGCATACAGGAATTCCAGTCTTCATTGTCATCTTAGTAGATACTACCCCATACCTAAAAGAACTCAGCGCATTTGCTTTTCACGTACTCTGTGAGTCACTCTCTAAGGGAATAATTTTCAGGAAGGATATGTGCTGAAATAAGATGTATAGAAAACATACTGGCAGTAGTACCAGTGCAGAGTACCATGGGGCCTCCAAAGCCATGAGGGGCTGGTCCCTGCCCTCAAGTTGCTTGCCAAGGAACAGAGGAGCTTGCAAGGAGCTGGAAGTCAGTCTTTAGTGCTAACCCAGTCCATATTTGTATGCAGGTTTTTCCTTTTTTTTGAGTTGGAGTCTCACTCAGTCGCCCAGACTTCAGTGCAGTGGCCACTACCGGCCACCGCAGCCTTGACCTGCTGGGCTCCGGCGATTCTTCCACCTTAGCCTTCCAAGTAGCTGGAACTACAGGTGTGCGCTATCACGCTCGGCTAATTTTTTTGATTTATTGTAGAGATGAGGTCTCGCCAAGTTGCCCAGGTGGGTCTCGAATCCGCAGGTTCAGGCAATTCACTCACCTTGGCCTCCCAAAGCGCGGGATTACAGGCTGAGCCACCGAGCCTGGCCTGTGGGCAGGTTTTTCATTCTTGTTGTTGGGATTAATGAAAGTATGTAAGTAATTTAAGGGCTTTACAAAATGGTCATTAAGAATAAAAATCAACATAATGTGCACTGCCTTATGTCCAGATGGGTTTCATTTCAAATGTTACGTTATCAAAAAGAGATTTTAATAAGCCAGATTTTTCTGCAAATAGCTTTGGTAGCATTAACAAAATTCTTGCCATAACTTCAGAATACTCCAAGAAAGTTTAACAGTCAGAATGTGATAATTGATATAAATTCCACTCACATAGAGCATGATGCTCTAAAAATGGGTGAAAATAATTTTTTTCTCCTTTTTTCTTAAACTAGACAGAATAGGTAGGAACATTTACAGCACAAATGAACATTTTAAATACTTTTCCCCAACATGGAACCACCCTACTGGCTGTCAAAAGTGGACTGGATAAAGCCAATGTGGTGCATATACATGATGGAGTATTATGCAGCCATACAGAAGAACAAAATCATGGACTTCACAACAGATTAGATGGAGCTGGAGACCACCATACTTAGTGACCTGTCACAGAAACAAAGAAAAGAATATTGTATGTTCTTGCTCATAAGTGGGACCTGAACATTAATCACATTAGCATAAGGGAGAGACTGGCAGTTGCTGGACACTGCCAGGGGAGGAAGGGGGAACAAGTAACAATACAAAGGATACCTGGTCCCAACTAGGGGAAGTGAGGGCCAGTTACGGGCCCACACCTCACCTGCAAGCAGCCTACTTGTGTAGTTAATCCTTACTTGTACCCCATATCTCTATAATAAAATAAAATTTAAAAATAAATACTAAAAAATAAAAAGTGGCCACTACTTTCCAACTTGTCCATAGATAGTTAAGATAAGCAGTAAATTAGTGTGAGCTGCCGGGCTCGGTGGCTCAGCCTGTAATCCCGCGCCTTGGGAGGCTGAGGTGAGTGGATTGCCTGAGCCCGCGGGTTCGAGACCCGCCTGGGCAACTTAGCGAGACCTCATCTCTACAATAAATCAAAAAATTAGCCGGGCATGGTATCGCCCGCCTGTAGTTCCAGCTACTTGGAAGGCTGAGGCGGAAGGATCGCCGGAGCCCAGTGGGTCGAGGTTGCAGTGGCTGCTGCCGGCCACTGCACTCCAGTCTGGGCGACAGAGTGAGACTCCAATTAAAAAAAAAAAAAAGTGTGAGCTGACTACAGGAATTCTGGAAGAATACCAATCAATACAATGTTCTGTGTGTTGATAAAAATGTTTATATTTGTGGTGTCCAATATGGTAGCCACTAGCCATTAGCTCAATATGGTTGCAAGCTCTTGAAACGTAGCTTGTGTGACTGAGGACCTGAATTTTAAATTCTATTTTGTTAACTAAAATTTTAGTTTAAACACATGGCTAGTGGCTATTTCACTGGACAGCATGACTCAGGGACAAACTTCCCTAAGACCTGGAGAAACTATCTGGAGATCTTCACAGCCCCCTATAGATGTTCTCCATGAGAAATGAGAAAAAACAGGAACATTTCAAAATTGGGATATAGTTTTACTCTTTTGCTAATTTAAGAAATCTATATAAAGGCATAACTACACTCTATTTGTCAACAGACAGAATAGAACTTACATATGGAGATACGTTTTTTTACAGTAAGATAATACACTTATTTTTTAAACATAAAGATATACATATTACAATAATGCTGCCACTACCCAAAGACTTCTAGACCGCTTCTAGAAAAATCTTCAGAATCCATGGCAGGTTCTTCTTAAATATCTTTGATAGTAGTGTTTACGTGTTCTTTAAAAACAGATTTGATTTTTAACAAACACTCAAATGTTGCTTGGAGTTGACTTCCACTGTAAGCTATTTGCTCACATTTTATATAAGCTCTGGCAGGTCAATCAATTTCTCTGGGCTTCAACTTTCTCATCAGGAACTATGGGGGTACAACTAAATGATTTCTGCCATTATACCCAGCTTTGACGTGCTGTGACTGATTCAATAATTCCAAATCTGGTAAATAAGGTGATCAAGCTAGCGTTTTCATCAAAACCAGGTACAATTATACAGTAATGAGATACATGATGGTGCCTGACTTACAATAATTCAACTTATAACTTTTCAACTTTCCTATGGTATGAAAGCAATATGCGTTCAGTAGAAATCATACTTCAAGTCATTCTGCTGTCATTCTGCTTTTCACTTTCAGTACAATACTCAATAAATTACCTGGGATATTCAACACTTTATTATAAAACAGGCTTTGTGTTAGATAATTTTGCCCCACTGAGCATATGTAAGGTAGGCCTGGTTAAGATACGATGCTCTGTAGATTAGCTGTATTAAATATTTTTTCAACTTATATTTCCAGCTTACGATGGGTTTATCAGGATGGAACCCCACTGTAAATCAAGGAACATCTGTAGTTTGCTTATAAGGGTCAATTCTACAACAGAAGGTCTGAGAATAGTCTAAGCAATGATAGAATTATTAGAAGAACTGGTCTGAGCATCATTCTTCACTATGGAGGGCAGGTGTGTGTATTCTGGTATATTGTTTACAAATAAATTAAACAACTTAAGAAGATGTATGAAAGGCAAGCTCCTATGTGTCTACTAACTTTACTTTCATCAAATATTACTTATCTCCTTCAGACATTTCACACATTCATGTATGCTACTGTAAGAAAACAGCCTTTTAAGAATAAGTGCTAAAAATGATGGCTTAAGGCAAAAGAAAAGACCCCTCAAATAGCCTCCCTCAATTGACTGTGAAATTCCACTTTCGAAGTTGGGAAGACACTTATAATAGCCACCAGGGAAGCAGAAAACAGGCGATACAATTTCTGGGCTGAGAGGAACTGGCGTACTCTGCCACCTGTGTGTCTTGCTGGGCTGTCTGCTAGGAAGTGGACTGCTCACGTCACCAACAATTGGGGGGCTCTACACCAGCCCCAAATGGGAGCCTAGACATACTTCAAAGCGGACAGATTCTTAACAAAAATAAACATCAGCCCAAACCTGATTTATTCCAAACCATAAAATTCTATCAATGTTTAGTTAAAAGCAAGGCATTTGGGAAGTTTATCTAATTTTGTGTCATTGTGGATGCCACTACACTCACTCACAGAGTATATTGCTCTAGGTGGATGGGAGGAGTCCATTATCTGCCAAGAGGCTTTCATAGGCATCTCTTTAGGATACCTCTTACATGAACTGGCAACGATTCACAAAAGGTACAAGGCAGGAAGTCTAGGACAGGACAGAAACTGAAACAGATACCTGGAAAGGACTATCATTTGAGGAATCTTGTTTCCTGGGGACAGATGTGTGTTACAGAGTCATTCAGAATGTTGGTAAGCTGCTGTTTGCTTTCATGTACATGTTGAGAAGCAGTTGGAATATATTTCCTTTGAGAGTTGGTTTCATCTAAAAGAGCTCAAGTCAGTCATCCCAATTACTAAAATAGACACTACTGCATTCACTTAAAGGAATCAAAATTTCCCCTAACCAGAAAATATTATGGCCCCTTATAAATTTTGATGCAACTTGATGCAAAGACCCTGAGTTGCTCACAGCTGACACACTCTACTTTCTTTTGGATAAGAGTGTGTAATCCTAAGAATCATTATCCTCTGACATATGAATTAAAATGGAAAAACCATGGATCTTGTAAATTACAACTCATAACAATGTTCCAGAGTAAAGTCAGCACAGGGAAAGGCCATGACTCATTGCAGCCTTGTAATTACAGGCATGGCCCATGTATTTTAAGCTCCTCCTTAAGCTCATGATTTTTAAAAGTCAAATGATATAAATAGCCAGAATATAATCCTGAAAGAAAAGTTAGTCCTTAGAGGTATGACTGGACAACACAGCTGGAGACTAGGTGTGGTACCACTGACATTTCTGGTTGCCCATCCCACATCTATTCCCTCTTTCTTCCTTTTAAACAGAAATCATGTGTATCAGGGTTGGTTGGAATCAAGTCTGGTAATTCCATCGCCCTTTGCTGGTGTCTGGCCTTGAGAAGGTCACGTGACCTGAGCAATCTGCCAGATTGTGAGAAGAGCGTCTCACTGTCTTCTTGCTTGGGACACAGGTGAGCGGGGATGTGAGGCATAGGGCTATAGCCTCCACCTGGTGACTACTTGGCAACAAGAAGGTGTGGCAGATTGGAAGGACGGAAAAGTCTAAGCCCCAATAACATTGTTGAGTTGCTGAAGCAGCCCTAGAGTTACCTACCTCTGATCTACATAAGTAAATTATAAATGTCTTTTAGCTTAAGTCATTGTTAGATGAATTTTCTACTACTTGGGGTCAACTGCACACAAATGAATTTATCCATGTAAAGGGCTGGATGAGAGACAGCAGGACAGAAGCTGTTATCTTGACCTTTTTGAGGATGTCTCATTTCTCAAAAGAAGACATGCTTTGAATTTTCTGACATTGAAAACTGTCATAATGGTAGCATGGAAATCATACTGATGACAGTTGCCTACTATCTTCTTGATTGAATAACAGGCCATTGAATATATTCATTTACTCATTCTCTTACACAAACATTCTGGTGTATGTTTATAGCACATCTACTACTCACTGGGATATAGAGATACATGAAACGGATTCTTTGCTTCTGGGGACATTGTATAAGGGGAGAAAAATCACAGCAGAGGGTGATACAGACCATAGTAAGGTACTGAACACATCTGCTGAAAATCTAGTATTGTCTGAGATTCCTCTCACAGGTTAGAAATCTCTTTGATAGATATGGATACAATAAAAGTCGCATGAACATGTCCCCAGAAATGATGGTCTTTCATATGAAGTCAGCTGGTTAAAAACAACAAAGCTGACTACCACCCAGTTTTCATAAATAGCCTGTGCCTTCTATAATGATAATGCATGACAAAAATACCTTTGTCCTGTAGGTAGCTTCCATGTGTCTGACATTAATTTCTTGCAAGCCATCAAGTATGCAATTTATCTTCAGTTCTCCCCTGGCTTGATGGTGATATTTGCCTTCAAATATTCAATAACCTTCTGTTCTCTTTAATACTTCCCCACCCTTAAAAAGCAGGAAAACATCTGACTTTTGGTCACTCATGGCCACAAATTAAACTGTTACCGATATTCACTTAGACTAAATAATTAGCCCTAGAGGGCATTCATATTTTAAGTGCCCTCATTACTAATTTAAAAATAAAGTATTTTCCCCCTTGTTAGAAAGTCTAGGAATCAGCAAGCAGAGAAAGGTGGTGGGATGGGGTGGGGGCGTATGAGTCCTACTTCCTGACCCTGAAGACACATGCCTACTAGGGTGACTTGTGATGTAACAGGTGAGAAGCAGAACGAATAGTCCATGGCCTGTCCTGTCTTCTGGTGCAGAAATGGTTCCTTTCCTTTCTCATGGGTTTCTTCAAGCCAACCAGCAGCACCACCCTCCTGACTTTAGGCTGGATCCCTTTGCCTATCTCCCCAAACTCAACCCAACTCAGTCTTACCCTCTTCCCTTCTGCTTGAACACTCCTAGAGGTTCATATATATTTTGACTTCTGGCACAAATGAAGTGTTTAATAAATATTTTAAAATAAGAAACCAAAAACATACACTTCCCTTCTATCTAGATGTTCTAGAACAACACATCCCTGTATGCATCCTCTGTTATCTCTCTGCCTGAAGAACTTTCTTTTTGGAATGACTTTCTTTACTAAGAGCCAAGACTATGCAACAAAAGCATCCAGTTCAATTAAAATGAGAAAAATTTTGTAGATTTCATAGACTTACACTAAAAAGAGGACAAAATATCAGTTTAATAGTATTTTACTCTACCTCGTATCATCTGATGTAGTAGTTGGCACAGTGGCATCTACATACAGACTTGTATATCATAGGTGCTTGGTAAATATATATATATATATATTTTTTTAGTCAAGGTCTCACTCTGTGGTCCAGGCTGTAGTTCAGTGGCATGATCACGACTTACTACAGCCTCAAATTCCTGGGTTCAAGCAATCCTCTCGCCTCAGCCTCCTGACTAGTTGGGACTGTAGGCGTGCACCACCACTGTGTCTGGCTAATTTTTTAGAGATGAGGTCTTGCATGTTGCCCAGGCTAGTCTTGAACTCCTGGGATCAAGCAATCCTCTTGCCTCAATCTCCCAAAGTGCTGAGATTACAGGCATGAGCCACTGTATCTGGCCCATAAATATGTATTAAATCCATGAGTAGGAGGCTGCTCAGCAACAGAATACTAAGAGTTTAATCTTCTGTGTACAATCTTCTCCAAAATAAGCTGTCATCTGGGTGACAGATGGGACACTTTCTGGCTCTGCCTGTCAGCCCGTAACTGGCACACAGTGGGGTCACTGGTTGTCAGAGAACCATCTTCTAACAGAGGCAGGAACACATGTCCCCATTGGCTCTTGGTTGTTCTTTAAATCCTGATCCTGTGTCATCCTCAGCTTGACTTTGATTCCTACTGTGGATGCGGCTCAGTTAGTTTTGGGCCAAACCCCCACTGGGCCCTGGATGGACTCCCTGCCACAGCCTTTGAGTCTATGGATGATGGCCTCTCTCCCTGCTTCCTGCTCCAAACAGAGGTGTCCAAAATAAAATTACAGGTTTACAGGAGTCATCCAGAGCAATGAGGTACTAAGAGTACCGCATTTATTCATTCTCTCTCTTCTGTTCAAATTCAAATAGGAAATAGAAGTTGAAGAAGATTTTTGGAAAATCTGGGACTATGGAATACAGAATGACCGAATCAAGAGGATGACTCATGGGTTAAGATGCTCCACTTCATAAACGAATCTTTAAGGGAAATCAAATGTTGTTATCATTGTGTGTAGGTGAGTGTCAAAAACAAATGTCAAAAAAACCACAAACAACTGGCATGGCTGCAGTTTGCTGGCATGGAGATGCACCCTTCCTGCTGTCTCCTCACGGGTGCACACTCTAGATTCCAGACACACACACACATGAACAACTGCTAATCAGATTCAGAAACAGCAGGGGCGGGGCCAGTCAGGTCTTTATATAGTCTACCCTTTCTATTTTTGCCTCTTTTATTTTTCAGAGCCTACATTCAACACTAGGGTAAATTAAAGCCCAGCCACCAGGCCACCAGAGCCAAGGAAAAAGTCAGCAAGTCAATCAGCTATGGCGAATAGTGTGCCAATGCTTTAGGTTTTTTACATACAAGGCGGCCCTGGCAAGAGACTTTTAATACAGTGAACTTTTATCATTACTGAAGCTAAATGATCTCTCACGGCATTTCTTGGCCAGGTGACTTCAATCTTACCCTGAAGTCTTGTGGTTTCCCCCAAATATTTGGCAATCATAAAAACGATTCTGCTTTCCACGCCAACAGACTTCTCAGAGGTGCTTAGAGTAGCTAGGAAAAGGAAGAGTGGGTAGGAAAGTCATTCCTACCACCACAGTGAGTAGAAGCAAAAGAGGGTTTTAATATGAGCCAGATTCTAAAGATTCTTGGAAGCACCTACAACAACTACATGCAAAAGAATTTAGCATAGGGAATTCTCTTCTGCAAATAGGGACACTAAATGAATCAGAGGTGGACAGGTTATGACAGCATCATCCCTGTGGAGAGGCATTTTCAGCATCAAACCTTGGCAACTGGTTTTTCCATAATCTTTGTTTCTAGTGACCACATTATGCCACTCCCCATCATTTCTTCCAGGTATGCTTCATATAGCTGTTGGTTCACCATCTCAGTCTACGAGAATGTTTATGAATCCGTTGCTTACTGATGTGTACCCCGTGTCTCCTCAACTATTTCCTCAAGGTACCTAGAGTTCCTGTAAAACCTGAGCTGGAACATCCAGTGACAACAATCTTCCTTGGTTTCCAACAGGTTCAGCACTGTCACGTACATAGTTTGGACAGTCACTGTGGGTCAAAACTATTAATCAGAATTCAAAATAATGACATAAGGAGAAGCCATAGAGAAAGAAGCAAACTATTGCACACACACAACTCGGGAAAAGGTTGTACGTACATCACTCAGTAGCTGAGAGCATAAATGGTTTTGTGCTTTGAGGCTCACTGCATGAGGGAAACTTCCAGGTAGCTGCACTAGCTCAAATGGGCTCAGAGTGCAAAACAGCACTTAGGGAAGGGGCAAAATTCACACATTAAGTAACTCTAATGTACATCTTTATTATAGCACATTTCTCTCTGTGCATGTGTGTGTGTATAAATACACACACATATATACACATGTATAAACACACACACACACACACACACACACACACACACACACACACACACACATCCACACCCACACATTCTTTTTTTTGAAGAAAACATTTCAGCGATAAATTGTATTGCAATGAATTGGAGCTATGAGGTATGTAGGAAGATGTTGCTAGACACATAAACTGGATTGAATCTAGATATGACCAGCCAGAGGGCGGGACTGAGTCTTCTTTCTATCATCTTCAGTATCTGGCATAGTCCTGGTACATCACAGAAGCTCAGGAGATGTCTGGTATCTAAATGAATGACTGTATGATTTCCATTACCACTGCAGGCATGCCAAAGTGGCAGAAGCCTGATAACTGCTCTCTTGGAACTTAAGGGGGCAAGTCAGAAAACAGGATCTTTGGGGTAGCAGAAAAGAATACTATTGGAGCTCACTTTGTGAAACATTCTTTTAGTTTTAGGTTTGAAGGCTCTTACTATTTGAGCAACAAATTTAAAACACTAAATACCAGTGAGAAAAGCATTCTGATTCAGTTTAGGACACAACTGATTATGTTATGTATCACTGATATTGAGCTATGTGGTAATTAGAAACAAACAATTCATGTAATGACTAATTAGATGAGATTGGGTGCATTCAGGGTGGTTATAGCCATAGAAGTGACTGTAATTAATCAGGCATTTATATTATCAGATATAGGCAAGTTAGGCATTGTCTCCTTTGTGCTAGTTTTTCAGTTCCTTTAACAGTATAAATCTGTTTCCCATTTATACCCTGAAAATCTTACTTCTAAAAAGACCAAAGGTCTTGATGCCGTTCCAACAAGTTCCCTACCTCTGCCTCCTTTGGCGTTCCTCCTCTCCACACCCCGTCCTACTCATCTCCCTCTGTGTCCCACTTGAGAATTCCTTTAGCAGTGCCAGTCTCAGGAGGCCTGGGAGATAGAGCACTTGAGGGTGCCCAGGCTTTGGGACATGGCTCTCTATGAGCCATGGCATGGTCACTAGGGGATCCCACAGAGGGAGAGGAGAGAACACAATGTAAAGAGACTTGAGATTAACCCAGGACCTTGGGGCTGAACCGGAGTGACAGGGTGGCAGAAAGACCTTCTGTACCTGCCTAGTGTCAGCACTGTCTTTTATTTTGTTATTATGATTCTTTATGACACTTGGCAATTTTTCATGTCTGTCTCTTTCCACTGACATCCTTGTCCTCCAGGACCTAAAGTGGAATGTTCAGTCGTGAAGCCATGCGAGGTGGCTGAGCAGAACTCTGTTTTTCAGAAGCACACTTTATATCCCACCTTTGACTTATTTTGGCATGTCAAAGTCATTTTTAGGGATTAAGAAGTTTAACATGAATAAGGGATAAGGTTAGGCATCTGTAAGAGACAGATTTCAAATAAAGGAAAAGTGCCCAAGAGAAATTAGCTGTGTTTGAGAGGATGGAGGGTTATAGCAGAGACAGCACTGAGCTATAAGTTGAAACCTGAATCTCAGCCCAGAGTGGCCCTGACTCTCTGTATGAGGCTAGAAAAGTCATTGAACATTTCTGGGCCTTAGTTTTTTCATGTCCAAAATGAAAAATCTGACTAAATACTTTATGGTTCTAAATTCTTTACTTTGACACTTATATACATTTATTTCAGTTCTAGTCTACAAACTACCGGGGATCAATAGGAGTAAAATGAAAGTTAAGTTTAAAGACTATTTTGATAATTGTGTAAAAGTTAGGCTTGTCTTCAAATTGTTTCACTAAGATTTTTAAATTAAAAATTTTTTTGAGAGGCAGTTCTGTGTCACAGAAAAGCCCTTTTACTGGGAATTAGAAGACTGGCTTTTGATCCTGGGTCTGGTGCTAACTGGCGAAGAGGTTGTGGCCCAAATTACTTACTTTTTTTTAGCTGCCTTTGCCTAGAAAATGTGGGGAACAGCTGGCAGAAATGTATTTCAAGCATACTACCTGGCTCTGCTGATTGATAATATTTTACCTAGTTATTATAATTTTTAAACTGAGCACTGGTCTAACCAAAATTTCACTATAAATTTACTGGGGGAAGTGTGTATCAACCACTGGCAAAGGGAATAAAAACAGGGAGATATTATACATGCATCATATAGTACAATGGAAAAGTGAAAAATAGCTAAATCCTGAATGTCTATGGTTGAAGTAAATTGATAATTCCATAAAGAGATAAATCAACAAGAAACATAAATATGCTATTTAGAGATATTGGGGCAAAAAAAAAATCAGTAAAAACAATTGAAAGTGATTACCTCTGACTTATTTTTCATAACAAGTCTTATAAACTTAATTTTAAAAACTATGTACACATAACTTAGATAAGCCTTCAGATGCCTCCCTTTCTTCCTTGCCTGCCAGACTGCCTACTTGCCTGACGTTTATTCGACAAGTCCTGGCTGCGAGTCAGGCACTCTGCTAGATGCTGAGGATACAAAGTCCAATGAAACCTACTTCGATACTTCAATGGAGTTTCCAGCCAGGACTGGAAGGGGGTTCTGTGCTCATTAATCAGTGCAGAGAATGGGTGGAGTCTCTGGCCAGGGGTCAACACAATATGGTAGTGGAGCAAATTAAAAGGGCTCCTAACCCACCTTGGAGTCAGGACAACAGTCAGGGAAAGAAAGCTTCCTGGAAGGGGCAATGCCCAACAGAAATCCTGAAGGAAAAGTACGAGTTAGTGCAGGAGGCAGAAGGAATAGCGGGGGGGGTGCTCAGTTGAAAACAAAAATATTAAGTGACAGCTACATTAAGAACCCTTAGCCTGTGTTCAAACAGTTCTTGTTACAGCACCCAGAATAATCAATGTGTACAATACCCATTCATCAAAGTTTATGACAACAAAACAACTCATCCTAAAACCCAAACATTCTTCCAAGTCAAAGTAGAACAAACTAATCAGAGCACACAGAGGTTTTAGACAATCAGAGAAGAAATTAGGTCTTACTACTGCTGAATTTATTCTTATTGAAGAAAATCAGGGAGAAATACATTATCATTATGTTATGGGTTTGCCAATAATTAATCAGTATGTACATTTATGACAAACAGATAAACAATCCAACTTAGTCTGAATTTTTATTATATAAAATTCTTTCTCCCTGCCTTCTACAATTATGCGTGTTATGTTATGTTGTGTGCTTTAACAGTACGCACTGTAGTTGTTATTGTTGTGTGTTTGTCTCTCTCTTTTTAAAAAGTATTTATTTATTTATTTTTGAGTTGGAGTCTCACTCCGTTGCCCCAGCTGGAGTGCAGTGGCATGCTCACAGTCACTCCAGCATCGACCTGCTGAGCTCAGGCGATCCTTCTGCCTCAGCCTTCCAAGTAGCCGGAACCACAGACACACACTACCATGCCTGGCTAATTTTTTGATTGATTGTAGAGATAAGTTCTCGCCAAGTTGCCCAGGTTGGTCTCAAACCAGTGGGCTCAGGCAATCCCCTCACCTTGGCTTCCCAAAGTGCTGGGATTACAGGCTTGAGCCACTGCGCCCAGCCTGTCTCTCTCTCTTTAAAGACAATCTCAGTTTCTAAATATAATTTTACTGCAACAATCCTAAAATTGCGAAGTAGTATCATGAATGTAGCCTAGAAATCAGGTGACTTGAGTTCTGTCATTACGAACTACGAAACCTTGCATAAGATTCAAACTCTTGGAACCTCGGTATTCTCATCTCTTAAATGGTAATCAGAACATTTGCCCTCATGGAGTTATTGTGAATTCAGATACGAAACAAACTAGTGTGTGACTCTAGAAAAAGTACTTCATCTATTTGGATTTCAGTTTATGTATCTACAGAATGAAGTGGGCTATACTCAGACATGATCCCTATGTCACCTCTAGCTTGAAACCTGTTTATATCTGTGTAAAGATGGCTTCAAAAAATGTAAAGTCCACTCAAATATGTGATGCATTAAAGACATCATTAAATAAAATAGAATAAAGGGAAAGCCTGTTCTATTTTATTTTACTATTCAGTTTTGTAAACTATTTTCTACAACTATTTTATTTGTTAATGTACTTTACAACCAGCAACCGCCTGAAACCATGGAAGTGAATACAACTGCTTGAAATAAAGATTTAGAGGGAAAAAGGGCTCAAGAGGGAAATTAATTAGCAAAGGAGGCTGAAAAGAAGCAGACAAGAAAAGAAGGAGGTAAGCTGGAAGGAGACTGAGATAACCATGGAAGCCAAGGGAAGCTTGGGCTCCACAAAGAGGGAGTGTGCTGAGTTGGTGCCACTCAGGGCCTATAAGATGGTGATTGAAAAGGGCCCACTGAACTGAGCAACACTGAGGTCACTTGTGACATTAGCAAGAGCAGTTCTACGGATGAGGAGGAGGGAACTGAAGCCCTATTGGAAAGAGAGGTGAGGGAACAGAGGTCTGAAAGTAGAGTCAGTGCATGTAGATAATTTGTTTAAGAAGTCTTACTGAAAGGAATTGGAGTTCTATGATTTAGACTCAGAGTAATAGGAGGTAAGATCTGCAGGCTCAGAACATATTACAGCATGTTTAAATGCTGATGGGGATGGTCCAGAAGGGAGAGAGAATGAGATCACTGAGAAAAAGGAGTCAAAGGATGAGGTCAAGTTCCTGAGCAGGTGGAGGGAGAACAGCCTTTGACAGGTGAGGAGGGGAGGCTGGTTCATTTGCAGGTGGGCTGGTGGAGCTGAGCTTGGGAAGTCAAAGGCTCTCCCTTCTGGTAACTTCTCTTTTCTTCAGGAAGCATGACATTAGAACATTGTCTGAGAATGTAGGTGAGAGTAGTTTGAAGTTTGAAGAAAGCAGAGACTGCATGAAAGTCATAATGGAGATTAGGCTTAAAAGACTTTTTCATTGCAAAAGGATTTTAAAATTTCCAAACGTTTTCCCTTTAATGAAAGTTTTGAGGAGCATAGCCATCCGTTTGAAGATTATTCAGTATTAGATAGATGTGCTGGACGTGAAAAAAATAAGGAAGTTAATTAGTGAAAGCTAAAGCTACATTTTGGACAAATTTCAAGTATCTAGACATGAGAAAAGCCATTCTGCAAATGACGCCCCCCAGAAGTTGTCCCGGAATTTCCCAAACAAAGGATATTTTCATACTTTGGGCACTCACAGCTCTGTGACCTTCTCCATATAGACCTTTGTGCTGCCTCAGTCTTATCAATTCACACATATTTTATCCACCTGCTAACCTGCAAGTACCATGAAGGCAATGCCCATAGCTTGCACCTGAATGGCACAGGGTGCCTTTCAATAAATGCCACCTTTGAAAAGGTTACAGAAATCAAGGAGGAAATGTTATTCAACTTACACAAATTGGCTTTATACACATTGAGGAAGACTCTCATGGCATAAAGTGAAGCATCTTTTTAAGAACAAAGGTTTTCCAGAAACAGCAATGCAACAAAAGGGTGGGCCACACTTAGGGAAGCAATGTACTCCTTATGTGGGATGCATCGCCATTCTATTTTACGATTTCAAGACAGCCCTATGTAGCCTAGCAAAGAAAATTCAAGGAAATGAAACAACCCCCTCCCTCTGCTCCTATTCTTCTTAGATACAAAAGACAGATAATTATCTAAAGTATTTCTCAATATGAACAAAATGGAAGAGTGAGTGACCTTTGAGTCTGCGACAGTCTATTCACGTCACTGTTTTCAGCAGGAGCAAAGTGAAGTCCAGGCTTAGGGAATGCTTACAGGAGCCAACTTCTGCTCTCCCTCATGTAACATGGACCATAAATAAAGAGAAACAATTTAGCCAGGCAGCCAGACCCAAATGGCTCACAGTCACCCCTCGGGAGTGATAAAATTCTCTTGCTGGTAGACTTACATAATGCAATGAAAATTTTTAGGATACTCTCCTTGCTTAATAAACCTGAACGTTTTAAGCCTGAAAGATGGCTAGACTAAGCGAGAAAAATAAATCAACCTGGCATGAAAAAGCAATCATTCAGACTGTTGGTAGATTAACTGAAACATAAAGGAGTTCAAATCCAGTGATTTAAAAATCAGATGCTTGCTAGTTAAAAAAGTCTTCATTTCTAGCTTTTTGTCCATTTAAAAATATATTAGAAAAGCTTTACCTACTGATTTGACTACCTAATGCCAAAACTGGCACTTCTATCCAAACTCTGACTTGTTTATATTCGAAATAGAAGATATAATACAAGCCAAAGTCTAAAGTTTTTTTTTTTACATTGTCTGATGGCAATTTTTAAAAAAAGTACCAGATAATAAGTCAATTCAATTGTTCCTCCTGATGATGAAATCTTAGAGGCTTTTTTGGAAAGTGATATTTCCAATAAACTAAAGCAAATTACCCAATTCATTGTTTTGCTCTATTTTAAAAGAAAACCACAAAAATAATCAAAGAGGACAAGATAAACAAAAACAGGTAGGAGAGAAGAAAAAAGATTGGGGAATCAGTTTGAGATGTCCTCTCGTCCTGCCCTGAGCTCTGATAGCCACTGGGCTTAACCATAACTTGCTAACACAGAACAACACACTTTCTGCTCTAAATAACTTGTGTTTTGCTCCTCCAAGATATACATGCATCCTTTTAAAATCTCCAAGTACCTACCCACTTACATGAAGACAAAGGACAAGAAGGACTGGCTGGGAAGTTATGTTTTTTGTTGGTAAGATACGGATAACAGAGCTGGGGATGTTTTCTGGGGGGAGAGAATGTACTAGAATAAACACCTAGAGTAGGAATTGCGGTTCCTATAGCAAAAGAGTATTCTTTTTTTAAAAAAATTTTGATGTGGGGTACAATTCGGGATTAGGTATACAAGTGGTCATCGTACAGGTAAAGTAGTTTGGTCCCCACTTTGCCTGGTTTGAGAACAGGTAACCTTATTGATGTGTCCCCCCCAAACCCCCACCTTGGCAGTATCCCGCTAATGCCAATACAGCAAAAGGGTAATCTTAAAAGTTAATACAACAAAACAAATTAAAACTAAGATTTTAATTCTATGACAATAATTAGATTCCAGAGCATTTAGAGAGTTAATGGGTTTTAAGAAAATTACAATGATAGTCCCAGTCAGGTAGATTATTTCACTTTGAAATCTCTCCAGAAATTTAGTGTTTGGATCACCTGACTGGAGTCCTACATAATATGTCTGGAGTTCCTTTGGAATTCTGACTCTCCTTGTATGTACTGGCTTAGTTTCTTGGTAGAGTTATTATAATGTTTGCTTACTAGTGAGGGGGCCAGTACTGCTGAGGTGCTGATTATTAGTTTTAAGAGGGCTGCTCTGCTCTTATTTATTAAAAGAAAGCAATTTCCATCAATCTTGAGAGATTCTGACCATGGGGATGATGTCTCCCCTGGCAACCACAAGATCTCAGGTAGTGAGGCAGACATGCTTATTTGTATTCACATTGTGTGGTGTTTCGAATGCATTATACGTTTACAATGCAAAGAAGATTTTTATTTTAAAAAACAGTCCATGAGAGAAGTGGGAAAACCTTTTCTTGGTATGCACATGTTTTATATAATCATATATTCTGAATGTATGGTTCCAAAACACCAGGAGGACCCTACAAATGGAAATAAAATGTTTATCATATGTCCTGCTGTGCCTGGGGGCAGTTCCAGTTAGTGCCTGTTATCCCAGTGTAATTACTAAAAGTAGAACTATATGATCACTTTCTAATAAGCAAACATGTAGATGTAACACAGCCCCTTGGAGGAGTTCATGACTCCATTTGGGTATTGAATTAAATTCTGTTTCTTGGCAGCAATCACCAAGAGCAACACTGGGTTATACACATCTCACCATCTGATAAAAGGAAGCATATATGTTTGCCTACAAAATATGCTTGCTCCAAGGCCATATTAACAGCAATTTTTTGAATGCAGAATCTTTTGAGTTTTGAAATAAAAAATCTAAAATTTTGAATTTTGTCTTCAAAAGTCACATGCATTTTCTGGGATGTGTTTCTTACAGTGATTCTTTATTAAAAGGCTTAGCATAATAGACAACTTTCAGAGAGCCTTTTAAGGTAGTGATCCTACAGGCTCTGAGCTAAGGCAGCCCTCACAGCTGTGGCCACTTAGCCCCAAATGCTGCTCAGCCTCAGGTTAATCCTGCTGCTTTTTGTCTAAACTATCTCCTGCCTCTTCTTATGGAACAAGTTCCCTACCTTGCATTCCTCTCCTAGTGACTGGATCCCAATTGGTTCCCTATTGCATGAATCTATGCTTTGGTTCCCTGCCTTGCTTTTTCTCTATCTGGGGACCCCTCTGCCTGATCCTGAATCTTTCTGATCTGGACTCAGCCACTGCCAGTCATCACACTTCTGACTCTCTATTTTGCTATGAAGGGCTTTTCACCCTTGAGTAGCTGGCATTTAGTATCATGTCTGTGCACAGCAGAGCCTCAAGAAACAGTTGTTACATGAATGGATAATGAATGAACGCTGATGTTTCCTTCTCTCTGACTGTAGTAGGGTTTCTTTTCAAATGCCACTTCCACTCTGGCTCTCTCCACTATTAGTAAGGCTTAAGGAGTGCTGTTGTTCATGTATGTTAGTCTTGGACGAGTTAACACAGGCACAGAGCTTAACGAGTGCTGGAATAGTTGGTGTATCCTTGATGGGGCAGCTGCCTAGGGTTGGCAAGGTGGGTCTCAGCTGGGGTAATGGGAGTAGGGCTGGAAGTCACACAATGTCACACCGCCAATACCAGGTTCTGGGGAGGGCAGCCTAAAGAAAGAAGCTCTTTTTACTTTCTAACCAGTTTTCCCAGGGAGGTCTCTTTGCAATCCATACTCTCAATGGGAGAGACTTTCTCTGATTTTATACAGTAGCTCGTGTGTGCTAGAAGAGGCCCTAGTAGGGCTAATGCTCCCTCAAGGAAACACTGAGTTTTTGGCAAGTGCAGCTCTTAAGGAACCAGCATCTGTGAAGGAGTGAAACTATTACCTCCTTACTTGCTTCTTATTACAGGTAAAACCCAATATCTTTCTCCTGTGGGTTCAGAAAGACTTCATCAGAATTTAAAGGCAAGAATTTTAGCATCGTAGCTCACTACTCAGATTTTTTCATTGTGCCAGTATAATAAGCATTCTTTTCCTAAGGAAGTGAGGTGAATCCTCTTAGCCTTGGAAGAACCCCAGAAGGCTCTTTTAGAGGATTTCCTCAGATGAACCTCTAGTCTATATGTGAAACCTAGGCATCTTGCCCCCGAGAAAAACAGGATGTAGAGATGTGGCTTGTTGCCCGGATGCACATTTCTAGGATGACCAAATACACATTTTTGTCCAGTCTTAGCAGATACATGTAAAGCAGGTCCTCAAATAACATTGTTTTATTTAAGGTCATTTCGTTATAAAGTTGATGAGGATAAAATACAGACTCCTGGCCAGGGCCTGCACATTCTTCCTATTCTGCGTTGGGTTTTCTCCAGGTATTCCTGTTTCCTCCTACATCCCAACGCTGTGCATGTGGATTAATCATCATGTCTACATGGTCCCAGTGTGAGTGAGTGTGTGTGTGTGTGTGTGTGTGTGTGTGTGTGTGTGAGTGTGCCTTGCCATGGGATGGATGATCCTGTCCAGGGTGGGCTCTCTGAGCTGCCAGCCTAGACTCTGGCTACTTGCAACCCTGAACTGGGGTAATTGGGTAAGTCGTTATCTTACTTGTTTTTATTAATTTTAAAAAGATGTACATATAGCTCATATTCATTTCACTGTTAGTAGTTTAGTATTAAAAGTATTTTGGGTCTTTATTTAGAAGTTTGGTGATGTTTTTGTGACCAGAAACATGCCCTGGGAACTTAACTTTTGTTTGTGTCAATTAGCCTACAGTAAAATTGGTTCATTATCTGTTGTTTCACTTAGAGTTGCCTTTTCCAAGAACCTGTTGAAGTGAGGACTCACTGTATTACTGTTACTCAAACATGTTCTCTAACATGGTTAAAAGCATAGACATTGAAAGTTTACTTGGATTTAAATCTCAGCTCTTGACACTTAGCTGGGCAAGGTACCATATCTTTAGAACAAGGAGAACAGTGGGACCTCCCTCACAGAGTCGCTGTGGATAGAAAGGGTTAATACACATACTCATAATAGTGTCTGGCCATATTAAATACTATATGTATTCGCTATTATTACTATTTTATTATGTGAGAGTGAAAAAGGCTCTCCTTAGTACAAAACATTCATTTTTTTAGTAGAGATGTGCCAGGCATGCATCACATTGATATTAGCATTGGGAAAAAATAACCGGATTTTAGTCAAGAATATTTTCTGAAGTTTGGGTTGTATGAGAATTCTACATTTTGTCCTATTCTCATAATAACACTCATGATCTGCTGTTCATTCATGACCTGACTCAGGAAGTTCAATGTTGCTGCAAATATTACAAATACCGAACAAATGTTTCCTAACTAACTCAGGGCTCTGCCCAGATTGCAGCTGGCCCCTTTTATGGCTCTGGCAGCTAGAATGAGAACTTGATTTCTGAACGGAAAACATGTTTGTTCTCAGCTGCAAAAGGTGTGGCATGAGGCATCTCAAAACATATCCAGCATCATGATGGCTCCAAGTAAGACTTGAGAGAAATGCATACCTTAAAAAAAGAATGAACAAAATATAATAAAGTGCCAAGGAAAAGGCAATTCTTTGTCTACAAGTTAGGATTTGTACTTCAATCTATTCAACTTGCTCACTTGCCAAATTAAATTAAAAAAAAAAAATCAGATGTGAGTGTTCCATTTACTTACATTTTTCTAAGTGCAACTGAAGGAAGAAAAGGTACTTTCAAGAAGGCAAAGTAGAGGATGTATACCATTTGCTTCTCACTAGGGCTTCTTATCAAAATGTCCTGATTTTTACATGTAGAGTTGAACAGTGGAATCTAATCTGACTGCCGAGGCATATTCACTCATTCATTCATTCAATGAGGATTGATGATGAGTGTCTACCATAGGCCTATGACATGTGCTGGGAAGATAATGTGAATGATACATCCCTGATCCTGGCACACATGTTGCTTATAGTCTATACATTTTACATGGGTTAATACTAATGTTCAGAATTCCCCATATTAGGCATTATTTCTACTTTACAGGACAGAAAGCCAAGGTTTAGAGAAACAAAGTAACTTACTCATTCTCACACAGCTATTAACTGGTAGAACCAGGATTCAAATTTTAGTTTAGCTCACTCCAAAAGCCAGGTGTATTAGATTCTTTTCACTACATTACACTGGCTTTAAGCAACAGATGTATTCCTTATAGTTACAGAATTCAATATTTTATAAAGCATATCATGATTTAAGAAAGCAAGAAGTATGTCTAAAAGCAATCATTTTTCCTTTTAATCATATATCAGATTTACAGAAAGCAACGTACATCAGTAAATAACACTGGATCAAAAGGCCAGCACATCTTCCAGAAGGTTTGTACAGTACAATATTTATATATGGTCTGAACTGCATTATGGCAAATAGTCTTGAACATAACCTGCAGATTCAATGCCTGCCCTGGTAGCTCACATTGGATATATCATGCAATCTGTCTGAGATTCTGTTTCTTCAGCTACAAAATGAGAATACCATCATCTATCACATGAGTAGTTACAAAGAGAAAGTGGAGGAAAGTTTGTAGAATGCTTAACAGTGATGGGCTTCAGTTTCTTACCTCTCCCCTATATATGACACAACAGCTTTTCTAACAATGTAATAAGGCGCATCCCTGCTTATCATTTACAGAGAAAAAGTTGCTCCAATGGAAATGTCCTAGAGTGGGAAGATCACTGACATTGATGACCTGTTTGTGGTAAAACCTAGGATACAAATGAGGATTAGAAGCATTTAGAATACATATTCTGGATGACTCAGATTTAGGGTGACTAAAGAAGGGTTTGAATAGATAATCCCTAGACCACAAGTAATTTTTCTTTTATGCAAATTAGGTAAGGACAAATAAGCATTCACCTTAACACAAAGAGGATATCTACTGATAAAATGTTCTTAAAACAAACACACCAGAACATGATCATTAAAATACTTACTTGAAAATTTTTTTTTAAAAGACTGTTATTTGAAATTGCCACCCTGAATGTATATGCATTTATTTCATTTATTCATTCAACAAATGTCCAGTAGTTCAGGGCACTGCACTAGCATTGGGCATGTTGTTCTCTTCAAAACCAGTTTTGAAACCACACATGGAACCAGACACATTATTTATATGATAAATATCATTAAATATTTCAGGTCTGACTGACTGAAGCCTATGTTCATCATACAACTAGTTCTGGATCCCCGCTAACTAGAAGAAAATATGTGTATGTCTTGTAGAATCTACATGGTCAGCAGAGAAGATCTCTCCTAACAGTAGAAAAATGCCTTTGGACTATGTCTGTAACCCCCCAAGCATAGTGTCACACATTTCCTGAGCCTGATCACTGTTAATTATGATGATTAAAAAAAGATTTCCTTTTTTAGCCTTGGAAAAAGTCCTATCCAAATCATTTTTGGAAGCTTGAGATTACATTATTCATCTGATTAAGGTTTTGAAAATACTTCTGATTTTTTTTTTTTTTTTGCCAAAAACCAAGCCCTTTTTCTTTATGGAGTACAACCTGGACTTCTGAAATAGTTCTTCCCTTGACATTACTTGGGAGATGGGCCTTATTTCCCCAGAAAAGTAAACAAGGGAATAAAAACAAGGTGACTCAAAGGATGAGGAAGTATGTTTTTCTAGAGAACAAAAGATCCTTTCACAGTATGTCAAAGACTTAACTGTGAACTTTCCTGAATGTAAACACTGTTCAAATGGCAAAAGGAATTTCATCTATGTCTATAAAAGGTCCCGAACAATAGTTCTTGCTTAAAGCTACATATGGAAGGCAGTAAAACGAGCTTTGCTTCAAATACTTAGCCTACAGACCTACACAAATTTCATGTTCTCAGGAGATATACAATTATAATTACTTTCATAATAGGAATAATAATACATAGATCAAAGTACTCCTTAAGGCAATTAATGTCATAAATTACACGCAGTATCATTTGTTTCATTTATGTCTAGAGTCTTTAGAAATAAAGAAACACTTTGACAGTTTAAAATATTAGGCTGATGCTTTCCGTTTAGCATAAGAGTTCATAACTTATAGGGCAGCAGATGAAACAGATTTTGTTGTGATCACAGAAGAGGAATATTAATATTTTAAATTGAGAGGAATTATGAGATATCAGTAAGCTAAAATAAATATTTAACTTTTCCTACTTGAAAGTTTTAATCTTTACAAACCTCTTAGTTTTAATAAATCTAAAATGGATATTGGTAATTATGTTTATCATATTTAATGGAGCTATATGCTAATGAACCAAATTATGTAATTATTATGAAAATGCCAAAGCTATTTCCTTACCCAAGTGCAGATTTTGCAGACATGTTATTACCCTCATTATCAGCCTAAATCCTACAGCAGCCAACCCCTGGGGTTCTTTCTCCCACCACTATGGAAGGATTATATAATTTCTAGGAAACAATCTATAAAGAGTACAACTACAGGGTCAGAGGATGTCGAGATTTTATTTCGGGTTTTTTATTTTCAAATAGTATAAAATTAGAAGGAGATATTCTCAAGGACCCTGTAGGGAGGGGTGAGAGAGAAGAGGAGATTAAATGGGACACAAGCAGGGGTGCTGTGCTTGAGATTCAGCATCAATGTGATGTTCTTTCTTGTACCTCTGCATCTATCCTTCTGAGCTGGGTCAGATCTTTCCAGTTTCACAAAGAACACTGGAAGTCAAAGGAATGTTTCACTTAGTCAAATCCCTGAGTGCGAGGTATTGCCCAGATATAGACTGTTTCCCCTTATTCCTGGCTTCTTTCTTCCCCTTCTCTCAGGGAGCAGCCTCTGATCAATGGTCTCTGAATGATAAGTGCATATTCTCAGTAATGAGTCAGGGATGGCAGTAACCCATCATGGGATGCAGGTGACCAAGCAACCTAAAGATAATGTAGTCATCACTCTTAATCAATGTAATTATAAATACTGTATAGAAATTTGAATTATTACTTTGTTTGATTATAAACTTGTTTGCTGTACTGTCCCAAGGCATGGATTCTTCACTGAATCACCACCATTGGTGCTCTTCCATAAGTTTTAATAAATCAATGTCTCTCCCTGCTGGACCTCCAGATGATTTCTTAGGCATAGGTAAACATTACCTGCAAGCCCTCTCAGATTTGGGGCTACCGCATTACACTGAGAAAGCAGTTTGTTGCTTCCTCAGAAAAAAGGTGCAACATTAGCGAGGGCAATAGTATTTTCTGGAGGCCATTCCTGACCAAAATGGGCCCAGCACTTCTAGGGTGGAGCACAAGGATTCAGGATCCTGGAAGGGACTGAATTGGACAGAGGAAGCATGGGGTTTGTGCTGGAAGCACAATGAGAAAGAATGAACTCCCAAATTCCCTCTTTCCCGGTACCCCTTTCTTTAGCAAAGGTAGAATCCTAACAATGCAGAACTGTCTTTTTACAAGGGGGGGCTCCCCTAAAACCTGGAAATATCTTTTGGAGAGCGAGACCCTTGTAGTATACTCAGACTTTGTTTCCCTGAATCAAATGGTCAAACAAAGTTTGTATCTGGAAATTATGAGGAGGTTGCGTTATGATTTGCAAAAGAAGGGTCCTGAGTTGTGGCAAACAGGTGATTGGTTCTTCCACTATGACAATGCACCTGCCCATATCGTGTTGAGTATTTAGCAGTTTTTGACCAAAAATGGCATGACCACCATGCTCCAGCCTCCCCTATTCACCTGATCTCGCCTGTTTTTTAGTTGTTGTTTCTCCAGATGAAAAAAGTTCTCAAACATTTCGCTGATGTGGAAAAGGTGAAACAAAAAACATCAGAAGCACTAAAAGGCATCAAAATTGATGAGTTCAAAAACCATTTTGAACAGTGGAAAAAGTGTCTCGATAGGTGTATTGCATCAAATGGAGAACAGTTTGAAGGTGACTGAAGTTTAAATATGTAAGAATAAATACACAATTTTTAATAAATAAATTCTGCAGGTTTTTTGGGTCCTCCCTTGTAAGTTCTAGTTCTACCATAAAGTAAGTGTATAATCTCAGGCAAGACATTATATTCTTCTGGAACAGCTCAGTTTATTCATTAGGACTGCCTTGTGATCTCTAAGGTTCCTAAAGTTAGTGACAATATCAAATATTACCAAGTCCTAATATTTGCCATACACTGAAATATGTTCTATGCATTAATTATCTCATTTAGTGTTATAGCCTCTCTTTTCACTCTAATTTTATCTGAAGAAACTCAGCCTTGTAGAAGTATAGGAAGTTGTTCATGGTTAGTACAGGGTACAGAACTAGTATGGGGTGTAGCTAGGATTCAAAGGCAGATGTGTCCAATTTCGGAGTTGATCCTTTTATGAGCTATGCCATACTGACTCCATTCCACAACTTTCATGATAATAAACAGACATAAATGATTTTTTTAAAAAAAACAAGTCAATAGTTGGAGACTTGAATAAATTAGATACACCCTCCTGTTTTGCTTCTTGTAGGAAAGGAAGTTTCCCTCAGTTTTTGGCTGCTGTATCTCCCTTCCTAGCACCTGGCAGGGAAGAATTGCCAACCTGTTTGGGCAAAGAGGAGAGCATCATTGGGCTATACTTCACAAGTGGGCAAAGTCATTATGCATCAAATGTAAAATAGGCCCCCTGATACTTCCTATTTTGGGGAAGTGAACTTATATCCTCTAGAGAGACCCAGCCAGTCTATCTCCTTCTGCTCTGCCTTTTCTGTACTTGCACTTGAGAGGGCAGTTCAGATTGGGGTTTCTATAGATATGACTTAGAGTCCAGGGGACAGAAGTCCTGGACTCTAAGGTTTCTGCAGATATGATTTAGAGTCCAGGGGACAGACGTCTTTGGCCTCTACACCAAAGTTTTTCTTTTTTTGTTTCTACTACTCCTGGACTAAGGGTTAGTGGGAATTGAATACAAGAAAAAAAAAGAATACAAATATAATGGTACTTTGTGTCCCATTTGGCTAGTCCTCTTGAGTTTAAAACTCCCTTGGTGTAGAAGTCCAAGGAAAGAAGGTGTGATAGGTAGGACATTTTTAGGTCCTAGCCTACTATTATCTGACATCCTCAAAATCTCAAGCTTTGCATAACTAGTAAAGAGATTAAATGAGTAACTTAAAAACTACCCACAAAGGAAAAACCAAGGACCAAATGGTGTCACCAATGAACCAACCAAACACTTAAAGAATTAATAACAATTCTTCACAATTGTTTCAAAAAGTAGAAGAGGAAGAAACATTTCTCACCTAATTCTATAAAGCCAGAATTACCCTAACAACAAAACTAGAAGAAGGAATCATAAGAGAAGAACACTATAGCCCGATATCTTTTTGAATATAGATGTAAAAATCCTTAACAAAAAAATAGGAAACCCAGTAATACATTTAAATAAGGATACACTAGACCAAGTTGACTTTATTTCAGGATACAAGATTGGTTTAACATATAAAAATTAATTAATGTAATATACCATATTAAAAGAATAAAAAGAAAAAATGATCATCTTAATGGATGTATTAAAAAATTTGACAAAATTCAATACCCTTTATGATAAAAATGTTGAACAAACTAGAATGGAAGCAAACTTCATCAATCTGATAAAGGCATCCATGAAAACTCACAGGTAACATCACACCAAATAGTGAAAGACTGAATGTTTTCCTCCTATAGATAAAGAATAAGACAAGTCTGCTCATGTCATACCTACTCAATATTGTACTAGAGAATCTAGCCAGGGCTGGGGCAAGATGGCCACAGGGTAGCACTGCCTGTGAAACTCTCCACGGAGGAGAATGCAAAGAGACTCTGATTTTCACCCCGGAGTTGCAGATCCCATTGTCTGCAGCCTGCTCTTCACATGGAGCTCGAAGGCAGACTTTGCTGAGGCATCGCCAAGGTCTGGGAAGCTACTGTGGTGGCTGCTGCTGCTGTTCCAACCGGCAGCCATTCCACATCGCACGCCAGTGCCTGGGGTGAGCCGCGGCCTCCTCCGAGGCGGCGGAGGTGCCGCTGCACCCACCTCCGAGGTGGCAGAGGCACCGCCACCCCCCGCCCCCCCCCAGGTGGCAAAGGCGCCGCTGCCTCCTCCGAGGCGGCGGAGGTGCTGCTGCGCCCACCTCCGAGGCGGCGGAGGCCGCCCCCCCCAGGGGACAGAGGCACCGCCGCGCCCCCTCCAAGGCGGCAGAGGTGCCACCGCCCCGCCCCCGAGGCAGCGGAGGTGCTGCCACCCCCCCAGGCGGCTGAGCCTCGCCTCCTCCTCCGAGGCGGCGGAGCCTGAGGTGGCCGAGACTCCGCCTCCTCCGAGGCAGCCGAGCAGCCACTTCCTCTGAGGCAGCTGCCGCACAGAGGCGGCCATTACACATTGCACTGCCTGTGCCAGTGGCCCAGCCGCCACCGCCACCACCGTTGCTGTTGCTGCCACGCTGCTGCCAAGGCAGGCATTCCACATCACACCGTCAGTGCCTGAGGGGCGGGCGAGCAGCTGAGATAAAGACCATCTGGAGCGAGGGATAACACCACCTGCTGGTGATTCAAGCCCACCACCAGCAAGCGCTGGTCTGAGGCCTGGGGTCCCTTGGTCCCACGCAGGGCCCGATACTCCGGCCCCCTGCTGCTGCTGTTCCACTGCGTGTGTGGGAGTCTCGGGTCTCAACAAGCTCCCTGGCTACATCGTCTCTCATCGTCATCAAGCCGCTGGTCACTCAGGGAGGCTCTGGACACCTGCCCCTCAGAGACACTGGTCCCATTCCTGGTTGAAGTATCCTGTGGGGGGCCCAGAGCCACTCTCGCCACTCACCGCCTGCCCGTTGGAGCTTTGGCGTTCTGGAGCCCTGGGCCCACCCTGGCTGAGGCACTCAGCCCGTGACCCCAAGCTTGGGGACCCAGACAAGCAGAGAGAAAGGGATATACGAAAGAGAATCTGCCTCCGCCTTTCTCCAGGCAGAGATTTCCATTGCCCTGTCTACCTATCAACAAACTCCACCTTGGTTCCTAAGGTAAAGCCCCACCCCTAAGCTGAATCAGATAAAAGCAACTCCCAGGCAGCCAAACCCAAGCTGTGAGTAAACCTAGCTGCCTGCAATGGAAAAACAAAGGGGAGAGGCCGAGATCAGAGCTGAAGTGATTTTAGTCTGATCTCTTATTGTGACTTATGATTTTATCATTTTGACTGTTTATTTTGATCACGATCGTTGTTTGCCTTCTGACCTACACTGATTCATGTTTATACTGGACTGTTTCTGGGTAGCTATCAGTATTCTTTGGGGAATCTTTCTTACGTGTCTTCCTCCACTTCTCTCCGGCCTTGTGTCTCTTTCTCACCTGATAGTTGGTATGTATGTCTGTTTTCCCTCTTGCTCTTCTCTCTCTTTAACTTCCTATTGACTCCCTCTTCCTCCATTATTTTCCTCTTTTATACCCCCATTTTAATCTAGGGACCAAGACTACATACTGCTGAATGGACAGATTGTAAGGCAGAGAGAAATAGGTTCCAGTGAGCTCATACACCTGTTTGTGGGTGCTAGAATCAGCATATACACTCTGAACCACAGCTTCCCTCTCAATTAAACCTCAAAACTGCAAAAAGTACAGATTGCAGCCTACACTCCAACCTCAAAAGTGAACAAAGCCAGAAGACCCTCATAAGGAAGAACAGGATATAGCAGAAGAGAAATACCTTCCCCCAAAAACAGAATTAAAGAAGGGGAGGGAAGGAGGAGAGAGAAAAATCTACAAAAATGAAGAAAAACAAAAGAAGAGTATGGGTCTCTCCCAGACCCCTGGGAAGGCAGACACTGAGAAAACTGACTTCAGAATGCAAACGATGAAGAGCCCCCAGAACGAAGGGTCTCAAACTACAAACGTTGACATCAAGACAATAATGGAGAGATTAAAAAGAATTGAGGAGACACAAGAAGAAACTAGGAAGGAGCTGATATCTGAGATAACAGTAATAAAGAATACTGTGAATGAAATAAATAACAAACTGATAAGCATGGAAAGCAGAATTACCCAAGCTGAAGAAAGAATCTCAGAGCTTGAGGACCAAAATATAGAACTAACCCAAACTCTTAAAAACACAGAAAACAAGCTCAAAAAGATAGAACAAAACCTTCAAGAGATGAGCGATTACTTCAAGAGACCAAACGTAAGAGTAATTGTCATACCTGAGGCAGAAAGAGAGACAGAGACCACACTAGAACAAACTTTCCATGAGACCATTCAAGAAAACTTCCCTTATCTAATCAGTGATGCAAAAATTCAAACACAAGATATTCAGAGAACCCCTGCAAGATAACAAATGAGAAGACCAACTCCTAGACACATAATAATTTGCCTAAACAAAGTAGGCATAAAAGAAAAAATCCTAAAGGCAGTAAGAGAAAAAGGCCAGATCATCTACCATGGAAGACCAATCAGAATAGCAGCAGATTTATCTACAGAAACCCTGCAGGTTAGGAGAGCTTGGAGCACTATCTTCAAAGTCCTAAAAGATAAACAATTTCAACCAAGTATAACTTACCCGTCCAAGCTAAGCTTCATCAGTGAGGGAGAATTAAAATCTTTCCCAGATATCCAATCCCTAAGAACTTATGTGGCCACCAAACCACCTCTACATGAAACACTTAAGAAAGTACTAAACACAGAATAAAAGGAAAAAAGAACAATGTTCTTCAAAAGAATACAGGGAAAAGAATAAAATATATATAAACCAACTCCCAAACCAAAAGAAAGACAAAAAAGAACCAAGTGGAAGAACAACACTATAAGAACTCTATGAAAGGGATGAACTCTCACATTTCAATAATTAGCCTGAATGTGAACGGACTAAACGCACCACTGAAAAGTCATAGAATGGCAAAATGGATAAAATATCACCAGGCAACAATATACTGCCTTCAAGAGACTCACCTCACTAGAAAGGACATACACAGACTCAAAGTAAGAGGATAGGAAACAAACTTTCAGGCGAATGGAACACACAAAAAAGGAGGAGTCGTGATCCTAATTTCAGACAAAATACCATTTGAGCTATCAAAAATTTAAAAAGACACAGAGGGCTACTACATATTGCTAAAAGGTTCACTCCATCAACAGGAAATATCTATCCTAAACATATATGCACCCAACATAGATGCGCCAACATTCATAAAGCAACTTCTAGGAAAACTAAAGAAAGATATTGACTCTAACACCATCATAACTGGGGACTTTAATACCCCACTCACAACTCTAGACAGATCATCAGGACAAAAAATCAGCAAGGAGATCCGGAACCTCAATGTGACTCTGGACCAAATGGATTTAATTGATACCCACAGAACACTCCATCCAAAGACCACAGAATACACATTCTACTCATCACTGCATGGAATGTATTCTAAGATCGACCACATAATTGGACAGAAATCAAGCATAAGCAAATTTAAAAGAACTGAAATTCTACCATGCACCTTCTATGACCACAGTGGAATAGAAATAAACATTGACACCAACAAAGTCCCCCCAAAACCCACAAAGATATGGACACTAAACAGTATGATGCTAAACAACTCCTGGGTCAATGAAGAAATCAAAACAGGGATCAAAAGATACCTGGAAACAAATGAAAATGAAGAAACATCTTACCAAAATCTCTGGGATGCCTTAAAAGCTGTAGTAAGAGGGGAATTTATATCCCTACAAACACACACGAAGAAAATGGAAAGAACACAAACTAACAGCCTAACAAGCCACCTAAGGAAGCTGGAAAAGCAAGACCACAAAAACCCTAATTTCAGCAGAAGAATCCAGATCACCAAAATAAAAGCCCAAATCCAGGACATAGAAGACAAAAAAATAATACAAAAAAAAAATCAATGAAACAAAAAGCTGGTTCTTCGAAATTATAAACAAGATCGATGGTCCCCTAGCTAGACTGACCAAGAAAAAACGAGAAAAAACCCAAATAAGCACAATCAGAAACACAAAAGATGAAGTCACATCTGACCCTGAAGAAATACAAAAGATCATTAGAGACTACTACGCACACTTGTATGGAAACAAACTTGAAAACCTTAAGGAAATGGAGGACTTTCTGACATCACACAATCTACCTAGTTTGGAACCAGAAGAAATTGAGACCCTAAATAGACCAATAACAATCAAGGAAATGGACTACGTAATAAGAAAACTACCTACAAAAAAAAGCCCTGGTCCAGATGGCTTTCCAGCAGAATTCTACAAGACATTTAAGGAGGAGCTGATACTAATCTTACTGAAGGTATTCCAGGCAATTGAAAAAGATGGAACTCTCTCCAAATCATTTTATGAAGCCAACATCACATTGGTACCCAAGCCAGGTAAAGATCCAACAAAGAAAGAGAACTATAGGCCAATATCTTTGATGAACATAGATGCTAAAATTCTTGACAAGATCCTAGCGAACCGGATTCAACAACACATCTCAAAAATCATCCATCATGACTAAGTAGGCTTCATTCCTGGGATGCAAGTCTGGTTCAACATACATAAAACCATAAATGTAATTAAATACATCAACAGATGTCAAAACAAAAACCACATGATTATATCATTAGATACAGAAAAAGCTTTTGATAAAATCCAGCACCCCTTCTTGATAAAAACCCTTGAACATCTAGGCATACAGGGAACATACCTCAAAATAGTAAAAGCCATCTATGAGAAACTCACAGCCAGCATACTCCTAAACAGACAAAAACTGGAACCATTTCCCCTGAAAACTGGAACAAGACAAGGATGCCCACTCTCACCCTTCCTGTTCAACATAGTATTGGAAGACCTGGCTCGAGTAATCAGAGAAGAGAAGGCAATCAGGGGTATCCAAATAGGAAAAGAGGAAGTCAAATTATCTCTCTTTGCAGATGATATGATTATGTACCTTGAAAACCCAAGAGAATCTGTCAAAAACCTCATTACACTGATACAGGCCTTTGGCAAAGTCTCAGGATACAAAATAAATGTGCAAAAGACAATGGCATTTCTTTACACCAATAATAAACAAACAGAAACCCAAATAAAACACACAATTCCATTCACAATAGCCACAAAAAAAATGAAATACCTTGGCATCTTCCTAACCAGAGATGTGAAAGACCTTTACAATGAAAACTACAAAACTCTGCTCAAAGAAATCAAAGATGACACAAACAAGTGGAAAAATATCCCATGCTCATGGATTGGAAGAATCAACATTGTGAAGATGTCCATCTTACCTAAGGCAATCTACAAATTCAATGCAATACCCATCAAATTACCAGCAACATTCTTCTCAGACCTAGAAAAAACAACGCAGGAATTCATATGGAAACACAAACATCCAATAGCCAGAAAAATTCTCAGCAAAAAAAAACAAAGCAGGGGGTATCACATTACCAGACTTCAAACTCTATTATAAAGCTACAATCATCAAAACAGCTTGGTATTGGTATAGGAATAGGCATATAGATCAATGGAATAGAATTGAGATTCCAGAAGCAAAACCTCAATTTCTCAACCAATTCATCTTCGACAAAGCCTCCACTACCTACCACTGGGGAGAGGAGAACCTATTCAGTAAATGGTGCTGGGAAAACTGGCTGACCACATGCAGAAGATTGAAACAGGACCCCTATTTATACCCATGCACAAAGGTTAACTCCAAATGGATCAGAGACCTAAATGTAAAACCTCAAACCATAAGAACCTTAGAAAATGAAGGACATACCCTCATGGAAATCGGAACTGGCCTCCAATTCCTGAACAAAACCCAAAACCCACAGGTCATAAGAGAGAGGATTGACAAGTGGGACCTTATTAAACTGACAAGCTTCTGCAAAGCCAAAGAAACCATCAAGAGAGCAGGGAGACAGCCTAGAGACTGGGAAAAAGTATTTGCCAACACCAGGTCAGACAAAGGCTTAACATCTTGGATCTACAAGGAACTCAAACGTGCTGAAAAGAAAAAAACAAACAACCCCATTATAAAATGGGCAAAAGACATGAACAGACACTTCACAAAAGAAGACATCCGAGCAGCCAACAGACATGAAGAAATGTTCAACTTCACTAATCATCAGGGAGATGCAAATCAAAACCACACTGAGATACCACCTAACTCCAGTCAGAATGGCAATTATCAACAACTCAAAAAATAACAGCTGCTGGAGACGGTGTGGAGAAAAGGGAACACTTCTACACTGTTGGTGGGAGTGTAAACTAGTGTAACCTCTGTGGAAAGCAGTGTGGCGATTCCTAAAAGCTCTAAATATCTACCTCCCATACGACCCCGCAATCCCCCTACTAGGAATATATCCGGAAGAACACAAATCGCTCTACAAAAAAGACACCTGCACACGTATGTTTTTTGCAGCATTGTTCACAATAGCAAGAACCTGGAAGCAACCATGCTGCCCATCAAAAGAGGATTAGATAGAAAAATATGGTACATATACACGATGGAATACTACGCAGCCATAAAAAAGAAAAAAATCATGAATTTTGCAGCAACCTGGATGGAACTAGAGGCTATAATACTGAGTGACCTCTCACAAAAACAAAGGTCTGAGTATCACATGTTTTCACTCATATAATGGACCTTGAACATCCAATCTAATACTATAAGAAAATGACTGACAGTAGTGGGAAATTATGGGAGAGGGAGATGGGATTAACGAGCAAATATCTCTCTGGGGATGGGGAAGCATCTCTAATCAATAGGGTGCCTGAATGAAATGTATTTGTATACCTAACCCTTAACTGTACCCCATAACATCATAATAAAAAAAATATTGATTATTGAAAAAAAAAAAAAAGAGAGAATCTAGCCAGGGCAATTATGAAAGAAAGTGAAATAAGAGGTATCCAGATTGGAAAGAAGGATGTTAAACTATCTACATGCTAGTGTATAAATAGAAAATCCTAAGGTATTCACTAAAAACTATTAGAACATGTTCAGCAAAGTTGCAGGATACAAGATCAACAATAGCCGGGCTCGGTGGCTCAGCCTGTAATCCTGCGCTTTTGGGAGGCTGAGGTGAGTGGATTGCCTGAGCCCGCGGGTTCGAGACCCTCCTGGGCAGCGAGACCTCATCTCTACAATAAATCAAAAAATCAGCCGGGCGTGGTAGCGCGCACCTGTAATTCCAGCTACTTGGAAGGCTGAGGCGGAAGGATCGTTGGAGCCCAGCAGGTCAAGACTGCGGTGGCCGGGAGCAGCCACTGTACTCCAGTCTGGGTGACAGAGTGAGACTCCAACTCAAAAAAAAAAAAAAAAAAGATCAACAATAAAAATCAACTTTATTTCTATGCACTAGCAATGAACAATCGAAAAACAAAATTATGAAGACAATTTCATTAACAATAATATTAAAAAGAATAAGAGTAAAACTTATACTCTGAAAACTACAAAACATTCTTAAAAGACATTAAAGAAGACATTAATAAATAGAAGTACATTTCTGTTCATGAATCAGAAAACTTAATAATGTTAAATGACAATATTCCCCAAATTGATTTACAGATTTAATGTAATTTTTATTCCATAAATTGGCAAACTGATTCTTAAATTTATACAGAAATGCAAAGGACGTAGGACAGCCAAAACAGTGTTGAAAAAGAGAAAAAAAAAAAACTAAGCTGGAGGAGTCGTGCTTTCTAATTTTAAAACTCACTACAAAACTTACTACTGAAGATAGTGTGGTTCTGATGTAAGGATAGACATAAACATCAGTGGAACTGAATCGGGAGTCCAGAAATAATTCCTCAAATTTATGATCAATTGATTTTTGACAGGGGTGCCAAGATAATTTAATCGAGAAAGAATCACCTTTTCAATAAATGATGCTGAGACAACTATTTATTCACATGCAAGAAATGAACTTGGACACCCACTTTGTATAGTATATACACATTAATCCAAAATGGATCAAAGACCTAAATGTAAGAGCTAAAACTATATAACTTTTAGAAGAAACACAGAGGTAAATATCAGTGATCTTGGATTAGGCAATGATTTCTTAGGTATGATACCAAAAATATAAATAAGTAAAGGAAAAAAAATAGACAAACTGGACATCATAAAAATTAAAAACTTTTCAGTGGCTCAGCCTATAATCCCAGCACTTTGGGAGGCCAAGGTGAGTGGATTGCCTGAGCTTGCAGGTTTGAGACTAGCCTGGGCAACTTGGTAAGACCTCATCTCTACAACAAATCAAAAATTAACTGGACGTGCTAGCGCTCGCCTGTAGTTCCAGCTACTTGGAAGACTGAGGTGGAAAGATCACCTGAGCCCAGCAGGTTGATGCTGGGGTGGCCATGAGTGTGCCACTGCACTCTAGCCTGGGCCACAGAGTAAGACTCCAACTTGAAAAAACAAACAAAAATTTTGTGCTTCAAAACACACACACACACACACACACACACACACACACACACACACACACACACCCACCCCACAGAAAGGGAGAAAATATCATAAAACATGGTAAAACAAGGAGTTGTATCTATACTTATAATGAACTCTTACAACAAAACAATAAACAGACAATTCAATTGAAAGATGGCCAAAGGATTTGAACAGGTATTTCTCCAAAGAATATATACACATGGTCAACAAGTACATGAAAAGATGTTTAACGGCATTAGCTTCATGGAAATGCAAATCAAAACCACAATGAGATAACATATCACAACCAGTAGGTTGGCTATAATAAAAAGACGGACAATAACAAGTGTTAGCAAAAATGTGAAGGAATTGGGGTCTTCATACACTCCTGGTGGGAACATAAAATGGTGTAGCAGTTTCAGAAAACTGGCAGTTCCTCAAAAAGTTAAACATAAATTTGCATATAATCCAGCCAATTCACTCCCAGGCATACTCAAGAGAATTGAAAACATATGTCCAAATGAAAACTCGTACAGAAGTGTTCATAGCAGCATTAGCCATAATAGCCAAAAAGTAGAAATAACCCACATGTTCATGAATAGATAAAGTATAATATATCCATACAATGGAATAGTATTCAGCAGTAGAGCAAATGCAAGTACAATATGAAAATATAATATAACCTGGATAAACCTTGAAAACATGCTAAGTGAAAGACACCAGCCATAAAGAATCACATAGTATAGATTCCCTTATATGAAATGCCCAGAACAGGAATATCCATAGAGCCAGAAAGTAGACTAGTGATTGCCCAGGAGCAGAGGGGAGAACTGGGAGCGATGCTTAATGGGTACAGAGTTTCTTTTTTTGGAGTAATAAAAACGTTCTGGAATAAGATAGTCATGATGATAACATAACTCTATGAGTATACTGAAAACCACTGAATCATACACATCAAATGGGTAAATTGTGTTTCAATAAAGCTGCTTATTAAAAAGAAACACCTCAGCTCGAACCCCTCAAACCAAATATTAAGCAGTTTAATTTAAAATATATGTAAAGATAAGTTGCTAAGCAATACATATCAGGTACTAGGAAAAATAAGTTTGAGGAAAGTATAGTCCCTGGATTCAAATATTTTAAAAGCTTATAAAGCAGAATAAGATAATTGTACAAGTAATTCAAGGTACATAGTGATAATTACCATGTTAAAAAATACAAACATACTATGTGGAGTGGACACATGTCTTGGGGTAGGTGAGGTGGGGAGGCAGCATTTGGGATAGACCTTGGGACTGGATGACTGTGACCAACAAAAACAGGAAGGAGGGGTAAGAAGGGAATGTACCACAGGTGGTAATTCTCATAAGCAACAGTGCAGGGAAGGGCAAGGAGGAGCTATGTTTGGGAGGAGGGAAGAGTGTAACATGGCAGGAGTGAAGCTGAACGCTTGCAGGCTGGGGCATGCTGTGGAGACCATGGATGCCAGGAAGACTGATTTTATATTGACAATGGCACAATTTCTGAACATTTCTGATCAAGAGTGGTATATTCAGGACTACTATTTATGAAGATTTAATTCAGCAGTTTCTGCAGACAGATTAGAGCAGGAAGACTCTGGACCTCAGGCAAACCTCCATTGATAGCCACGAATTGGGTATTTTGATGTTTAGGGTAAACCACTTTTCATCAAATACTCCAGAATATACACTATAAAAATAAAAGGAGTTAAGTAGGCTTACTTGCTAGGTTAACAATCTATGAATTATAGTCTGGCAGGCAATCAAATTGTCTGTATTTCTTCTGGTGAGACTGCTTTACTTTGTGTGTGTTTCTTTGCAAATAATTTTGAGTACAGATTTTCTCCATTAATATTTTGAATGTTGCTAATTTTTTTAGTGATATCTAATCACAAGTTTATCATTTTTTCCTTTTATTGCATAATTTCAAACATGTCATTGAGGGGGGATGTTATTATTTTCTACTGAAGTACACCTCTAATTTATAATGTCCATTAGTGGTGAACACAGTACCCAGTGGGTAGTTTTCAGGCCTTACTACCTCCCTCCCTCACTCCCCCTTTTGGGAGTGCTCTAGTGTCTGTTGTTCCTATCACTGTGAACTGCTTGTAAGACACTGAAATTTGAATTTATATAATTTTCATGTGTCATGAGGTATAGTTCTTTTTCCCCTCAACTTTTAAAAATGTTAAAAAAAAAATCTTAGCATGTGGGACCTATAAAAACAGGTAGTACAATTTTCCAGTTCCTATTTTAAACGCCTAACACCTTTAGGAAAACTTAAGAGAGTTTGGAGAGCAAAGAAGGAAGTTTAGCAACATAGGCTAAGCATGGAAAAGAATGGGACCCTGTTTCCAGTCCGTTGAGAGAAGAGAGATCTGTGGGATCTGGATAACACTGTTCTTCCCCTACCCTGCCTGAAAAACTCCAAATTTGCTGTCAAAGTTTTAAAATGATGAAACTTCATTTAAAAATTTGGATGTGGTCTTCTGTTGAAAATGGGAGGATAAGATCAAATCCGACTCACAGTCTACCTAGCAATAGCTAGGTAGAGACTGGCCTCCTAGGTGGGGCAGGACTTCCTGTTCACTTGAGACCCTCTTGGCCTGTGTCCCTATCCACATTATCTACCTTGTAAGCATTTGGTCTACACTCTACTGGGCAGAGATTTATCTATTTTCTTCTCTAAGAGTACAGCCTCCATTAAAACTAGTCTCCTAACCCTAAGGAAGCCACGTGGTGAAGAGGAAAAACATGGGCTTCTTCTGGGTTAGAGAGACCTAGCCTGAGATCTCAGCATTGTTCCTTGTTGGGACAGTGAGCCTGGGCAAATTACCCCCAACCTCAGAAATGGGAGCAATAATACATACATACACCTGAAGTGGTACGTGGTTGTAATGGTTAGGTGAGAGAATGTATGAGAAGCAGCTAGCATACTCTAAGCAGTTAATTAAAAAAAAAAATCACTAGGAAGGAGGAGTTCTTTAATGTTTATCTTTTAATTTTAGACCCTGTCTTCATTATTGCCTTCTGTGGAAGGGTCTGAAGGGTCAGCTTACAATCTACCTCTCTCTATATATATACATAAAATTAAGACTTAGAGAGGTGAAGTGACTGCTTAAAGTCACACATTAGTGGCAGAACCAGGAAGAGGATCTGGATTTCTTCATCACAGCTAGAGGAAATTTCTATGTGCCATGCTACCTCACTAAAAGTTCTGAATTCTTTCATTTGATGGTCAAATGATCTTCTAAAAGAACATTGACTCAAGACTTCTGGCCAGCCTAGTGACTATACTTTTTGTTTTTTTTTTTTTGAGTTGGAGTCTCACTCTGTCACCCAGACTGGAATGCAGTGGCCACTCCTGGCCACCACAGCCTCGACCTGCTGGGCTCCGGCGATCCTTCCGCCTCAACCTTCCAAGTAGCCGGAATTACAGGTATGCGCTACCACGCCCGGCTGATTTTTTTGATTTATTGTAGAGATGAGGTCTCGCTGCCCAGGCGGGTCTCGAACCCACGGACTCAGGCAATCCACTCACCTCAGCCTCCCAAAGGCGCGGGATTCCAGGCTGAGCCACCGAGCCCAGCAATGACTATACTTTTTAATGATAACTTTCAAGTGTAAAATGACAAGAATTAAAAAAAAAATTTTTGTTGTTTTAAAGATGTAGGGTACAATTCAGGATTAGGTATACAAATGGTCATTGTACAGGTAGAATTTCTCATTAGTTGTTTAACTTCTAATACTTATTTGAAAATTTGAAATACTCCTGTTTTAAGCTCACTGACACCCTCCTGTGGTAGGTAGAAATAATAATTCTAGTCAAGTGAACAAGAAATATCTGGAGCTATTTAAAGTTAATTGTTAAATATAACAAGATAGATAAGTCTCAAATAACATAATCATTAAAGGTCACTATAATTATATTATTTTAGGCCTTGACCGTTGTGCAGAGAAAATTTTTCTTGTCTATCTCTGACTGAATCTTTATTTTTTAATTGTAGAGTTGAGGGGTACATGTGAATATTTACTATATAAGTAAATTGCATGCAGGTTTGGGATTTTGGGAGCCCTCTCTCCCCTAATAGGTGGACCTGGTACCCAGTGTGTGGCTGTGTGCCTCTTATCTGCCCTGCCTTCCTCCTTACTTTTTTTTTTGAGTTGGAGCCTCACTCTGTCACTCAGGCTGGAGTGCAGTGGCATGCTCATGGTCACCGCAGCCTCGACCTGCTGGGCTCAGATGATCCTTCCGCCTCAGCCTTCCAAGCAGCTGGAACCACGGCATATGCCACCATGCCTGGCTGATTTTTTTGATTTATTATAGAGACTAGGTCTTGTCATGTTGCTCAGGCTCGTCTTAAACCCCTGACCTCAGGTAATCCTCTTGCCTCTGCCTCCCAAAGTGCTGGAATTACAGGTGTGAGTCACTGCGCCTGGGTCCTCCCTCCCTCATTTAGTAGTGTCTAGCATCTGTTATTCCTAACTTTGTGCTCATGTGACCAGTGATCAGAGCTCACTTATGAGCAAGACCATGCAGTATTCAGTTTTTTGTTTCTGCGATAATTCACTTAGTATGATTCTGACCAAATCTTTAATAAGACTGATAATAATGGATTTCTTTCTTAGGCCTTGTTTATGTTACAACTGTCTGTTATAATGAAAAAACTATCAATATATACAGTGTCTATATTATCTGAGATTCTTGTAGGTGTTCCTCTAATATATATGATTATGAGTGATAGAGCATAGTGGGTCTCACTGAGTGCTACTAGTATGTAAAGGTGTTAAGAATTCCACAGGGATAGTTAAACATGGAGGCTCCTCTAAAACATCTCCTACCAGACACTGTGTGGTAGACACATCACTCAACTGTGTTAGATGTACACAACACATTAGAGAGAAGTTGATGAGGTGCAAATGTTCATGGGTTTCTGGACCATCTATTCAAGTGAGTGGACTAATTTAGTGAGTTGGTTAAAGGAAAGGAGGTTACAATGCTTCTGTTGTATTAAGAAGTTGACCTAAGTCAATAGGCAGCACTAAGCTGCCCAAAGAAACATATATACGACAACAGTAAATCAGTGACAAAAGTAATTGGATTTACTTTTTTTGAGCCACAAGATAAGAAAGTACTAGAAAATTATGGTGGTATGTCAAAAGGACACGGGAACTGGCTTGAAGGAACTCCCATAGGCTAAATCTGGAATAATTTGGGCAAAAACAAACAAATAAGAAACAAATAAGGACAGCAATGTACCATAGCCTATTAAATAAAACTGAAATCCATGAGGCCATACTAATACAAACAAACAACAAACAAAGGGAGAAGAGACCTTAGAATGCCAGCTCATAAATGTAGAAGGAATAGTGAAATCAGAAAAATCACCACTAGGCAAACACAGTGTCAATAACTGACTCAAGCAAGAATCATCAATAGATGATAAAATTAATGGATGAAAGTTTGATGAAACAAGATTTACACAGTCTTGATATACATGCCCCTAAAACAAACATATCAATTATAACAGAAAAAAGTAGCTTCACAGTGGAGAGATACAGTGGAGACAACACATTAGCCAAATGTTTAAAGTCAACATCATCAGTAATGAGATGAACTGAATCATGGGTCACATAATAGGACACTGAGAATAGCACAGCATTTCTATGTTATCCTTGTCAAAGATGTATAAACTAGATCAAAAATGAGAAAAACGGGATGTTTTATGAAAAAACTGGCCTATCAATACTCTTCAAAAATGCTAAGGTCATGAAAGTCAAGGAAAGAAGATGAGGAACTGCTTAGCTTGAAAGACACCAAATAGATACGATAACTAAATATAACACATGATCCTCAATTGCTTCCTTTTTCTATAAAGGATGTTATTGAGACATCGGAAATTTGAATAAGATCTGTGGATTAGACATTAATGCTGTACCATGGTTAACTTCCTGATCTTGAGGTCTGCATTGTGGTTATGCTAGGAGAGTGCTCTTGTGCGGAAATACTCACCAAAGTGTTTAGAGGTAATGGAGCATCACATCTATAACTTACTTTCAAGTGTCTAATGGAAAGCAAAAAGCAGATATAGATATATGAGTAGATATACATATGAACAGAGAGAGAGAGAGAAAGTTTTTTAAAAATATAATTAGATTTTGTGAAAAAAAGTAAAATTACCTATCTATATCTGAGTTCAGAAAATATAAATAATTTGGATTTAAGACTCTGAAGATGGAATTTGTTTTTCTATTATTTGTAGCATCAGGTGCCCGTGGTGAACATATGCTCTCTTCAAACTCACCAAAGATTAGAAGATATAGTGAAAAACCCAGGTTGAAGAATCAAGACCTATTTTGTAAAGGAAATTCTACTGCAACTTTAGAAAAGTCATGTATATAAAAATAAATATTAAAAAAAATTTTGTCTGTCTGTCTATCTATCTATCTATATATGTATCTATCTATCTATCTAGATATTGCTTGACCTGAACTTGGGTGAGAAGGAGAGCTACACTCGGAATCTTAAAGTCTGTTCCTGTTTTATTTTGAGGGCAGTCAGAGGCTTATCTCTACCATTAAACCAGAGATACAAGAGAGATATAGATCTGATTTTTAAACTTCTAAATAATTATGGACTATAAAGGAAAAAATATTTTATTCTAAGTTTAAGAGAGCCATAATGACAATAATAGCTACTACTTATTGCTGTGAAACAGTTCTTATATATTGTTGAGAGTTCTATGGGTTAACACAAACCAGACAGGAACATATGAATTTGTTTCTGATATTATGTAAGGGCTTTCTCTTTCTGGGCAATGATTTATATGTAAATATGAAGGCAGAGTGGCTGGAGTAATGATGACTCACAATCAAATGCAGCATTTTCCCCTTTGGTTAGTATAAAACCTCTTTAGTTTCAGATTTTCCTACTAGGGTTCTACAGATGTTGTTCTTTATGGAAAAAATTATTCAACCCACACTAGCAATGTGAAATGTAGGACCTTCAACAGCCTTGTATTCATCTCTTAAAACAAACACCTAAAAGAAAAAAATTAATGAACCTTATCCAATATTAGTAAGTTTTTCTTTGGGGGGAAAACTCCCTTGTAATGCCACCAGAGCATTGTCAAGGAAGATTTGATAAATTTGATTCAAACCCCCCACACTGGAAAGTCTCATAAGAAGAAGACTGAACTAGAGTACTTATTTCTGCTCTCTATATAATTAAGGAAATCAAATATATATTTCTGAGATATTCACTCCAGGGATTAAATGACAGATAAAATAGATGAATGCTATGTTACTACTGGCGTAATTACCATATATTTGATAAGGATCAAGTTTCATGAATATTGTGCTGAGTATGAAACCAGATCTTACAATTCAAATAAATCTGAAGGCCTCGACTCTAAGAAGTCCTAACTTAGAAGAAAGGTGATCAGCTGTCACTTGGAAAGGACTGGCTCTAGTTGTTGAAACCACTTAAAAAAAAAAACCTAACAAATAACACATGGTCATGTTTTTTGCATATTCAGTATTTCTTTTGGAGTATTCCCCCTCCCATTCCTATTCCCTAATTTCATGTTTCTGTTGGGATTAATACAGTTCTTTCTCATCCCAAACTCGAGGAGTACAGACACAACCAAGGTCTGACCAATTAAAGTATCCTATCCCTTTGGCCACAGTGATGGGTTCAGGGCACAAAATCTCATCAGCCTATCATAGTACTCCTGATGACTTCTGCTAAAATTATGGAAAGAGACATGGTCTTTTGCTAGGACTGCCACCTAAGAGAGCCATATGTATTGCTGATAGCTACCAGGGCCATCTTTGCCACCTGATAGATAACTAATATGTGAGAATGAAACCACCTCAGAGAAAAGCAGAGCCAAAAAGAGAGAAGTTCGGTCTTCTGACTTGTGTTGAGTCCTTGGTCTGAGCTGCACCTAAGGCTCTGGGACTGTGAGCCAATAAACTCCCTTTCGTCGCTTCAATTACTGTGAGCCAGTTTTGTCACTTTTAATGCTCTTAGTAATATGACTTTACATACCTTTTGATTACACAGTAAATCTGGAATCACATGAAATAATAGGTCCTCTCTTCAAATGTATAAAAGAGAGTTATTCTTTTAGCTGGCAGCCTAATCCTAGCATTCCAGATTTATCCTCTGAAGTCATAAATGCAAGCTGGCTATGTCATGAGTTAGGATTCGAATTAGCATAAAGGTCTCACCCTAAGAATTTACTACACAGAATCCACGGTGAATGAGAGCAGAGAAAACCAGGAATGTGGAGAGAGACTGGCAACTTACTAAAGTATTTCTTTTTTTTTTAATGTTTAAAAATTAAACGTGAGGTAAAATTCAGGTTTAGGTACAAATGGTCATTGTACAGGTAAAGTTTGGGCCTCACTTTGGTTCCCACTTTACCTGATACCCTTACTGATGAAGTGTGTCCCCCCACCCCTGGCAGTTTCCACTACTGCCAATTCCTTTCTTATAGTATTATGATAATTGTTCAGGGTCTGCTTATGAGTGAGAACATGTGATACTCAGTTCTTTGTTTCTGTGATAGATCACTCAGTATTATAGACTTTAAGTCCATCCAAGTTGCAGCAAAATTCTTAATTTTGTCCTTCATTGTGGCTGCATAATATTCCATCATCTATACATACCACATTTTAAAAATCCAGTCCTCTTTTGATGGGCAGCATGGTTGGTTCCATGATTTTGTTATTGTGAGTAATGTTGCAATAAAAAAGCGTGTGCAGGTATCTTTTTCATAGAGTTATTTGAATTCCTCTGGGTATATCTCCAGGATGGGGACTGCTGGGTTGTTTGGAAGGTCAATTTTTAGATCTTTTAGGAATCACCACACTGTTTTCCAGAGGCTGTACTAGTTTACAATCCCACCAACAGTGTAGAAATGTTCCCTTTTATTTCTAAAAAGTAGAAATAAATTTGGGGACTATTGGGTTAAAAAAAGTTAAAGAAGTTTCTTTACAAAGGGGATGCTCAAAGTCAGATATTTTACCAAATATAATTTCATTTCTAAGAGGCTAGTAAGTTACATAACAGCGCACATATGGATTTTTCAGGGTTCTGAGAACATACTTTCAGAAACATCTGACTCTATGTATTTCCAAAAACATAGCTTATTTGTCCTGAGCATTTTGCTTGATTGCTGTGTTCTCTTCAACATCTCACCACTTTTATGGTTTCATCTAAAACCTCCATACTGAGGATTGTTATCCCTTTCACTAGCTTGAAGCTTTAGTCCCAAATGAATAAGGTCATTGGGATATCACCATTACCTCTGACTCAATGTATTCAAAATGCCTGCACCCTATTTCTTCTCCAACTCTCCTTACTGTTTCAACGAGTTGCCATTTTGCTAGACATTCAAACTAGAAACATCTGTAATGTCTGCTTTCATGATCCATACTCAGCCAATCTCCATCGCCTCACCTTTGGTCATTTCCTCAGTCTCACAGCTGCCCACTTTCCCTCGGGGTTCTTTCCCTACATGTCCACCTTCCTTCAGTATTATACTTTATTATACTTCTCCTGTTCAATAGCTTCAGCAGCTCCCAGTCACAGGGAATCTTGTGTTTTCACACAGTATAGTTTCTCCTATTCACGCAACTCCTTATTGTACCTCTCCCCAGAAGAGACCGCTCACTTTACTTAGGCTTGTCTTACAACATGCTAAAGTATACTCTTAAGACAGACCAAAGGTTGCCTGGAAGGTGAGCTTCCTTTCAACTGCTTTTTAAAATGTCCTTTGTCAGCAAGACGTTAGTGTGTAGAAACTAAACTGTGCCCTTCCTCTCAAATCGCCCAGGTGGTGTGCTTCCTGTGGTTCCAGTTCCAGCCCTACACCTACCTCTGCCCTGGCATGTACTCCACTAGCTCCTTGGGATAGTTGGAGTTGAATCTGGATTTGCTCTCTGAGTTTTGTGCTTATAGCAACATTGCTGTGCACCCAGGCCATCCCAGATTTGTGGTGATCTGAGCCTACGGCACAATTCTTCCTCTTACGAAGGAAACACACCGTGTTCATTCTTACATCTATGCCTGTGGCCATGTTTTTTGGAATGCTTGGAATGCCCTTCCCTCTCCTTTTGAACTATCTAAAACAATCCATTTTAAAAGCCCAGACCAAATGCCATCTCCTTTGCTTATGATTTCATCTGCATTGACACCCCTCTTCTGAACTACTTCAGCAAGTTTCCCGATTTAACATTGAACTACACATTGCTTTGTACTACTTGCTGTTTCATGACTATCAGCTCCCTGATGGTAAAAACCAGTTTCATATTTCTGTAACCCCCCCACAGGGCCTACATTGGCGGGTATAAAATAAGTGCTCCACTAGAACTAACTGGCTATGTGATTCTCAAGGGACTCAAATATCTACTGTTTGTCCATAACTTCTGTAATAGATGACATTCTGCCAATGCCACAAAGAAATTTTACAGTTTGGATCACCACCAACTCCCTAGGCAATTTTATGGTTCATTGACTTTCCTGACTCAGGTCTAGAGTGTAAACACTGTTGTTATATAAAACTAAACTAGAAATAGTGGTGGGTTAGCTGGGCATGGTAGCTCATGCCTATAGTCCCAGCTACTTGGGAAACAGAGGCAGGAGGATTGCTTGAGCCCAGGAGTTCGAGGCTACAGACAGCTATGCTCACGCCACTGTACTCCATGGGCAAGAGTAAGATTTTGTCTCTAAAAAAATAAAAGGAAAGAGAGAGAGAGAGAGAGAGAGACAGAGAGAGAGAGAGAGAGAGAGAGAGAGAGAGAGAGAGAGAGAGAGGAGGGGAGGACCAACAGAATTTTTTAGGAATTGAAATTCCAATAATATAGCCAATAGATTATAGATAACTTCTTATCCACCAAAAAAGTATTTATGATGGCAAATATGTAATTATATTAGAATCGATAGGTGCCAATTATTGCTTGGGACTGCCAGAAGACTTTTTATTAGTACAGATTCTTGTTGAAATTGTACTTAAAAGTTTTTACTTTATTCATATGCAGGTAGTTTTTGATAAATCAATTCATTTTTTTAAATGGCACATATAAAATTCACAGATATTTCAAGGGTACGCATACATGGCTGAAATAAGTTTGACAGTTGACCAGTGAAGTCAAATCACGTAACAGAGCAGCTTGAAAAAGAAAAGTCACTTCTAGGTGAATGAGGTGCTATCCTAGACCAGCCAGTCTAGTTCCCTGACTCTTGTCTCGCAGCCAGGCTTCTGCTCTGTCCTGAGTCCTGAGGGCTCACACTTCCACTCTACAAATGGTACACTTTTCTCTCTGGGAGCCAATGCTTTTAGCAGTTTTCTAGTGGAAGCAGAGAGCACTGGTGGCTCTGTTGTTGGGCTACAGACTTTGGAGGAAATACATGGCTATGCTCTGCCTGGAAGGTGAGCAGTAATTGCATGGGGGAAGACCTGTTCTTATACCTTTATCTTCCTACCAGCAAATCCTTCAGAGGTTCAAATAAAACTAGTTCTGGAAAATCATTTTAACCCCTGTAATGCCTTGTGTCTCTTTAATCATTTGTATGAAACTTTAATTAAAGTTTAATTATGTGAATATATAAACAAGAGAAAAAAACTTCAGTATTACTTTTACTTCCATATCCCTTAAACTGAGGGTAGAGATCACACTGGACAGGAGCAAAGTTTGTAACAATTTCTGGAAAGCTAATCAGTAACAACATCACACATCATAACCTTGTGTCAATGGGTCACAGACATGTAGGCTCTTTTCCCACCTTTCTGGGAGGAAACGTAAAAAGACGGTCATGGGTGAGTAAGCTAAGATACATTTAAAAGCAGATTGCTTCTCTACAAGGAGAGTTACTTAATCTCCCTGTGCACTGGTGCCTTAATGGCTCTGTGCCACCGTTTCCTCATCTGTAAATCGGGGTAGTAATGGCACCTACCTCATAGGGCTGTTATAATGACTAAATGAGTTAAAATATGCAAACACTGAGAATAGGTTTGGTATGTGATAAGCACATGTAAGTATTAGTTATTACTATTACTACTACTATCAAGATTACTTTTTCTGCTTTTAAAACTGCTACTAGAATGGTATTAGTCTAGAGTCACTCTCAGGGTGTTAGTCTTTCTTGTTTACTGACTCCCAGGGCCCATTCCTCTTGGACTATTCAAATAGAGTATCTTACTTGTATCTCTTTTCAGTAGTTACAGAATTCTGACCTCAACGTAAATGTAGGAATACTTAGGATACCAACAAAACTTTTTGTTAGAATTCAGAAACATGTTCAAATTGCTGACTCCTGGAAACACTTTCATAAGAGAATACATCAGAAACCTTTAAATGTCTTATGGAGATAAAGGATAACATATTGAACCAGTGCAATTCTGAAAGCTGACAACCAGTCTTGGCTAAGCAAGCATAAGATATGACCACAGACTTAACATAAGCTATTTGACAAAAAGGAATACTACTTTTCTCTGTTCCACTTTGACCTCTGTTTTTATCATGTTTTTTTCTTTATCATAAATACTTATAAAAAATAAAATTGATATAGGAAAAAGTTTTGGATCCAGCCTTCCCACAATCACATTGATACATTTTCACTGGCAGTTAGAACTGATGATCCCCCTAAATCCAAGAGGCATCAGTTTCCCTCTGAACCCTCCATAGTGATTTCACTACATCCTGAAAAGTGGTATCCCTAATGTGGCTCCTGTCTTTCAAGGCCTCATTTCTAAAATAGGGAGTAAGGGCTTCTGGGAGTCCCTATTAGCTCTGGAGAAGGAGAGACTGATGAATTCATCACTACACAACCTTGTAGCTGTCTAGGGGTGATGACGTCATACCTGATCAACTCACTCTTCTACTCAGTGAATCACCCCTGTTGCCACTGTGCTTGTTGTTACCTCCCTCCTGCTAGGAGGCTCGCTCTTCTGGAAACCAAGTTCAGTTTCTGCTGCCTTGCTCATTTAAACAGCGTGGAAATTTTGCAAGATTTTAACTTATTTTATTTATTCATCAAAGGAAAGAATGTTAGGGATTAAATAAATGGCTTAAGAATCACTAAGAATTGCTTTTCATCATTAATATTCATGGACATCCATAAAGATCATTATGACTGCTTGCCACGGAACTGCATAATGGTTTTTGGCTCCATTGACTTCCATGGGAACCAACATGACCTTAGGGGGCTATACAGAGACAAATGCCAAGTTTGTAACTACACTAGCATTTTCAGATTTTAGCAGGGAGTGGTATTCTGGACGTCCTGGATACCTGACTAGATGGTGAAAGTTGACAATGCTGCCTAGGCCATGGTGCATGGTACAGAACACAAAATGTAGAACCATTAACTCTGCCACTTACTAGCTGTGTGGCCTTGGGCAAGTAACTTAACTTCTCTGGGGCCTTAGTTTCCCCATCTGTGGATTACATATCTGGAACATTTTCTTACTCCCAAAATAAGACCACAGATTGAGACATTTATTTAAACTCTCTGACCAAATCAGCTTTCTTTACTTTAGAGCTTTTAAAGTATTAGTTTAAAATAATTTTTAAGAATTAGCATCATATTCTTCATACAACTGCAACAATGAATGATTAAATAAATGGCAGGAGTCATTTATTGTTGTCTACTATTATTATTCCTGGTCTTGCAACTATCATGTAACTTTATTTATGCATTTTTAAATTAACAGTTTTTTAATCTGTTTTTTCGTTTTGCATATGGACATTCAATTGTTCAAGCATCATTTGTTGATTATCATTTCTCCATTAAACAGCTTTGACATCTTTGTTGAAAATTAACTGGCAATATGTTTGTGGGTCTATTTCAGGACATTCTATTCTGTTCCATTGATTTGCTTGTCCTTTTGCTTACATTACACTATCTTGACTATTGTGACATTATAGTAAATCTTAAAATTGGGTAGTGCAATTTCTTCAATTTTATTCTTCTTTTAAAACAATGTTTTGGCAGTTTAGTTCCTTGGTCTTCCCATATAAATGTTAGAATTAGTTTGTCTATAGCTATGAAAAGAAATCCTGCTGAGATTTGGTTGGAATAGTATTACATCTACAGGCCAATTTAGAGAGAACAGATTTATTTTTATTATGTTGAGTTTTCCATCCATGAACTCTATATATCTCTCCATTTACTTAGGTCTTTGATTTCTTTCATTAGTGTTTTGTAGTATTCAGCATACATATCTTGCATGTGTCTTGTTAGATTTATACTTAAATATTTCATTTTTAAAGGGAGATGCTTATAAATGGAATATATACATATATTTAAATTTTAGCTTTTAATTATCAGTTGCTAGTATATACAGATATGATTGATTTTTTTGGCCTTGCTAAACTCATTTATTGGTCCTAGGAGCATTTTTTTTTTTTTTTTGCTTGTCTGCTTTGCTTCAGTGGATTCTGTGGGATTTTCTAAGTAGGCAATTATATTGTTTGCAAATAGGAACAGTTTTATTTTTTCCTTTCCGCTTTGCATGCCTTTCATTCTTTTTTTCTTATTTTTCCTTATTCTAGTTTGATGTTGAATAGGAGTGGTGGGCATGGTTATCTTTGCCTTATTCCCAATATTAGGGGGAAAAATATTTAGCCTTTAACATTAAGATAGTGCTAGCTGTAGGGGTTTTGCAGATGCTTTTTTTTTTTCCCTTAAAATCAGGTTGAGGACATTACCCTCTAGTCTCATTCCTAGTTTTTTTGAGCGCACCACTTCAATTTTCAAGCTGCCTTGAGTCAAAGCCAGGAGAATCTGGAGGAAAAATGGGAAATTCATGGTTGGTTCAATGGTAGTTCAAATTGTGGCCTTCCTCCTCAATCCATGTCATTTATTTTTCAGGGACTCCAAATAGTTGCTCATGTATTCTGTCCAGGTTTTATAGCTGCATTCTGTGGGAGAGACAGGGTAGGGTGTACTTACTCCATCGTATTCAGAATTAGAACCCTTGAGTCATTTTGAAGTAAAATAAGAAAAGTTAATCAGCTTATTCAGTTCCATTAAAAAATAAGTATTGTTTTAAGTGTGGAAGATTTAAAGATGAGCTAAATTTAATCTCAGGAGAGAAGCATGGCTGTCAAGCCAGCCAAGCCAGGGGTGCAGAGTGCCAGAGGCAAGGGTGACAGTGTAGAGTCCAGTTTGTGTTTACAGATTCACAAACTGGGAGGGCAAGATGGCCAACTAGAAGCAACCGGTGTGGATCTCTCTCTTAGAAAGGAATCACAGTAGGGAGTCAGTCTCTACAGTGAAAGCAGGAAGAGGAGGAATATACCCCTAGGACTCAACAGAGAAGCAATGGGTCCCACAAGAGGCAGAAGAGGGCAATCAGACAGCAGCCCACATACATGGGCCTGGACCCAGCATGGAGACATGGGAGTCCCCTAGTATGCTGAAGGGGTGAGTGACTAAGTGAGTGAGAATGCCCCAGGAGCTTACACTACAGCCATAGACCTTGGTGATCTAAGTCAAGGGAAAGCTTCTGTGGCCCCTTGGTCCCCAGGCCAGCATAGAGTTCCAAGTGACAACTCCACAGTGCCCCTGCCCAAGCCCACATGGAATTCCTCAGGCTACTGACCCCCATGCAGCTAAGTGCCACTGTCACTGTTGCTCCTAAGCTAGGGAGGGAGCAGCACAACACAGCCATAGTGCACAGCCCCAGCATGGATGCTGCAGCTTAAATAAGTAGGAGCAGCGAGGAGTCAGGGCACTCATCACCCTCCCTCTTCGTCACTGATTCTCACTGATGTGGATTGCTTGTCACCAGCATGAGAAATGTATGAGGATCCCTTCATCTGCCTAAATGTGACAGCATAGCCCTGGCACTGGGCCCCTAAGGGAGGCCAGCCACCACGTCATTGTGCAAACGCTCCACACTCTTGAGTGTCCTTCTGCCCACAACATATGGTTTCTGCAGCCAATGTAAGTATGAGCAGAGAGCAATCAGGTTGCCCAGGAGGGATGGAGGAAGGGAGGGAAGGAGGGAGGGAGAGAGGCATCAGTGCCCTCAGATGGGAAGAAATCAGTACAAGAACTCCAGCAACACAAAAAAAGTATTTTGCTACCCTCACACAATTGCACTACCTACCAGGTAATGGATTATATGCAGAACAAATTGTCCATAACAATGGACACAGAATTTAAATATGGATGGCAAAGAAATTCGTCAAGATCCAAGATAATTCCAGCTACTCGGAAGGCTGAGGTGGAAGGATCGCCTGAGCCCAGCAGGTCGAGGCTGCGGTGGCTGGGAGTGGCCACTGCACTCCAGTCTGGGTGACAGAGTGAGACTCCAACTCAAAAAAAAAAAAAAAAGATCCAAGATAAAGTGGACACCCAAATCAGAGAGGTCATGAAAACCATCATGGTCATTCTAAGAAAGAATCACAGTGAACTCCTGGAAATGAAGAACTTGCTACAAGAATTTCAAAACATAGCCACAAGTCTTAACAATAGACTTGATCAAGCAGAGGAAAGCATTTCAGAGCTTTAAGACCAATCTCTAGAAGCAACCCAGTCAGATAAAAATAAGAAGAAAGAATTTGAAAAAATGAACAAAGCCATTGAGAGGTATGGGATTATGTAAAGAGATCAAATCTACATCTGATTGGCATTCCTCAGACAAAAGGAAAATGGGAGCACTCTGAAGAAAGTAGTTGTAGATGTAATCCAAGAAAACATCCCCCATATTGTTAGGTAGGTTGATACACAGATAAAAGAAATTCTGAGAACTCTTGTGAGATATTTATGAGATGATCATCCCCAAGACACACAGTTGTTAGATTATACAAGGTTAGTGCAAAAGAAGAAAATCATAAAGACAACTAAAGAGAAGGGACAGAACGCCTACCAAGGGAGATTCATAATAATAACAGCGGGTCTCTCAGCAAAAACCTTAAAAGCAGAAAAGATTGGGGGCCCATTTATAATATTCTTAAAAAGAACCAATGCTAGTCAAGAATTTTTTACCCCACCAAACTAAGCTTCATAAATGAAGGCGAAATAAAGTATTTTACAGATAAGGAGGCACTAAGGTAATTCATCACCTCTAGACTGGCTTTACAAGAGATCCTTAAAAGAGTTCCAAATACGAAAACCAAAAACAAACAAACAAAAAATGTTATTCATCACAAGTGTACAAGTAAGTATATAAATCACACAAAAAACTGAGACTACTAAGTAACTCTTCAGCAACACTATTGCAAGGACCAAACCCTCACATATCTGTAGTAACCATAAATATTAATGGTATTATTGCCCCACTTTAAAGAAAAAGAGTGGCAAATTGGATTATAAAATAAGACCCATCTTTTTTACTCTCTCTAGGAGACTCACTTCTAATGACACCTATAGGTTCAAGGTAAAGGAATGGAAAAAAGTCAACTATGCAAATGGAAAACAAAAAAAGCAGAGTCACTACTCTTATATCAGATAAAACAGACTTTAAAACAATAAAAGTAAAAAAGGACAATTAAGAGTACTACATAATAATAAAGCGTTCAATTCAACAATAAGAATTATTTATTTTAAATATATACACACCCAACATAGGAGCACCCAGATGTATAAAACAATTGCTACTTAACCTAAAAAGGACATAGCCACACCATAATATTGAGGGACTTTAACACCCCACTAACAGCTTTAGACAGATCATCAAGGCAGAAGACTAATAAATAAATCCTGGACTTAAATTTGATGTTAAACCAATTAGATCCAGCAGACATCTACAGAACACTTCACCCAACAACTATAGAATATATGTTCTTCTCAACCACACATAGATCATACTCCAATATCAGTTACATACTTGGTCATAAACAAATCTTGAATACATTCCAAAAAATTAAAATCATACCAAGCACCTTCTCTGACCACAGTGAAATAAAACTAGAAATAAACCCTAAGAAGAATTCTCAAAAATGCATGGAAGTTAAACAACTTGTTCCCAAATAATTTCTGAGTAAACAATGAAATCAAGACAGAAATTAAAAAAATTCTTTGAAACAAATGAAAATTAAGGCACAATGTACCAAAACCTCAGGGATGCTACCAATGCAATACTGAGAGGAAAATTTATTATACTTCATGCCCACATCATGAAAACAGAAAGATCTCAAATAAACAATCTAATGTCTCACCAAAGGAATCTAGGAAAACATGAAAAGCTAAAACCAAAGCAAGTAAAATAAAAGAAATATCCAAAATCAGAGCAGAAATAAACAAAATTAAGACCAAAAAAACCACACAAAGGATCAACAAGTCAAAAAAGTTGGTTCTTTGAAAGGATAAACAAGATTCTCAGACCCAAGGCCAGAGAAACAAAAACAAAAAATAGAAAAAAGTGAAAGAAAATCCAAATACACTCAAAAACAAAAAAAGAGCAATATTACAATGAACCCATAAGAAATACAAAAGATTAACAGGGATTATTATCAACATCTTTATGTGTGCAGATTGGAAAAAATGGATAAATTCCTGGAAACATACAACTTTCCATGATTGAAACAGGAAGAAATTGAGACCTTGAGCAGACCAATAAAGAGCCATGAAATTGAATCAGTAATTTAAAAAAAAAAAATTAAAAATCTACCCACCAAAAATGTCTGTACCTGATAACTTCACAGCTGAATTCTACCAGACATACAAGGAAGAGCTGGTACCAAAACCACTAGAATTATTCCAAACAATTGAGAAGGAGGGACTTTTCCCTGGCTAATTCTACCATGCCAACATCATCCTGATACCCAAAAATAGCAAAGACACAACAAAGAAAGAAAACTAAATCTAAGCAAATTATCACAGAAACAGAAAACTGAATACTTCATGTTCTCACTTACAAGTGGGAGCTGGACACTGAATATATATGAGCAAAAGGATAAGAACAACAGAAACTAGGGACTTCTAAAGGAGAGAAAAGGAAGAGATTGAAGTTGAACAACTACCTATTGAGTACCACACTCACCACCTGGGTGACAGGCTGAATAGAAGGTCAAACCTCACCATCATGCATTATACCTATGCAACAAACCTACACATATACCCCTTGAATCTAAAACAAAAAATAAAAAATTAATCTCTACATCTGAGAAATTGTTTCATGCTCACCCCATTTCACTTTTGTATATGATGAATTCCTACTTTTTAAACCAACTCCTAACTTTTATTAAAGTAATAAAAATACATGGTTTAATAAGTCAAATATTAGTACTATAAGATGTATAACAAAAACAGTACTCTCTAATGCAATCAATATTGTTTACCTTATTGTCATTATATAGATAGTCCCATTATATAGACAGGTTTGATTTAATGATTTTTCTATTTTAAGATGGTTTAAGACCATCATAATTTTGACACAATATATTCAACAAATTACACAAGATATTCAGCACTTTATTATCAAGTAATAAAGTGTTAGATGATTTTGCCCAACTGTAGGCTAATATAAGTGTTTTGAGCACTTTTAAGTTAGGCTAGACCAAGCCATGGTCTAGGGTTTAGTAGGGTAGGTACATAAAAATACATTTTCAACTTATGATGTTTTCAACTTCTGATGAGTTTATCAGAATAGGATCCCATTGTTAAGTTGAGGAGCATCTGTAATTGCACATTAATATATTTTACTATATGCAGTAATATACTACTATATCTATTTCTAATATAATAATACATATTACTGTGCAGTTAATATACTAATATATATTATTATTATATATAATCTTTCATTTTCCTCACTAAGCAATGTGCTAGTAAGTACTCTTTATTAATTCTTAGTCCTACTTTATGTATTTGGTACTGATTGTTTTGCAAACATTCTTTCACCATCATACTAGGAGTTACCTTTGGCTCTTCCCTGGCTAACGTTACTATTTCTACTTATGTCTTCCTCTTTCTTGCTTTACTCCCTCCTTTGGTGATAGCACATCATGCAGTAGCTTCTTGAGGAAAAAAACGTAAGTTTTTGGAGATTTGCACATTTGATAATGGCTTTAGTCTAGCTGCATATGATTAACAGCTTGGCTAGATAGAAAATTCTAGGTTGCAAATTATTTTCCCTCTTCGACTTTCTCTTTAACTTCTAGTGCTGCGGTGGTGCCATGAAATCCATCAGGATTTTTACCACCTTTATATAACTTGTTTTCCATTTCTTTCTACTTGGAAGTTTTCAGCTTTGTTTCTTTATTCACTGGGTTTTAAAATTTCAAGTAGGCATGCTTTCATGTGTATGTGTGTGTGTGTGAGAGTGTGTGTGTGTGTGTATGTGTGTGTGTGTGTGTGTGCGTGTGTGTGTGTGTGTGTGTGTGTGTGTGTGTGTGTGTGTGTGTACCATTTGGTATACCGCACGCCTGCTTTTAAGTCAATGAAATTTTCTGAAATTTCCTTTGGGGTCATTTCCTGTCCTTTCATTTTTCTCTTTCTGGAATTCATATTAATCAAATAAGACTTTCTTATCTTTTCTATTTTCAATTTCATTGTCTTTTGTGAGAGTTCCCTAATGTGCAACACCATCTATTGAATTTTTATTTGTGCTACCACTTTTTAATTTCCAGGCAATCTTTCTTGTTCTTTCAAGGTTCTCATGATAAAATAGCATCCTGTTTTTCTTGTATGTTTTCAATATTTTCTCTTATTTTTCTGGGAATACCAATGTTTTTTGCTCTCTGCATCATTTCCATTTTTTTCCAGGTATCCTTTTTCTGTTATGTGATTTTCATCTTTTGTATAAAAAGTTATTACTAATGTAATAAGGCACTAAAAAGGTAGACTTAAAACATTTTTGCATAAACGTGGGGCTTGTCAACAAGTAGATCTTATTGCAAGGCTACTAGAGAGGAACTTGAAAATGTCAGTATCAAAAAGGCTCTTCTCTTGGCTATGTTAGTTTTCAGAGAGGCTTTTTTCTAATCTCTTGCCCAAGGGATAGAAATATGGATGCTGGCTTCCTTGGATCCAAGCAAGAAAAATAGACTTTCACTTTATCCTCCTTTTGGTTGTATGGTCTCATTCCTGTCCTAAATGGTGCCTTTGGTAAGGGTGGAAGAGAGACAGCTGCCTAGGAACAAAGGATAAAGGAGAAAATCTGGATGACGAAATGCTCTAAATACACTTTCAACTAATCTTCCAGGTGTCAGTGCCACCCCGCACTCCAGCCTTCAGAACAACATCATATCTTCAAGTCCTGATGCTAAGAAAAGCTAAAAAAGAGGAGGAAAGGGCTTAAAAAAAAAAAAAAAGCTTAGAAAGACAGCCTGGGCAACTTGGTGAGATCTCGTCTCTGCAATAAATCACAAAAAAACTAGCTGGGTATGGTGGCGTGCATTGTAGTTCCAGCTACTTGGAAGGCTGAGGCAGAAGCATCATCTAAGCCCAGCAGGTAGAGGCTGCAGTGGCTGTGAGCTTGCCACTGCACTCCAGCCTGGGTGATGAGAGAGACTCCAACTCAAACAAAACAAAACAAAATGAAAGACAGCTCCCAATTTGACTTGCTCTTTACTGTTCTCAGGACTCAGGCTAAATGATGTCTATTTTGCAGCATGATTTTTGGTCTTGTTGTAATTTGTCTTTTGAATAAATCCAAACACTATAATCCTCTTCTGACAATTGTCCTATCATTGATTTCCTGCTTTTCTTCAAGCTGACAGGTTTAGGCAAATACCAATTTTATAATTCCTTTTTTGGGCCTGACAAAACTTCTTCCAAACAGGATTATAAACAAAGCTTACATTTTAACACTAGGATAGATAATGAATTATGTAACTCATTGGGTCATAATTTAATATAAGGCATTTGGGGAATACTGTTTCATTTTAATTTGGCTGTGAATCCATACAAGCATCAAAGAATTCTGTAGCCCAACATTAACTTATATTCTAAGTTTCTAATTTTTATTGTTCACAGAATACCTACTCTGTATCAGGCATTAATGACCTACTCTGTATCAGGCATTAATGTATTTCATTCTCGGAACAACTTTGTACAGTTCAGCAGTATTATTTTTATATTATGATTAAAAAGTGAGACTTTGAAAGAATAAGCACTTTGCCAAAGATCATATACAAAGCAGGAACTGAGATTTTATTCTAGGTTTGAACATGATAAACGCCATGCTCTTAATTAATAAAGCTATACTGCTTACAAATAAAATATTTTTTTCTGTAAACTTAACAGCAGGAAGGTTTTATTTTTACAGTCATTGTGCTGTGTTGATTATATTTAAGTATATCCCAAATGAGCTGAGAACCATAAAAATTCAAGAGCCATTAACTGTCAACATATTCATTGCATTTGACATCCCAATTTATAACTGGCATATTGCAGAATCAATTTGTTTTCCTTATACTTTTAATAAATATAGCTAAAATCACCTCCTTACTTGCTGATCATATTACCAAACAACATACTCTGGAGATATAAAATAATGACCTTAATGCCTGTCTTAAGAGCAGGGAGTCAAAATATTCCTGTTGATAATTTGAAAAGGAATTTCTTTCTTTTTTTTTTTTTTGAGTTGGAGTCTCACTCTGTCACCCAGGCTGGAGTGCAGTGGCGTGCTCATGGCCATCGCAGCCTCGAACTGCTAGGCTCAGGCAATCCTTTCACCTCAGTTTTTCAAGTAGCTGGAACTATAGGTATGCACTACCATGCCCAGGTTATTTTTTCATTTATTATAGACATGAGGTCTCACCAAGTTTCCCAGGCTGGTCTTAAACCCCTGAGCTCAGGCAAGCCTTTCACCTTGACCTCCCAAAGTGCTGAGATTACAGGCTTGAGCCACCACACACAGTCAAAAAGGAATTTCTTAAGGTTATACTTTTTCCAAAGTGTGAAAGCAAGCCATTTCTATTTTAAATATTAGCTTAAAATTCTATGATACCCACAATTTTCACAGTTTATAGGGATATCATTTTTCTTGAATATGCACAAAAGATTAATGAAAATACATAGACTCCCTAAAATCATAAACTTGCTGATCTGTTTGTCTTAGGGAGGTTATTGTTAACTTAATTTTAATCGCATTAAGCAATTACTGATAATGTTGTGATCCAATGGAAGCATTACTTTTTGAGGAATGTAAAAAATATACTGGCAATTTCTCCCTGAAATACATTCTGTATAATATAGAAGGGCCCTATTCATTCCAGGAGTGTCATTCTACTTGAGGGCAGATTTTTCTCTCATTCTTTGCTCAAGCCAAATTTCTGGCTCAAGAAGAGCATTACCACTCTGTACTTGGGACAACTGCAGGCTTCCACATTTCCCAAAGATAAACACAACACCATCTTATTTATTTATTTTTTAGAGAGACTGGGTCTCACTATGTTGCCCAGGCTGGTCTTCAACTCCTGGGCTCAAGAAATCCTCCTACCTTGCTTGACCTCTCAAAGTGCTGGGACTACAAGCAAGAGCTGAAGCCCTCAACCTCTCTTTTCTTTTCTCTCTCTCTCTCAACACTTCTAAAGGGCTTTGCTCTTAGATAACTGCCATAATTCTTAGGGAGTTAGTTGATAAAGACTTAATTAAGCCAGTAGCATGCAGAGCTAAATTGTGCCAGCTTGTGAGAGAGAATTCCTAAATAGTCAGCAATTTTCAATCAGATTGTTAACCTTTGGTAGCTTGAAATCAGCCATGGAGGAAATATTTACATCATGGAAATTGGCAAACATTATTAGTAACTTCCCAGTCCTTACAAGAGCTGGTTTATTAGTATGACATTAGGTAGGATTACACTCCCCAAGGGAGCTTGAGTTTTCAGTAGATACTACTGAAAATTGTAGAGATTCTAAATGAATTTCCGTGGCTAGGATTTGTCTAACAGAAATAACTGATAGAAAAAAATCTCTGACACATGGCTAGGATATATGATGGAAAATTATAAAAGTTTTAAAAAGGCATTGCCTTTTTGGGCCAAGAAAGATTCCCAATGACATGTAACAATGCTATAAAATATGTAGCTGGGCTCGGTGGCTCAGCTTGTAATCCCGTGCCTTTGGGAGGCTGAGGTGAGTGGATTGCCTGAGCCCTCGGGTTCGAGACCCACCTGGGCAGCGAGACCTCATCTCTACAATAAATCAAAAAATCAGCTGGGGTGGTAGTGCATGCCTGTAATTCCAGCTACTCGGAAGGCTAAGGCGGAAGGATTGCCGGAGCCCAGCAGGTCGAGACTGCGGTGGCCGGGAGCGGTCACTGCATTCCAGTCTGGGCGACAGAGTGAGACTCCAACTCAAAAAACAAAATAAAATATGGATTGTTCTATGACAATGAGCCACTGAATAAGACTATTAAGTACATTTAGAGTTACTGAGCAAAGCAGAGAATGAAGGATAAGAGTGGACCATGCTTCTTAAAAAGAACAAAGGATTTCAAGCCCCACAGAGGATCTGGAGACAACTTAGCTTGTAAATTTACCAGTAGAGAGCCAATTAAATAATCTAATGGTTCCCCAAACTGGAAATAGACTTTAACATCCTACTGATATTTTAAAAAATCATAATTGTTGGACTAGTGGTTAAAGAAAAGGCCAAGCTTAGTTACCTAAGTACAACAAAATGCATTTATTCAGTCCTAGAATATTCCCTTTAAAAGGAGAAATGGATTAATAGTGCTTACTATAGATTAGTTACCTTTCCCATGTATTTCTTTCTATGCCTCTCCCCTTTTTTTTCAAATATTGATTTTATGCCTCCTGTGTACCAGGCACTGTCTTAACTATAAGGATGAAAAAGTTCCAGTCCCACACTGTGTTTGAGAAGATTCTATCCATTTCTTTTTTTTTCTTCTTTTATTATTTTTTTTTCTTTTAAAGATGTGGGGTACAATTCAGGGTTAGGTATACAAGTGTTCATTATGCAGGTACCCTTGTTAATGAGGTGTGCCCCCTCCCTTCCCCAGGCAGATTCCCACTACTGCCAATCCCACTTCCCTGGTTCTCCCCTGTCTCCCCGACCCCGGCAGTTTCACTACTGCCAATCATTCTCTTATAGTATTATGATATTTGTTCAAGGTCCACTTACGAGTGAGAACATGTGATACTCAGTTCTTTGTTTCTGTGAAAGATCACTCGGTATTATAGTCTCTAAGTCCATCCAGGTTGCTGTGAAGTTCATGATTTTGCTCTTCATGACTGCGTAATATTCCATCGTGTATATATGTACCACTTTTTTTTTTTATCCAGTTCTTTTTTGATGGGCACCATGGTTGGTTCCATGTTCTTGCTATTGTGAACAAGGCTGTGATAAACATATATGTGCAGGTATCTTTTTTATAGAGTGATTTGAGTTCTTCCAGGTATATTCCTAGTAGGGGAATTGCAGGGTCATATGGAAGGTCGATTTTTAGATCTTTTAGGAATCGCCACACTGTTTTCCACAATTATCCATTTCTAAAGCATACACTTAAGAAAGTACTATTCAAAAGCCAAAAGAGATTCTACCAGCAATATATGGAGGAATCACTTCTGATTTGTTTACTGTAATTAAAAAATAATATTTAAAAGCTGTAACTTTTCAGTCTTTTTGCTCCCACAAGAATAGTCACTGACAGTCTTTTAGAAGAGATCATTTGATTTCTGATAAAAACCTTGGTGCAGCTTTAACAGACATTTTTGCAAAAATACAAATACAAATAAATAAAAATATACCATTAAATATAGTCAGAAGAATTTTGTCCTATAATTATCTATGCTTCTGAAAATGAATCTAAAAGTAATAAATATGAATTCTTAATAATGAACTCTTAGAAGTACATTTAGGCTGGGCTCGGTGGCTCAGCCTGTAATCCCAGTGCTTTGGGAGGCCGAGGAGAGTGGATTGCCGGAGCCCGTGGGTTCAAGACCCGCCTGGAAAACTTGGTGAGACCTCATCTCTACAATAAATCAAAAATTAGCCGGGCATGGTAGTGCACGCCTGTAGTTCCACCTACATGGAAGGTTGAGGCGGAAGGATCACCAGAGCCCAGCAGGTCGAGGCTGCAGTGGCCGGGAGCGGCCACTGCACTCCAGTCTGAGTGACAGAGTGAGACTCCAACTCAAAAAAAAAAAAGTACATTTATAATAATACTTGGAGTTCGTTATCATGGTTGTTTATTACAGGAAAAACACATGTTCCTGTCAAAGTATGTAAAATTAATGAACACATTTTATATGTTGAGCTCAATAAATACTTTCCTTCAAGCTGTACTCATTAAAGGAAAATACCAAAGAATTCATTAAACCAGAACAAAAACTCAAATCAACTATGGCAAAGCTAATAATGCCAGAAGGCTGAGATATAGCAAAGACATAAACGATAGTAACAAAGCATGTAACTATACTGTTTATCTAAATATGGACAGTTAGTTCTTTTGTTACCAAGCAGAGGAATCAGAGGAGGATGGCATCCTACGTGGCAGATGGCTTGGCAGACTGTTTGCCCAGCCTTCACTGCTGACCCCAAATGAAACCCCACATGACAGGAGTGTGTTAGCCTCCAGTGCCTCTAGTCTTGGGCTAAGTGAAACTACTGGAGTGTAAGCAGGCCTCCTGTTAATTTCCATGAGGTAAAGTAAGTCTATCTGGCCACTAGATGGAGATCAGGTTACTCTGCCAGTAACAAGGGAAGCTGCTTGCAGCTAGCAAGTAAGAAGCAAGCAGGGTACAGAGAATCTATTCTCTTTATTCAATACTTCCATGAAAGGCATTTTCCAAACTCAAAAATCAGGAGCAGATCTATGCTGAATAAAGAGTACATAAATTAAGACTAACTTGAAGAATAGAACAGAAAGGGAACTGTAAAAAACAAATATTTGCTTGTTATTACCATGGCCCCTTGGAATGAGTCCTATTTAGATTTGGTTGTGAAAACTACTTGTAAATACTAAGATTACTTTGCAGCAACTTGGATGGATTTAGAGTCTATAATACTCAGTGATCTATCACAGAAACAAAGAACTAAGTACCACTTTCTCACTCATAAGCAGATGCCCAACATTTACCATAATACTATAAGAAAGGAATTGGCAGTAGTGGGCCACTGCCAGGGGATGGGGGAGGAGGCACATAACATCAATAAGGGTAGCTGGTCTCAAACCATGCAAAGTGGGAACCAATGAGAGGCCTAAACTTCACCTATACAATGACCACCTGTATAACTAATCCTGAACTGTACTCCACATCTTTAAAATAATAATAGTAACAACAACAAGATTAGCTGGTGTAAATTAGAATAATTAAATAAGCGCCTCCCAATTTATCATGGCAGTGAGAAGGAAGAGGAGAGATATAACAAGAAGTTAAAGCAATGACAGACTATTTGGACAATTAATTCTGCCTGTTTAAACATGAAGATGCATACTCATAATTTGTTTCTCAGTTTGAGTATGTATATAAGTATACGTATTCAATATCAACTAAATTGGATCAAGGAACCTTAGAGATCAAAGGATAAGGTTAGATAACATCTGTTCTAATTTTCCAATTGAAATTCTCATTCAATTCTGAATTACATAACTCTATTACTAGATAGGTCTTATATTTGTTATAGCTAAACTTTAAATTGGAGACACCAAGTTATACATTTCCTAGGAAATTTTTGATTTGGAGAAAGTTCAGATATTGTACTGCATAATATGGCTAAATATTTTGATTATTCTTGGGATGTTAGATACTGTAATTCTGTTCATTTCTAACTTAATAACATATATCCATTTAATAAATACTCATTCAGTTACTTGAAAACAAATAGATAATTTATGATAATTTGAAGGAAGAATTCCATTAATTGTCAAATAGTTTCAATTACAGTATAATTTCATATATAGAGGTGTGAGCATAAACAAATATATTAATTGCTTATTGTGAAGCAATCACTATGATGGAAGCTAGGAATACAAAGATACACAATAAGTCAGATAAGTCACTGGAAGAGAAGTACTATGAGGTTAAAATATAAATAGGAGACAATTTTCACAGTAGTCAAGTCAGGTGCTTAATTCAAAAAGTGAAGAAATTAATGTTTAGAATAATAAAAGAAACAGGCCACAATCAATGAGTTGTCTAAATATTATTATGGATAGTGACCAACATTCTGTCTGTTGCTGTAATAGATCCATTGCACTTATTGGCATGTTTATTTTAGAGCAATCTATTTGTTTTAGCTTAATTAAAGGAGTATATTTATACTCCTTCAAAGGGATTTGAGGTTGCTAGTCTACTTTGGTTTGAGATTTTTTAAATGTTCCTATAAGCTTTTAAGGATCTAAGAGAAATATGTATTATTAATTCACAAATATATCTATTTATCTTTTAAGGACAATCACAAGTAATCACATAAAATAATAATTATTAATCAGGTATCGATGAAATAGTTTGTAGAAGTTTCTTCTTATGCTGTTAATTGGCTCTTTGCAGAACAATATGGCTGGCAGGAACCTATCTGTCTTTTTGTTAGATAAGAATGAAATAGGCTTTGCTAAGCTATGGTGTGGCCATGTACTCTTTGAGCTATGGCCAGGTCATGTTTTCTTAAGCTTTGGCTCCCTCCCCTACCTTGGGGAGGTGAATCACCTCTTTTTCTCTCTCTATAATTTACTTTCTAAATAAACTATATTCTCTAATCTAAAAAAAAAAGAATGAAATGAAAATAGAAAAGTTTTGTTCCAAAGATTAAGATAAATAAATTGCAAATAAATCATTTTATAAACAGAGACTTAGACTTCCCAGAGTGGTGCCTGAGGCCCACACCCCTCTACCCTTCCTATGAAATAAATTATTTTATTATATGCTTTAGTATATATGAGTATACAGCCTTCCTCATTTCTTCAAATTGGCTCCAGACAGCAACTAGGTTAGGTGATGACTGAGTCATTTCTGGAGTTGCGGGGTTTCCTTTCAATCTGGTGGCCTATTCCCATATTTTTCTCCCGTGCAGCCCTAGGTCTACTTATTGTGATGACTAAATTTGCATTACTAGAAATAAGGCAGCTGGTGAAAAATGCTCTATTGGATGCATAATTTAGCTTACCTTTTCTAGTTTATAGGTTCGGGCCTTGTAATAATGTGCTGTATCTAGATCCTCAATGTTTCTGTTTCCTAGGTAGCATGTAGAGATGCTGACAACAATGCTAGTAAACATGAGAACAGATGCAAAGTTGGTGCTGAAAACTGGTTAATGTTTAAGGTTAAAAATCAAAACTTGATGACTGTATTTACATATTGTGACATCAGTAACCTGTACATTTAAGCACCGACAGAAAAAAAAGGGCACATTTTAACTTTTTCACTATGTAGCGGAACGGAGAGAGAGATTTGTGTTTTTCTGAGTCCAAAACTTGTCTAAGCTATCTAAGTAGCTATATTTGAGTCACTGGGCTAGAAATTTTCTCTACTGTGGCTTTTGCAGCTAAATTTATACCTGAATGCACACCTCCAAGAGGTAGGGCAAATTCAAGTGGTACCTGCATATGTCTGTCATCTTGTCCAATCATGTTTCTCCATTCCATGAGCGATCGCTGAAGACGTTCAAGTCCGGTTTCCCACATCCTGATGCATCCTGCCATATCAACAGTAACAACACCGCTTTTGCCCCATTCAGCCAGCAGTGCATCTGTGTCTGAAATGGTAGACAGCCATGTGGTATATGGCGAGAGAGATTCTGATCTGAAAAAAGAATCCAAAGTGAAGAAAAGAAACCAGAAAAATAGGCCGGGCATAGTGGCTCAGCCTGTAATCCCAGCACTTTGGGAGGCAGAGATGAAAGGATTGCCTGAACCTGGGGGTTAGAGACCAGCCTAGACAACTTGGTGAGACCTCGTCTCTACAGTATATCAAAAGAACCATCCGGGCATGGTGGCGTGTGTCTATAGTTCCAGCTACTTGGAATGGGTGAAGCGGAAGGATTGCCTGAGCCCTGCAAGTGGAGGCTGCAGTGACTGTGAGTGTGTCACTGCATTCCAGCCTGGGCAACAGAATGAGACTCCAACTCAAAAAAAAAAAAAAAAAAAAAGAAGCCATAAAAATAAAAATAAAACAGGAATGGTAATACTTCATATTTGTAACGTTTTTTATTGTTTACAAGAATGCTCACATTATTCATTCTTTTATACCTGCTCACAGCACAGGAATGTTATGAGGATACGTGATATAAGCAAAAGTGAGATGTAAGAACACTTTTGCAAACAAACACAAGGCAGGACAATAATAAACATAAAAAACAGAAAGACTATTCCAAGGATGATATTTTCATAATTGATTACAGTATATAACCTATTGGTGGTCTAGGTAACGAAGCTAGTTTAAACTGATTTAAGTTCACTAAACTTGCTATAAGAATTTATGGACTGAATGTGTCCCCACAAATTTATATGTTGAAGCCCTAAATCCCACTATGATGGTACTAGGAGGTGGGGGTTTGAGTAGGTCATTAGGTTTAGATGAGGTCATGAGGGTGGGGCCCCCATGATGGGATTAGTGCCCTTATAAAACAAGAGACCAGAGAGCTTTCATCTTTCTCTCTCCTTTCTCCTCCCTCTTTTCTCTCCCGTCCCCATCTCCCCCTCCCTCCCTCCCTCTCTCTTTCTCTCTCTCTCTCTCCTTCTATTCATGGTAGGATATAGCATGAAGTTAACTATCTGCAAGACAGCCCTTACCAGGAACAGAATTGGCTGGCACCTTGGCCTTGGCTTTTCTAGCCTCCAGACTGTGAGAATAAATCTTTGTCATTTAAGTCACTCATACTATGGAACGCTCTTATAGCAGCCCGATCTAAGATAGACCTTGAATAGTAAATACATACATTGAAAGATAAGAATCCTACAGAACTGTAAAGAACGGCCAGAGGTGGTGGCTCATGCCTGTAATTCCAGCACTTTGGGAGGCAGAGGCGAGAGGACTGCCTGAGTCCAGGGGTTCGAGACCAGCCTGGGCAACTTGGCAAGACCTTGTCTCTAAAATAAATCAAAAGATTAGCCAGGTGTGGTGGAATGAGCCTGTAATTCCAGCTACTTGGAAGGCTGAGACAGAAGGATCACTTGGGCCTGGTAAGTCAAGGCTGTGGTGTCCATGAAAATGCCACTGCACTCTAGCCTGGGCAACAGAGTGAGACTCCTACTCATAAAAACAACGCCCCCTAAAAAACAAACAAACAAACAAAAAAACCAAAACTGTAAAGAACAAAATACATAGCAACTTATTGGTTACATACAAGTTCCAGTATTTGTGGGTCTCAGATAATACTACCTTTCACTATAAGGAAGAAAGGAACCCTATACCAATTCATACCTCACACACCTGCAGCACTGGGCTCACTCTCAGAGATCTAATGTTTGTGCTGAAACCAATGTCTTGCTTGTGCATTTCAAATGCATTTGTATTTGATATTTTGCCTTTTCTGCCTTAGCTATATGGCATATATATACATATATTATAAATGTATCTAAATTACAACATATATGTTATAATTTCTAGGAATAAAACACTTGTCTATAAGAGCCAACTGCATACTTTTATCTGAGTATAGCTCTCATTGTACAAATGTCACATATTATCAGTGTTGGCTCTCTAAATGCATCTGAGATTTTCTGTACGAAGTAAACAGTCTAAAGAGATGGTCAGATTTAAAAAACATAATAAATTATAATGCAGACTTGGGAAAAACAAAAACCATTACATATTAGGTAAATTCTTAAAGAACAAATCTAGAGTATTTTGACCTTTTAAAAAAATCTGCCTTGGCTAGGCTCGGTGGCTCAGCCTGTAATCCCGTGCTTTGGGAGGTCGAGGTGAGTGGATTGCCTGAGCCCGCGGGTTCAAGACCCACCTGGGCAACTTGGCGAAACCTCATCTCTACAATAAATAAAAAATGAGCCGGGCGTGGTAGCGCATGCCTGTAATTCCGGCTACTTGGAAGGCTGAGGCGGAAGGATCGCCAGAGCCCTTCAGGTCGAGGCTGCGGTGGCCAGGAGCGGCCACTGCACTCCAGTCTGGGCGACAGAGTGAGACTCCAACTCAAAAAATAAAAATAAAAAAATGAAAAAATAAAAAATCTGCCTCAATTTATACTAAACACAGAGTTACAACGGCAGCTACTTTTGGACACAGAAGTCTTAGAAAATGTTTATATGAAGAGGAAGAAAGGTAGGATGGGACCACGGATTTCAGAACTACTTTACAGGACTCCTAGAAGGGCTCAAAGAAGGTAACATCATATAATACAGGATTTATTTCATGGTGCTCCCTCAAAAAATATTTGCTGTAGGAAAAAAAAAATTAGTTACAGATGATGGAGTAAAGAGCTATTCAAGAATAATGAAATTTATACATGTGAAACTATGATGCTTGAAATTCTGCCAAGAACATGAGAAGTGTATGGGTCTATCAAACATTATATCTACTGGTTGCCCTATTTCACTCTCCACTGTGAAACTTTAAATTTATAGGAGCAATTTCTTTAATAAGAAAAAGAAGAATTACTGAAGAAATCACATATTTACTACAATTTGTACATCAGGTCTAGAATCTTTTCTTCACTTAAAAATTTTCTCTTTGTAGAATGAAACCTATATTTATCTACAGCCACATATGAAAGCTAAGCAGTATTATTTTACAAATGCAAATAATATAAAAATTTGAAGGAAAATATGTGAGACCAAAGGGAAGTATTCATTTTGTCTCCGTAGTTATATATAGTTTTATGGAATTTTCTATTATTTGAAGTTAGCCATCAAATGGAAAATTCCTGATATATAGCAGAATGCTAAATTTAAGCAACTAGCAAAAAAAAAAAACCCTGAAGACCAGATGGGTTGTTCCCTTGGACTTTATATATATGCCAAAAAAAGCAGTAGTTAATATCAAGAGAAATTCAGGATATACTGACAATGAAACAGACTGTAAATCTCGTGACACTTGAAATGTGGCAAGTCCAAACTGAGACGTACTGTAAGTGTAAAATATATACTGAATTTCAAAGACTTAGAAGAAAAAAAAGAAATGTAAAGTACTTTATTAAAATTTTTATACTGATGATGACAAAATTTTGGATATATTGGGTTAAATAAAGCATATAATTAAAATTAAGTTCACCTTTCAAAAACTTTTAAAATGTGGCTACTAAGAAATAAAATTACATATATGACTTGCATTATATGTCCATTTTGTGCAGCTCTAAGTGAATGAATTATGGTGGCCAGCTGGCACGGGGCTGTACACACAGCTGCTCTACCAGATGCTCTTTCCATGGCAGGTATAATGTGGCTCATACAGAAAGTTAAAAGAGAGAAATACTGACATAAAAATCTGGTGAGGGAGAAATTAAGAGAAATCTTGGAAAAAATTGTCAGTGTTTGAGAAATGTTAAAAAAAAGATGTTCTTTAATGAACATACAATTAAGATGGAATAAGAAATCTTTTCAAATGATTAAAATATGACTTCTTGGCTTTTTATTAAACCAAGAAGTCATATTTCCATTTCTTTGAATAATGGTTTTATTTTTCATATTTTCTGAGTCTGATTAAAATGTCTTAAGAAATGAAGTTGTGTTTCTGAGTTATTTTGGGCTGTTATGCTGAGCTATTTTCTTCTGGGCATTGGAGATGGCCTGGTGACATTTTGGCTAACTGATAGGTTCCAGTGTCCATGGCTTCCTCTGACGTTGGAAGGCCCTCCAGGTGCCTCTGCTTCCAAGCAAGATTTTAACCACTGTGTTGTGAGGGCTCAGTTGCACATGAGGGAGTGCATGAGAGCAGGGAAAATGATCTCAATTTAGATCAAAGTATGGTAAAAAGGTGAGAGGAAAGACGTTTTGGTCTGGATGGCAAAGAAAGGAAAAAAGGAACCCAGGCTAAGGAGACCAAAACAGATGCAAGCTTAGGTTGAGAGAGGAAGATAAAGCATTGATATACCCAGAAAGTGATGGGCTACAGGTGAGAACACCTGTCTTCCTTAAGGGTAGAAACCAAGCTTTATTGTTTCTGCTTCTATATTCTAGGTCTAGCCAGTTTAAGTGCTTTGCTTCTATCTCTAGACAATAATAAAAGCAGTGAATAGTAATGGGTCCCACTCTAAATCTTTGGAATCCTTTGGCTATTGTATGACCTTCATGACTGCAGATGCACAAAAACATACTTAAAAACAATATTTTAAAAATGCTATTTAAGTTCTTTTGACATTTTGAACACATTTACTTCAGAAAACTAATATATAAATTTAATAAGTATTAAAATTTCTGCAATACTAAAAATGCTATTTCAGATACAGAAAAACTTATCACTAGAACAGATCAAACAAAAAAGAACAAAGACTTGAAGGCTGTTAGATTTATACCTATGTAACATTTGAATATTTTTCCAAGATGAAAATAAAAATGCCAGTAAAGAATGCAGAACAGCAAGATATAAACCAACTGTAACTGGAAAAAAGTAATTGCTATTTAAGGAAGCAAAAAGCATACATTTATTCAGAGTACTTAGTAAGAATGTACTCTTTTTTTTCTCTTTTTTTTAATGACAAGCTAAGAACAAAGGTGAAATGGATTACCTGGGAATAGGGATATATCGGAGTTTTTTTGATTGGAGATCAGTGACTTCTATATAACCAGATGTTTGTGGTGGAGTTACATCTGCAAACAAGTCACAACATGAGCCAAGTGTTAAGTTACTTCATGATACCAAAGTAGGACCAAAACAATTCTTGAATGCTGCTAAAAGTTCAATAAGTTATCAGTAGCTTAAGGTAGAACTCTGAAACTCCTTGACAAGGTACTGGGTCAGCCTTCATGGCTAGACTCTGAGAATTATGTTTCCTTCAAGAAAACATAAAGATTGTCAAAAAGAAGCTTATTAGGCTGTGATTCCTTACTAACAGAAAATAACATACACTCTTTTCATTGTCTGCGAGTTTCCCAAGATGGGTCAATGTTTTACCACTTATAGTTTATTTGAAAATATTTCACCGTCTGAATACTATTTTTCCTTCTTAAGAAGTAACAAAATGCAGTATAATGTCGTGGAATCAGCACCCACTTCGTAACCAGACTGATCTGGTGGGATGCCATGGCTGTGACCACCTTGCTATGGATCTATACATAGATAATTTCTTTATGAATATGGTTTGTCTGTGCATCACTGTACACTTCTGTGACTGTCTTTATAAGTATGTTCATTTTATACAAAAGTCAGCCTATCTATATCTATCTGTCAATCTATCTATCATATCAATCATTACAATTTCTGATTAGAATGAGATATCCAGGATGTCCACACTGAATTTATCAAATGCAATTTATAAAAAATAGGAAACTTGTCATTTTTATTTCATGCTTGCAGTTGAAAGTTGTTTAATGGCCATCTGAAAAACTTAACATATCTCTTATTTATTCAACAAATGTGTCTAAGTTTACTTTACATCACACATCATATGAAGCACTGGAGATATAAAGAGGAAAGAGATGTGGTCCCTGCCTTTGAGGAGCTCACAATATAAAAAGGAAAGGGTTTTGGTTTTGATTTTGGTTTTGGTCTGTCCCTCCTTCCTTCCTTCCCTCCCTCCATCCCTCCCTCCCTCCCTCCCTCCCTCCCTCCCTTCCTCCCTCCCTCCCTTCCTTCCTTCCTTCCTTCCTTCCTTCCACCATTGTGGGCCTTTAGGGACTTGGAAAGGATCCTAGAGTGGCCCTGGGTTCCGGTGTGAGCTGAAGAGCTAGGGAAAGTGTGGTCCCAGGGGAAAGGGATCAGGGGAAGGGAAGGTAATGTCAAGGATAAGAAGGGGTAAGAAAAGAGAGTTACCATAGTAATTTGGTCACCCAGCTGGATTGGCTGTTCCCAGGTGGTCATTTGTATAAAAATGAACATGCTTATTTTAAGATGCACTGGCTGCACTGGAAATGCTGTCTGTGATATAAGGTAAATCTTGGATAAAGTTTTGCACCACAAATAATTTTTGACAATTCCTGCTGCTAGAACCTAGCTGAAGTAGGTTGAATTATTTATAGACCACAGTTCTTTGCCAAAAATAACCAGTTACTGAAGCTGTTTGGGATGACTAGAGCTGCCTAGCTAACCAACTCACATTTTGGCTTGCCACTTAGAGACATTTTTAAAAATAAGTAGTAGTATTAAGTTGAACTACTGCCATCAGCACTTTTAGATTGCCCATGACAGCAAAATAAGCCAACTTACTTTAAAATATCTTTTTTTCTACATCTTTCTTTTCTTTCACTTTGCAAATTAACTCCATGGCATAAAGAGGGTGAGAAAATGTAATAATAACTGTGTTTACTATTTCAAGAAGGAGAAAGCAAGAATTTTACTCTTGGTATAAAAAAATATTTTCACATATCAGGGAAGGGTACTTGTGGCTACAAAGCACTTCAGAGAAATATTAAAGTTGATGGTAGTAGCTTTAAGCACTTAAAACAATCAAAATTGATGCTTACTGATTTGAAAATAAATCAACTCAGAAGACAAATGTATTTACAAAAAAAAGCCTTATAGCTATCCTTGAATAGAATACATGATTGAATTAAGGAAGTGAAAACTGTGGCCAGGTTTCCCTCCAAACTTAGCCAAGTCCTCATCCATCCATTTTAAATGTTTCGGGCTCAGTAAATTTCCATTACATTTATAATCCAGGTGGATTTTGAAGATAGGTATGAACTGTATTTAGGGATTAGTTCACTAACCATTAAAGGGAAATCATTGCTACAGTGTTTATCGCATAGTTCCCATGAACAGTGGGGACAGTTTACATGCACAGTGCCAAGGTTAGGAGGAGGCATACAAACTATCAGGCAAAATAACCAGGAAAATGTTCAGAGAGAAGGTGAAATTATATTAAAATCACTTCTTCTGGAAATGTAATTTGATGTACACCTGTTAACCACTGGGTTTAATACACTTCTTTGTCCACAGATTAAAATACTGATGTGTGCCCTGCAATTGTGGCAATACCAAATATTTGGTTTTACTCGAAGTTCAAAAAACAGTGTGCTGTTTTCAATCAAGATTCATTATTTTGTCCTTAAAGAGCTGAGACCTGTGATTAAAGAAAAGAAAAAAAAGCTAATATTTAGCTAGAAGAAAACTGACTGGAAGAGTGTAGTAAATATCCCCCCGTGTGTATTAAAGTTATTCTATCTTTGTGAAAGTCAATAGGAGGGTAGTCTTTACAATTGATTTCTTTGTAAGAGGTCGATATGCATTAGTTCTTGGCTAATCAGATGGTTTGATTTGAGTTACTTTAAAAAATTAATTTAGCTTGGATTTTCATCAGAGGTCTATATGCACATAGATTCAAGAGTCAAAAAGGCTTAAAGAAAAAACAGAGAGCTTCTGCTTTCCCCTAACCCCTCCCCTCTTCCTGCTCCCCAGAGACACTTTCTACCTTTTAATCTGTGTTCTTGGTATTCACCTTCATCCTTATGGTGCTGTCTTGATGTTTTAACTTCAGGCATCATTTTTAGCCTTCCCATCATGCAAGATGAGAGTTTAACTCTTCTTCATTTTCCCTCCCCCCTCCCCATCTTCCCATGTCCCAATACATTTATATGATAATTTTGGTTAGATTAACATAAAGCACTTAAATTTTTATGATTGCATAAATGCTACTCACGGCATTGCTATGTCTTATGATTATGTTTTCTTTCTTGTATAACTGTTTGTTCTTATTGGCATTAATAAGCATTATCTTTGTTTGTTTAAATTTACTTAGTACTAATTTATGCCCAAAGTTCCCTAATTGTCAAAATCTCTAAATATGTTCAAATATATTGTGCTTATCAATTTTACTTTCTTGGAGACATTTTTCCAGAAATCTCATCTCTAATCTGAACTGGTTGATTCTTAGGCCTGTGCACAGCTACCATCCTGGGATCTCCCTACACCATGCTTTTAAGAACTGTCTTTCTTTCTTTCCTTTTTTAGAGCTCACATTTATAAAATTCTTATTATGTGCCAGTCACTGTCCTAAGCACTTTATATACATTTGGAATATTTAAATGACATTACTTAAATAAATGAGTAAAACTCCTAGCAACTAAGAGAAAAATGGCTGAAGACATATATAGAAACAATTCTCAGACAAGTAAATCACAACATATAAAAACATGCTCAAATACACTAGAAATCAGGGAAAGGTAAAGTGACTCCTACAGGAGTGGATGAGGATGAGGAGCACGAGGACCTACTTAAAGCTGCTGGAACAACTTCAGTAATTCCACTCCTAGTTATACTGTTCCCCCATAGGCTCTCAACATACACACAAGCAGACAGGAACAAGAATATTCATGGCATCACTTCTTGCCATAGCAAAAAACTAGAAAGAACCTAAATGTGCACTGACAACAACTGGATTAATAAATGGTGACATGTGAAGCAGTGAAAATAAAAGCAGAACTGTCAGTACAGACTACAATGATTCTCTCTTGACCACACTCTAGTCAGGTCCTGTTGAATCCTCTTTTCAAATAGGTTTTGAGTCTTGGGCTTCTGTGTTCATCTCTGCATTTTCCAATTTTAACAAGAATTCTGTGAAGTCAGATTCCCTCCCTAGAGTTCTGATTGGGTTCCTCCTTCTCCACCATTCCCCAGGTGATGTCTGATCACCCTGGCCTGCCCTCAGCAAGAATCCTGTTAGGTCTGTTGAAGCCAGAATTTCTTCTTACTCCTGATGTTTCCTCTCAGTAATTTTCCACCCACTGACACCTGCCTTACTCCTTCCTTCACTATAAATTCCCAGTTTTCCTTGTTGTACTTGGAGTTGAGCCCAATCTCTCTCCCTACTGCAAAACCCTGTTGCAGTGGTCCCTACACCTACTATGACAGTCCTGAATAAAGTCTGACTTACCGTTCTTTAATAAATGTCACAAATAATTTTTCTTTAATATTGAATCTCACAAACATGAACAGAGAAAAAGTTTCAAAAGAATAAATACAGTATGATAATATCATACTGTATAAAAAAACACCAGATAGTCCTACATATTACCATACTGATAAAAACATACAAAATAATGCTATGTATTATTTTGTGAGTTATAAATACCAAATTCAAGTTTAGGATAGAGGTTACTTTGGTTTGTCAAAAGTGGAGAAGAGGAGAACACAGGGGTCTTGCACACCATCCATATTGGTAAGTCATTACCAATGTGGTCAAAGTCTTCTCTTCTCTACTTTTGATAAACCGAAGTAACCTCCGTTCTAAACTTGAATTTGGTATTTATCATTCACAAAATAATACATAGCATTATTTTGTATTCTGAAACTTAACTAAATTCATTTATCAAGTCCAGGAGTCTTTTGGAGGAATCTTTAGGATTCTCTAGGTATAAGATCATATTGTCAGCATACAGAGATAATTTTATTTCTGCTTTTCTGATGTGGATATGCTTATTTCCTTCTTTGGCCTGATTGTTCTAAATGCCTCTATGCAAACAAACAAGACAATCTAGAGAAAATGGATAAATTCTTGGAAACATACAACCACCAAACTTAAGTCAGGAAGAAATAGAAACCCTGACCAGACCAATAATGAGTAGCAAGATTGAAACAGTAATTAAATGCTTCCCAACAAAAACAATCTAGGACCTGACAGGCTCACAACCAAATTCCACCAGACTTTCAAAGAACTGGTACCAATCTTACTAATGCTATTCCATAAGACTGAAGAAGAGAAAATTCTCCTTAACTAATTCCATGAAGCCAGTATCACCCTGATACTAAAGCCAGGGAAAGACAACAAAAAATGAAAACTTATAGACCAATATTCCTGATGAACACAGATGCGAAAATTCTCAACAAAATATTAGTAAACCAAATTCAACAGCATGTAAAAAAAAATCCACCACAATCAATTGAATTTTATCCCAAGAATGGTTCAATATACACAGGTCAATAATCATGATCCATTACATTAACTGAATTAAAAACAAACAACATATGATAATTTCAATAGATACCATAAAAGCATTTGATAAAATCCAGCATCCCTTCATGATAAAAAACTCACAGAAAACAGGCACAGAGCAAACATTCCTCATAATAATAAAAACGATATATTACAAACCCACAGCCAATGTCAACCTGAAAGGAGAAGAGTTGAACACATTCCCTCTCAGAACTGAAACAAGTCAAAGATGTCCATTTTTTCCATTTTTATTAAGAGACATTTCATTAAAGAAGATACACATGAAAAAATGTTCAATATCATTAGGCACTAGGGAAAATGCAAATTGAAATCATAATGAGATGTCACTATATATCCATTAGAATGGTGAAAAACAGACAATACCAAGTACTGACAGGGATGCAGAGCAACCGGAACTCTCATTCATTGTTGACAGAAATGCAAAATGGCACTGCCACTTTGGAAAATAGTTTGACAATTTTATCATATGATGCAAAAATGCCATTCCTATGTATTCACCCAAGTGAAGCAAAAACTTATGCTCACCTAAAAACCTGTGCACAAATGTACAAAATGGCCTTAGCCATTATTGTGGAAACTGAAGACAACCCACATATCTATCAGCTTGTGAATAGATAAACTGTGGTACATCTGTATAATAGGTAATCACTCAGCAATAAAAAAGAACAAAGTACTGGTACATACAACATAAATGATTCTCAAATATCTTATATTAAATGGAAGAAACCAGACTCAAAAGACCATATAATGTATGATTCCATACATATAATATTCTGATAAAAGCAAATCTATAAGGGCAGAAATCAGATTAGTGATAGGCTGGGAAACTCTTCTTCATCAATTGTGGTGTTGATTACACAACTGATTGTGTTTATCAAACTAACAGAACTATACACTGAAAAGGATTAATTTTACTGAGCACTAACTGGGACTTAATAAGAACAAATGTACACTGTACTTTAGAAATATTACTCTGTCTGATATGTGGAGAATAGGTAGGAGGGGGAAAGAATGGAAGAGGTAACACTGCCAGGAAGCTGGGACAATATTCCCAGTGTAAGATGGTGGTACTTGGGATGGGATATTGGCAAAAGAACTGGAGACAAGTGGGTGGGTACAGGATATATTTGCTAAATTGTATCAAAAGATCATGGTGATTGCTGATGGATTAGATGTGAAAGATGAGGGAGAAGAGGTATTAAAGGTGAACCCCATGCTTCTACGTGAATGGGAGTATATAAGCTCTGGTATAGAACTTATTGTAATTCCTGGAGTTGTCTGCCAAGTCCTTACCTTTCACCTAGGGTTCCCTTTTCCTGGACTAATTCCTTCAATTGATTAACTTCCACTCATCTTTCAAGAGTCAACTCGTAATTCCTAGTCTGGGTTGTAAGCTTTTCCTCTGCATTTATTTACTACTTTATGAATATTCCTGTCATAGTACTCATTGCTCATCATGATGGACACCAGTGTGGTTCAATGAGAATTTCTCTAGATTTAGGATTGGAGGACGGTGGTGAAAACCTTGGCTCTGCTGGCCACTGGTGGGGTGATTCTGGGCCAGTCATGCTGGTTTTGTGTCAGAATTTTATCATATGTATATTAGAGAGCATGCTAACAATAGATTTGGGTTTTGAAGATTAGTGATTTTATCAAGACTTGGATATGTTATGTAATTATAAATATACAAGTTGACTTTGAGAGCACTAAGTGAATCCGTTTGCATAGTAAGTCCTTGGACTTCAGTGTCAGGAGTTTAGTACAAAAGTCAGGCCCCAGTTTCTACACCTGATAGCAGAATCATTTTTAAAGGCACTTTGAAAACATGTCCTAAGTAAAAGTTACTTTATAGACTGTAATGCAAATGAAGATTAGTTCTAACAGCAGTGGCTACAACCATACACTGTGTAAAAAATGAGTGAGACCTTTCTGAATATATATAGGTTTTGTGGCTATTTCTAGACTTGTCTGAATGATCCATCTTTATAAATATAAAATGATAACGATAAATTAAATATCCCCTACCAAAAGCAAGCTAACTTTAACTACCTTGGTCAGTTAGGAATGGGTAAATTTCTTACCTTTTGGGTAGATATCTTTCAGAGGGACTTCTCCTGGGGGCAAAATCCTGACTACCTGATTAATATCTAATAGAGTTACACAATTGCTCTGTTTTGGAGTTGTAGTTTTCTTCTTTCCTCCATAGAATGCCGTATCAGTGACACTTGGTTTATGCAAAGATGATGGTCTCTTCCAAGAATAAACTTCACTGGGTGACTGGAAAAAAAGAAAGAAAAAAGAAGAGATGAAAGTACTGAAGTGTCATATACTACATTTATCACATTAACAATGCAGCCCTTTAAACAGATACTAGTGATAAGCTCAAGGTGTTTCACAGGTATAAGAAAATCGAATAATATCTCAATCTTTTTTAATGTGGTAAAGGAAACATCTGCTTCACCAATAATTATAATTTTCAGACAAGTGTGAAATACACAAATCAAAATTTTTATCTTCAAATAAATTGCAACTAAAAAGAGGGAATAGAGCAATATAATTAGTTTTAAAATACTAACATGAACAGGAAAGTATCTATTGTTTGGCATAAGGAATAGAACATAACTATCAATTTTGAAGCCCAATAACATCTTTCTCTGTCCCCTCTAGATTTAACTCTTTTAGAATTTTGTGTTATTTCCCTTGCTCTACTTTAAAATTTTACAATATGGGTATTTATCCTTCCCAAGATCATAAAGATATCTTCCTACATTTTCTCTAGAAGCTTTAACTTTTTGTCTTTCACATTTAAGTCTTTAGTATATCAGTAATTTCTGTGTTTCTTTTTTTTTTACATTAGAAAATATAGTTTATTTAGGAAGCAAACTAGAGAGAGAGAGAAAGAGGAGAGTCACCTCTCCAAGGTGGGTAAGGGGCCAAAGCCGGGAAACACGGCGACAGCCACAACTCAAAGAGCACATGGCCACACTAGTCTAGTAAGGCGATAGCGGCAATGGTCTGGCAATGGACAGGAATTTCTTTTTGTGGATAGTATGAGGCAGGGATACCTCCCTCACCTTCCTTATCCCACATTTCATGCCAGGCTACCCCTTCAGAGGATGGCATCTACATTCTGCTTGGACTCGACGCTCATCACCAGTGGTTACCCCTCCCCCATCATGGATGTCCTTATTCTGCTTGGACTCTGTCCTCTCACACCTCACACTGGCCTACTGTTTGCTCATTTGTAAACTGGATTTTTTTTGCCTTCTTAATTATATTCTGGATATAAGTTTTCTGTTGCAAACATGGTTTGCAAATATTTTATCCCAGTTTATATATTGTCTTTCTCATTCTCTTAAGTCTTTTAACAGACATTCAAGCTTTAAATTTTGATGAAATACAATTAATTACTTTTTTCAATATGTATCATGTCAAAAACATTCAGTACTATGTTAACTAGAAGTGGTGTATCCTTGTATTCCTGATAAGAAAAGGAATGCTTTTAATGTTTCATATTGAGGATATTTGCTATAGGTTTTTATAGCTATTTGGTATTAGGATTAAGAAAGTTAGCCGGGCTCGGTGGCTCAGCCTGTAATCCTGCGCTTTGGGAGACTGAGGGGGTGGAGACCCGCTTGGGCAACTTGGTGAGCCCTCATCTCTACAATAAATCAAAAAATCAGCCGGGCGTGGTAGCGCATGCCTGTAGTTCCAGCTACTTGGAAGGCTGAGGCGGAAGGATCGCCGGAGCCCAGCAGGTTGAGGCTGCGGTGGCCGGGAGCAGCCACTGCACTCCAGTCTGGGCGACAGAGTGAGACTCCAACTCAAAAAAAAAAAAGAAAGTTATATCAGTTTATAATAATTTAAATACCACTGATAACTGTATAAAAAGTTAATTGGGCAACCCCCTCAGGTCCCCTCCTACTGTGGGAGCTTTCCTGTCCTCTCAATAAATCTTGCTTTCTAAAAAAAAAAAAAAAAAAGAGTTAATAAGAGGGGGCATACTCCTTTGTTGATAGTTTTATAGAGAGTCCAAAGAAATTCACATAAAAGCAGAAAGGAAGTGTGTTGAGGTAGAAAGAAAGATTAGAGAACTAGTCACACTTGAGTTCAAATCCCACTGTTTATAGTTTTTATGACCTAGGGAATATAACCTCTCTCTGTTTCTGTTTTTTTCACCTGTAAAACCTCACAGAATTGTTGCAAAAATTAACTATCATGCATGAAAGGGTTTAGATTAGCACAGTGCCTGACTATTGTGTTGGGGCCTAAAAATGTATTATCATAAAGGCTGCCTAGCTGACTCTAATTTTCCATTTAGCAAATACTCATTAAATACCTCCTATGTAGTGGGTAACATTCTAAGTAGCAGGGATATATATTTTAATTTAACAAGGTCACTTACAGATTATAAAGGATTTCTACAAGGTTAAGAAAAACAGTGCCTTCTACTCAGCTTTTATTTTCCAATCTTTTTATAGTAACATTATATTTCTAGACTAATTTCTTCAGTCTGAAGGTAGTGATTAGAAGATCAATTTTAAAAATAGTTCCACCTTCAGAAAAAAAGTTTCAATAATTTTTCTGCTCATAGAAGCAAGAATAGTGAGAAGCATATAAAATACATCTCTTTCTTTCATTAATTCAAGGCTGCTGTAGACACTGTATTCCAACAACATGCTTCATTTTGAGTTATATAATATAAAAGGAGATGCTTTTTACTTGATAATGAGTAAAGCATATGTCCTAAGTCACATATAATCCATTAGGTTTTGGATTTCAAATGTTGTGTATCCTGAAGTACCCACAATTCATTAATTACATTAAAAATTTGAGGCATATGAAACTGGTATACTATCAAGCAGAGTCCATATTTTTATCTTTAAAAGATTCTATCATCCCACCTAAAGGCCACAAAGGAGATTATAAAAATGAAGTATTCAACCAAAACACATGGAGCTACATCTAAGGTTATTAGATGACAACTTGGACTGAAGTAATTTTTATATTTCATTTCCCCACATTTCCATCAGGGGAAGATTGTGCTCAGTTTCACTTGAAGTCAATTACAAATAGCCTCTACTTTATAGATAACAGTAGATAATAGAAGAAGGACTCAAGTAAGAGAAAAATAAGTTGATATCCTTAGTCATAATAGTATAATCTGGATGCTGCAAAGATATAATAAATCAGAGCAAAACTCAATGGAAAGTGAATTGATATTCATGAGTGTTGAAAAATTTAATCTTCAGTAATGAAAACCCAATAAATTTAACTTTAAAAAATTTTAGAGAACATGCTATTATATTGGTCTCAAATTGTTTCTTGGAGATGCTATGTGCACACATTAAGATAACATGATAAAATAGGTTCAGCATTTAACTGTATCACATGAGCTCCCACATAGGGAGAATTCTCATTTCCCTTTAATAAATTATTTCACTGTGAAACAGAATCCCACTAATGAATCTCTCCACACATACCCACTGACCTTGCAAGTGTATCTGAAGAAACCGAGATAAGCAACATCTTGCCACAAATCTCACTAAGAATTAACCCCCAAGCGTATAAATCCAGGAAAAAAAATGACTAATCCTAACCCCTTGCCTCATTATAATACTAAAATCCCCACTCCTGCCGGGGTGGGGAGGGGGGGTGGAGGGGGGCTTATCTATCCCTCATTTTGTGTACTTGCGACGTATGAAGTATGTATCTAGCTTTCAAGGTTAGAACCCCTCCCTAATCGTACTAACATACCTTTCCTTTGAGCTTGCACCTCGTCCCTTATCTAACAAAGTCTCCAGTCAGCCCTCTTCCAAGGGCCAGCTGGGAACTCTTCCCCCGTGCTGTTTCTCTGGTATCCAGGTATAAGTCCCCAGTAAAGCCTCATCTGGGAAACTGTTTGGCCTCGTGTTGATTTCTATTACATGACAGTCTAAGAATCTGCAGTTGGTAACAATGCTTTACACTTTTTAACATTAATTTTTAAAAAGTAATGAAACTTTATAGGTAGAATGAATTTTTTAATGACTGATTTGAAATGCAGACTTGATCTAAAATGTTTATCAGAAAAATAAAACATTTAAAATTAACTCTCAAGCAGGCTTAAGGGGGAAGAAATATTTGTTCAATACTTTAAAAAAATCGATGCTCACCATGAGATCTGGGAAACCAACAACTATTGTTGCATAATTGTTCTCATCTGAGAGAATTCGGTTGGGTGAGGCAATCTTCTGCCCCACAGCTGAACTTAGATTTTCAGATGATAGTTGATCGCTTGAAATTTTATGAGGTATGCTGAACTCTGTTTCTGAAAAAGTGTCAGACAAACATTAGACACTATATGCCCCTTACAACGCTTCAGGAATTAATTTTTGCAAGATTTCATTCTCAACAATTCAAACAGAAAAGAACAAGATAAAAAAGAGGAAACACTTTAAATTACATTCACGGGCTTTTGCTTGAGAAAACATCATTTTTACAATCAAGGTATCTTATCAAATTGATTCTAAATATTTACAGAATTCAAAATTTTATTAGCTATAAATATTATTATTATTATTATTATTATTATTATTTTGAGTTGGAGTCTCACTCTGTCGCCCAGACTGGAGTGCAGTGGCCGCTCCCGGCCACCGCAGCCTCGACCTGCTGGGCTCCGGCGATCCTTCCGCCTTGGCCTTCCAAGTAGCCGGAATTACAGGCATGCGCTACCACGCCCGGCTGATTTTTTGATTTACTGTAGAGATGAGGTCTTGCTGCCCAGGCGGGTCTTGAACCCGCGGGCTCAGGCAATCCACTCACCTCAGCCTCCCAAAGGCGCGGGATTACAGGCTGAGCCACCGAGCCCGGCTATAAATATTATTATTAATAGCTCCCTGCAGAAAAGATGTGGGAGTGACCCAACCCATTATTGGCAATAATACATTTTATATTTTTTACATAGCTACTATTTACTCCATAAAACTTATGATGAATTATGTACAAATCCTGATGGTCTCTGGGAAAAAAAGGAAAGAGATCCTAAATTACACTTAGAGCTTAAATGTATTAAAAAATTCTGATTTATCTTAAAAAAATTCAAGGTAAGGCTTTAAAAAGTGGGCTTCCTTATGATGATGAAAAATGGTAGATTCTTATTTACTAGTTCTACTGCAGTGACTAAGTTTTTTCTTTTGGTATAAAATTAACATTGGGTGATGCTATGGTTCTTAAGTCACTCTAGAGGACAGTGTATGTACAAGCACGCACTTACACAGCCATAAACACAGAACATAGTACTTACCTTGTGTAACTCCAAACCCTGTGCTAGGCAGCTCCTCCTTCAACATATACAACTGGCAAACCCCACTGCCTTCAGATTCGATGTGTGCAGGCTTAGTTAAAAGATATTTCCTGTAAACAAACAAAACATCTAACTTATGTGAAAAGTTATTCTTTCTCTAATAATTATAAAACCAAACTAAAACAAATTAGATTTCCCTCAGCCTTTTTCTACTAAGTATAATTTGCCGTTTCAGAATTTCATCACGAATTAAAAATTATATTTTAAACATCGTGTCAAAATTATATTCTAAACAATAACAACACAGTTATATAGGACTCCCAAATCCAACCCAACACTTTCCGTCAGAGAAAGGGATGATAAAATAACAAAAACAAAAGCAAACCTCTAATGGGACATACCCTGTGACTCTTTGATCAGCCCGTGAGAGAGCATGACTTCTAATTTGTGATCAGCTAGACAGAAACTGTCACCACTATAATCTCCTTGATCTACTTATTTTTAAGATTTCTAAGATATAGCTGTATAAATAGCCAGAAATTCTTTGCAGTGGGCCACTTTTGCTGGTTAGCACAGGGGCTAGTGGACGTCATGCATGAAGAAGATGAACTCAAAGTTTACTGTGTACTCTATATATGACAAGTACCACACAACTGCCTTTCATTTGGAAGCATATGGTCTGAAGGAGGGAAGCAACACAAACATAACCATAACCATAACCATAACCATAACCATAACCATAACCATAACCAAATAGGAATACACAAGACAAAAAGGAAAGAAACTTCTAAGGTTTAGATTCTATGAAGTTACAAAAAGGCAACAGATCTAGGATGGAGACCGTGGCTTTTTGAAGAGAGGATAAACTGAAAATATACTTTGAAGTATCTCCAGTTTGGCAAGAATAAAGTGAATTCTCAAGGTGCTGTTAGGAAAAAGCCCAAATAAGTATAGATCCCATGTAAAAGTCATTATTTTTTTACTGTTAATCTTAATGTCATACTCTGAGAAGTTGACATTTAATTTATTTTAAACCCCTCCTCCTTGTAACTTTCACCTATAGAGATGCTGCCAAACATAGAAATTGTTACAAGACAGACACAAGAAAGAGCATTAAGGATGTTGGATAATTGATAAATAAGGTTGAGTTATAGCACACTCCATTAGATACTAAATAGATCTACCCACTGATTTGTTTTGTTCTCTATCAGAAGCCATTTGTCCTCTGCTACGAGGAAAACTGTCTTGAGGTTGATGGGAAGTGAGATGGTATGAGTTCGCCCTTCTAGAACATCCAGCACAGTCAGGCTGCTCCTGGAAAAGGAGAAGAAAAGCATATCTTGACCACTTGTATACCTAACCCTGAACTGTACCCCACATCTTTAAAATAAATTTTAAAAATAAATTTAAAAAATAGGAAAAAAAAAAGAGAAGAGCATATCTGAAAGGGTGAGGATAATGGTGGGGTAAGCATGGCATAATCATTTCATGAGATACCCTGCAACCCTAGAAAGAATGTTTTTAAGACTAAGTAACAACACAGAAAAATGTTAATCGACAAATCCAGATATACAAAATTCTAAACTATGTGCACAATAAGAAAATAAAAAGACCACTGCCTTGTTAGCAGTGGCTGTGTCATGGCATTGTGAGTGCTAGCTTTTCTTATGTCTGTTTCTTAATATTCTGTTATGTGAGAAGACTTACTTTTATACAAAAAATTTATAATTTGGTTACATTAGTTTTATAGTAAACAAGTATAATTAAAACAGGACATGGAATGGACTAAATAAGGACTCCAGTTTAAATCTTTTACAATAAAGAGCTTACCCTTTTTCTTTGTAGAACACTACCCAGTTTTTGTGTGAGAATTCTTTACACATTTTATAAGTTTCCTAGAGGAAAAAAACATATTGAATGTGTCAGATACAGTCATGTCTCTCTTTAGCTGCATCCCCTTAAATAAAATAAAGTTCTTCAACATGTAAAACATGTAATACTCAAATAAGCTGTCTGTTTGTCCACTCCAAAACTCATGGTAACATGGATTAAACTATATTTTAAAATTTACTGTGAAATATGTACTGAAACCTATTCAGAATGAACTTTCAAAATAACACCAAATATTGTTTATTGATGTATGTTGTAATTTTTTTCTAAAGACAATTTTTTTTAGAGACAGAATCTCACTATCCAGGCTGGCCTTGACCTCCTTAGCTCAAGTGGTCGTCCTGCACAGCTGAGACTATAGGATAGGCGTGTACCACCGAGTGTGGTCAAATACTGTTTAGAAATAAATATGGTATCTAGTGGTTAACCATGGAAATTACACTGCCACATAAATACATGGAAAATATTTTGCTTCTTGGATTTAGATACATTTATGGCATTTAAAAATTTTTCTTTTTTCGTGGTCTTTTAAGACTTATGTTATGCTGTCCTGCAGGGCAAAGGGTAAGCCTTATTTAAGGGTAAGCCTTATTTTATATTCACTTACTGTTTTCTGAATGACAAAATGAATTCTCGTGGTTTGGTCTAAACTGTATATTTACTAGTTTAATTAGTTATTAACTAAAATATCCGCTTGTCTAATAGGGAAAATCAGGTGTCATACTGATGGTTTTATTATATAAATCCAAAACATAACTACATAACTGGAGAACAGGTTAAATTGGACTGTATGATTAGAAATTTGTTATAAATATTATATTCAAATAGTTATTAATGCTCTATTATTATTAGTTCAGTCTGACAAATCTTCATGTTAGTATGATGGACACAGAAAGAAGCTACTGATACTTAATTATACATGCATCTATAGCTATATCTTTGTGTCATGTTAAAATCTACAAGTGCACAAAAAGTGCATTACAGTAAAGGAAAGACATTGAAAGGGATGGGCAGGTGTGCATCTGTCTGTTTAGAAAACTATAGAATATCTTTGGCAATTTGCTGGCAAATTTGCTGTTCCTTACAGCTTCCTCCTTGTTCCACCACGAAGGTTTCTTAGATGTTACTTCTTCTAAAGGGAGGATGAGACAACGAAGGGTACGGTCAGTGGTATCTAACAACAGGATGACATTACTCTGCAAATAAAGAAAACAGTAAAAAACTAAAGATTTGTTCCATTTTTTAAAAAAAACAGCAGCCTCTTGGCAACCTGAAAGTGAAGGTTACAGTGATAAATCAAAGTGAAGACAACAATATTGAAATCCTGAAGACAACAATATTAAAATCCTTAAGAGATATCTTGAAGACACTGAATGATTTTCCTTAATATAAAATTTAAAGTTTTAGGTGGACTTATGAAGATATTTTTAATTATGTGATGCAGAAGGTATTCTCTTTGAAGAATCTTAAAACCATTCCCTTCAGTATATAAGCTAGCTGATTCATGATTCTGTTTATTGTATAGTAACAAGGAAATTAAGAGCACTGATAATTTTTAAAAGTTCATTTACTTTTACCAAAAGTAATGACCTGTTGAAAGTTCTCTCATTGTGCATAATTAGATCATTTATAATTTTCACAAATCCAGGTTCAGTTCAAAAAATAGATAAAAAATAAATATAAATATGAGTTAGCAAGAAATATGAAGGACTCCAAGAACCTAGCTAGTAGTAATGAGTGTTTCTTCCTCTGGAAATTCACTAAGCTTGAAGAACTTTCAGAATTGATGCTGTAATAAAGTATAAGTGAGATTTCTTCAGCATTATTAATCACAGCTATGCAATGAAGTAATCTCTCAGTAATTAGAAACCCTTTTTCAGGAAAAGAAATGAACCTCATGCGTTGAAATACATGAACAAAACACATGAAATAAGAACTTAAAAATGAGAAAGCCAGAAAAGATTAAATATTTTAAAGGTTTGTCAAGAAGTTGGCTTTTTAAGCTAAAATAGAAAGACGTTTGAGGATTAGACGAACAGGTTGCCAAAGGGCACCTGCAAGTTGTTTATCAGGCCTCATTGTTATGCAATTTCTTTCTTGTTTCTGTTTTCTTTTAAATTGGTGAGGGTTCCTCCAGTAATCCTAACCCTTATGACCTTTTCATTTAAAGGACTTCCTTTGGGGGCAATAAAGTCACAAAGCACAAAAAATATTAATATTTTGCAAAATATAGAAAATAGAATATGAAATGTTTATGCATTTATTCCATAATATTTACTGAGTAGCTTATATTTAAAACACAAAGGAGACTACAGTGATGAATTAATCACGGGCTTTGCCCCCTAATATGTAATCTAGTTAAAGAAAGAAAACAAATGTAAAAGGATTAATAATTCATCTGCATACCTAACACCTCATAGAGTAGTTTCAAACTTATTTTACAAGCTAATTTTGTTGAAGTGTTCAGAATTAAAATGCATCTGCACCACATAGTTTACTTCATACCATACACTCTGAATCTTGGTTGTACTAAACATTTTTACTAAGCATGTTAACAAAGCTTTCATTTTCCTACACACATCACCCTTAGAATGCATCATTCTGTATGATACGTAATTCTCCATAAGGATATGTATTAGGGCCAGGTGCAGTGGCTCGCTCCTGTAATCTCAGCACTTTGGGAAGCTTAGGCAAGAGGACTGCTGAGGCCAGGCGTTCAAGACCAGTCTGGGCAATACGGTGAGATTCTGTCTCTACAAAAACTAAAAAAAATTAGCTGAAGCCGGGCTTGGTGGCTCAGCCTGTAATCCCGTGCTTTGGGAGGCTGAGGTGAGTGGATTGTCTGAGCCCGCGGGATTGAGACCCGCCTGGGCAACTAGGGGAGACCTCATCTCTACAATAAATAAAAAGATCAGCCGGGTGTGGTAGTGCGTACCTGTAATTCCGGCTACCTGGAAGGCTGAGGCGGAAGGATCGCCGGAGCCCAGCAGGTCGAGGCTGCAGTGACCAGCAGCGGCCACTGCATTCCAGTCTGGGCAACAGAGTGAGACTCCAACTTTAAAAAAAAAAAAAAGACCTGAAATGATAGTGCACACCTACAGTCCTACTACTTGGGATGCTGAGGCAGGAGTGATCCCTTGAGTGCAGGAGGCTATGATCATGCCACCACACTCCAGTCTGGGTGACAAAGCGAGATCCTGTAACTTTAAAAAAAAAAAAAAAGGATGTGTGCTATTCTTTTAAAATTTAACATATAAGAAGTATTATGCACTGCCACTTGACAGTTTTGAAAATGGTAGTAATATCTTAGTTTTCCTCAAGAAGTAAGTTACAAGGGTACCTGCATAATGAATATTTGTATACCTAACCCTGAATTGTATACCACATCTTTAAAATAAAAAAATTTAAAAGTTAAAAAAAGTTAAACATTCGGTCACCATTTTAGATTAAATCTTTCTTTAGTATTTTTTGATGGAAACTCTTTCTTGTATGATAAATATGTACAACATTAACATGAATTCTTAGTACTTAAGCAATTTGGGATAATATTAACTTTTTTCTAGGCAACAGAAAGTCCTAAAAATAATGTTTTTTCCCCAAAAATGATTACACAGAAAAAGTTGATTAAAAAAATATGATTAAGCAAAAGAATAAGTTAGAACAGTTTTCCATTTTTCTTCCTTTTTAGGATGTAATATTTATTTATTTATAATTTGGCATACGTGAACTGAAAAACTGTATCTTTCTAAGTAACAGAAAACATATATTTCCAGCCATTGCTGTATTTAGAATTAGTTTATAAGCAATTGGCAACATGAAGGGAGTTCTGTTGCTCCATCCTTTTAGATGTTAATGGTTTCCTTCTGTAAATGACTAATGATAGGTTCTGTCTGAGTTTAAAAATAGAACTTTGCATCACACATGAGTACATGTAACTGTGGCTTTGGCGCTCCCTTAAGGGGGGCAGGGAGGAGAAGCAAGTGAGCAATTTTATTATGTGTGTATTTGACTGGGAGAAAAGTAACCTCTGGATGACCTCAATGTCCTAAAGCCTGAAATTCTAAACTTTGTACAGATGTAATAAATAATCTCATGGAGGGTGGGGAAGGGGTGGATCTTTATTTTTAGGCATGGCAAAGTTTCCCTTTCCTCCTCACTTAAGATTTTATTTTAGCAAGGAATTTTTGAACAGCTTTTTAAAAAAATTTTAAAGATGTGGGGTACAATTCAGGGTTAGGTAAGGAAGCAAAGCATACACAGCAAAGCTTTATGTTAAAAAGACAAGGAATAGGTGAATTCATGGAAGTACATCTCCACAATATTTTAGCTTCATTTTCAGTTAGCAAAGAATGAGGAAGAAGAAATTGATGGCAGTCTACTCATTTTTTTGTTCCATTTGAATTATTACACAGCTCACAGCTGTGTGTTGTTCATATGGAATCCAACGGGTCTGACATCCTAACAGGGCCAAATTATAAAACAGACAGGAAAGATATCCTTTCTGGGAAAAGAGGAGGCAGTTTAGAAGAGAGGTAGAGCGGAAGTGTCCAGATAAGTTGATCATGCCTGTTCAGGGTGCCAAAGCAGCTTTCTGGAAAACTGTTGAAACTGTGGCCAAAGGGGTAAGTAAAGCAGCATATGAGTGCCAGGAGGAAGGTCCTGGCTGTGGAAGTCAAGCACAGCTTTACAATGAAAAACATGTTTTCTTGACAAAAGTCGTTGTAATTGAACAGAACACTAATCAGCAATGTTGCCAAATAATTGAATGTTTTTAGAAAATAAAACACTTGCTGAGAATCTAAAACTTTGGTACTTTTAAAGAATTTGTATATGTTAATTTGACAGCTGAAAATTTGGCAAGGCTGTTTGAATAAATAATCCAAATTTAGGTTCTCATCTAAATGTGATTGATTTGCTGAATTACAATTCATCAGATATTCTGAGTTTTTTTTATGACAGATCAGTCTGGCTACAGAATTCAATTCAACTCAATGTTATTGATATTTTGTTGGAATTATATGAAGTACAATCCTCATTCCAATTTTCTGGACACAAAGTTTTATAAGAAATATCTGGATATTTATAAATTTTATTCATAGGAGAAAGTAAAATAAAGGGTGAGGATAAAACCAAGAAGTACTTATTAACTCAGAATTTATGGTAATTATGTAGGCAAAGAGTAGAGTAAAAGTTGACGTTTTTCTTAATGAACTACTCGACTTGCAATATTTTCCTCTTGATTAGATTACAGTCTAAAAATATTGTTTCTTGGTAACACTTTGCTTTTTAAATACTTACAAGTAATAACATTGAATTTTTTAATATTTTCCTATCATACTTTTTAATTTTTCAAACTAATCTTTTCCCCAAGATCTGCAGTGAGTGAGAGAGGAAGTGAAGCTTATTCTGGTTGAGTCAATCCAATTGGGCATCAATCTCAGTTCTATCATGTACTTGCTGAACAAATTACTTGAACACTCTGAGCCTCAATCTCCTCATGTGTAAATACAGTTAACAGTTATATCACTGGGAGTTGGAGGAATAACATGAGATAATTTATATAATCTCTTACTTGACACATTGTCAGCATTTAAAAATTGTTCCTTCTCTCGAGACATTCGTCACTTGCCTTCCAGGATCCCACACTCCTCAGTTTATCCATCTCCTTCACTGGCCACTCATTCTCAATTCTTGTTTTTGATTCTTCCTCATTTTCTTTATTTCTTAATATTTTATTGCTCCAAGGCTTAGTATCTGGACTTCTGTTTTCCACCCACATTCACTCCCTTGGTGACTTCTTTCCATCTCATGGCTTTACATGACACTTATACGCCCATGACTCCCAAATTTATATTTCTTGCTCTGACCTTTCCATTGAACTCCAGTTTCATAATCTACTTTGATGTTTAATAGACATCTCTTTATTCAATCAAATTATCTGAGCTTCCCTCCCAAAGTGGTTTCTTCCCCATCTCCACGGCAACTCCATTCAAGCTGCTCTGGCCCTAAATCTTAAAGTTGCCCTTAATTCTTTCTCTTTTACCCTACACATCTGATCTGTTAGAAAATCCTGTTGGTTCTGATAGAGTGGGCAGGTTAGACTAGGTAAACGTTAGGGCTGTAGGAAAGTTCCAAGCTCATTGATGCCTACAGTGGTTGGTACAGAACCACACATACAAGCAAGCGACCTAGCTACTGGAAAATTCTCACCTATCTAACTGTTAGACTCTAATCAGATACATCTTGCAGCATTGTAGTCCATCTTTCTAAGATGCTTGTGGTCAAGAGCTGACCACTGATGCAGGAACTAGCTTAGAGACCTCTGGAGAATGTACGTCAATCGCCTATAATCTCAGCACTTTGGGAAGCCGAGAGGAGATGATTGCCTGGGCCCAGGGGCTTGAGACCAGCCTGGGAAACTTGATGAGACCTCATCTCTACAATAAATCAAAAAATTAGCTGGGCATGGTGGTGCATGCCTATAGTACCAGTTACTTGGAAGGCTGAGGTGGAAGGATCACTTGAGCCCAGCAGGTCAAGGCTGTGGTGGCCATGAGTAAGCCACTGTACTCCATCTACCCTGGGCAATGGAGTGAGACTCCAACTCAAAAAAAAAAACAAAAAACAAAAAACCAAGGTTAAACCAAGATAACCACTGCCTACTTATACCTTCATTATAATACTATGAACATAAAATTACCCCAGGGAAGCCTCCCACTCCCGTCACACACCTGACCCTATGACATTCCCAGTATGACCCTGCTAGGCCTGAAACTCCCTCAGCCGATGTGAGGTAGAAGTAGCAGAGACCCAGCCCTAAGACCACCCATTTCTAGGAAGAGCCCACCCCCAAACGCACTACTCTTCACCCATAAGAATGAAAGTTATAACTCAACAATAGTTGGGTACAAAAGCAGCAGCTTTCTGCAGGCTGTTTCCGCCTGCTCTCCTCTCCGAGAGTGTGCTCTTCTTTGCTTAATAAAGGCTACTTGCTTATCCCACTCCTCTGTGTGTCTGTGAATTCATTCCAAACAAGAACACAAGAACCTGTCGTTGACACTCTCATGCTGGGAGGAGAATCCCTTCTCTTGGTAAATTCTACCTTCAAAACATATCCAGACTCTATCATTACTTATGACCTCCATCCTCCTCCAAACCACCTGGGTCATGGCAAGAATTTCTTAACTAGTCTCCCTCACTCTGTCCTAATACCTGTGGACAATCACCACATAGAAGCCAGAGAAATCCTTTAAAAATATGTCAGATCATGATAGTTCTCTGCTCAAAATGCTCTGTTTTCTTCCCCTTTCACTCATAGGTTTAGAAACTTCAATGGCCTACAAGACGTTACACTATCTCTTCCACTCTTCCCACTGCCTTCCCACCTCATCCCCACCCAACCCACCGTGGGACTTCTTTATCTCACCTCCTTTTACTCCTCCACCCAATTCAGCTTTCCTACCACACTTTAGAGGTGAAGAGGCATGTTCCAGCCTCTGGGCTTTTGAATTTACTATTCGCCTTTGCCTGGAACTTTCTTTTTCCTGATATCTGTTCTTCATTTTGTTTAAATATCACCTTTCAGTTAGGCAATCCCTGCCTACATTATTTTAAGTTGCAATCTTATTCTCTGTTGCTTCTTACCTTCTTACTTAAAATACAGTTTAATGAATTGTTTGTTTTGCTGATTGTTTGTTTTTCCTGCACCAGAATGTAAGCTTTTGAGGACAAAGATTTTTTGTTTTTGTGTTTTCTGCAATATCTGCAATATTAGGCACACAATATATATTTGTTAAATGAACAATACACTTAGTGTAGTACTTGTTGAATACTATATAGATAATAGGTATACAAAAACTTTAGATTGCTTTCTATTGGTATAGCACAAATTAACATAGACCTTTAGAATTCTCACTAATGGAAACCCAGCCTGTCTTTTGATCTATATCTTCTTTTTGAAATAATTTTTAGTCTGACTCTGAACATCTGTACTTTTCATTAGTGCAATCTTAGTGCACTAATCTATAGTAGTGATGGATGGAACTTGTGCATCATTAGATACTGATGGATCTCAGTATATTCCATTCAGTGTTTTTTTTGTAGCTGTCTCTACATTAAAAAAATGCCACTCAGGTCTCAGATAAAATTCTGTCTTCTCAGAGGAGACGTTTAAGCATTCTTCTTAATACTGCTCATCTTCCCAACTCCTCCTACCCCATCCCTGTCACTCCTTCAGACTCCCTATTTTTATATGTAACACCTGTCACTACTTGACATGGATGTGATCCTCTGCTGGTTTACTTGTTTGTTGTCTATAACCCCAGAAAGTACATGTTTCACAACAAATAATCATCTCGCTTTAAATGTCAATCGTGTTGAGGTTGAGAATCTCTGACTTACCTGTTTCCAGACATACAGATCAGGCTAAAATCTTTACAGAGAGGAGAGGCTACTGACCTGCCTTTGCGGTACGGATACAGTGCAGCTCCTGACCTGTCCCTGCAGCCCCTCTCCTTGATCTTTATGAAAGCCCATTTTCAGTCATAGGTTGCTAATCACATAAGATACTCTTCGCATAATTGTAGCATGCGAGTAGCCTGGGATGTATTACCTGCTGCTCGTGGAGTACCACTTGACCCTTGAGAGGACTTCCCAGTGATGCCACTGTCACAAACGGATGCCAGACTCCACTGGTTATTGTTGGGTAGATGTCAAAAAGGTTCACCAAGTAGCCACTTCTCCCAGTCATATTCATATAGTATAAGCAAATAGGATTGCATGAAACTACATAGAGAGTACTCTCCTCATTTTCTGAAATGACAAAAAAGTGTTAATTTTGTGGTTTGCAACCAATTTTCTGACTGGTCAAGAGACCTAGTGAAAATTGAATCATGAGGTTGAGTACAAAGTTGGAACTCAGCAGCTGATTTGTAGAGGGATTGATTAGGCTGAAAAGACCATGAGAAGCAATTTAGTTTCTACTCTAAATGCAGACAGGGTCACACCTATAGATTTGAGGAAATTAATTATCTAGTTGTTTCCAAAAGAATGTCCTGATATCGTGTGATACCATTTTTAAATATATAAAGTCAGGAGATTCTTCCTTGTATGACAGCAAAGTGCTTTGTGCTCTGGTGAAGGTCTGTTTTCTCTTATTCTTTTGCTGTCACATGGATGACAGCTGGGCAACATTTTCTAACGGCTAATCTTAAATTTTCTAGATAGTTTCTTGATCTTTAGAATTTTCTTGCTATAAATAATTCCATTAAAATAATCTTAGCTCTGTGAATCTTATCCAAACTTTTATTCATATTTGAGAATTTCTTATGATACAATCTATCTTTTCAATCTGGGTACCTGCCCAAGTCCATTTTCTGAATTCTACCTCAGTGCTTCCTCAAATTTCAACAGCCTATGAAGTGCCTAAGGATCCAGTTAAAACGCAGATTCTGATTCAGGAGGTCTGGGATGGGGTTTCAGAATCTGTCTTTCCCACAAAATCCCAGGAGATGCCAATGCTGCTGGTTTGAAGTCATCCTTTTGAATAACCAGGATCTAGACTAAGCTTCTCATAATCTCTCATATGAGCAACTTTGAGGCAAGGAATTAAGCTGCTTTTGTATAATAATTACCTATTTTTTTTTATACTCAGCATCACCCATTACACAGGTCATATTTTCTAATACCCAAATTAAGACATGAAATATGACGAGATACAACATTTAAATTTGGGGCTATCTTGGAAAATCTGGAACACGTGTGTACATGTGTGTGTGCCGTCTACAACATTATATACATGCGCATATATTAGACACATTATATATAATGATATAGCAAATTTAAATAAATAAGCTAAGTTCAATAGGAAAAAGTTAATGGAAGTGCTGAAAAAGATATATATTATCTAGGAGACAAAGCAAATTGTATTTGTTACAGTTCCAAATATCAGATAGAATAACAGAATTTATAACTATGGATTTTTTTAATGTTTCTATATCAACACAAATAAGTTCTATTCAGCATTTATTGAGTACCTTTCTGTACAGTACAGGGCACTGGGAATATAGTACAAGTGTTAACAGAAATGTACTCAAATAAACTTATTAATTGTTCTTATTACAGGCACTAAGCGCAGCCCATTCTTTGCTTAAACATAGACGCATGATTTTGTCTTTTATCAAAAAAAAAAATTCCTGTACATTTTAAAAGTGCGCGTGCACGCATACACACACACACACACACACACACACACACACACACACACACACACACACATTTTTATATAGCTGATTGGGGAATAAACAGTATCCACAGAATTTACAGACCCAAAAACAAGAAACTAATTTTGGCCTCAACAATTCCCATCTTAGTCAAGTTAGAGACTCTTCCCCAGCTACCACTTCTGTTTATATCACCTTAGTAACTGACATCAATTGAGGAGCTTTTGTCAAAAGGTACCCAAGGCCCACTGTATGAATCAGCAGGTAATGGCAACAGTCCAGAAATGTAGATGCCGGAAATTTACATCCTTTATTTGCCATTCTTTACAATGAGAAGTTTAATGACTGCAAATCACTGCAGCCCTACTTTCATGGCTCATGTAATCACCAAAGTGGAATCCCAGCCAAAAAATCCAATGTTTCTCCTTTTTCTTTTTTTCTTTCTATTTTTAGCACATGCCTGGGTGTGTTTAACTTTGTGCTACAGTTGTAACAAGAAACAGACATATGCATACAAACTCAGCAGTGCTTATGTGGATTCCACAATAGCATTTTGTTAGGTTGTTAGAGGAAATTCGTTTTAAATTGCATATAATCGCTATCCATTCCAAGAATGACAGTCTCCAAATCTATCGTAAACTTTCTGATTCTAGAGATAATTTAATTCCTCTTTTTAAAAAACATGAGGGGAGAAAATAATTTTATAAATCTTTTATTTATAAAAAATTGTGTATTTATTCTTACATATTTAAATTTCAGACACCTTCAAAGTACTATCTGCTTGATGCAAAACACCTTTGAGATACTTTTTCCACTGCTCAAAACAAAACAGTTTTTGAATGTCAGTTCTGATGCCTTTTAGTGCTTCTGTCATTTCTTGTTTCACTTCTTCCGCATCATCAAAACTTTTCCTTTTGAGGAATTTTTTCATTGGGGAAAAAAAAAAATGTCACTCATAGAGAGATGGGGGTAAATAGGGAGGGTGGAGCATGGCTGCCATTTTTGGTCCAAAACTGCTGAACTCTAAGTGCAGTGTGAGCAGGCAAGCTCATAAATCAACCATCATGAAATGGGCAAACGTGTTGGAAACAATCTCTATAAAAATTAAATTCACTGAAGCTGAATGCAGCCCCTCACAACAATGCTACCTGTAGTACTGATGCCAATGAATTCCTAGAACACGTACTTACTGGGGGATGCCTGTACTACAAGGGGCCTGCCCTCCAAAAAAAAAATACAGTTTTTTAAAATTTTTTGGTTACCCCAAATATATGCAGGAAGACAAGATCAAAAAAAAAGTTGACATACCATGTGATGTAGCAATGTCACAGATTATATTAATTTCATCCAATGGTAACCTCCAGGAGGCACATTCTTCAGTAAAGTTTAGGGATCTTTCTTCATGTCTTTCTATTAGATACTCCTGAATGTTTATAAGTGCTGGACCCTATAAAAAGTAGTTATCTGAGTTAATAAATGTGGGTAGTCACCAAAATGTACAAAAGCTAAAGTTCTTCTAAGATATAGAATTTCAATTCAAGTATTCAATATCTTGCTCTCTTATGAAAGGTAGAATATTTCACATATATGATAATTATTCAATAGAAACATAAGCACAGCAATGGGTCTGGCTGTGTTTCACAAAAATTTTATTTATAAAAAAACAGGCAGTGGGTCAGACTTGGCCTGCAGGTCATAGTTTGTCAGTTTCTGCAGTAGCATGTAGACTCTGGCTGTTCTTTTTAAATAATGGGCTATTACTAATTTAATAATGTTATGGATATTAGTTCTGGGTACTTAGATATGAATTCCTAAAAGAATGTACACAAAACCAAAATTTCAATGATTTGCATGCCCTACAGTTCTTAATTAGTCAAAACTGTTTGGGCTAAATACAGACATCCATGTGCTGTCTACTACTATCCTCCTTCTATCTAGTCTGATCCCTAGGGATTAGAAGAATAAGAAACTGCATTTCTTGCACTCCCTTGAGAAAGGGTTTTGGAAGGTTCTTCCAGTTAAGTGCACTTGCATGAGATTTAGAAGGCAGAAGAGAGGGAGTGGCCACCTTCCTACAACAAACAAGGAAACAGACAGGGAAAGCTCTGGGAAAAAAAAAGAACAGTTAGAGTCTACGTGCTACTGCAGAAGCTGACAAACTATGGCCTGCAGGCCAAGTCTGACCCACTGCCTAATTTTTGTAAATAAAATTTTTGTGAAACACAGCCAGACTCATTTGTTTATCTATTGCCATGGCTGCTTTTGCACTATGAGGGCAGAGTAGTTGCAACAGAACCTGTACAACTACAAAGTCTAAAATATTGACTATGTAGACCTTTAAAAAGAAAGTTTGCTGACCCTGCTTTACTGTGTGGACCCGAGCAGCAGAGATAGTAACAGAAGCAGAAATGTTGAAACTACAAGTCCATTGTTGCTCCCCAACTTCTGTTACTCGTGCACTTTCTAATGATTTCACAAGCATCTAATCCCACAGTAAATCCCTTTCTGCTTGAAATACCATAATGTCAATTGCAACTTGTGACTGATATTCCTTTCCTTTACCTTTCACACAGAACCTATCAACAATATGTGGTTAAAAACAGGATGAAAATTCAAAAAGCAAAAAGTTTTAATCTTGTTAGCAAACAAAAGTAAAGACAAATATCACAGAGTAACTGTCCTAGGAAAATATACAACATACTTGACCTTCCTGAAATATGATTAGCTTTTAGAAATTCTATGTGGTCATTAGGAATTGCCTACTCAGAGGCCTGGCCGATTTGAAAGTTAGAGCAGAAGCTAAAATAACATCAGAATACATCATTTCTGAGATTGTATAAATTTTTCTCCAGGGAAGACACAGAAAAATTTGTAAGATTCAATATTTTAAGAGTAAATAATAAAGAGATCAACCTTTATGTCTATATGATGAGTTTCTGCTGGACACAAAAGTTTTTGCATTCCATGTCTTGCCTGTCCAATTGTCCAGTAGCCCATGAATGTCTGCTCTGGCAGAGGCAACCTGTTGAGGATGATTTAAAAGTAAACATTTTTTTTCTGATTTCTAAGTCATAGGAAAAAATAACAAGCTATCTATTATCAACCATGCAAATAAACTTGAAGAACACTTTAACTTAGAAGTGAGTTATACTTCATTTTGTTCAAAGACTGGCTTTAAAATCATGTTTAGAATATACTTTAAGGCAAAAAAGGTTTTACATTTTAGAAATTCAGAAGGTAAGGTCAGGTCCTGTGTTTACCTTAACAACGAATATATTGAAGGTTTACATTTTTTTTCCCTTGAGTTATATCATAATTTAACCTCTAAATTCCTGGTAGCATAGTCCCACATTTGTAATTTATATAGAGCAAGTTTCATAGACTTTATTTTGGCATCTTCATTTTTTTTCACTTTGAATTGAAATATAAAATACATACAGAAATGTTCACATAAGTGTGTCACTTAGCTCTGGGTACCGTAACCAGTACCCAGAGAAGTAGCATAACATCAGCACCCAGATGCACCCGAGGGTCCACTTGTAGTCCCTAAACCCACCAAGGGAGCTACTATCCTGACTTCTAATGAAATTGTTCTGTATTTAGATTCTCTTTTATTTAAAATTAGTTTTAAATAAGGTGACTTGCCAAAACAAAACAGCAGACAATTTTTTAAAAGTCTTCATTCTTAATCATACTATCTTTTCTTTGACTCTTTAAAAAAGGAACTACTGATTTGTCATTTAATCCATTAAAAATTTCATATTCCATGACAAGTTAAGGCAAAAAATGATTCAGTTAAAAGTTCTCTAAAAATAATATGCATATGGCTACAAATCAAAATGCATGCTTGGAATGAGTTTGATGATTATTAAAAGAATACATATTTATATTTAGAAATCACTTTATTTTCAGTAAAGAAGTAGTTTGACATCTTTCCATATGCTTAATAAGACCATATAAGGCTAAGATATTTTTTGCATAAAATAACAGAACCGAACATTCTAGTGAAATATGCTCTTCGTCCTTTGGAATTATTGTAGAAGAAAGAAACAGGACCCCAACCTATCCTTATACACAAAAATCAACTCTAAATGGATCAGAAATCTAAACGTAAAACCTCAAACCATCAGAACCTTAGAAAATGCAGGAGATACTCTTATGGAAATTGGAACTGGCAACCAATTCCTGATCAAAACCGCAAGTGCCCATGCCATAAGAGATAAGATAGACAAGTGGGACCTCATCAAACTGACAAGCTTCTGCAAAGCCAGAAAAACCATCAAGAGAGCAGGGAGACAGCTCACAGACTGGGAAAAAATATTTGCCAACTCTATGTCTGACAAAGACCTAACATCTCGGATCTACAAGGCACTCAAATGTGCTGAAAAGAAAAAAAAAAAAAACCAGCCCCATTAAAAAGTGGGCAAAAGATATGAATAGACATTTCTCAAAAGAAGACACAAGCAGCCAACAGATACATGAAATAATGTTCAGCCTCACTAGTCATCAAAGAAATGCAAAATTAAAACTACCCTGAGATAACACCTAACTCCAGTCAGAATAGCCATCATCAATAATTCAAAAAAACCACAGATGCTAGAGAGGATGTGGCGAAAGGGGAACACTCCTACACTGTTGGTGGGAGTGTAAACTAATACAGCCTCTATGGAAAACAGTGTAGCGATTCCCAAAAGTTCTAAAAATTGACCTTCCATATGACCCTGCAATCCCCCTACTGGGAATATACCCAGAAGAACTCAAATCACTCTATAGAAAAGACACCTGTACAAGTATGTTTATCACAGCATTGTTCACAATAGCAAGAACATGGAACCAACCGTGTTGCCCATCAAAAGAGGACTGAATTTTAAAAATGTGGTACATATACACAATGGAATATTACACAGCCATAAAAAAGAACAAAATCATGAACTTCGCAGCAACCTGGATGGACTTAGAGTCTGTAGTGCTGAGAGATCTATCACAGATACAAAGAACTGAGTATCACATGTTCTCACTCATAAGTGGACCTTGAACAACTATCCTAATACCATAAGAAAAGGATTGACAGTAGTGGGAAACTGCGGGGGCGTGAGGAGGGTGGGGAGGTGAAATTGGCAGTAGTGGGAAACTGCCTGGGGAAGAGGGGGGCACACAATTGAATGGTACCCCACAATTTTAAAATAAAAAATTTAAAGGCTAAAAAAATAAGAGAAATTTACATTGAAGTTTTCTAAGTCATGTGACATAAATCTCTCAGAAGATACATGCAATTTTGTACCTATCATCTAAAATATATTTTGGCTGGGTGTAATGGCTCACGCCTGTAATCCTTTAGAAGGCCAGAGTGGGAGGATTGCTTGAACCCAGGAGTTCGAGATCAGCCTGGGCAACAAAATGAGATCCCATTTCTACAAAAATAAAATAAAATAAATTAGACGGGTGTGCTGGCATTCTCCTACAGTCCCAGCTACTCAGGAGGCTAAAGTGGAAGGATCAACCGAGCCCAGGAGGGTGAGGCTGCAGTGTGCTGTGTACCACTGCACTCCAGCCTAAGCAACAAAGTGAGATCCTGACTCAAGAAATAGACAAATAAATAAAATAAATATTTTAAGTACCTGCACAATTATCCCGATAAGCCATTTACTTTAACTTTTTACTAAGAAAGAATGTGGGCAGCAGAGGCAGGGGGTTCTCTTTTGAATGTAATAACGACACATTTCTGTGTCAATAGGGACGATTTTAAACTTGCAATTATCAATAGGGAAGATTTTAAATCTTGTTAACTGGGATATCCATCTCCTACTTCAGGGAATGACATGTACTCTCCACTTGCTTTCAGCAGTTCACCAAAGGAGAATTAGGTCTCCAAATATAGAAGGAGAAAAATAGGAAAGAAACGTACTTAATTTTCCTCTAGCACAGAAAATAGTACAATAGAATGCAAGAGACCTGGGCTTTAGTTCCAGTTCTTTTACTAACAGTGCAAACTTGTGAAGGGAAAAGTCAGCTAGTTTCCCTGAGCATTAATTTCTTTGGGTGTGAAATGAGGGGATAATCTGTAAAGTTCCTTACAGCTTAGGGAGTCTGTGATAACAGAGGATATGAGTAGAAGGAAATGTCAGTAGCAGGTTCAATAGTCTTTTATTGCCTTGGTTCTCTGAAGTGAAAATCAATAATCAGAATGAAAATGCCTATACCTAGCAAGTAAATAGGTAGGTGCCCTGATAGATAGGCATGCTTTATTAAAGCATATAAAAAGAAGCTCTAAATACCATCTAATTGGCTCTTTGAAGGCAACAGATACTGTTTTACATCTTGATATTAAATTACAGATGGATAATTGCTTAATAAAAGTAATTCTTGGTTGACATCTATCCTAAGAAATGGATTTCACATATCCTCTAATAATCTTACAAAAGTGTCATACTGATACACACACATAAACTATCTTTTTCAGAAAAAGTAATTTCACTCAACTTCCAGACTTTACTGACAATGCCAGCATCTTCATAAACTCTGGTTTGAACTTGCCAACTCATTCTAAATAACAGTCATGGAAATTACAGGCTGCCTGGTTCTATATAAAAATAGTACTGACTGTTTGGTTGGCAGGGTATGGGAAGGACCTTCAGGTACCCTATATAGAATCTATTCTGGAACCACATAAGATGCTATTGGCTGTAGCAACTATAACTGAAAAACACGTAATGTAGGGTGTCCTGGAGTTGCACACTTACACTGACTCCATTCTGTCCCTTGGTAACATGAAATGTTGTTTCTTGACTTTCACTGTGGGCTCTAGGCTAAACAACAGAGGTAAAAAAAAAAAAAAAAAGCCCCTCACTTATTTTCCATTACTAAGCCTCACTGATAAGCTATGGGAAATTTGACCATTACTACTTTTTCCTCTTTTGGTAAGTTAAAAGTCAGGCGAAAGGGGAAAGCATTAAATTCCAAAGAATAAGCAAGCTTTGGAATTTGAAATATAATCAACATTAATTTGGGGGTAACTCCAAATGACTCCAGTTACCAAAAGACCCCATATTCTATTAGTAAAACCTGTCACCCAACTCTGATGATACTTAAGTTTTAACATCTGATTTTATTAAAACAATAAAGGTATTTTTCCATGGCTTTAAGACTCTGTACTTGTATTGCTTATCTTTGTTGAAGTCCTAGCTGGAATGATGTGTGGATTTGATTTCAAGGGGGAGGAGGATGAACTTCAGGGACATAAACAGGACTACCTTTTATCTTCAATGTCATTCATAAGTTTATGTTTTTTTAAACAATGGAGTATTTCAATTCATGAGTTTGATGTTTCTTAATCCCTTGTGGAAATGATAATAAAGATCTGGAAGTAAAAGTTTTAACTAAAAGAAAGGTTAATATCAAAATTATGACTCAGGTTAAATTATAGAACTTGAGCAAGTTGCAGAAAGGAACTAAAGCTTTTCTTTTTTTTTTCTTGATTTATAACATGATGCATATGGACACCGAAGTAATATAGCCTAAATGACATTTAAGAGATGTGTCTAAGATTGCTTCTATAAAGAGGTGAACTGGGTTTTAAAAAGTACGTTCTGGCAAATTTCTGCCTTCTCTGAACATTTGCCAATACTATTTCTGGTATATAAAAGAAAACACATGAAAAAGATCTGGATCTTTCTAGGGGCATTATGCAATTGGAAGTTGTTGACATACCTATTATCAACAATTCCTAAAACATTTCCTTACCACAAGAACTACTAATTTTCACGGGAATAATGAAACCCTTCAGGGTTGTTCCACCAACTTTAAAAAATTCAACAATTGCTACCATCTTTGAGAAGAAAAATAACAACTCCAATTTTAGCAGACCTCAATCATTCCTAATGTTTTTAAATGTAACCTCTGGCATAAATTAAGTCGGCTTGTCCAACCAAGTTCACTGGAGCCTTTCACAAAATAGCCTTGACAAATATTTCCGGCTTCAGCTCTTAGGCCTTCCTCTCACTCTCCAGCCCATCTATGCCTTAACCACCTTGAACTGCTACTTGCTATTCCTAAACATGCTCTGTAGAATTATTTCTGCTCTTGTCTCCTTGGTGGAATCCTTCTCATTTGTAAGGACTATTTCAAATGTTTCTTCCCCTTGCATCCCCTCCCCATATTCCTTTTTAGGCGGAATGAATTCCTTACTCTTCTGGGTTTCTATATAAATTTCCTTATGTAAAACTTTTTTTTTTTTTTTTTTGAGTTGGAGTCTCACTCTGTTGCCCAGGCTGGAGTACAGTGGCACACTCATGGCCACCCCAGCAACGACCTGCTGGGCTCTGGCCATCCTTCCACCTCAGCCTTCCAAGTAGCTGGAACTACAGGAATGTGCTACCACACCCGGCTAATTTTTAAAAAAATTTTATAATAGAGACGAGGTCTCGCCAAGTTGCCCGGGCTTGTCTCGAATCCGCAGACTCAGGCAATCCACTAGCCTCAGCCTCCGAAAGTGCTGGGATTACAGGCCGAGCCACCGAGGCTAGCCTCCTTATGTAAAACTCTTAGAAACTCTTAGAATAGAGTTCTACAGAACCTGTGCTTTTCAAATTAAATACCTGAGAGGGAATAAAGATTTATGAAGAGCAATTTAGAAGTAAATCTTGACATCTCTTATATTTTTATGTTTACTAAAAAAGGCAGCACATCAAAGAAAGAAAATACACAAATCTCTTTAAATACTTTAAACTAGTAATAACAAGAACCACTATAAATTCCCAGTAATACCCTCTGTTATTTGCTAGAAAATTCAGAATCTCCCTTCCCTACAATCTCATGTTGTTGACAAATTTATTTTGCTTTGATGCAAGTGATATATACATGAGTGCGTGTATGTATTTGCCCTTTCTGTCTGAGTCTGCATTTAGATAATGACTTCAATTTCATAACTCAGACTTATGTATCTCTGCCACCTAGGTCCCACAGAAATTGCAGAAATGCAGAGTAACCTGGACACACGAGATGGAAGAAAATTTGGAGAAACTTGCTTTTCTTGGCAGGAATCTCTCAAATATACTCCCCAATACCCAGAATGACACTGCAGCCGAGTGTCACTCTGTGCCAGAGCAGATGTTGTCAGTTTGCTCCACACATCTTTTTCTCCTCACAAAAGTTGCCAGACTGCAGTTCTGGGGCCTGGGCTTCATTTTCCTCATCTGTCTTCATGTTTCACTGAAAAAACGTCTTCTCTTTTTCTGCCATCTGCTTTATCAACCACATCTTAGTATTTTCTAATCTTATGCTCTTTCCTTTTCTAATCATCCACCACAAGAATAACTGGGACTGAAACTCTCCCAGTTGTTGAAAATTTTCCCAGAAAGAAAACGTCCTGCATTTCCCACAAGAAGGACTCAAAGGATGAAATAGTGAATATAGTGAATATGGCACTTTGAGTATAACATTGCATAATAAGGTCAGTAATTTTACTTGTTTTCCTTTCAAGACTGACAGTGCACTGAGGGTAAGGTTTACATCTTACTCATTTGAATCTGGCATTCAGAACCCATAGATTCTGCCCTCTGATTATCTCTCACTACTGTCCTTTTTCACTGCCACAGACACAACAGGGCCCACATTCTTTAACACCTGCTTTACCACAACTGCTTTGCAACGTCTTCCGGCCTTCAGGCTCACTGCCTTTTAGTTTATTACCTTTAGAAAACCAAAAGGGGTCTTTCTATGACTCCCCCTGAGTCTTCTCCCCCTTTCAACATCACCATCCAGCATGGCCTCCCTTAGCCCTGAGTTTTAGTCCTCAAATAACTTGCAGTTTCCAAAGTGTACCGTGTTTCCTTAGAACTTCTCTACTTGAAATGTTCTCTCCTCCTTTATTTGCCTAGAGAAATACTTTAAAGATTCTGCTTCTTTAACTTCATTGACTCTCCCAAAGGGCAGATGGCAGTAATCCTGCCTCTTTTATTCCCTCTTGTGTGGCTCTAATATAACACAAGCCACTTTTTTCCTTATTTTTTCAGAAAAAGAGAAAGCTTGCTTTGTTGCCCTGGCTGGAGTGCTGTGGCTATTCACAGGTGCAGTCAAGGTCTTCTATAGCCTTGAACTCCTGGGCTCAAGTGACGCTCCCACCTAAGCCTCCTGGGTAGCTGGGATTGCAGGACTGTGCCACTATACTCAGCTACAAGTAGGTCTTCACTTTTGACAACTTTCCCAATTAATTGCATTGTGACTTCCTTGAGGTTAGATATTGAGTTTTCTTCATCTTTATAATTCTTACTCCCTACACAATATTTACCACTAAGTAAGTGCCCAGTAAATGAATGAATGCTTGGTTACACTAGAATTGCCAACATTTTGACCTACATGTTTTCTCATCTCAATGGCAAGTTGCAAGTTACCCTGGTAAATCTTCCCTTAGCATTCTGACTACATGTCTTACCATTTCCCTCACTCAGAGGACTCTCACCCAATGATACAGTCTACTTTGCAGGTATATTTGGAAAAGATAGCTATAGGTGGGGATTGGTGATTTCTATTCACTCAGGTGACAGGTTTTCATAAAACATCACTTATAAATGCCTTATGGATCAAGAATAATTCTGTAAGACTGCTTAATGTGTATGCAAGAAGATTAAAAGATCTTGAACATTTCTATGTAGATTGGGTATGCTTTTTATTTTTCACATCTCCATAAAGGATCTAAAAGCAAATGAAATGGCTGTGAAATTACTTTATAATATAACAAGAGCATAAAGGACAAAGGCTATAAAAATGTAAAACCCAACATTTTCCTTCTGCTTACGATAGTTTTGAGATGTCAATTACGTATATCTTATTATTTTTGAAAACTAAAAAGCTCTTTTATGAAGCAGAATTAAATCATCATTTGGTGTGGAATTGTACACCTCAGAATTCCACCGATCAATATCATGAACTTATCTGTAAAATCTATACTATAAAAAGAAAATTACAGCATACAACAGTTTGGGGAAATGAAAGAGAGGCTCAAAATTGTAAATAGATAATATTTTATTTTAATAGGACAAACAGTAAACTGACAATCACACTGACTTTCAAAGAGAAGTCTAATAAATTTATTCCAAAGAGAGGCCCTGTGAGAGGATGTTCTTTTTGATCCTTGGATAATTTGAAGACCCCATAGTTCTTCTTGGACTGCTATTGATGGCCCAGCTATACAGGATAAGTCTTTAAGGGTGAAAACCAACTCCAGACAGGTACTCTTTCAAAGACAAATTCAAGAGAGATGAAGGTGTTTTGTCTGCAAATATGCTCACCTAGCATTGCTCTGAAAAGATAAACACTAAAAATGATCCTGTAACACACACTGCAATGACACACCAATGAAAATACAATCTCGGCTACTTTGTTGGGTGTACTACTAAAATATGTTGATAAAGTAATGTATAGCTACTGATACAAGGTAAGAGTTACTAATTATACAGCTTCCCTATTCAATTAAGGATTGATCATATAATCTATATCATCATATAATCTACAAGTTGGAAGGATGTTAAGGACTATTTAATTCAGTGTTTCAAGTTTTAATTCATTCAAGTATCTCCTTAGAAAGGTTTTCCCAGATCCGTTTAAACCCAATCTGCAGAAGGTACACCCTCTCTTTTTCCTGGGTAGTCCACTGCATTTTTGAATGCACGAGCTATTGACCCTAAGGAGACTGATTTTCTTTAAGTTGTCATGACTTAGAAGCAACTCACAGGTATACAGGTAATGCACAGTTATTTGTGATTAATCTGCAAAAGCTGACAATATCAAGGATCATGATTTTGAGGATGGCAGTTTAAATAAATAATTCTATGTAGAAGAACTTCAAAGGGAAAAGAATTGTTCTATTCAATTTAAAGAATTTGAGAATGGCACTACTTTTGATTTTCCAGAAAGCAAATGCTTATTATAGGAGAAAAGATTAAGATAATTTGTTCATAACTTGTAGAAAATGTGAAGGAAACTAATTAAAACAATGGGCCTAGTCATTAATGCAAATGTTATATTTATATTATGTCTGATATATGTCCCCAAATGGTCGGAAATAGAATTGGAAACACAACTCTCAAGTTTCTATCGTCTTTGAAATCTTGATATCTAATATTGTCTTGCATTGTTTTTCTCATATAGATAGTGGAATAAACATAAAGATGACAGGTTTGGAATCAGACAGATCTGTGGTTGAATCCCCCATTCTAGAAGGATTTATTATTGGTTTTTCTGTATAGTATCATTATGGCAGTCTTAAATTTTCTTTTTGTTAATTTATTTTTAAAATAAATGAAACATCATCCTTTATTTAATAAATATGCATCAGCCGGGCTCAGTGGCTCAGCCTATAATCCTGCGCTTTGGGAGGCTGAGGTGAGTGGATTGCCTGAGCCCGCGGGTTCAAGACCCGCCTGGGCAACTTGGCGAGACCTCATCTCTACAATAAATCAAAAAATTAGCCGGGCGTGGTAGCGCACGCCTGTAGTTCCAGCCACTGGAAGGCTGAGGCGGAAGGATCGCCGGAGTAGGTCGAGGCTGTGGTGGCCACACTGCACTCCAGTCTGGATGACAGAGTGAGACTCCAACTCAAATAAATAAATAAATAAACAAACAAATAAATAAATATGCATCATAAAGAAACCCAACATATAAAATACTTTGAAATTTCCTCACATTTTGAATTCTACTTGACTGATACAAATTAATGAATTGTAGTTTGTAGTTGGTTTCCTAGTGACAGACAGGCAATAAATGCTTTGAGGGACAAAAAAGACAATAATAAACCTAGTAGCACTAACAAATAAATCAACAGAATTGAGGGCAAATAAAGTAAATTCTTTGATGATCATTTAAATATTTTGATAATAATTTAAATATTGTATAGAACATGTGTCTCCTAAAGAAAATAGAGAAAAACACATGATGATAACTTCAGAAGGTAGAGACAATTCCTCTGTATGTTCATTTTAAAAATGACCACAATCTTTGAGAAGAGTCTATAAATTCTTTTTGTGTTCCAAATCAGGAAAAAAATGACAGCTAGTACACTTCTTATATGTGGTAGTCATATAAAGTTTTCTAATGTTTTTATTTTTCTAAATAAATTAACTTATGTTTTATTTCATGATCCTTCATTATGTCATGAGAAAGAAAAGCTTAAATGGGAATAAAGAGATCTCTAAAATAATCTCCATTGTGCCAAAATTCCATATTAATCTTCCTTTTGGCTTACTTTTAATAGCTAAAATCCAAGAATGTGAATTGTTATAGCTCTCTTAAGAATAATAATTTGAATATTATATGTATACATCATTATGGTCAATGATGATTTCCATTTACTTAAAATCCCAATGTCCTTTTAAACCTAATGTACTGATAATTTTCTGTATCCAAATAATAACTCTTATTTAGAAATTCCCTAAAATTTGCATATCAATCTGTTTATATCATCCTTAGAAAGGGAATCAATATTACATATATCCCTGCTCTGCCCTTGCTTTCTAACCTCAGGCAAGTTATGTAACTTCTCTGTGCATCAAATTCCTTATCTATAAAATACAGTAATATTATGTACATATCATAAGTCTGTTGTGAGGATTATATAAATTCATGTCAAGAAACTGCCTAGAAATATGTTTGGCACTTGTTATCTATAAATGTTTCTACTGCCATCATCATGATTATCCTATTACCATCATTATTACCATTATCATTATTATTAAATATAATCATTAAAACATTAATAATATTATTAATATATTTAGAAGTAGAGTATTTACATTTCATTGTAGACCTATAAAATGACAATTTTTTATCTTAAGAACTGTTGAGAGTGGCATACAAATTTAAGATAAAACAGCGTATAAGCTTCTTAAAATGGAAGTTTAGAAAAAAAAGTATATTTTATTCCTTTAAAACAAGCATTTCTCCAGTATAACAGAGATCATAAATTATTCTGAAATGCATTTTTTAATTTGGAAGTGTTATGTGTTAGCAGTATTTCTTTAATCTCAAATAAAAGAAACTTCAGAAATAAAAGTTCACTTGAGGGAAAAACAAGAGAACTTTGCTTTAAAGTTTATAAGCTATACAGTTTATATATATGTATATATATATTTATAGTCATCTCTATTTAAGTACAGCAGATAATCTGTATGTATTTGGTTGCATATTTGGACCTAATTCTGTTAAAAAAATGTGTGTGTGTGTGTGTGTGTGTACCTAATATACATATATATATATATTAGATATTTCCAACAATGACATTTAGAATTTGAAAGTTAAGATTTTAACTCAAATCCTCTTATCTCTGCCTACAATATTGACAAAATGAGATTAATACGTGTGTGCATGTAACACACACACAAACACAAAACACGAATTGGCTAGATTAGTTGTTTCGCTATAGGACAATGTCACAGAATTAAATTCAAGCTGCATATAAAGCATATTATTTATATTTTTAAAAATAATTTATCCCAGTATATCACCTTATTTGGTTATATTTGCCATCTCTGGCATATCCTTTCCCACGTATTGGAAATGTAAAAGGAACCAATTATAAACCTCATAAAGTGCTAGTGGAAAGGGGCAAATGCAGCATGGGGGTCTAGTAGCCAATTCTAACACTGGTACTAAGATCTGGTAATATATTTGTAGATCAAGCAGAGCTGGGCAGAAGCAGCCTAGAAGAACTGATTTAATAAAAGGTCTACAAAAGTCAAAGTCAAATCACAAGACTTTATTGGGACAACTTTCAACCTTCAGAAGATTATGTGAAACTATCAACAGTATAATACTCTGGTGGGAGGAGAAGGAAAGTACGAGTATCCCATCTTTTTTAAGTTTGTATTTGCAGATGAGAGAAACATTAAGATTGTATTAAAATGAAAAGGATGTTAGAAAAGAAAGGAACCTTACTGATGGTCTACAATGAGGATAACCACACATTCTGGCCTACCAGGACTGTCTTACTTTACATTTCTTTTTTCAGAGTTATTGTCTATAGCTCCTTCCATTCTCAAAAATGTCCTGATTTAGAAGGCAAATCACATGGATATGCTATCTATAATAAAATGTCCTCCCTTTACCAACAGGGAACTCATTTAGTTAAGTAACTGCTCCAAATTTAAATGACCAAAATGGAATTGCAAGCTCTTTGAGGGTCTATGACACACTGTCTTTTCATCCTTTTCTCCATATCTGACTCATGCATACAGGTTGAACATATGACTAACTGGTAAATTCCCAGGCCACTACTTCAATCACTTTATCATGTCATCCTTTCTAAGTACAAGGGTGATAATTCTATAGAAAGAGTGCTGTGGAATTTGTGGATTCCAAGGAAAGGTAATAAAATAACATTACTACTTTTGAGCTGTATGTCATTCAATTTATAGATGGGGAAAAAAATTCTGTGAATGACTGTGCAAATTATAGTCTATCATCTCTATCCCAAAGGAAAATTCACTTATCTTTCACATCTGCTACAAGTCTATTTTTAGCTATTTAGTGGGTGAACAACTAGTTGTTTCCATGTCTATCTTAAGCATGAGTGTGACCATCTTGTTTCCAGGCTCAATATACTTATGCTTCTCCTTAAGTAAGTACTAGAGTTGGAACTAACTTGCTGTAGCAAGAATTAGCATACCATGGCAAAAATTTTTCAGATGAGAACTGAAGACAACAATAAGTTAAACCTTTTTATCTGTTTTCCTCAGGACCTGAGGTTTCCTTAGAAACAATTTTCTTATGATTGATCTTACCAATTAATATGCATTTTAATTTTTATTTAAAGTTGTGCAAGAGTACAAAAAGGTTATTTTTAAATTACAAGCCTAAGTTTCCATGAAACTAGAACTCTCACTATATCAATTTGTTAAAGGCAATAAAAACTATCTTATTTCCAATTTTAAAAAAGATATAGATTATAAAAATGAAGTAAAAAACATGAGTACTAATATAAATTTGCATATTAAAGACAATTTCTTGATCTCTAATTTAGAAGATGTTATACCCAGTAAATTACTGATCTAATTTCAAATGCCCATAAGGACTGCTAATCAGCAAAACAGTATTGCACAGAACAGTGTATGCATTCCCAACTGGCAACCCAATCATTCTTGAAAAAAATGTACTCAGTCATTAATAATATAAACCAGCTCACTGATAATTTCTAACTTCATCTTGTGCTTTCACCACAAAAGGGAAATATTTGTTTCTCTTTAAGAAATTTTTGACTTCAGTTATTTATTTTTGTTGGCATATGTTCTGACAAGTTTTTATAATGATTTCAAAGAACTAATAAATAGGGATGATACACACACTCACATATATATATATTTGGGAGAGCTGGGATAGTCATTGATACATACTTAAATTTTTCTACAGAAAGATAGTGACTCCTACATAAGACTAAAGTTGAATAGAAATTTACCTCAAAAGTAATTACTGTTCCTTGAGAATTTATAATTGACTATTTTTATTGACAAAGATGGCATTAGATGCATTATGAATAGGCTATGCCTATTTAAAACTGTTTTCCGGGGAATTTGTACGGATTTAATTACCTTATCAACTCTGTCAGCTGTTTTTCTGACCAACAAGGTATCTGAAAAATTTTTAACTAAAGTTAAGTAGCCTGTGATTATAAAATAAAGGGTAAGCAACTGGCCCACATGAAATGAACCCACTAGTTCTCACCACCTCTTTCATCTATGAAGCTGAATTAAGTAACCAAAAATTTCTTAAGTGAATATTATTTTAAATTAGAAAAGTAACATAAAGAAAACTATATGGCAACATAAATAAGAAGATCTTAACTAAATGTACATTATCCCTTCATGTACTTTTCGTGTTTGTACAATGACTTCACACTGGATTACAAAATAATGAGACCCATGTTAATTCAACAAAAGGACAGAGACTTTTAAAGAAACAAATATTTCCCTTTATTTGATTATATTACATCTACTCATGGGACATTCATAATAATCAAAATTCTCAATTTACAGGCCTATAAACAATGCTATTTAACTGAAAACCAACCAGCAAATAGCAACATATAATTTCCATAGCAACTCAGCTTAGTAAACAGTAGACCAAGAATTACCAGCATTTAAGAATTAAATGAACACTGCTCAAGAGTATTTTGATCAACAATGAGTTTGCCTTACTCCTTTGCCAGCTGCACACTGGTGGGCTTCGCTCCGATCGGTATCCCGTATTTGTGTAAAGTATTAATCAAAATCTCCCTCATGTCGTTGTTATAGGAATCAAAGTCAAACACATTCCGAACCACACTGGAGAGCCCTTCAGTGGGAAATTTCTGTATTAAAAAAAATTTTCCCTTATTATATGTGATAAAATACACAACATTATAAAGATTTATAAAACTGAGAGAAAAATAATGATCAAATGAGCTTAGCAGAAATTTACTGGGCTTGTCAGACAACCAGGAAATAGGAATATACACATTTTTCTCTCTCAGCGTTTGCTCAAATGACTTAACACTAGTTAAGAAGAATGTTAGGCCAGGCTCAGTGGCTCAGCCTGTAATCCCAGCACTTTGGGAGGCTGAGGTGAGTGGATTGCCTGAGTCCACAGGTTCGAGACCAACCTGGGCAATTTAGCGAGACCTCATCTCTACAATAAATAAAAAAATTAGCCGGGTGTGGTAGCGCATGCCTGTAGTTCTGGCTACTTGGAAGGCTGAGGTGGAAGGATCCCTGGAGCCCAGCAGGTCGATGCTGGGGTGGCTGTGAGCATGCCACTGCACTCCAGCCTGGGGAACACAGTGAGATTCCAACACACACACAAAAAAGAATGTTAAATGTATACACAGAATTATTTAGATAAGTCACAGTCTATGAATAAATGGAAAAAAAGACAAAGGAACAAGAAAAGAAAGGAGGAAGAACATAAGAAGTACAGGGAAAGAGAAATAGGGACAAGCAGAGAGCAATAAAACAAGCATTCCAACAGCTAAATTTACACTGGTTCTGCTTTGTTTTGCATAAGTATTGGAGTCCAAGCTAGCTGAATTGGACTTATAAGGCAGAATAAACCCTTCTATTTTTCTTTTCATATATATTTTTTCCTTCCAAATATATGTGGAAAGAAATATATATATTAATTGACATATAATACTTGTATATATTTATGGGGTATAAAATGATGTTTCAATGAATGTATACATTATAAAATGATTAAATGAAGCTAATTAACATATTCATCACTTCACACACTTATAATTTTTTTGTGGTACAAACTTTTTTTTCCCCAGCTGCAAAAGGTTTTTTGGTTTTTTTAAACATATTTTTTATTTTAAAATTGTGGGGTACAGTTAAGGGTTAGGTATACCAATATGCATCGTGCAGGTACCCTTGTTGATGAGGTGTGCTCCCCCGTCCCCAGACAGATATTGACTACCGTTAATCCCACCTCCCTTCCCCTCCCTGCCCCCCCATAATTTTCTGTCACTGTCAATCCTTTTCTTACAGTATTACGATAGTTGTTCAAGGTCCACTTATGAGTGAGAACATGTGATACTCAGATCTTTGTTTCTGTGAAAGATCACTCAGTATTATAAACTCCAATTCCATCCAGGTTGCTGCGAAATTCATGATTTTATTCTTTTTTATGGCTGTGTAATAGTCCATTGTGTATATGTGGTACAAACATCTAAAATCTACCAGAAACTTTGAAATACAAATCATCCTCCAGGTGTGGTGGCTCAGCCTGTAATCCCAACACCTTGGGAGGCTGAGGTGAGAGGATTGCCTGAGCTCAGGGGTTCGAGACCAGCCTGGGCAACTTGGTGAGCTCTCATCTCTACAATAAATCACAAAAAAAATTAGCCAGGTGTGGATGGCATACACCTGTAGTTCCAGCTACTTGGAAGCAAGAGGCAGAAATATCGCCTAGTCCAGCAGGTTGAGACTGTGATAGCCATGAGTGAGCCACTGCACTCTAGCCTGGGTGACAAGAGTGAGATTCCAGCATGAAAGAAAGAAAGAAAGAAAGAGAGAGAGAGAGAGAGAGAGAGAGAGAGAGAGAGAGAGAGAGAGAGAGAGAGAGAGAAAGAAAGAAAGAGAGAGAGAGAAAGAAAGAAAAATACACATGATCATGATGATGATGATTACTATTATTATTATTTTGAGTCAGGGTCTCCCTCCGTCACCAAGGCTGGAGTTCAGTGGCATGATCACAGCTCACCAAAGCCTCGATTTCCCAGGCTCAGGCAATCCTTATGCCTGAGCCTCCAGAGTAGTTTACTATAAGTACACGCCACTACGCCCAGCTATTTTTCAAGTTCTGTTTTAAGGACGAGGTCTCACTATGTTGCCTATGTTGGTCTCATAGTCCTAGGCTCAAGCAATCCTCCTGCCTCAACCTTCCAATGTGTTGGGATTACAGATGTGAGCTACTGTGCTTGTTCCATTCCATTATTATTAAATATAGTTACCATGCTATGCAATAGATGTCAAAAATATATTCTTCCTGTCTAACTGAAACTTTTTACCCTCTGACCTACATCCTCTCCTCTCTGCACCCCATACCCTCAGCTTTCTATTTTTCATTCTAGAGTTTTCTGGGAGGCTTGGGGGATGGGCAGAGATCAAGTCATTAGGTTGTGATTGTTAGCTTGAAACTATTACTTGTTTTATAGGTAGAATTTACATGGGGTTGTTTTTTTTTACATTGTACATGGTCACAAGAAATTTCATTCTCCTACCTATTCTATTTTTTTAGACATTCTTACAGTAATTTCAAGTATATAATCAATACTATCTGTTCCTAGTCTGTTTACCATCTCCATGTCATTTGTTTCAAAATAAAAATATTTTTCACCCAGATACCTCATGCTTGTTTCACCCGGATATCACAAGCAATAGAACAGGAAGGGTTCTACACTGATTCATTCTCTTGCCTCACCTCTCCTCTAAAAATCCCTCCACCAAATTTCTTAGCTCTTTGGTAATGATCATGGCACAGAACCTTGTCAAAGTAAATTCAAAGGCTATACAGATAATGTTCACTGGCTTTCCAGATTTATAAACTAGGTTCAAACACTTCATAACATGACATCTGACTCATTATCATATTTATGGAAATCAAAAGGGCTGGTATAAATTGTGCAGTGTGAAAAAAAGAGATGGGGGGTCTTCGAAACCTTTATGCATAGGTTTGTGCCATACCTGTAAATGTTTGACTATGTTGACAACTTCCCTAGTAGAATAAGGATAGTTGATGATCCCCTGGTCGGCCAAATTCCTTAGCTCTCCAAAAGCAGCCACAAGTTTCTGAAGGATGGGCTCGGGCACATTTGGTCCATACTGTCTGAGCATCTCGAGTTCCGAGTGGGGTTTGGGGTTATCAACCGCATGGCAGCTGAAAATATCACCTAAAAAAGAGAAAAGATTCACATTTAGCACGCAACTAACCTATTATAATGCCATAGGAAAACATGGCGGTTTAAAGATCCATTGGTTGCTCATCAAAGAACAGAGAGCCCATCCAACAACAGGAAGGTACAGAAAAGCAAGCAAGTGACTCAGCAAAAGAAAAGATAACTGGGTGGTGTTTATGGTTTATTTTACTTTTTTTTTGTAATTTATATAATATTTGAATACATGGGAAACATTCCAAAGAGAAAAAGGGGTAAGTCTCCTTTATGTCTCTGCCAATGTCACTCCCTCCCCCAAGGCACCCAGTCTTAACAGTACAGTGTATTTATTTTTCCAGACCAGTGTTAGTATTTTTCAAAAAACGCACACATGCTAACAGATAAAATTTAAGTGATTTATTCCTTTTGCATTCATGGGAATATATTCTTCATATGATTTTGAGACTGCCTTTTTAACTTTAACAAATGTTGAATAGCTTCAGAAATCATATACATCTATCTTTCTCATATGAATGCTTCTTTGTGCATACTAAAAAAGGGAAATTAATAACATTACTCTGTAAACAATTTATATCTTGTGCAAATTGCTAGACTATACTTTGGAGGTCAGTTTTGAGAACATAAACCTGTTACACGTTGTCTAAATTAAAATCAAGAAAAGAGATGTACAAACATAATATTTCATCTGTAATTTAGACAACTGAGAATATAGTAGAAAATATACTCTATGCTCAAAAGAAGAATGAATTTCTCATGTTAAAAGGTCATATAATGACCCAGCAATCCCCCTATTGGGAATATACCTGGAGGAACTCAAGCCATTCTACCAAAAAATACCTGCATACACATGTTTGTTGCAGCTCTAATCACAATAGCAAAAACATGGAACCAACCATGCTGCCCATCGAAGCTAGATTGAATTAAAAAACTGTGGTACATAAACACAGTGGAATATTATGCAGCCATAAAGGACACATATATGGACTTTGCAGCAACTTGGATGGATTTAGATTCAATCATACTCAGTGATCTATTACAGAAACAAAGAACAGAGTACCATATGTTCTCACGCATAAGCAGACCTTGAACAATTATCATAATACTATAAGAAAGGGATTGGCAGTAGCGAGAAACTTCCAGAAAAGGGGGAGTGGGATTGGCAGTTGAGGGAAACTGCCAGTGGAGGGAGAGGCACAGCTCACCAACAAGGGTACCTGCATAATGAACATTTGTATAGCTAACCCTGACTTGTACCCATCTTTAAAATAAAAACAAAAAAAATTTTTTTACAAAGAGTTCATATAATTCTACTGATTCATAACCTAAGAGACCAGGGATCAAAGGAAGTAAAAGTATTAATAAATAGACTTACATTATTTAATATGTTCATTTTAGAAAATTAGGACATCTAGTAAGGTAGCAACAACATCCACCCTTGACTTGAGAGCCATCTGAACAAACAGTAATTTTGTGTGTGTGTATTTAAAATTAACAGAATAAAATGAAAGCTATGCTTACTTCAAACATTTATCTCATACACTAAAGCTTTTCAAATACAAATGTGAAGAACAGGTTTTGCCTTTTTTTGCTGAAAATTAAATTTAACATGAATATAAAAATAATCAACCCCTCACTCATCCACTCATCAAATAATTATTAAAAGTCTTTTATGCACAAAGTACTACCCTAGGTACTTTATATATATCAGTGTTTAAAAAAACAAAATCCTTCTCCTCATGGAGTTTACATTCTGGCATAGGGAGATGACAAATGATAAACATAAATATTATAAAGTGTATGTTTCAAAGAAGACCATGTTATAGAACAGTGGAAATGGGTGATGTGTGGGAAGTTGGTCAGTGTCATGGAGAAGGTAACATGGAGCAAGTAAGATATCTGAGGGGAAAGCTTTTCAGGCCACAGGTATAGCTAATGCAAAGACCCTAAGGGTCTATGGCATGTGGCCAGAAGACAGCAGAGAGGCTGAAACAGAATCAGTGATGGGAGAGCAGCACCGTGCAGTATAGGACATGAGGTCAGAGAGAGAGGAGCATGTGGGAGATATGTTGTGAAGGACCTTGTAAACTGTTGTTAATACTTGTGTTTATACTCAGAATAAAATGGGAAGCATGGAAAGATTTATTTTTTATTTTTTTAAAGATGTGGGGTAAAGTTTAGGGTTAGATATAGAAATGTTCATTATACAGATACCCTTGTTGATAAAGTGTGCCACCCCTCCCCTGGAAGTTGCATGGGAAGATTTTTAACAAAAGACTGGACTGGCATACTGAGAGCAGATGCAGAAGGATACTGGGAAACTAATCTCCTCTTGTGAGCAGAGGCATTGAGATAGTATCTCTCTACCCCACCTCCCGCCACCTCAGTATTAAAAATGTGGGTTACCTATAGGTTCGTCTCCTATAAAGTACCTCACTGTAAGTGTAGTTATCATCTGACCCTCTTTGTGTTACCCCGGGGGAACTGGAGATTGAGAAGCTAGCACATATGCTGATACTTTGACTATTGCTTTTGCTGTAATAATCCCTCCTTTGTCTGACCCAGGAGTCCAGTGTTTTCTGGCATGAAACTGTGGCAGGTTAACTTATTGGCTTAAAAATAGAGTCAAATCCCAGAACCTTCACAGTTCATAACAAAGGACAAGGGTGGAAGCAGGGTGACCCATTAGGGGACCATCAGGAGTTATCCAGGTAACAGAAGATGTTGGCTTAGATCAGAATGGAGGTGATGGGAGGTAGGATAATTCCAAATATATTTTGTAGAGTCAATACAATTTTCTGATAGATGGAATGAAGCATTAGAGAAAAAGAAAAATTAAGAATGAATTTTGACCTGAGAAAAAAATGCAGTTAACATCAATACAGATAAAATAAAAGACTGTAAATAATCAGGTTTTAAGAAAAAAACTTGGCTGGGCTCAGTGGCTCAGCCTATAAACCCAGCACTTTTGGAGACCGAGGCGAGTGGACTGCCCAAGACTGCAGGTTCGAGACCAGCCAGGGCAACTTGGTGAGACCTCATCTCTACAATAAAATTTTTAAAAAATTAGTCGAATGTAGTAGCGCGCCTGTAGTTCCAGCTACTTGGAAGGCTGAGGTGAAAGGATTGCCAGAGCCTAGCAGATCATCACTGGGGTGGCCGTGAGTGTGCCACTGCACTCTAGCCTGGGTGACAGAGTGAGACTCAAAATAAATAAATAAATAGAAGCTTCATGGTGAACATGTTAAACCTAAGATATGGGAGTAATTGAACAGGCAGTTGGACATACGAATATGAAATTCAAGAGGGACAGCTGGGCTGGACATAAAAATTTGGCAATAACAAGCATATAAATGGTATTTTAAAACATGCCGCATTCTGATTTTACTAAAGACATGATATAAATAGGCAAAAGAGGACCAGGGCATAAGACCCGGGGCATTCTAACAAGATCCAATAAAAGGGGCCGAGAAGGAACGATCATTAAAGGAGGAAGGAAATCAAAAAAGTACTTGAGGAGTATTGTAAGTCAAGAGCAAGAAAAGGTATTAAGAACAAGAGAGTGACTAATTGTATCCATATTAATACTGCTGCTAGATTAAGATGAGGACTGAAAAGAGACCATTGGATCTAGCAATGGAAAAGTCACTGATAACCAAGACAAAAACTTTTTCTGTGGAGTTATGCTCAAAAGAGATCTGATCGGAATGGATTTAAGAGAGAATGGTGAAGAAGAAAAGAGACAGCAAGTGTAGACGACTCTTTTGAGCAAAAACAACTGTTGTGAGTTTTGTTACAAAGGAGAAGAAGAATAGGGTTGGAGAGAATAACTGGACAAAGAGCTACAAAAAACAGAGAAATGCCAAGGGGTAACAAGGGCAAAAACAAGGGATCACAAATGATATAATCTGATGACATGAGATGTAAAGCCAAGAGGATTTAGGGAAGAAAAAAATGAATAATCTGTAAGGAACAAAAAAGAACAAAGACTACTTCCTCCAGGACCCATGGGAGAAAAAAACACCACTGCTTGAAAAGACTTCTGTAAAAGGAAGGAATTCAGAATAGGGTCAGAATTTTATCAAAGCATTAGCAGGCAGTATGGCAGTTTTCGGGATTTAGGAGTGAATGGAAGACAGAGATAAAACAGGAAGTGCGTATTCTCAAGACAAATGTTTTCATATTAAGAACACATGATTAAGATAATGTGAAGATAAATGTGATGAGAGGTGACTTGGAATAAAGGGTAACCTATAAAGAACCCAAACAGAAAAAGTAGTCAAGTCTCTTTGCATTAGAAACAAAGATTTACTTTGGTGTGTTTATGTTACTATATCTGTAATAGCATCAGTAATACATAAATTGTTAAAAAAGTAACATCTTTATTCACTTATACTTTATATTTATAGTAAAAACTATAAAAATAACGTAATGAGCATATTACACTCCCATCCTTGACCTTTATTGCAAACAACCACTTTTATCAGTTGTCTGTGTACTTTTTTGGAGAACTTCTATGCATGTACAAGCATATACATGGATATATATTACTCTTGCCTTTTCAAAAAAGATATAAATGGCAGACTACTATACCTACTTTACTGACTTAATGCTTTTATTAATATTTTGAGGATTTATTTTATTTTTTAATTTAATTTTATTTTTTTTGAGTTGGAGTTTCACTCTGTTGCCCAGACTGGAGTGCAGTGGCCGCTCCCAGCCACCACAGCCTTGACCTGCTGGGCTCCGGTGATCCGCCTCAGCCTTCCGAGTTGCCGGAAGTACAGGCGCACGCTACCACGCCCGCCTAATTTTTGATTTATTATAGAGACAAGGTCTCGCTGCCCAGGTGGGTCTGGAACCCGCGGGCTCAGGCAATTCACTCACCTCAGCCTCCCAAAGGTGAGGGATTACATGCTGAGCTACCGAGCCCGGCTTATTTTATTTTTTATTTATTTTATTTTATTTTTTTGAGTAGGAGTCTCACTCCCTCTCTCAGGCTGGAGTATAGTGGTACACTCATGGCCGCCCCAGTCTCGATCTTCCAGGCTCCGGCGATCCTTCCGCCTCAGCCTTCCAAGTAGCTGGAACTACAGGTGTGCACTACCGCGCCCGGCTAATTTTTGATTTTTTTTGTAGAGATGAGGTCTCACAAAGTTGCGCGGGCTGGTCTCGAACCCACGGGCTCAGGCCTCACAAAGTGCTGGGATTACAGGCTGAGCTACCAAGCCTGGCCAATTTATTTTATTTTAATCAGCATGAGTAAACTTATTCTTTTTTTTTTTTACAGAATTTCTCTATCAAGTTCCATTTGTTGAATTGTTTCTATTCTTGCTATTTTGAACAATGATATACTGTCTATCCTTATACTTAAGTGATTGGCTAAATCTCTTGGCTAAATTCCTTCACGTTAAATTGTGAGATCAAAGATCATACTAGGAGACTAGGCCTGCTTCATGCTGAGTATGAGAGTCTAGAATTCTATATTTGTCACAGAGTGAAGAAATCCTTCTTAAAAGCTTCTGATGATTCCATTTATCCCAGGGCCTCTCCAATCCTTGTGAATTAGTCTCTTCAGAGCCGACCTAAGTCTTTTTCATGGCTAGAGGGACATAATGTGACAAAAGCAAACACTAAAAACCATTTTTTATTGTGTGTTTTATTTTAAGAGGTCTTAAACAACAAAGCATAGTGTAAATGTTTAAAAAAAAAAAGGTTCTCGAATCAGAATAACTTAGACATGAAGTCCAGCTCCACTATTCACTAACTAAAGGGTCGTCAAAAAACAATATCTCAGTCAAGCATGGTAGCTCACACCTGTAATCCCAGAGCTTTGGGAGGCAAAGGTAGGAGTATTGCTTGAGTCCAAGAGTTCAAGACTGGCCTGGGCAACATAGCCAGACTTCATCTCTACAAAAATAAAAAAAAAAAAAATTAGCTAGGCGTGGTGGCACATGCCTGTAATCCAAGATACTTGGCAGACTGAGGTGGAAGGATCTCCTGAGCACGGAAGGTTGAGGCTATGGTGAGCTGTGATCATACTATTGCACTCCAACCTGGGTGACAGAGTGAGAGTCTAACTATAATAATAATAATAATAATAAATCTCTCTGAATACCAGATATTATTTTTCCTCTAATAGAGGGATAACAAATACTCTCATATGGTGGTTATAATGGTGACACAGTACAAGGAAAACATTCAATGATAGCCATTACAGCAGTTACTAATATTAATATTATTATTGCTATCATCATTGTTATTATTGTTTATACCTAAGGTACCGAAGAAATCATTGCCTAGGAAGGGAAATCCGGGTCTGTTGGCCAGAACAATCATCCTAAAGTCAGGATGGATCACTACAACATTTTCTCTTCCATTCACATTAGCAGAATCTGAAAAATAAAATTTGCATTTAGTCTTTATTGATATTTAATAATTCTTAAGAACATCAAGTAACAGTCTTTAAAATAACATATTTGTAAGTGGTCATACTGTTCAGTTATAAAAAGGTCTAAGATATTTGGCTGTGATAACTTGGTTGGTTGAAGGAAAATACTTTCTCAAAAACATTTGCTCAAGAACAGGATACTGATAGAGCATATACTAAATTGTTCAGGAATTTGTACTTTTATGTAGATTCAGCATACATCTAAAAAGCAAACTTGTCCAAATGGAGACCTATAATACTTAACCCATCTTGAGACATTATTATTCCTTAAAAAAATTTTTAAAGAAAGATAGAAATCCTTAACAAGGGATAATTCAAGGACTACCCAAGGGATAATTCAAACATTCTTTAATTTTATCAAATCAGCAACTGCAGTTTTGCACAGACCTTGCCATTACGCAGTAAGGAACTATTCCTGCAGCTATCCCTGCAACCTAAAACCTAAACACATAATATGAAGGTCCTGAAACCTAGTCAGCTCATTAGCACAATGTTGACTTATTGTGGAATTCTACCACAGTTCTTAAAATATGGGCTCTCAATAAGTGGGGCATTCTTTGTGCAAATGTTTAAGGTATTAAAAGAACTGAACACTACAATCTACTAGCTGGTATACATTTCAGATAACTACAATTCTAGACAATAATTTGAGATAGTAAAAGTTTTAACATGGCTATTTCAAGAAGAACCACTTGCTGTCTGAATTTATGTAAACTCCAGGCTAAGGCTGTCCATCTTTAAAACATGTAAAGATATTTTGTTGTGAAGCACTTGCAATTTTATTTTGAGACAGATGTGTCTGTAAGAACCTACCCTTATAATTTTTTATGACACCATAAAGTAATCTTTCAATGTAATACATATGCATGTACTAACACAACCAATAGTTTTAACATTTGATGCCCATAAGTTTGAGTACTAGCAAATAACAAGAGTACATGACCAGAGACAAAATTGAATTAATTAGCTAATTAAAACAAAAATGATAATGAGAATGAAAATTTTAAAAAAGCAAAGAAAATGAAAAACAAGTTTTGATTTATGAAACTATGTTCAAAAGAGCTTCAAGTGTCCTTGTTTAAAACATCATCTACAGCCGTGCTTTCTTTAAGTGTCTGGCCCTCTCTCCAATCTTGGAGAGGTAGATCCACCCTTTCATTCTCTCTGATCTACTTTCTAAATAAACTTTCTTTTCTAATCTAAAAAGTAAAATAATAAAATAAAATGTCATCTACAAATCTACAATCATACCTGAGTTTAAAAATTATAATGACTATCCCTCAAAAACATATCAGAAAATGTAGAGGGTTACCAGAGATTATTCCTTGACTATAATTTTGTTTCCTTTCAATTTCACTGTCCTCATACTGCCTCTAAAAAGGGCAGACAGAATTCTAATTCTAAGAGTCTGAATTACCTTTTTAAGAGCAAGTATTCAGGCTAACTCAAATTCTCAATTTTCTCATTAATCCATTGTGAAACAGAAATATTAGAATACTTTTATTAGTGCTGAGTTTAGGCTCAGAAATGGCAATCTTGCAATGATAATGTCCAAGAAGATCTCTGTGATGATGCACTTGCACCTTTTAAGTGGAGTCTTCCTTACATGCTCTCTTCCAATGTTGAAGAGTCTAGTTATTAGCCTCAATTTTGAGTACCCTACAAATATATTTTGGCTATATATTTTCAATGATAGTTACAGATTTTAAAATCCTTTCAAGACACAAAAATTAGAAATTAGAAAATGTTCTCACATTGCATTAGACAAACTTAATTTTTCCTTGTAGGCTAAATATACTGATGAGAGTCATCTATCTTCACTGTTTCCTAACAATAACAAGAACAAATAGCATGGAGTGGGGAAACAATCAAAAACAGAGGATAACTCCTTCCTAAGGTAGGTGTGTTTGTATATATATACATATATATGTACATATATATATACACACACACGTATTCACATACATATCTAAGTATATATAAAATAAAATGTAGGGCATTTTTTTCTAATTATACTAGCCTAATAATAAAATAAATTTTAGTATTGTAATAGAAACACACAAGAGCTTTAAAAAAATTATAGATAGCAATATAAATAAATAAATAAATGGAGATGAGTACAAGTATTTGTTGGTATTCTTAGAAGTGAAAAATTTGAAGTTAATTTGTCCTAATACTACTATTGAAATTTACAAAGATGCTATAAAAAAAGTGAAACTGACAAAGCTAGATTAATATGCATTAATTTTTTAAAATAATTGTCAATACAGACAATTTAGGTTATATTGAACTTATGCTTATTGCTTGTAGATGAGTAGTTAGCTAAGTTTGTGATTTGATATTGGAGATGTTAAAATTGCACGCATTAAAGGAAACACTTCTTTTTTCTTAATACTCACTTGCAACAATGCGTCTTCCATCTGCTAGAATCATTTCTCCGTTTTCTACTAGAGTTTTTAAAATACAGGTGACATTTGTTGGGGCTTTGTCTGCCTCATCTACGACCAGAATATGACCCAACTTTACTGCTTTAACCTTTGAACACAGAAAATGTATCAGAAACAACAAAATAAGAGCAATCATTATTATTATTATTTTTTTTGAGTTGGAGTCTCACTCGGTTACCCAGACTGGAGTGCAGTGGCCGCTCCCGGCCACTGCAGCCTCGCCTGCTGGGCTCCAGCGATCCTTCCGCCTCAGTCTTCCGAGTAGCTGGAATTACAGGCATGCGCTACCACGCCCGGCTGATTTTTTGATTTATTGTAGAGATGAGGTCTCGCTGCCCAGGCGGGTCTCGAACCCATGGGCTCAGGCAATCCACTCACCTCAGCCTCCCAAAGGCGCGGGATTACAGGCTGAGCCACCGAGCCTGGCTAAGAGCAATCATTATTAAAATCTTCATCCCAGTTTTGGATTTATAATAGCTATTTTTATTTAAGTTAGGAGTACACTATTCTATACACACAAAAAGTCTGTAGCAGAGCTGAAAACAAAATTTTTGGATCTCTATGGAAAAGCTTCACTTACTAAACTGCCAACTCTTCAGTAATCTTTGTATTTCTCCTTAGTATCAGAATTGTCCCTAGAGTAGTAATATGCAACAACATTTCACAATCTGTAGGGGAGATTGAAAACAAGAATAACAAATAGAAAAGTTAAGGTGTCATGAAGGTTAAGAAGGATGAGATATCATAATCAAGTGTAGATATTAGAATGCTGCATTTGTTATGGATCTTAAAGGAGTGCACAATTTTAATAGATCAGAATGAATATTGCTGAAGAGTTGGGTATTCAAGATAAAAAGAATCAATGGTCAAACTCAAGAAATCCTGGGGTATATTTGGGGAAGACTGAGTATGCATAATCTGTGCTGGCTGAAGTAAAGGTTAAACATGAGAAAAGGGACTGCAAGGGTAGATTAGGTCTCTTACTACTAAGGACTTGATTACCAGACCAAAAAATGTGAAACTTGCCTCATTAAATAATGAGATTAAATGTTTAGATATGACAGAAATGGAGCTTGGAGCTATACTTTAAGATATTTAATCCGGCAGCAATATGCAGGATAGACTAAAAGGGGATTACTATAATAATTTGAAAAAAAGTGGTTTGAGAACCTGATTTTTGGGGAGGGTATTATGGGAAAAAATGAAAAGAAAAAGCCCTAGATTGATCTCAAGGGTTTTGCAGAGGTAACATCTATACTCTTGGCAACTACTCAGAAGGAAGAGGAAAGAGAAGAGATGAGACTAAGGTCTGCAGTGACTGAGTGGATGGTGACATCATGGAAAGAAAGATAAAAGCTAGGAAAAACTCTTAACATTTTTGATAAGTGGATAAAAGGAGATATTCAATGAATTTAAATGTAAACCTAAATATTTTTTTGAAATAGCAAGAAATCTCTCATAACATAAAGTGGACCATAACACAAATTTTTCTGATTGCAGCGCTTTGGCAAGTCTTTTTAACAAAATATAGATTTAAAAAATTAGTGTTTCAGCTGGGCTCGGTGGCTCAGCCTGTAATCCCAGCACTTTGGGAAGCTGAGGCAAGTGGATTGCCTGAGACTGTGGGTTTGAGACCAGCCCGGGCAACTTGGTGAGACCTCGTCTCTACAATAAATAAAAAATTAGCCGGGCACGGTAGCACACGCCTGTAGGAAGGCTGAGGCAGAAGGATTGCTGGAGCCCAGCTGGTCGATGCTGGGGTGGCCATGAGTGTGGCACTGAACTCCAGCCTGGGTGACAGAGTGAGACTCTAACTCAAAAAAAAAAAGAAAAAAAAGAAATTAGTGTTCCTTCTACCAATATTATTTTATGCTACATTCTAAAAAACTAGTAAGATTTTTTGTTTTTATGTTAGGGTAAAAATAAACTGAATTTTAAAAAAGAAAACATGCAGTTTCTATCCTCAATCGCATTTTTGGTCAGGGAAAGCCAAGCCCAACCTGGGAAAATTCAGGAAGGAGATACTAAAGACTCCAATACCCAGGGCCTGGACCACAGAGGTTCCCATGATGGCTTATTTGCGTCACTTCTTCAAAGGAGTAACTAGTGCAGAGGGTTGTGGCTGGCAGGCTGGGATTTCTTTCAGTCTTGTGTGGGAAGCTGAAGACTGGATCGTCCCAGCTGCTCAAAACACTAGGCCAATATTTTATTCCTTAGAACCATTTCAACAAACTTTTCTAGAAAAGTTTACCTAGTTTTAAACTTTACACATTTGAAAACTGCAAACATTTTTTTAAAAACTGTGAAACAGAAAAGAAATCAATAGAGGATTTCTGTCATTCCCCAAATCAGTCATTCTGAAGAGAAAAGAGTAGAATAAGAAAACATGTAGTTTTCCCAATAATTTGCATTTAAATATCCACTCTTAAAATGACACAGGAATGAGTGCTTTCCAGTTAGACTGAAATATAGTAGAACTCATGAGAGATGTCCCCTTTCCACTCCCACTAAAGACTGAAATAAAACTATCATTCAAAAAACATACTTGAAAATGTTACTAACCAGAGGTGAGTCTTCATATACAATAAGTCCATCTTTAACTGAAGGCTGAAGAGTAAGAGTTTGTACTGTGGTGTCTCTAAAATTAAACATTTTTACATTTTACAGTTAATAAGAAAATAAATTGATGTTTAATCAGGAATAAAAAAATAACACAAGAGCACTTTAATAAGGATTTTTGTTCATCACTCTACTTTTCTCTAGAAAATTAAAAATAGCAAGTGAAATTCCATTCAGCAACACTGTTCTATAGATTGAATACAGTATACATTACAAGGTTTTGGGGATTAACCTAGACTTATGGATTATCCAGGCTCTTCACTTCTCTTTTTGATTCTGATAATCTTGTGGCCATTTCACATCTCAAAATCATATTCTGAGGGTGAAGAGGAGAAATTAAAAATAGATATTTATATATTATATTTATGTTACTTAAAAATAATTTTGATGGCAAATTGGGTAATGATTGGCATGCTGACGTGGCCAATTAAGGCAAGTCCAGGAATTGAATGTTCAGGCCCAATCTGCCATCACTAGATGCCAAAGTCAGCCTAGGTAATATACCAACACTGAAGCGTTACTTCACAGGATTTTGAACATTTCTGCTAGGATTAGGGCAATTCATTTGATTTTTAAAACTCTACTTTGTTAAGTCTACTATTTACCATACCCTCCTTTGAAACAGGATCTTGGAAAGTATTAACAGTGAGTTATCCTGATATTATGAGCCTCCTTACATTATGAGATATGAGGTTTATATTACCTATGGATCTTCTTGCCAAAAATGTGTGTACAGAAGTTGCAGGTGACAGGGAGGGTCAGACATTTTTAGGGGGCTCAATATTACACACTCTATCTCAAAACTGAAAAATCTTATGGTCAGCTTGGTCATTTCACACAGAGAATTAGAACTACTTTTAAAATGTGAGTAGCTTTTATTTCTTTCTCTTATACATTCTCACTTATAAGTGGGAGTAAAACACTGGGCATACACTAGGTATAAGGACGGGAACAACAGACACTGGGGACTCCTAAAGTGAGGAAGGTAGTGAGGGGGCAAAGGGTTGAAAAACTACCCATTGGGTACAATGCTCAGCACTTACGTGATGGGCTTAATAGAAGCCCAAACCTCACCATCATTCAATATACCATGAACAAACCTGCATATATACTCCTTGAATCTAAAACTTTTGAAACTTATACCCTAATGCCAAACTTCACTACAATCAATTACAACTACAAAATGAGTATGCATTTTTTAAAAAAGTAATAAATACTACATAACAAAAACAATCTTAAGATATCATTCAAATCATTGCTTTTGTTTTAGCAAAACAACTATAACCAAAATCAGTTAATTATTTTGAGAGGCAGTTACGGGGTATTAGAAAGAGGACTTTGTAGTCAGATCAATCAAGATTCAAATTCTGGCTCTTGCCACCTTTTAACCATGTGATTTTGGGTAATTAATAAAATCCACCCAAGAAGATCACTGATAGAATGCTTGGAAAGTGTCTAGCACAGTGTCTGGCAGATAGTAGGAGTATAATTACATGTTAGCTTTAGATGCTTATTGTTATCATTATTGCTGTTGTAACTGAAAGTTCCTTGCTTGTTGGACTTGATCTTCAGGTTTTTAGCATAGATAGTACTTCTCAGAAATCCCTTCCTTGGCCTATGCTACACTATTGTCATTACTTACAACAATGAACATTACAGGGGCACCTGCAAGATCTAGTAGCGTAGAATATATCTACCTTGTCCTATATTCTGTCCCTAGCATCTAGTAGATTTTTGGCTCACAGGAGGAATTCAATAATTATAGGTTAAATGAATGAAATAATCAAACAAACAAAAAAACTAAAGGGTAAAAAAATCATTATTGTAGCTTACAGTACAAGATACATAGGCTTCCAAATTTATTAGATCCTGGAACTCTTTCTTTAACACAGAATCTGGAACATACTCTAGTAAATGTTAGGTTAGATTAAGATTGACTCTCTTAGAGGCAAGGAATGATTTATAAGTCTGTATTAGAAAATATCGCCATGTTGAGAAGGTATACTTGAGGTTGACTAGTCAAGGGACTGGGGACTTGATGGTTTACATTCATGACAGACTCCAAGTGAGTTGAATTTAGACCTATGTAGCAGGTAACTTCTACACCAGAGTCTTCATTTACTAGGGTTTGAAGAGGTATGCTGACAGTAAAATTATTGACATTTATGATTTCTAGACCACTGTATTTGCACCTCCCTTGAAAGGATTCTCCTTCTAACTGACCAATTGATACTTGGTGTCTTTAGTTAACTCTCTGGGTGTCTGGCCTATTGCCATTTTTTAACCCTACCCAAGCTCCCATCCTCGCACTTATCCCCATAATCTACTGCTTTCTATGGCCCTAACACTACAATTTACAAAGAATCCAATATTATTTATCTTCAATAAAAATCAAATTAAAATGGGTTTAAAAATGAAGCCCTGGGGGATGAAAAGGAAAATGACAATACAGTGTGACAATTTGTTGGTACTTATCAACATTTAGTATGAATAAAATATTTTATGCAATATAATGATATACAGTCATATATCCATTTTCTATATTGTAGGTTTTACACATTTACTGTAGAAAATATTTTGTTATTTTTTGCTAATGAATTAATTTTAGAGTTTTAAACAAATCAAGAACAAAGTTTAATTAACCTTACTTATATTCACTGTTAGTATTCTTGCAGTAGGGATGAGGGTGGGTGAGGAAGGGAAAAAGATGCATTCACACAGATTTTTATAGTAATGAATTTCTCACCTCAGCCTTCACATATTTAATGGGCAACAACATGACACCTTCCAGAACCAAAAAGGAAAAAGGAACTCTCGCATTCTTGTCAGTAGAAAGGAAATTCAGTTTTTAACTTAAAAAGTACAGTCCTCCAAAGCATATTGATAACAGTAAACTCAAACTGAATTCTAATCTTAAAACTGAATCCTGATAACGTTCAACTTGTCAAATTAGATTTCTCAAAAGGCTTTTGTGATAGAAATGAAAACTACAGGTTTCAGGGAACAAGCATAAATCTGATGAATTCCAAAAGAAACTGAAATTAGGATAAATGCAAATGGGAAACATGGCTTTCACTGGAGTAGTCTGCAAGAAAAAGAAATTTATAGCACAGTAGTGCTTTTTTTCTGTTCTTATCAATTCTTTCATTTAGTACATCAAAGAAAAAGCAAAGGCTAATAAAATATGTTAAATGACATTGAGCCTAAAAAATTGGTTGGTTTATATTACAGCAAGTTACCCTGATTATGTAAGTGGAACATAATTCATTATTGTCTGCATAGGACTTAATATAATAAGGAGAAAACTTGATTTCCAAGATATCCTATAATGTTATAAACTTCTACTTAGCAAGTGATAAGGTGACTACTGTTGTCACAAGTAGCATGTGAACTGACTCTTAAAGACATTATGCTGTTTCTTTTTCAGAGAGAATGTGATAAAAATCATTGCTCTGTATTGATAAACATCTTGAGTCAAAAGATAATAATTCTCCACACAAACAAGCAATAACCCTAAGATAATATTTTACTTGCTACAATTTCAATTCTATTATAACTTGTTCCTCTGAAAATCAGCTTTGAATATGAGCTAATAAAAGTTTTGTGTCACAACAATACTAGGAGGAAAAAAGTTAAAATATGTCTTAAGTTATATTTCCTTAGCCTAAGGTTTAATAAAGAGATGACATTCCAATACATACTATTTATCAATAATGCTTTATGAATTAATTAGAATGTTCAGCTAATTGTTGACATTTATATTATCACCAATTATTCTCACTTTTTCTATCTTACAAACCACAGCTGTATATCAATCAAAGCCTGTGTCAGTAAATGGGCTACTCAAAGAAATATTGTGCTAAACTCAATTCTTCTTTTAACTCAGTGATTTAAAGTTTTAATGTTTTCATGGTAACTTAAAATGATTCCAGATGCAATAAAAGCAATTAGATTGTGTGAAGACCAGGTTTTTGTCAAAATAAAGAAAATTGGTCTCTAGAGAGCAAGCACAATCTGTTCTGACAGTTGCTTATAAAGGCACACTAAGCTAATATGTCCTAATTTACTGAAGAACAAAAGATCTCAAAACAGTGATGTTTACTTTGAGGATGATATTTTTATGAGTTGTATTTTAATCGATTTAGGGTTCGCTCTCTTCTATTTCTATTTATCTGTTCATTTATTTATTTTGAGTCAGGTTCTCATTCTGTTGTCCAAGCTGGAGCAACAATGGCATGATCACAGCTCACTGCAGCCTTTAACTCCTGGGTTCAAGTGATCCTTCTGCTTCAGCCTCCCAAGTAGCTGGGACTACAAGTGCGTGCCACTATACTCGGCTAATTTTTTTACTTTTTGTAGAGACATGGTCTCACTATGTTGCCCATACTGGTCTCAAGCTCCTGGGTTCAAGCAATCCTCCCTCCTCGGCCTCCCAAAATATTGGAATTACAGGTCTGAGCTACCATGCCTGGCCTAGTATTCTTTTAGAAAGACAATAATAGTTAAATATTAGAGTGAAGGAAAAAAGAAGACACACAAGAGTTTCAAATAATAAAGTTACAATCATCAAAACAGCTTGGTATTGGTATAGGAACAGGCATATAGATCAATGGAATAGAATTGAGATTCCAGAAGCAAAACCTCAATTTCTCAACCAACTCATTTTCGACACACCCTCCACCACCTATCACTGGGGAGAGGAGAACCTATTCAGTAAATGGTGCTGGGAAAACTGGCTGACCACATGCAGAAGATTGAAACAGGACCCCTATCTATCCCCATTCACAAAAATTAACTCCAAATGGATCAGAGACCTAAATGTAAAATCTCAAACCATAAGAACCTTAGAAAATGAAGGACATACCCTCATGGAAATCGGAACTGGTATCCAATTCCTGAACAAAACCCGAAACCCACAGGCCATAAGGGATAAGATAGACAAGTGGGACCTCATTAAACTGACAAGCTTCTGCAAAGCCAAAGAAACCATCAAGAGAGCAGGAAGACAGCCTACAGACTGGGAAAAAGTATTTGCTAACTCCAGGTCTGACAAGCGCTTAACATCTTAGATCTACAAGGAACTCAAACATGCTGAAAAGAAAAAAACAAACAACCCCATTATAAAATGGGCAAAAGATATGAACAGACACTTCACAAAGGAAGACATCCGAGCAGCCAACAAACACATGAAGAAATGCTCAACCTCACTAATCATCAGGGAGATGCAAATCAAAACCACACTGAGATACCACCTAACTCCAGTCAGAATGGCAATTATCAATAACTCAAAAAATAATAGCTGTTGGAGAGGGTGTGGCGAAAAGGGAACACTTCTACACTGTTGGTGGGAGTATAAACTAGTGCAACCTTTGTGGAAAGCAGTGTGGCAATTTCTAAAAGCTCTAAACATCAACCTCCCATATGACCCTGCAATCCCCCTACTGGGAATATACCCTGAAGAACTCAAATCATTCTATAAAAAAGATGCCTGCACATGAATGTTTATCGCAGTATTGTTCACAATAGCAAGAACCTGAAACCAACCCGCTGTCCATCAAAAGAGGACTAGATTTAAAAAATGTGGTACATATACACGATGGAATACTATGCAGCCATAAAAAAGAACAAAATCATGAATTTCGCAGCAACCTGAATGGAGCTAGAGTCTATAATACTGAGTGACCTCTCACAGAAACAAAGATCTGAGTATCACATATTCTCACTCATAGTGGACCTTGATCATCCAACGCATTACCATAAGAAAATGACTGACAGTGGTGGGAAACCATGGGGGGGGAATGGGACTAATGGTAGTAAACATCTGTTTGGGGACGGGGAGACACCTGTTATCAACAAGGGGGCCTAAATGAAGCATATTTGTATACCTAGCCCTTAACTGTACCCCACAATATCCAAATAAAAAATATTGATAAAAAATATGGTACATATACACAATGGAATATTATGCAACCATAAAGAAGAACAAGATTATGAACTTCACAGAACCTGGATGGACGTAGCATCTATAATACTGAGTGATCTTTCACAGAAACAAAGAACCGAGTATCACATGTTCTCACTCATAAGTGGACCTTGAACAACTATGGTAACACTTCAAGAAAAGGATTGACAGTAGCAGGAAACTTTGGGGGACAGGAGGGTGGGATGGCGGTATTAGCCATAGTAAGAATCTGCCTGGGGAAAGGGGGGTACCTGCATAAAGAACATTTGTATACCTAACCCTGAATTGTACCCCACATCTTTAAAATTAAAAATTAAAAACTAAAAACAAAAAAAAGCGTTTCAAATAGCTGACAAAAATCTCTAACTTTATAGCTCATTAAAATGAAATTGACTGTAGAGATAGTCCATTCAGTAATATAAGCCAAACATGAAAAAGCAAAGACAGAATATGGTACAAAGGGGGTAATGAACAAATATTTGCTCAATATTTTAAACAGAGGGATGATTATGAAAACAGAATTAGATGGTAAGTTCTACCAAGAACATATAAGCCTATCATCACTGATTGAGAAGTGAATGCTGTCAAAAGATACTTTTTAAGTGAAGATGAGTTCTTGGTATCATCAGGAATACCATTTTCACAAGATTTATTTTTGAATAAGTAGTGAAACAAAGGTAAAAACAGTAGTGCTTACACATAGGTGATGCAAACAAGTTTAAGAATTAATCAACATTTACAAACAGTCTGACTCTCTGCTGAATAGCAGTACCCCATCTCCTACACCTACCTGAAAAAGACAAATTTATTTTGCCAACTTGGGAAAGAAACTTCCTCAGTCACTGTTAAAAGAAGTGCTGCCATCCAACACCAAAAAAAAAAAAAAAAAAAAAAAAGAGAGAGACAAAATCAGCTATAACTATTGCAGTGTTAAAAACCAGAGCCAGATTAAATCTGAGTCCTTTTCCCAGTCTGGTCAATTTTTTTAACCTCTTAAACACAAGATTACTCATTTCTAGATAGAGGGAATTAACATAGAACGTATGAGTGAATATAATAGGGTAAAAAGTAAGAAAGATAAAAGAAGTGAGAGAGAATGAGACAGAGGAGTATTATTATACAGTGCTTCAAATGTTTTGAATGTTTTGAAGGAAAAGTCCTTTAACTAAGATAAGCAAAATATTATTTCTGCCAAAATGACTGAAAAGACTCCAGCTCTTAAAATAGTTGTTTTGTAGGACAAATAGTTTATTTAGTAGTCAGTCACTCATCACTATTAAGCCCAGATACAAAAAATGCTAACAAACTATAAAAGGCAGGAAGACATTAGGGGGATAATATTTATGGAAGGAAGTCTCCTGTGATGTGACACATTGCTTTTCAGTGGTAGGTTCTTGCTAGGAACAGCTGGTAGCAAACAGTCCCATGAAAACAGTTATTTGATGGAAGTTAAACATTTCAAAATATGCTTAGTTTGCAAAATCTGCTTACCTCTACCAAGTCTTCTAGTGCTATAAAGAAAGTCTTCCAAAAGCCAAAGATAGGCTGATACTCGTCTTTTAACAAACTCTGAACATTTTGTTAAGTTGTCCAGTCTTTAGAAATTAAAAAAAAGTCCACTAAAATTGTATATAGAAAATTCGATCTTTTATCTTCACTGTGAAAACTAGCTTTCCAGTGTGGCAAATTTTTAGGGACTCAAAATGACCTAATTTCTTTTCAGGGACTTCATTTTCCCTTTTCCAGATGAGAAAGAAAGACAGTGTGCAGGTCCCTTACATAAACAGAAAAATGTACTTTCTAAACAATTAAAAAAAAAAGTATAATGAAATAAGATAAAAATACAAAGTTGAGACCAGATGTGGTGGCTCATGCTTGTAATCCCAGCACTTTGGGAGGCTGAGGCAAGAGGATTGCCTAAGAGTAGGAGTTCAAAATCAGCTTGGGCAACATAGTTAGACCTTGCCTCTATAAAAAAATGAAAAAATTAGCTGGGTGTGGTGGTGCACACTTGTAGTCTGAGCTACTTGGGAGGCTGAGGTGAAAGGATCACTTGAGCACGGAAGGTCAAGGTTGTGGTGAGCCATGATCATGCCACTAAACTCAGCCTTGGTGACAGAGTGACACACAAAACAAAAATACAAAATTGAATGAGATTGCAAAGATGCACAAAATTGAATGAGATGGCAAAGATGCACACAGATACAACTAGAGAGTAAGGCTGATGAATATTCTGTCCACTGGATAGATCTTTATCAGAAAATTAGTATATAGCAATTTATATTTTTAAAAGCACTACCAGTTGAGTATAACATAAAAGTGTGATAAAGAGTCAAAATTAATAAATGACTATTTTTTCATATTAGGACTTTCCATGATCTTTTATTCAACAGATATTTATTGAATATCTACTAATGGACACTGCTTTAGATAATAGAATATCTGTGAACAAAATAGGTAAAAATTTCTCCCATTGATGATCTTAAATTAATATCATATTGAAGGGAATTTATCTCACCAAACTAATAATACACCAACTTTAGTACAGTATGAACTTGACTTTGCATAAGATTAAATATCAAAAGATAATTTATTATGGGAAATTCAAAGAAATAAAGCAAAAATATATATTTATATATAATATTATATATAAATATATTACATATAAAATATTTTAATATTTATAATATATATTTATATGTGTATAAAATATATTTAAAAATATATAAGTGAGTTGGAGTCATACTTCGTCGCCCAGGCTGGAGTGTAGTGGCATGCTCATGGTCACTGCAGCCTCAACCTGCAGGGCTCAGATGATCTTTCCACCTCATCCTTCCAAATAGCTGGAACTACAGGTGCACGCAACCACACTTGTCTTATTTTTTTATTTATTGTAGAGACAAGGTCTCACCAAGTTGCCCAGGCTGATCTCGAACCCCTGAGCTCAGGCAATCCTTTCGCCTCGGCCTCCCAAAGCATGGGATTACAGGCTGAGCCACCGAGCCCAGTAATACTTGGAAATCTTAAAGGAAATCTCTGTTTTGCTACAACTTTTCTATCTTATTAAGTTTTATGATAGAATTTCTTTTCTTTTTTTTTTTTGAGTTGGAGTCTCACTCTGTCGCCCAGACTGGAGTGCAGTGGCTGCTCCCGGCCACCGCAGCCTCGACCTGCTGGGTTCCGGTGATCCTTCCACCTCAGCCTTCCAAGCAGCTGGAATTACAGGCATGCGCTACCACGTCCGGCTGATTTTTTGATTTATTGTAGAGATGAGGTCTCGCCTGCCCAGGCGGGTCTCGAACCTGCGGGCTCAGGCAATCCACTCACCTCAGCCTCCCAAAGGCGCGGGATTACAGGCTGAGCCACCGAGCCCGGCGATAGAATTTCTTAAAGTAAGACATACCTGCATCCTAAGAAAAACAATATATTTTGCTTTTAGCAGCAGAAGTTAGAGATCATTGCAACCCCAGCCTGTCTTCTAGTGTCATTTTAATGGTAGAGGAGAAGGAGCACATACATTTCTCTGAGGAATCAGAGTGTGAAGGATGGAAGTGGCCCTCTAAGCACATTTCCTTGTCATCTCATGTTTTAACTGACAATCTGATGTAGATTTTGAATGCTATTCCAAAGTATATCCAGTATGTTTCAATATTTAAAAAAGTAGGAAACCATTAGGAACACCGCAGCAAGGAGCTGCTGTTCTGCGCAAACACCTACAGGAAACTGGGTTGAATTAAAGACAGGTAACTCTGCATAGCAAGTTCAGCATAGGATGGTTTTCTTCTGTTCTGGTATCTATCACACTATTTCTCTAACCCCAAATAAATAAATGAGTAGTTCTAAATGGCAATTGTTTTTTACTGCTTTGTGAACTAGGTTAGGGTAATCACCGAGGACAGCCTCCAGAATAATGTCAAAAAGGTGATAATGCGCAGCATTTTGTGACATCTGTTGGTAGACATTTTAACAACTGCACTTTTGAAGATGGCACGCAGCTTATATCATCTTGCGACTGAAAAGTTCTCTCATCTCCTTGACAGTCTCCTTTATCTTTCAGGATGACCATGAGGATGTGGTTCACTTTATTTCGTTCTCTCATTTGAGTTAAGGTATTGCTATTTATTTAAGATTAGTCAGAACATCTCCAAAACCAAACCAAAAAGAAAAAAAAAGTACTTTAATACACGGATGAAACTTTTAAAAAATGTCATGCCTATAGAGGCAAATGACTGGAAATAAGCTACTGTCCAGTGCTACTCAAATGTCAGTCTTACTGGTGAAGCCTTGATGTCCAACCTGTCGAAAACTGTAAGCCCTGTTCTGCTCCCCTTCCCTGCCTTACTTCTCCTCATAGCACTTACTTTTTCTCATAACTACCTGATGCACTACATATTTTAATGATCTCATCATCTCTCTTACCAGCAATGAGTGTATAAACACGAAGCCTGGCTTTTTAGTGCTTTTGTTCACTATGTTTCACTCAAACTTAGAAAAGTAACCAGCATATAGTAGGTGTTTGACAATGCTTGCTGAAATGGATGCAATTCAACTACCTCAATCACGTACCCTATGGTCACAGTGAGATACTTCAGTTCCTTAAGCACCATGATTTTTGTGTGTACCTTTTTTTCTGGAAAGTTTTCTCTTCCTCTCTCCACCTTTCCCTGACAAACTAAGAACCATTCCTTAAACACTCAGTTTAAATGTTACCTCCTTGTGGAAGCATTTCTTATTTCTCACTTCTATCCTCCTAGCTGAACTAATTGTCCAACAGAAAGTATGTTGCCCTTAAGAAACTTTTCAATTGTTCCATATGACTATCACCCTCATAAGGTATATATCATCTACAGACAAGGTCATGACATATTTTTTTACATACCTAGTGTTTATCACTATGCTTTTTACCTCACAGGCAGGCAATAAATGGTTGCCCAGGGAATAAATGAATGTATGAGCATATTAAACAAATAATAATTATGAATTTCCAACGTATAAAGCAGATTATTAGGTATGAAGGTTTATAAAATGAATGATTTCTCTCAGGAAGCTCATATGACAGATAGGGAGACAGGTATAAGACAATCAAATATAATTCATGTCAGAAGGTGATAAGGGGTATAATAGAAACCAAAACAAAGTGCAGTGGGGACACAGAGGAGAAGGCAATTAATCCTAATGGAAGAGAACAGGGTCCTGATAATTCAATTTGATTTTAACTGGCAGGGATGGGCAGAAGATGCATTCAGGCAGAGGAAGATACAAGAGAAGTTAAAGGGCACACCTAGCTATCCAGCATGTCTAGACTATAGTTGCACAGAGGGGAGCAGAAATGGATAGGTGGGCTTAGTTCAGAGGGTACAGAGGCTTAAATGCTGTGAAGAGCCTCATTTTCATTTCATGGAAAATATGAAGCCATTAGATGACCAATAATCTATTCATTTCAGAGAGAGGATGCTCTAAATGAATGTCTCAAAGATGGATAAGAGGAAGGAGATATTGCTTTCATTTACTTATTTAACAAACATGTATTGAACATCTGCCCCACTCCAGACATCAGGCTGGAAGTAGGTAGTTCAAAGACATATCCCTACCCTTAAGGAGAGCTCACTGTCTAATAGGTGAGACAGAGATGGGAACATGTAATTGTGATTTAAAAATGACAGGTACAGCAGCAGAGCTCTAAACTTAACCACCAATAAAAGTTTGTGAGAAGATACACTCTAAAACATACAAAAATAGAAACAAAAAACAATAGGCTAAAGATGAAAAACAATACCTTAAAATACGCTTAGACTATATTTCTTAATAATACAACATTTTGTTCTCATAATGGAGGGTATGGAAAAAGGTATATAAGTTGGAAGGAGTTCAAATAAAATTTGGCTTCAGTCCTGATCAGACTGTTCCCAGAGGGGGGGAAAAAAAAATTGAAGGATATTGTGGGAAGAGCAATGTGATTCATGCACTTTATTATTTGTGTAATACAGTGCTAATTTCAGTTTCACTACTTTGTTTTAGTGGCTAGTATAGCTGAAAAAGAGCTCACAAAGACATGTAGATCCAAATGGGAGAAGGACAATATTTCATGCACTCCCTAGAACTCAACATTTATTTTTCAATCTCAGTTATCAAATATAGGAAGGTTTTTTTTTTTTTTGCACCCTACTTTAAAAAACATTTTGTGCTAAAGGGATCACAAAGAAAGAGAACAACATGTGCTGATGGAGGAGGAGAAGAAGGGTCTATGAAGTATTCCTAATGGAAAACTTTGATTTGCATTTTGAAGAAAAAGTATGAGTTTTCCAGGTGGGCTTGACAGGGAATCCCAGACAGCAAGAGCTGCATGTGGCAAGTTATGGAGCCATGAATATATACGTGATACTTGGGAACCACAGGCAATTCATATGGCTTAAGCATATGTGGAAGAGAAAGGGTGGAAGTCGGACAAGTGAAACAGATGGTGCTCAAGTGAAGGAATGCAGACTAGACACTCTTGGCACTGGGAGTCATTGAAGTGTTTTGAGTAGGAGAGTAAGTGATCAACTTTATTGTTTGGAACATTATGAGGCATGGAAAGAGGAGATTAGAGGCTGAGTTCTCAACCAAGAGGCTTCTACAATAGTCCAAGCAGGAGAAGATAAGAGATGGACTAGTTCCCACTACTCCCACCATGCTGACACAGATGACTCTATTTCCCCAGGGAAAGACAGCAGATAGGCTTGGTACCTTTTGCTGATGGCTATCATCCTATTCCAAACTGTCACTTGACCAAATTCTCACAACCCTCTAGTTACTATAATCTGAAGGGCTGGCTATTACTTCCCTTACAAATCTATTCTACATTGGGTCAATTCATCCACTGATTTCACAGAATAAACAAAGGTGCTGAAATGCCAGAATGTCTTGCTGCAAATCATATCCAATTATGAAAGCTGGCATTGCTGCTAACCTTACCAGTGTTTCAGTTCTACTCCTCAAGTTGTCTTGCATTCACTCTCTATCATAGTGCCCTTTCACATTTTTTGTATCATTTGCATTTTAGCACTGACATTTTTCTGTTTATTAAATTATTTGTTCATTGTACATCTTCTCACCACCACAAAAAAAGTTTCATGATAGCAGTGATTTTGTCTATCCTGCTCATTGCTCTATTCTCAAGGTCTCAAACAGTGCAAGGGACTAATAGGAACTCAATAAAGGTTCAATGTAGTAGATTCCTTTAATCACAAAATGCACCTTTCCCCTAGCTGCTGCAGTGTGGACTTCTGAAAGCTCACTGCTAAACTTTTCTCCAGAGAATTTCCCTCCACCAATGGGAGCTACTTCATCCAGAATGCCTGGGAGGTTAAAGGTTCCCTCTTCCCTCTCTCCCAGGAAGCAACTCTTCACCACTGACTTACTGATGATATGTGGCAAAAAAGCCTGGCCGTCTAGCTTCCAAGTGGGATAACTGAACAGGCCATTCACACTCCAGAACTCCCAATGGAGGGGCTGAGGCAAAACTTTACCTAAAACTACCTCTTTTCACTGGTCTTGTCCTGACTCCTTCACTTCCTTACAGATTTCACTTAAAATCTCTCTCTAAACCACTTCCATAAACATCCCCATTTCTGTCTCTGCTTCTAGGGAACCCAATCCAAGATATCTGATAACTGTTTGAATAAATGAAGGAAGAGATAAATATAGAAACAATTCTTAACAGTTTCTAGCAATGCTTTTAATTATTAGTACATAAACATTATAGATACATCTCAGTTAACAGAAATCAGTCAACAGAGTTGTGAACTGAGCAATCCCATTAACACAAATCTACTTACTAATTTAAGCACCTCATGCTATCTCCTGCTCCTTTTGCCACTGTTGCCATCATCTGAAAAGTCTGGCTACATCAACATCTGTTTCACTTATAAGGAATGGCACTTTCTAAAGCTCGAAAAAAAAAATTTAAATCTAATTGAATAAAAAGATAGCTGGGAGATATATGGCAGTGATCCCCAACCTTGTTAGCTTCAGGGACTGGTTTTGTGGAAGATAATTTTTCCACAGACCTGGGGGTGCTGGAGGGGGTGGGGAGGGTGCTGGTGGTTTTGGAATGACTCAAGCATATAACATTTATTGTGTACTTTATTTCTATTATTATTACATTGTAATATGTAATGAAATAATTATACAATTCACCATTTTAAAAAAGAGGTGCAGACAAAAGTGGTAAATAAAATAATCAGCGGGGCTATGTGCAGACTAAAATAAGTGTGTCCAATTCTGACTTAAAGCCTGCTACCAGATGCAGCTGCACAACTGAAGTATATCAACTCATTTGCCACTCACTGAAAGGGTTCTGATATGAGTCTGCAAGCAATTGATTTTTTATGGTCTCTGTGCAGTCAAACATCACTGCTAATGTTAATCTGTATTTGCAGCAACTCCCCAGTGCTAGCTTCACTGCCTCAGGTCCACCTCAGATCATCAGGCGTTAGAGTCTTACAAAGAGTATGCAACCTAGATCCCTCACACTTGTAATTCACAATAGGGATCATGCTCCTATGAGAATCTAATGCCTCTGCTGATCTGACAGGCAGAGCTCAGGCTGTAACGCAAGTGATGTAAATACAGATGCAGCTTCACTGGCTTGCCCACTGCTTACCTTCTGCTGTTTGGCCCAGGTCCTAACAGGCCACTAGTCTGTGGCCTAGGGGCTGGGGGCCCCGGTATATGGCACCCTTATCTGCTTACCAAAAGACAGGGTAAAAAAAACCCGTAGCTGGTGCTGACTGGGAAGGCCCAGAGGGAGGAGATGAGGTTTACATGATTGGAACATGTGTTAAGATAATTTGTGGCTGGAACAATTTAATATTGAGTTTACTTTTTTTTATTGAGTCAGAGTCTCACTCTGTCGCCCAGACTGGAGTGCAGTGGCCGCTCCCGGTCACCACAGCCTCGACCTGCTGGGCTCCGGCGATCCTTCCGCCTCAGTCTTCCAAGTAGCTGGAACTATAGGCATGTGCTACCACGCCTGGCTGATTTTTTGATTTATTGTAGAGATGAGGTTTCGCCAAGTTGCCCAGGCAGGTCTTGAACCCGCTGGCTCAGGCAATCTGCTCACCTCGGCCTCCCAAAGCGCTGGGATTACAGGCTGAGCCACCGAGCCCAGCCTGAGTTTACTTTTACATAACCTCTTAAACTTACAACAACTGAGTTTACTTTTATCACAACCTCTTAAAATCCCCCCATCAAAATATCAATGATTTTACAATGGAAATAAATGTAACATAATAATGTTCTTTTTAAAATTTTTTAATCTATTTTTACTTTTTAAAAAATTTTTTATTTTAGAGATGTGGGGTACAATTCAGGGTTAGGTATACAAATGTTCATTATGCAGGTACCCTTGTTGATTTTCTTAAATTTGCTTTACAGTTTACAAAAAGGATTGGAAGATTATAAATGAAAGTTATACGAATCATTTACTGAAGAAGGGGAGATGAGATTGGCGGTAATGTGAAGCTATCACTACAGTGTTTTATTTCTGTAACAGGAAGAGTAGAATCATATTTGGAAAAATATTAACAGTTGTTAAATCTGGGTGATAAATTTGGATATGTGTTATATATTTTTATTTACATTTTTTGGATTTTTAAAGTTTTTCTCAAACTAAAAAGTACATAACACTTGAGAGGAATGTAGTGGTTCTTTAGTGGCAAGGGATTTAACAAAACTAAGGCAAAATACACACTGCATCACTGGTTCTCAGGCTTCTCAAGTTTGTGATTTAGAAACTAAAAATGAAGAAGAATCCCAAAGAATCCTCACTGTTCCCAGTCTTCTTTTCCAAAACAGCCTTGAGCATGCCACTTGCTGCTATCTCTAGTTTCAGGAATCTGTCAGTAGCTTTGACTCACCAATCTCTACAACCCACAAATTAGAAGTCAGGATAGTGTAACTATTTGGTGAATGCACTGAAAGAAAGGATATCACTAAAGCAGGGTCAGCCTGGAAGGAACATCACATCTCAGGAACTAATTTGGTTAATATTTTTATGAACCAGCTGAGTAACAGAACAGAAAACAGGGCTATTCCATATTATTTCATTTTTTGGTCAGTAATATCTTCATTAAATTTCATTTTCACACCTTTGAGGAGGTGTGATTAAAAGTCAAAGTAAGTTTAATAACCTGAAAAAGTCAAGAAAATAGAAAATGAAAAATTTAATAAAGATATAGCTGACAAAAAAATGGAATAATATGGAATAACCGGCCACAAGAAAATAACGCAGAAAACACTTTGGGATCAACTGAGCAAGAATCAGGAATATATTGTTATAATTTTTAAAAATCAGGTCAGGTGCGATGGCTCAAGCCTGTAATTCCAGCATTTTGGGAGGCCCACATGAGGGGATTACCTGAGCCCACGGGTTCGAGAACAGCCTGGGCAACTTGGTGAGACCTCTTTTCTACAATAAATCAAAAAATTAGCTGGGTGTGGTAGTACACACATATAGTTCCAGACTTGGAAGGTTGAGGCAGAAGGATAACCTGAACCCAGCAGATTGACACTGGGGTGGCTGTGAGCATGACACCATAAAACACACACACACACACACAAAATCAAGCTATTATACATATATTGAAGTATGTAAGAATTGATTGACCAACAGTCCTATAATATATATAATACTTACTAAAGTACTATCTTCACTAAAATATTTGATTTAGCACAACAAAGTCAAGCAGCAGTCGTTAGAACACAGGGCTGAAGCCAAAATGTATGAAGCCAACTCTGTGGCCTTGGCCAAGTTGTTTAACCTCTCTGTGCCTCAGTGGCTTCACCTGCAACACAGAGATAGTAATTGTACTGATCTCACAGAGTTATAGTGAGCATTAACACATAACAGTTTGAAAACAGCTTGGAATAGTGCCTGGCACATAGTAGTTGCTATATGAATGCTCATTAAAGACACAAAAATAATACAGGAATTGAAATGGATTTGGAGACCATCCAGAGGAGTAAAAAATTATTACAAATCTAAAGATATATATGGAAAAGTTAGAGGCACTGGCATAATTCATTCTGTAAAAAGAAGCAGTAGAAGGCATTCTTAGTGAGAAAACTACAGTCCAGCTACTGATGAAAATGTGTCTAAAACAGCTTTTTCAAACTCATAATGAGGAAGATAAGTCAGAAGGAGCACCCCGAACGTTCTGTGTAACAGCTAACATTTGACATGTCTCCAGCTCTCTATTGCTCTTATCAGTGCTAAGAATGTTATGGTGACTCAATAATAATTTTTTCCATGAGACTTCAGAAAAGCTTTTACTTTTTCTATTTTCTGCCAGTACTTCCATCTGCCCTCTGGGACTTTGTGAATTTCAAAATTTATACTGTCACAATCAGTTTTCTTCAGCCCAAGGACAGGCTTGTATGTTGAATTCTGCTGTGCTTTGTAAAGCATGTCAGCATTTACTCCAGGACATTTGATTTTAAGAGGCCCAACAGTACAGTTTTACACTGAATTTGCTAAATGCTTTACTTCATTTGATTTCATAAAGAAAACATATAAAAAATATTAGAGAGTGTTTTAACACTTGATTTTAAGCAAGTGTTTTAACAATATCATCCACAGTGTAATATTAACTTCCTGGTTAGAGCACTTACATATATCAGTCAAAGTTTTATTATGTGTGTAAATAAGGGGCTTTATTCAAGTCTAAAACAAGCATCAGTGCCTCTGGGTAGGCATGGCTGATCAGAGTAAAGCTTGAGCTGGAAGGTCCAGATGAAATTAGCACACATCAAGTCATTTCCACAAACACCCACTGGGAATTCTCTGTGAATTGAGAACCACACAGCCTCAAGACTGATAGACCACACGTAAGGGACTTACTCTTAACATCTCTTCTCTCTCTCCATATAGTTAAAGGGATTTTAAAATTAGCCTTTTAAACCTATTTCAATACGTCTCTTCTTTCTATTTTCATTGCCAATATATTTGTAAATCCCCAACAATATTATCTGGATTACTAAAATCACATCCTAGTGTTTTCTGTGATTCAAGTCCTGTCTGATTTCAATGACCATAATGCTCCTTTCTCTATTTCCCACTTAGAAAACTCCTACTTATCCCTTAAGACTCTGTTTGAATGCCACCTTCTCTAGACACCTACCACTATATCACATATCACAGACATACACATATATCCAGAAGGTTGGGCACCCTTCCTCAGGGTTTGCAAAGTAACTGCACACACCTCTTTCATCACTTATATACAATAACCATATTATAAATGTTGATGTATTTTCACCACTGACAAGCAAGCTTCTCTAGGTCAAGATCAATATCATCATATATATGTTACCTATTGTCTTAAAAAAAGGAATTTAATAAATACGTATTAGATGAATGAATTAACACATATGAATAAACCATACTCTTGTCCTCAAAAAGTTTCCTCCCTGCTTACTTGGAGGCATGACTGGGGAAAGAGCAAGGAATAGAAAGAAGATATAGAAATTACTATAACGTAAATCAAAATTAGATAAGAAAGTAGGGCATGTGGCAAGAAAGTAAGACTAGTTTGCCTAAATGTTTAGGTGCCTAAAAGTACCAGATAGGTCCACTACACACATGCTCTCATCTAATGTTCACAACCACTCTGCAAGGTATTAATATTTCCACTTGATAGGCAAGGAAATTAAAGCTCAAGGGGCTTGAGGCCACACAAAAGTTAATGGTGAAGAGAGGATGTGTTCTTCAAAACCCACGCTCTTTCTAACACAATGGTACAAATTCAATCCTATGGATCTTTAGAGGAAGGAACAGTTACACCCAGAATGAAAAATCAGGAAAGTTTTCACACAGAAGTAACAATGAACCAAACCTTGAAGGACTGAGGAAGAAATGGGGAGGATTTTAGATGGAGGAAAAAATGCAGGTTTAAAACCTGTGAGCAGGACACTGAATGATAAGTCTGGAGTAAGTTGAGCATATGTGAAGAAAAGTCCAGTGAAAGAAATTTAGGGCTGTACTAGAAGACCTGGGAACTCTATATTTACAATGGGCATCACTATTAGAAAAATAACCAAGGGCTGAGGTCATGCTAATGATTGGATTTGTGTTATCATTTTTATGTATAGATAGCAAATGGAAAAAAAAAAGATCTAACAAGAAGAGCTCTAAGATAAGTCTGATTTTATTTGAGACAGGGTCTGACTCTGTCACCCAGGCTGGGGTACAGTGGCACAATCATAGATAGTTTACTTCAGCTTCAAACTCCTTGGGCTCAAGTAATCTTCTCATCTCAGCCTCCTAAGCCGCCAGGACTACAGGCTCATACTACCATGCCTAGCTAACTTTTTAAATTTAATTTTTTGTAGAGACAGTATATCACTATGTTGTTCAGTTGATCTCAAACTCAAGTGATCCTCCACTTCGGTCTTCCAAAATGCTGAGATGACAGGTGTGAGCCATAATGTCCAGCCAGATAATTCTTATTTTTTATTTTATTTTCATTTAATTAGTTGATTTACTTATTTTTGAGTCAGAGTCTTACTCTGTCATCCAGGCTGGAGTGTAGTGGCACACTTATGACTCACTGCAGCCTTGACCTCCTGGTCTCAGGTGATTGTTCTACTTCAGTCTTCCAAGTAGCTGGGACTACATGTGTGCTGCGTTAATTTAAAAAAAAAATTCTGTAGAGATGAGGTCTTGCTATGTTGCCTAGGCTGGTCTCGAACTCCCAGGCCCAAGTAATATTCCTGCCTCAGTCTCCCAAAATGTTAGGATTACAGGCATGAGCCACCGTGTCCAACCAAGTCTGATTTTAACACAAGATATATGCTTTTATCCAAGGAGGAAATACAGTATAGAAATTAACATTCAAATGTCCTCTATAATGTCAAATTAACAAAACATCATAGAAAAAGAAGTAAATAGGTATACTTCACAAATGTGAGTCATATATTCCCTTTTGTTTTAAATGTATACTATCAAAAGCAATTACTTATATTAATCTTTTAAATGATTTAAATCATACTCTTAGGACAACATCTTGATTATAATTAAATGCATAAATTCCTCAGGTTGCTCGTTTTATGAAATCTGAACATCAAAACATAAGATGGCCACACATAAAAGTATACTGGTTGTGTTTTATTCACGTATGTTTGGTTTTACTTATCAAGATTATGTTTTGAATGGCTTTTTGAACTAATTTTGTTTGAATGACATCCATGAGCTAAATTGAGTATGACTGATTACTTATATGGTAACATCGCAATCATTTAAAAGGAATCTAAAATAAACAAAGTAAAGACCTTAAGGGGATCATACATAGATCAAAGAAGCCCTAAATATATTTTTTAGACTGCTATTTTTAGGTGTTTTAAACATATGTTTCTTTTAAAGCAATTTTATGAGCTTAAATTTTATTGCAAATGTAGCCCTAAAGCTGTATATGTAAAAAATTCCCCACATTGAAATTAGTAGGAATGTCAGTATAACCAGTGAAAATTCTTTAATATTATATATTTAAAACAGAAACGGAGACTTTTAACTTTCAATTTTATATAATAAATAGCTGATGTTGTCAAATAGAGATAATTAGGGTCCCTGCTAAAATAAATATCATTTTATTTGTAATACTATTATTATCAATCAATAATATAGCAATAGGTATTATAAAAGTACCAACATTCGGCTTTGAAATTTTTATTATATTTTGAATTTAGAAAATTTTTTCATAGATAATATATTTACACTTTTATCTAGCCAATGTCAGAATTAGTACAGAATATAAATTAGTAGCATGTAGCTCTTGACTATTTATAAGTTATTTGTTATTTTCCAGCAAAATTGTTGGTATTAAAGACATTCTAGGCAGGAAGTAAGGCATAGTATCTCGCCATCTTCTTGCCTAATCAAAGATATTTGAATAGAGAGCTAAAAGGGATATTATAAATGATCCTGTCTGATCTTTTTATTCAGAGATTAAAATACTGAGACCCAAAGAGAAATTCAAAAATAGCCTCAAATGCATATGTTATAAATTAAAATTTAAAAATCAATGAATTAAACATTCACATCCAAAAGTTTAAAAAAGAACATGAGATCTAAAGAAAACAAAATAAAGAGTATAATAAAGGTCAATCAGAAATTATTGAAATAGAAATGAAACAAAAAGTGTTTCAACAATGCCAAGAGTTGGTTCTTGGAATATTGACAATGCCCTGGCAAAATTGATTGAGAGGGCAAATAGCCAACAGAAGGAATAAAAATGGGGATATAAGTACTAAGCCTAAGCACATTACAATATTATACAATGATATTCTAAACAACTTTATGCCAATAACTAGAAGTAAAATCTAGAATAATAACATTTATCAAACTTCTCACAGTTAATAAAGATAATGAATCTACAAGTAAAAGGCCTATATATAATGATTATGGTTCTAACATACACCTAGGAGTAATTATTAAATACTTGCTATATTTCTTTGCCTTCTTTTTTGGTTGAGTGTGTTAAATAACTTCCATAATCTAAAATCAGAACTGACTGAGGAAGTTCAGCCTAACATATCTTTTGCAAAAAATATTTTGTTGTCCAAAATAAAGGAACAGAAAAACTGCCTTTATGAAACCTGATCATCAAAACATAAGATGACCACACATAAAACTACATGAGTTTTGTGTTTTATTGAAGGAACTAACAGAAAAGACTCTCATATAAAGTCTTTTCTAGGGTGTAAATTTCAATGCTGATTTCAACTTCTGAAGCCATCCATAAGAAAAAAAAATGTTTTCTTCTAATTATCTTAAAATATTAAATTTAAAATCATTTCTTTTGGTTCCAAAGTGATACTATACACTTAGGTGGCATCTGTATTATTATATCTGAATACTTGTTCACTAAATTTATTTTAAAAATTTTTAAATTTTATTTTAAAGATGTGGGATACAATTCAGGATTAAGTATGCAAGTGGTCATTGTACAGGTAAAGTTTGGGCCTCTCTTTGGTTCCCATTTTGCCTGGTTTGAGATTAGGTACCCTTATTGATGTTGTATCCCCCCCACACATACACCAGCAGTATCCCCCTACTGTCAATCCCTTCCTTATAGTATTATGGTAAATGTTCAGGGTCTGCTTATAAGTGAGAACATGTGGTGCTCTGTTCTTTGTTTCTGTGATAGATCACTGAGTATGATAGACTCTAAATCCATCCAAGTTGCCGTGAAGTCTGTATGTTTGTCCTTCTTTATGGCTGTGCAATATTCCATTGTGTATATGTATCACATTTAAAAAATCCAGATCAGTTTCAATGGGCAGCATGGTTGGTTCCATGTTTTTGCTATTGTGAATAGTGCTGTAATAAACATGCATGTGTAGGTATCTAATTTGTAGAATGATTTGAGTTTTTCCAGGTATGTTCTCAGTAGGGGGATTGCTGGGTCATATGGAAGGTGCATGTCTAGTTCTTTTAGAAATTGCCACACCATTTTCCAAAGAGGTTGCACTAGTTTGCATTCCCACCAGCAGTGTAGAAACGTTCCTTTTTCTCCGCATTCTCGCCAGCATCTGTTGTTGTTTATTAATGATGGCCATTCTTACTAGGGTTAGGTGGTATCTCAGTGTGGTTTTGATTTGCATTTCTTTGATGATTATTGAGGCTGAGTCCTTTTTCATGTGACTATTGACTGCCTCTATAAGTGTCTATTCATGTCTCTTGCCCACTTTTTAAGGGGCTGTTTGTTTTTTCCCTTTTCGGCACATTTGAGTTCCTCGTAAATCCTGGATGTTAGGTCTTTGTCAGATATACAGTTGTCAAAATTTTTTTCCCATTCTGAGGGCTGTCTTCCTGTTCTCTTGATGGTTTCTTTGGCTTTGCAGAAGCTTTTCAGTTTGATGAGGTCCCACTTGTCTATCTTATTTCTTATGGCATGGACACTTGGGGTTTTGATCAGGAATTAGTTGTCAGTTCCAATTTCCATAAGGATGTCTCCTGCATTTCCTAAGTTTCATATAGTTTGAGGTTTTATGTTTAGGTCTTTGATCCACTTAGAGTTGATTTTTGTGTATGGCGATAGGTAGTACTGTTTCAATATTCTGCATGGTGTCAACCAGTTTTCCCAGTACCATTTACTGAACAGGTTTTCATCTCTCCAGTGGTTGTTGGTGGAGGCTTTGTCGAAGATGTTAAAACATTGAGGTTTTGCTTCCGGAATCTCTATCCTGTTCCTATGTCCTTGCTCAACTCAGTTATTAGTTCTGATACTCTCTTTGTAGATTTAAGATTTTTCTATATACACAATTATGCAATCATGTGTCTATAAAAAATATGTGTGCCACTTACTACTTTTTTTTTTTTGCTTTACTGCACTAGGTAGCACTTCCCGTATAATGTGAATAGTGAATATCCTTTCCTTTTTCCTTCGTTATAGAAGAAAAGCACTTTAGTTTTTTATCATTAAATATAAAATTAGCTATAGATTTTTCATGCCTCTTACAAGGTTGAGAAAGTTTCGTGGTCTCTGAGGTTTATGTAACATTTTATCATAAATGGATGTTTAATTTTCTCAGATGCTTTCTTTGGGGCAGCAATTGAGAGACTCATATGGTTTTACCTTTATTCTGTAAATTAAGTGAATAACATTATTTGATTTTCAAATGTTAAAATCAATTCTGCATTCCCAGAATAAAACCTACTTGGTTATGCAGTATTATCCTTTTTATATATTGTTGGATTTGATTTGCTAATACTTGTTAAGGATTTTTGCATCTATGTTAATGGGTAATACTGAACTGTAATTTTCTTCTCTTACAATTATGTGAATCTGCTGATAAAAAATGCTCTCAGTTTTGTCTGAAAATGTCTTTACTGTCTTTACTTTTGAAGAATATTTTTGCTTAATATACTACTTTATAGTGAATTTTTTCTTTTAGCACTGTAATGAAAAGCAGTCATTTCATTGCATTACCAAGGCTTATGCTTACTTCTCAGAAGATAATTTTATCATGATTCCTCTATAGGTAATGTGTCTTTTTTTCCTCTGACAGTTTTAAAGATTTTCTCTTAATTTTCAACAATTTGGTTATGATGTACCATGTTTTGACTTTCAGTTAATACTGCTTGAGGTTCATTGAGCTTCCTGGATTGGTGACATTATTCTTTTCATCAAATTTGAGAACTCTATTATCTCTTCAAACATTGTTCTGTCTCATTTTTCCCCTCTGTTTTAAAACTACAATCACTTGTATCCGAGGCTGCTTTTTTTAGTATTATCATGTCTTACTGAGAATTCCTAACTATTCTCTCATTATGTTCACTTTCCCACCCCTTAAATACTTGAAAATATTTATGGCTACTGTTTTAGTCTTTATCTGCTAATTCCATCATCTGTCATTTTTTAGTCTATTTCCATTGACCAATTTTCCTGCTTCTTTGAATATCTAGTAATTTGTTGTTGAATGCTTGACATTATGAATGTTATGTTGTTGAATGTCAGGATTTTACTGTCTTCCTTAGTTGATTGTTAAGTTTTGTTCAGGAATTTCAATTTACTTTTGAATCACTTTGAGCTTTTCAAGGCATTCCTTCCTGCCTCCCCAAACATCCATTCTTTTTATTTTTTCAGCCATTTTCTATGAGAAAGAAATTCAAAATAGCAAGCATCCTTCTTTTTTAAGGCTTATTTTTAATCTTTGTAAGGATGGGTATAGACTAGCTCTTACTTTAGGGACAACTTAGATCTACCTCTAAAGCACAGACTTTATAGAAAATCATCTGAATACAAGAAGAATTTAATGAAAACTCCTAAACACATAGGAACTCTAGTAGTTGTTCAGTTTACAGATCTCTGGTAATTGTTCTTTTTCCAGTGTTATAAATTTTGTCTAGTTTTATAGTTATTTGTGGCAGTAGGGCAAATCTGGTGTCATTACTCTGTCACAGCTAGAAGCATAAATCCCCAAAGGGAATTTTTGACCATATCACAGTTTTGCTTCAGTTCTTTTCTCTTTCTCCTTTGACCTACTAACTCTGCCTTCCATTCTCCTACAATTCTCTCTCAAGAACTGATAATCATTTATTGAAAGGACCCAAACCAGAAACAAATTCTTGTAACTCACTTCAATGCTCTTTCCACCACACTATAATTTTTTTATTTTCTGGGATTAAAGTAATAACAATCTAAGCTGATTTAAGTTACCCATTACTTGGTATATTTCTCAACTTACGTCTTCATGTCTCAGTCTGTCTCTATCTTTTATTTTGTTTTTGGTGTTATCTGTTACTTACATTTTATTTTAAAAATTTGGAATATGTTCACTGATAAAGCTAGAAATGATCCATGTTAAGAAAATCTATTTGAATATAAACTATTCCTGAAATAGCCTTCTGCACACAAAATTAAATAATACAAACTGTTTTTAAGGCAGACAGAGAGACAACTAATAACTGGTTCTTCCATATTGACATATTTCTGGGTTTTTTATCTCCTAACTGACATTCTTATAGCTAACTGTTCTCCTTGTAAGCTATTTTAGCTTTTTGTTAAAGAATGGGGAAGGGGCTTAGAGTCTACATGTTTTTCTTCTAACTTAAGAGGCTTTACGTTGATGAGCTCTGCTCCAAGAATATAATGTTCATCCTACTCTGTCAGCAAAATTATCTATTAATTTATGTTTATAAAATATTAGTCACTTTAAAAATAAATTTTGCATGGTTTTATTACCTGTTAAGGAGAGAACAGATAAGAGCAGAAGGAATAGAAGTAAAACTCATTTATAAAAATGGGCCTTTAAGAAATAATTTTTAAATTTTACTGGGAGAAAATGGAATTAAATAATATTTTAAGAGGTTATGGGTCTAATAGACTTACCTGTGCAACTGGATGTATTCTCGGGGTCTGTTGAGTAGATGAAGGAATCTATCAACAATCTTGTTTTTTCCTACACCCTGTAATTACACAGATACCATTAAACAAAAAGAGGCTTTAGTTTGGAGGCTGATGCCAATCAGAATAATCTTTTATGAAAATCTACTATCTCTAAGTTGTATTATTTTAATTTGTTGTTCATGACAGCCAAACCAGTAAATATATACAGCATATCTCCTAAGACTTAAAGGTTTTTTTAAAAGCATACTTCTAAAATACTAGTTCTAAGTTATTCTATTTAAAAGGAAATCTATAAATTCATCTCCTACATCTTGATTTTTCTGCTCTATAATTTTATACAGAAGTCTAAGTATTATAGCAGAATATAAACTATTTCAGATTTGAAGAATATCATCAAAGGTGATCAAGTAAGTATAAAACAATAATTTTTCTAATCAGTTCTTCAGAAGTTTGATTTTTCACTTACAAGAAGAGAAATATAATGCCGTACTTTTTTTTTTTTTTTTTTTTTTGAGTTGGAGTCTCACTCTGTCGCCCAGACTGGAGTGCAGTGGCCACTCCCGGCCACAGCAGCCTCGACCTGCTGGGTTCCAGCGATCCTTCCACCTCAGCCTTCCGAGTAGCTGGAACTACAGGCGCGTGCTACCACGCCCGGCTGATTTTTTGATTTACTGTAGAGATGAGGTCTCGCTGCCCAGGCGGGTCTCGAACCCACAGGTTCAGGCAATTCACTCACCTCAGCCTCCCAAAGGCACAGGATTACAGGCTGAGCCACCGAGCCTGGCTTAATGCCGTACTTTTTTTATGCTTTAATGAAAAACTTATTTCTTCTTTTGTCAAACTTTCTAGTCCTTTATAACCTTGGAAACTTACAATACAGCTAAGGTGTATTAAGAAAACTCAACTATCTGTGTTGTTCCTAGAAATACCCTCATTTCCTTACCACTTACTGATACTGAGAGTTGCTATCCTTTTGTAGAAGATAGACTGTTAAAAATAGAATCTACCCCCATACTATTTCCCTATTTTAAAGTTTTCACTTAGAGATGGAATGCAATTAATGGGATGTAAATCTTCCAACAAGTAGGTTGTGTGAAGGGTAGATGTAGCTATAAAGCCGACTTCCATATCGTACATGCTAACAACAATAACTCTTACTGATTTCTTATCCAAGTTGAGCATCCCTAATTTGAAAATCTAAAACCCCAAACATGCAAAATCTAAAACTTTTTGAGTGCCAACAAGATGCTCAAAGGTCATCTCCAAGGAAATATTCATTGGAACATTTCAGATTTTGGATTTTCAGATTAGGGATATGCAACTGGTACAGACGTGCAAATATCCCAAAATCTCAAATCTGAAATATTTATGGTCTCAAGTATTTCAGACAGGGATACTCAACTTGACCTGTATCAGGCTCTATACTAAGTATTTTCTTGTTATTTCATTTAATCATCACCACAGTCACATGGGGTAGGTATTATTATTATTCCAACTTCACAAATCAAGAAACCATGGCTTGGAGAGGTAAGCAATGTATACACAGTCACGCAGATCATTATAGTGGAACTATGGTTCAAAACCAGGTCTTATATGCTCATGACTTAGCCCCTACAATAGGGATTATATTTCTCTCAGTTTGAGATTGATTTAGGTAAGCTGGGCCTTAAATTGTTGCTTTCCTCACTTCTATGATCCATCCTGCAGAAATAAGTAAGCATCTCAGGGCAATGGATGGTGCACAGCAGCAAGAGCAGAAGCCCAATAGGGAAGTAGTCATTATTATTGGTATTTTTACTACATATTCAAATATCTTGTGAAGAAAAGCATTCTACAAGCACCAAGAATACAAATTCAAATCAACTGAATGGGATTTTATTGAATGCTGAGGGGGTTAGGGACCATGTCTGTTCTTCTTATCACTGCATCCCCAAAACCCAGCAGAGTATCTGACCCAAAGAATGCCCTCAATAAATACTGGCCAAATGAGTGAATGAATTACAGAAAGTTTGGAAAGTACTGGAAAAGGGGTGAAAATCCTGGTAAAATATTAAGGGTGATCATGTTAATAAGGATACTGAATAATGGGATCTCATAAGTTATGTACTGATACAAGTGGGACAAGTTTTACAAATGATCCAGTTTATTTCACCTACAAAATATTCAAGGTTATCAGAGTTGAATGTCAAACTGACAAAATCCTTAAAGTAAGAGCAATGCATTATTTCATTTTCTAAGAAACTTTTCAGTATCTAATTAAATTTCATCCCAAATAGTTTCAAGCCTAATACAGACGCACAAAGAAAGAAAATCACATTTGAACATTCACATGTAAATTACAAGAGGTACTTAAACTTTAAATGGCATGAATCAGTACACAAAACTTTTTTTTTTTTTTTTTTTTGAGTTGGAGTCTCACTCTGTTGCCCAGACTGGAGTGCAGTGGTGCAGTGGACGCTCCGGCCACCGCAGCCTCGACCTGCTGGGCTCCGGCGATCCTTCCGCCTCAGCCTTCCGAGTAGCCGGAATTACAGGCATGCGCTACCACGCCCGGCTGAGTTTTTGATTTATTGTAGAGATGAGGTCTCGCTGCCCAGGCGGGTCTCGAACCGCTTACATAACATTTTAAAAGGGATAAATTACCGAGCCCGGCTGTAAACATAATATTTTTAAGGAATAAATTTAAGCCGGGCTCGGTGGCTCAGCCTGTAATCCCACGCCTTTGGGAGGCTGAGGAGAGTGGATTGCCTGAGCCCGCGGGTTTGAGAACCGCCTGGGCAGGTGAGACCTCATTTCTACAATAAATCCAAAAAATTAGCCGGGCATGGTAGCACACGCCTGTAATTCCGGCTACTCGGAAGGCTGAGGCGGAAGGATCGCCGGAGCCCAGCAAGTCAAGGCTGCAGTGGCCGGGAGCCGCCACTGCACTCCAGTCTGGGCGACCGAGTGACTCCAACTCAAAAAAAAAAAAAGGTATAAATTTAGATGAGTAAAATGTGTGTTAATAATCAGCTCTATTAAATTCAGTAATCCTAGAGAAAAGGAAACATCATAAATGCATTATAATGTCATTTCCTGAGAGAAAAAAGTCATAAAAAGCTACTATTAGGGAGTACCTCCTCCATCGCCACCTCTGAAGTTATTGAATCAACCATGCTTTTTCAAATTCTTCCTGAGTAACGTACTTTAGGAACGTGTTTAGGAACTCACAAGTCCCATAAAGGTAGGATGAGAGGTGGAGTCCCAGCTGCCACTAAGGAGCTGTTTCACTGTTTCTTTAAATGCTAGAGTCTCCAGAACTCCAACCTCAGCTGTCTCCTCGTTCCATATACGCTCTCTGGGAAAACTCACCCACTCCCACGACCTCCGTCATCACTTAGGGCTCACACTTCTTTCCTAAACTCCATCTGATATCTCCTATTCCTAACTGTCAACTGAACTTCTGCAGCAGATGTTCATGCTGTACTTACGCTTCTACCCAAACCTACTCTGTCTTTTCAATCCCAGTTAGCAAACAGTATCACCATGTACCCGGTTACTCAACAAAAGAATCTTAGAATGTTGTTGATTGCTTCATTTTTTTTTTTTTACCCTGGCTTCACTCAGAATGTCCTAGGATCTTTAGTCCCTACCTGCAATACATTTAGTTTTTTTCCTTTCCTTTCACATCCTTCCTTTTCTTTCCTTCCTTTTTTCTCTTCCCTCCTTTTCTCCCCTTTCCCTCCCTCTCCCAATTTATCCCTCTCTTCTTTGTCTAATTCACCAACTATCTGAATACCTACTGCACTGTACTAGTTGATTTGGATACAATGGTAAAACAGCTACAGCTCCTGGCCATACTCACAGCTTACAGTCTAGTAGGGAGCACAATTAAGCAAATACAACAAATACAGTGCTATCATATGGAATCCAAGATGCTAGAGGATTTAACATAAGGCCCATTGCACAGTTATGTTTAAATTGAGATATCAAGGAATAAAGAGGTACAGGGAAAGAGAAGAAAGGGGAGTGCTCCATACAGACAGAATAGTATGTATTGAGACTTGTGGGTAACAATGAGCTGAAGAGCTGGGTAGGTCTGTGAAAAGTCAAAGGCTGGAGTGGGGTGAGGAAGACTGTGTTAAGAAACCAGACTAGAAAGATATGTGGTGTATAGTGCTGGAAAAGCCTTGGAAACCACTTACAAGAATTTAGACTGTGTCTTAAAGTCACCAAGAGGCTACTGAAGTAAATGAGTACTAAGATCGGGTTTTCAGTTTGGGAAAATCACTCTCATGGAATGGTCTGTCGGAGAGCAAAACGAAAAGCAAAAGAAAGCAGTTTGGAAACTGTAGAAAAATTCAAGCAGGAGATGACAGTGGCCTAAACTAAAAGGTAGAGACAAATAGATGGATTCAAGAAATATTTAGGAAAAAGAACTAACAGGACTTGGTGATGCACTGGAGGTGGGGATAAGGGGACGAAGAAGTCAAAGTTTCTGTCTCAGACAACAGGGTGGTAGGCCGAAGAAGAAATGGTAGAAGAGAAGCAAATGTCCTGGGTGGGAAAGGGCAGGCTGTTATGAAAGGCAGTGTAATTTTTGGACGTTTGCTTTGAAGTGCCTGCTTTTCATATCTACTCCTTCCTCTCCAATTCACTGTATCAGCTCAGGGGTGGCTTACCCTCCTCCTTAGACTCCTAGAAAGGGTCTGATTTTTGTTTGGTTTCCCACCTCCAGACTCACAACAGGACAATTCACAACTTGGTTGGTTATTTTTCTAAAACAGAGATCTCATCAGGTCGCTTCCTACTTCATTTTAAGAAGCTCTGATAATTCCTTTGAGAAAATGCTAAAACATCATCTAGGAAAGAATTTCTGTAAATAACCTGAGCAAAATAAAACAGTTACAATGACTTGTTCCTTCTAATCATAGTTTTCACCTAGAACAGAAAATCCTCAGGATATTTTAATTGAATAAATACATAAATAGTGTCTTATTTTTCCATTATAAAAGTTACACATACTCAATTTCCTCATTAGGAAATTTAGAAAGCAAAACATCACCCAGTGTGCACTGCTTTAAAAAAATCTGCTAACATTTTCATTTTGTTCCTGTGCATAGCAATCTTTACTTACTAGTAATTATTCTGCGTATATAATTTGTATTATTTAGTAATAATTAACATGAAATACGTAAATTTTTACATAATTATTAACTCCTATTGAGGATATTTACTAAGTGAAAATTTTAAAAGGGAGAAGGAACTTGTGGAAAGAGAGTCTAAAAAATACCAACTATCACATGAGAATGATGCTAACTTTTATCATTGTATTCTGTCTTATTGTGGTCTTTGTGACAATGTACTGTAAAGAAAGATCTTCACCAGGCAGGAGTCAAACGGTCCTTTAACTACAGGGTTAGGAAAAGTAGGAAGTATGTTAAGCCCCATAGACAGGAATCAAACTGAGGACAGGAAGTAAACATGCTTCCGGTTTCTGTGAGAGAAAAGCTCAGGGATCATAATTTGAAGATCTTTGAAGGATTCTGTAACTCTTATAACATCCTCAGAGTCATTATTTTAGTTACCCCATTACCTCATAGAGATTAGCAATAAAATCCTTTATAGAAAAAGGGCTTCTGGGTTTTTTTCCAGGATAAGAAAAAAATACAGAACTTGGGAAACTCCTTCCATGTTCCACCAAAGTTTGAGAAAGAGAAAGAAATAAAGAAGAAAAGGGCTAAAAAGAAAAGGAAAACAGGCAAAGAGAAAATTAGCCTAGGAATGGGATTTGGACTAAATGTTGGAACTTAAATGTTGAAGGATTAGTGACAGGCCTTGAAGGATCTCCGTAACAGCAGATAAACATAAAGAGAGAATAGCATGTATTAAGACTTGTGATTCTCCCTTAAACAAGTTACTCTCAGCCAGTCTCCAGAACAAATACCTTCCCGTTTCTACATCTTTGTTCATGTGTTTTTTTCTGACTAAAATAGCCCATCCTTCCTCATCTGTCTGTCATCTTCCAGTCCCCAGTAGTCTTCTGCTGAAATATCCCCACTTCTCTGAAGCTTTGTCTGCCTGTTCCATTTTCTCTCCTTCAACTCTCAGCACCAGAATGGTTTCTTCCTTTGGGTTCCTAAATCACTCTCTCTCACAAGTGTACTCTAGTAATGTGCCAGGTCCCCTGGCAAGTAAACACACTCCTTGACTCTTATTCAGGTCTCTATCACCAGTGACTCACAGGTAACTGCAGACAATAACTGTTAAAAGTTGAGGAAAGGGAAGGGAAGCTATGTGATTTACTCTTGCTGCTCTCTTTGTGCAAACAAAGAGGAGAAAATTAACAGTTATGGAGTCCTCTGATTCATGCATAAACATCCTTATGGTGCATAATCAATTACTTAAACCCCCATGCCAGCCCTGTGAGTGGAAGGTCATGTACCTGTTGTGGAGAGAGACAAACTTAAGTTTTACTAAGTTAAGAACCTTGAACACAATGGGATTTTGAACACAAATCCATTCAGACTCAGCAGATTGGGTTATATTTTCTATTTCATTATAATGCAAAACAGAAGGACAGAAAACTGGTTTATAAGACAGTCTATATCTTGATGTCATGGAGTCAAAGATCAGCCAGTTCATGGTTATAAAACTGCTAAATACATGTCTGGAAACTCCCTGCATGGTATCTAAGGTTCAGGAGGGAAAGCAGTTGTGGAAGCCAGCCCATGTCGTTTCTTCTGCAGTAATTTTTAAAATGGACTCCAAGTGAGTGTTTGCCACTGTTGACGTTCAGCTTTTCTGCATGCTCTTAAAACATCTTAACTTTGGGTCTGCCTTCCAAGTCCCCCCAATTATTTAATAATTTTCATAAAGTTAGTCCAGTTTGTGTAATATTTAGAGATGTTCTTTGCATAGGGCTTTAATTTCCTCGGTAGAAAAGTTACTATCTGAATGCTATTAACAAATGCCAATTACAGTAAAAAATAACAAAATAAAGAAATGAATATTATAGCAAATCAAAAGAAATTGTAACTGCTTTATTTTAGAATATTAATTTAAAAAATCTATCAAATGTTTTATCATCTAAGTCTTTGCTTAAAATGCCTGAAAATATACTATATTAAGGATTTGGGAGACTTGGACTTTAATCTTTGCTTAATTCCTCTTAGCTGAGGATTTCCACCATCACCTAAGCCCAGATTTGCCCATTTGTATAGGAAGGGACTAGACAAGCTAATCTTGAAATGCTATCCTATAGTAATGTTCTTTAGTCTCATAACAAAATAAGAGACTGTGGCTAATGATCACTGGGGATTTCTTATTTCCCAAACTCTCTCAAAGACTGTATATAACTTTTGTAATCAGAAAAAAATTAATAAAACTTAACAGTACGTGATCCCAAACACTCACATAAATGGGTTCCCTGTAACAGTCAACAAATAGTATCCAGAAGTCAGATGAGAAGCCATACATTTCAATTGTACTACTAGTTTGCATTGCTCTATGACACACTTACTCATAAAGCTTCTTAGCAGTTATAACCTTCTTTTTTCACTACATCCTTGCATATCCCCTTGAAATACTGTGTTGCTATAAATAGCAAATGTATACTTTTTGGTAGTGTGGTCAGCCATTAGGTATAGCCGAAGCAGTCACAACAAATATTTGACAAATATTGTAGGGGTGAGGGGGAAATCAATGTGTCTGTGAGGAAAAAAATACAAATTCAAAATAAATTTGAGAAAAATGTTCACTAAGGAACACAGGATAGACAGACTGAATTGGCAGAGAGAATGTGGTAGAATGGCAAATAATTTCCACACTGTAATTTAGGCAACTTCACTAACAAAAAGATTTAAGAAGATCAAAAAATAATTTAAAAGAAAGATGAATGCCATTGTATTTTGATGAAATCAAGTATTTCATAGCCTTGAGAACTCCAGGTCACCAGAGCTACTAGACACAAAGCATACTTCGTTATCAAATTCCCTGCTGTTACTACCAGCTGGAGACACAGGCAAGAAAATTTCTGGACAAACTGTTCAGTCCCTCTGAATACATTAGACAATTATGCTGTCATAGCAACATGGTATATTTCTGATGAGGCACAGTTGCAATCTGCCAGGGCTTAGTTCAAATTATTAATTAGCAAAATTCACACATTCTTTAATTTTAGCAATAAAATACCATAGTATCTCAATATTAAATAATTCAACAAACATTTACTAAATCTCTACCAGGAGAAAAATGATGTTCTTGATCAAAAAATATTATAATTAATAGATGGAATGTGTTACAAAGAATTATACAGTAATAGTGTTGCTAGAGTCCTGCTTGGTTGGCAATAAATATGTTTGTCAATTTTCATAGTGTATAAAAGAATTATAAAGTTTCAAAAATCAAATACTATGAAAATTCAGAAAAGAATGCAGTTTTTTCTAGCCTGGAATAGATACAGCTTAATTTCATTGTGTAAATTAATCAATAAATTAAATTGACTTAATGAAGTTTACACTAAAAATATTTTCTCAATGGACATTCATCAATATTGGTATTATTTTGAATAAACGCTTATATTCAAGAAAATGTGTCAATACCTCTTAGGATAAAGATAACAGGACAGTATATCAATCTTCAGAGAGACTTAGTAGGCACATCAACTAAATTCAATGACCAGGCTTTGTCTGAATGCTGATTGGAACAAATCAACTATAAAAAAACACTGTGGAGATAATTGAGGAAAACTGAAAACAGGGTATCAGATTATATTAAGGGGTTATTGTTAATTTGTTAGGTGTAATAATAAAGTTGTGGTTATATTAGAGATAAATGCTGAACTATCTACGAGAAAAACAATATGCAAAAAACCATGTATTAAAATATGACATACAAAAAAGTGCTAGGGTAACAGATAAAACAAGATGGAAAAAATATTGTTAATTGTTGTAACTGGGTGATGGGCACAAGATGGTTAATTCTACTTTTTGTAGAATATATTAAAAATCTTATAAGAATATAATAGAATAATATTATATCCTTTACTCTGTATGCAAAGCACAGTCTCTGGCTTATGATAAGCACTCAACACAAGTTAGTTATTTTATTGATATCCTTCTTATTGTTTTGTTAGTAGTAATACAGGAATTAGTGTGGTATGGTGAAAAAAAAAGCATTAGCTTTGGAGACCTATCTCTTAACTCTGTCATTAACAAGCTATGTGATCTTGAACAAAAAATACTTTAACCTTTTTGAACTGGTCTGCTTACTTGTAAAATAAAACATTTACCTCAAAGGGCTGTTGTAGACCTTAATTAGATGATATAAAAGTACATTGGAAATTGTAAAATGTACAAATAACACTATTTTTAATCCTTTCTCATTAAAAATTTATACCCAGTTAAAGATAAAATCAAATACATATCACAATTTTAAAAGAAAATTAAATTAACATGGTAAGAAAATACTATAAAAGTTGAGAAGAAAATGGGATTTCTCTTTGTGGGAGATTGAGAAATGCTTTATAAAGAAAAAAAATCTGAGTTCTGAAAAACTGGCAGGATTTTCACTGGAAAAGATGAGAAGAGGCATTATATGAAACAAATAAAGTGAAAAATGTTTGGAGGGGTAGGGATGTTGTACTCATGAAGATAAGAAACAATACTTTGAAGGAACTGAACTATAAAAGGAGTTTGGAGCCAGATCATGGTTGGTTTTGAGTGTCTCCCTACAAAGGAATTTATCTGGTAGGCAAGGTGAGCCACTTTCAACTTTCAGTAGAAAAGTAAAATTAAGGGATTCCTTCTAAGATTATTTCACTGCCAATAGATCAGAAACTGCCATGGAACTGAAGTAAGTACCTAAGAAATCAGCAATGTGAGAACATGAAGAACTTGAAAGTCAGGGATAGAGAAGGCATCTTATGTGAAAATCAGCCAGAGTTGACTCTTGGTTTGATAAGTAATACATAATGTATTCAAATTTTGGTAAGGGCAAAAAATATAGACTGGAATACAAGAAAAGCTTAAGTATAAAAATTTTTATCAGACTCTTACTAGTTAGTAACATGATATAAAGAGCTGGTTTAAAGTGGGGAAAAAAGTTGACAAACCCTAGCAAGCAACTTTACTGAACTATACTCATATAGAAATGATTGTGAATTATTAATTGTGCCTCATTAAATATAAATTAACTTTTGGTGCCTTGCTTTGAAATTTGGTCTAATATCAGAAACCAAGTGATATGATATACAGATGATTAAATTTTCATTCTAAGAAGAAAAAATTGCATAGTTTAAAAGTCATTCTTATATAAGATACCTGAGCATACTGGAATAACATATTGCTAAAATATTTTTCACTTCAAATATCCCATAAAATGCAACTTACATAAAACCAGAAGTTTATTCTTAGGGATTATTAAGCAAAAAGAATGAAGTACCTTATAGACTGATTCTATAACCCCAAATTTTCACAATAAGTATTTTATATATCAAATGGAATATGACTTTATAAATCAAAAGAAAAGCAGTTATGGGAAAGTGGGGAAGGAAGAAAGCTTATTTTTGAGCTAGATAGAAAAAGCACCACTAGCTAGAAAATAAAGAGCCATCTTTCTCTGTTAAGTAAAAGGTCATGCTATGATTTAAAAAAAAAAGATCAGCATGAAATTTCTAATTGCATGAAAGGTACATGTAATGTTATAATTACAGTAGGTAGAAAATAATACAGGTTACAGCATACTAAAGTGGTTCTACAACATGCAGCAATATATCCTAAGTGCATCAAACATATATAATTTCAGCAATATATCCTAAGTGCATCAAACATATATAATACCCTATTATATATATCCTAAGTGCATCAAACATATATAATACCCTACAACATGCAGCAATATATCCTAAGTGCATCAAACATATATAATATCCTATTCCATTTGGCTAAAAGACAGCAATTCTGCTTCACTTACTGGAAATACTATGTACTATGGCATAGAATTCCACAAAGAATGTAGAAAGGATTTTTAAGAATCAATTTTATCATAAATAAGCAGGCTACCTTATTTTACCTTATTTTTGGTGTTTATAAGACTGTAAAAAATCTTGTCTAATATCACAGATTCTTAGAAAAGATAATATAATTTGCAAGGAAAAGGCAAGACTGGGTTGAATAAAGATTATTTTTAATCTTGAGATAGTTTGATATCTTAAAATCAACATCTATTCCCTTTAATGTCCTCATTGTAAAAGTTGCCACTGGCAACAGAGTTATCTTCTGAAACATCTCTTGATACAATTTCAAGTGTTGAAAAGTTTCATGGACTTCAGCCAGTTTCTAGTTTGCAAACAGAAGGATGTATATACTGTATCTATGTATAGGCAATCTGTATTAAACACATTCATTACGCCTACTGTGTAATTATACCAAACCACTGTTGGCTTCTCTATCAATATTGAATCCCTAAAGCTTTACTTCTAGTTGACTTTTCTTTTTTTTTTTTTTTTGAGTAATCACCACTTAACGTTTTAGAAAGAGAAAGAAAGGAGTCTGATGAATTGCTACAAATGGTGGTTCACTTTATTTCAAAATAAATTCTGTGATTAAAATAGGCATTTTCTCAGATGGTTGTCACTTTGCATTTGAGTGAAAACATCAGTGACACAATCCCAGGAGAGATGAGGGTCAATACTCCTCCACCTACTACCTGCAATTTCACTTGCTTGTCCTTTTTTTTGTTGTTGTCTTATTTCACAAGATGGAAATAAGGGTGAAGGTGAGCAGGTACGTAAAATATTAAGAAAGGCATGAAATGTCGTTTATCAACAGAGCAGGGAATTTTTAAATCTTTTACGATGACTGAAAATGTACACATTCCTCCAAAAAAGAACTCTCCTAGATGATTAGGACCCAGGAGAGCATAGAGAGACCTCCATACCAGTCCTTACAGCACAGCTCTGTGGGATACTGCATTTGCCAGAGAATAGTAGAGATGGCTTCATACTTCCTAACACCTAACAAATGGAAGCAGCCAGGAGACTAACTACAGAATCTTGCTCAGATCTTAACACAGAAGTTAACTTATCAACAGCTCATGCCCTCTGGCTCAGACAACAGGGAAGCTCTGGTAGGGTATCACAAGAGAGAGGAAAGTGAGGTCAGTTTACATAAGCTTCCTCTACACTGATAGTGTATCTTTTCCCAAGGCAACCAAGTCTGTACAGTCCATAAAATACTCTCCTTCTGGGTTTTGATAAAAGCTGCCTTCCCCCTTTTAAAATTTTGTTTGCTTTGTTTTTTCTTTCTTCAGCATAGAGGTCATTTTAATCCAAGAGGTACTAGGTCCCTAATTACTGCATTATCATTTGTGGTCCTTCTACAGTTCCACATTTATGAATGGTTCCTTTGTAAATAAATACCCAACAAATTATCTTATTTTCAGTAGGGCTTAATATTTCCTGTTAGCATCCTGATAAATGCAGTCATTGGCAAGGGTAGATCTGGAAGGGAAATAGATTTCTAGTACATCACAAAATGCTTTTAACGGTCTTCTTCAAATTTGGGAATGATGTATAAAAAATAAAATTAACATTCATGTTTATAATTCATTGTTTACAAAATGATTGATCCAGTATTTATGTTGTGTGTGAAAATGTGTATTCATTTTTTTAATCTCTAAAATGATTTGTAAGGAAAAAAAAAAGTTAACTTATGAAAACACATTTGAAAGAAATTAAACTTGGCTAAAGTATTCAAAATATTCTATTAGATTTTAACCAGGCACTTTGGTCCAATTTCCATTCCCTGGTGTAGGAAATGCAATCACAAGCAAAGTTATATATCACTTAATTAGCTAAACCCAAATCAACACTTTAGTATTAGATATTTTAAGAAAATTAGCATTTCATTATTCTAGCCTAGTGATAATACTGGTATTCTCTGATCCTATCAGTAGGGAACAATACCCAGTTGAAGGGGCTACTTAACTATTTACTCTGTTGAGTGGGCAGTCCCTAGATTTTATCTAATTCAATTGTATCCTTCACTAAAGAAGTATAAGTTGACAGAAGAAATTTAGTCAATTTGTCTTAGAATCCCCTGAAAATAATCCAACTAAGCCTAAATTTAAGCTTATATTATTTTCTAAATATTTTGGCTACTCATCAGGAATTTATTTTAGATAGTCCTCTAAAATCCAGTACTTAATTTAGCAAATATTTGCTGAATGTCTACTGTATGCAAGTCATCAGGGAGGATGCAAAAATAATGGAGACTGGACTCAAAGGGCTCTCTCTCTTTCCTAGAGATTGCTGGTAGATGTATAAGTCTAAGAGAAGACTAAAAGTAATCCATAAACCACCTCTTATCCCACTTCAGAGAGTGGAGTCAAACCTTGAGGCTAATGTTCAGAAAGACTTTGTTAAAGATGCAGATTATAGAATATTACAACCAGAGGGACCCTAGAAAAGTATCCAATCCTATAATTTTATAGATTTTTTAAAAGGGGCAGGGAGAAGCCCTTATTGGAGGACTAGCAACGTATTTAATATCACATAGAGAGTTTAAAAACCTGGACAAAAAGGTAGGTCTTTGGATTCCCACTTTACTTCTTTTCTATGATACCACATTGCCACTCTGAGGTTAAAAGGATTTGAATAGGCAAAGATAGGGAAAAGCACAGAGCATGACAGCCAAGATCAGAGGCTGAAATATGACTCTGAGCCCGGCTTGGTGGCTCAGACTGTAATCCCTCGCCTTTGGGAGGCTGAGGTGAGTGGATTGCCTGAGCCCGCGGGTTCAAGACCCGCCTGGGCAGCGAGACCTCATCTCTGTAATAAATCAAAAACTCAGCCGGGCATGGTAGCGCATGCCTGTAATTCCGGCTACTTGGAAGGCGAGGCGGAAGGATCGCTGGAGTCCAGCAGGTTGAGGTTGCGGTGGCTGGGAGCGGCCACTGCACTCCAGTCTGGGCAACAGAGTGAGACTCCAACTCAAAACAAACAAACAAACAAAAAAACGAAATATGACTCTGATAAGAAGGTATGTTTGGGAAGCAGAGTGTTTAATTTATCTGAAGAGAAGAGTTTGATGGGAAGAAACACGACTGAAAACAGAGAGGGATTAGACAATGGAATCAAATGACAATCTAAGACGTTTTCACTAGATAATTTAATGGACACAAGTAGCAGAATTTACTTACAAAATCTAAAAATTCCTTCAATATTAGTACTATGATATGCTACTGATGGCCTGGAGGTCTATAATGAAACAATAGAAAACTCTTCTGATATGAAAAAGGCCAGCTAGATGTAGCAAATTATACTGAATACAATCTCCTTTGGTCAATTCGCCTTCTGCCTGTCCTTCCCGAGAATCTTGAGCTTGCAGGCTCTATCCACCTGACTCCCCAGCCAGCCACAGACAGGCTTGATGCTCTCACCAGATGCTGGGGTCCAGGCAGGTACCAAAGAAGCTGCAGCTGCTCTTCCCTCCACCCTAGCCATCCCATTGCCTGGCCCTTTGCTCTAGTATTTCGTTCCCTTCTTTGGGACTGGAAACTGATGAGCGGTATAGCATATTAGATTTCACACCAATGTTTGTATAGCACTTCAGAATAATTTCAAAACACTTTGACAGGTGCTTTTTCATTCATCACAAAGCCGAAGCAAATGTCTGTTCCACCTCATCTCTCACTCTGCACAGCTCTCCTCAATACTCCAGGGCTTGGAATATAGTCCCTGTCTCTCTGGTTACCGGTTAGGCTCTAATTTGAAACTTTTAGCCTGAAAGACCCTCCTGAAACCCTGACTCTATTACCTGCTCAATCGTAAGTACTACCTTTGCCAAAAAACTCTCACTATACTTTACCCACCAAACCACTAGGTAATCAATACCATCTGAGATATTTCACAACTGCTTGGACACCGTACCTTTTAAAAGGGGCCTTCCTTTTAAAAGACTGCTCATCAGAAAAATTATCACTCAGGCCCCAGCTCTGCATTACCTTCGTCTATTCTCTTTACCATGCTAGTCTGCTGCGGCTGGGATGCCAGCAGTCTCTGCATCTAATGCCATACAGATGACGGAGGAAGTTCTGAAAAGGACACACTGAGTGCACCAGGGTTTAACTTATAAAAAGTTTATTAAGCACTCTGGGCTATATAAGACTTAAAAGTTCACAGAATCATTGTTTTTCAAAGTGAGATGAGAATTTGATGATGGTTTTCAATATTAAGGGCCGAATATTAAGTAATCTTCATCCTCTCACTCTGGCATACAGACTCATAAAAAAAAATGATGTTTCAGTAAAGAAAAGAAGGTCAGACTTCTCAAATAGTGGGGATAAAAGACCATGAGGAGTTTATTGTTCTACTTTTATTTTTTTTTTTTTGAGTTGGAGTCTCACTCTGTTGCCCAGACTGGAGTGCAGTGGTCGCTCCTAGCCACCGCAGCCTCGACCTGCTGGGCTCTGGCGATCCTTCTGCCTCAGCCTTCCAAGTAGCCAGAATTATAGGCATGCGCTACCATGCCCGGCTGATTTTTTGATTTATTGTAGAGATGAGGTGTCCCCAGGCGGGTCTCGAACCCGCAGGCTCAGGCAATCCACTCACCTCAGCCTCCCAAAGGCACGGGATTACAGGCTGAGCCACCGAGCCCGGCTTATTGTTCTACTTTTAACTCTTATTTAGGAAAAAAAGAAATGAAACACGAGAATAATAAAGTACTTCTTAAACTACACAGTGAAACACAGATTTTATTTTTAGCTGGCAGAACTGAGTACCGTGTGAAGTACTTTCTATGCATTATCTCATGTCATCTTTTCACTAGCCCACTCTTTTTATTCTAAGGTTAGACATCAGGAAACTGAGCCTTAGTAAGATAAGTAATTTGCTCCAAATCTCGCAGCCATATGTGAAAGAGTTGCTGTTGAACCTCTAGTTGGCTAACTTCGAATGTGTGCACTCAAACAACAAACCACTCAATAAGCCTATTTAAAAACACTTTAAAAATGTTTAAAGGGCTACATATTTAAAGAACATATATTGTTTTTATAAGCAGAAAAAAGAAGAAAAAAGAGACCAAACTTCTTCTGAAACTTGTTACTCTTAATTTAAGACCAATTTAAAAAACCAAAAATGGTATTCACTGTAGGTCTGATAATTCAATTCACAAAAGTTATTAGAGTTATCTAACTATAAATATCCATCTGTTCTTTCCACAAACAGATATTGAATATCTAATATGTAGCAGGTACCACGCTAGGAAATGAACAAGAGAAACACTCTCTTAGGACTAGGGAGGTAGACAGAGGCTGGATCCTGCAGGACTGTACACCATACTGAATACTCGGACTAAACCTCAGAGCAATAAAGAACCAATTAAAGCAAAAAAGAGAGACTCAATCAGATTTTAGTTTTATAAGTATCAACCTGGAGGCAGAGTGGAGAATAGATCAGAGTGCGTGGAAGGTGGGGGTGGAGATTTGGTAGGAAACTCTTGCTGTAATTCAGGTGATAGATGATGATGGCCAGGACTTGGGTGACAGACAGGGACCAAAAGAGTAGGTACTTAAGAAGAAGAACGGACAGGACTCAATGAGGGATTGAATGGGTGATGATTTAAGCCTCGAGATAATTCTGAAATTTAGAAAGGTAGCAGATTCTCATCCCTTAATTAAACCAATCTTTTAATTGGGGGAGAAGAATCCCTTCTGAACACTAATTACAACAAGAAGAAACTTATTGCTTTTTTTTTTTTGAGTTGGAGTCTCACTCTGTTGCCCAGACTGGAGTGCAGTGGCCGCTCCCAGCCACCACAGCCTCAACCTGCTGGGCTCCGGCGATCCTTCCACCTCGGTCTTCCAAGTAGCTGGAACTACAGGCGCGTGCTACCATGCCCGGCTAATTTTTTTGATTTATTGTAGAGATGAGGTCTCGCCAAGTTGGCCAGGCGGGTCTTGAACCCACGGGCTCAGGCAATTCACTCACCTTGGCCTCCCAAAGCATGGGATTACAGGCTGAGCCACTGAGCCTGGCCACTTATTACTTATAAACCGTTACTATCATTTATTCATTAGCATCTAGGTTTCAGTCATAACTCACCTGGTTGCCAACCAATAATAAATGTTCTCCAAGGAGAAAGTCTTTGAGCATATCTTCCATCACTATCATATGCTAGAAAAAAAAAGAACTAGAGATTAATTGTTTCAGACAGTTAAGGCGAAATAAGAAAGTTAACTATAAAGATATTTTCATATATTGTAAGCATACAATGTATGATAAAAAATAATCAGATGATTTGATTTTTTTAAAAAAATACAAGATTAATGCTGTGGTTAGAAGTAAGTTGTATAACCTATTGGGTCACTGATACTGAAACCTGAAGAAAAAAGTGACACACTAGAAAAATAGTCCATCTGAGTAAGATGAAGCAACTGACCAATATTTGAAAGTTTTTATAATTCAAATAAAATATTTTCATCTATTAAACTATGCAGAGTTGACTTAAAATTTAATATAATATTTAAATTGACCCTTGCTAATGTAAATATGCAAAGGCGTCCTAAAATAATTGAAGATTTCCATGGAACATTTTATATTGACTTGTTCTTTTTTTTTCTTTTTGGAGTTGGAGTCTTACTTTGTCACCCAAGCTAGAGTTCAGTGGCATGCTCACAGCCACTGCAGCCTCGACCTGCTGGGTTTAGGTGATCCTTCTGCCTCAGCCTTTCAAGTAACTGGAACCACAGGCATATGTCACCACGCCTGGATAATTTTTTGATTTATTGTAGAGATGAGGTCTTGCCAAGTTGTCCAGGCTGGTCTTGAACCCATGGGCTCAGGCAATCCACTCACCTCAGCTTCCCAAAGGCGTGGGATTACAGGCTGAGCCACCAAGCCCGGCCTGACTTGTTCTTAACCATTACCTTCAAACCTATGATTAGCTTGGGAATTAAAAATATTTACTTTCCACACTTTTTTGTTAGCATTATTACACAATATAATAAAAAAAGATTAAAGTTGTTCATAAGAGTAACAGAGGAAATTTACACTATTCTTTTGTATCTTGGAAAAGTAAGACACCTATAAGTAGGTCACAAGGGAATACTGGGGGCTGAGGGAAGACACATATTCCAGCACAATTAATATTCCTATTACTTTATCTTGATTTTCTGTATCAAATCAATAACAACCTCATAAGTACTAAAGTTATTGACGTTCCTGTTTGTAAAAAAAAAAAAAACCAATTAATCTTTTGCATCTAATACATGCTGTAGATATTTTTCTAGTATGTGACTTTATTTTAAATTTTAGCTTATGGTGGGTTGTTTTTGAAATTCAGAAGTTTTTCTATTTACTTGTCAAATTTAATAATATTTTTTTCACTCCTTCAGGAACAAATCAGTATTCCCTGATATTTATCTTGGTAGTTTTTATTTTTTTCTAATGCTTTCAGATAAACCTGGAGCTATAGCTTTAACAAGACTTGAGGTAAGGTGAGCATATTCATTTATTATCCATTATGGAACACTTTTAATAATAAAAAAGACACTGTTAATAACTATGAAAGAAAGAAAAAAATGAACAAGTGTAAACAGACACTATCTTAAGCAAACCAAGATGCATGACTACCCTATAAAAGGAAATCCTAGAACATTAATTTTAGATGGGTTCTTGTGGAAAATATGATCTGGAGAACACTTCCTTTTCACAAAGATGAAAATTCAGTGCCGATTTCCAGACAACACTAAGTTCTTCCAATAACAAACACGCTAATCTGCATGAGGAATATATGGAAAAGTTGGAATGAGCACCTGAATAGCTAGGTTTAAGAAAAAAAGGCAACATAAATACTGAAAAAGATATAAACTATTTTCATATTCTTATCTTCTTTACAATTCTCATGCCCTCCTACTGCATGGCCTCATTATATCTAACTAGATTATTCAAATCAACAAACATTAGCTAAGGCAAACATCACTGCCAACACAATTCTCCTCAGCCTATCTACTTAGCACTGCAGACGGTTTCTTAAGAGCCTCCTCTCCCAACTGTCTGTTTCTCCTTACCAGCTTCTTGTCATCATTTTCTAGGCTAGATCTTCTTGCAACAATTCCTTAAATATTGATTTCCCCCACAGTTTTCTCATTTGTTCTCTTTCTACCTTTTAATGTGCTTCCCTTTGTTGTCACAGTATGGGGTAGGTTGTGCCCCTACTTGTACCCAGGCACTTGCCTGTGGTGCAAGGGAGAGCTGCGTGCAGAGTTGGGTACCTACATGTCGGTATTCAAAGAGCCGCCTCTGACCCTGCTCTCCTTAAACTCATCTATCTCATGGCTTCAATCTCCAACTCTTCACTGATCTTCAACAGCAAAACATTCTTCCTCAACTTTGGCCCTGTATTTCTAAGTGATGACTGAACCATTATATTTCTCAGTCTCCTAAACTCAACACATCTGAAACTTAGTTTGTGGCTTTCTCCTTAATTTCATCCTTTATCCTGTATCTCTTTTTCTAATTAATAGCATCATCCTCTACCACTTGATCAGCACCCTGCCCATCTTACTCTTCTCTTACCAAGATCCAGCTAAACATCAGGTCAGAGCCATCAAAAAGTCAACTGCATCTAACCTAGGTCAATTGCATCTATCCCTCCTTTTCTATCCCCACAGCTTTGATTCAGGTTTTTATTCTCTATGGCCTAAATTTCTACCAGCCAATTTAACTTCTGTAACTTCAGTCTCTTCCTGAGCCAAGTGTTTTTAAAGGACTGACACAGTCACTTTGTTCAAAAGCTTGTCACTTCATTTTTCAAAATTTCTTAAATGACTCCCAATACTTCAGGAACAAAGGTCACTCCTCGGATTCTTGATCTAGTCTCAGCCTCGTCTCCTACCACTTCTCCTACACTGTGTTCCGGTCATGGGTACCATTTAGAATAATGTTTTGCTTATTCTGTTTACTTTTCCACCAGACTATGTGCTCCCTGAAAAAGAATCTCTGTCTTTCATCTAACACAAAGTTCCCCTGACTCTATCTCCTAAATAGCCCTAGAATGTGTCCTCTCCACTCTGTCCCCACAGTCACCGCCTTAATTCAGATCCTTCAAAATTTCACCTGAACTATTGCAATAATCACATAACTAGTTCATCTTTGCCTTGGTTCTACCTTCTAGAAAATATTAAAGAATAAAAGCAGGCTGGGCACAGTGGCTCAAGCCTGTAATCCCAGCACTTTGGGAGGCCAACGTGAGGGAATTGCCTGAGCCCACAGGTTCGAGAACAGCCTGGGCAACTTGGCAAGAACTCATCTCTACAATAAATCAAAAAATTAGCTGGGTGTGGTAGCACACACCTGTAGTTTTGGCTACTTGGAAGGCTGAGGTGGAAGGATTGCCTGAGCCCAGCAGATCAATGCTGGGGTGGCCGTGAGCATGCCACTGCATTCCAGCCTGGGCAATGGAGTGAGACTTCAACTCAAAAAACAAGAAAAAGTTATGTTTTAACTAGAATACTATCAAAAAGTTTACTTAGAAATAAACTTAACAACACATATATAAGACTTATACAATAAAACTATAAAACACAGGTGAAAGAAATTGAAGACCTAAATGCATGGAAAGACACCCCATGTTCTTAGATTCAAAGACATAATACTGTATTTTTAAATTGAGAATACTTTCAAATTGATCTGCAGAGTCAATAAAATCCTTATCATAATCCCAGATGGCTTCTCTGTAGGAATAGAAAAGCCAATCCTAAACGTCAAATGAAAATAAAAGGAACTCTGAATGACCAAAACAAGCTTGGGGAAAAAAAAAAAGTAGGAGGGTTCATACATCCTAATTTCAAAACTTAACTCCCAGCTACAGTAATCTTGATTACAGTATGGTACTGGCATAGGTGTACTATAATTTTTTTAAAATTTTTTTGTGATATTTGACTTAAAAAACCTTTCTGGCCATGGAAAAACTGTCCCTCCAGTTTTAAAGATAACAATTATTATTTTTTAATTTTTTTTAATTTTAAAGTTGTGGGGTACAATTCAGGGTTAGGTATACAAACGTTCATTAGGCAGGTACCCTTGTTGATGAAGTATGCCCCCTCCCATAGATTCCCACTACAGCCAATTCCACTCATGCCCCCACACTTTCCCACTACCGCCAATCTTTTTCTTATAGTATTATGATAATTGTTCAAGTTCTACTTATGAGTGAGAACATGTGATACTCAGTTCTTTGTTTCTATGATAGATCACTCAGTATTATAAGCTCTAAGCCCATACAGGCTGCTGTGAAGTTCATGATTTTGTCCTTTAAGGCTGTGTAATAGTCCATCATGTAATATGTACTACATTTTTTAAAAGATAATATTCTTAAAGATAACAAAGAGGAGCTTGTCTTTGATATGCAAACTATTCAATCTAGAGCCATATCTCCTCTATCTGGTCCCTATACCCCAGGAGGTAATACTCCTCTGCCTAATCATCTCCTGTCAAATGCCAGGCATCTAGAGATCAAACCGACAGCCCAAAGCCCGCAAAAATTATTCACACTAACCAATTCAAAACAGTTCACTGTGCCCTACCCTGAAGAAACCTCAAGCGAGGCAGTAGCCTAATCCTTCACCTTCCTCCTGATTTGGGGAAGCCCAATGGCCCTGAGCAGCATGGCATGCCTATCTTGTCTCTAGGGCTTGTTGACAAACTGTTTTTTTTTCCTAAACTTCTCCAGTGTCTTCAATTGTGGTTGCACCTGAATGACTATCTCATAAAAGAATACAAAATAATAAGGACAGACATACAGATCACTGGAACAGACTTGAGAGTTCAGAGGTGAATCCTCACATTTATGATTATTTTTTAGAAGGCTGCCAAGACCATTCAACAAGAAAAGAACAGTCTCTTCCACAAATGGTGCTGGAAAGCTGGACAGTCACACACAAAAGAATGAAAATGAACTTGGCCTGGCATGGTGGCTCAAGCCTGTACTCCCAGCACTTTGGGAGGCCGAGGCAAGAGGATTGCCTGAACCTGTGGGTTCAAGACCAGCTTGGGCAACATGGTGAGACCTCGTCTCTATAATAAATAAAAAAACTGGCCGGGCATGGTAGCACATGCCTACAGTTCCGGCTACTGGGAAGGCTGAGGTGGAAGGATGGCCTGAGCCCAACAGGTTGACGCTGGGATCACCGTGAGCGTGTCCCTACACTCCAGCCTGGCGATGGAGTAAGACTCTAACTCAAAATAAATAAATAAATAAAAAGAATAAAAGCAAGGTTAGTAAAAGTACAAACATGCTTAAAATCTTCCAATAGCTTTCTCCTCATTCTTCTGAATAGAATCCAAATTCTTTAATTTGCAAGGCCCCAAATTCTGACACTTTCCTAATTCACCAGTCTTATCTCTTAATACTCTTTCATTTGCAACCTCAGCTCTGTGCCAGTGACACTTAGTTATACGTAGCATTCTAAATGAACTACTCCCTCTTATAAGCAAGTCTCGTCAAATGCTAGTCTCTGCCTGAGAGACTTCCCCAACCTGGCCTAGTTGACCAATTTTCTATGATAATTCCAATTTAGGTGCATCTCCCCGGCAATGCTACCATAGTAACCTGTGCATACTTCCATCACACTGTGTAGTAACCATGTGTACTTACTTGTAGATTATGAGCAGCTTGAGTTCTGGAGCTGCATATGCTTGTGTGAGTATTTTAATCTCTGTATCCTGATATGTTAGGACAAAGCCTGACACATGGTAGTTGTTTTTTTTTTCCCCCAGATCTAAAGCTCCTTCTTAGGCTTATTAAGAGGGTATTAATCTCTCTTTCCTTTAACTTCTCTTCCTTAGTGCTGCAAGTGTCATATTTCTTAACAAAAGATTTAATGAAATAATGCTCTTTATCATGAACATTCAAAATCTTATTCATTCTTTCATTAATCCACCCAACACATGTTTACCCAGCAGTTACTATGTGCCAGACACTTTGCTATTTGCTGGAGATATAAACTAAAGAAAACACAGGGTCTTGCCTTAGTAATGTGGAAAAGCACATTTAAAAAATCAATTTCAACACACTGTGGTAGGGGACAACAGGGCATAGAACATCAAGACGCACCTAAATCTGCAAGGGGCACTGACGACTACTGCTTCAAAGGTAAAGTGCAGCATGAAAGGAAACAGTAATATACACAATGGAAGTAAATTTAATCAAGCCCTGTCCCTAGTACAGCTAGAACATTTTCATTAATGGTTAATTCATAATGCTTTATGAAGAAAAGGTACATTTGGAGACAGCTTATGAAAAGTCCCTCAGGGCCACTGTGTAAAGTTCACAGCAGTCCTGCGTCCTCAATGTCCATGTCACAAACACCATGGCAACAAACTCTGTTTTCAAGGGCACAGTGTCTTTGCTACATTCTTATTCCTACATTCTTAAAACCTGTGAAGTCTTTTCAATCTTTCCTACCATGGAGTTTTTCAAATTGTCACTTATATCAGTTTTCTGATTTTTTTTTCTTTGTTCCTTTACACTATTATAATAAAGTCTGAAGCCACCAGTACAGAAGTAGTATTTTTTTCATAATAGTGTTTTTTACTTTATATGATAGGCAAGTTGTTTTCCACATTTGTGACTTATAGATAACTTAATTTTCTGATCACTTGTCTACTGATTGTACAAAAGCATTAATGCTTCGAAAGAAAAGTAAAACAATAGTTAATTGGTTATAGAATGAATAAAAATCAAATCAGAGTTATACTTTTTTTCTATGCCATAGATAATAATTACAGCTCTGACAGATTTCTAAATTTTTAACCAGTATTTTTGATAAATAAGAATCAGATACCTATATAGTAATATAACTTAAAGATAAAAGCTATGGTACTCATTGAACAACAAACAGAACTAAGGAAATGGCAGATTAAAAAAGAGATTTTACTTTAATTTTGTTAACTTCTTAATATAGTAAGAAATACAAAGGACAAATTCTTCTAACATAACTTGTAAATGTAACAACACCATGTAGATTAGTGACTAAGCATCATAGAAAAATTGAAGTATGTTTTTTACATTATTAATTGAAAACAAAACACAAGTTATTTATCCTCTATTTTGCTTATAATAATGCATTCATTTTATTTACCTTAAGTACAGTCACATAATATGTGTGCATGTGTGTATATAAAATATATTACCCTTATCATAGTAACTCCAATTTTCAAGTATCTTTAGAAATGATTTTAAGTTTTACAATGTCTTAATAGGACATATTCAACACTTCATTTTGAATCATCTAAATTAAACATAGAAAATTACAAAAAATAATTACACATTAATTTCACTTGAATTGGAGTTTACCATCATGATGTAAGTGATTTATCCAAGAACACAATGCTCTTACCTGAATGTTGTCGTAGAACAGAACATCAGGCACTTTCGTTTTCTCATGGGCATTATAGATCGGTGCACTAACAGCACCAATCCTCAGAGATCCAGATGTTACTTCACCTAAACATTTCATACAGGACAAAGAATTATTCTTAGCACCCAACATAGAATGCAAATAGCTTCTGTAATACCTGTAGGCTCCTCAAAAAATCTTAATTTGACATCTAAAGAAATAAGCTTGACAACACCATACAACACCATAGCTCTAGATACAGTTTAAAATCCTTCTTAATATAATAAACTGTATTTAAAACAATGTATGTCACAAACAACATATAGAGAAAATTGAAAGAAAGGAAAAACACAACATAGTCAACTTCTTTGCTGTAGTCACTAGACTATAACACCTATGTAAGCCAAATATACATTCAAAAGCTCTGAAATACCTTGAATATAATTTTTTAGGATTCACCCATTGAAAAATCCTACAGGAGAATACTCTAGATGAACCAGCCTATCCCAAAACTCTTAAAATACTATTTTTAAGGGTGATCCAGATCTATATTTTCAAATAAGCACTCAGGTGATTTTGATACCCAGAATAGATTGAGAAACTCTGCCCTACACAATTATTTTATAGTAATTTTTATTGTACAGTTCTCTATTTGCTTTAAATGGGTTGGACTTGAATAGATTATGTGTTCCTTGAAGCCAGAAAATTAAGTAATACATTTCTTTAAGTCAGAGAACATATCTCAAGTGCATTCCCTACAGTCCCCAGATACACATGTTCAGTCTTTTGACTCCATGTTATATTCTATCCTGTGGAAATACCCTAGCAAGCATATCCACAGTGCCTTAAACAATTCACTCATCTTTTTCTTTTCCTACTTCAAATAAGAAAATTACAGTTTGTTTCTCTACCTAGAATACTATTTTTTGTGATAAAGCATTTTGAAAGACAAGTCGGGGGTGGTGGGGGGGGCAACATTTGCTTCTATGGAGTTGTGTGAAAAATTTTGAGGGAAAAATAAACTATCACTCTGTTTAATTACTGCTGAGTGCTACACATTTGACAAAGCACAGTAGATCTTAACAGTTACCTCTCCCTTCAATAGACCCTTGCCATTTTCCTTTTACTCACATGTTTTATAGAAAAGGAAACCCACGAGCTGTCTCACAGTTTACTATTTATTTACTACCATTAGGCCTCTAAAGTAGACCCAATATAAACCTGTAAAGGGAAAGAGCAGGGATGTAGCAGTGAATTTACTGTATACTTGAATGTTGAGATGACACACATAACTTCAGGTTCAAACAGCATCCGATAGTATCTAACGTTGAGCTTATGGAACGTTCAGCAGATTTTAGGCTTTAGGACAATTTAATTTACTCAGCCAATGTTTATTGTTGAAATTTGAAGCTCAAAAAAAAGGGCATATACTCAGAGAATGGTGATGCTATTAATAGTACTTCTCTGAGAGAAAGCTAGCTAATGATCTTCTAAGAAACTCACAGAATGACTTTATTTTGGTAAATTTGTTAAGGTCCTCAGCCTGGTAGGCTCTAAACTGGATTTTGTCATCAAAATTGAGGGCAAATCTAACTTTCAGGAGAACATTAAAGACACATATTCTAGTCTCTCTCTCTCTCTCTATATATATGAAATCATAATTGCAAAATATTATTACATCACAATGAAATTGTCATATAGACTATGATACACTGGTTGCCATAATCAGCATATTATTTGGAGGGAGACCTGCGTGGTAAATCAAATCTTCATCAGAAGGTTGTTTTGTGAGCATGGACTCTGAACAAGTAGAGTGAATTAAATGGGTTCTTCACAAGATAGATGGCCTTAAAGATTAATGGAACCAGATAAGTTAAAAAGATCTCTTCACTTAGGTTATCCCCTACATGAGGCCTAGATAGGCACTGATAACACTGGCCTATAACCAAGATCAAACAATCTACAGTCTAAATTACATAGTCTTTCTTTGGACATGTTAATAGACTCAAGCAAATAACATTTTAAGACTACAATTCCTAGAGTTATTCTGTCTCTTTGAGTTGGCTCTGTGTTCTGTCTTCACATCCATGAGTATGACAAATTTATAATTTGACTCTAAAAAAGTCTTCTTATTCCTCAATACCAAATTCTAGTCTCAGTGCTGCTCCAGTGACTAAAAACATTCACTACAAAGACAGCTACAATAATTCCTTTGAAAGTGTTCACACATTGACTGTTTTGATAAAACAAGTAATTACATTTTAAAAACTTGAAAATTTTATTGTTCTCTAATTGAAGAATAGGACATTTTTATAGGAAGAGTTAAATCTCACCAAGACTCAAAATTATACTTGTGGCTATCCAGAAAAAATTACCACACAAGACAATAACAGGTGGAAACAGGAGTAAGAAAGCATGCAATGGTATTGATTGTTATTTTAGTAATCAACCGCAAAATTTCCCAAACAAATCTCATACAATATCGGTGGCTCTCAAAATGAAAATGTTATGCAAAGAAAACAGAATCCTAGATTAATTGGTGAAATACATTTGGAAGAAAATTCTCAGTGCCTTTAATATGTTAGTATCAGCTGGGCTCGGTGGCTCAGTCTGTAATTCCAGTGCTTTGGGAGGCTGAGGTGAGTGAATTGCCTGAGCCCGCGGGTTGGAGATCCACCTGGGCAACTTGGCGAGACCTCAGCTCTACAATAAATCAAAAATTAGCTGGGTGTGGTAGCGCTCGCCTGTAGTTCCAGCTACTTGGAAGGCTGAGACGAAAAGATTGCTGGAGCCCAGCACTGCACTCCAGTCTGGGTGACAGAGTGAGACTCCAACTCAAAAAAAAAAAGGTATGTTAATATCAATTGTAACTCTTAAGGCTGGGGGGAGTTATACTAGTAAATACTGAAATAAATATTCTAATACTTAACTTTCAATTGGTTTTCAAACTTTAAAAAACAGATTAATTTCTTCAATCTAATATGTAAAATAAAAATGCATGGACAACAAAAATATTTTTATTGAAATTAAAATAATAAATAGCATCAAGTGTTTGATAATTATTATTTCACTCAAAAAAAAAAAAAAAAAGCAAACCAAATACTTACATTTATAATCCTTTAGTTCTGGTTCCAGATCATCATCACTACCTATTTCTATTGTAGCATCCACTAGATTTTTTTCTAATGCTGACCTGGCAAGGCTTGGTAAAAACCTTGGTGGGAGAAGGGAGAATGGAATGACAAAGTTAAAGCTTTCTGTGATCCTTAAATATCTTCCCTTTCTCTCTCTCTCTCTCTCTCTCTCTCTCTCTCTCTCTCTCTCTCTCTCACACACACACACACACACACAGACACACACACACACACAGACACACACACACACACACACACACACACACCACACACACACACACACACACACATACACCTATATTAATAATAACCTTTAAGGAAGATCAGTCTGAATCTGTGAAATCTAAATCATATAAAATTTCAGAATAAATATAAACGTCAAGTATGTGTGAATTATATGTTTCTGAAATCTTTTTAAACAAGTAAAACTTACTTGTAATTAAGAGTACTCGATTACGCATAACATTTTGCAGAGCAAGATTGAAAATAATTTGTTTTCTCTCCCCCACCTCCATTTTTTTTTTTTTTTAAATAGAGACAGGGTCTCCCTATGTTGCTCAAACTGGTCTTAAACTCATTGGCTCAAGTGATTCTCCCACCTTAGCCTCACAAGTAGCTGGGATTACAGAGGTGTGCCATCACATCTAGCTAATAATTTGCTTTCTTAAATGAATTGAGTAAATCTTGTTTATTGAGTAACTGGTTTATCAAATTTTCTTAAATAAATAACACACTTGCCTGTTTTAAGTTGGCCATTGCAAATCAGATCAGTGGAGGTACCTTAATGAGTTTTTGTTTGTTTTACTTTCTAACACAAATTTTTGAATGAATTTAAGATTATCCAGCTTGAGATTAGCTAGCCACATGCAGAAGAAAAAAACTGGATCCTACCTATCACCATATATAAAAATGAACTCAAAGTGGATCAAGAACTTAAATGTAAGACTTCAAACTATAAGAATCTTAGAAGAAAACTGAGGGATCAATCTCCTGGACATCGGGGTAGGTAATGAATTCATTCATGATCAAATCCTCAAAAGCAAATGCAAAAAATGCTAGGATTGACAGATGGGACCTTATTAACTGAAAAGTTTGTGCATAGCAAAAGAGTAAAGAGACAACCCAAAGAATGGGAAAAAACATATGTAAGCTGTGCATCTGACAAGGGTTTAACACCAGAATCTATAGGAAACTCAAATAAATTGAAATGAAAAACAAACAACCCCATTAAAAAGTGGGCAAAGGACATGAACAGACACTTCTCAAAGGGAGACATAAAAGCAGCCAACAAAAACATGAAAAAATATTCAGTTACACTATTATCAGAGAAATGCAAATCAGAACTACAATGAGATACAACCTAACACCAGTAAGGATGGCTATCATTAAAAAGTCAAAACAAACAAAACCAACTGCTGGTGTTGGTGTGGCTGCAGAGAAAAGGGAACACTTTTACACCGTTGGTTGGAATGTAAGCTAGTTCAAACTTTGTGGAAAGCAGTGTGACGATCTCTCAAAAAAACTAAAAACTGAGCTTCCATACAATCCAGCAATCCCTCTTCTGGGAATATTCCCAGAGGAACATAAAATCACTTGACCAAAAAGACACCTGCACATGCATGTTTATTGCAGCACTATTCACAAGAGCAAAAACATGAAACCGGCCCAGATGCTCACTGAAAGTGAACTGGATAAATAAAATGTGGTACGTATACATGATGAAATACTATGCAGCCATAAAAAAGAACAAAATCGTGGCTTTTGCAGCAACATGGGGACCATCATACTAAGTGAACTATCACAGAAACAAAGAACTGAATACCACATTTTCTCACTGATAAGCAGGCCTGGATTACTGGTTACATGAACACAAGGGTGGGATTGGCAGGCACTTGACACTGCTAGGGGAGGAAGTTGGGGAGGGGGAAAGGAGGGATGTGGCAGCCTGCTAGGTATCTGGTGCACTATCAGGGAAAGAAAGGGCTAGCTAGAAGCCCAACTTCACCTGCACGCAACTTACTTATGTAGTGAATTCTCCCCTGTACCCCACAACTCTAAAATAAACCAAAATAAAGTAAAATAAGATAAAGATTATCCATCTTGGTTCTTCTCTCCATTAAAAAGTATATTTATCTATTCTATATGCATGCTTAAAACAACAATCTGGAGAGAGAGAGGTATTCTTCCAGCAAACAGACTATGGGCCTCATGCCCATAAAACAGTTTCCCACCCACACAAATAAAGTTATATTTAGAATTTATGATCCCAAGTAAACGCATAGAAATGATTTCTAATCCATGGTTGCCTGTACTATACTAACATAAACTATGTGATACAATGTTTCAAATAAACTTACTAAGGACATACCACTTACAACTTAAGTTTTCCACAGTTCTAAATATTTGGTAGTAGTCCCCACAGCCTAGAGTAGTGGTCCTTAACCTCCTAACCATGGACCAGTATCAGTCCATGGCCTGTCAGCACATTTGCAACTGGCAAATTTTTCGCTTTCCTAACACCGAGAGTGGGTGAAAATAAAAAAAAAACTCTATTATCACCTTTCTCACAATACAGCTGAAAGCTGCAGACATATCCAGTATTTGCCTCAGACACCGTTCTGATTAGCATCCCATACTTTGTATTTTTATTCGGACTATAAATCTGAAAAGACAGTCTTCCACAATGAAGTACAATGGATTCATCCAAGGAAAGTTCTTGTTCAGGTTTGTACACAGTGTTGAACTTATTGAAAACATAATTTACTACGGGTTCAATTTTACATAATCTGCTTGGATTTGACTGCATGTCTGCATTATTGGAAAAATGCAAAAACCGCAAAATTTGTAGGAATCTATTTAATGTTATTATTTTTGAAAAAAAAAGGTATTCACAATTGATCAATAATCAAGTAATGTGGTTTTCTTCACTTGCCCCATCAAAAGATTTAATGTTAGAAATTTTTTCATCTTGGACACTGAAGTTTTGCTCCACTTTTTTTTAAAATCTCTTTGGACATTTATATCTGTGGTGCATCTGATCATAATAGCTGTTAGTTTCAGTTGTGATCATTTTTATGACGTATAAATAGTCCAACAACTTCATTTATACTTTGAGGATCATTTGGAAATACCCTGACACCTGATTACCAACAAACACTTCTAAGTTTCTTTTCAGATCATATTTTGTCCACTCAATGTCTGATTCATCCTCACCAGAACTAGATTCAGTATAATAGATTATCTGCATTACATTTCATTGTTTACTTTGCATCATTACATCACTGTCTCACTATCACTAATAAATTCACTGGATTCACCTTCTACCTCAGAAATCTCATCAGCATGTATTTCTTTATTTTTCCTAATTATGGTAAATTATTTTTAATGTTGAAGTATGAAAGTCCTGAAATATCAAAATACAAGTATACAACACTAATCACAACACAAAATAAAGACCAACTTGCAATTTTTACCAACTATGTAAAAATCAATAACAATATCGTACAGTTGACATATTAATTTACTCTCTCCTTGCCTGAATATGCATTATATTTTTCAAGCAAAATATAATAACACATACATATGACAATGTTGCAGCATTCAGAAACAGAATTTGCAAAGATGTAACTTAATATCAGTGGCAACCAGAATTTTGGAATGACATGAATTCATGTCAGCAGCAACCAGGAATACAATTTGGAATGACATAAATTCACTACAGTGGTCATGAAAGAGTTAGGAACGGGGACACACAGCAGAAGGTGAGCAGTGGGTGAGTGAGCAAGGTTTCATTTGTATTTACAGCCCTCCCCATTGCTTGCATTACTGCATGAGCTCTGTCTCCTGTCAGATCAGCATTGGCATCAGGGATCTAGGTTGCACGCTCCTTATGAGAATCTAATGTCTGATGATTGAAAGTTGATCTGAGGCAGTGGTGCTAGTGCTAAGGAGCAGCAACAAATACCGATTAACATTAGCAGTGAGGTTTGACTGCACAGTCCTCCCCTACCCCCAGTCCATGGAAAAATTGTCTTCCACAAAACTGGTCCCTGATGCCAAAAAGGTTGGGGACAGCTGGCTTATAGTATATTTTCCAATAGAGTAGAGGTTGGAGTGAGCAAGGCAGCAAATAGATGACCATGTAAAGAACTGTCAAGGTTTCCTGTCCCTATAATATTCCAGGCCACGTATCTGATAGTATCTCTTACCTACTCCCTCATTTTGGTCTGAGGCTCTGATAGGGGAATTTATAGCTCAAGGCTAGTAGCTCCTCAGCTCAGGTGAAGTCAGACTTAGCTGTTGCTCATCTCTGAACTTTCATCACAGTTCTTATATCACTGACTTGTTCAAAACCATGCCCTGAGCTCATACCTGTAACCCCAGTAGCTTGGGAGGCCAAGGCTGGAAGATTGCTTGAGCAATCAATTGGTTTGAGACCAGCCTGTACAACATAGTGAGACCTCATCTCCAAAAAAAAAAAAAAAAAAAGGGAGAGAGAGAAAGAGAAAAAGAGGAGCTCAGTGGATATTTGGCAGTCTTTCACTTCAATTTAGAATGTGTAATTCATTAATTTATTTATAATTCTGATTTTAAATCTTAAATTTACAAACAGTATTGGAGTATTTAAGATAACTTATGGTATATCCTACTTATAAATTTAATTTGTTTTAGTTGTGTATTAATTACTCAGGAAGGTTTTTTTTACTAACAGAGACATCTGAAGTACTTAACAGTAAACAGAATATATAAAATTTATTAACACCGTTTCAAACATTTGAAGATATTTTATTTAGTCGGCTATTTTAAAGGCCCTTAAAAGTGATTGTTAATATCTGCTAGTCTTATAGAGTAAGCTGCATGAACAGAGAAGCCTAAAGAAGGTCTAGATTTTTAAAATTATACTGTTATAGAACTGAGTGTCAGTTGTGTGTGTGTGTGTGTGTGTGTGTTGTGTGTGTGTGTGTGTGTGTGTGTTTGAGGTGGAGTTTCACTCTGTCACCCAGACTGGAGTGCAGTGGCACACTCACGGTCACCCTAGTGTCAACTTGCTGGGCTCCGGCAATCCTTCTGCTTCTGCCTTCCAAGTAGTCAGAACCACAGACGCGTGCCACCATGCCCGGCAATTTTTTTTTTTTTTTAATCGTAGAGACAGGTCTTGCCAAGTTACCTGGGCTGGTCTTAAACCCTCCAGCTCGGGCAATTCAATTGCCTTAGTGCTGGGATTACAGGCTGAGCCACTGAGCCCGGCCTGAATGTCAGTTTTTAAAAATAAAAATAAATCACTGAATAGTCTCTCTGGTAAGCAAAACTATTCTTTAAGACAACAAAAACTCACATTAACAATAATCATTATAGTCCTTTTAACACATGTATGCTTAATTCCATCAGGTTTGTGATTTTTAAAAAATTAATTAGCTAACAGCTTAAATAATATAATTTTCATATAGTTGTTATTCATTTTATATCACAAGGGAATTTTTGGAAAACATATCCAAACTGAGTTTCTGATAATGGAATCATTTCCTGATTACCTCAATATCACAGACAAATAATCTTCATTTCTGATTAAGTTCTTATAACTCTGCCCTAAATTTCTATGATAACAGACCATCACCTCAAACTTCTCCAGAATTAAGTTAATAAAATATAAAATACTTGGATGAAGTAGAACCCTCATAATAGGGTCCTATAATTCTTCTTACAATAAAAGTATTTTTGAAATGCAAAATACCTGAAAATTTTCTAATCTTTTCAACATTCTTCCTGTAGTCTTTAGGTTTTCGAATATCTAGAAAACAAATTATGCATCAAGCTCCAAGAGTTGATGTCCATGTTACAGACTACAAAAATGAGGTGCTTAGAGAGTTGTCACCTCAGATACAAACTGTGGCAATCTGAATTCAATTGGCACAAATAAATAATGCTTTCAAAATTAAATTAACAAAAAAAATAAACCCAGGTAATACTGAATAAGTCAATGTTTAATAAATTTAGGTTAGGTAATTTCTTTTGATTTTATCTGCTTAATAAAATACTTCATGAATATAAGTTATATCAAATTTTGTATTAAAATCTTCCACAAAATTCAATTTTTTTTCATTGCTTCAGTATAGAATGAAGTTATTTAAACAAACAAACATTCTACGTACCAATAATTTGTTGGTTCCTTCCTGCCATTGTGCTATGCTGAGGAGGTTAGTAAAAAGGCTATGACTCTGTAGGCTTGCTAAAGTCAACAGATGATGCACAAACAAGATCACTGTTTTATTATTCATTTCTGCTTGAAAGGGTCATAAGGTGATAGAAAAACAGAGTTTTATTATGGTCAGTTGATAACACTGGAAAAATTAATTGATTCAGTGAAATATATATGAGAATGAAATTAAGCATTTTTGCTTTCTAATTTCTTAACTATAATATTTTAATATTTTAGAACATTACAGAGAATACAACAGAAAAATGACAGATAATATTAAGTATTCTATACATACCTCTCTATCCCTAAAGGTAACTCTAAGCCTGAAATTAATGTGTATTTCTTATCCTTTTAAAAATATTTTTCTATGCAAGAATTTATAAGAAATATACTGTCTACTGTATTTAACATTTTATACAAATGGCAACACTGAATCATCTGTAATTTGCTTTTTCACTCAATATTAATTTGTGATGACACAACTGTTGACATATGTAGTTTACTTCATTTTAACTAACTGCTGTATAATATTTCATTATATAAATATATCAATTTAAATGTATATATTCCCTACTGATAGGCAGATAGGTTGTTCCAATTTCTCATTATTACAAACAATGACACAATAAACATTCTTGTACATATCTCCTGTACACATATGTCTATCACTGAAGTAGATATCAAGAAGTGGAATCATCAACTCACAGAGTATTAATTTTGGCATAAAGATACTGTGAGATCAACTTCAAAGCGTTAAGACTTTCATACCAATAGCAGTGATGAAATTCCATTCCCTTCCACACAAAATATTTTAATTTTTATTAAAAATGTTAAAAGTATATTGTAGTAGCTGATTATTGCTTTAAATTTTATTTCATTGATCAGTAATGAGGTTAAGTATCTTTTCAAGTATTTATCAATCATTTGAATTATTTGTCATTTGCATGAATGCCTAATCATCCTTTGCCCACTTAGAATTCTTTTTCTTTGTGAATTTGTAGCACTTTGGAATACCAATACTTTTTCTGACTATCTATCTTGCAAAAAATCGTCTAGTTGTGGATTGTAATTTGCAGTTTAAGGTGTTATATATCTGGACTGTATTTTTTTGTATGGGATAAAGAAGAAAATTTTTTAAGACATGAAGTCTTGCTATATGGCCCAGGCTGGAGAGCAGTAGCTATGTGCAGGTGCAACTGCAATCTTAATGCACTCCAACCCTGAACTTTTGGCCTCAAGCAATTCTTCTACCTCCGCCTCCTGAGTAGCTGGGACTACAGGTATGCACCACATTGCCTGGCAAAATTTTAAATTTTAATCATGTATTGACAAACCCATCTAATTTATAATGCTGCCTCTAACATACCTGGGCTCTGCAATCCATTCTAATAGTCTATTTGCTTTTCCTTGTACCAATTTCACACTGTTATAACGGATACAGCTTTACAGTGGATCTTGATACCAGACAGGTTACGTATATTCGCCTTTGTTTTCTTCAAAATTTCCTTGGTTATTATTTGTCCTTTATAGTTCCATGACAATTTTGAGATAAACCTATATAATTTTGTTGGATTTTGACTAAATTAAACCTATATAACTTTGTGGGATTTTGACTAAATTATACCTATATATCAATTTGGAGGAAAACAGTTTTACAATACTAAATCTTCCATTCCATAAACATAGTATAGCTACCCATTTCTTTGTCTTTTCGTTAAAGACATACTTTTCTGGCCCAGTGCAGTAGCTCACATCTGTAATCCCAGCACTTTGGGAGGCAGAGGTGAGAGAACTGCCTAAGCCCAGGGGCTCGAGACCAACCTGGGAAACATTAACAGAACTTGTCTCTACAATAAATCTAAAAAAAATTACTGGACATGGTGGTACATGCCTGTAGTTCCAGCTACTTGGAAGGTTGCCTGAGCCCAGAAAGGCAAGGCTGCACTACAGCCTGGGTGACAGAATGAGACTCTGACTCAAATAAATAAATAAATAAATAAATACACAAATAAAAAAAATAAAGATTTATACTTCTCTCCATAAAAGCATTATATGTCATTTATTAGACTTATTCCTAGGTACTCAAAGCTTTCTGCCGCTATTTTTATTAGGATTATTTTTAAAAATTATATATCCTCATTGATTGTTAGTGGAGTATAGAAATGTCATTGATTTGGGTACATAAGTAACCTCACTAAACTCTTTTTTGTTCTAAAATTTTATATGTATTTTCTCTTGAATTTTTAATTTAGTTAATCATATAACCTAGGGTAAATGCACTTGTTAAAAGAGCTGTAATATAATTTTTGTTTCATTCCTAACTCTAAAGGAAATACCAAGTATTTTGTCATAAGAATGCTATAATTTTTGGTAGGTACCCTTTATCCAATTAAATAATTTCCTTTCTTCTTATGGTTTACTAAGAATATTTCTGATTTACTAAACGTTATATCTGTTTTTGCTTTGGTTTGTTTTAGATTTGACTGTTAGGTTTTATCAAGCACTTTTTCTTCATTTATTAGAATATTTTTTTCTCACTAATATAACAATGAGTTAAAAAATAGACTATTATTTCTTGAGATAATCCTAAATTGCTCATAATTTTAAAAAATATAACATGAATTTATTTGAAATAAGTCAAAGAACTGAATTTTAATAAAAGGTAAGTGAAACATAAAACTTCAGAAATAACATTCCTACTGATTGAATTTTTATGCCCCCTAAAATTCATATGTTAAAAACTTGACCCTACAGAAAAAAATGACAATTCAAAATATAAACTAATTAAAATTGAAAAACAAATAAAATAGAATTTACTGTAAAACCTTTCAATTTAGGATTTTACTAATGTTACCTTGACATTAAAAGGTATCATTGCTATGAAATTGCTCACAATTTTAAAATACATATATTGCTAGATATGACTTGTTAGTATTTCACTTAGGATTCTGTATCCATTTTTTGAATTTAATTTATAATTTTCCTTTCATACACTATTCTTATCTGGTTTAGGTATCATGATTATACTAGACTCAAAATGAATTTCTATGTTTTCATCATTTGTCTATTCCGTGGAACAGTAAGTATAAAATAGGAATTATATGTTCCTTGAAAATTGGGTGAAACAACATTAAAATCACTTGGAAATAGTGCTTTTTAAATGAGATTATTAACTACTAATTTTGTTTCATTAATGGTTATAGATCTATTGAATTTTCCATTCATTCTTGATCACTGAAGATAATATTAATGATTCTAGAAAATTATTATTATTATTTTGGTAAATATTGACTTTAGCTATGTTACTTCTTCCTTTCCAATATTACTTACTTGTACTTTCTCCCTTACACATTAACTAAATTTACCAGAGCTTCATGTATTATTATTTTCAATAATTTGACCAATCTTCTCTACAGTTATTTTGTTTTTTACATCATGAATTTGTGGCCTTAACTTCATTATTCCATTCCATCTACTTTCTTTGGGTTTAGTTTGTCACTTTTTGTCAACTTGTTAGTTGAATGCTTAGCTCATGCATTTTTTTCCCTCTCTTCCTTTCACCAATGTGAATTGAAGAATTAAAAAAAAAAATCCCTTGAAGTACTACTTCAGGAGTATCCTTTAAGTACATATTGAGATTAACTTTTGGTCATACGTATGTATTTCATAATTTTTATTATGATTTCCTCTTTAATGGCTAATTTGTCTAAATTGTGCTTTAAATTTTCCAGCTATATGAGCTTTAAATATATTTGTCATTATTGTTTTGAATTCTGTTGCTTTGTGGTCTGAGAAATTGCTTTTTGTTTTGTTTTTGTTTTAGTTGGAGTCTCCCTCTGTTCCCCAGACTGGAGTGTAGTGGCCGCTCCCGGCCACCGCAGCCTCGACCTGCTGGGCTCCGGCGATCCTTCCGCCTCAGCCTTCCGAGTAGCTGAAATTACAGGCGCGCGCTACCACACCCGGCTAATTTTTGATTTATTGTAGAGATGAGGTCTCACCAAGTTCCAAGGCGGGTCTCGAACCGCGGGCTCAGGCAATCCACTCACCTCAGCCTCCCAAGGCGTGGGATTACAGGCTGAGCCACTGAGCCCGGCTGAGAAATTGCTTTTTATGATAAAGATTCCTTGGTATCTATTAAGCATTGATTTTTGTTATCTACTTTATGGTCAATTTTTGATACATGGTACAAATGTTCCATGCCTGCTTAAAAAAAATAGCATCAAGCTTATTAATTGTTTTGTTGATTCTCAGGAGATGGTGGTGGAATCAAGACTAAGCAAGTCTCAGTATGAGTGAGTGAGAGTGTGGAAAACTTTGCATATCTGTTGGTAAGTGGGTATGTGAGTGGCTGACTGAGTAGGGCTCTTCTGGTTGAGCGCCTAGTGCCGCAGCTGCTTTGCTTTGTCCCTAGGCGCTTCCTGGGGCACAGAAGCCAAGCACCATTTTTTTAAAATCAGCAAAGCCTTTCCTGGGAAGAAGTTGCTGGGAAGAAGCTACTGGGAGAGACTGCCAGCTTCAGGCTCTGCCTCACCACTGCAGAGCCCAGCCAGACACAGGCAGCAAGGGCTGCAGAGGGAGTACAGCAAGGGAGCTCAAAGGCAGAGCCCACTGGAGAATATGAAAGAGGCACGCTGCCACCATCTTGGAATGGGGCGGGAAAATGCGCCAGCTTGCTGGCCCTGGAGAGACAGACCGGACCTGATCTCTGTAACTGGTGGATTAACTACTCAGGGGTTGATTGTGAACCAGAGGGAATATCCTGAAAGCACAAACTCCCAGGACCAGGGCTGAGTCTCAGGCGCCCCAGCCCCTATCCTGATTCAGCCGCTGGACAAAGGGTGTGGCCAGAAAAGGAGGGAGACCTCCAAAGAGATTAGTGGTGAGCCCGGGGCTGACCCAACCTCCTCCTCCCCAGAAATTCTCTGAATGTGAGACCCACATGGATGGACACGACTGAGCAGGAGGAATCCAGGTAGAGGACTCCACTCCAGGATAAGCCTGTCTGGAGGGCACACTGCCAGTACCAATCCCACACCATCCCAATTTAGGGATGTCCAGACTATACTAGAGTGGGAGGGGATGACTGAAGTCCCACCCACCTCCACTACCCCACCTCTTTCCGTGGGCCAGGCACTGGGGAGATTGTGAATGAGGCCAAAGTTCTGCAAGAGACAGCAGGGGGCAGCTGAGAGGAACAATTACACAACCTGCCACAAGAGGGCAGGATTTTTGTTGTTGTTAATTTAAAAATTTTTTTTTCTTCATGCATGAATGTGTGTGTGAGGGTTCTATCTGCATTCTGCTACTCTTTTTTTATATCAATATTTTTAATTTTGATATTGTGGGGTACAGTTAAGGGTTAGATATACAAATATGCTTCATTCAGGCACCCTTGTTGATAAGGGATGTCTCCCCATCCCCAGACAGATATTGACTACCGTTAATCCCACCTCCCTTCCCCCCCACAGTTTCCTTTCACTGTCAGTCCTTTTCTTATAGTATTACGATGGATGTTCAAGGTCCGCTATATGAGTAAGAACATGTGATACAAAGATCTTTGTTTCTGTGAGAGGTCATTCAGTATTATTGACTCTAGTTATATCCAGGTTGCTGTGAAGTTCATGATTTTGTTCTTTTTTATGGCTGTGTAGTATTCCATTGTGTGTATGTACCACATTGTTTTTAATCCAGTCCTCTTTTGATGGACAGTATGGTTGACTCCAGGTTCTTGCTATTGTGAACAATGCTGCGATAAACATACGTGTGCAGGTATCTTTTTAATACAGTGATTTGAGTTCTTCAGGGTATATTCCCAGTAGGGGGGTTGCGGGGTCATATGGGAGGTCGATATTTAGAGCTTTTAGGAACACTTTTTTTTTTCTTTACTTTCATTTTCTGTTTTCTGTTTATGTGTGTACATGAAGGATTGAGTGTTCATCTTTCAGGATTTTTTGTTTTTGCTTTTTTGTTTGTCCCTTTTTAGTCCAATGTGTGTGTGTTAATACATGTGTGAGGGTTCGATTTGAATTCTTTTTTTCTTCTTTTCTTTTTTTTCCTGTTGTTTTTTTTTTTTTTTTTTCCTCTTTACATTTTGGTGTGTTGGTGTGTGTTTGACTTTCCTGTTTTCTTCTGTTGTTGTTGCTTTTTTTGTTTTGCTTTGTTGTTATTCCAGTTTGTTTTAGGGTGTGTGTGTGTATGTGTATGTGTGTGTGTGTAATTGTTTTTTGCTTTGGCTTTAGCTCCTGTTGTTGTGTTTTTAAAAAGTATTTTAATATTTAAAAAAAATTTTGCCTGTGTCATTTTATTCTACTTTGTTCTCCTCATTGCACTTACTATATCTGGACTCAGGGGGTACACACATGTACCCATTGCATTGTCATAGAGTGGTGGTGGGGAATGGGTCTCAGGGAACCCATACCACAGTCAGTGAACATTGTGGTTTGCAAGTAGTTTCTGAATCCTAGCTCCCCATCCTCCACCTTATATGACTCTCAAAACTACAAGAGACAGCAAAACTTCCCACCCACAGCCCTAATTCAAAATAGAACAAATTCAGAGCCTTGACCAGGGAAGAACAGAGGGCTGAGCAAACATCAGAAGTGAAAGTATCTCCCAATGCCACAGAATAACAGAACTAAAGAGAAAAGAAAGAGATCTGTCACAAATGAGAAAATCAATGGAGAAACACAGTAATTGCCAGAAAACGCCTGAAAAATCAGACCTCAGAGCCCAAACAATGGAAGTCATCAACAACTGGCACCAGAATTCAACAGGGATTAGGAAATGGATAGAAAGAGTGAATAAGACTCAAGAAACACAAGATGGAACAATGAAAGAACTTGTAACAGAGATTTTGGCCATAAAAAAATTTTATCCAGGAAATAAATAACAAGATGACAAACATGGAAAGCAGAATTAATTAAGCAGAAGAAAGAATCTCAGAACTTGAAGACCAATACATGGAATTAACCTGATCTGTAAAAAACGTAGAAAGAAAACTCAGAAAAAAATAATAAAGCCTCCAAGAGATGTGTGATTATATCAAGAGACTGAAACTTTGCCTGATTGGAATTCTAGAAGAAGAAAGGGAAATGGAGCAAGTATTCCAGGAGGTTATCCAAAAAAACTTTCCCTATCTCAACGGAGATGTGACCACACAAACACAAAAGATACAGAGAACCCCCACAAGACATCAAATGAGAAGACCAACCCCTTAGACACATATTAATTTGCCTACACAAAGTAAGCACAAAGAAAAAATCCTAAAGGCAGCAAGAGAAAGGTCAGACTACCTACCAGGGAAAACCAATCAGAAAAGCAGCAGACCTATTGGCAGAAACACTACAAGCTAGAGGGACTGGGGTCCAATATTCAAAGTTTTAAAAAATAAACCATTTCAATCAAGAATTTCCTGCCCAGCCAAGCTCACCTTCATCAGCAATGGAGAATTAAAATCCCTCCCAGACATGCAAACCCTAAGAGATCATGTAGCTTCCAGACCAGCTCTACAGGAGATGCTTAAAAAGGTATTAAGCAAGCCGGGCTCAGTGGCTCAGGCTGTAATCCCGCCTTTGGGAGGCTGAGGTGAGTGAATTGCCTGAGCCCGTGGGTTTGAGACCCGCTTGGGCAGGTGAGACCTCATCTCTACAATAAAAACAAAAAAATTAGCCAGGTGTGGTAGCGCGTGCCTGTAGTTCCTGCTACTTGGAAGGCTGAGGCAGAAGGATCGCCAGAGCCCAGCAGGTCGATGCTGCAGTGGCCGGGAGTGGCCACTGCACTCCAGTCTGGGTGACAGAGTGAGACTCCAACTCAAAAAAAAAAAAACAGGTATTAAGCAAAGAATAAAGAAAAAAAAAAAAGAATGATTATGCACTTCCCAAGATAATGCAGAACACAGAATCACCAAAGAATACATCACAACTGCAAACTTGAAAACACACACATACGTCAACCCAAAAGCTAAAAGAAAACAAAGAAAAAACATTATAAGAACTTCATGATGGAAGTAAAAAATCACATATCAATAATCAACTTGAATGTGAATGGACTAAATGTACCACTGAAAAGACACAGAATGGTAAGCTGGATAAAAAACCATGACCCAATAATTTGGTATATCCAGGAAACTCATCTTACCACAAGGGACACACACAGACTAAAAGTTAGAGGCTGGAAAACGAGTTTCCAGACAAATGCATCACAAAAGAAGGTAGGAGTCATGATCTTAATAACAGACAAAACAACCTTCAAGCTACCAAAAATTTAAAAAGATACGGAAGGTCACTACCTATTGATAAAAGGTTCAATCTTTCAACAAGAAATATCCATCCTAAACATATATGCACCCAACAGGAGCACCAGTGTTTATAAAGCAACTACTAAGTTAACTAAAAAAAAAAAATTTACTCTAACACCATTATAGTTGGGGACTATACCCCAACTAACAACCCTAGATAGATCATCAAGGCAAAAAATCAACAAAGAGATCTGGAAACTCAACTTGACCCTTAATTCAATGTACTTAATAGATATCTACAGAATACTCCATGCAACAACCACAGAATATACATTCTACTCACTATCACATGAAACATACCCCAAGATTGATCACATCCATGGCCATAAATCAACCATATACAAATTTCATAAGATCAAAATACTGCCATGCACCCTCTTAGACCACAGTGGAATAAAAATAAATATCAACAGCAACAAAATTCCCCCCAAACCCACAAAGACATGAACACTAAACAGCATGATGCTGAATGACTACTGGCTCAACACAGAAATCAAAACAGAAATTAGAAAAAAATAAAAATGAAGAACCATCCTACCAAAACATCTGGGATGCCATGAAAGTCCTCCTAAGAGGGGAATTCATATCTCTAGGAACACACATCAAGAAAATGGAAATATCATAAGTTAACATCCTAAATATCACCCAAGGGAGCTGGAAAGACAAGACCACCAAAACTTTAGCAGAAGAATCCAGATCACCAAAGTAAAAGCCCAAATACAGGTCATAGAAGACAAAAATATCATAGAAAAAAAATCAACAACAAAAAAGCTGGTTCTTTGAAAGATAAACAAGATTGATGGACCCCTAGCAAGAATGACCAAGAGAAAGAAAAAGCCCAAATAAACACAATCAAAAATGAAAAAGATCAAGTCACAACTGACCCCAAAGAAATACAAAAGACAATCAGAAATTACCATGCACAGCTGTATGGAAATGACAACCTAAATGAAATAGAGGACTTTCTTACTCGACAACCCAAATGAAATAGAGGACTTTCTGACATCACACAACCTCCAAAGGTTGAAACAAGAAGACACTGAGACACTAAAAAGACCAATAACTACCCAGAAAATTGATTCTGTCATAAAAGAACTACCTACAAAAAAAGCCCTGCACTAAATGGCTTTCCAGGGGAATTACACAAAATGTACAAGGTGGAACTGATACCAATCCTATTGAAAGGATTCCAGGAAATTGAGTAAGATGAAATTCTCCCCAAATCATTTTATAAGGCTAACATCCCACTGAAACCCAAACTGGGCAAAGATCCAACAAAAAAGAGAACTACAGGCCAATATTCCTAATGAACATAGATGCAAAATTCTCAACAAGACCCTAGCAAATCAGATCCAATAACACATATAAAAAAATCATCCACCATGACCAAGTCAGCTTCATCCCCACGATGCAGGTCTAGTTCAACATCCACAAGACCATAAATGTAATTAAATATATCAACAGGTGTAAAAACAAGAACCACATGATTATATCATTTGATACAGAAAAAGCTTTTGATAAAATCCAGCATGCTTTCTAGATTAAAACCCTTCAAGCTCCTAGGCATAGAAGGAACATACTTCAAAATAGTAAGTACCATCTATGTAAAACCCACAACCAGCACATTGCTAAATGGACAGAAACTAGAAGCATTTCCCCTGAAAACAGGAACAAGACAAAGCTGCCCACTCTCACCTCTCTTGTTCAACATTGTGTTGGACATCCAAGCTAGAGCAATCAGACAAGAGAAGGAAATGAGGGGTATCCAAACAGGAAAAGAGGAAGTTCAAATCTCTCTTTGCTGACAATATGATCCTATACCTTGAAAACCCAAGGGAATCTGTCAAAACCTGCACTGATAAAGGACTTTGGCAAAGCCTCAGTGTACAAAATCAATGGGCAAAAGATATCTGCATTCTTATACACCAATAACAAGCAGGCAGAGATCCAAATAAAAAGCATAATCCCATTCACAACACACACACACACACACACACACACACACACACACACACAAGGAATTCCTCGACATCTTCTCTAGAGAAGTGAAAGTCCTTTACAATAAAACTACAAAACACTGCTCAAAGAAATCCAAGAAGACACAAACAAATGGGAAAATATTCCATGCTCATGAATAGGAAGACTCAACATTGCTAAGATGCCCATCCTATCAAAAGCAATCTACAGATTCAACACAATACAAGCATCATTCTTCTCAGACCTGGAAATGACAATACAGAAATTCATATGAAAACATAAACAACCACCGGGCTTAGTGGCTCAGCCTGTAATTCTGCGCCTTCGGGAGGCTGAGGTGAGTGGATTGCCTGAAACTGCGAGTTCGAGACTCGCCTGGGTAGGCGAGACCTCATCTCTACAATAAAATAAAAAAATCAGCCGGGCGTGGTAGCATGCACCTGTAATTCTGGTTACTCAGAAGGCTGAGGCGGAAGGATCGCCGGAGCCCAGCAGGTCGAGGCTGTGGTGGCCGGGAGCGGCCACTGCACTCCAGTCTGGGTGACAGTGAGACTCCAACTCAAAAAAAAAAAAGAAAACATAAACAACCATGAATAGCCAAAACAATGCTCAGCAAAGGAAACAAAGTGGGAGGTATCACACTTACAGACTTTAAACTTTACTATATGGCTACAATAATCAAAACAACCTGGTATTGGTACAAGAACAAGCATATGGAACCAATGGAAGAGGACAGAGATTCCAGAAGCAAAACTGTAATTTTTCAACCAACTCATCTTCAACAAAGCTTCCACCAACAATCTTTGGGGAGAGAAGAACCTATTCAGTAAATGGTATTGGAAAAACTGGCTGACAACATGTAGAATATTGAAACAGGACCCCTACTTATACACAAAAATCAATTCTAAATAGATCAAAGACCTAAACGTAAAACCTCAAACTATAAGAACCTTAGAATATTCAGGAGTCACCCTTATGGAAATTGGAACTGGCAACCAATGCCCGATTAATACCCCAAGTGCCCGTGCCATCAGAGAGAAGTTAGACAAGTGGGACCTCATCAAACTGAAAAGCTTCTGCAAGGCAAAAGAACCCATCAAGAGAGCAAGGAGACAGCCCACAGAGTGGGAAAAAATATTTGACAGATGTATATCTGACAAAGGTCTAACATCCAGGATCTACAAAGAACTCATATCTGCCGAAAAGAAAAAAACAAACAGCCCCATTAAAAAGTGGGCAAATATATGAATATACATTTCTCAAAAGAAGACATATAGGCAGCCAACAGACACATGAAAAAGGGCTCAGCCTTACTAATGATCAGAGAAATGCAAATTAAAACCACATTGAGATACCACCTAACCCCAGTAAGAATGGCCATCATTAATAAAACAAACAACACCAGATGCTGGCAAGGATACGAAGATAAAGGAATGCTTCTACACTGCTGGTGGGAATGCAAACTAGTACAACCTCTTTGGAAAACAGTGTGGCAATTTCTAAAAGAACTGGATATTGACATTCCATATGACCCAACAATCTGCATACTGGGAATATACTCAGAGGAACTCAAGCCATTCTACAAAAAAGATGCATGCATACACATGTTTATTGCAGCACTATTCACAATAGCAAAAACATGAAACCAACTGTGCTGCCCATTGAAACTGGACTGGATTTAAAAAGTGTGGTACATACACACAATGGAATACTATGCAGCCAAAAAGAAGGACAAATATATGGACTTCGTAGCAACTTTGATGGATTTAGTAGAGTCTATCATACTCATCGGTCTGTCACAGAAACAAAGAACAGAGCACCACATGTTCTCACTCATAAGCAGACCCCAAACATTGACCGTAATACTATAAGAAAGGGATTAGCAGTAGCGGGATACTGCCGAGGTGGGGGAGGGAGACACAACATCAATAAGGGTATCTGATCTCAAACTAGGCAAAGTGGGGACCAAAGGGAGGCCCAAACTTTACCTGTATAGAGCTCTACTGAGATATAATTCACATACCATACAATTCCCCTATTTAAAGCATACAATTCAATGGCTTTTAGTGTATTCACAGAGTTGTGCAACCATCACCACAGTCAACTTTAGGACATTTTTCTTACTCAAGTAAAAAAAAAACCTGTACCCAACTAGCAGTCACTCTCCATTTCCCACTCCCCAGTCTCCCTGACTTTAGGCAACCACCAACCTATTCACGATATCTATGGATTTGCCCTATTCTAGACGTTTCATATAAACAGATTCATATACAATATGCAGTCCTTTGTGTCTGGTTTCTTAGAATTATATTTTTAAGGTTCATCCACATTGTAACATATAGAAATACTTCATTTATTTCTATTGCTGAATAATATTAAATTGTATGGCTAAGCCACATTCTATTTATTTATTCAACATTTTAATTGTTTTCACTTTTTAGCCTTTATGAATAACACTGCTATCAATTCATGTATACATTTTTATGCAAACATGTTTTTATTTCTCTTGGATAGATTCCTAGGCGTGGAATTGCTGGGTCCTATGGTAACACTAGTACTACTTCATTTCTGATACCTGCGATATTCTCTTCCTTTCAAGTTTAGATAAGAATATACACTATGTTTTCATTTTTTTTTCTAGGTTGGGAGAATATATGGAGGAAGATATCTATCTCAGTCTGTCTTGTTTACATATGTCATTGACTTTTCTATAGTTTTTAGCTTTACATATTTTTAAAATATTTGCATTTAGAAGAGATTCATTAAGTCTTCTACTACAAGTAGGAGAGGAAGTATAGAATCACTCCAAAATTACTTTTCAATACTGTCTTAAATATCTATCTAAGGGAGATGATGATAAAACATCTGACAGAAACTTATTTCTTAATTATTTCTGACCTATATTTAAAATGGTCTCACATTTTCTGTGTAGACTGTGAATGAATTAGTAATAAATCAACATTAAGTATTCTCAGCCACTTTAGGTTTCTCCAAGCTTCGATCACTCGTTTATGTCTTAAATCAATTCTCATCACTTCATTTATTTTTATTTGCATTTTATAAATAAAGGAAATTGACAGTTGATTCAATTACCAGGGCATATCTAATAATCTGTAGAATGTTTTGGGTATGATTGTTATATTCTAATATTTTAAGTCTTTTTTTCCCTTATGCTCCAGAACATTTACGTTGCTTAGCATTCTCTATGTACTTCTGTGATCTGATGTCTACAACAAATCTTAAAACAAAATATTGTATAAGTAATGAGGCTATCTCTCTGCCTATATTTCCTTCAGTTCATAACTAAAAAATAAGCAATTGAAGTATTTTTCCCTAATTTTCATTTGGAAGTCTAATATTCTTCAACTTAAAAGAATAAGGATATCAATTATGTTATTTTTCATAATTATTAGTTTTTCAAAGAGTTACCTCAGGACACTAGAGTGGAGTCTCATTTTAACAACACAAGTAGATCAATTTAACTACAAGAAAACTTGTCCACAAACTGAAGTGCTACAGAGGGTAACACAGATTCTCCTAAACTGAAAATAGATTCTCTTAATTCCTCTAATCAAAGAATGGACAAAAAACATAACATAAAAATAATTAATATATCATATGAATAGAGTCTAAAAGAAATCTCTGGGCGTATCAGAGATTATTTTTAATCTTTTCTTATTATCCTTTTAAAATAGTTTCATGCAAATGTGTTTCTGTAAGAAAATTCTATAAGCCATGCTATATAATCGATTCCCAATGGGTATGATGATGGTATAGACTGAAAAGATGTTAGTTCTGTGAAGTTTAGAAATCAGGCAGTACCATCAATCATGGAACGTTTCAGTACAATTTTGAGAGGAGATATGTGTAATAATGGATTCTGAGCCCTTGCACAGAAGACACATGGACAAGCATTCAAATTCCAAGCCCACTATTTACTACTATGGGATCTAAGCAAGTGACTGCAACAGTTTTCCTCTGTATAACATACCTCTTAAAATTGTTGTTATGCCAAAATAATATACTAAATAAGTTCTAATAACCGAAAGAGCTATATATTAAGACCAACACTTTCTGCAGACCTGTGAACACAGGCTATCAATTAACTTATGTTAAAGTTTTAGCAGAGATTTGAATTCAGTGAGGAAGGAGAATATGGTTACCTGGAAAGGCAGGCTTTAGTGACAGCACTGTGAAGATTTTCATTAGGATACTGTGACAGCCGGCGAGAAATCCGCAACAGTTGTCTGGTAGAAAGTGATGCTGCTAATGATTGTGCCTATCGAAAGGCAAAGACAGCCTGTTAAGAGTCTTGTTTCAACTTGCTAAAGTCCCTTTAGATGAGTATCATAGCAGAATTCATTATTCCTGAAGGACAAGGCCAAACTTAAAATAAGTATGTACTTTTAATGAATTATAAATAAAAATAAACAGAAACCAATTTACACTTAAATCATTCTGGAAGATAGTTTTTAAAAGTCTGTAAAAAGCATGTATCAGTTAAATTTAATTATTGTAATTGTGCTAAATTGAAGGGGTGGGGGAGTGAATGGAGAAAGGATGCTACACAATACATCACACCTGTCATACAAATAGTCCATACGTACAAGTGACCATTCATTTTTTTCTGCTTACACAAAGCTGATCTACTAAGATATCCTGAACATGCTTAGAGTTTTAAGCAAATCTGTGGTTTCTGAAATTGAGAAAAAAAAAAAAGTAGGCTGCTGACCACAGAGGTGTCAACCAGTCTGTCACTTGGACTGCAACTTGCTGTTTAAAATCCTTCTCTTATATTGTCAGAATAATTTTACTTTGCTTTCTTAAACTTCTCCAAATACCACTAATAGAGTTGCTGGTATAGAACTCAGATCATAATAAGCATTCAATAAATATAGGTTGACTTGAACTTGAAATTATTTTGGCAGGCAGCATAACATAATGGTAAAGTTTATAGGCTTTGATATCTGACAAATCAGGCTCCCATTTATTAGCTGTGTGACCTTGGCAAATTACTCAACTTTTCCAAATTACTCAGTTTCCTCACCTCTGAAATGGTAATAATAATGCCCTTACCCTAAAGTTGTTATGAAGATTAAATTATAAAATTATTCCAAAGCACTTAGAACAAGTCAGACACATATGGGTATTCAACAAATGACAGCCATTTTTATTAAAACACTTAGTCTCTTCAAAATGAAAAAAAAAAAACCTAACAAAGGAAGAGGATAGGACCTACATGGTAGCATATATTTAAGGAATCAGGTTATTACTGGCCTAATTTCTAACTTAGATCAGCAACATTTAGGAGGCAGTGATTTTCACTGAAAACCAGAAGAGAGAAGCACTTTTGAAGCAACTGGAACTTTGGGAGTGCAGAACAAGTTAGTGTAACGTCACAGAGGGTGACAAGGGCAGTAAAGTGGCCCTGAGCACCCAAGGAAGTGGAAAAGGAGACTATGAAATTAACAAAGGCTTCTGAATGGATTAACAAAGAATGCCAAAGACATATTACACATTTGCTTGTTTCAAGGTTTTCCTAGGTCATTCCTGTATATCTCACAGAAGATAAAAATGAATTGATTTCTCTTCTTTGTGTATTTCACATCTTCATGAGATGTTGGTCTGTGTTATTAGTATTGTAATTCAGCTAAGACATTAACATTATATTTCCTTTGGGAACAAGGTTGGGAGAATGACCACCACATATCCTTTTCTCTGTTAAAAAAAAAACACATTCTAAATTTCAAAGAACTCATTTATAAGCAAACATTTGATCCATCCTTGCTTTCAATAAATTTGCATTCCAAACATGAAGACAATATTTAAATGTAAGAAGCCATAAATTACAATTCAAAATAGCATACAATTGTTAAAATAAGTGGAACAGTTGACAACTGCTACACGGGCCTAAAATGTTTAAGTGGGCAGGAGAAATGCTAGGATCAAAGGCATGTAGAACACAAGGAAACCAGTCCAGCTTTACTGGAGGGACCTGCTGGAAGGATAGCTCTCAAATTACAAGGACCTGCGAATGACACTCTGAGGAGTTTGACCTTATTCCTAAAGGCAATAGAACCTTGTTATGTGTAAAGTAGTAACATGATTTTAGAATTATTACTGGCCTATTTCTAGTTTAAATCAACAGCAGTATGTAATATAGCTGAAGGACAAAGAGAACTGAGACAGGAAAAAGAAAGCTATTTCAATAATCTGCCTACAAAAAGATAAGGTCCTATAGTAACAAGTATAGACAGAAAGGATGTAACAAATGTTTCAAAGATTTGGTTACTAGGTATGAGAAAGACAGGAGTTGATGATAAGATTCAGTCAGAAAGTATCAAATGTTAAATGTAACTCAGAAAAACCCATTCTTAATACTTAAGACCATGAAAAATTTGTAATCTAATCATAAAAAATGTTTGACAATTTCTCCAACCAGGGGATTCTCATGTACTGTTAATGAATTATAAATAAAAATAAACAGGAACCAATTTACACTTAAAACATACTGGAAGATAGGATTTTAACCATAAGGCAACTTTCTAGGGTACTATGATCTAATCTCATTCTAAGCATGACACTAATTCAGCCTTCACATTTCATTCCAGTGATCAGTAAGGATTTCTCATGAATTTGAAGAATACCAACTCTCCTATTTGATAGCACCAAAATGCTTTGCAATAATATCCAGTGTTAAAAAACATCAGAACTAAGCTTTACACTGAGCCACTTAAGTGTTGAATACAGGGTTCAGTAATCTTTGCTCTCACATTATTCTCAATTAAAAATTGAGTGCACTCTATCATAAAAATTCCTAACGAATGTATTAAACATTTATAATATCAAATTTCTAGCTGCAGTTTTATTTTGCAAAAAATAGAGTGAGGATGTGAAGCACATTCCCTTAGTTACCATGGTTATACTATACAGTTTAAGAGCACCCCTCAACGAGTTTTTCATATTAGCATAATTATTAATACCTCAGCATAAAAATATGAAAATTCTCATTAGAAATTATTTTTCTTTTCCTCCTTCCAAAGAATTATTTCTTTTATAAAATGTAACATGTACTCTGGGAGAGGAAATTTAAGGAACAATCTGTTAATAGATGTTTAATTTATTAGTCAATTTTTTCATTAATTCATTTAAGATTTAAGTGTCAGGCACTAGGCTGGGAAGTGGGAATAAAAGAATGAATAAGACCTAATCTCAAGGAGTTAAAATAGTAATTGGGGAAATAAAAATAAACTGTAAGACAATTGCAATAGGTCAATAGCAGAGGTATGTGTCAAGTGTCATGACAGCGGATTGGAAATATTGCTTACTTCTGCCAAAGGCAAATGAGAAAGACTTGACAGAATAGGGAAACTAAAGGACAAGTGGATAGGGAGAAAGCACATTCCAGGCACCATCTGAGGGAGACATTTGAATACAGATGGGAATTAGAAACAGCAAGAAGCTAAGTATGGGTGAAGCTAAGCTAAGGTAAGCTAAAAGCTGAGTTCATGTCTAGAAAGACTGTAGGAAGTGAGGCTAGAAAAGCAGCTCAGGGCCAGAGGAAACCCACAGGCTTGTTAAAGCAGGCTGTCTTCAGTCTATAGGCAAAGAGAATCGACCCCTTAACAACTTTAAAGAAGAGGAAGAACTTAGGAGATGGATTTGAGAAAAATCACTCCAGAGACAATACAGAAGATTCATTCATTTAGCAGATATTTACTGGGTGTCTACTGTGCAGTAGACAAAGTTCCAGACATGGGAATACCACAGGAAGAAGATAAGCAAAAACTCCTGTCATCCTGGAACTAAAATCTGAGTGAGGGAAGATAAACAAAATAATAAATGAGTAAAACATATTATATTATGTCAAAGGGTAAGATGTCTTATGAAGAACTTAAAGCAGAATGAGAGACAGATATAAAAAATGGGCTGGAAATTTGATTCTATATAAAGTGCTTCAGAAAGGCCTCACTGAAAGTGACAGCTGAGCAAATCTGAAAGAACCAAGGGAGTGAACAAGCAGTTATCTTGGGAAGAGCAGTGTGGGCAGAGGAATCCACCACCCAACAAGGCCCTGAGGCAGGCACTAGTGTGTTCAAGGAACAACAAGAAGAACAGTGTAGCTGAAACACTGCTGAGAATAGGAGAGACAGCTAACATAGCAAAGAGAAAAGCAGTTGGAGATGAAGTCCCAGAGGTAATTAACAGGAGACCTTTGATGCTGGAAAATGGTTCCCAGCCCCTTAAAGATATCCACATACTAATCTATGGAACCTGTCAATGGTATTTTCTTTGACTTTACAGATAACATTAAATTAAGCATCTTGAGATGAGAAGATTATTCTGCATTATTTGGGCGGGCCCTAAATACAACCCTATAAACCCAGTAAGATGGAGGCAGAGTGAGATTTGACACAAACAGAGGAGAAGGTGATGTGACAATGAAGGCAACACTGACATAACAGTCACAAGTCAAGGAATGTTAACAGTCACCAAAAACCGGAAGAGGCAAGGAACAGATTCTTGCAGGAGTCTCCGGGGAATGAGGCCCTGCAGACACTTTGATTTTTGGCTCAGTTATACTGATTTCAGACTTTTGTTGTCCAAAAAGAGAGAAAATAAATTTTTGTTGTCTTAAGCCACCAATTTATGGTCATTTGTTACAAAAGCCACAGGAAACTACAAGAGGGCCACGTGATGAATGAATAATTGGTGAAGAGGACAGTCAAGAGGACATAACAATATTCTAGGAGAAAGATTATGACATCCACTAAAAGGACAATTACTGACATTAGATAAGAGAACAGATGAGGCATCAAGATGCTAAATTGGTGAGATTTGCTTTCCGATTAAGTGAAGACAGCAGGAAAGCAAGGAATCAACAATGATGTCAAGGTTTCTAATTTAGGTAATTTGGCAGACAGATTATTAACAAAGTCAGGAAATTAAACTAGGAACAGGAATAGCTCTAAAGGGGAAAGATAGTTTAGTTGTATAATATATGTGAATTAACAGCGATCTCAGAATATCCAGTTGAAAAGTGAAAGAAACTAACATTTATTAAGCTACTAAGGAGAAGACTCCTAATATGCATTTTAGTGTTTAATCATTGAGATCTTTTTAGACTCACAGTGTTAAATAGTGACAACCCTTTATCTTTTCAGTACACCACACTGGAATGGAAATATGAGAACAAATCAGAAAATAGATGTTGGAAGATAAAGACATAGGCATTAACTTGGAGGTAGTACTCGAAGCCATAAGAACAGATGACACTGTTTAACACAAGAGACAAAGAGAAGAGAACAAAATCCCCTGCACACTAAGTTGTTTTCCATAACATGAGAAAAAAATGTTAAAATCACTGAACTCAAAGTAAAACATATGTATAGGACAAAGTATAACATAAGGGATAAAAAGATCAGCTTAAAACATAGATTTTAAAGCACTGAGCTTGAAGAAAATAAAGCAGCAGCGTGTCAACAATGGAAAATTCTGTGAAAAAAATCCAGACTTACTGTTGGATCCTGTGTCTCCCTTAGTTTGTGTGTAAATGATAATAACTTATTCAAAGCTTCCTGAGGTATATCTGGGACCTATTTTATGAGAGAATTAAGAAAACAAATAAACAATAAATTGGGCTATCTGATCAATCATTCATAAATTATAACTACTTAGCAAATAATATTAGAAGTACATTTCTAACAGTTCATGATATCAGTTACACGTTTAACTTATGGATCAAGTTGCTTATTCAAATTTTCAGAAATCACTGAAATCTCTGCTTCCTCTTTAAAAATCAGGTAACTAAAACCAAGCCACTCTTTTCCATATACAATTATATCATCAAGATAAAACTGAAGGAAGCCTCTGACTCAATTAGAAACTGGCATGCTGTGTATCATAAAGAATTTTTCAAATAGTATCATTTCCTGTTTTGTTAGCTCCAAGATGATATTTTAAACACTCACTTAAGCATTTTCTTACTGGAACCAAATTCCTTTCTTTAACAGTAATCTTGTATATATGTCTACTAAGTGGTAGACAGTACCCTTATGTAAAGAATGGATACTCAAGGTGTCCATTTTTCAAAAACTTGTAAAACACATACTTGAGGAGTGTGATGATGTCAGCAAACTCAACACACATAGATTGCTTTTAATTATAACAAATTTTAATTTAATTAAGCTGTAAGTAATTTTTATTTAGGCACAAATCTAAGATTTTAAAAAAGATCAGATAGAGATATTAGAAAAATGACTGGGACAACATGACAATTTCAAAAGCATATTGCTCAGGGTTTTAATGGTAATTTAAGTAACAGAAATTTTAAAAATTCTATGATCTGTTCTACATATACTTCATCTCATTTATTCTTTAAATCACTCCTGTGATGTAAGAGGTAGTATTATTTCCATTTTGAGATGAAGAAACTATGACTGAGTAATTTACCCTAGATTAGAAGAAGCTAGAAAGTAGTGGACTTGATATTTAGAGCCAAGTTTTTGAACTCTAAAGTCCCTTATCCACCACCATGCTCACAAGACCTAACATTAATCAGTTCATTCAGTGTTTCAAACATCTTTTTTTATGTAAAAAGTTAATAATTAGCGATCTACAACAGCATTATCCAATAAAACTTTCTATGATAATGGACATTTTCTGCATACTATCTAATATGGTGGACAAAAGCCCCCGTGTAGCTATTGAGCACTGGAAATATGATTAAGAAACTGACTTTTTAAAAATTTTATTTAATGTGGCTAGTGCTACTACATTAAAGAGTATAGTTCTGAAAATCCAAAAGTGCTAACCACAATGCTTAATTAAGCTTACACTGAAATAACAGATCACACACACACTAGAAGCCACCAGCTTCTAGCTGACTAATCAGGTAAGTACAGGATACATTACAGTCCTGAGGGACCAGGACTCCTTAGTATTTTCTATCAAATTTAAGAAACTATAATATATCCAGCATCCTTTTACAGTGGGAACTTAAAATAGTCACCTTTGGCTAAATATAAAATGAAAACAAATTCCAAGTCGGCTTCTACATGAGGAAAGAGGAGAGACAGCCTACATCTGTAGTTCTCAAAGTGTGGTCCCAGACAGCATGAGCATAACCTGAGAATTTGTTGGAAATACCCAGATCTACTGACTCTAAAACTACAGAGATGGAGCTCAGAAATCAGTGACGTATCAAGCCCTCTAGATGATTCTGAAGAACGTTAAAGTTAAGTGTTAAAGAATCACTGACCTATACTACTATATAAGGAAATTTGAAAATAAATGGGAAGAAAAAGGTAAAAATATTTAATTGTGTTGGCAGTTTGCATCAGAGTATCTCAAAAAGAGAACAGCTGTAGAAAACAGGCTAGAGTTAGCCTCTCTCTTACCATTTCCTTAATCACTTGGATTTCTTCACTTTTGACAAGTGGTTTCATGTAATGGAAAAAGAACATGGTTAAGAATTCTGGTCCCAGCCACTGCTGTGTTGAGCTTCCAATAACAGGGGGTTCTGCCAAGGCAATGATTCTGAAGGAAGGGTGGATTGGAAAAATGGACCTAAAATGGGGGGAAAAAAACCCACATTAGAAACAAAACCCACATTTTATATTCAGCCAAAGGTGACTATTTTAGGTCATGGGAGCTAAAGTCTAGGTAATGATAATGCAATCATGCTGTGAATAATGGCAAAGCTATTACACAATGAATAAGTTTTTCTTTAAAAAAAAGTAAGGACATTCTAAGAACCTGAGATTAAAACAAACAAACAAAATAATCACCTACTGCTAATAAATGTTATACAATATCTACTTATAAAACTCCAGCCCTGGAACAAACCCCTGCTTTTGAGATATTGTCATGCCTACAACAAATTTTCTCCAAAGTGTCTTGAAATAAAATTCCATCCAGTTCATATTCATTACAAAGATTCTCTTTATTTATTGAAAATTCCTTCAAAAGTAACTCTCTTGCAAGGAACCTACTCTATGTCAATCAGAGAAACACCAAGAAGCCTAATTCAAGGTGAGAAAACTTTTTACAGTACAGAAAATGTAAGCATAAGGGGTTAGATTAAATTTAAAATTCAGATTGGCAATAAGAATATTTACATCTTAATGAACCCCTTGCCAGATTGACGAAGAAAAAGAGAGGAAAAGTTTAAACAAACACAATCAGAAATGCAAAAGATCAAGTCACAACTGACCCTGAAGAATATAAAATATTATCAGAGACTAATTACTATGCACACCTAAATGGAAACAAACTCAAAAACCTAAATGAAATGGAGGACTTTCTGACATCATTCAACCTCCCAAGGTTGAAACCAGAAGAAATCGAGACCCTAAATAGACCAATAACAACCAGGAAATTGACTCCATCATTAAAACAAAACAAAACTACCTACAGGAAAAAAAGACCTTGGGCCAGATGGCTTACTGGAGGAATTCCACAAAACATATAAGGAGAAGCTGATACCAACATTACTGAAAGTATTCCAGGCAATAGAGGAAGACGGAGCTCTCCCCAAATCATATTATGAAACTAACATCACACTGATACTCAAACCAGGTAAAGATACAACTAAGAAATAGACCTACAAGCCAATATCTCTGATGAACACAGATGCAAAAATTCTCAACAAGATTCTAGCAAATCAGATCCAACAACGCATCTCAAAAATCATCCACCATGACCAAGTAGGTTTCATCCTTGGGATGCAGGGCTGGTTCAACATCTGCAAGACCATAAATGCAATTCAATATATCAACAGATGTAAAAACAAGAATCACATGAATATCTCATTAGATGCAGAAAAAGCTTTTGATAAAATCCAGCATCCCTTCTTGATAAAAACCCTCAAACACCTAGGTAAGCGGGAACATACCTCAAAACAGTAAGAGCCACCTAAGATAAACCCACAGTCAACATATTGCTAAACAGACAGAAACTGGAAACATTTCCCTGAAAACCAGAATAAGACAAGGCTACCCATTCTCATCCCACCTGTTCAACATAGTGTTGAAAGTCCTAGCCAGAGCAATCAGACAAGAGAAGGAAATCAAGGGTATCCAAACAGGAAAGGAGGAAGTTAAGCTATCCCTCTTTGCTGACGCTATGATCCTATACCTTGAAAACCCAAGAGAATCTGTCAAAAAATTCCTGGCACTGATGAAGGACTTTGGCAAAGACTCAAGGTACAAAATCAACGTGCAAAAGAGAGTTGCATCTTTATACACCAACAACAAACAGCCAGGTAACCAAATAAAAAGCACAATCCCATTCACAATAGCCAAAAAATAAAAAATAAAATACCTTGGCATCTTCCAAACCAGACTCGTGAAAGACCTTCACAACAAAAATGACAAAATATTGCTCAAAGAAATCAAAGATGACACAAACAATTGGAAAAATATTCCATATTCATGGATTGAAGAATCAACGTTGTTAAGATATCCATCCTACTCAAGGCAATCTACAGATTCAATACAATACTGATTAAATTACCAACATAATTCTTCTCAGACCTGGAAACAACACAGAAAATCATATAGAAACATAAATGACCACAAATAGAAAAAACAATCCTCAGCAAAAGAAACAAAGGGAGGTATTACACTACTGGACTTTAAACTTTATTATAAGGCTACAATAATCAAAACAGCCTGGTGTTGGTACAAGAACAGGTATACAGACCAATGGAACAGGATAGATTCTGGAAGCAAAACCTCAATTTCTTTTTTTTTAGCTTTTAATTTTTTTATTTTAAAATTTTGGGGTACAATTCAGGGTTAGGTATACAAATGTTCATTCTACAGGTATCCTTGTTGATGAGGTGTGCCCCCGCATCCTCAGGCAGATTCCCACTACTGCCAATCCCAACTCCCCACACCCCTCACCCCTCACCCCCCAGTTTCCCGCTACTGTCAACCCTTTTCTTATAGTATTACAATAGTTGTTCAAAGTCCACTTATGAGTGAGAACATGTGATACTCAGTTCTTTATTTCTGAGAAAGATCATTCATTATAGACTCTTAAGTCCATCCAGGTTGCTGTGAAGTTCATGATTTTGTTTTCCTTTATGGTTGCGTATATTGCATTGTGTATATATTTTTATCCAGTCCTCTTTTGATGGGCAGCATGGTTGTTTCCATGTTCTGCTATTGTGAACAATGCTGCGATAAACATACGTGTGCAGGTATCTTTTTTATAGAGTGCTTTGAGTTCTTCCGGGTATATTCCCAGTAGGGGGATTGCAGGGTCATATGGAAGGTTCGATTTTTAAAGCTTTTAGGAATCACCACACTGTTTTCCACAGAGGCTGTACTAGTTTACACTCCCACCAACAGTGTAGAAGTATTCCCTTTGCGGCACATCCTCTCCAGCATCTGTTATTTTTTGAGTTATTGATGGAGTCATGGTCATTCTGATTGGAGTTAGGTGTTACCTCAGTGTAGTTTTAATTTGCATTTCTTTGATGACTAGTGAGGCTGAACATTTTTTCATGTCTCTGTTGGCTGCTCGTACGTCTTCTTTTGAGAAGTGTCTATTCATATCTTTTGCCCACTTTGTAATGGGGCTTTTTGTTTTTTTCTTTTCAGCACTTTTGAGTTCCTTGTAGATCCTTGATGTTAGGTCTTTGTCAGCCATACAGTTGGCAAATATTTTTTCCCAGTCTGTGGGCTGTCTCCCCACTCTCTTAATTATTTCTTTGGTTTTGCAGAAGCTATTCAGTTTGATGAGGTCCCACTTGTCTAGCTTATCTCTTATGACATGGGCACTTGGGGTTTTGATCAGGAATTGGTTGCCAGTTCCAATTTCCATAAGGGTGTCTCCTGCATTTTCTAAGGTTGTTATAGTTTGAGGTTTTATGTTTAGGTCTCTGATCCATTTAGAGTTGATTTTTGTGTATGGGAATAGGTAGGTGTCCTGTTTCAATCTTCTGCATGTGGTCAGCCAGTTTTCTCAGCACCATTTACTGAAAAACCTCAATTTCTTAACCAAGTCATCTTTGACAAAGTCTCCATTAACAACCACTGGGGAGAGGAGAACCTATTCAGTAAATGGCACTGGGAAAACTGGCTGACACCATGCAAAAGAATGAAACAAGACCCCCTACTTATCCATATACAAAAATCAACTCTAAATGGCTCAAAGACCTAAATGTAAAACCTCAGGCATTAAGAATCTTAGAAAATGCAGGAGACTCCCTTACAGACATTGGAATAGGCAAATAGGCAAATAATTCTTGATCAAACCTCCAATAATCCATGCCATAAAAGATAAGATAGACAAGTGGAACCTCATCAACCTGAAAAGTTTCCCCAAAGCAAAAAAAACCAAAAAACAAAAAAACCATGAAGAGAGTGGGGAGACAGCCCACAGAATGGGAAAAATATTTGCCAACTGTATATCTGACAAAAGTCTAACATCTAGGATCCACACGGAACTCAAACATACCAAAAGCAAAAAAACAAACAGCCCCACTAAAAAGTGGGCAAAAGACATGAACAGACACTTCTCAAAAGAAGATATATGAACAGCCAACAGATACTTGAAAGAGTGCTCAGCCTCACTCATCATCAGAGAAATGCAAATCAAACCCACATTGAGATACCACCCAACCCCAGTAAGAATGGCCATCATTAATAAAACAAACAACAACAGATGCTGGCGAGGATGCGGAGAAAAAGGAGCGCCTGTACACTGTTGGTGGGAATGCAAACTAGTGCAACCTCTTTGGAAGATAGTGTGGCAGTATCTGAAAGAACTAGAAATTGATCTTTTATATGACTCAACAATTCCCCTATTGGGAATATACCCAGAGGAACATGAATCATTCTACAAAAAAGATACCTGCACACATATATGTTTGTTGCAGCTCTATTCACAATAGCAAAAACATGGAAGCAACCATGTTGCCCATCGAAGCTGAATTGGATTAAAAAAATGTGGTACATATACACAATGGAATATTATGCAGCCATAAAGAAGGTCAAACATATGAACTCTGCAGCAACTTAGATGGATTTAAAGTTGATCATACTCAGTGATCTATCACAGAAACAAAGAACAGAGTACCATATGTTCTCACTCATAAGTGAACCTTGAACAATTATAATACTATAAGAAAGCAATTGGCAGTAGTGGGAAACTGTCAGGCGAGGGAAGTGGGATTGGCAGTTTAGGGAAACTGCTGGTGGAGGGAGGGGCATACCTTATCAACAAGGGTATCTACATAATCAACGTTTGTATACCTAACCCTGAATTGAATTGTATCCCACATCTTTATAATAAAAAGAAAGAAAAAAAAAAGGTGGGCAAAAGATATGAATAGACACTTCTCAAAAGACGAATTTATTACAGCTCTTTTGTCTGTGAAATGACCCATAGCATAGAAAATAACAGATACTTGCACTGAACAATCGTTACTTTGAGCAGCCAACAGATACATGAAAAAATGCTTAGCCTCACTAATCATCAAAGAAATGCAAATTGAAACCACACTGAGATACCACCTAACTCCAGTCAGGATGGCCATCATCAATAACAAAAAATAACAGATGTTGGAGAGGATGTGGGGAAAAAGGAGTGTAAACTAGTACAACCTCTGTGGAAAACAGTGTGGCAATTTCTAAAAGATCTAAAAATCAACCTTCCATATGACCTGGCAATCTCCATTCTGGGAATATACCTGGAGGAACTCAAATCATTCTACAAAAAAGATACCTGTGCATGCATGTTTACTGCAGCACTGTTCATAATAGCAAAAGCATGGAAACAACTGTGCTGCCCATCAAAAGTGGATTGGATTTAAAAAAATGTGGTACATATACATGATGGAATATTATGCAGCCATAAAGAAGGACAAAATTATGGACCTCACAGCAATTTGGATGGATTTAGAGTCTATAATACTCAGTGTTCTATCACAGAAACAAAGAACTGAGTACCACTTCTCACTCATAAGTAGACCCTGAACATTTACCATAATACTATAAGAAAGGGATGGGCAGTAGCAGGGCACTGCCCGGGGAGGGAGAGGGGCACATCATAAGGGTACCTGATATCACCAGGCAAAGTGAGGACCAATGGGAGGCCTAAACTTCACCTGTACAATGACCACCTAACCCTGAATTGTATCCCACATCCTTAAAAATAAAAGAAAAAAGAATATTTACATTTTAAAAAGGCAGAGAAAATTGAACCTTTATATAATTCACTCTCATGTCATTTTTATAGAAAATGTCATTTTGTAGGATTTTTAAAGTAATTTATTTTAGAAATCTCTGCCAGGTAATCTGCGGGAGCATATAAATATTTTAGGACACATGGAGGAATAAGATAAGACTTCCTATGGTTTGTGAAATGACTTGAGTTGTTTTAGAAGGGAGTAGAAATCCCATATTGTGAGCTAATCATATGGGTGATACTGTTAGTTTTTATCAATTCTACTAAAAAATGCAGTAGAAATATACATTTAAAGGGTTATATAGTTCTTACTAAGAAAAAGGAGGAGAAAGATCAAACACTTGCCAAGATCTTCAGAAAAACAAAAATACATGCCCGTAACTGGCATTTCACCATTAATCATTATATTAGAGCCCAACAGTTAAGCTAGAATACCAGGAGGTAGGACATGTGTGGAGAAAACCCAACAAGTACTCTGAAGAGCTAAAACAAAGTCCCATCAATACAACGAGCAGGTCTACAGAGTCTGACTGCATAAAATGTAATTTTAGAGGTCACATCATAATTTGTAATCCAAGAGAAAACAATTTTTAGAAATGGTCATATGAAAGTCCTAAATGAATTAACAAAAGCTACCAAATATCATTTCATTTCTCTAGGTTAAAAAAAAAAGACTTATTTACAGATGTTCCGGCAGGATCTGGAAGAGCGATCTGTCCAAGGAGCTATTCTGGGAAAAGAGGGAAGGATAACAACACGGACAGTGCCTGAAAACTGTGGATGGCACAGGATTGCTAGTAATTAGATAGTCACATGACAGAAACTGGACACAGAAAATCCTGTGATGGGAAAACTAAAGAGGGAGGCTATTCCATTTTCCACTTATTTTAAGTGGTTTGCTATAATCCAGAAAACTCTGCCCTAAGGTCCAACAACAGATGTTGAATTTATCCTGGATCCTCCTCTCTCCTAGCTGGGGCCAAAGAAGGTGGGAGAGACACAGCCTGGCTTGGATGTACAAAATTAAAGCTGCAGGTGCAGTTTCACTTAAGATAGTGAAAGATACCAAATCAAGGAATAAACAAAGCCAGCATCCACAGGCAAGCCAAAAGGGAAAGCCCGATTTATATTCTTAAATCAGGAGATCAAGAAGCAGGGACCACAGCTGAGCTATTCAGTTAGGACTAAAAGAGCAATGAGAGCAACTAGGTGGTTTAAATTTAAGTAAGGTGATAGCCATTGCCTGGGACAAACATTGTCTCTGGTCCTGCTTTTTAGGACTGACTCTAGCTGGGTACCCGAGGAGCTGGCCAAAGTTGAAGGAGGCAGTTTCTGAGACAGCTGATATGCTAGGCAGAGAGGTGTAAGTTGATTATAAAAACAGTCACCAAACTACTGAATAACAGGATGAGAAGGGCCTTTTTGTTTGCTAGGTTCTCCCCAAAGGCTTCCTTACATACAAATAGGTCATATGGAAAGTCACTTCCTAATGATGCTAGGTTCCCCAAGTATGAAAGTCAGAGAACAGAGGATATGCCATGTACTTTAGGACAATTTGACAAACTGGTGAGTAATACAAAGGCTGAAGAAGTGCCACATAGCAAAAATTATGAAACAGAAATCAAGGTTAGATTTAATTTTACTAGAATTTTAATAACAACAAAACAATAAATGAAACTGAAGATATGGCTTAGTTTCAGATAAAGAGATATAATTTACTAAAGATTAAAAAAGCAAAAAGATCTTTTAAAAGATTTAAAATATAAAAATAATGAGGTCATTGTGTTTGTGGGCATAAGTTTTTAGAGAGTAAAGTACTTTCTAATGCTTCACAGCAATAAAAAGAAATAAAACTATGTATGCACATAACACCATGTGACCTCAAAATAATAAGTGAAAGAAGTCAGACAAAAAGAGCACATACTGTGTGATTCCATTTGTAGAAAACTCTAGAAAATATAAGCTACCTATAGTGGCCAGAAGCAGATCCTTGGGGATGGGAGAGGAGGGTGCAAGGGGGCAAGAGGGAGGGATTACTAGGGTATCTGAAGACATGTTGGGAATGATCAGTGTGTTTGTTATCTTGATTGTGGTGATAGTTTCACAGGTATATTTAAATAATATCAAAAGTTATCAAACTTGCACTTTAAATATGTCAATTATACCTCAGAAAAGCTTGTAATAAAACAAAAAAAGACTCTGATAAACATCAGTCTCCTGAAGGAAATTATATGGTATGTTTTTGTTAAATTTGTACATTACAGAACTTAAAAGAATAATATAGGTTTCTATAAAGACATCAATCATGAGCTATGATGGAATTTATAATTGGCCTTCTATACCATAATACCAATGTTCCAATTCAGAACCTAGAGGTTATACAGTTAGTTATGTACAAAGTTTATATTTCCCTTTTTTTTCCCAATGCAGTATAGTAAACTGTATGGATACATCACATATGCATCTTTATACACCCCAAAGTCTAATCTAAAACTTGGAAGAGAACAAATGGTAAATAAATGTGTATTTTCACCACAAATAACCATACTGCAAGATCTTTGAAGACATTTGGTGGCAAGGACAAACAAAAGTAAGTGATAATAACTGAGAATCATAGTGTCCCACCCAAAAGCTAGTCTAAATCTAGTCTTGAGTGAGTTTGTGAGAGGAGGTACATTCACTGTATCAAAAAGACTAACCCAAAACATAAAAAAAGAAGTAACTATACCATTCACAGGAATAGGGTTGAAAATGGTTCCTTGACTGTAAAAATGTTCAAAATTATTTTCAAAATCAGAAATTGCTTAAGGCTTTTTGTTTTGAAAATCAAACACAAATATCTGGGCATAAAATCTTGGATCTATATTGAATTGTGTTAAAAATGTATATGGTCTAATTTGCTAGCAAAGAGGTGCTAAGGTTTCTCAAAAGCTGGAAAGAATGCTTAAATTCTGTCTTCAAACATGGGTAAGGGCTGGGCATGGTGGTTCATGCCTGTAATCCCTTTGGGAGGTTGCAGCAGAAGGATTGCATTAACCTAGGAGTTTGAGACCAGTCTAGGCAACATAGTGAGACCTTGACTCTACAAAAAAATCAAAAACTTAGCCAGACGTGGTGACACATACCTATAGTCCCACCTACTCTGGAGGCCAAGGTGGAAAGAACAGCCCAGGAGTTTGAGGCTGCAGTAAACCTTGATCATGCCACTGCTCTCTAGCCTAGAAAAAAGTGAGACCCTGACTCAAAACACAAACCAAACCAAAACAAAAGCACAAGGGTAAAAGTAAAAGGGTCCAGAGACTCTAACTGATCAAGGATTGTGCTCAAATGTTCAAAAATGCTCACCACTAAGACTGAGTGGTAACAAATTGTCTTCATGTTCAATAGCGACAGATATAAGTAAAATATTCAATAAAATGCAAAAACATTAGAGCATATAAGTACATATGACTAAAGCATTAATATTTATTGCTTCCCTGAGATAACCAGAAGCCCTTTCTTGGCAATATAAACTGTTAATAATGCACAGAAACTCACACACACACACACACACACACACACACACACCCCACCCTCAGCTGTGCTCTGGCCAACAGCAGGAAAAGACATATTTAGCAGTCTATAGTATGTGTACTCCCCCTTTCCCCAAATACATTTTTCTCATCAAAGGAAGCAGTTCTATTTTGATCCTTATTTCCTGCAAGAAATGCAGGCATGGTATCTGGTGTGTGTGGCCATCATGCTATTTCTAACCACCATGTCCATAGCATTCCTAGCGTCTTGCTACAAGAGAAAAGAAGGGCATGTTAGGTGTGTGACTACCTGCAGAGGATGTAAAAGCTTGCAAAGCACTCTGGAAATGATCAAGATGTGTGATCTCAATGAAGAATAAGTATACAATGAAAGCTGGCAAAGAGTCAAATATAATTGCTTAGAAATTGGGTTTCACATGATGAAGTTGAAAGGGTTGCTAGCCCACTGCTAGCAGCTGTTAATTATGAGACCCTTTGCTAATAGATTTTGTCATTAAAAGGCATCAAAGTATTCCTAATTATTAGGTTCACATAAGAAAACACTGCTAGCTCAGAAATTTACCTAAAACTTTAATGAACGTCCTATTCAAGAGCAGAACAGGTATCTAAATTTACCAAACTGAGTCTAGAGGCAAAGAAGCTCTTAAATCTGCCTTGGTCTTGGAAAGGATTAGAAAAATGTCACTGAACATTTCACAGAGGACTTGATTTTCGAAGGAATAGCAGAAGCTTGCTATGAGGGTCCTGAGAGGTGAAAGGTGTGGCTAGAAACACAAGCATGTATAAATATTGGCCCTGAACACTGTCGGTAGGAAATCACCCACGAATTTAAACAGGGATATGATTTATGGATTAGACAATTTAAACTTCTACCCTATATTTGTAGACAGGAAGTGGTTCCATTCACTAACTTAAGGCACTCAAGAGGAATAGCAAGTTTGTAGAAATGAGCTGAAAGTTTCTGTAAGACACCTAAGAAGAGACATCTAGTAGTGAGATGGCATTTAGAACAGAAAACTAAATTGGAAAGAGCTTTTAAAGAATGTTTAGTATATCAACAACAGGTAAGGATACAAGAGTGACTAGGATTGCCTAAGGAGAAGAAAAGGATAAGGAGAAAATGCTAGGAGGTGCCAACTTAAGCAGTATTCTGAGACCTTTCCCAGCCTCTCAACACACAGCTGCTAGTCACTTTCTCTTCTGTATTCCCACAGCATTTTATACAGACCTCCAGTCTAACATTTAAAAACTGCATTGTACTTATTTATTTACATATCTATCAGTCTTTACGTGTAGTATACCAAAGAAGGCAACAACTATGTCCTCTTAGAGTTAACACTCAATAAATATTCGAACCTAAGGAAAGAATGAAGTAATGCTAACAATCAATAACAAACTTACACTCTCCCAATCAGTCATCTCCAATCCTCAGTCTCTAGATAAAAATAATCCGGGTACAATCTCAGGAGTCCAGAGAGTGACTGACTCCATGGATTACCACTATGATAATCAAGTTCAACAACATTGCCCAATTTCTACAGTTGGAATAAGAACGTCAAAGTCAACTCTCAGGAGTTTACAAGACTATGGAAGCAGTTATGCAGCTGCAACTGATACATTACCCCAGCATGGTCCCCACCCTACTTCCAAAAATCTTTTCCAAAAAACAAACAAAAAAGCCTTTCCTGTCATTCTACCCTTGACCTTTTCTCTTAAAATCTCTCACAAAAAAGCATTAATAAAAATAAATAAAATAAAAGCTGCATTTGTTCAAAGACTATCAGAAATAATCACTTTGCTGAAAAATTCAATTCTGAGATTAAGTACAGAAATGAAAGAACAGATGATGTGGGTCATAAGCTTCTAATTCAGCATTCAAATGCTAATGTCAATAGTGATGGATTAGAGATGAATAGCATATAGGATCAACCCATGCTAGCTAATGGGTCACATTACTTATAAAAACAACTCACAGAAAAAAGTAATTTTCAAACTGAGTACAAATTTCCTGCTTGTGTTATGCATTTTCAGTCAAGCTGTCAGCCCTCTACCCAATAAACACAGTCTTCAGGGAAAAAAAACACTGCCAAGTGGCTTAAAAGAAGAATATAACCTATTAAGTCCCCAAAAGAGAACATATTTATCCTTAGAAAGACAAAAATGAGTTACAAAAGTAAATCAAAACTGACTAAGCAAAAGTAAAGAATACTACACAGCCATAAAAAAGAACAAAATCATGAATTTTGCAGCAACCTGGATGGAACTAGAGTCTATAATACTGAGTGATTGCTCACAGAAACAAAGATCTGAGTATCACATGTTCTCACTCATAGAGTGGAGCTTGAACATACAAAGTAATACTATAAGAAAATGACTGACTGTGGTGGGAAACTATGGGGGTGGGAGGGGAAGGGAGATGGGATTAACGGTAGCAAATATCTGTCTGGGGATGGAGAGACACCTCTTATCAACAAGGGTGCCTGAATGGAGCATATTTGTATACCTAACCCTTAACTATACCCCACAATATCATTAAAAAAAATTTGATTAAAATTAAAAAAAGAAGAAAAAAAAATTTCCCAACAGTCCATACTGTTAAGAGTGAAGCAGTTTCTGCAACATGACTGTGCTTCTCAACAAAATAAAGAAAATGGTATGTTTCTTAGGTAAAAAGGAGGAATGCTGATAAAGAAAGAAATTAGGCTTTCAACTAGTAGAACTGTTTTAGACAAGATAAGAGAATCCTTCTTAGAGCATCTCACCTCTGAAAAGTTAATGTAGGCCCAGATGTTCAATACACATCTAAATAATAAAAGGCACAGAGAGACCTCAGAAAACTGGGTAAGTGGGAATGTAAAGAGAGCTAAAATGGCATATGAGCTACAAGTATCAAGAGCAACAAGTTCAGATTAGAGTTTGTCAGAATATACCATAGGAGAAAGATGAAATTGATAGAAAATGGAATTGATAAATATGAAATGTGTCTAAATGTTTGAAGAGGAGATTTAGGATTCAAACAACAGGGTAAGCATTTGGGATTTTTACAAAGTGATACACACATGAAAAATAGGGTCATTTCCTCCTGGTGTTTCCATAGCATTATTGTACAAACCTCTATGTTAACATTTAAAATTACATTAAATTACTTATTACATAATTGTCCCTCTTCATATGCAGGAGATTGTTAACTTTAGAAAAATACAGCATATACAAGAAGAAAAAAATGATTGTAGGATACTAAATGACTCAAGTGGGTACAGTTCTTATGCTGTCATAATAATGTAAACATCGAATAAAGTTCTAAACAAAATTATTATATGACTCTAGGAAGAATGGAGAATGAAAGCATGCATGTGTAATAAGATGAGAGGTAGTGAAAAAGTTAAACTCTAATTTTTCATGTAGGAAACAATAATATTTCTAACACAAAAAAAATCAAGAAATGTCAATAAAAGCCTATTAGTGGGTTATAAAGAGATAATTCCCAAAAATAAATAGTTAAGAATTGAAAGTGGGTTGGGCTCAGTGGCTCAGCCTGTAATCCCGCGCTTTGGGGGGCCGAGGTGAGTGAATTGCCTGAGCCTACGGGTTCAAGACTTGCCTGGGCAACTTGGGGAGACTTCATCTGTACAATAAATCAAAAATTAGCTGGGCATGGTAGCGCATGCCTGTAGTTCCAGCTACTTGGAAGGCTGAGGTGGAAGGATCGCTGGAGCCCGGCAGGTCGAGGCTGCGGTTGCTGGGAAAGTGCCACTGCACTTCTGTCTGGACGACAGAGTGAGACTCCAACTCAAAAAAAAAAAAGAATTGAAAGTGGTAGCCTCTGGGGAGTGAGAAGTGGGAAATGGGAGACTGTCACAGAACCAATGACAAGGGATGACGTTTCTTTTTTTAAAATTTTGTTTTATTTTAGCGATGTGAGGGTACAAGTAAGGATTAACTACATAAATAAGCTACATGCAGGTGAATTTTGGGACTCCAACTGGCCCTCAGTTCCCCTGGTATGGGACCGGGTACCCTCTGTGTTGGTGTGTGTATGTGTCTAGTCCCCACCCTCCTACTCCCCACCTCTAGTTCCGGTAGTGCCCAGCAACTGCTTATCCCTCCTTTGTGCTATTGTGATTAATGTTTAGGTCCCACTATGAATGAGAATGTGTGGGATTTAGTTCTTTGTTTGTGATAGATCACTAAATATTATGGTCTCCAATTCCATCCAATTTGCTGTAAGGTCCATAATTTTGTTCTTCTTTATGGCTGCATAATACTCCATCATGTATATGTACCACATTTTCTTTATTCAGTTCACTTTCAATGGGCAGTATAGTTGATTCTGTGTTTTTGCTATTGTGAATAGTGCTGCTATAAACATACATGAGCAGGTGACTTTTTGGTAGAATGATTTACGTTCCTCTGAATATATTCCAAAAAGATGGATTGCTGTTTCATATGGAAGGTCAATTTTTAGTTCTTTTAGGAATCGCTACACTGCTTTTCATAAAGGTTGAACTAGTTTGCATTTCCACCAATAGTACAGAAGTGTTCCCTTTTTCTTCTCACCCATGCCAGCAACTGTTCTTTTTTTTTTTTTTTAACTTATTTATTAATGACAGCTGTCCTTACTGAAGTTAGGTGAAGGTGATATCTCACTGTAGTTTCGATTTGCATTTCTCTGATAATTAGTGAGGCTGAGCATTTTTTCATGTATCTGTTGGCTGCCTATATATCTTCTTTTGCCCACATTTTAATGTCTTTTGCCCACATTTTAATAGGATTGTTTGTTTTTTTCCTTTCAGCTCGTTTGAGTTCCTTATAGATCCTGGATGTTAGACCTTTGTCAGATACATAATTAGCAAATATTTTTTCCCATTCTGTGAGTTGTCTCCCCACTCTCTTGATGGTTTATTTTGTTGTGCAAAAGGTTGATGAAATCCCACTTGTCTATCTTAGCTTTTAAGGTATTTGTTCTTGTGGACTTGTCAAGAATTTATTGCCTACTCTGATGTGCATAAGGGTGTTTCCTATGTTTTCTTCTAGGAGTCTTATAGTTTGAGGTTTTATGTTTAGGTCTTTGATTTATTTAGAGACTATTTTTATATATGGTGATAGTTGGGGATTCAGTTTCATTCTTCTGCATGTGGTCACCCCTCCTGTTCAACATAGTGCTGGAAGTTCTTGCCAGAGCAATTAGACAAGAGAAGGAAATCAAGGGTGTCCAAATAGGAAAAGAAGAAGTTAAGTTATCCCTCTTTGCAGATGATATGATTCTATACCTTAAAAACTCAAGGAAAGCCATCAAAAGCCTCCTTGCACTGATAAACAACTTTGGTAAATTTTGGGGGTACAAAATCAACATGCAAAAGCCAACTGCATTTCTATACATCAGCAACAAGCAGGCAGAGAACCAAATAAAAACCACAATCCCACTCACAACAGACACAATAAAAACGAAATACCTAGGCATCCACCTAACCAGAGAAGTGGAAGACCTTTACAATGAGAACTATAAAACATTGCTTAAAGAAATCAAAGATGACACAAATGGAAAGACATTCCTTGTTCATGGATTGGAGGAATCGATGTTGTCAAGATTTTCATTCTATCCAAGGCAATCTACAGATTGAATACAATAGCCATCAAATTACCAACATCATTTTTCTCAGACCAGAAACGACAATACACAAATTTATATGTAAACAAAAAAGAGCACAAATAGCCAAAACAATCCTCAGAAAAAGGAACAAAGCAGGAGATATCCTGTTTCCAGACCAAACTTTATTACAAGGCTACAGTAAAGAAAACAGCCTGATATTAGTACAAGAAGGGACACATAGACCAGCGGAACAGGACAGAGATTCTGGAAGCAAAAACATGATCTCTCAACCAACTCATCTTTGACAAAGTCACCAATAACAATCACTGGAGAAAAGGAGACCATATTTGGCAGTTGGGGATGGTATTTTTCATAAAATACTTGGAAAAAATACCTGGCTCAAGTTTCATGCATGTTTAACACTGGAAAAATTCAAACAAAAATAATAATAGTGACTCTCCATGTTCTCAGAGTGAGAGCTCTGGGGATGGAGCTGAGCCTGGCTTGTATTCATGGGAGAGACACAAGTCAACAGAGACGAAGGTGGGAAATTTGAGAAGAAAGTACTACTGACCACTCTGGGTCAAACCCTGAATATGATGCTCAGGGCCACTCCGTTCCTGAAAGTGTTTTCTTTTGTGACCATTAGGGAGAACTCCAGTACTCTTCATAGAAAAGGGCTGTCATTTCCTCGAAATTTAGAGATAAATACAATGCTTCTGATATCCTAAGGGAAATGGCCAGGCAGGCGTGCTGTGAGCTAGTGCCCAATTGCTTTGATTCATCTGTCTGAAAATATAAACTATTCTCTGCCGATGATTCATATGCAAATAATGTGCAAAAGCTGACTGCCATAAACCAAAGGTACGATAGGAAAAGAATCTAAACACTCAACCAAACCATTTACTTGTTGAGGAGAATTTCATAACATATACTTCAGAAGTATAAGCAGCTGTGGAACCAGGTGAATTTTTTAATAACTGCTACAGAGATGGTAAGAGTTTATCATTTCCTCTGTGAAAAACTCTCAAGGAAATTTTTAAGCAAAAGTTTGCTTAAGATATAAGTGTCATAATAAATATACTTAATTATCTTTTGCAAGACTTTAATATTTTAAATATGGCAGTAAGCCCTTTGTGGGGAGGGGAAGCTTCAATTAAATAGGAACAGATTGACGAGGAGTTTCCCAACATACCAATCTCTAATTCGTGGAAATCTATTAACATGGAAAACAACATATTTGCCAAATATCCTCTAAGGGAAAGTATAGTATGCAGCTGAAAAAATATTTTCCTTCAAACTTTGTATTTTGAAATGTTTCGGACTCATAGAAAATTTAAAAGAAACAACACAAATACCCATATAACTTTCATCTCGATTTTGCCAATTGTTTAGATTTTACCACATTTATTTTCTTACTCTCACTTGATTGTTCTGTCTCTGTGGTGTGTACTTGTACATACCTATACCCATCTTTTTTTTCTCCTGAAACATTTGGAAGTTATAGACAAATTTTTTACTTTATCCCTAAGTATCTCAAAAGCATCTACTAAGAATAGGAATAGTCTCCTTCATGACCACGATACCATTAGGTTATTTAAGAAAATTAACATTAATTCAATAATATTATACAATACATGTTGTCCATATTTAAATTTTTCTAATTGTCTTTTATAGCTGTCTTCATTTTGTTTCCTGCTCCAGAATCCAATTATGTCTCACTATTTGCATTTGGTTATTACATGTCTGGAAGAAATGTTTAAATAAGCCACATTGTGTAATTCTGGATCAGATGGCACACCCCAGAAATACTGATGACTTCCTAGGGAGGGTGGGTCCAGTTTTTGTTTTATTGAGGGGATACAAAGTATGAGGTCAAAACTGAATTGGTAATACAACAGAAGAGGAATTACCATCTTAAAACCAATGTCCTTATAAAATGTTTAAACCTTTATTTAAAAGTAAGCCTGAGAGTACAGAGTACATCTTGGATAGTAACTTCAAGTTTTAAGAAGTGCTAAGCTCTAAATAGACAAAAGACCTAAACATAAAACCTCAAACTATAAGAACATTAGAAAATGCAGGAGACACCCTTATGGAAATTGGAACTGGCAACTAAGTCCTCATCAAAACCCCAAGTGTCCATGCCATAAGAGAGAAGACAGACAAGTGGGACCTTATCAAACTGACAAACTTCTGCAAAGCCAAAGAAACCACTGAGAGAGTAGGGAGTTGACCCACAGACTGGGAAAAAATATTTGCTAACTGTATGTCTGACAAAGGCCTAACATCTAGGATCTATAAGGAATTCAAATGTGCCGAAAAGAAAAAAAAAGTCACATTACAAAGTAAGCAAAAGATATGAATAGACACTTCTCAAAAGAAGACATATAAGCAGCCAACAGATACATGAAAAAACTCTCAGTCTCACTAGTCATCAGAGAAATGCAAATTGAAACCACACTGAGATACCACCTAACTCCAGTCAGGATGGCCATCATCAACAACTCAAAAAACAACAGATGCTGGAGAGGATGCAGCAAAGGAAATCACTCCTATACTGATGAAGGGAGTGTAAAAAGTACGACCTCTGTGGAAAACAATGTGGCGATTCCTAAAAGATCTAAAAAACCTTCCATAAGATCATACAATCCCCCTACTGGGAATATACCTGGAGGAACTCAAATCACTCTAGAAAAAAGATACCTGCACATACATGTTTATTGTAGTATTATTCACAATAGCAAAAACATGGAACCAGTTGTGCTGCCCACTGAAAGAGGACTGGATTAAAAAAATGTGGTACATATACACAATGGAATATTATGCAGCCATAAACAAGGACAAAATTATGAACTTCATAGCAACTTGGATGGACTTAGAGGCTATACTACTGAGTGATCTATCACAGAAACAAAGAACCTTGTATCACATGTTCTCATTCAAAAGTAGACCTTGAACAACTATCATAATACTATAAGAAAGGGATTGGCAGTAGTGGGAAACTGCCAAGGGAGGGGGGACACACCACATCAACAAGGGTACCTGAATAATGAACATTTGTATACCTAATCCTGAACTGTACCCCAAATGTTTAAAATTAAAAAAAAAAAAAAAGACGTGCCAAATTATTAGCATATCCAGGACACCAAATTATTAAGCTGCTCAAAGTTATCTTGAATTGACTCTGGAATTAGAAAAATAATAAATAGTATTATTTTTAACCTAACAATAATTTAACAATATGAACAATGTACCCCAAATTACCTCTTCTGTAGCTGCTCATCAGACATTTGTAGCTCCTCTTTTAAGCGCCTGTACCTGTCTTCTCTCAGCAGCCTAGAGCCATCATAGAGGCTTAGCTCTCGATCATGGATTAACCTAAAGGGAGCAGGAAAAAGTCAGAAATAAGTTTTGACACTGAAGTTATTAGAGGTAGAATCACTCAGTCCAATTTTTAATCATGCCTATTATTGCTGGCAAATGAGTCTAACAATTTTGTTAGACGGACCTTTCAAAATTTCAAGTTGGCTAGTGCTAGGATACTTGGCAAAACTGTTGGTTTCTATATAGGAGGGCAGTAGTCATGAAAGCTAGCTGTGGATAGGGAGGAGGAGGAGGAGAAAGAAAGGAAATGGAGAAGGAAGAGGAGGAAAAGGAGAGGAGGAGGAGGAGAGGAAAAGAAAGAGCTGAATGAGTGTCTCAGGATAACCATGAGGCACATATTAATGAACAAGGCAGTTGGCACGTACTTCGTAGAGTCTAATGTAACTCTTTATGGGATGGTATCAAAATATTTCTATCTTTGAAATTATAAGGTTTAAAACATCAAAAATATCCATAATGAAATAACTACATTGCTTTTCACACACCAACTCTGATGTGACCTAACAACCCACACCACAAACAACATTGTCTTCCAGATATTGCAATGGTGGAAAGGTACTGTTCTACATCTTACACCGACACCTAAGTCTCCTGATGCCCAGGTTAGACTTGGCCCACACAGCCTTCATCCTATAAGCACTGAGGGGAGGGGAAACTATGTAATGTAGAGGTAGGAGCATAAGCAATAGAGCCAGTGAGAGCTAGGCTCAACTCCAGCTCTGCATCTTAACAGCTGAATGACTGGGGAGGGGGTGAACCACTCCATCTCTCTCTCTCTCTCTAAACTTTTATCTTTTATAACATTAAGGCAATAATATCAACTTCATAGTGTTGCTGTGAAAATTCAACAGCTAATATAAAACAGATGATTAATATACTTGCTCTCAATCTTGGCTGTATATCAGAATCTTATGGGACGTGTTTAAAACTACCAATGTTCAGACCTTAGTCTAGATCAATTACATCAGAATTTGTGGAGGTGAAGTCCAGGCATCAATATTTTTTAATTCCCATCCCACAAGGTGATTCCAAGGTTGAGAATCTGAGAAGCAATAGCTTAGCACAATGCCTAGCACAGAGTTAAGAAGTCAATTTACGGTAGCTGCTGCTGCTGCCACTATTACTAATCGGCCAAACATGCAAGAGATAGCCAATAAAAGGGGACTAACTATTATTATGTCTGCATTTATGTTTGGAGAAAAAAAATATTGTAAATCTATTAAATGTTTATGATAACTCACTGAAACTTTGTAATTATTTTAGATCTAATCAGGAGTAACACAGAGTATTTGGAATCTTTAATTATATATGCATCTTCTCAAGAACAAAAACCTTGAGTAGTTAGCAGCAGGGGATGTGGCTTATTCCACTTATTTGACCTTTCCTAAAAAGTCAGTGCATCTACAAGTTAGAGAACCAAGTCAAAAATATCAGTATTATTAATCTCCTAAAATGACACAGGATGGAGATATTTTCTACAAAAGTTATACATGAAGAGCCTTCTTTCAACCTTAAATTCTAGACAAGTTTTCGGAGTATGTGAAAATTTTCCCTACCTAAACTGAAATAAAGAAACAAGAGTTAGAGAAATGTTCAAGTTTGTAACCACAAAGCAAAATTATTAGTCTATATGAAATATAATCAAACAGTTATTACACATTTCATATTTTTTAAAACTACATTTTCTCTTTCTCTCAAAGATTCCAACAAGATCAATCAATAATTAAGATTTATGATTTATAAGGAGTTTATAAATAGTGAAGCTGTGACTCTGACAAATTATAGAAACTTCAGCTGTGTGACATGTTGCATATATAAATCTGTATATATAGCCTTTCAAAATTATTACTGAAATTTTTCTTTTTATACTCTTACAGAATTTTGCTATGGCAATATAAATGTTTATTATTTGGAGTTTTATTGTATTGTGTTTACAACAATTAAAAAATTGACATTCTACTTGGATATAGAATCATGAATTTCTCAGGATCAACATAATCCAGTTCTTAAGAAGAGAGACAGATTGAAAGAGTTTCAGTATACAGTTTAAGTTGAAGTGTTTTGTGTGTATATGTGTGTCTGCATGCGTGTGTGTGTTTTGGTTTTTTTTGTGATTCATACAAACCTTTGCAATACAGTGAGTGTGCCCGCATTGACCCGATGAATGCCATCAAGCAGGACCAGTTTGCCTTCCAGAGCAGCATTCACAAGGGGTGAGGACCGCCAGGCAGTGTCTCCATTTGGAAGAGTGTATCTTTGCTGTAGCAGATCACGTGCTGTCATATCCTAAAACCAATCCCAACCACAAACAAAAGAACATTAATTTTTAAGACATGGATGGTAGTATAGTTGGCTTTATTGAGTCATCTGCCTCTGAACATAACATTCCATACAGCAACTGGGAAGTCATCTTATACAATCCCCAAAAAGAAAGACCTTCGGAAAGCATTTTTTTGGCCATTTAAGAACATTTTGCTATTACTTGTTTACAGAAAATATTTGCCAACTGTATATCTGACAAAGGCCTAACATCAAAGATCTACAAGGAACTCAAATGTGCTGAAAACAAAAAAACAAACAGCCCCATTACAAAGTGGGCAAATGATATGAATAGGCATTTCTCAAAAGAAGACATACAAGCAGCCAAACAGATACATGAAAAAATGCTCAGCCTACTAATCATCAAAGAATTGCAAATTAAAACCACAGTGAGATACCCTCTAACTCTAGTCAGGATGGCCATCATCAATAACTCAAAAAACAATAGATGCTGGAGAGGATGCAGTGAAAAGGAAACATTTCTACACTGTTGGTGGGAGTGTAAACTAGGACAGCCTCTGTGGAAAACAGTGTGATGGTTCCTAAAAGATCTAAAAATTGACCTCCCATGCAACCCCTCAATCCTCCTACAGGGAATATACCCAGAGGAACTCAAACCACTCTATGAAAAAGATACCTGCACACACACGTTTACTGCAGCATTATTTACAATAGCAAAAAACACAGTTGCCCATTGAAAGAGAACTGGATTTTTAAAATGTGGTACATACATACAATGGACTATTACACAGTCAAAAAGAAGGACAAAATTATGAACTTCGCAGCTACTTGAATGGACTTAGAGGTTATAATACTGAGTGATCTATTACAGAAACAAAGAACTGAGTATCACATGTTCTCACTCATAAGTGTACCTTGAATAATTATCATAATACTATAAGAAAGGGATTGGCAGTAGTGGGAAACTGCCAGGAGAGGGTGGGGGTAAGATTGGCAGTAGTGGAAAACTGCCAGAGGAGGAGGGCACACCTCATCAACAAGAGTACCTGTATAATCCTGAGTTGTACCCCACATACTTAAAATTTAAAAAATTTTAGAAATGAAAAAAATAAAAAATAAAACTATTGCTTGCATCTGAAAAAAAAAACGAGTTTTTTTTTTCCTAATTTTCATTAGTGTTTTCTTCCTCTCTTAAAAAGTTCATTTAGATAATGATAGTAGTTTCTACCTGACTTTAATGAAATTTAGCTCAATCAATTCTGGCAGGGACCAAAATGTGTTGATTTCATTTTCAAATGAGAGGCCATGGAAACTCAATACGCAGAGATGTGTATCAATTATGTGCATTTTCTTGCAGTTGATGAGTTTTCCTGAAAAGTCATGCTAGGGACCACCATAATGATTCACTGTATTTAAAGAGGCTAGGTGATGTAGGAAACTGAGGACAGTTGTCAAACGAGGTATAGGAATTGGGAAACAATGATGGCACTTACAAGCAAAATTTTAAAACACACACACAATGTGCTAACACTAAAATAGTGTAACAGACTTAAGCAAACTATTAATAGTGGTGGCACAAAAACATTTATCTACTATAAAAGAAATTCAGTGCTATATAATATGAATAATTTTTTTCCATGTCTTAATGTGGAAGATAATTTATTTTCTGTTATCAGCTTCAGATACATTTTGCGGTACTCACAGCAGACAAAACTTAAAGTTTTACAGTCATTTTTATCCAAAAATGTTAGTCTTTTGCAAATCATGTGCTACTCTACCTACCCTCAGTTTTGAGCAGATAGAAGACTAAAGAATGTGCTTAATGTCAACAAATCTGTATAGAAACTAAGATTAATATTTCAGTCTTAATTATTTCAGTTTCAAAAATTTCAGTCTCAATTATTCTATCAAGAAAGTACAGACTCAGAAAGTATGAATAGGCTCATATTGAATCATTAAAGACCCTCTGACACAGAGACCCGAGAAAATTTGTCTATATTGAAACAGCCCCTAGAGAAGGGCATGGCAAGGGTTCAAGCGCTCCTGTACATTCCTAAACAATATTTCTTAGAGCTAATGAAAGGTGTGCTTCCCCTCATTCCTATGCATTCCCTGTAAGATCCTTCAAAGGAAGTTTTTCCCTGCAGACTATGCCCAATAAACTGAGAGATACATTCCTGAGCACATTCCTGAAAGATACAAATCCCCATTTAGTAGTCATAGGTTTGAACAATATAGTATCAATGTAATAATAAGTTTTGTGATTTGTTTAACTTTTGCATAATGCACAATATCTTAGGCCTTGTAAACTCCCTTTACTCTATGGCAAGTTTGATTAACGCTACTGCTGGGCCCTGCTGATAAAAGCTATGAGATACCTCTGGTACCTGGTACCAGAAAGTCTGGACTGAAAAATCTGTACAATGATCTGCTGGTCACATGGCTAAGGTATAGGTACTAATAACTCTGGACTTATTAAAAGTGAACTGTAAAAGCCTGGAGGGTGAGAAGAACCACTTTAAAGAGGCTAAAAGATCACTCTGCTCCCTGGATTCAAATTCATACATAAACTTTTTTCTGCTAGTTCCCTGCCCCTTTGATATACCGGTATCAAGGGAGAGTAGCTGGACTATAACACCTTGAGAAACAATAACACATTCAAACTCAGCAAGTTCCCATAGGCTTAGAGGGCTGGCTTTGATACATTAACAAAATATGACCACTTTTGATTATTTTATTTAATTCTTCAACTATGAATTCTAAACTCTATGCAAACTGTCTGAGCAGTATCACTTTTTGCTGCCCATGACAGTTACAAAAACCAAGTCTAAATTCATCACCATTATCAGTGTTTACTGAGACAGTTCACGGTAAGAAGGAGCTCATTTCCACAAGGGTTATGATACAGAACACTAAATGAACTATTTTACAAGAAAAACAGAACAAAATCAAAATAAGTGTCTGTGGGTTATTATCACAAACTATAAAAAATCAAGTATTTTATATACATATACATGTTTGAATAAGTAAATACCTATACATGTGTGTAGATATATACATATACAAATATATACACACAAAAAATAGTTTTGAAGTTAATACAAAAATAGATATTAACACAAAAATATTTGCTATAGAGTCACATCACATATACCCTAGAATTAAACAAACAGAAAACATGCTCTAGCACACTGGTTCAAAATTAAAGATACATGATCAGAAAGCACTGGGGAACTTTTGGAAAATATATGAGTTTGGGCTCTAGCAACTGAAGATTCTGATTTTTGGTTGGGTCAATGTGAGACTTCCCATCTGTTTTTTATTAAATATTACATAGGTAATTCTGATATACCTCCCAGGTGACAATGCTTTAAAAGACATTAAGTTAAAATTCATTTATTTACATCCCTCCTTATTCTAATATGACATATGAGATTGCACAAGGATATACAAAATATACAGCAAAATAGCATAAATTGAAAGTCAAGTAAAAAAATTGGGGGGGAAAGAAAATACTGGGTTTTATCTCTTTTGAGTACTTGCACTGGAATTCAGACAGGAAGTGGCATGATGAAGGCATCCCACTAATACTATATTTTCAAAGAAATGAATGGATGCTAAATTTCAAAATCTCAGCTCCAGTCTGAAAACAACTGATACCCTAACCCAATTCAGCTCAGGAGTCTTTTGCTTGGGCCCAGGAAAAGGAGATGAGGAATGTTGTGGCTCTGAAAAAGTCATGACTCTTAAGGAGCCAAGGCTGGCAATTGGGAACTTCTTTTTTTAATTTCAGTGGAAAGAATTCTTTGTTCTCACACCAGCATATCCTGAAACACCATTTTGTGCACGATATGAAAAAGCACTACTTCATTTGGTCATGATTTCAAAGTTCTTTTCCATCTTATTAATTCATTAAACATCTACAATACTTGCCTTATTCACATAAGTAAACAGTTATTAATAGGGATAATGAGAAAGACACCTAGCACACAGTTCTCCTCTTTTCCAACCTGGCAGTTGGAGACGCCCTTATATTTACTAAAGTAAACTGAAACAATTATTTGTTGCTACACAGTAAGCCACAACAGATCAATAAAGCTCAATGCTGCTAATGTGAATCATAGCTACAGACCAGAAAAGTTATTCCCTTTTTCAGTCTTTAGAGGGGTAGACAATGGAAAATACTTGGCATCTCTTAAAGGCCAGCTCAGTTTACTTTTATCACCTAAACTCTCTGTACACCATCATATTAGAAATAGTCATTCTTCATTTCTAATATATCTTTGCATTAAAATAAACCAATCTTAAAAGAAAGTAAAGCACTTCCTATAATATGAGCTTTTGGTTTTCATAATTAAGACCCTCTCTTAAAATATTAAAGTTTCAGCTTTTCCTTAAAGACATAATTGGTCCTTTTCCCAATATGAGTTATTATCAGAAGCTATTTTCAATTGTGCAAGTTATTTTCAATTGTGTGGAAGTGCAAGGACACCAGAGTTAAACTGAAGCTTCAGAGAACACCTGAACCTACTCAAATCTAATTAACAAAACTTTTTCAGCATAGTCTGAATGAGTAGGTGATATGAATTAATTTCAAACAATAAGCTGTTTAAAACAGAGTAACACCATTTTTAAGTGATTCTGTCTGTAGAATATCTGGTTTTTAGCACCATGAAATTATTGCTTTAATATCTTTATTTTAACAGATGCTGCATCATGGAGTTGGTTAGAAATGTATATATACTAAGAAAAATGAATGTTCCTATTTTTGCATATATTTTTCTTATCCCTCAAACTCTTGAACTTAAGAGAATAAAAATAGCACTAATGATATCACAGAGCCCAAACCATTTCCTCTTTCTGCATTTCCTTAAAAATTTTAAAATAACAGGACATGAAATCTAATCCCTTTAGGGTTACCATTGTCTAACCTTCGACACCTCACCTTCATCAGAACCCTGGAAAGTATCCATATTTCTTAAGCTTCTGTATCATTTAGAATTTTGCTCTTTTGATTTACAACAGAGAAACTCTAATGAAAATAAACATGTCCTATTAAAATGAGAAGCCTATCTCCATGAAATGTATCAGAGAATAAAAATTTGAACCTTAAAGCAATTATATGCATTAAATATTTTCAGTACCTTTTAATGATCTAATTTTTCTGAGAATTCCAATGAGAAATCCAGATATAAGTCATTAGTTCAAAAAAACAACTACATAAAGTGGTTGTGTGTGGAGTGGTTAGAATAAGATTAGAATTAATTTTTCAACTGATACTAAAGTAAAATTTTATATTATAGTTCACATATATTTTTTCATGTAGGAAATTAAAATGATTATTAAAAAAGTAGAATATCAAAGTATATATAGAGCATGACCTCAAGTAGGTTAAAAAATATACATTTCTACCACATATATAAATCCAAGAGAATTTCAGAAAGTATTTAAGTTGGCTTGCAAAAGTGTGTTTAATTAATATATTATAAAATGGATAAAACATAAGTGGATTAAAAAACTAAAACAGATCAAGCCAAGAAAGGAAAAGATGATATACAAAGTGTATATTATAAGAATATACTATTTGAGTATAATATTTCTAACATCCAACATGAAAAGTGACATTTAAAGATTACGTAAATCCTAATAATCACAACATCAACACCAAATCAGAAGCAGCACTACAATTCTTGATAAAGAGATTGAGAAAAATGTGTTCCATGGGTCAAGTCATCATATAAATAACAGCATGTTAAAGAACTAAAAATAGAAGCAACAATAATTATAGCAGCTAATGCATAGGGAAAGCTTACCAGGTGCCAAGTATTTTACACGTTTAACTCATGTAATCTTTATAATCCTAAAAGCCAAGTAAAATTATAGTCTTCATTTTACATATGAGAAAACTGAGGTACAAAAAGGGTAAACAGTTAACCAGTCAAGGACACATAGCTAGCAAGCAGAGGAGCCAGGTTGTCCTCAAGAATATCATTACAACAAATATAACAGCAAATTTCAGCAAAAGAAACTCCAGAGAAAAAGAGCTGGTCTAGATTAATTAACTCATTAATAGTTTTGCAGAGTTAATAATGGAACATACTAATCACACACGTCTCAGGCCAGCTTCACAAATCGGTTCACTTCTCATAAGCCCTAATAACTTTCTTTGAGAAGAGTAAAAAAGTAGTGACTAATAATAACCAATTTCCAAACAGACCCCAAATGCAACTAGTCTCAATTACTGTTTTAAAATATCTTTCAATACATAAGTTTGAAATAAAAATTCTTTAATTAACAGTAAGTTTACCTCTAATTGGATATGACTCTCCATTCTTTTGTTTCAAATTAAAAATACAAACAGTGGACATTTAATATTTTTTTGATTGGGGGAAATAATGATTTTGTTTTACAAAAGAAACTAGCTGAAATTCTGTAAACTTTCCAGGTCTAAGAATAAGCAAAACTTAACCTACCCCCCAAAAAATATCCTACCAGTAATAGAAACACCAAGAAAATCTGGGATTTATATAAATAAAAGAATACACCAAAACTAGCTGATGTAAGCCATTAACTTTGCAATAAGGGATTAATTATGTCCATACCTATTACTGCATAAATGTTATATAAACACAGAATGTTAATAATTTTTAGATCCTGAAATAGAAACAAAGCCATTATTTACAGAGTCTAAGCATGGCCAGTGAACAGAACACAGGCATGCTGCCAACATTCTTCAGTGTCATTTATGTTTGATCTCAAAAGGCCTCTTGTTTTACATATATTGTAAAATTATTTATAAACTCTTCCATGCTTCTCCTTCAAATTCCTCTTTTAAAGAACTATTTTTAACCTATAGCATATAAAATCAACTCCCTTTTATGTACAGGATGAGATGTTGACATTACAAGCCTATTATGATTAGTTTAAGTTATGTGCTATCGATGGGAAAAAGTTGATTTTGAATCATTTATAGCTCTCTTCATGGTAAGCACTCTATTTCAGGATGGTCTGCTGTGGTTAAAGATTTATTCTATGAACATAGAACAAATGTCTCTGATTGAAGCCAGCCAGAAGTCAAACCTACTACCTTACTGACAACAGATTCAACTAAAGGATATCTTAATAAAGTTGCAAAATAAAATATAAAGCCAAGGTCAGCATATGTGCAGGTCACACAGTTATGTATTCAATGAAGATACACAACCACGTACCCTCCTACTATTCTTCCTCTCCTACAAAGGCTAGAAAACTAGACACATCATTTCTTAATGGCTTTGCAGCAAGTGTTCTGTTCATGACCCAGGTTCTACCAAGCTGTCTCATGTACAAGAGGTTGGGAAGATGGCAGTAAGCAATGAGAGAGAGGAGGCAGTCAGCAAAAAGAGAGCTGCTCTTCTAGGGCAGTGATGGCTGAAGTCCTCCTGGCACTATCATTGCTTATTGGGTACAATCTAAATTCCACTCCTTGTCTGTCCTAGAAATCCTGTAAGCTAGCTAATACCCTGTAATAAATCTTAGTTTTAGATAGCCAGAATGGATTCTATTGTCAACAGTGAAAGCCACAGTGTCATTTATGTTTGATCTCAAAAGGCCTCTTGTTTTACATATATTGTAAAATTATTTATAAACTCTTCCATGCTTCTCCTTCAAATTCCTCTTTTAAAGAACTATTTTTAACCTATAGCATATAAAATCAACTCCCTTTTATGTACAGGATGAGATGTTGACATTACAAGTCTATTATGATTAGTTTAAGTTATGTGCTATTGATGGTAAAATTAAGGATGATGATATTTAAAAAGCAAATCAACTTATTAAAATGTAGGCCAGGCTCAGTGACTCAGCCTGTAATTCCAACACTTTGGGAGGCCAAGGCAAGTGGACTGCCTGAGCCTGTGGGTTAGAGACCAGTCGAGCAACTTGGTGAAACCTCATCACTACAAAAAATAAAAAAATTAGCTGGGCGTGGTAGTTCCAGTTACTTGGAAGGCTGAGGCAGAAGGATTGCCAGATACCAGCAGGTTGAAGCTGGGGTGACTGTGAGTGTGCCACTGCACTCCAGCCAGGGCAACAATGAGACTTCAATTCAAAAAAAAAAACTTGTAAAGAAAGTGTTCACAGACAACTAAGTATATTAAGAAAAGTCTAACAAAGAAAGAAAGCAGAGATGCAATAGAGTAAAACCCCAGCACATAGGAACTAAAGAATCATATTTTATTCAAATGGTACTGCCAACTTTGCTGCATTTTATCACAAATGTTTGACTCAGTTAGAATAACAGGCAGGAAAGTAGCAATAAATTCTAGTTTAAGTATCTGCAATAATATTTGCCTTATAATAAACTGGTTTTTGCTTTTTTTTAAGATAGATTGGTCTCCCTGTATTGCCAGGCTGGAGTGCAGTGACTATTACAAGTGCAATTATAGTATTCTACAGCCTTGAGCTCCTAGGCTCAAGCGATTCTTCCATTTCAGCCTCTCAAGCAGCTGTGACTATAGGTGCACATCACTGCACCAAGCTTATAATAAATTAGTTTCAGTTTTAGTTTTTGTTTTTCTTTTATCTTTTTTGAGTTGGAGTCTCACTGTCGCCCAGGCTGGAAGGCAGTGGCACACTCCCGGCCACCGCAGCCTGGACCTACTGGGCTCCGGCAATCCTTCCGCCTCAGCTTTTCAAGCGGCTGGAACTACAGGCATGCGCTACCATGCCTGGCTAATAGTTTTTGTTTTTCTGAGTTGGAGTCTCACTAAATTGCCCAGGCTGGAGTGCAGTAGAACGCTCAGGACCACCCTAGTGCCGACCTGCTGGGCTCCAGTGATCCTTCCACCTCAGCCTTCCAAGTAGCTGAAACCACAGGCGCGCCCCACCATGCCTGGCTAATTTTCTTATTCACAGTAGAAACACAGTCTTACCAAGTTGCCCAGGCTGGTCTTGAAACCCTGGGTTCGCAATCTTCTCAACTCTGCTTCCCCAAGTGTCGGGATTACAGGCATGAGCCACTGCGTTTGGTCCGTTTGGACATTTCAATAAGACAGGTAAAAATACAATTCTGTCTACTGACAGTGGCCAAGTTAATACCAACTTTAGAGTACATAAGTTACATCAGATATGATTCTCACAATCTCTTTCACTAACACTTTTAGGTAACAATGGCTCTCAAAACGTGAAACAAAAAGGTCTAACTTTTTTTTTTGAGTTGGGGTCTCACTCTGTCCCCCAGGCTGGAGTGCAGTGGCACGCTCAGGGCCATCCCTGCGTTGACCTGCTGGGCTCCGGCAATCCTTCCGCCTCAGCCTTCCAAGTAGCAGGAACTACAGGCGTGCATTAACACACCCTGCTAATTTTTTGATTTATTGGACAGGTGAGGTCTCGCCAGGTTGCCCAGGCTGGTCTCCAACCCATGGGCTCAGGCAATCCTCTCACTTCGGCCTCCCAAAGTGTTGAGATTACAGACTTGAGCCACCGTGCCCGGCATAAATTAGTTTTGAAAAGCAAGTAACAAGATATAAAATTAAGGTTGTTGTAAGTACTAATTACCTTTACCTTTACTCAGTAAAGACAACTGGTGCAGATATAATACTTGACTACCCTCAATACCACTCAGATTCCTGCTAATCAGCCAATGTGGGAGGTAGTACATTTGAAAGGATAGGTACAGAAAAAGGAGGATTGGGTTTCAATTCCAAGTCTGTAGCTTCCTTACTATGTGACAAATGGGTAAAATGAGTGAAATATCTTCACAATTAAATGAGATAATGCCAGGCATCTAGTAGATTTTTAATAAATAACAGCTGAAACTGAATTAACTGGAGGAACAAATATTTTAAAGTTTAAATATAACAATAAGTCTCAGTTAACAGTTCAGGAACATAATGAAAGTGATATAACAACGCTAGATACAATTAAATGACCAAAAAAAATTATGTCTTAGAATTTAAAGAAAAGGTAATACCGAAGCAGGTAAAAACAGCAAAGCTGAAAAACAAGGTCAGGTTTGAGATGGTCATTTTAAAATAATCTAAATTTTTGGAACATACCTTAAAATAGTAAGAGCCATTTACGAGAAACCCACAGTCAGCATACTATTAAACAGACAGAAATTGGCACCATTTCCCTTGAAAACCAGAACAAGACAAGGATGTCCACTCTCACCCCTCCTATTCAACATAGTATTTAGAAGTTCTAGCTAAATCAATCACATAAGAGAAGGAGATCAGGGTACCAAATAGGAAAAGAGGAAGTCAAGTTATCCCTCTTTGCAGACAGCATGATTCTATACCTTGAAAACCCAAGAGAATCTGTCAAAAACCTCCTTGCACTGATAAAGTACTTTGGCAAAATCTCAGGGTATAAGATAAATATGCAAAAGGTAGTCGCATTTCTGTATACCAACAATAAACAGAAACCCAAATAAAAAGTACAACCCATTCACAACAGCCAGAAAAATAAATGAAATACCTTGGCATCTTCCTAAAGAGAGACATGAAAGACCTTTACACAAAAAGTACAAAATACTGCTCAAAGAAATCAAGATGACACAAACAAATGGAAAAATATTCCATGCTATGGATCAGAAGAAGCAACATTGTTAAGATGTTCCTACCAAGGCAATCTACAGATTTAATGCAATCCCATTAAATTACCAGCAGCATTCTTCTCAGACCTGGAAACAACAATACAGGACCTTCATATGAAAACATAAATAACCACAAAGCAAAGCAATCCTCACTCCGAAAAAAAAAAAGTGGGAGATATAACACTCCCAGACTTTAAATTTTATTATAAATCTACAATAATCAAAACAGCCTGGTATTGGTACAAGAACAGGTATATAGACTAATAGAACAGGATAGAGATTCCAGAAGCAAAACCTCAATTTCTCAACCAACTCATCTTCAACAAAGTCTCCATCCAAACATTGGGGAGAGGAGAACCTATTCAGTAAATGGTGCTGGGAAAACTGGCTGATCACATGCAGAAGATTGAAACAGGACCTCTACCTATCCCCATATACAAAAATCAACTCTAAATGGATCAAAGACCTAAACGTAAAGCCTCAAACTATAAGAATCTTAGAAAATGCAGGAGACACCCTTAGGGAAATTGGAACTGGCAACCAATTTCTCATAAAATCCCAAGTATCCACCCCATAAGATAAGACAGACAAGTGGGACCTCATCAAGCTGACAAGCATCTGCAAAGCCAAAGAAACCATCACGAGAGCAGGGAGACAGCTCACAGACTGGGAAAAAATATTTGCCAACTCAATGTCTGACAAAGGCCTAACAACTAGGATCTACAAGGAACTCAAATGTTCTGAAAAGAAAAAAAACAAACAGCCCCATTACAAAGTGGGCAAAAGATATGAATAGGCATTTCTCAAAAGAAGACATACGAGCAGCCAACAGATACATGAAAAAATGCTCAGCCTCACTAGTCATCAAAGAAATGCTAGCTAAAACTACACTGTGATACCATCTAACTCCAGTAAGAATGGCCATCATCGGTAATTCAAAAACCAACAGATGCTGGAGAGGACGTGGTGAAAAGGGAATCTTCTACACTGTTGATGGGAGTATAAACTAATATGACCTCTGTGGAAAACAGTGTGACAATTCCTAAAAAATCTAAAAATCGACCTTCCATACAACCTGCAATCTCCCTACTGGGATTATACTCAGAGGACTCAAATCACTCTATGAAAAAGATACCTGCACTCGTATGTTTATTGCAGCATTGTTCACAATAGCAAAAACATGGAACCAACCGTGCTGCCCATCGAAAGAGGACTGGATTAAAAAAAAAAAAAGTGGTACATATACACGATGGACTATTATACAGCCATATAAAAGGACACATGTTCTCACTCATAAGCAGAACTTGAACAATATGGTAATACTATAAGAAAATGATTGGTAGTAGTGGGAAACTGCTGATGGGTGGGGGGAGGCAGTATTAGCAATAGTGGGAATCTGCCAGGAAAGAGGGGGTATACTTCATCAACAAGGGTATTTTCAAATGAACATTTATATACCTAACCCTGAATTGTACCCCACATCTTTAAAATAAAAAAAATTTTTAATTTAAAATTTTCATAATTTATTCATTGAGAGAGAAAGAAAGAAAGAAAGAGAGAGAGCACATGCACTAGCCTATTGCGTTCAATTCACTGTTCCAGGTGCTGAAGATTTAGTAGTGAAACAGATAAACACAGCCCAACATGCCAGTGAGAAGAGAACAAAAATGAACAAAGGAAAGGAGACAGAGGAAAAGAAGGGAGGAATGGAGAACACATAAATAAAATATCACACACACTACACAGAAAATATCAGGTAATGTGATCACAAATGGCCTGGTGATTAAGAATGCCTTCTCTACAGATACAAGGGGAAACCCCAAAACAAACAGAATTTATGTATTAAAAACTGCATCTATTCTTACATGTTTAAACTTTAGTCATCTTCAAAGTACTCTCTGTTTTATGCATTATATCTATTGAGACACTTTTCCACTGTTCAGTTTTTCAACTCTTCAATTTGGATATCTTTTAATGCTTCTGTTGTTTATTGTTTCACCTCTTCCACATCATCAGCAGACATTTCTCTTTGAGGACTTTTTTCATCAAGGAAACAAAATACAGTCACTCAGGGCAAGATAAGTGAGTATGGAGGTTGGGGTATGGGGGTAATGCTGTTTTCGTCAAAAACTGAACAGTCAGCACACTGTGGGCAGGGGTGCTCATAAACTACCCATCATGAAATAGTCAAGTGTGTTGAAAGACTCTCCAAAAAAAAAAAATTCACTGAAGCAGAACTCAGCCTCTCACAATGCTAGCTAAACACTAATGTTGATGAGTTCCTAGAACACAGGGGAAGCCTGTACTACAAGGGGCCCACCCTCCAAAAAATCATTCTGTTTTTTTTGGTGGGGTCCCCCTTATATTAGAATGTCAGAAGGCCACGTGAAGATCAGCGAAGAGTATTCCAGGCAGAGAAAACAGCCTGTGAAAATGCCCTAAATGACACATTTATAAGACTGGAAGTAACCCATGAGACTGACTGAAACAATCAACAGAGGATCCAACAGGTAGGAAGAAAGCTGGAGAAACAGTCTTGTAGGACAGTGGTTCTCAACCCTGGCTGCCTGTTAGAATTAAAATATATTGAAATCTGGGCGTCACCTAACCACAATTACATTAGACTCTCTGGTGGTAGAACCTGAACATGGAAGTTTTTTAAAATCCTTGAGTGGTTCTAATGGTAATCCCATTAAGGAAGGCTCATAAGCCAGGGTAGAGTTTTTATTTTACCCTAAGTATGATGGGAAGCCACTGACAGATTCTAAACAGGGAAATGACATGATCTGACATACAGTTTCAAAAAGTCACTCTAAATACAACTTTAGTAAATAAATTACGGAATGCAACATATTCTAATTATATATGTTCAAATGACATAACTGATATGTTCTTAAAAACTCTATAAAGTAAAATTTTATATGCCAAATGATTTTCCATTAGTCTTAGTGAGTCCAGGGATGGTGGATGAGAATTATTAGGGAAACCCATGGTTATAGTTGATTCCACAAAAAGCAATGATGGAAGATTGATAATTGGCCATGGGAGGTGAAGGGGATGGGGAGAGGGCTAAGAAGTGTGGTATGGACTCAATACTTGACAACTCTTTTGATTGACTTAATGCATTTCTTTTGGTACCTTCATCACAAAATTAAAGCAATTTCCCTGAATTGTTCATCCATGGGAAATACTGTACAGCAGGAATCCAAACATCTGTTCACTAGGTGAGAAATAGAAGAGCTGAATGAATACAGGGAGAAATGGAGAGTGTAATAAAATATTCAAAGTGCTGAAAGAAAGAAAAGAAAAATGCCAGCCAAAGCAGGCTTTAAATAATGAAGGCTAGAAAAAAACATTCCCAGATGACAAACAAAAGCTGGGGAGTTCATCAGCACTAGACTTGCTTTACAAAAAATGTTAAAGGAAGTTCTTAAAGTTGAAACAAAAGGATACTAACAACAGGAAAACATATGAAGTATAAAGAACACGAAAGGGTAAGAATACAGTCCAATTCAGAATACTCTAGAAATGTAATGACAGTGCATACATCACTTTAACTCTAGAATAAAAGTTAAAAGGCAAAAGTATTTAAAAAAGAACTAAGATTGTAGTAACTGGTTAATGAATAAATAATATACAGTAAAGTGTGACATCAATAATATCAAATGTGGGGGAAAGAGAAGTTATAGTGTAGAGTTTTTGTATGTAGTCAAAGTTAGGTTATTATTAGCATTCAATAGACTGTAATAAGAAGTTTTATGTGAGCTTCATGGTAACCACAAAGGAAAATATTATAGTGGATGCACAAAAGATGAAGAGAGAGGAATCAAAGCATAGCACTACTAAAGGTCATCGCATCACAAAGATAGTAAGAGAGAAAGGAACAAATGATTTATAAAGAATTACTGCAGTCAGAAAATAGTTAACAAAATGGCAGTAATATGTCTTTCCTATCACTAATTACCTTAAATGTGAATGGACTAAATTCGATAATCAAAACACAGCATGGCGGAATAGATTTTTTTTTAAAAGATCCAACTATATACTGCCTACAAGAGATTCACAATAGCTTTAAGGACACACAGCTTGAATGCGAAGGAATGGAGAAAGATATACCATGCAAATGGCAACTAAAAGAAAGCAAATCTGTCTATACTTTATCAGACAAAATAGACTTTAAATCTAAAACTATAACAAGAGACAAAGATAGTCATTGTGCTATGATAAAGGAGTTAATTCATCAAGTGAATATAACAATTATAAATATATATGCACTCAACATCAAAGCATCTAAATATAAAAAGCAAATATTAACAGATCTGAAAGAAATAGGCAGCAATACTATAACAGCAGGGGAAATCAACACCTAATTTTCAACAATGGATACATCATCCAGATTGAAAGTCAATGCAGAAAGAGCAGACTTGAACAACACTGTAGACCAAATGGGCCTAACATATACTGAAGGTGCCAAAAAAAAAAAAAAAAAAAATACGCATTTTAAGATTGGAAGAAATAGTATTAAAATTAAAAGATAAATACAAGTCATGTTGGACTTCTGCAATTAAAAGAGGTGCTCAAAGTAGTTACACCATCAGCATTCAGATATTTCTGATTATGGTAAACTAAAAGAAATTCATAGATAACCTCTTAAAATATGTACACATACTTTTGGCACTCCTGGTATATATAGAACTTTTCATCCAACAGCAGCAGCATACACATTCTTTTCAGGCACACATGGAATAATATCCAGGACAGATTATGTGTTAGGCTATACAATAAGTTTCAACAAATTTACAAAAATTGAAATCATATCAAGTATTGTTTCTGACCACCATAACATAAAACTAAAAATAAATAACAAAAATATTCTTTGGAAATTAAACAACATGCTCCATACCAACTGACCCAATCAGGGTCAAAAAAGAAATCAAAAAGGAAATGAAAAAATATTTTGAGATGAGCAAAAATGACAACATAACAAAATGGGAGATGCAACAAATACTCCTAAGAGAGAAGCTAATAGCAATAAGTACCCGCATTAAAAAAAAAAAAAAAACTTCAAATAAAGAGCCTAATAATTCAAGAAACTAGAAAATGAAGAGCAAATTATCCCCAAAGTTAGCAGAAGAATGAAAATAATAAAGATTAGAACAGAAATAAATGAAATAGAGCAGAAAAGATTGATGTAACTGAGAGTTGTTTTTTGAAAAGAGAAAATTGATAAACATTTACTTAGATCAACTTAAAAAATAAGACAAAATTATAAAGAGTAGACATCACAACTTGTATCACAGAAGTACAAAGAATCAAGAAACTATTATGAACAATAGTATACCAATAAAATGAATAATCCAGAAGAAATGGATACATTCTTATAAATATACAACTTACTAAGACTGAATCATTAAGAATCAGAAAATATGAACAAATTAATAATGAGTAAGGAGATTGAACCAGTAATCAAAAACTGCCAACAGAAAAAAAATCCCATTACCTGATGGCTTAAATGGTGAATTCTACCAATCATTTACAAAATAATTAAGGCTGGGTGCAATGGCTCAAGCCTGTAATCCCAGCACTTTGGGAGGCTGAGGCAAGAGGATTGCCTGAGCCCATTGGTTCGAGACCAGCCTGGGCAACATGGTGAGACTTCGTCTCTGCAATAAATCAAAAACTAGCCAGGCATGGTAGCATGCGCCTGTATTCCAACTACTTGGAAGGCTGAGGCAGAAGGATTGCCGGAGCCCAGAAGGTTGATGCTGGGGTGGCTATGAGCATGCCACTGACTCCAGCCTGGGCAATAGAGTGAGACTACAACTCAACAACAACAACAACAAAAGATTTAACACCAATTATTTTCAAACTACCTAAACAAATCGAAGAAGTGGAAAGGAAATACTTCCAAACTTATTTTACAAGGCCAGAATTATCCTGATATCACAGCCAGAAAAGAACACTAGAAAATTATAGCCCAATGTTCCTCATGAACACAGATGAGAAAATCCTCAACAAAATACTAGCAAACTGAATTCAACAACACATTAAAAGGATCACACTAAATGATCAAGTGAGATTTACCACTGAAATGCAAAGATGGTTCAACATTCACAAATCAATGTATTTGACACAACATTATAAATAGGAAAGACAAAAATCATATGATCATCTGAGTAGGTGCTAAAAAAGCTCTCATAATAAAAACTTTCAATAATAAGGTGGAGAAGGAATGTAGTTCAACATTATAAAAGCCACGCATGACACATCCATAGATATCATACGTAATGGTAAACAGTTGAAAGATTTTCCTCTAAGATCAGGAACAAGACAAAAATGTCCATTCTTACCACTCTTCAATAGAGTATTAAAAGTCCCAGCTAAAATAATTAGGTAAGAAAAAGAAATAAACAATATCGAAATTGGAGAGGAAGGAGTAAAACTGTCTCTATTTGCAGATGATATGATAACATATATAGAAAAGTCTAAAGACCAAAATTATTAGAACTAATAAAAAAAATTCAGTAAGGTTTCAGGACACAAAATCAACATACAAAAATCAAGGTTTCCATACACTAACAACAAGCTATCTGAAAACAATCCCATTTACAAGAACATAAAAAAAAATTTAGGAATAAATGTAACCAACGAGGATTAAGATCAGTACATTGAAAACTATAAAACATTAATGAAACAAACTGAAGAAGACACAAGTAAATGGAAGGATATCTTGTGTCATGTATCGAAAGAATTGATATTGTTAAAATATTCATTTTACCCAAAGTAATCTACAGATTCAATGAAGTCAATTCCTATCAAAATTCCAATGACATTCTTCCCAGAAATGGAAAAAAATCAATATGAAAATTCATATGGTACTACAAAATACCTCAAATAGCCAAAGCAATCTTGAGGAAAAAAACAAAACAGGAGGCATCACATTACATAGTTTCAAAACAACTATGCAGCAATAGTAATCAAAACAACATGGTACCACAAAAAAACCAAATATATAGACCAAAGGAACCAGAATAGAGACCCCAGAAATAAATATACTTATTTATGGCCAATTGATTTTCAACAAAGGAGCTAAGGAGACATAATGAGGAAAGGATAGACTCTTCACACATAAATAGTGCTGGGAAAGTTGGATATCCACAGGGAAAAAAAAATAATCTCACACCATATACAAAAATCAAAAAGGATCAAAAACATATGTAAAACCTAAAACCGTAAAATTACTATTAAAAAAAGTTAAAAGCTTCTAGATAATGGTTTAGATAACAATATTTTGGATACAACTGGAAAACATAGGCAACCAAAGCAAACAAAGAAATGGTATTGCATCAGACTAAAAAACTTCTGCCCAGCAAAGGAAACAGTCAACAGAGAGTCAATCTACCGAAGGTGAAAATATATTTGTATGCTATATAACTGCTAAAGGGTTAATATTTAAGCTATATAAGGAACTCAACTCAATATCAAAAAAACAAATAAGTCAATTTTTAAATGGGCAAAGGAACTGAATTAGACATTTCTCAAAAAAGACATACAAATGGCTAACAGGTATTTTAAAAAGTAATCAATGTCACTTATTACCCAGGAGTTTTTTAAAGCAAATATAAAACTAACTATCAAATGGCAAATTTATGCAACACAAGACAGTTTCTTCAAAAATGAACCTTCTGAATGTATACTGCTATTTGAGGTATTTTGTGGTTACATATGAATTCTCATATTGATTTTTTGAGTCAGAGTCTCACTCTGTTTCCCAGGCAGGAGCGCAGTGGAACGATCATGGCCCACCACAGCCTCAACTTTCTGGGCTCAGGCAATCCTTCAGCCTCAGGCATTTACCGCCATAGCTGGTTAATTTGGGGTTTTTTGTTTTGTTTTGTTTTGTTTGGCAAATACAAGGTCTCTCTGCGTTGTCCAGGCCGATCCCAGACTCCTGGGCTCAAGTAATCCACCTGTCTCAGCTTCCCAAAGTGCTGGGATTACAGGTATGAGCCACCATGCCCATCCTGCATAGTTAAATTTTAAGATACACTTTGCACTTTTGAATACATAATACAGACAAGTTTAAAAGTTGAACCACTAAATATTTTCCACTTGGGAAAAGAATATGAGTTCTCATTGTTGCCTAAAAACTTTTCTGTCAACATCTTCTGTAAAAATCAAGAAAGTACCAGTATCTAAATTAGCAGAATGACTGTCTGTAGCTTGGAAGAAAATCCTGTAAACAAATCCTGGTTCCTGACCAAGCACAGAGAGCACACAGAGAATATTATGTGAAACAACACGGACATCCATAACTGAATCATAAAGTGCTTTAGAAGAGTCAGACTCCAAAGGTGAAGAAGTTTTTAAAATATTCCACCTATTTATTATATCGACATTTTTCTTTTTCTACATGCTCAAGAAGTATGTGTATGCCTAATAAAGTTATTTCATTAAGAATAAAATAGGCTGACCACAAGCAGAAGAGTCAAACAGGACCCCTATCTATCCCCATACACAAAAATTAACTCTAAATGGATCAGAGGCCTACATGTAAAACTTCAAACTATAAGAACTTTGAAAATGCAGGAGACACCCTTATGGAAGTTGGAACTAGCAACCAATTCCTGAGCAAAACTTGAAATGCACAGACCATAAGAGATAAGATAGACAAGTGGGACCTCATTAAACTGACAAGCTTCTGCAAAGCCAAAGAAACCATCAAGAGAGCAGGGAGACAGCCCACAGAGTGGGAAAACATATTTGCCAACTCCAAGTCAGACAAAGGCCTAACATCTACAAGGCACTCAAATGTGCTGAAAAGAAAAAAACAAACAGCCCCATTACAAAGTGGGCAAAAGATATGAATAGACACTTCTCAAAAGAAGACATATGAGCAGCCAACAGATACATGAAAAAATGTTCAGCTTCACTAATCATCAAGGAGATGCAAATTAAAACTATACTGAGATACCATCTAACTCCAGTCAGAATGGCCGTCATCAATAACTCACAAAATAACATGCTGGAGAGGATGTGTTGCAAAGGGAACACTTCTACACTGTTGATGGGAGTATAAACTAGTACAGCCTCTGTGGAAAACAGTGTGGTGATTCCTAAAAGTTCTAAAAATCAACCTTCCATATGACCCCGCAATCCCCCTACTAGGAATATACTCGGAAGCACTCAAAGTACTCTATAAAAAAGATACCTGCACATATATACTTATCGCAGCATTGTTCAAAATAGCAAGAACATGGAACCAACAGTACTGCCCATCAAAAGAGGACTGAATAAAAAAATGTGGTACATATACACAATGAAATATTATGCAGCCATTAAGAACAAAATTATGAACTTCACAGCAACCTGGATGGAATTTGAGTTTATAATACTGAGTGATCTTTCACAGAAACAGAGATCTGAGTACCACATGTTCTCACTCATAAGTGGACCTTAAACAACTACCATAATACTATAGGAAAAAGATTGACAGTAGTGGGAAACTATGGGGGCAGGGGGGCAGGAAGGTGGGATTAACAGTAGTCGATATCTACCTGAGGAAGGGGGGAACACCTCATCAACAGGGGTACCTGCACAATGAATATTTGTATACCTAACCCTTAATTGTATCCCACAATTTTAAAATAAAATTAAAAAATAAAAAGGGGAAAAAGAATAAAATAAAAAATTCTAAGTGACAAAGTCCTGTGACATAATTTAATTTGCAATATTTTTCTTTCTTAGTAGTACATAAAGCAATGGTGTATCTTACAATTGATAGTATCTTGGAGTTCATGGAATATAGTAATTATTATTTACAGAATGACATGTGCCATTAAAAAGGCCATTAAGTGATGCTGAAACAAAGAGGGAGGACATATAAATCAAGTGGGGGATTTACAGAAGGTCAGAGCAGACAGTGGAGCTAAGTTTTGAAGAGCAAACAAATTGGCCCACAGCAGAAGGGGGAGTTCAGGTAGCATGAACAGTACAAGGAAGCATGGCTGTGTTAGGCAGTAAGGCATGTTGGGGAAACCTCAAATCATTCCTGGCGGCTGGAGTTACATGGTAAACATTAATTGCACAGGTTGTGCTAAACAAGAGAAAGTGAATATTATCTTGCAAACTGTGAGATATGATTAAAAGGTTTAAGGCAGAGGAAAAATTAGGAAGAAGAAAAAAATCAGTATTTTAAGGATGGACTGGGCAAAACCCAAGCTGGAAACAGTAGAAAGCTTAGGAAACTAGTGTTGCTAACCTATGAGAGAAGAGCAGAGCACCAGACATATGGCTACTATAGAAGAAACAGAAAGAAATACTGACATAAACACATAAAAATGTGATAAGGTACTTGGCAATCAAAAGGAATGAACTACTGATACATGCAACAACATGGATGACTTTCAAACACATTATGTAAGTGAAAAATAAACAGACACAAAGGCACATACTGTATAATTTCATTAATATGACATTCTGGAAAACGCAAGACTAATAGGAATAGAAAGCAGATCAGTGGTTGCCAGGAGTTGGGGTTAGGTGAACTATAAAATGGAACAAGAGAATTTTTTGAGGTGATGGAAATATCCTATATGTCAATTGTGGTGGGTGGCTATACAAAGTATGTGTGTTTATCAAAATGGACTGAGTTTTACTGTGTATAAATTATACCTCAATAAACATGACTAAAACAAACAAAGAACATAAAAAATGTGGTAAGATGAAACACAGACAAACTCATTCATTGATGTATTGCCTAGTCTGCTTTTTCACTACAATAGCAGAGTTGAGTAGTTTTAACAGAGACCCTCACAAAGCCTAAAATACTTATATCTGGTCATTTACAGAAAAAAGTTTTGTCAATTCTGCTATAGCGGGTCCTCCATTTGTTTGGTTCGCATTCATAAAACTTAATTGTCCTTAAAAAGAATAGAAAGACAGTGAGTGAATGTGCATAAATCCTCTATTCAAACTATTTGGGGTAGAGAAATGAGCTGTTTTCCAAATACATCATGAATTAAGTCTCCAAATAGTAAAAGTATTTATTCAGTTCTCAATAACTGTCATGGATTTTTTTTTTCTTGGAACCTTCACAAAATCTTCCCATTATGATCACATCTCCTGATTTGATCTATTGTTTAAATTATATATTTCTTGTTAGAACGGCAATAGATGAGTCTTAAGTATTTAGCTACAATCTGTAAAACTGCTTCTTTAAATACCTTTTACATAAAACAACTTTCTTTCCTGTGTATTTAAGGCATGAAGTATGCATTCAACTGAACATTATCAAGTGAGTTTTGGTTCTCTTCTGAAGCTGGAAAAATATGGATAACAAAGTTTGTGGTATTTTTACATAAAAACAAAGTGTAAGTGCAATATGAAGATTTTAAAAATGTGATAAGTGAGGAAATTCAACTAGTTGCTTAAATAAGATTTATTTATTATGCATTAATTTATTTCATCATTATTTTAAAAATGAATACATGTTATAAAGTGTTAGTATGCATATGCACAGGCAACAACTATAATAATGACTTTACGATTAGCTGGGTATAAGTTGAGTAACGTTTTCCTGTAGTGGCATATTACAGAGAATCATCCATACTTTATTGTTTCCAATAAAGTACACTTGTGAAGTAACTTATTGGCATAAGAGCTGTGGTTTGTGGTTTTGCAATTTAATCTGTAAATTCCCTATGTGTGCACTGATAAAAATTTCTGAAGTAACTATCCCATGTAAGATATAATATTTATAACTTTATAAGTATGAATAATATTAAAATTAATTTTAATGTCATCAATCTATTAAATTCTGGCAAACAACATTAGAAATAGTCATTTATCCTCTTATAGCATGCTTCTGCTATATAAGCAAGAAATCTGAAATCATATTTAATACAATGTCTCATAATTTGAAGGGACATTTTATTCTACTAAGTCTTTAGGCACTGTGAAGGTCAATTTTGTGTGTCAACCTAACATTGGGATGCTTAAATATCTGGTGAAATATTATTTTGAGTGTGCTGGTGAGATTGTTCCTGAGTGAGATTAGGATCTGAATTAGCAGACTGAGTAAAACAGACTGCATTGTCCAGTATGGGTGGACTTTATCCAAATCAGTTGGAGGCCTGAATAGAACAAAAAGGATTCACTCTCTCTCTCTGACTGCAATTGAGCTGGGACATACGTTTTATTTTTATTTTTATTTTTAAATTGTGGGGTATCTCAGTGGCTCAGCCTGTAATCCTGCGCCTTTGGGAGGCTGAGGTGAGTGGATTGCCTGAGCCCGCAGGTTCGAGACCCGCCTGGGCAGCGAGACCTCATCTCTACAATAAATCAAAAAATCAGCCAGGTATGGTAGCACATGCCTGTAATTCCGGCTACTCGGAAGGCTGAGGCGGAAGAATCGCCGGAGCCCAGCAGGTCGAGGCCGCAGTGGCTGGGAGCGGCCACTGCACTCTAGTCTGGGTGACAGAGTGAGACTCCAACTCAAAAAAAAAAAAAAATTGTGGGGTACAATTTAGGGTTAGGTATACAAATATTCATTGTGCAGGTACCCTTGTTGGTGAGGTGTGCTCCCCCCCACTACTGAAATCCCACATCCCCACCCCTCACATCCCTGCAGTTTCCCGCTACTGTCATTCCTTTTCTTATGGTATTACAATAGTTGTTCAAGGTCCACTTACGAGTGAGAACATGTGAACTCAGTTCTTTGTTTCTGTGAAAGAGCACTCAGTATTATAGACTCTAAGTCCATCCAGAGCTGCGAAGTTCATGATTTATGCAGATGGAACTTACTCCATTGGTTCTCCTAGTTCTCAGGCCTTTGGACTCCTCTTAGAACTACATATACCACTGGCTCTCTTGGGTCTCCAGCACACAGATCATGAAAATTCTCAGCTCCACAATCTCATGAGCCAATTCCTTATGATACATATCTTTATAGATTCTGTTTCTCTGGAGAATCCTGACTAACATAGGTACTAAATTTTATATTCTCATGGACTGGAATACACTTTAAATTTTAAAATAAATTCTATATAAAAGAGGCAAGAGACAAAGCAATAGCATTATCAAAGAGAAACTGAAGATATGAGACAAAAGCCTTAGTAAGCCTGGGACTTGAAAAGGATTGCTCAAGTCAACCACAAAAAGTTCTGATGTGATCAACAACATACATTGTTCTTGGAAAAGAATTTTTTTAAATAAAAGAAATTGGAAGGAGTTGAAGTAAGAAAATTATTAGATAGCCTTGTGAAAGTTATTCATTGTGAAAAAAACAAAAAAAATACTAAAACTACAGGAAGGACGAAAGATTATAGCAAAGTAAGAAAGCAAGAAAACAGGATGAGCTATAGAACCATGTAAAAAGTCGGCCTCCAAGGTTGAATATAAACCACTTAAATGAATACAAATATCTTGAAATCTTTATGAGAGAAAAGTGGAAAGTCAAGGCAAAGACAAGAAGTATAGCAATGAATCTAAGTCAGGGCAATTAAAAACCTGTGAGGGAGAATAAAAGGTATTTCCATTGTATTTGGATAAACAAGAGGCAGAGATAGTAGATTAGATGGAAGAGGGACAAAACAAATTGGTTTGAGTTTAGCTATAGAAGGAAAAACTTAGCTAATCAGTCAAAGAAGATCCTAAGATTTCAACACATTTTAGACCATGATTATTTTCATTAAAAGTCCCATAAACTTACATGTTCCTAAAATTTTAATTGGATTTTACCTGGCTTGTAATCTCATTAATAATTTATCAGAAGAAACAAATCTCAGATCCAGTATATTAATGATGGTATAGAAGGAAATCTGAAAATATGTTCTTATCTGGTTATGCAGGGAAAAAAAAACTTGTATTTCAACAACACTATGAAATCACTGGCTTCGACACTATAAAAAGAATAACCAGTTAAAAGAATCTGACCTAACACTTGAGTCAAATGATTTATGATTTTTATAGTCCATTATAAAGTTTATTTTACATACTGCCACAAATTTGTGTTAAAGCTCTGTTTTCCTTTTACTTCGTATGAAATGCAGTTCTAAAAATAGTCAAGACTAAAAATAAGGCAAAACCCACAGATTAAGTGTAGCTTTATACATGTACAAATAACAGGGAAGGCTCCACATCTTCTAGGAAAACAGATGGTGGATCTGTTTGTTCCCACTAAATTCTCTATGTTAGGTCAAACCTCTGGAACTTTTTCATTAGTGTGTAGTATATTATTATAAAAACCAAAATCATTCTTTAATTCTATTAATTCCTCTGCCTCAGAGAGATTAATGAGTTGCATATGTAAGTATAAGCAGAAAAGAAAGAAAAAAAAGAAAAGATTAAAAAGCCTTATATTTAATCACAAGGGCTAGGTTTATTTAAAGAAAACCAACTGATTAACAATTTATAAAATCTGCAAGTGTCAATATAGTGCCTAACTATACTTTGATCCGGTTCATGGAAAGAAACCACATGAAGAGAGAAAGAAAAAAATGCACCTCCCAAACATGTTACAGTTATATTTCTCTATCCCTTTCCAAAGCCTGTATGTCCAAGAACCACTTTTTAAAAACATTTTCTCTGAAGATTAATAAGCAGGAAAGAAAAATGGGAAAAGAAAAAGGGTTTTCAGAATATGTGATTAATTTCCTTACCTCTACAATTGCTCCAATCCTTGCAGGATATCTAAAAGGCCAATAGGGTATTTGCAAAAAAACAGGCAAAACATTTTTGTGGGAAACTTATGTGCATTTCAATTACCATCACCCATGTTTTTCAGAGAGAGGATTGATAAGATATTATTAAATGATGTTATTCTGACAGAAACTGGATTAGGCTGATTTTGTAATTCAGGATTGTATCAGGAACTAGAAAGACTTGCTATCAACTTTAATGATTGCATCGTCCTAACCTTGTTCACCCATCTGTCAACAAACTAAATAGAAAAGTAAAAAAATTTCAAATAAATTTTTATGAGCTTATTGTCATTTGTCAAAAATACATAAGAAAATCTGTTTTCAGACTCTTAAGCCAATATCTTCACATATTAAGATAACATCCTCAATGGTGGAATAATTCAAGTGGTTTTCTAATGTATGTAAGATATCTGAATTATTAGCTATACATATGCTCTTTTGTTTGGTCATTGCTTTAATGGAGAACAGAATGAAGTGAACATAAATTTCACACTTCAAGCATACAGTGTAAAAAATACCATAAACTGACTACAGAAACCTGATACAGTCATAACACTGTTTGGAAAAAAATGATGAGGTATAAGTTATTTACAGTTGTCTTTAAAATGGTAGCTTTTATTTTAATGTGACTAAAATATTCATGTACATAATTGTATAAATAATACTATTAGTAAATTAAGATGGAGTCAAAGAGAAAATAAATATTTTCCTCAAGATCGTCTCCATATTATTTCAAAGAAAAAGCACCCAGAAAGGTAAATTATGCTTATGACCTCCAAGTGGTATCTACGATATTTATAATAAATCTTAAGTTATTCTGCAAAATATATTGATGGTTTGGTTTTTTTTCCCCCTTGATGATTGTAGAAAAGCATTTTCACTGAAAATTAGAAAGTTGATGGTGAAGAAGTTGGTGAAATGATAAAGTGCCACACTCAGATAATTTCCGATATGAGCTATGGAAGGTTATGGACACATGAACTAGCACAATGAGCCAACTATTCATCTCCTGATCTGACAAAGATGCCAAGAGACATGATTATGTAAGAAAGAAGGGTATCCTTCAAGGTATCTTCCATAAATTGTTAGAGATATATACTGTCAAATATCCTTATTTCTCTTAAAAAAATCTAATAGACTTAAAATCAACTTATAAAAACTCATTTCAAAATAGATTTTCTGTTCGTTTTATTTATTTATTTATTTATTTATTTATTTATTTAAGTTGGGGTCTGCCTCGACCTGCTGGACTCTGGCAATCCTTCCACCTCAGCCTTCCAAGTAGCCGGAATTACAGGCATGCGCGACCATGCTCGGCTGATTTTTGATTTATTGTAGAGATGAGGTCTCGCCAAGTTGCCCAGGCGGCTCTCGAACCCACGGACTCAGGCAATCCATTCACCAGAGCCTCCCAAATGCATGGGATTACAGGCTGAGCCACCGAGCCCGGCTTGTTCATTCTAAAACTTGCCTCTTGCTATAAAATGTAGAAATTTATTTTCTTTTCCTTACATGTTTATATTTTAAGACTCAAGGTATCTCTACTAGTTCAAGTTTCTGCACTTTAATTCATATTAATCACAATTTCATAAACTTGGATCATATGCCTCTACATAGATTTCATCTTTTAAGATCATAGAGATAGTAAAAATATTTGAACTTTTTAAGTCCTTCAATAGTTAATTATGTTAATTACCTTTATCATCTTTCTAACCTACCTATATTTATCTGTCTTTCTTGAAAGACAATGAAATGAAAACAGTACAAAACAATAGAGATATGGATTCACCATAGTTTTGCTCAAAGACAAGAGACTTTCTTTTTTGTTTCCAATGCTATTTTATTTTTATTTTAAAGACATGGGGTACAATTGAGGGTTAGGTACATAAGTGTTCATTGTACAGGAAAAATTTGGGCCTCCCCTAGGTCCCCATTTCGCCTGAGCTATTTTCATTGCAACTCAAAATCCTAAATGGTACCCTGATACTCTGAATGAATGAAATTACTCAGAGGAAAGAAAAAAAAATAATTTCAGAGGGAATTCTCCCTATATCTTTACACCAGATCCTTTTTCTTGTAGCCCCAAAATTACTAGTACCATATACTTCCTTAAAAATTCTGGCCAGTGCAATCAATAGGCATAAAATATCTTAAAGCAGCAGGAAGGGAATCTTTTTTTTTTTTTAACATGCTGTTTTTATTTCTTTTTATTTTTTTAATTTTTTAATTTTATTTTTTTATTAATCAGTATTTTCTATTATGGTTTTGTGGGGTACAGTTAAGGGTTAGGTGTACAATTACGTTTCATTCAGGCACCCTGTTGATAAGAGGTGTTTTCCCATCCCCAGACAGATATTTGCTACTGTTAATCCCATCCCCCCCCATAGTTTCCCAGTACCGTCAGTCATTTTCTTATAGTATTACATTGGATGTTCAAGGTCCATTATATGAGTGAGAACATGTGATATTCGGATCTTTGTTTCTGTGAGAGGTTGCTCAGTATTATAGACTTTAGTTCCATCAGGTTGCAGCGAAATTCATGATTTTGTTCTTTTTTATGGCTGCGTAGTATTCCATCGTGTATATGTACTACATTTTTTAAATCCAGTCCTCTTTTGATGGGCAGCATGGTTGTTTCCAGGTTCTTGCTATTGTGAACAACGCTGCTATAAACATACGTGTGCATGTATCTTTTTTATAGAGTGATTTGTGTTCTTCAGGGTATATTCCCAGTAGGAGGATTGCAGGGTCATATGGAAGGTCAATATTTAGAGCTTTTAGGAATCGCCACACTGCTTTCCACGGAGGTTGCACTAGTTTACACTCCCACCAACGGTGTAGAAGTGTTCCCTTTTCCCCACACCCTCTCCAGCAGCTGTTATTTTTTGAGTTGTTGATAATTGCCATTCTGACTGGAGTTAGGTGGTATCTCAGTGTGGTTTTGATTTGCATCTCCCTGATGATTAGTGAGGTTGAGCATTTCTTCATGTGTTTGTTGGCTGCTCGGATGTCTTCTTTTGTGAAGTGTCTGTTCATATCTTATGCCCATTTTATAATGGGGTTGTTTGTTTTCTTCTTTTCAGTACGTTTCAGTTCCTTGTAGATCCAGGATGTTAAGCCTTTGTCAGACCTAGAGTTGGCAAATACTTTTTCCCAGTCTGTTGGCTGTCTCCCTGCTCTCTCGATGGTTTCTTTGGCTTTGCAGAAGCTTGTCAGTTTAATAAGGTCCCATTTGTCTATCTTCTCTCTTATGTACTGTGGGTTTCGGGTTTTGTAAAGGAATTGGATGCCAGTTCCGATTTCCATGAGAGTATTTCCTTCCTTTTCTAAGGTTCTTATGGTTTGAGGTTTTACATTTAGGTCTCTGATCCATTTGGAGTTAACCATTGTGCATGGGGATAGATAGGGGTCTTGTTTCAATCTTCTGCATGTGGTCAGCCAGTTTTCCCAGCACCATTTACTGAATAGGTTCTCCTCTCCCCAGTGGTAGGTGGTGGGGGTTTTGTCGAAGATGAGTTGGTTGAGAAATTGAGGTTTTGCTTCTGGAATCTCAATTCTATTCCATTGATCTATATGCCTGTTCCTGTACCAATACCAAGCTGTTTTGATGATTATAGCTTTATACTAAAGTTTGAAGTCTGGTATTGTGATACCACCTGCTTTGTTTTGTTTTTTTTTTTTTTGCTGAGGATTGTTCTGGCTATTTATGGACGTTTGTGTTTCCATATGAATTCCTGTGTTGTTTTTTCTAGGTCTGAGAAGAATGTTGTTGGTAATTTAATGGGTATTGCATTGAATTTGTAGATTGCCTTAGGTAAGATGGACATCTTCACAATGTTGATTCTTCTGATCCATGCATGGGATATTTTTCCACTTATTCATGTCAGCTTTGATTTCTTTGAGCAGTGTTTTTTAATTTTCATTGTAAAGGTCTTTCACATCTCTGGTTAGGAAGATGCCAAGGTATTTCATTTTTTTTGTGGCTATTGTGAATGGAATTGTGTTTTTATTTGAGTTTCTGTTTGTTTATTATTGGTGTAGAGAAATGCGATTGTCTTTTGTACATTTATTTTGTATCCTGAGACTTTGCCAAAGGCCTTTATCAATGTAAAGAGGCCTTTGACAGATTCTCTTGGGTTTTCAAGGTACACAATCATATCATCTGCATAGAGAGATAACTTGACTTCCTCTTTTCCTATTTGAATACCTGATTGCCTCCTCTCCTCTGATTGCTCTAGCCAGGACTTCCAATACTGTGTTGAACAGGAGGGGAGAGAGTGGGCATCCTTGTCTAGCTCCAGTTTTCAGGGGAATTGGTTCCAATTTTTGTCCATTTAGGAGTATGCTGGCTGTGGGTTTCTTGCAGATGGCTTTTACTATTTTGAGGTATGTTCCCCGTATGCCTAGCTGTTCGAGGGTTTTTATCAAGAAGGGGTGCTGGATTTTATCAAAAGCTTTTTCTGCATCTAATGATATGATCATGTGGTTTTTGTTTTGACATCTGTTGATGTATTTAATTACATTATGGTTTTACAAATGTTGAACCAGCCTTGCATCCCAGGAATGAAGCCTACTTGGTCATGGTGGATGATTTTTGAGATGCATTGCTGAATCCGGTTTGCTAGGATCTTGTTGAGAATTTTAGCATCTATGTTCATCAAAGATATTGGCCTGTAGTTCTCTTTCTTTGTTGGATCTTTACCTGGCTTGGGTATCAATGTGATGTTGGCTTCGTAAAATGATTTGGGGAGAGTTCCATCTTTTTCAATTGCCTGGAATACCTTCAGTAGGATTGGTATCAGCTCCTCCTTGAATGTCTTGTAGAATTCTGCTGGAAAGCCATCTGGACCAGGGTTTTTTTTTGTAGGAAGTTTATTACGTAGTCGATTTCCATGATTGTTATTGGTCTATTTAGGGTCTCAATTTCTTCTTGTTCCAACCTAGGTAGGTTGTGTGATGTCAGAAAGTCCTCCATTTCCTTAAGGTTTTCAAGTTTGTTTCCATACAAGTGTACGTAGTAGTCTCTAATGATCTTTTGTATTTCTTCAGGGTCAGATGTGACTTCATCTTTTGTGGTTCTGATTGTGCTTATTTGGTTTTTTTCTCGTTTTTTCTTGGTCAGTCTAGCTAGGGGACCATCAATCTTGTTTACCCTTTCGAAGAACCAGCTTTTTGTTTCATTGATTTTTTGTATTATCTTTTTGTCTTCTATGTCCTGGATTTGGGCTTTTATTTTGGTGATCTGGATTTTTCTGCTGAAATTAGGGTTTTTTGTGGTCTTGCTTTTCCAGCTTTTTTAGGTGGCTTGTTAGGTTGTGAATTTCTGTTCCTTCCGTTTTCTTCATGTGTGTTTGTAGGGATATAAATTCCCCTCTTACTACAGCTTTCAGGGCATCCCAGAGATTTTGATAAGATGTTTCTTCATTTTCATTTGTTTCCAGGTATCTTTTGATCCCTGTTTTGATTTCGTTGTTGACCCAGGAGTTGTTTAGCATCATGCTGTTTAGTGTCCATGTCTTTGTGGGTTTTGGGGGGACTTTGTTGGTGTCAATGTTTATTTTTATTCCACTGTGGTCCGAGAAGGTGTTTGGTAGAATTTCAGTCCTTTTAAATTTGCTTATGCTTGATTTATGGCTGAGTATGTGGTCGATCTTAGAATACGTTCCATGTGGTGATGAGTAGAATGTGTATTCTGTTGTCTTTGGATGGAGAGTGTTCTGTAGGTATCAATTAAGTCCATTTGGTCCAAAGTCATATTGAGGTTCCAGATCTCCTTGCTGATTTTTTGTCCTGATGATCTGTATAGGGTTGTGAGTGGGGCATTAAAGTCCCCAGTTATGATAGTGTTAGAGTCAATATCTTTCTTTAGTTTTCCAAGAAATTGCTTTATGAAAGTTGGCGCATCTATGTTGGGTGCATATATGTTTAGGATAGATATTTCTTGTTGATGGATTGAGCCTTTTATCATTATGTAGTGGCCTTCTGTATCTTTTTTGATTTTTAATAGCTTGAAGGGTTTTTTGTCTGAAATTAAGATTGCTACTCCTCCTTTCTTTTGTATTCCATTCGCCTGAAAGTTTGTTTCCCATCCTCTTACTTTGAGTCTGTGGGTGTCCTTTCTAGTGAGGTGAGTCTCTTGAAGGCAATAGATTGTTGCCTGATGATATTTTATCCATTTTGCCATTCTATGTCTTTTCAGTGGTACATTTAGTCCATTCACATTTAGGCTAATAATTGAAATGCAAGAGTTGATCCCTGTCATAAGGTTCTTACAGAGTTGTTCCTGTTTATTTGCTGTCTTTCTTTGGGTTTTGGAATTGGTTCATGTGTGTTTTTAATCTTTTGCCTGTACTCTTGTGAAGAATGCTGTTGTTCTTTTTTCTTTTTCTTCTGTGTTCAGTACTTTCTTAAGTGTTTCTTGTAGAGGTGGTCTGGTGGCAGCGTAGGTTCTCATGGATTGGATGTCTGGAAAAGATTTCAATTCTCCCTCACTAATGAAGCTTAGTTTGGTTGGGTAGGTTATTCTTGGTTGAAATTGTTTCTCTTTTAGAACTTTGAAGATAGGGCTCCAGGTTCTCCTGGCCTGAAGGGTTTCTGTGGATAAATCTGCTGCTATTCTAATTGGTTTTCCCTGGTAGGTAGTCTGGCCTTTTTCTCTTGCTGCCTTTAGGATTTTTCCTTTCATAGCTACTCTGTTTAGGCGAATTATTATGTGTCTGGGAGTTGGTCTTCTCATTTGTTGTCTTGCAGGGGTTCTCTGAATCTCTTGTGTTTGAATTTTTTCATCCTTAATGAGTTGAGGGAAGTTTTCTTGAATGATTTCATGAAATTTTTGTTCCAGTGTGGCTTCTGTTTCTCTTTCTGCCTCAGGAAGCCCAATTACTCTTAGGTTTGGTCTCTTGAAGTGATTATTCATCTCTTGCAGGTTTTTTTCTGTCTTTTTGAGCTTCTTTTCTATGCTTTTGACAGTTTGGGTTAGTTCTGTGTTTTGGTCTTCGAGCTCTGAGATTCTTTCTTCTGCTTGGCTGATTCTGCTTTCCATGCTTATTAGTCTGTTGTTCATTTCCATCAGAGTATTCTTTACTGCTGTCATTTCTGACAACAGCTCCTTCCTATTTTCCTCTTGTCTCTCCTCAATTTTTTTAATTCTCTCCATTAATGTCTTGATGTCTGGGTTTGTTGCATGTAACCAGTCATTCTGGGGACTCTTCATTATCTGTATTCCAGAATCTGTTTTCTCAGTGTCTGTTTTCCCAGGGGTCTGTGTAAGACCTATATTCTTCTTTTGGTTTTTCTTCATTTGTGCGGTTTTTCCCCCTCCCTACTTTTTCCTTCCCTCCACATCACTGTCATCTTTAATTCTGTTATTCAGGGGTAAAGGGATTGGTTTTACTTCTGTTCGTTTAATCTCCTATTCTTTATGTATGTCCTCTTACTTTGTTCAATTCTGAAGTTGCACTGTAGGTTGGAGGTGGTCCTTTTTGCAGTTTTGAGATGTACTTAAGGGGAGAACTGTGATTCAAAATCTCTCTGCAGGTCCTGGTATTCGCTGACAGGCATGTGGATAATGTGGAACCCACTTCCCACTGCCCTGGAATCTGTCCGTGCAGTGGGGCTGTAGGTTTACTCCCTGAAATAAAATGTGGTTAGCAGAGGTGAGAGAATGGAGCAGATAGTGGGCTGAAGAGGGGAGTGGAGAGATATAGGAGTAAGGGGGGAAACAAACGAGTGTGCCAACAAACAGAGAGAGAGGCCTATACTGAGACAGATAAAAACAATAGACCACAGCTACAGACGAACCAACTCTCATACAAAAAAATAAAAATTAAAAATAAAACATATTGTGATGTTAACATATAAGCTAACCAATCACCTTGTTAGTGTGCTGTGCCTCTATACAAAGATATGGTTTACAGAGAGAAGAAAAGAGAAGAAAAGGAAAAGAGAAAAAAGGGGAACAATACAGTAGGAATAGAATTAAGTCATTAAACTAATAGAATCAATGAAGCAAACTCTGAGACATTTCCTTTAAGTTCAATGTCCTTTCAGGTCTGATTTCTAGTTTTCTTTTCAAGCTGGTAAATTAGTTTGCAGTTAGGGTCAGTTCCCCTGATCTACTGTGAAAGGCAGTTCAGATTAACCTCCGTTCAGCAGTTTGGTCTATGTCTTTATCAAGCTTGTTTCTCCCATTTCAGTGTTGTTACCTTGAATCGCCAGCAGGTGGTGCTATCTCAGCTGCTCACCCCAGAGGGGGTGGGGCCGGACAGGAACAAGATGGCTGCCTGCCTCCAAGCAGGCAACAGGAACCCCACACCTGCCGGGCAGGACAGTCTCGGACCCAGGAGAGGTGGCAGCGATCCCCGCAGATCTTCCCTGAAGGGTTTGGTATGGATCTCCTCGGGCCCAGGTGGTGTGATGTGCTACCTGTCACAGAGGCCACGGCGGCGGCGATGGCAGCGGCGGCGGGGGGAGGGGCTGCGGCGGCAGCAGCGGGACTCTTTGCAGTGCAGTAACTGTCCAGTCGTTGCGATGTCCCAGCGGTGGCAACGGCTGAGCTCTGTCTGAAGAGCAGGTTGCGATTCTGGGGTCCCCAGCCCCCCAGGGTGAGAGTCAGAGACCCACTGCAGATCTCCCTTGCAGTGGGCTTCAGACACTGGGTTGCCCTGTTGCCATCTTCACCATGCTCAGGAAGGGAATCTTAACAGAAGTACCTAAAATATGAGCAGCTAACTAAATTTCCTATAATCTAAGGTCACAACTACTTATTTAAATGCCATTTTTCAGAAAAAAATAACATTGTAAATATAAATATATGTAGTATCAGAAACAACTAAAAAATGTAACCAAAGAATCAACTAAAATCACAATGGAAGTAAATAGTATCACATTTACTTTCAAAATCATTCAAAGAATAAAAACAGAGACTATTTTCTATAAGTAAGAAGCTACCATAACCAGCCAAATACTAACATATAGAATTTAAAAATTAGCAGTATAAAACTGTCTAAGAAGATCTTTACAAAAAGCATATACTATATATATGATAGAAAAGTTCACTCTGTAAGAACACCAGTTGTAGAGTTTCCCGTATTACCTTAGTATATACAACATGTACATCCACCAAAATAACCTATCCAAATATACTTAGGGAGACAAAAGACTTGTACTTTGAAAGCTACAAAACATTACTAAAAGAAATTAAAGACATAAATAAGATAGTCATTTTCTTGAATTAGAAGACAATATTATTAAGATGACAAAACTACTTAAAATAATCTACAGATTCAATACAATCTCTATTGAAATCTCTGGGGCTTTTTTTGTGTGTGTGTGTGGCAAAAATAGAAAACCCATCCTAATATTCATGATCTCAAGGGATCCTGAGTAGTCAAAGCAAACCTAGACAGGAAGAACAAATTTGGACATCTCACATTTCTTGATTTCAAAACTTACTAAAAAACTAACATAATCAAAATAATGGGATACTGGTATGAGGACAGACATATAGACCAATGGAAGAGAACAAAGAGTTCAGATATAAACCACTGAATATATGGTCAAATGATTCTTAATAAGAGTGCTACAGCCATTCAATGGGGAAAAAAACAGTCTTTGCAACACTGGTGCTAGGAAATAGATATCCTCATGCAAAAGATTGAGTTGAACTTTTACCTTATGCTATACAGAAAAATTAATTCAATTAATTAAAAACAAATCAGAGACTTAAGTGTAACAAAACTGTAAAGTTCTTAGAAGAAAACATAGGGGAAAATTCATGCCATTGGACTTGGTAATTATTTATTGACTGTAACAACAAAAACATAGGCAAAAAAAATGATAACTTGGACTTAAATAAAATTAAAAACTTTTTTTCATCAAAGAACACTATTAAGATGTTTGCAAATCATATATTTCTGAGCCTGAGTTGTTCTATATCCAGAATATATGTGTGTGTACACACACACACACACATACACACACACACACACACACACACACACACTCCTGCAACTCAACAAAAAGTCAAACCAATGAAGACACAGGCAAGGAAACTTAATAAGCATTTCTTCAAAAAAGTTATACAGTGAAAAGATGCTCAACATCACTAGTCATTATGGAACTGCAAATCAAAACCACAAAGAGTTACTATCTCACACTCAGTAAGATTACTATTATAAAAAGCAGAAATAAAAGTAGAAAATAAGTGTTGATGAGGATATGGAGGAATTGGAACCCTCATGCATTGCTGGTGGAACTGTAAAATGGTGCAGCTGTTGTGGAAAATAGTGTATTGGTTCCTCAAAAGGTTAACATAGAAATACCATATTACCCAGTAATTCCACTCCTAGGTATCTGTTTAAGAGAATTGAAAGCAGGGACTCAAACAGATACTTGTATACCATTAATCATAGCAGAATTATTTAGAATAGTTAAAAGGTTATAATAGCCAAAATGCAACAACTCAATGGTCTATCAAAAAGATGAATGGACCATAAACGTCATTAAATACATCAACAGATGTTAAAAACAAAAACTACACGATTACATCATTAAATGCTGAAAAAGATTTTGATAAAATCCAGCACCCCTTCTTGATAAAAACCCTCGAACATCTAGGCATACATGGAACATACCTTAAAATCGTAAGAGCCATCTACAAGAAACCCACAGCCAGCATACTTCTAAACAGACAGATATTGGAACCATTTCCCTTGAAAACTGTAACAAGACAAGGATGCCCACTCTCACCCCTCCTGTTCAACATAGTTTTGGAAGTCCTAGCTAGAGCAATCAGAGAAGAGAAGGCGATCAGGGGTATCCAAATAGGAAAAGAGGAAATCAAGTTATCCCTCTTTGCAGACGACATGATTCTATACCTTGAAACCCCAAGAGAATCTGTCCCAAACCTCCTTGCACTAATAAGGGACTTTGGCAAAGTCTCAGGGTATAAAATAAATGTGTAAAACACAATTGCATTTCTATACACCAATAATAAACAGAAATCCAAATAAAAAGCCCAATTCCATTCACAATAGCCACAAAAAAAAAAAAAAAAAAAAAGAAATACCTTGGCATCTTTCTAACCAGAGACATGAAAGACCTTTACAGTGAAAACTACAAAACACTGCTCAAAGAAATCAAAGATGACACAAACAAGTGGAAAAACATTCCATGCTCATGGATTGGAAGAATCAACATTGTTAAGATGTCCATTCTACCTAAGGCAACCTGTAGATTTAATGCAACACCCATCAAATTACCAGCAATATTCTTCTCAGACCTAGAAACAACACAGGAACTCATATGGAAACATAAACTACATCAAATAGCCAAAACAATCCTCAGAAAAAAAAAAACAACAAAGCAGGAGATATCAGACTCCCAGACTTCAAACTTTATTATAAAGCTCCAATAATCAAAAACAGCCTGGTATTGGTACAAGAACAGGAATATAGACCAATGGAATGGAACTGAGATTCTAGAAGTAAAACCTCCCTTTCTCAACCAACTCATCTTAGATAAAGCCCCCACCACCAACCACTGGGGAGAGAAGAAACGATTCAGCAAATGGTGCTGGAAAAACTGGCTGAGCACATGCAGAAGATTGAAACAGGACCCTTATCTATCCCCATATACAAAAATCAACTCGAAATGGATCAGAGACCTAAATGTAAAACCTCAAACTATAAGAACCTTAGAAAATGCAGGAGACACTCATATGGAAATTGAAACCGGCAACCAATTCCTGATCAAAACGCCAAGTGCCCCGCCATAAGAGATAAGATAGACAAGTGGGACCTCCTCAAACTGGCAAGCTTCTGCAAAGCCAAAGAAACCATCAAGAGAGCAGGGAGACAGCCCACAGAGTGGGAAAAAATATTTGCCAACTCCATGTCTGACAAAGGCCTAACATCTAGAATCTACAAGGAACTCAAATGTGCTGGAAAGAAAAAAACAAACAGCCCCATTACAAACTGGGTAAAAGATACGAATAGACACTTCTCAAAAGAAGACATACAAGCAGCCAGCAGATACATGAAAAAATGTTCAGTCTCATTAGTCATCAAAGAAATGCAAATTAAAACTACGCTGAGATACCACCTAACTCCAGTCAGAATGGTCATCATCAATAACTCAAAAAATAACAGATGCTGGAGAGGATGTGACAAAAAGGGAACACTCCTACACTGTAGGTGGGAGTGTAAACTAGTATGGTCTCTGTGGAAAACAGTGTGGCGAGTCCTAAAGGTTCTAAAAATCGATCTTCCATATGACCCCACAATCCCCCTACTGGGGATCTACCCAGAAGAACTCAAATCATTCTACAAAAAAAGATACCTGCACTCATATGTTTATCACAGCATTGTTCACAATAGCATGAACATGGAACCAACAGTGCTGCCCATCAAAAGAGAACTGGATTAAAAAAATGTGGTACATATACACAATGGACTATTACGCAGGCATAAAGAAGAACAAAATCATGAACTTCACAGCAATTTGGATGGACTTAGAGTTTATAATACCGGGCGATCTTTCACAGAAACAAAGAACCAAGTGTCACAAGTTCTCACTCATGAGCAGACCTTGAACAACTATCATAATACCGTAAGAAAAGAATTGACAATAGTGGGAAACTGTGGGGACGTGAGGGGGCGGGGAGGTGGGGAAAATGTTTTAAAAATAAAAAAGATGAATGGGCAAAGAGTGGTATATGCATACAACAGAATATTATTTAGCCAAACAAAGGAATACAATTCTGATATACGATATGGATGAACCTTGAAAACATGCAAAGTAAAATAAACTAAAGGACCAAAACTGTATGATTCCACTTATATGAGGTGCCTAGAATAGGCAAATTCATAGGCACAGAAACTAAACTAGAGGTTATTAGGGTATGAGAGGGCGAGGGAATTTGACAGTCATTGTTTAATGGGTATGGAGTTTCTGTTTAGAATGGTGAGAATGCTCAGAAAAGAGGAAGTGATGATGGTTACACAGCATTGTGAAAGTACTTAATGCCAGTAAATTGAACATTAAAAAGAGTTAAAATGGTAAATTTTATGTTATGCATACTTTATCACAACTTAAAAAATAATCTATTCAGTGAACACCTAATTATATTCTGCTGCAGTTGAAATTCACTTTATTTAGATTTCCAAATTATCAGTAAACACACTCTGTATATGTGCATGCACCTAAAATGAATCTCTTTTCTTAATCTTACATATTTTCTTAATTATACATAATACGTACATATATACATAATATATGCACATATTTTGAGAGTTCATGTTATATTTTGATACATTCATATAATATGGAACAATAAAATCAGGGTAATTGGGATATCAATCACCTTATACATTTATCTTTTCTTTATGTTGAAACACTCAAATTATCTACTAGAGATTTTGAAATATAAATAGATTATTGTTTACTATAGTCACTCTACCGATTTATCAAACACTAGGTCTTATTTCTACCTGTATTTTTGTAACTATTAATTAACCTCTTTACATTATCCCTCTCTCCTCCCCACCCTGGCCTCTGGAAAATGAATTTCTCTTTAAAAAAACTGTTATTGGTATATTGTGAACATCAGATATCCTACACTTTCAAAAGCTCCAAATAATTATAATTGTACTCTAATTTAATTACTGTTTCAGTTATTTATATACATCAAAAAATTTAACAAGTCATAAATTAATAGGAAGATACCCAGGAACTTCACTGACAGGCTAAATATATATGTTTATAGTTTAAGTACTAAAAATGAAGATTGTACCTGATAAAGCATAATAGGTTCTACATTGTATCCTAAGGTGTCAGCAAAGTTCTTAGCGATGACTGTTTTTCCACAACCCTAGAAATGGAAACAATTATTCAGGAGACAAGCCAAAACATCCAAAAGCCAAGAAACAAATTTTGTAGCGAGGCTATAATTCTTACCTTTCCTCCAATTAAACATATGTCCTTAACCATGTGAGACTGCATCATTTCAGCCTGGAGCTGCTTATGACTTAAAGTCTGTATGAAACGGTCTGCTACACAAGGTTGACTTAATGGCCTGGTCCCAGCTGGCACCTATTATTAAAGAGAGGTAAATATAACATGCATATGCTTTTCTCAAAATATTAGTAACTTAAAGTATACAACTGCCACTCAATTCAATTATTTGCTCAATTCAATTATTAATTGCTTGCTCAATTCAATTCTATACTGTTTTTAATATTTCAATAGCGCAGAAACCATTTTCGCATTCAGAGACCAGATGATCATTATCAACAAACATCTAAATCAATCATTCTTGTAAAATTAAAATCCCATGCTATCAGACATGTTCAAAAGAATCATGCCATTTTCATGTTATTTTTAACGTAATAATAATAATGTCAGTACTGAAGAATTAAGTTTTTTCCCCAAATTCTAGTTAAAGAATTAACTAGAAATAAGTCGACTGGAAAAGTCCAAAGTCACTGATGACCACCTGATTTCTAAAAGTCACATTCACAAATCATTTTTATTCTGATCTTAGTTTACCACTTGGAAGCATCTGTTTGCAAAATCTCTCTTCCCATGTTTTATTTTATCCTCTCCTTATTGATCCTCTGGGGCCATGCTCTGCTGAGGACTCAGAACTTGATCATACTACACACCAAATGAAACTCAAGAATTGTTAAGTTTGGAAGATCAGATTTGCAGTTAAGAAAGATCATCCTGGTACTAACATGGAATGCTAACTGGAAGGAACTGGAGGCAATGAATTTACAGTGCCATTATTACCAAAGGGAAGCAAATAATGATATCTTGCTCATACCTCATGCCTCTGAACATATTGTTTAAATAGCCCAAAATGTCCCATCCATTCCTGGGTCACTGAAAAAGTCTTATGTCATTCTTCAAGACTTAGCTCAAGTCCTGCCTCTTCTCTGAAGTCTTCCCTGTTCCTTCTCTTGAATCCCAATATTACTTCCTTCTCTATAGTCCCACAGCCATTCCAATGCAGACCTGACTCACCTGCCTCTATCCCAAATCATCAGCTGGATGAGGTCATTAATCTGAAGGAGACAGAGTATAGTGGAAAGTGTCCTTGTCTAGAAATCTCAGCTGTGGCATTTCCTAGCTAGTTACTATGGGTGAATCAATTAACAGCTTTACATTTCAGTTTTTTAATATATAAAATGGAGATAATAAAACTTACCTCTAAGGATATCGGGGAATATAAATGGCATGATACATGCAAAAATACAAATATAGTGACTAGTATACAGTAAACACTCAGTAAATCTTAATACTCATGATAGTTATAATCAATGTTCAGTTCCATGAATAAGTACAGTAATGTGAATAAATATTAATAATATCATATTAAGACAAAAAAGTTCATCATGAATCAGGTACAATGGCACACACCTGTAGTCCCAGCTTCTCGGGAGGATGCCTTAAGCTCAGGAGTTCAAGACCAGCCTGAGCAAAGTAATAGAACCCAGTATCAAAAACATAAAAATAAAAATAAAAGATTTGTCATAAACGTTTGTTCTGCTTTAACATAAGAAGGCAAGTATTTATTCTTTTCTGCATTCACTTAGTCAGTTTTTCAAGCTGTGTTTTCTAGTTTTCCATGACTTTGTGGGGTTGTTAGGGCCCTAAAAGAAAGGGTTAGAAAAAAGGGAAGCAGAGCAAGCAGATGGAGCTTTATGATCAAATCCCATTTCCCTCTTCTAAACCTGTTCAACCAGAACAGCTCCTCTTTTAACTGTTTCATGTAGATGAAAAACATTTTGCTTGAAAAGAGAGTTCACTAACAGCTAAAATATGTTTGAAAACACTATTTTTTTTAACCAAGCACTCATAGTGCAAAATGCTTTCATTAATCAACCCTTGACTCGATTCTCCCAGAGGTCAACTTTGAATTTTTGAGGAAAGACTATCCCTATGTTTCTCCAGAGCTTTTCAAATTTATAAGCACAAATGACTCTGGAGGCATAGATATATGTATAGATACAGACATATAAATATGGTGCTATCAAGCAAAAGAAGACTTATAGGAAGATCATAAACCCAACTTAGATCATAAAAACAGGCACACACACAAAAAGTACATCTTAGAAAGGATAAAGCTGTCACTCATTACCTTAATGGTAACCTCTCTTTCTGCAATTCGGATGGTCACAGAAGCTTGGGAGACATAGTTTTCAGTCATCCTCTCCACTCTTACAATCTCTTTAGGAAGCAGAGAGTTTTCTGAATCTTGGAGTTCAAAACGCTGTAAAATTACAAGAAAATCATGTAGTTTGCTTTTCATTTTAGTATTAATGTTGGCTATCTGGAAGATTCTACCTTAATTAGAACTGCAATCCATGCTATATGATAAAAGTAGAAGCAAAAAAAGTTAATGCGATATTTTAAAATATTTTAGTAGAATAAAAATAGTAAGCTAGAATACACTAAAGCAGTAAAAATCTCAAGTTACAAGATGAATTATTATTTGCCTATATAGGAAATTTAGAGTACTGTTAATCAGAAAGGTAATTCAGGAACAATAAACAAAAGATTTCTATGTCTACTAATACCATACTTACACCCATTATTAAGGATGACATTAAAAACGTCCCTAAAATGTACATGACAAGGAAATGAAATCACTGAATTCCTGACCTGGTAGAAATTGATAGCTTATATTTCTTGATAGTTTGTGTTTCTTAGGAAAAGATGATGAGACTCTTGAAAACATGATGAAGTCAAATAAGCCCTATGTCAGCTAATTTCTCAAATTAACTGAAGTTAATGTGTTGCCCAAAATTCATGAAAACAGAACTTCTTGGACACCATTCCAGTGACTGCTGTGTGGATAGCTTAACTGATTAAAATACATTAAAGCAATCTTCCACAGCTTCTGGCAAACGTGTCTTCTATACTGTAGGGTTCTCAATATTTGCCAAACTGGATTAAAAAGGCTAGGATCGCCGGGCTCAGTGGCTCAGCCTGTAATCCCGCGACTCTGGGAGGCTGAGGTGAGTGGATTGCCTGAGCCTGAGGGTTCGAGACCCACCTGGGCAGCGAGACCTCATCTCTGCAATAAATCAAAAAATCAGCCGGGCATGGTAGCGCATGCCTGCAATTCTGGCTACTTGGAAGGCTGAGGCAGAAGGATCGCCGGAGCCCAGCAGGTTGAGGCTGCGGTGGCCGGGAGCGGCCACTGCACTCCAGTCTGGGCGACAGAGTGAGACTCCAACTCAAAACAAACAAACAAACAAAAAAGGCTAGGATCATTGATTCATTCTTAATGTTACCCAATTACCAGTGCTCTAACATTAACTATACCCTTTATACTGGCTAGCTATATTTTTTTAAAAATGCACAGAGACTAAATATGTGAAAAATGAGAATACCAATTGAAAACTAATTAAGCCCTATGTTAAATATGAAAAAATGAATTCATTTTTTGTCTTAAATAGGCAGAAATTATCCCTCTCCAAAATTCTACACTAGTTTTGGAACATTATCACTATAGTGAAAGAGTTGAAACTCTATGAAAGAACAGATCAGCATGTATTCAGCATTATGGCAAAACTCCAGAAAACAGATTTATAGGGAAGAAAATCATGTTCAACTTCAACATTCTAAGCATAACAGCCCAATTCAAGTCTTCATTTTGGTGTCACAAATACTTAAGACAATCACTAACTTCTTTCCCCAAACCTGAGAAAAATTATGTATTTGTGCTGCCATTAAAACATTCTATACTTTACACAACCTATATATGCAAATTGCCATAATACCAGTTTGATAAAAATTGTTTTCATGTTATAGACAAATAGGAATTATTGACACTTTAATTTCATGCATAAAAAAAGAGAAAGCTACACTATATTTTAAGGAGGGCTCAGTAGAAAAGGAGTAAGGCCTAGCCAAGTAATTAAATTCATTAGAATTTAGAACCAAGAGTCATTAAATTCTAGGAAAACTAACAAATGAACTTAAAGGTATCTTTTTTACCCCAGCTACAGTAATGTCACTCTAACTTGATACAAGATTGATGTCAGAGCACTCAAATTACAGAAATAAACAGTAATGCCCTGAACCACTTGCTATATTGCTTACGTCCTTCTAAATAATTCAATCTAAAATATTTTAGTAGAGTAAAAATAGTAAGCTAGACGACACTAAGGTGGTAAAAGACTCAAGTTACAAGATGAATTATCATTTGCTGGCATAGGAAATTTAGAGTACTGTTAATCAGAAAGGTAATTCAGGAGGACAATAGACATATTGTTATGTTAGGTTACATGGCAGCAAGAAATAGAAAATAAGAGCTTATTTAGTATATTACTTTATATTAATGAGTATTTCCTATGAATTCTTGAATTTCAATTAAACAGAGTATTAACATGTTCTGATACACTTTCTATAGAATTATATTATTTAAACTATGAGTTAAATCAAATTAAATGTACCCTATGTCTCATGTACTCTGCAATTTTTGTCCTTTTTGCTTATAAAGATATTTGTTTCCTCAATTACAAGAAACAGTCATTTCTTAACTCTACATTATCCTTGAGGGTTCTATCATCTTTTGGCTTCTCTTCACTATCAAGCTTGTTTTACAAATATTGTATATAATCACTGTTTCAGCTTACTCATCTCCAATTTACTATTAAGTTCATTGATGCTTGGCTTATATTCCCACCACTCTACTATCACTGATCTTAGTAAGTCTACCAGTACTATCTTACATACCTAATTAAGTAAATTAGTTTTTTTCCCACTTCACTATTTCCTCCTCAGTCCCTTTTGCAGATTCTTCATCATCTTCTTGGACCAGTACACTTCAGGGGTAGACCTTTTGTATTTTCTATGTACATTTGCTTTTTAAATAATCTCATGCACTTACATGACTTTACAAATAATCTTTGTAATATTCATAGCTCCTGATTTTCCCTCCCTAGCCCAGATCTCTCTCCTGAACTCTTGACTTGTATACATGCGACTTCCCCCTTGCCATTTCCATTTGGATAGCTAATAGGCATTTGAATTAAATATGTCTAATACTCAATACTCAGATCTCATTTCCCCCCATTTTTTCTATCTTCAACTTCATCATTCACATTGCTCAGTCCAAAAGTTTAAAACCATCTATGACTGTCTCAACCCCATAATCCTTCTGCAGATCATAATGATTTTACCTTCAAGTTATAACCCCAGTACAACTATTTCTCATCAACCTCACAACTGGTCAACACCACCACAATCTCAACTGGATTACAACAGTTGATTAACCTGTATTTCCCTGTTTTCACTCAAACCCTCCACAGTCTATCACTACTCAGCAACCAGAATGAGCCTGCTAAAATGATCACTCATACAAGACATTCCTTAAAACCTTCTAATGGCGTTCCAGCTCACTCAGACTGAAAGTAGAAGTCCTTTCTATGGCGTACAAGACCCTACCTAATCTGACCTCGTTTACCTTCTGACCTCATCTCCTACTAACCGCTCCTTCACTCAACTCGGTCCTTTGCTGTTCTTAGGACACCCCAGGTATGCTCCTGCCTCAGGGCTTTTACACCGTTTATTCCTTCTGCCTGAAATGCTTTCTACCCGCAGAACTTGAGATCTTTATTCAAATGTCATCTTCTCAGTGAGGGCGTTCATTCCTCAGTTGACACACTATATACTTATTTGATTGATTGATTCACAGTTGCCCATCGTTAAAAAAATAAGCTCCATGAAGGTAGAGACTTTTATCTATTTTACCTACATCTCTAACACACCAGTGTCTGAAAAATTTATTGGATGAAAGTATGGAATGGAATGAATAATCTTTTTGAGTGAATAATCTAAGAATCTTCATTCATCAAGACATCTCTGCAGCATTTGAAACTGTTGCTATTGCTATCATCTTGAAACAGTTGCTCCCAATGCTTCATAAAAATACTCTCTGCTGCTGTACTTCTCTCTCTCTCTCACTGCTCTTCCTCTGCCTGATTTGAGGTTCTTTTCCAAACAACCCTGAAATGTTCAGTCTGTGGCTAGATTTTCTTCTCTTTATACTTGCTCCTCTTAGGTTATTTCATCCATTCCCATGAATTCAATTAACATCCACACATTAATGGCTCTCAAGTATTTGTCTTTAATATCGAAATACCTCTAGAACCAGATACATATCTTTGAGTATGATAGACAAACCACCTGGAAACCTCAAGTTCAAAAGGATAACCCTGTATGGATTTAGTCCCCAACCCAAATGTGCTCCTTCTCTGTACTTTCTCTTATTAATTAATAAATATCTGTCTACTCACTTGTCCAAAGTAGGATTCATGGATATTCTTGATTTCTTACTTTCTCTCATAGCCCCCAACCTATCTTATATTTTGCATTTTGCATATACATTTAATTTCTATTTCACTGACGAAATTCAGGTCATTATTGCTTTGACCAGAACTATTTGTCATTACGCTAGATTGATGTAAAATTAGTATATTAAAATAGTTATGTACTGGAGTGTCTGATGGTCCTCAGACATTAAGACTGTAAGTTCCTCAGAAGTAGACATCAGACTTCAACTGTTTCTGTATCCTTAGACTTCTCTATACATATAATTTGCCAAATAATGAATGAATGAATTAATAATGAATCAACTAATGTTTGTTGAACAGAATGAAAAGACTAAATGCAAGATCATTCCAAGTTTCTTAGAAAAAAAACTATGGCTCAGATTATATTATCAATGGATAAGTGGCAGCATATCCTTTCTAAATCACCAGTGGAACTTACTAATTTAACCATTGTTATGATGGAATTCTACTTAAGTAAAACCAAGAGCCAAGACACATTACTAGAAGCCTGAATGTATTTGTTACTAAACTGTGATAAAGCATACTATTCTCAAAGTATAGCAGATTCGGAATAAAAGTGTTTTCAAGATATGCTTAACTAAAAGCTAAAAGTTATTTTACGACTACAGAAACAGGTTTTCAGAGCATGAACATCACATGATGAGCACCATCTGGGGAATGAAAATCATTCCAGTCATTTTTATAGCTTGTTCAGAAAAAAGAAAGGTGTTATGAATTTTAACGTGACTGCATTTTCAGTGAGTAATAATTTTTTCTTAAAATACAGTCTAAGTAATTAACATTTGAGTGGATATTTAATTCAAATGCAATTATATATTAATTTCTACATCAATCTAGGAGAGAAAATAATGATTATCAAGGAAAAGTTATTGTATGAATATATGTACCTTCTCAACTTGCTATTATCATAGATACTTCTATAATAATTCTTGATTAAACATTTTTTCCTTAACTTTTACCTCTCTATTAATTAAAAATTATTTGAGGATAATTAATATTACATCCATCTATGAACATCAGCTTACGAAAACGCTTTGGGGAAAATATTGAAAGAGAATTAAAAACAGCCACATAGACTACTCCAGGACAGAACACAAAGAGTTACAGCAGGCCAGGCATGGTGACTCAGCCTGTAATCCCAGCACTTTGGGAGGCTGAGGAGAGAGGAATGCCTGAGGCTGGGGGTTCGAGACCAGCCTGGGCAACTTGGTGAGACCTCGTCTCCACAATAAATCACAAAAACTAGCCAGGCATGGTGGTGTGCATCTGTAGTTCCAGCTACTTGGAAGGCTGAGGCAGAAGAATTGCCTAAGCCCAGCCGGTTGAGGCTGCGGTGGCCATGAGTGTGCCACTGCACTCCAGTCTGGGCAACAAACAGTGAGACAACAACTCAAAAAAAAAAGAGTTATAGCAATTTGTAGACTGTCCCTCTCTTAAGAATTAAGATACTTAAAATTCTAATCTAGTTGTATATATCAGTGTGTAATTATTTTACAAAAAGAATTCTAGGTTAGGACCAGACAAATGAACTTAAGCCTTCCCATTTGACTATATACTGAGGAGTCAGAACTGTCCATTAATTAGCTCTTCACAGAATTAAGGTGAGAAGACAGCCACACTCTTTCTCCTCTTATCTAATTAATGCCAATCCTCTTTTCCTTTTTAAAATACTCTACAATCAAATTTGAAATCATTTCTGCTTATAATATGAATCCTTTATCATTTTGCTATGTTCTCCTTAATTATTAATGTCAAAATAAAGACAAAAAAAAGGAAATACCAGCTAATTTCTTCAGAAAACTCAACTCCTGAAATGTATTCTATAACTTTATATAATTTGATTAGTTTTGAAATTAGAGACTAGCAATGCACCAAAGTAGTTTCTTTGTAAAAATAAAGATCTTTGTTCCTAACTGACTTATGTAGACAGTGAATATGTTCTCCCAGTTGTATTCCCTCAAACCTTTATACATTGCTCCATTTTGTCAGATTTTTCTATAACATTTTCTTACTCCCTGAGTATGCACCCGTGTTTCTAAGGTACTGGGCATCATGCTGAGGATATTAAGGAAGTTCATCTGGAATCACAGCCTTTTATCTTAATCACTAGTTGCTCTATATCAATGCCAATTAGGTTAGATGTTAATTAAGTGAAAGATAAATTCCAGTTCTCTTTTTTCCCAGCACCTGGAATAAACCTTGAAGTGAACTAGATTGTCAGAAGATGGCAGTTTCCTGACTCCTTGAGCCTATAGTTAATATCCCATCTCCAAATGGTTCTTAATATCCTCTCCTCCGCCTCCTCTTCTTCTTCCTGCAGCTGTGCCTCCTCTTCCACCTCTTCCTCTCTCTCTCTCTCTCTCACACACACACACACACACACACACACACGCACGCATGCACAGAGCAGATCTTTTTCTTCTCTTTAATCAGTGGTTGCTGGTTCACTGCTATTCTCTGCTGCTGTGTTTTTTACTTTCCTTTGCCTCTTTATTAGTGATACTTGCTTCTCTATGCTTTTCTTTTAGATTCTGTCCCTAACTATACTTCTCATTATGAGAAACTTTATATGAGGAACTTTATATTACTTTTGTTATTATTGTTATTGACATCACCAGTGAATAAATATATTGTTTCTTTGGGTTCTTTGACTAGCTGATTTGAAAAAAATCCTGCTAAAGTAACTAGAAGCTAAAGTTTCACTCTTCTGTGTTCTCACTATTAACAGATACATTGAAGATGCTTCTATGTAGATTCGAGGATAAGGAAGAAACAAATACTATTCCATGTGCTTGAGGCTGTCAAATCTAGGCTTTCAGGAAATGAAGGTTCTCTATATAAAGTTACACAGCTTGGTGTCCACGTTCTACCTGTTTCTTAGGAATCTGCCTCTTAAACCAAACTGCAAAAGACAAAAACCATCTTCCATAAGAAGAAATTAATTTGAGTAAGTCAATACTTCTCTGTCAAGGGTCAATAATTTAATATATAATAATAATTAAGTAAATAGACACTTATAGTGTGATTGGTCTTTTGGAAAACACCACCGTTAACTATACATGAGAGAATTATACCACCCATATTTTGAAAGACAACCATGCCCTATGTATTATAACCACGTATGATTTTAAAAAATGAAAACTTCATTAATTCAAATGATAGTGCTATAGCAATTTCCATAGTTTTATATAAAATACTTGCTTTTCAAGTTAATGATTAAGTTATAAACAAATGCAAGGGTTATATTGCATATTTACTTTAAAAAAAAATTTTTTTTTTGGCCAACCATGGTGGCTCATGCCTGTAATCCCAGCACTTTGGGAGGTCAAGGCAAGAGGATTGTCTGAGCCCAGGAGTTCAAGACCAGCCTGGGCAACATGGCAAGACCTCATATCTACAAAAATAAGTCAGGCATGGTGGTGCATGCCTGTAGTTCCAGCTACTTGGAAGGCTGAGGCAGAAGGATCTCTTGAGCCCTGGAGGTTGAGGCTATGATAGTTGTGATCATGCCACTGCACTACAGCCTGGGCAAGAGAGTGAGACTCCAACTAAAAATAAATAAATAAATAAATAAATAAATATATATATATATATATACACACACACACACACATATATATATGTATATATATGTATATATATATATATGAGCTATATTGAATATTCACTTTTTACTTTTTTATTATGAAATAATTTCAAACTTATACAAATTTGCAGGATATTGTTGTGCAAAGAACTTCTATTTTGCCTTCACCCAGATTCCCCAATGGTTAGCATTTTGGCATGTTTTTCTCTTCCTCCTATTTCCCCACCTTCCCTCACTCCACTTTAACATTGGTCTTTTTATAAACAGTTTGAAAGCAAGCTACAGATATGATTCTCCTATATCCCTAAACATTCCTGTTCATATTTCCTGAAAATGTTACTCTGGTCAACGTAATCACCCCATAAGCCTCCAAATCAGGAAATGACTTTTTAATACAATACTACTATCCAATTCACAGACCCTGTTTAAAAACTATCAACTGTGTCAATGATATCACTTGTTTCTATCTGGTCCAGAATCCAAAACAGGAACATATGGTGCATTTGGCTATCATATCTCTTCAGTCTCCATCAACTTGGAACATTTCTTCAGTTTTTTCCTATCTTTCATGTCCTGAACAGTTTTAAAAAATATAGGCCTTTTGTTATGTACAAAGGCCCTCAATCTAGGATTATATGATATGTCCTCATGGCCAAACTCACATCATCAACTCCTAGCAGAAATTTCCCAGAAATGATGATTTTTTTTTTTTTTTTTGAGTTGGAGTCTCACTCTGTCACCCAGACTGGAGTGCAGTGGCCGCTCCCAGCCACCGCAGCCTCGACCTGCTGGGCTCTGGCGATCCTTCCACCTCAGCCTTCCGAGTAGCTGGAATTACAGGTACACGCTACCATGCCCGGCTAATTTTTTTGATTTATTGTAGAGATGAGGTCTCGCCTGCCCAGGCAGGTCTCAAACCCGTGGGCTCAGACAATCCACTCACCTCAGCCTCCCAAAGGCGCGGGATTACAGGCTGAGCCACTGAGCCCGGCCAGAAATGATGTTCTTCTTCTCAGCACAAGACTTGAGAGGCATTCAACGGTGATCTGTCCCACTTGGTCTAGTGGATTACTGTAAAAATACCACTTGTCTGTTTTATAGTCGATTGAGTATTTTGGGAGGAGACATTCAGAAATTATGCTAATACCATGTTCCTTATAGAGGCGCCACCCACCAGCTTTAACATCCTTTGATGACTATTGCCTAAATCAACCACCACTCTGATGGCTCCCAAATGGTAATTTTTCCATTTATATAATTCTTTCTATATTTGTTAGTAAGCACTCTACACTAAGAAAGAGATGTTCCTTCTCCTCGTATTTTTCTATTTGTTTATATCAGTGTGGACTCATAAATTCGCATTTTGTGCAATGGATTACAATCAACTGCCATCATTATTTATTTTTATTCTCAAATTGTCCCAGATTTCAGCCACTTCAAGCTAGAAGCTTTGTCATCTTGTAAATTCCCTGTCCCAACCCTTGAGTCAGACTTACTTCCAGTGAGTCCTGATATCTTTCAGGAGAGCATGGTATTTCAAAACTTATATCCAGGCACTTGGTGTGCTCATTGCTACTGGGGTGTCATAGTTTTTGGACTCTCTCAGGGAACAGCTAGAAATATGTATGCACATACACACACCATCTATATCTATTACTGTATCTATTTGTTCATAGATACAGTACATAGAGGGAACCCCAAAAACAGAATTATCTTTGGTGGACAGGCCCCTTGTAGTACAGGCTTCCCCTGCTAGGTAAATGTTTTAGTAACCCACCAGCATCAGTGTACCAGCTAGCATTGCTGTGAGAGGTTGCCTTTAAATTTTTTTTTAGATTCTTTCACTGTTTACCCACTTCATGATGGGAGAGTTACACAAACAACACGCGGCAGTGAAATTTGCTTTCTGTTGGAAAAAAATGTGACAAACAGCTGTTATGCTACAGACAACTTACAAAGATGCTACTCTGAATAAAACAAGTTTATAGATGTTTTTCCTATTTTAAACGAGGTGAAATGCCAACTGATGATCAACCTCATCGCGGGCGTCCTTCAACCAGCTAAACTGAAGAAAATGTGGTAAGAATTTGTCAAGCCATCTTGGAAAACCACCATCGGACTACTGACGAATTTGTGGAGGTGACATGATGTCGTGGAGTTCCTGTCCGCTAATTTTATCTGAAAACTTGGGTATTAAACAAGTTTCAGCAAAATGTGTGCCTTACTTGCTCACGCCTGAACAAACAATCACTTGGCTGTGTGTCATGCTTTGAAGAAGCAGTTGGAGACTGACCCTGTTATAACCTCTGGAGTCATAACTGGAGATGAATTTTGGTGCTATATTTACAACCCAAAATGAAATAGCAATCTAGTCAATGGAAAAAGAGTCAATCATATTCAGTGACCTCTCACAGAAACAAAGAACTGAGTACCATATGTTCTCACTCATAAGTGGACCCTGAACATCTAGCATAATACTACAAGAAAGGGATTGGCAGTAGTGGGACACTACCAGGGAAGGGAAGGGGGGAACACGTAACATGAATAAGGGTGCCTGATCCTAATCCAGGCAAAGTGAGGTCCAATGGGAGGCCAACCTTCACCTGTATGTAAACCACTTATGTACCCAATCCTGACTTGTACCCCATATCTTTAAAATAAAATTAAAAAGTTAAATTTTAAAAAAGAAAACTGTCACTTCCCCATGAGCCAAAAAAGCACAACAAGTAAGGAAAATGTGAAAATAATGATCATTTGTTTCTGTGATGTGAGAGGGATTGGGTACTTGGAATCTGTTCTTCCGGATCAAATGGTCAACCAAAGTTTTTATCTGTAAGTATTGAGAAGGTTGCATCATAATTTGCAGAAATGACCTGCATCGTGGCAAACAGGTGACTGGTTCTTCCACCATGACAATGCACCTACCCACACAGTCCTGAGGGTTTAGCAGTTTTTGACCAAAAATAGCTTGACCCCCATGCCCCAAGCAACTTTTTTTCTGTTTCCCCAGATGAAAAAAGTCCTCGAAAGGAACATTTTGCCAATGTGGAAGAGGTGAAACAAAAATTGGCAGAAACACTAAAATGCATCACAATTAACGAGTTCAAAAACTATTTTGAGAAGAGAAAAAAGCATCTCAATAGGTGTATTGCATTTGCTCAATGTAATCAATTTCCCAACCACACCAGATGTCCCCATGCTTGCTGCCGATCACTGCTTTCTTATTACTGGCATGCCAATGCCTCCATACCTAGGAAAAAAGAGAAGGAAAGGCAAGAAGAAGGAAGAAAGATGGTGAGAGAAAAATAGGAGCAAAGAGGAAGGGAGAAAGAGAGAGAGATGAGAAGGAAAGGCAAGAGAAGGGAAAGTGGGAAAATAAAGGAAAGAAAGGGAAACAGATACTCACTTTTAAAACACCTTCTACAGCCATCTTGCCTTCATGTCCTAGTAAAATAGTGTATGGATAAAGCCACTGGATTGTATGCTTTATTGACATCATAGGAAAGGAATCCTATTAAGCAGCAAAAATATAATAGGAATGAGCAACGTCTAAAATAAGCACTGGAAATGTATCTGACATGTACACATGATATTAAAATTGCTTATAAAAATAACCAATAGGTCTCTGGTATTTTCTGGAAGTTCACAAAAGCAAATAGTCACTATTTCCCCTTCTCTGCTTATGCGTTTCCCTTTCCCAGTATAAACTTTCCCATTCCTATCTTTCATCTATCTATGTATTGATGACTCCTAAACGTCTATGTCTAGTCCTGGCCTCTTTCTTGAGCTCTAGACCTGAACTCTCGATTGTTTATTTCATGTGACTGTATGACTCTCACAGACCCCCATTTGAAAACACATTTCTCTACCCTACTCATCCCAGAGTACCTCATCCTCCTTTATTCCTAATTTGAGTTCATCTGATTTGCATTCACTTAGCTTCAAAGTTATAACTGCAAAGTTAGAAAGTCTTCAATATCCCCAAATCCTCCCCCTCAATGACATTCTCAGTTCTGTTCATGCACTTTTTAAAAAGTCTACTGACAGAGACAATTGGGGATATTTCAATATAAACTATCTGTTAGATGATATTATAGAATTACTACTACTATGGTATGGAGTGTGATAACAGTGTTCTTGTTATGTAAAACAATCTCCTAATTCTTAGAAGTTGCATACTGAAATATTTAAGACTTCTGAATGCAATTTACTTTCAAATGGTTCAGAAAAAAAAAAAACAGAGCACATGCAAGCAAATGTGGCAATATACTAAAAATAAGTAACTCTAAGTGAAAAGATTATGGGTGTGTTATTACTTTTCAACTTTTTTTAAGTTTGAGAATTTTCAAAGTAAAAAGTTCTAAGCAAAAATGAAAAGAATGACCCAAAATTTCACTTGCACCTAAGCCACTTATGTACACAATCCTGACTTGTACCCCACAATTTTAAAATTAAATTTTAAAAAGAATTTTATTATCCACTTACATAGAGAGAAAAAAATGAAAAGTATAAGATTTTATAAAGAAAAGGATAAATGCTATTCTTGACATATAGAACAATGTAAACAATGCCTAACTCTCTGACTCAGAAGAACATCCATCCATATATATGTACATACATACAAGTTTAAAAATAAGAGTCTCATGCTTAAGACAGTATCCCCACCACCTTGAAAGGTTCCCTCCTCAGGGTCTCACTGACTGATATAAAATCTTCCTATTAATTCGCTACGCAGCCAGGTTCTCCCTAGGCCTCACTGCTAACAATGATGCCTTCCTCAACCATAAATCTGATCCTCTCACACACCACCCACTCCACATCCAATGGACCACATCTTCCTCATTCTAAAATCCAGGTACCTTCATTCACCGTAGGCTTCTAACCTCTCACATACATTTGCTCTAAAGATACAGCGTGTTCTCATTCTCCAAACATACTAGCCCCTTTGGTGATTGAACACCATTGTTAGTGCTTTGTCCTCTGCCTGGAAGATCTTTCCATTGGTCCAAATATGACTGTCATCCCCTTTGTGAAACTGTGGTGGACAATGTCTGTACTCTACCAAATTCCCTCAGATCTGTTTGTATTCTTTCCGTGTGCCTCCCAGCTTTGCCTTCCAACAACCAGTTATCACAGGTCTTTTTATAAAAACAGCCTTTGGACTCCTAGAGCCATGTTCCCTGAGATGATCATGACCTAATGACTGATGGGTGCTAGAGAAGCACAAAACCCCAGCTCCCCTGATTCAGGCAGGGACAGCTCTGAGGCCTAATTCACACTGAAGAACACCCCTGACTTGATCAGGCTAAAGTTTTCCTTCCCTCTGTGAAATTTTACTGAGAATGCATGTTTACCTCCTACTCCAAAGCTTCAAGCTCTTTAGGGGCTCAGAACATGTCCTTGGTCTCTGTACAGTTTACTGCACTGCACAGCAAATTAATTTCAGGCCTTACAATATTTATAGAAGAATATGACACGACAAACTGAGGTGATTAATTCCCAATGATTAACTTTCAATTTTTTTTTTACCACATTTGGGTATATCAGTCATTAATTTATTTTATACATACCAGGATTTGAACTGCAGCTGGTAAACTATCTAAAGGAAAATCTGGAAGGCCAAGAGTAGAAGATTCTTGGAAACAGAGAGTTGTGGCAAAGGACAAGAGCTGAGAAATTCTGGGGGGAAAATGATATATTTTATTTTAATTGTTTTAAAATATCAAATATCTGATCCAATTTAATTATCTAAAAAGATGACCCCTACTATTAATTCTTTTTTCTTTTTTTTTGAGTTGGAGTCTCACTCTGTCGCCCAGACTGGAGTGCAGTGGCCGCTCCCGGCCACCGCAGCCTCTCCTGCTGGGCTCCGGCGATCCTTCCGCCTCAGCCTTCCAAGTAGCTGGAACTAGAGGCACGTGCTACCACGCCCGGCTAATTTTTGATTTATTGTGGAGATGAGGTCTCCCCAAGTTGCCCAGGTGGGTCTTGAACCCACGGGCTCAGGCAGTCCACTCACCTCAACCTCCCAAAGGCACGGGATTACAGGCTGAGCCACCCAGCCCGGCTCCTACTATTAAGTCTTAAACAAAAATGGCTCCATATCAGATTCCACTTAAAACTTAGATTCTGATTAGATACACAGATATATTTCCTAAATCCATCACAGGTTTTTTCATGATCTGGCCCAAATCTACCCTGGCAACCTTCTCTCTCACTTTTCTCAATCCAAAACGTAAACTCTAGCCACCGGGAAGTTTTTAAAGACTTAAGAACAAGGCATTTTCTCATATTCCACTCTTTAAAAAAATATATCTTAGAATTTCTTGATTCTATTCCCTATCTGTCAAAAGCCTGAATTTTTCAGGACTCATTTCAAACACCAATGTGTTTGTGAAGCCCTCAACGAATAGCCCCAATATTTTGAAATTATGGCATTGTTAATTAAAAATAAGCTATTTACATATCTTCAACTGTATTAGATCTTGAGTTTCTTGTCATCAAAGATCATATCTGCTAGACATGATGGCTCACACCTGTAATTCCACACTTTGGGAGGCAGAGATAGAAGGATCACTTGAGCCCAGGAGTTCAAGACCAGCCTGAACAACACAGCAATACCTCATTTCTACAAATAATAATAAAATTAGCCAGGTGTGGTGGCATGAGCCTATAGTCTTGGCTACTCAGAAGGTTAAGGCAGAAGGATAGCCTGAGCCCAGGAGTTTGAGGCTGCAGTGAGCCGTGATGGTCTGACTGCACTCCAGCCTGGGCAAAAAAGTGAGATCCTAATTCAAATAATAATATCTTATTAATTTTATCACCAGCACTTACCAAACCTCTTAACACTGAAAATTATTCAAAGAATAGTTGTTGAATGAACAATCAAACAATCAATGAACAGGCAAAACAAATTCAATGTTGTGTCCAGATAACTACAGAAATATACTTACTTTTCAGCAGAAACATTGGCACCAACTGAATATAATAGTTTAAGTTGGTCCTAAAATAACATAGAAACATATCACACCAAGTAATAAGAAATGTAACAGACTAAATGCAAATGTTAGTAGACATAATCCAATCTTTTAATTAAGCAGACTCTCGTAATTAACAGCAAAAAATCATTTCTTGATACATTTCATTTTCTAAGTCAGTCTTTAAAAAAAATTGTTCAGGCAAATAATGCCACCATAATTTTTCTTCCTAGTTTCCAGAAATTTTCTTTATCCTATATCTTTTTTCTTTTAATTAACACTGAGGAGGACATCTAAAAACATAGTAACATTTTTATAGAACTGAATCTCTTGTTATAAATAGAAAAACTGTTTAGTAACCTTGTGGTGCAATGATAGCATGTCTGACTCCTGAAAAACTGTTTAAAAAAATAAATTACTCTTGGTCACACTCACCTTGAAGGGCAGATAATAAATATCCCTGGCTTGAAATCGAGAACGAAGAGGGGGGTCTAATGGATTCCCAGAATACCGTGGCACAGGCAAGCCCAAGGCAATCACTCGGAAATTTTCACTAACTCGGACAATCTTCCAAGCATCCAACTCTGTTTTGGTATGATCCTATAAAAGTAAGAGATCCAAAAACTACAGCAAATATGATACACATGACAATTCCAAGAGCTGCCACATCAAGAAACTCAGGCACTGATTGTTGAGAAAAATCTATTTGAGAACACTTTCAAAACAAAACTGTCAAGGAAGGGTGCAAAGTGAAATCAGGTTCAGGATGCCATGGTAGCCTCACAACATGAAGGGTGGGGTTTGAAAGGAAAGCAGCTAACACACCAAAGAACAAAAAGGATCTAGGTCAGATCTCCAGGTTCTATTCAGTAACACAGAGAGACCGAGTCAAGAAGGTAAGGAAAACACACAAATAGAAGTGAGCAGAAGCCAGGCTCGGTGGCTCAGTCTGTAATCCCGCGCCTTTGGGAGGCTGAGGTGAGTAGATTGCCTGAGCCCACGGGTTCGAGACCCGCCTGGGCAGCGAGACCTCATCTCTACAATAAATCAAAAAATCAGCTGGGCGTGATAGCAAAAGCCTGTAATTCCGGCTACTTGGAAGGCTGATGCAGAAGGATTGCCGGAGCCCAGCAGGTCGAGGCTGCGGTGGCTGGGAGCGGCCACTGCACTCCAGTCTGGGCGACGGAGTGAGACTCCAACTCAAAAAAAAAAAAAAAATAAGTGAGCAGATCATCAGCAGAGCAGAGATTGCTCAAGGACTTTAAATAGATAGTTATGATTATGGGTATATTTCCAGCAAGGGATATTACTAGTAATAACATGCTTTGAAAACTTACTACATGGTAAGCAGGTTCCATGGATTTTTCTCATTTAACTTTCACCAGAACCACTTAAGCTCCTTTTCATATGAATGAACAAATTATAGTTCAAAGGAGTTATATAACTTGCTCATGTTCCTGTAACTAGTATATAGTAGTCAAGATAATGGACACAGTACAGATTTTGGAGTCACAAATCCTGGCTCAGCTGCTCAACATTTAGTTAGAGTGTGCATTTAGTTAGTTGCTACACCTTTGGAGCCTCAGCATTCTCATCTAGAAAGTGGAAATAGGCCGGGCACGGTGGCTCAAGCCTGTAATCCCAGCACTTTGGGAGGCCGAGGTGAGAGGATTGTCTGAGCCCACGGGTTGGAGACCAGCCTGGGCAACCTGGGAAGACCTCACCTGTACAATAAATCAAAAAATTAGCCAGGTGTGGTAGCACGTGACTGTAGTTCCAGCTACGTGGAAGGCTGAGGCGGAATGATTGCCTAAGCCCTGCAGGTCAACGATGGGGTAGCTGTGAGAGTGCTACTGCCTTCCTGCCTCGGTGAGGGAGTGAGACTAAGACTCCTCCGGCGCCCCCAAAAAGAAAGTAGAATAACATCACCTGTATTATTATGACTACTGGGAAAACTAAGTGTGAGAATGTCGTTTCCTTCCTTCTCTGCCTAACTATCAACAACTATTCACAGTTTTCGGCAGTAGGATCCATGGTGCTTACAAAGTTGCATGAATGAATGAGCATTGGTATATTTTGAGAGAAGGGCCCGCTGCCTTCAGCAGCTCTTCAAAGGCCATAGCTCATATGACAGTGTAGAAACTCTTAACATGGCACTTAAGACCTTTCCTAGAAGGAGTCCTGTCTGATTCTCCCAGTCTCAGCAACCAGTACACACCTGTCCTGTCAACCTGCCTTCCATGACCCCATGCTCCAACTCAACTCACAACTGCAGCTCTCCAAGCACTTGATGCTACTTCACCAACCCTGTTCCAACTGCTTGGAATACCCTTTCAGTTTACATAGCACAAACAAAAGTGTCATTGAAAGCTCAGCACAAATGACATCTTCTTAAAAATGAGTCCTTTTCTGATCTCCTCCTCTCTTGACCACTTTTGTACCCCTTCACTGTACCCTATGCAAGCTTCTATCATTACACATTAATGCATTTACTTCCATATGTGACTGTCTCATGCTAGATTCAGTCTTGAGAGGATCTATTTCTTCTAACACATAATAGGGCAAATGTCTACTGACTGACTGCATGACTTAATTTAAAATAATAAACTATTACTTCAATCATATTTTAGTGTGAAACAAAATCACAAATGTTTAACTAATAAACTGACAGTATGGCCCCATGTCACATACACTAGAAAATGAGAGTCTGAATCTAGCCCTGTCTGAGAAATCAAGAGTACAATTTTCAGAGTTAAATATTTCCATTTACCTGAAAATGATAATCAGAATATAAAGTTCATATAAACTGATTATATCTAGTTCCATAGTAATAAAATTCTACTCTAATCACCTCAATGAAACCATTTTTTTGAGATGTTAAAATTCAGTATATTGAATCTAACTAGAATTAAGTGGGAATTAAATGATGATGTTAGAATCTTTTTTCCATAAAAACTGTCTTAAGATGGTAGTGTTTTATGAAAGGATCTTGCCTATATTCTGTGAGGTTCTCATGAAACCGATCCTATAGATACAGAAATAATATTTACTGATAAAAATTATGCATGTAATTGATATTTACTTTGGGAAAAAATGAAATAAATCCTTCTCACTTAATAATAAGCATTCCTTGTGTACTAGAACTCTTTTGATCTCCAAATCCTTAATTCCTATCCAAAGTAATTCAATTACTCTGTACAGAATTCTACTATAAGGATAAAGACTGTATCAAACTTTGTATTGTGAAGTAACATCTATACTTTATTTTTATTTTATTTTATTTTTTTTGATTCGGAGTCTCACTCTGTCACCCAGGCGGGAGGGCAGTGGCATGCTAACATCCACCACAGCCTTGACATGCTGGGCTCAGGCGATCCTGGATAGCTGGAACTACAGATATGCGCCATCATGCTCAGCTAATTTTTCTTGATTTATTGTGGAGATGAGGTCTCACCAAGTTGCCCAGGCTGGTCTCGAACCTGTGGACTCAGACAGTCCTCTCACTTCAGAAGTGCTGGGAGCTATGAGCCAACGCGCTCGGCCACATCTGCACTTAAAAAAAAATGATTCCACATTCTGAGTATTTTTTACCAAATCATTTACTAAAAATGGTAAATACTAATATGTCTCTAGGGGCAAATAGTTATTTTGTAATTAGAAAGTATCTATAGAGAAAATTTTCTGCATAATATCCACCTACTTTAAAAAATAAAGGGTAAAAATAGCTTTCATTTCAGTAAATTACCTAAAACCATATGAATAAATGAATTTAACTTTTTCAGATTGATTAAATATTTAATTATCTACTTCTAATTAATATTAAAATGAGATGATCTGTGGATAAATCCACCTCAAAAAATTGACTATACTGCACAATATAAACACTATCTGAAACTCCCACGAGCAGTAATGAAACAAATTGCTTCTGGCCCTATCAGCCATAGAGCATCAGTTTAATCAGCATCACTGGAGTCCACATACATTATTTAGGGCCTAGTGTGTCCAGGCTTGTATTAGCACCCTGGAACAAGACTAGTAAGTATAAGACACAGATTCTTTCTCATGACGATTTGGAGTCAACATTTGTATCTCTGTAGGACAAATGTGAAAGAGACTCTAGGTCCTAGAGAGCAGAGGCAGGGCAATCAGTTATAGCAGACAGGTCAGCAACAGAGAACTCCAGTGTGGTATACTTTGTTGCACTGCACTTATTCATTCAACAAATAGTCATTGAGCACCTTTGGTGTGCCAGGTATTGTTCTAGAAACTTGAGATAACATCAGTGACAAAAAAATCTCTTCCCTGTGAAACTTATACTCTGGTAGAGGGAAGCAGACAATGAGCTAAAAACATACTAAGTAAGTAATGTAGGATGTTAGCAGACAACATGGGAAAAAAATAGAGCAGGGTAAGGGAATACAGAGGCCAAGGACAGACAGCAATCTTAAATGGTTAAGGTAGGCTTCATTGATAATGTAACATTTGAGCAAAGACTAGAAAAAGGTACAGGAGTGAGCCAAGTACATATCCAGGAGAAAACCATCCCAAGAAGAGGGAGGTGCCTATGCAAAGGCTACAAGGTAGGAGAATACCTACCTCACATGTTTAAGGAACAATAAAGAGAATATGAGTAGCTGGAGTGGAGTAAAAAAGGAAGATGATAGAAGGAAATAAGGCCTGAGGTACTAAGGGCCCAAATCCTATGAGGTGCTGCATTCCACTTTAGAGACTTTGGAGTTTACCCTGAGAAGAACAGGAAGCCGTGGGAGTTAGAGTATGGCAGTGAACCAATCTGAGGCATGTCTTAAAGCAACCACTGACTACTGTGTTGAGAATAGGGTCAGGGAGCAAGGATAGAGGCAGGGAGTGTAATTAGGAAGTTCCTATAGCAACCGAGGTATGAGATGCTGGTGGCTTAAATCATCAAGGTGCCTTTCATATATTTTATTCATTTCTGTTAATACCTACTAGACTGCGAGTTTCCTTGAGGCTAAAAAACAGACTTAATTCAGCTTTGTATCTCTGATGCCTAGCACTGTTTGGAAGTCATTGAGCTTTTAGTAAATAGTTGTTGAGAGAAGAAGGGAAGGAAAAAAAGAAGGTGGGAAAGGAGGGAAAAAGGAACAAAGAAAAAAAACGAGAAAGAAAGAATAGTTATTAGACTGATTAAAAAAAAAGACAGTAGAAATCTGGGAAGTCTTCTGACATGGAATGCAAACAGAAAAGTCTTATAAAACTGCAAAGTCAAGATTTTACTTTAGCAATTTACCAAAGCTAAGGACCATCTGAACATCTGTCCTGATTCCAATGGAATGTTTCATACAACAAAATGGCACTACCCACAGTTTGACAACAAAGAGAAAGCAGTGGATTTTTCTCCTCTTACTTGGAGAAGTTTGTCATAACGCTCAGCAGACATCAGAAAGCGTCCATCTTCAAGCTGCATCTCCCTGTTTTCCAGCAAGTTGTTCAAAACAGGTAAAACATTCCTCTCTGCCTTTTCCAAGCCTTCCAAAATGAGAGTTCTGCCTTCTGTGGCTGCACGAACTGCACACTATTTCCAAGAAACATAAAAATAAAATGAGAATATTGAAGCTGCAAGTCCTGGCCTAACTTTACGTATAATGCAAATTAAATTTGTGGTTCTTGTTATGGAAACCAGGAATTAAGAAAACTGGGTTCCAGATCTTATTTTGCTTTTTTCTGTCTATATGATCTTAGGAAAGCGACTTTACCTCTTTGGGCCTGTTTACTCATTTGTAAAATAAAGACGCTGGAAAAGATGACTTCTAAGGTTCCCTTCAGCTTTAACATTTTAGTTTATATATCCAATGAAACAGAAAATGAAAAGCTGTCTATGAACAGGTAACATAATTAAACAAGGGTACAGATCCCACAACTGGAAAAGAAAAATAAAGATAACACTCTGCCCTACCTATCTCATAAGCTTCTTGTAAGAACCAAATAAATTAAGTGAGAGGATATGGAGACTGTAAAGTTTGTAAACACGAGTTATCATTAAAATGAATTTGGGTTTAGTGTGATCCTCAGTGCTGACATTACACACTTAGTAACACAGAAAAAGAATCAAGTTTGCATTGGCCTATTGCAGTCTGACTCAGGTAGTACTATAAGTCTTCCAATAAATTTTAAGAAAATTAGGAATGAAGAACAATGGAAAATAAAGTAAATCCCCAAATAGTGAGACAGAAAAATTACAATATAACAAATGATTAAAGATGTGAAAAAACATTCTCCTTTAATTATACGTCCTGAAGAACAGAAAAAAAACTGCAATTTGGTCAAAATTTTGGAAATTCTGATAAAAAAGGAAACTCAGTCATGTTTCTCTGGTGCATTCAGCCACAGACTGAGGACTAATGGTGCTAAATTTATATTCTCAATCGCTTCTTAAAAAGTCTTCCTCTCCAAATAGAAAAAGAGGAAGCCAAGTTATCCCTCCTTGCAGACAACATGAATCTATACCTCGAAAACCCAAGAGAACCTGTCAAAAACCTGCTTGCACTGATAAAGGACTTTGGCAAGTCTCAGGGTATTAAATAAATGTGCAAAAGACAGTTGCATTTCTATACACCAAAAATAAACAGAAACCAAAATAAAAAGCCCAATCCCATTCACAATAACCATAAAAAAATAAAATGAAATGAAATACCTTGGCATCTTCCTAACAAGAGACATGAAAGACCTTTACACCGAAAGCTACAAAACACTGCTCAAAGACAAGATGACACAAACAAATGGAAACATATTCCATGCTCAAGGATTGGAAGAATCAACATCGTTAAGATGTCCATCCTACTACCCAAGGTAATCTACAGATTTAACACAGATTTAACAAATTACCCGCAGCATTCTTCTCAGACCTGGAAACAACAATACAGGACTTTATATGGAAACATAAACAACCACAAATAGCCAAAACAATACTCAACACACACACACACACACACACACACACACACAACACACACACACACACACACACACACACACAAGCAGGAGGTATCACACTCTCAGACTTTAAACTTTATTTTAAAGCTACAATAATCAAAAGTCTGGTATTGGTACAAAAACAGGCATATAGACCAACAGAAAAGGATAGAGATTCCAGAAGCAAAACCCCAATTTCTCAACGAACTCATCTCCGACAAAGCCTCCACCACCAAAAACTGGGGAGAGTAGAACCTATTCAGTAAATGGTGTTGGGAAAACTGGCTGAGCACACGCCAAAGATTAAAACAAGACCCCTACCTATCCCCATACACAAAAAATCAACTCTAAATGGATCAAAGACCTAAACGTAAAACCTCAAACGATAAGAACATAGAAAATGCAGGAGACACCCTTATGGAAATTGGAACTGACAGTCAATTCCTGATCAAAACCCCAAGTGCCCACACCATAAGAGATAAGAGAGACAAGTGGGACCTCATCAAACTGACAATCATCTGCAAAGCCAAAGAAACCATCAAGAGAGCAGGGAGACAACCCACAAACTGGGAAAAAATATTTGCCAACTGTATGTCTGACAGAGGTCTAACATCTAGAGGTCTAACAAGGAACAAAAGCGGGGGGAAAAAGCCCCATTACAAAGTGGGCAAATGATATGAATAGGCATTTCTCAAAAGAAGACATATGAGCAACCAACAGACACATGAAAAAGTGCTCAGCCTCACTAGTCATCAAAGAAATGCAAATTAAAACTGCACTATGATACCACCTAACTCCAGTCAGGATGGCCATCATCAATAACTCAAAAAACACAGATGCTGGAGAGGATGTGGGGAAAAGAGAACACTGATACACTGTTGGTGGGAGTGTAAACTAGTACAACCTCTGTGGAAAACAGTGTGGCGATTCTTAAAAGATCTAAAAACCGACATTTCATATGACCCTGCAATCCCCCTACTTGAAATATATCCAGAAGAACTCAAATCACTCTATGAAAAAGATACCTGCACACGCATGTTTATTGCAGGATTATTTACAATAGCAAAAACATGGAACCCACAGTGCTGCCCATCGAAAGAGGACTGGATTAAAAAAAAAAATGTGGTACATATACACAATGGAATATTATTAAGCCATAAAGAAGAACAAAATTATGAACTTTGCAGCAACTTGGATGGACTTAGAGTCTACAATACTGAGAGATCTATCACAGAAATGAAGAACAGAGTATCATATGTTTTCTTGAACAATTATCATAATACTATAAGAAAGGGTTTGGCAGTAGTGGGAAACTGCCAAGGGAGGGTGGGGCGGGATTGGCAGTAGTGGGAAACTGCCAAGGGAGGTGGGGGTATACCTCATCAAAAAGGGTACCTGCAAAATGAACATTCGTATACCTAACCCTGAATTGTATTCCACATCTTTAAAATTAAAAAAGAAAAGTCTTTTTCATTGGCCTCTATGATACTGCCTTCTCTTAGAAAAACTGTTTTTCTTTCTGCTTGTCCATTAAACGTACGTGATTCCCAGAATCCTTATGTCCTTAGCCTACAGCTCTTCTTACTCTACATGATCCTCCCTGAGTAATCTTAATCACACAGTTCCATCCATCACCATTACACTAAAGACCCCCCAATCTCAAGCTCCCCCAAGACATCACATGGATGTCTCCGACTATACCCCATAAGCACCTCAGACTCCTCAGTGTGCAACATTGAACATATCTTATTTTCCCAAAATCTGCTTTTCTTCTTACACTTTCTACTTGAGGGGGGATTACCATTCACCTATGCCAAGAACCTTGACTCCTATCTCACTTCCTACACTTGATTTACCACTATGCCTACATGATTTCATCTCCTTAATATTTCTTGAATTCAGCCCTTTCTACCACTCCCAAAGTTCAGGCCCTCCTTACCTCTAAGAGTCCGCAGTAGTCCAAGCTCTCTCATTTGGCATATAAGCCTATCACAATATGGCATCTACCTATCTCTATGACACTAGCTCCTGACATTTGTTTTCCTCATGTTTTGTATTTTTGTGGCAATAAACTGGTTGTGATCTTCCCCTACATGTGTATATACCATACTGGAAAATGTCTGTGTCTTTACTTATATTGATCCCTTTGATTTAAATTTAATTTTCCCCATAGCTTTAGTCCAAAAAAAGATCTGAATGTTTGAAGGAGAAAAAAAGTATCTCTATTTTCAAAGACTTAATATCCAAAGAAATGTCTGGAATAGCAAAGTACTGATTTTCCAAGTGGAGAAAAGAAAACAGGTATTGCTCAATGAAGCTTACATATTGTCTTCTTTCAATAAACTATTGAATTTTACACTATATAGTAGAGCTTAGTTTATTTCAAGTGTCTCTATACTACTGTAAAAGAATAAACTCTTATAAAAGCCATATTAGACTGAGATTATCATCTATTAGAAGAATAAGATCAGTTCATGAACGGTCCTTCAACTCTATCATTACTGCATATATTTTAATTCTCTTCTGCCAAACTGGCCATTCTTTTTTTTTTTTTTTTTTTTAGTAGCTTTTTTTTTTTTAAATGCATGGGTAAAAGAAACTGAGTAGCTTCTAAAGAACAAAAAAATAAGAATCTCATTTTTGCTAGCAATATAAAGAACAAAGCCATAAAAATAGTTTCTAGACATCAGCAGTCAAAATACAAACAACATCTTACAAAAATTCATGTTTCAGGTAAAGTCTTAATTAAACTTTTGTTTTAGAATATATTTACTTCAAAAACACATAGCTCAGAATAAAAAAGAAACTAAGTTATTACAATCTGTGGTAGTATTAGTTTTAAAAAACTAAAACTTGAATCAGTCTTTTTTACAAGATGGACCAAATATTGTATTTATTTTTAAAACTCCATAGATATGAAAATACAGGTTCTCTGAGATCAAACTAGGAATATATAGAGCAAAATGTAGTGATTCACAGACTGTAGGCCAGGAAAAAAACAGTCTCGGCAATACAGGACAACAACAAACACTGCAGCTCTGCTTTTATTCGCCTCAAGTCTTCTATGCAATGAATCTTTTCAGAGGAATACAGAATAAACTGTGCAAAGAGATCAGAAATAGAAGGCAAATACACAAAGCCACATGTACCTTTAATCTATCCTAATGGGGATGCTATGACCACAACGCTTAGAAAGTAGTGATGGATAGAAAACAGATAATACTCTCTAATGATCTCTTGAAAATGTGACCAATTCTGCACTTCTTCTGCAAAGTAAAATGCATACAGGTATATTGACACAGCGAGGACCTCAGGTTAAGAACCTCTACTACTAAACAATGATAAAAATAGAAAACCATCCATTTGACAAACATCAGAGTAATAACTGTTGTAGGCAAGAATCATCAATGGATAGGTGGGCAAGTGTATGCTGAGAAACAGGATATTTATATACACTCAAAGTATCTCCCTGCAAGATATTTATAAATGGCAAAGTGAAAAATGATACAACACTAGGAAAACCTGGCAGAAATTGCCTTAACCAAACGATCAAAGTTAATGTGAACAGTAATGAGATGTATCAATTTCACAAGATTGGAACTTCGCTTCTATACTGTGTTGATAAGAAATACTTCTATATTATCCTTGCTAAAAATGCATAATCTCAACCAAATCATGAGCAAACATCAGACAGATCTAAACTGGGGAACATTCTGCAAAATAAATGGCCATGAAGAGAAGGTAGAGGCCTGCTGTGGGGACTCACCTGAAGACAATGTGGATAGCAGCAGGCTTTTTTTTTTTAATGATTCAAAGACTTGAGCATGTTCAAGTTAGGAAGAGGAAGAGCTAGTAGAAGAGTACTGAAAAAGGGAGTGTATAATTGTTGAAATAAAACTAAGGAAGCATAGAGAACCCAGAAATAAAAACACGTATTTACAGTCAACTGATTTTTAACAAAGGCACTAAGAACATTCGCTGGGAAAAAGGCGGCTTTTTCATTAAAAGGTGCTAGGAAAACTAAATATCCCTATGTAGAAGAATAAAATTAGACCCCTATTTCTCATCATATCAAAAAAATCAACTCAAAATGGATTGAAGACTTAAATGCAATACCCAAAACTATTAAATGACCAGAAGAAAACCTAGCTCTGAGCAAAGAATATATGGGTAAGACTTCAAAAGCAGAGGCAACAAAAGAAAAATCGGCAAAGGGGTCTATATTAAGCTAAAGACTCCTGCATAGAAAAGAAAACAATCACCAGAGTGAAGAGACAATCTGTAGAATGGGGGAAAATATTTGCAAACTAATCATTCAACAACTGACTAATACCAAGAATATATAAATAACTCAATCAACTCAACAGCTACAAAGCAAATAATCCAATTAAAGGATAGGCAAATGATCTACAGACATTTCTCAAAAGAAGACATATAAGTGGTCAACAAGTATATGAAAAAAAGTGTGCAACAGCACTAACCATCAGATAAAGGCAAATCAAAACCACAATGAGATATTACCTTGCTCCAGTTATAATGGCTATTGTCAAAAACACAAGAAAGAACAGAAGCTGGTGAGGAAGTAGAGAAAAGGGATTCCTTAAACATTTTTGGTGGGAATGTAAATTAGTATAGCCATTATGGAAAACAGTATGGAGGTTCCTCAAAACAAATTTTAAATAGAAATATATGCTCCAGCAATTCCATGACTGGGTATATATCCAAAGGAAAGAAAATAGTATAGCTGCCCCACCATGTTTGCTGCAGCAGTATTCACAAAAGTCAACAAATGGAATCAATCTAAGTGTCCATCAACAGATGAATGAATTAAAAATATGTGTTATATATACACAATTAAATACTATTCATTAAAAAAATGAAATCCTACCATTCTCAGCAATATGAAGAAGCGTAAGAGACATTGGAATAATTGAAATAAGCCAGGTACAGAAAGATAAATACTGCATGTCCTCACTCAAATGTGGGAACTAAAAAAAGAAAAAATTGAGCTTATAGAAATAGAGTAGAATTGTGGGTACCAGAAGAAGGGTTGGGGAGGGGAAATAGGAAGAGGCTGGTTAATAGATACAAAGAAGAGCCATATAGGAGAAATAAGTTCTAGTGCTCAATAGCACTGGAGAGTGAAAATAGTTAACAATTATTTACTGTATATTTTCAAACAGCTAGAAGAGAGGATTTTGAATGTTTCCAACACAAAGAAATATGCTAATTACCCAGATTTGAGTATTACACAGTGGAGAGAAAAAAATAAATGTTACAAGTTTTCTGCCCAATAGAGGCACCAGAGTCTTACCCTCCTTGTATGGATCTACCCTTTGCCCTGTTGGCTTAGCACAGTGGAAGTACAACTTTGAAGCTTTCTTGTTCTCCTATACTCATGCTTTAACGCCCAGCAGGATTTTTAGGACTTCAAAGGATAAGAACCCTGTCTATTATGGCATACTGGTACAAAACTGACTCACAGCAAGCTATTAGCATTTATGGAATAAAAATGCAAGCACTCAGTTAAAAGAAGCTGTTATGTAAGGCTAGGAAGAACTTTTGTATGGAAGAATGATAGTTATCTATGCCTACACTTGTTATAAGAACAGAATAGAATAAGCTTAACTATCAGCATGAGAGATTTAGGCTAGATAGTTTGAAGATTTTCTATACAGATTGTTACATAAAATAACTTTAGTATAATTTTTCTCCTGAAATCTTAAAAATAAAGAAGTGTACATTTTTTAAATGTGGAATGACTAGTTGTGATTGGTCCTCATCATATAAATTAGACTAAATATAAGGATCTTTTCTTGTCCTTTAGGTTGCAGAACTTTCAGAGACCTCATTTTCTCAATTAGATTGAGAAAAAAATGCGGCAAGGTCCTTCTGGCCCAGTCAATTTCATATCACAGCTTTAACAACTCAACACATGAACATGAAAGACTTTAAAATAAAAGTAGGTGCATGACCTAAAATCAAAAACTGTCTAAGCCCCTGTTCTAGATTTGCTTCTAGTTTTATATAAGACCTTAGGTAAACAATTAATCTGCTATGTCCTCATTTACGAAATGAAAATATCCTCAAGGGCCATAATACAGTGTAACAATTTAAGAGTCATATTAGTACTGGAAAAAAACTTAAAGTGATTGAACCTCCTAAAATAGAAATATTAATATAGTCATTATTTAATTAAAATAGATTCCAAAGAGCTTAAAATTTACTAAAATGGCTACACTGTAAAAGTACTAAGGAAGCTAGAGAAACATGAACAAATTTATATATCAAGTTCTTTATTTTAAAATATCAGGATAGGATCAGGTCGATTTTTGGTTGCTCCACCACATACTTACTATGGGTGGGTGACTTAGTCACTTTACGTCTCTAATCCTCTTCTTTCTAAAGCTAGGCTCACTATGGAGCTTATCTCATAGACTGTGTTGAAGATTAAATGAGATAACCTCTGACACACAGTAAACCATTAAAAAACAATTAGCTAGCGGCTCGGTGGCTCAGTCTGTAATCCTATGCTTTGGGAAGCTGAGGTGAGTGGACTGCCTGAGCCCACAACTTGGCGAGACCTCATCTCTACAATAAATCAAAAAATTAGCCGGGTGTGGTAGCGCGCGCCTGTAGTTCCAGCTACTTGGAAGGCTGAGGCAGAAGGATCACCGGAGCCCAGCACGTTGAGGCTGCGGTGGCCGTTAGTGGCCACCGCACTCCAGTCTGGGCGACAGAGTGAGACTCGAACTCAAAACAAACAAACAAAAAAAAACCAATTAGCTGCTGTTACTATTAAAAGAGTATTATCATAATTATCATTATCATCATGACCATCAATATTTTTTTTTCAGATAGGCTGTCACCCAGGCTGAAGTACAGTAGGCAATCAAAGCTCACTGTAACCTTAAACTGTTGGATTCCAGTGATCCTCCCATCTCAGTCTCCCAAGTAGCTAGGGCCTGGCTAATTTTTAAAAACTTTTTGTATAGATAGGTCTTACTTTGTTGCCAAGATTGGTCCTGAAATTCTGGCCTTAAGAGATCCTTCTGCCTAGACCCCCAAAGCACTGGGATTATAGGTGTGAGCCACCATGTCCCACCCATGATTACTTTTTTAGGGAAGTAGTACAAAATGGTAGAAAGAACTTATGCTTTGGAATTGGACAGAGCCTCCTTCAAACTCTACCTCTGCTATTTATCAGTTATATGAACATCACCCTCTAAGCTTTAGTTAATTTGTAAGATGCAGAAGTCATCTTCTTCCCAAGGATGTTTATTTTGAGGATAAAACACAATGATATGAAGCACTTAGCACAACATGAAACTCCCAATAAAGGTTTTCTTTGCATCTCCCTTTAATTTTTAAAATGAATTATATAAATCTGTCAGTTAACACTATTTAAGGAGCTAAGAGTTGGTCTGAGTATGATAGCAAGGTAATAAGGAGCAAAGGCTTGAGTTCTAATTAACAGAGGGCAAAGTAAACATAGATAGAGCTTCTCCAACTGTCCAAGTGCTAATTAGGACATATTTTAAAATAATGATATGCTTATTCATACTAGTGAAAAGTTGGAAAGAACCTGAACAGTCAATAATATGAGAAGGTAGAAAAAATAGGAATGTCAAATAAATAACAACATATCTATTTGATAAAATATTTTATAGATACTGAAAATCATATTTTTGAGGAATACCTAAGGTCATGAAGAGATGCTCCTGATAAAATGCCAGGTTTTTAAAAATACACTATAAATTTTATATACATGGCATATCATTTTTGTAATATACATGACAAATAAATATGCATATAGACATAAAGAAAAACAGAAATATTCACAGTGTTGGTTTTGAAGATAAATATAACAAGGAATTTTTCATTTCTTCCCTGTTCTTTAACATTTACACTATACTATCCTTCTTTATGTTCATCTTATTTTCCCCACTAAAGCAAGCTCTATAATGAGTTTTGCCAAGGTTTTCAGCTGAAATGCCAATTAGCAGTAACTTAGGCATCAGTCATAGGTACATATAATATCAATCACATTAAACAGGTCAAACTTTCTCCCAATATTCACCAGTTAGCAACAGGTATTGTTTCATCTCTGTTGGTTCATCTAGGTTATAGGCATCATCTAATGGTGACTAAAAATATACCACCTCTCCCTTCAGTGCAGACATCAAATTCAATGGTTAAGAATATTAAATAAGTAAAAGGAATTGTAAATAAAATAAATGAAAAAGGCCTTTCCATCTAAGAAATTTGTGATTAGCTGGTAATCAATTGGCATCATCATCTTTCTAGAATTCAGATGGGAATTATTCATTCTGATGAGTCAAAATAGATGTCAAAGAGGCAAATATCAAAGAAGAGCCACCTGGTCTTATCCAGAGTCTATTTATTCTTAATTTACTTAAAAGTTTACAAATTTGAGGACAACTCCTTCGGGTCCCCTCCCGCTGTGGGAGCTTTTCTGTCCTCAATAAATCCTGCTTTCTCAAAAAAAAAAAAAAAGTTTACAAGTTTGATTATCCAAAGGAGAAATATACTATCAAATATGTTTCAATTATGTTCCAGGCAAGTTTATAGGTGCCAGAGATGAATGAGATAGTTATATTTTAGTGGGGAAGACAGACAATAAACAAAAAAATAATTAGGAAAGTTCAGACAGAATAAGTATTCTGAAGATTATATTGTGTAATAATACAGCATGGTGCAGCATGGTATCTGCGGAAAGGGAGTGGACATGACCAGTGGCTACTTTAGCTAAGATATTCAAGGAATGTATAACATGAATTATCAAGAGGCAGGAATATAAAGTACTGAGAGAAGATCACACCAAGCCAAGGAAATAAATACCAAGTACAAAGGAAGGCCACTGTAGCTGGAGACTTACAAGGCAAGAAGTGAGAGAAGATGAGATGGGCACAACTATATTCTGTAGGGTGTTGTAGGCCATATTACAGGGTTTGGGTTTTATTCTGGGTGTGACAGGAAGTAACTGCATGGCTTTAATCAAGGAGTTGATAGGATCTGATTATAAACAGTATAGTAAGAAATATTAACGTCCAGGAAATAAGATAGAAGAAAAAATATGAAACCTCAAAAAATAATCTGAAGCAATTAAGAGATAGGACTAACATTCCTACACCTCAGTCACAAGCTCTGAAGGTATCAGCAGTATTATAGCACTGCAACTAACTGGTGCCCATCATGAAGAGGAGGCTTCACCAAGAAAGCATGATTTAAAAATACTATTGTACATTTATATGACACTTAGAATAGTTTATAAACCATAAAATATATATCATCCAAAACTACACTTTTTAGAATGGCAAGAGGAACGTATCACTTCAGAAAGTTCCATTTAAATTAATTTACTTTTATGCTCCAATAACTAAGTCCACATCAATAAATTTAATTACTGAAAACAACTCAATTTCTAAAAACCCAAAGTTGTAGCTATCTTTAAAATGATAAACACATTTTTAAAATCCGCTTTCTTCCATCACTGTTTCCATTGCAATAATCAAGTTAGCTATAAAATTCACGCTAAAAACATTTTTTGATCCCATCCAAATCTCATGTTTCCTTAAAATCCACACTCTACCAAACAAAGACAGTTCTTTCAAGGTCATTTAAATGTACTCCTATCTCCCCACCTCTACTTAGGTCATAATAACAATTTCTAATCTCTTTACCCAACTCCTCATGAACTATTCTAACTCAAATCCTTCACTCTTATCCTCTTTGGGTAGAGAGAAGAAGCAGACAACTTTTTAAAAAACTTGTCAGTTGGGACCAGGTGTGGTGGCTCATGCCTGTACTCAAGTACTTTGAGAGGCCAAGGCAGGAGGACTGCTTAAGACCAAGAGTTGGAGATCAGCCTAGACAACATAGTGAGACCTCATCTCTACAAAATAATCAAAAAATTTAGCTGGGCATGGTGGCGTGCACCTGTAGTTCCAGCTACTTGGGAGGCTGAGGCAGAAACATTGCCTGAGCTCAGGAGGTTGAGGCTGTGGTGAGCCATAAGTGTGTCACTGCACTCCAGCCTAGGCGACAGAGTGAGGCCCTGACTCAAAAACAAAAACAAAAATAACAACCTTGTCAGTTGGGGATGATGTGCAGCATACACAGCCCTTATGTATATCTAAATTTCATGGGAGCAGAAATATAAGCAATCTAAAGCTATATGCTTTTAAAAATCCTAAATTTTAAATTTTAATATTTGTCTTAACTGCAGTATTTTGCAATATTTTTTTGTCTGGTATCCTAAATCTTTAGGTAAATTTTATTTATTTATTCATTCATTCATTTGTTTGTTTGTTTTTACTTTTTGAGTCAGAGTCTCACTCCGCCGCCCAGGCTGGAGTGCAGTGGCTCACTCATGGCTACCCCAGCAACGACCTGCTGGGCTCAGGCAATCCTTCCTCCTCATCCTTACAAGTAGCCGGAACTACAGGTGCACACTACTACCCCTGGCTAACTTTTTGATATATTGTAGACATGAGGTCTCACCAAGTTGCCCAGGCTGGTCTCACACCTCTGAGCTCAGGCAATCCTCTCACCTCGGCTTCCCAAAGTGCTGGAATTACAGGCTTGAGCCACCATACCCAGTCAGTAAATTTTAAACATATTAAAAGTTTAGAGATTACCAAACCATGTATTTTAGAAAACAACCCAATATGAAATTTAAAAAATTCAACATAGTTAATCAAATAACTCTATCTACTATTTCAAACAGCTTACAAAGAAGTTCAGTGGAAATAATCCTACCCTTTCTCAGATATAACCAACTGGAAGAATAAATTAGGACTAAACTGCTATCTTTCTTATCAAGTGAAAAATTCAGGTTGCTGACTCTAAAATTAAATAAAACCTTTTGAATAAATATATTTTTATTATGTGGATACTATGTGGATCGGCAGATTTGAAATATATACCATTAAACTGAGAGTCAAAGTTAGCAGAACAGAAATAGAAATCCAAGCTCATATTTTAAAAGGCACTTATTTACAAAGCACAGCAAGGGATTTTCAAAACGTTTAAAATGAAGAATACAAGAATCTCTTGGCTGCAAAACAGAATCCTGCACTAATAGAACTGAGAAGTCAGATAGAAAATCGCTAGTAATGGGTGTTACCTGTTGGCATATATAGGTAATGTACATGAGCACAAATGGCTCAGCCTGTAATCCCGTGCCTTTGGGAGGCTAAGGTGAGTGGATTGCCTGAGCCCGTGGGTTTGAGATCTGCCTGGGCAGCGAGACCTCATCTCTACAATAAAATCAAAAAATCAGCCAGGCATGGTAGCACATGCCTGTAATTCCGGCTACTCGGAAGGTTGAGAAGGAAGGATCACTGGAGCCCAGTAGGCAAGGTTGCGGTGGCCGGGAGCAGCCACTGCACTTCAGTCTGGGCGACCGAGTGAGACTCCAACTCAAAAATAAATAAATAAATAAATAAAAATTCCCTGGTAAAACTATACTATAAAAATATGTCTGATAATTCTACTATTTGTCTTAAAAATAGACTAGTAATTATTTTAAATTTGTAATGTATATTTTACTATAAGAACTTTTGGTCTAAAAAACAAACAACAAAAATGACTATCTACATCACAGTACAACAAAGAAACTAAATTATCTTTCCTCTTCAACCTTTTAATCTGGAACAGTTTCTGCCTGTTTTGGTTTTTATACCATTGACATTTTTGAAGAGTCCAAGCTGTTGTCTTACAGAATATCACACATTTTAGATTGATCTGACAGTTAACATTAAACATTTTGGCAAGAGTACAATATTGGTAGTGCTGTATACTTGGTAGTGCTGTATACACTCTTACTGAACCACATCAGGGTTCATATCATATAAGCTCCTCCTCCAATTGGAGATTCTGTGGTATGAGTTGGTTCACAGAGCAAACGTCAGATACCTCCATTGTAAAGGCACATGTTTTTCCCATTTGTAAGCAGAAGTGGTCTATGAAGTGAACCTCTGGCATTATGTAAATAAAATGGATTTATTTAATCCATTTTACATAATGTATTATGTGATTTTTTTCCCCCAAAGGATTATTTCTTAATTGTGGAAAACCAGAACTTCTCAGACTTTCCCACCAGATGATACCAAGTTTGACTACCATCATTTAAGGTGGTAACTGACAAATCTCTCCATTTTGAGTATATCTTTTTTCTTTTGTAATTAATAAGTAATACATGAGACCAAGTAAATATCCTGTTCCCCAAAAACCTTCTACTCAGTAGTTTTTTTACAATATACTCTTTTAATTTCAAAGTAATAGTGTGTTCATGGTCAAGTTTCAAATGTAAAGAACTAAGAAAGTCCCTTCCCCACACCACTCCAGACCCTTAGTAACACTCCGTAACATACTTTACATATATTGTTAACTGCTTCTTGAGCATCATTCAAAGTTTTCAATGTATACACAAACTTAAATAAATAGGCTAATATTACACATGTTGTCTTGCAACTTTGCTTTTTCATTTTGTGATAATTTATTTAATGAACTTATTTTTACCCTTAACTATTAATGCCTAATTCTTTTTTTATCAAAATTTTATTTTCAATTATTAGGGTACATAATAAGTACACATATTTATGGAGTACATTTGATGTTCTGATACAGGCACATCCGTTCTATCAGTACACACATATTCATCTCTTTTTCAAATAACTATAGAATATTCTACTTACCAGTATTTAATTAGTCTCTTAAATACATATCATCACTGTTTTTATTTACAATTTTATACAATTTCAAACAACTTTGAAACTTTGTGTGTTTTATGTGAATACATTTGGGGAAAAAACGCTAGAAACATAACTGCTGGATCCAAATGTATGTGTAATTTTTTGAAATTGCATCTAGCCAGGCATGGTGGCACACTTTGGGAGGCAGAGGCGAGAGGAATGCCTGAGCCCAGAGGTTCGAGACCAGCTGGGAAACTTAGTAAGACCTCGTCTCGACAATAAATAAAAAATTAGCTGAGTGAGGTGGTATGCACCTGTGGTTCCAGCTACTTGGAAGGCTGAGGCAGAAGGATCTCCTGAACCCAGCAGGCCGAGGCTGCCGCGGCTGTGAACATGCCACTGCACTCCAGCCTGGGCAACAGAGTGAGACTCTAACTCAAAAAAAAAAAAAAAAAGAAAGAAATCACATCTATTTCTGTTGCCATCACTAGCAATGCTGTTTCCTCATCTTTTCTTCCTCATCAACACTGGACATTAGCAAATTGTTTCATCTTTGCCAATCTGAGAGGTGGAAAAATAAATAGCTCACGGCACCTAACATACTGTATACATTTGGTAAACAATTTTCAAGTTTTATTTCAATTTTTATGACCAAGAAGGGCAAGCATCTTCATGACATTATTAAATATTTGACATCTTTTATCTGTGAATTACTTATTTATAGGCTCTATCCTCTTTTTAATGATGTAGTCCTAAGAACAATATTTTAAATAATGTATTTGAAGAAGTGTATAACAAGTATTACAATATTCATAAAATATTATTTTAGTTGGTAATCTGTACCTAAGGCACACCCTTCCAAAGAAAAAAAGCTGTAATTCCTAGTAACATATGTTTAATTCCACAACGTTTAATACACTTTTACCCAAGTAACCTATAGATTAAGAATACTTTCATAAATGTGGTAGAGAATTTCCTATATAAAAATCTCCTTAATTCTCCTTTCAAAAACTCCACTTTCTATAGGCAAGTAGTAGGAAGCAATTGAAAATCAAGAAATTAGTATACTGATCTTTAGCCAACATTTTAGAACCATTAATTTCATCTAGGGTTCCTCATTTAGTAATAAACCAAGAAGACATTTCCAAGAACGGGGAAACCTAAAATCTAAATTAAATCTGTCTAGAGAAAGCATAGTACATCTATCTTTCACTGTTATATGAGCTATTCTCTTTCTACTTTAAAAATCAATTTTGTACAGACCAAGGGTAAGCAGTCACAGGCTACAGTGTGATGAGAACTTGCCTGATCAATGTAAAAAGCCGTGCCTGCACGGATCTCTCGTCGCTGTTTGAGATCAGTTTCAGTTGTGTCCCTTGACAGGGCAATGTATTCAACCTCCCTTTTGGTCAGCTCCTGTAGAACAGAGAATGAAATCATTCCAAAAATAAAATCAAGTTCTCAGCATGTGATTTGGAAAAAGTTATTTGACAATGCTACTGCCCTCAAGAAGAGCATTTTTAAATGTAATTCTAGGTTGAAACTTTTAGAATCTCTGCTTTGAGAAAAACACAATAAATTGAACATTAATCAAAACATGTATATATCTCCTCAGAATTCTACTTCTACTGCATTCATTCCTATTACTTAAGTAACAATAATCAAAACTATATCTTACAAAACTTAATTTTTTTGTAAAATTATTTTCAAATATCATGAGTAATAATTTGGCACTATTAATACTGGATTTTCTCACAAATAACAGCCATTTCTGTAAGTAATGCTCATCTTTCTTAAAAGCATGATTTTGTGTACCAAGTGTATACAATATATTAGATACTTTACCAATTGCAAGAATAAGATAAAAATATCAAAAGTCATGTCAATAAAAGAGAGACAAACATATATAGCTGAAGAAGAAGGAGGAAAATGAAGAGACAGAGGAAAATGAGGTAGTAAAAGAGGAGGAGGAGTGAAGAGGGGAAGTTGAAGAAAGAGGTGGAAGAGAAAAGAACTATTTCACACACACACACACACACACACACACACACACACACACACACACACAAAATCATGACATTTGAAGATGAAGCCATACAGAATCCATTCTTTTACAATAATTTATACATCCTTAAAGTCATCTTGTCTTACATGTAACAGTCAGGCACCAAAAAGTTATTAACATTACTCTTGGTTTTTCAGTGTTGAATTAAAAACAATGACACTCTCCAATCAAATAAGGCATACTGTAAGTTTTTGCTAAACAGAGAGAACAAATTAATTTACTGAAATGTAAAGGAAAGAGTTGAATAAGCATTCCATAATGGCAAAGGGGAATTTTCATCCAAGGGGATTTTTTTCCTGCACCCATTTGATACTGATAAAAATATACTACTGTAATTTAGGGGTTTTTAAAACTGTGTCTGTCCCCATGTCACCATAACTTTTAAGTATGTAAGGAAAGGAGAAAAATTTTCTAAACAAAGAAAACAGACAGCATAGTAGTAAAAATGTGGTTAGACCAAAGAGTGTTTTCCTAAAACAACTGACTTGTCTGAGAAAGCAGTGGAGTAAAGTAGCAGTTTCTCTTGTTAGCAGATGCTTGCCTCTGGAAAACATCACTAGTACCTTCACGTCTGCTTCATTGATTGGATGGATGTGATCTCCCTCACTGAAAAAAAACTGTCATTCACAATAGGCTTCCATTGGTTGATAAAGTAATGTATGCCTGTCATTGTTAAACTGCACCAGTTACACCCCAAACTGCTATGTGATCATTACCCTCAGTTTTGACAGCTTCCTTGGACTCTCCATCAGCCATGACAAGCACCATGTCTCCTCAGGTGCTGCTTCACTAAACAGGTTCATGAGCAAGCTCACCAATAGTAGTGAGCAATGAGCAGCAGATGGAGGAGGCAGCAGTGGCCTGTATTTTATGAAAAATCTACAAAACTTCTGCTATGTGAGTTAAATATAAAGTAAATATAACTATCAAATCATTTCTATTTAATTTCTCATTGGTTTAGTAGGCTTGCCCCCAAATTTCTGCCTTTAAAGATCATTCACTCTCATGACTACGCATAGGCTCTTATATCTAGTGGCAGTAAACTCACTGCAGAGTTTGTGAGGCAGCAAAGGCCAATACTGAGTTTTCTTATGTGTATTTCCACATCCTATGGCTGCCTCAGCTGTTTCACAGTGTAAAGTTTGGTGTTTGTTCGTTTCTTAAAGATACAAGATTCACCTTTATAGACATGTTGCATCTTTGAACCAACAAGCCTCCTATAGTCTAGCCCTTATTTCATATTCCCAACAAGCTTCAAAGCCTTGCCAGAAACAAAATCTCAGTGACATCTTATGGTCTATGAAATGAGAAAGGTAGAGAGTGTGCATCTTAAAATGAAAGATGTTCTAAACCTGGGATTCTCAGTAGCTGACCCAGCAGTCTTAGAGAATACACATTTGCCTTATATATTAATAAAGTGAGGATGATACTATAATAGCATGTTTTACCTCACAAACTGGTCCTACAGATAAATAAAAAATATGAAAGCAATGAGCTATTGTGAGTTAGGTTCTGATTTGTCCATCGTATTTTTTATTATTCCTGCCCCATGGGGTTTTTGAAACACCAAAGCAAATTCAACACTAAAATAAAAGAGTATACAAAGTAGATTTCTAGCATAGGCATCAATCCCTTAATAGCAAATAACACAAGGAAGTTTTAAATAAGATTTTCTCTTCTTCCTAAAAAGTATATTCAGAACACAACTTCATCTGATGACATTCTGCCTTGAGTCATTAGAGCAATGTCTATTAATACTGAAAAAAATAGTAGAAAAGGTCTTGTGAATTTTCTAATTTGGGTTGAGATTTGAATACATCAATTAACTTCATAACAGTTCTCAAAGAAATGCAAGCATTAAAGAGGACAACATGTCAGAAAGGGGAGACAGTATGGAATGTGAAGTCTAGCTCCATTATTTCTAACTGTATAATGCTTGAGTAACATCTTTGAACTTGTTTTCTTATCTATTTAAAGAAAAAAAAGAGAGAACATGTAACATGAGGGATGCTCTGCAAACCTCAGACTCCCTTTAAAAACGACCTAACTTCCAAAAGTCAAGGGAATTATCTGGCTATTCAAAATGTGAACCTGAGTTAAGGGAATATTCACTTGGTAGTAGTACAAAACTAGGTTTTGTTTTGTAATTTCAGAGTTGTTGACTCTATCTGCTACTCCCTAACTAAATTTATATGTTTTCAATTGGACGTGGGGGACTTTCTAATTACAGCTAAAATTTCCTTAAGCTATAAAAGGCAAGTATAGATTTGTTTTCCAAATAACTTATATCAAACCCTTTATAAACAAATCACTCTTTGATGTTAGCATTTATTTCAAATAATAGCTAATTCTGATGTTTTTATAAATTATTAATCTTAATTTATTTTATATCATACCTTATCAATGTTAAGACCCTTAGAAATAGACAAGAACTGCTTGCTCACCAAGTACTGCATAGCAATAGAACGTCGAAGAGGTCCAGGAGGTCCTATTAGAAAGACATCTTGCCCCAAAAGATCCTTCTGCATTATCCATCTCAGATGCTGAACTATGGATTGAGCTGGAGAGTCTGAAACTTTAAAAAGAAAAAAAGAGAAATTGAAATGCAAATTAGATTATACCTTATAAATCTCCAAGTAATGCAGACAGTATATATATATATATATATATATATATATATATATAAAGAGAGACAGGCAGACAGAAAGACATAAAGACACCTGATAATTTTCATATTGTTTTACAAAAAAATCATTATTATCAATGCTAAACCAGAATGAAACTTATGATGTCAAATAGAATTACATATTCCACACGTGAAAGCTTATAAGAACATCTGAATAGCCACCTTTAAATGTCTCTAAAGAAATGAGAGTGATTTTCAAAATTAATTTGAGGAACCATATCATTATTTTATCACAGTTTTATAGCTCAACCCTTTTGTTACAAAACGGAGATATGATCAAATCATCCCAGACAATTAATGATTACCATAGTCTTGAAATTTTTGAGGAAAGTATATTATAACTTAAGTTGTCAATGGTTAAGATCTGCCAGACTTCACGCTTAGAAAGTTTGATGTAGACTTAAAACTACTTTAGAATTTAGAATTTTAGTCTATTCTTCTATACCAACTCTTTTGGGAAGAAAAGACTACCCTATACAATGCCTTCCAAGTCTCTTATTAAATCACCCACCAGTGTGCTCATCTTCTATCTAAGTAAAAATGTTTAAACGAACACAATTCATTTGGTTTTGCTCATACGCAAATCACCCAATGACCCATGAAGTCCATTCCTAGGTATACAAGAAAAACTCATAACCTTGTACATCAGGAGAGTAGAATTGTTCAAAATAAAATTGGAGACTGGAAAATAGCTAAAACGCACACAAAGAAATATTATATAGTAACAAAGAAATATTATATAGTAACAAAAACATACAACTACTTCCAACAATATGCTTAACCCTTACAGGTACAATATTGATGAAAAAATTGTCATAGAATAAATCACACAAAATATATCACTTTGATAAATCTCAGTAAACTAGAAAGTTAATTCTTTAGAAATACATACATATGTGATAAGACAGTATTTTATAAAGCATAAAAAGCAAGGGAATGATAAATTCAGAATAACTAGATACTTAGGGCAAAATGTGGGCACGGAATCAAATAGATTCTCATGGATAGTGTCAAGAATATTGGTAATATTCTAGTTCTCGTTTGTTTTATGTTGCATTTTATATACACGTATAAAAAAGTTACATAAAGTTTTTTGTATGACTATTCCATACGTTCTAAATTTGGCTTAATCACCACTGAGGTCATGAAAGAGTTCAAAGGTCCAACTAATAAAGCTTGCCAAGTTCTAAAGCTGCACTGTTTTTTCCCCTCTGACAGTACAATATCGCTATGGTATCCTCCTATACTTCCCTCCCCTAAAGACAGCTAACATCTAATCCTTGGAAAAGATCATTTTCTGATTTTCATTATACTGGTGGGAAGATCTGGGTAAAGGTTTTGAGCAGACTGGTTGATTAATCATGTCACTGGAGTCACACTAAAGTCTATTATAATGTCCCCCAAGCAAATACCTATAAGGAATCAAGAGGTTCACTACTCAAGTGAAGCTGCCTGGCTTCTCTCCTGTTCTTATGATTCCTCTATGACATGCATGGGGGCATATCACCTCTCAAGGGGCAAAAGATGGTCAGAGGGCAGGAGAGTTGAGAAAAATTCTTTGATATTATAATAGTTTGTAGTCCTCTAAAAGGACACAGTACATAAACAGATATACATCTGTATTAAGATTTCAAGGTGTTGTCAAGGAGTAATTAAAGGAGAGAAGTGTTCTTAGGAGAGCAATAACGAAAAACAGAGTGAAAAGCACTGCTCTAAGACCTACACTTTTGAGATATCTGTCCAGTAGTTTCATGTTGACCTGAACCTGGAGAGTTGCCTAATTTCTAACTACCAGATGTCCTTTAAATTATTTTCTTTTTTGCTTTAGATTTACATTCATCTTTATGATATACAATCTACTCTTTCTTATTTCAAGACAAGTCAATCTCCTTGCTGTTTAAGGATGAAACAAAGCAAGAGTTAAGAAGTCCTAACTTTATCAGCAAAATTACACCATGATTCCTATACTGCACATCTACTACCTCTTCTTACTCTGATATCAAATATATATTTAAAATCTAAACACTTTGGGGTTTTTTTCCTTTATATTTTCACAAATGTCAATTTAACTGGACCACAGGTCTTCCCTATACTACTCTCACAGTTTTGTACCACTTGTTTGTATACAACTTTGACAATGTGTTTGACCTTCTATTACCTGGACTTCATTATTTAAAATCTAAAATGTGTAAAGTTCTAGAAGGTAAAACCAAGCTGGTCTCTTCAGCTTCCTCCTACCTTTAATTATTTACAACCATTGGGAACTATTCATAACTATAGAGTCTCAATTTAGTTCTATAGAGTTTCAGTCCATTTTGAATGTCTCACCCTTGGAACTATATTCATTTTCAAGATTTTTAAAAATCTAAGGTAACAGTTTCTAATCAAATGTGATTTCAACCCCCCACAAACTGTCTGTGTAATAAAGTTTAGAAATAATGTATCTTTTTATTTTTTTAAGCAAACTGGAATCAAAGTTATACCCATAATAATGGAGCCATTTGTACGCCAGCACACTTTCTTAAGTAGAAGAAAAGAGCAGGAAGTTATTTAAAGCTAGAGCCCTGGAAATTGGGCATAATCCTTTTTATGCTCACGGGCATGTCTTCCACTTGCGCATGATGCACATGTGTGTTGAGAATCAGTGACTTAAGGCATATTTGACTATTTGCAGCAATATTTTCATCTATTCTTATCACTCAACAGTAGTTCTCAACGCTGTTCTATGCTTACCAGAATGTATTTGGAAATGTAGGTGAGGGAGGGGTTGGGGGTACTTTTAGCTATTACAAAGCTTTGAGATATAAGGAATCATCTGGTACACTACTCATATTTAGTGATGCTAAATGCAATATGCAAGACAGTCCCATCCTGCCCAACATGTCAATGGCACTGCAGTTGAGAAGTACTATGTAGACTTTTTTTCTCAAGGCTTCTGTTGCCTGCATACCACTAATGAGTTAGTCACAATGCAAGACTCAGGGAAGAAATTTAAACGCCTAGGTTCAGTGGCTCAGCCTGTAATCCCAGCGCTTTGGGAGGCAGAGGTGAGTGGATTGCCTGAGTCCGTGGGTTCAAGACCCGCCTGGGCAATTTGGCAAGACCTCATCTCTATAATAAATCAAAAATTAGCTGGGCATGGTAGCGTGTACCTGTAGTTCCAGTTGATTGGAAGGCTGAGGCAGAAGGATTGCCGAAGCCCATTAGGTCAAGGCTGCAGTGGCCGAGAGCAGCCACTGCACTCCAGTCTGGGTGACAGAGTGAGACTCCAACTCAAAAAAAAAAAAAAGACTCAGGGAAAAAATTTCTCTCTATTTCTCCTATCTTTTGAAAGATGAAATTGTTAGGAAGTTGGTAGCAATTAAGTTCGACCTCTAGCCGGAGCCTGTAGGAGATGTCAAGATATTTAAGGCTCTTATCACTACTACATTTCAATTATACCTAAGCTTCTGAATCCTGTGGTTGGCCTTGTAGTCTATGGTGTACCTTCACAAAGACCACATCATTTCCCAGCTTTTATCTTCCACCAATAAAAACACTAATAATGACCATAATTAATTGCATTCCTATAACATATCAAGTAAAAACACAAATGATTTTTCATACATTATCTCATTTAGATCTTACAACAACCACAGAAGGCATCAGACTACATTATGAAAGGACACAGATTCAAGTCAGACTGTCTGGGTTCAAATCCCAACTTTGTTATTACTAGCTGTGTAAACTTAATCAAGTTTCCCTATCTATATAATGGATATAATTGTAGTTATAGGGTTATTGTGAGGATTGAATTAAGCCTTTAGTAACCATGTCCAGCAATAGTAAGTACTATATGTCTGTTAAATACTGATAACTCCCATTTTATAGTAAGAAAATCAAAGTAGGAAAGGTCATATCATTTGTCCACAAGATCACACCCAACTTGTTTAAGACCAAAGCTTGCATTTTAGCTACTAGATTGTATAGCCCCTCCAAAAGTTTTTCAGCAAGTGTCTACCTTCAAGTCTGAGATTTTCCCTACAGGTGTGGACCCAACAGGGAAACATCAGATTTAGTGAACTTGCTGTTCTGGCCATTAGTCCTATTTCTCTTGTTTTTGGTGATATAAATGACATGTTTTACTTCTTTTATTAAAATTTCAAATTCATTTATTATGTATATAATGTTAACAGAGGACCCACTTCTCTTTAAAAAAACCTACTTTCACTTATTCATGCTTTAGTATAGCATATTTTGTAAAAAAGGAAAAAGCTCTACATATTTGTCAGGAAATTGCATTAAACTACTAAAAGAAAAGCATTATGTAGTGCTATGTGGTATCTGTGGTATATTTCACATTAATGCTTGAAACTAGCTGTATTTTTAGGATGGCCTCAAGAAAACATGAGTCATACTTAAAAGCATGCCAGAAATAGAAACAAGATTTAAGACTGTACATTATGAACATCTGCAAAACAAACTGCCAAACTGCCATGCATAACCTAATATAACACGGCCCAGTGCACAAGAGAAACCTTCAACTTCAATGTTTTCAGGCAGAAGATGCTACCTTACAGGAGTCCACATAATAATAAACTCATGTCAAAATAATACCAAAGACCTTGATCCTATATTCTAAGGTTTTCATTTCTATGTAAAAAATAAAACATCTGCCAGGTGTGGTGACTCAAGTCTGCAATCCCAGCACTTCAGGAGGCCAAGGCGAGAGGATTGCGTGAGCCCAGCGGTTCAAGAACAGCCTGGGCAACTTGGTGAGACCCCATCTCTACAATAAATCCAAAAATTAGCCAGGTGTGGTAGCATGCACCTGTAGTTCTGGCTACTTGGAAGGATGAGGCAGAAGGATTGCCTGGGTCCTGCAGGTCGACGCTGAGGTGGCCGTGAGTGTGCTACTGTACTCCAGCCTGGGCAGAGTGAGACTCCAACTCAAAAAAAAAAAAAAAAATCTAGTTCATGTTGAGCTAAATTCTTGATTTAGTTACTAGTCAATATTTGTTTTCAAAAAAAATTTGTACTATTTTTTTCTCAGCCCTACTCAAGGGCCTTAAAATCATTTTATTAGAGTAATGTAAATTATAATTTTAGACCTTCACAGTTTTAAATTTGTTACATATCTAAATACTAAAATTAGAATTTCAGAAAATTAAGCATACGTTAGATTTCATTATAATAATTCCTTCAAAACTAGTGATGCTAGTTTTTGGCGATATAAATGACATATTTTACTTCTTTTATTAAAATTTGCTATATTAAGAGACAGCATAATATAATGGAAAGAAAAAGCCTTTGGAGCCAGACAGACCTAACTGTGATTTTTTTTCATTCTGTCCTTTATTGGTGTCTTTGGATAAGCATTTTGACTCTTCTGGACCCAAGTTTCCTTATTTTCAAAAAAGAGGTAACAATTCTTATCAATTATGGTTATTGCAAGTATTACAGGTAAAGCACTTTGCCCAGTCCCTTAGCCAATGAGAACCAGGTATGGAAGAATATTGAGGTCCTGTCCTCACCTGCAAAGTCCTAGATCTGGTGTGCACCCTGGACAGCAGGCTGTCCTATGAGGACTTGGTAGATATAAATGAACACCTGGTCTATACTCAAATTACCTGCTGGGCCTAGCACCAACCCTGAATAAATAGGGGAGAAAGGCACCTAGTATTTATCATATCCTTATTGGTAAAGCCTGTATTAGGTATTTCTCCATTGCCTTTCATTTAAATTTTATCACCCCAAAAAATAGCTCAGAGAGAATCTGAGCCTGGGTCTGTCACACTCCCCTGAATTCAATCCTCCTACCACATCACAGGAGGCATGACGTATCGCACTGCAACTGCAAGTCCATCTACTAACCTGTCACCTATCACTCTGTAGTTAGATACAAAGAACATCCATTTGTATACCTAACCCTGAATTGTACCCCACATCTTTAAAATAAAAATTTTTTTTAAAGATATAATGAACATCAAAGGGGAAAACACATAGAACAAAAGTTCTCATTATTTACAATATAGACTAACTAAACTAAGAAATTAAATCTTTTATTTTTACTGAGGAGCTACTATATGCTCAGCACCAAGAACACAAAGATGAATAAAATAAGATCTTTTGAAGACGTCAAAGGAAACAATACATCTATAAAACATCAGGTTATATAAAGTCAATCATCTATAAAATGGGCTGATGAAACTATGGTCCAATATAGTTGTGATCAAAACTAAAAGAAAACTATAGCACTGGTCAGTACAGTGCTCAGCACAGAAGAGGTATTCAATTATTTTTAAGTTGGAAAATTTAACCAATATATATTGAATAAATTATAGCATATCCATATACAATGATTAAGTGTCATTGTATTCACTTTCTGTGTAAGGGCATGAAAATAAGACTATACACACATATTTGCTTGTGTCTACATAGAGAAACACAAAGAGAAAAAGAGATAGCAATAGAATAGCAGAGTACTTGAAGTCCCCATTTTCAACAATGAATCAATAGGCCAGACTGAAAATTAATAAGAAAATACTGAATTTGAATTGCGCATTAGACCAAGTGGACCTAACAACCATATATAAAACTTTCCATCCAGCAGCAGCAGAATATACATTTTTCTCTGGCTTACGTGAAACATTCTCCAGAGGAGATTATATGTTAGGTCAGTAAACAAGTTTTAACAAATTCTGAAGATTAAAATTACACCCAGTATCATGTCAGACCACAATATAAAAGGAGGAATCTTGGAAAATTTACAAATATGTGGAAATAAGCAAAATGCTTCTGAACAGCCAATGAGTAAGAGAAGAAATTAAAGGAAATTTAAAAAATATCTTGAGACAAATGACAATAGAAACACAATACATCAAAACCTATGGGATGTAGCAAAAACAGTGTGAAAGGGAAGTTTATAGCAGTAGATACCTACATTAAAAAAGAAGAAAGCTCTCAAATAAATAAGTCTAATGTTATGCCCCAGGGAACCAGGGAAAAAAGAGCAAAGTAAGCCCAAAGTTAGTAGAAGGAAGAAATAATAAAGACCAGAACTGAAATAAATCAAATAAAGGACAGAAAAACCCTGAAGAGAATCAATAAAAGAGAAGAATTTTTTTAATTAACAAAAATGATAAACTCTTAGTTTGTCTAATAAAAAAAGAGAAGACTCAAATAAAATAAAAAATGAAAGTAAAAGCATTACAATAGATGCTTCAGAAATTAAAAGGATCATAAAGGATACAAATAAGTGGAAAGATATTTTATGTTCATTAATATTGTTAAGATGTTTATACTAATCAAAACAATAAATAGATTCAATACAATCCCTTTCAAAATCTCAATGACATTCTTCACAGATAGAAAAAACCAGTCTTAAAATTTTGGAAACACAAAAGACCTTAAATAGCTAAAATATTGCTGGGAAAGAAAAAAAAATTGGAAGCATCACACTTTCTGATTTTAAATTATATTACAAATTATGCACGTATCAAATGTCATATGTACTACACAAATATATTCAACTACTACATATCAATTTTGTTTTAAAAAGTATGGTACTGGCACAAAAACAGACATATAGACTGACAGAACAAAATAAAGAGCCTAGAAATTAACCCAAACATATATAGTCAACCAATTTTTGACAAGGGCACCAAGAGGACACTGGAGAAAGGACAGTCTTTTCAATAAATGGTGCTGAGAAAACTAGATTTTCACATGCAAAAGAATGAACTTGGACCCTTAGCCTACACAACACACAAAAATCAACCCAAAATGCATAACAGACTTAAATGTGAGACCTGAAACTATAAAACTCCTAAAAGAGAACACAGGGAAAAAGCTTCTGAACATTGGCCTTGGCAATGATCTTTTGGATATCACACTAAAAGCTCAAGCTACAAAAGCAAAACTAAATAAATAGAACTATATCAAACTAAATCTTCTGCATAGGATAGGAAACAATCTGACAAAATGAAAAGGCAAACTATGAACTGGGAAAAAAATTTGCAATTAATTGATCTGATAAGGGGTTAATATCCAAATTTATAGAGAGTTCACATAAATCAATAGTAGAACAATGAATAACCCAGTTAAAAAATGTGGCAGAGCATGGTGGTTCATGCCTGCAATCCCAGCAATTTGGGAGGCTGAGGCAGGAGGACTGCTTGAGCCTAAGAGTTCAAGATCAGCCAGGGCAACATAGAGACTTCATCTCTAAAAAGTAGAAAAGACAATTAGCTGGGTGTGGTGGTATTTGCCTGTAGTGCCAGCTACTTGGGAAGTTGAGAAAGCTCAAGAATGTGGTTAGCTGTGATGGTGCCACTGTACTCCAGCCTGGACATCAGAGTGAGATTATGATTCAAACACACACACACACACACACACACACACACACACACACACACACACACACACAAAGCGCCTGAATAGACATTCCTTCATAGAAGACATAAAAAACTGGCCAACAGGAGCAGGATGCGGTAGCTCACACCAGCACTTTGGGAGATGGAGGCTAGAGGATTACCTGAGCCCAGGGGTTCAAGACCAGCCTAGGCAACACAGCAATGCCTTGTCTCTACAATAGATCAAAAAATTAGCCAGGCATGGTGGTGCACGCCTGTAGTTCCAGCTACTTGGAAGGCTGAGGCAAAAGGATCACCTGAGCCCAGTAGGTCGAGGCTGCAATAGCTGTAAGCATGCCACTGCGTTCCAGCCTGGGTGACAGAGTGAGACTCCAACTCAAAAAAGAAAAGAAAAAAAAAAGAAAATGGCCAACAGGTATATGAAAAGGTGCTCAATATCACTAATCATTAGGGAAATACGAATCAAAACACAGTAAGATGCTACTTCATACTTGTTAGGATGTCTATTATCAAAAAGTCAAAAGATGACAAATGCTGGCAAGGGGGAAGAGAAAAGGGAACCCTTGCACTCTGTTGTTGGAAATGTTAACTAGTATGGCCATTATGGAAAACAATATGGAAGTTCCTAAAGAAGTTAAAAGTAAAACTACTACATGACTCAGCAATTCTTCTTCTGCGTATATACCCAAAGGAAATAAAATCACCACCTTATAAAAATATCTGAAAAAATAAAATAAAAATGTCTGTATTCTCATGTTCATGGAAACATAATTTACAATAGCCAAGATATGGAAACAATCTAAGCGTCAATGGGTGAATGAATTTAAAAAAAAAAAACCTGCGGTACAGGTTGAGCAACCCTACTATGAAGATCCAAATTCTGAAAATTTGAGGATGCCAACATGAAGCCACGAGTATAAAATTCCACAAATGACCACCTGTGATGAGTTGCAGTCAAAACTCAGGCACTCAGCACACAGTTTATCCAACATCACCAAGGTAAAACTAAAATTATCTTTAGACTATGTTCATATGGCATATGAAACATAAATGGATTTTGTGTTTAGGCTTGGATTCCATCCCACTATATCTCATGATGTATTTTCAAATACAACAAAATTTAAAAAAATCTCAAACCCAAAAAAATTCTGGCCCCAAGTATTTCAGATAAAGGATACTCAAACTGTGTACACACACACACACACACACACACACACACACAGGAATACTATTCAATCTTCAAAAAAGAAGGCGATCCTAGCCAGGCTCGGTAGCTCAGCCTGTAATCCCAGCGCTTTGAGAAGCTGAGGTGAGTGGATTGCCTGAGCCCGCGGGTTTGAGACCCGCCTGGGCAACTTGGCGAGACCTCCTCTCTACAATAAATAAAAAATTAGCCAGGCGTGATAGCGTGTACCTGTAGTTCCAGCTACTTGGAAGGCTGAGGCAGAAGGATCGCCTGAGTCCAGCAGGTCGAGGCTGCAGTGGCCGGAAGTGTGCCACTGCACTCCAGTCTAGGTGACAGAATGAGACTCCAACTCAAAAAAAAAAAAAAAAGAAGGCGATCTTGCCACTTGCCACAACATGAATGAACCAGAAGGAGATTATGCTAACTGAAATAAACCAAAGTCATGAATAAATATTGTATGAGCTCACTTATATGTAGAATCTTTAAAAAATCAAATATACAGATATATTGAATAAAACATTGGTTACGGGGTGAGGGTAGGTAGGAAATGGGAGATATAAGTCAAAGAATATAAAATAGCAGATATATAGGATGAATAAATCTAAAAGCTAACATACAGCATGAGAAATAAAAAGTAATAAAACTGTACTGTACTTGATATTCCTGCTAAATGAATAGCTTTTAACTGCTTTTGCTACACAAAAAAGCGTGAATAACTATGTGAAATGACGGATATGTGAATTTGCTTCATTATAGTAACCATTTCACTATCTATATATATCCTATAACATTATATTATATACCTTAAGTATACATAATAAAATTTATTTTTGAGTTCTTATGGCAAGATGGCGACATTCCACAAGCCCCGCAATCCTCCTACTGGGACTATAACCAGAGGAACTCAGATCACTCTATGAAAAAGACACCTGCACACATATGTTTACTGCAGCATTGTTCACAACAGCAAAAACATGGAACCAACTGTGCTGCCCATCGAGAGAGGACTGGATAAAAACAAAGTGGTACACATACACAATGCAATATTACATAGCCATAAAGAAGGACAAAATTATGAACTTCACAGCAACTTGGATGGACTTACAGTCTATAATACTGAGTGATCTACCACAGAAGCAAAGAATTGAGTATCACATTTTCTTACTCATAAGTGGAATTTGAACAATTATTGTAATACTATAAGAAAAGAATTGGCAGTAACATGAAACTGCCAGTGGGGGTGGGAGGGAGGTGGGATTGGCAGTAGTGGTAATCTGCCAGGGGAGGAGGGGCACATCTCATCAACAAGGGTATTTGCATAATGAACATTTGTATACCTAACCCTGAATTGTACCACACATCTTTAAAGTAAAACAAATTTTTTAAATAATTTTTTTAAAATTTATTTTTGAAAAATAACACAAGTCAAAGAAATAAATTGAAAATGAAACTACAAAGCTTTTGAAATGAATGAAAATGAAAACATGTATCAAAATATTTGGCATGCCACTAAAACAGTACTTAGGGAAAATTTTATAGCATTAAGTGCCCATAGTGAGAAGTATTTCAAATTAATGGCTTTAGCTTCTGCCATAAGAGACTAGAAAAAAAAAGAGTAAATGAAACACAGAGAAAGAAAATAATATGATTAGAGTTTTTGAAAAAAATCAATGAGATAGAAAACAGAAAAATAGGCCGGGCTCGGTGGCTCAGCCTGTAATCCCGCGCCTTTGGGAGGCTGAGGTGAGTGGATTGCCTGAGCCCGCGGGTTCGAGACCCGCCTGGGCAGCGAGACCTCTCTCTACAGTAAATCAAAAAATCAGCCGGGCGTGGTAGCGCGTGCCTGTAATTCCGGCTACTCGGAAGGCTGAGGCGGAAGGATCGCCGGAGCCCAGCAGGTCGAGGCTGCGGTGGCCGGAAGCAGCCACTGCACTCCAGTCTGGGCGACAGAGTGAGACTCCAACTCAAAAATAAAGAAAAAAAGCGAATGAAACCAAAAAATTTGTTCTTTGAAAATAACAATAAAATTAACAAACCTTTAGCCAGATTATTAAGAGAGAAGACACAATTGCCAAAATCAAGAATGAGAAAAAGAGAGGTATGAAGTACAGATACATCAGATATTAAAAAGGATAACAAGGGAATATTGTAAAACAAAACTGTATGCCAGTATACTCCACAACTTAGATGAACTGGACAAACTCCTTAAAAGAGTCAGTTCTTCTTCAGCTGACCCAGAGATAGCATAAATAACTATATTTATGAAAGAAACTGAATTGACAGTTAATAATCTTCCCACACAGAAAACTCCAGGTCAGGCTAACTTCACTGGTAAATTCTATCAAATATTTAGGAAAAAATATCAATTTTATACAAATTCATTTCAAAAACTGAAAAGGAGGAAATACTCCCCAATTCATTCTATGAGGCTAGCATTACCTTGATATCAAAATCTGACGAAAACATGACAATTAAGGAAAGCTACAGATCAGTGCCTCCCATAAATAAAGATGCACTATACACACCGAGTCTAATAATACATAAAAAGAATAACACAGCATTCTAAGGGGGATTTATCACAAGCTCATGTCAAAGGACACAGAAAATGCACTTGAGAAAAACCCAATATCCCTTCCTGATTAAAAACTCTAAGCAAACTATGAATAGAGAATAATTCCTCAATTTGATAAAGAACATCTAAGAAAAACTCACACCTCTAGTACTTAAGAATTTAAGACTAAATGCTTTCCCCCTAACATCAGGGAAAAGATAGTGTTCTATCTCATAACTTCTATTCAACACATTATAATGTTTTACATAATGAATCATACATGTGAAGGGGATTTTAGCAAGTGCAATAAGGAAATAAATAAAGGAAATCAGAAGCATTCAGATTAGAAAGAAAAGAGTAGACTATCTTTATTTATAGATAACATGATTGTTTATATGGAAAAATGTAATACAATCTACAAAAACAAGCTCTAAAACTAGTGAGTGACTTTAGCAAGGTATCAAGATATAAGATCAATATATAAGAATCACTTGTACTTCCATGTTGAAGTGAAAAAAAACACAATAGCTTTACAATAACATCAAAAAATATAAAATACTCAAAGGATGAAGCTGACAAAACACATGCAAGACCTATACACTGAAAACACATTGTTGAGAGAAATTAAAGATCTTAAGAAAAATATGATATACACCTTGTTTGCTGGTCAGAGGCCTTAATATTTTTAAGATATCAATTATCCCCAAAAAGATCTGCAGGTTCAATGCAATCCAATCAAAAATCTCAAAAGGCTTTTTTAAAAAATAGAAATGGACAGATTAGTTACAAAATCACATATAGATGCAAAGCACCTAAAATAGCCAAAACAACTTTGTAAAAAAACAAAGATAGAGTTCTAACATTAATGTGACTTCAAGACTTACTGTAAAGCTATAGGAGTCAAGACAGGGAGGCACTGATGTCAAGAAAGACAAATAGATCAGTGGAATAGAACAGAGTCTAGAAATAGACTCGCAATATACATGGACAACTGATTTCTGTCATAACTACAAATACAATTCATTGGAGTAAAGGTAGTCTTGTTAGCAAATAAAGCTGGAACAACTGGAAATCCATATGTAAAAAATAAACTTTGACCCATACATTACACCATATATAAATATTAATTCCTAAAAGATGATAGACATAAATGTAAAATCTACATCTTTAAAAACAACTACAAAACAACGGAGGAAAAAAGTCTTTGTGATCCTCAGTTAGACAAAGACCTTTTGGAATTTCTTAGGTGACACCAAAAGCAAATCTATAAACATAAAAACCTGATAAACTGGACTCCATTAAAATGTAAAACTTTTGCTCTTCAAAGAACACTATTAAGAGAATAAAAAGATAAGCCACAGACTGAAGAAGATATTTGATAATCTTATATCTGATAAAGTTCTTATATCCAGAGTATATAAAAAATAGTAAAACTCAAAATGAACAGCAATATCCCCCCAAAATGTAGGCAAAAGTTTTGAACAGACACTCACCAAAGACATACAGATGATAAATAAGCACATGAATAGATGCTTAACATCATTAGTCATCAAGAATTATAACTTCAAATCACTGTGAGACAGCACTACACACCTGCTAGAAAGACCAAAATTCAAGACTGACCATAACAAGAGCTGCAAGAATGTAGAGGAACTGGAACTCTGATACATAGCTGGTGGAAATGTAAAATGATACAGCCACTATGGAAAACAGAATGGCAGTTTCTTAAAAAGTTAAACACCTAACATGTGATATAGACATTCCACTTTTAAGTATTTACACAAGAAGAAGGAACGTCTATGTCCATACTAAGACTTGTACATAAAGTTGAGAGCAGCTTTATTTGTAAGAGGCTCTAACAACCCAGATGTCCACCAACAGGTGGACAGAGAAAAATACTATAATATAGCCACACGATGGAATACTACTCAGAAAGATTTTTTTTTTTTTAAAAGAAACTATTGAATCATACAACATGGAAAAATCTCAATTATGCTTTGTGATAAAAGCTAGACAACAATAGTATATATTGTATGATTCCATTTATATAAAATTCTAGAAAATCCAAATAAATCTATAAAGTAGTGATTCCTAGGTGACAGAGGAACCAGGAGACATTATACAAAGGCACAAGTAAAATTTGGGGGGGATGAATTTATATATCAGTATTTTGATTATGGTGCTGTTCCTGGCTATATGTATATATATGTCAAAACTTAAAAATTGTTCATTTTCAATATATGCAGTTTATTGCATGTAAATTATACCTAACAATACTGTTTTAACAAATTATAATAACACACATTAAAATATTAACAGTGTTTATATTTAGGCTTACAGTTTATCTTTTGTGTTTTTCAGTGTTTTCCAAGTTTATTGTGTTGAGAATTTTTTTTTTGGCAATAGGAACAAAAAGTTTACTTCTTATGTTTTAAGAAACCATATTACCATATTACAGAGTAATAAAAGTTACACTAGAAGGAAGAACTGACAAACAGAAAGGAGCAATATGATGGGTGACATAGATTCGAATATTGTGACTAGTCAATAGATCACAATTTAATACCCAAAGTTCAATTTGCAACTCAGTCTCCTAAATTGTTTATGTATTAGGTGTTGCTAAGTTATGATAATTTACTGAATTACTAGCCATCTTTGTTGGCCTTAGTATAGGCAGTCATATTCATGACAAGACAACAAAAACCAAACCATAAAATAAAACCAAGGAATGACTTTTGGTTATGACCACATTTCAGAATAACCAAGAATTTTCAGGTCCTATCAAATGAGCCCAAATTCCTTAAACATAAAGCATAAACTTTTTATTTTTATGGGTCACAGAAAAAGCAGCTAGAATGTATAATGGATATATTCTTTATTTTAATAAAAACTACACTTGTTTTTCTTTACTTTAAAGATGTGAGGTACAATTCAGGGTTAGGTATACAAAAGTTCATTTTGCAGGTACCCCTGTTGATGAGGTGTGTCCCTCCCTCCCCTGGCAGTCTCCCTGAACTGCTAATCCAACCCTCCTCACCTAGCAGTTTTCCACTACTTCCAAACCATTTCTTATAGTATTATGATAATTGCTTAAGGTCCACTTATGAGTGAGAACATATGGTACTCTGTTCTTTGTTTCTGTGATAGACCACAGAGTATAATAGACTCTAAATCCATTCAGGTTGCTGCAAAGTCCATACATTCGTACTCCTTTATGGCTGCATAATATTCCACTGTGTATACGTACCACACTTTTTAAATCCAGTCCAAAAAACTACACTCTAAACATGGGGTTTTTATCAGCTATTTTTAAAACCACAAATTTAGTACATGCTTACTATAACAAAAAAAATCCAAAAATTTTAAAATAAAAAATATGAATTATCTTTCTCAACCCTCCCAATACCCAGTCCCAGTCCTAACTCAACGCTTCACAAGAAGTCAAAGTTGAGAGCTGGGAGCATGGCCTTCTACCCTTTTTTCTATATAGATACAGATACATAATATACCTTCAAAAGGTACTTCAAGCTGTTTGGGTTTTATTTTTTTTAAACAAAAATGGTATCAGACCTTATATGCCACTCTGCAATCTGTACTTTTTTGCTTAACAATAATGTACAGACACTCTCTAGGCCCAAAGATAAAGTCTAACTTATTCTTTTTTAGTAGCTGCAAAAGATTACATAATGTGAGTGTACAATAATTTTTCAATCTTGATAAACTCAGATTTCGTTTCTTTTCTTCTTTTTTGAGTTGGAGTCTCACTCTTGTTGCCCAGACTGGAGTGCTGTGGCCGTCCCGGCCACCGCAGCCTCGACCTGCTGGGCTTCGGCGATCCTTCCGCCTCAGCCTTCCAAGTAGCCGGAATTGCAGGTATGCACTACCATGCCCGGCTGATTTTTTAATTTATTGTAGAGATGAGGTCTCGCCAAGTTGCCCAGGCGGGTCTCAAACCGACGGGCTCAGGCAATCCACTCACCTCAGCCTCCCAAGGCGCGGGATCGATTATAGGCTGAGTCACCAAGCCCGGCTGATAAACATAGATTTCTTCTAGTTTTTATCACTACTAAAAACATCAAAATGCCACAGATATACGATGTGCACAGGCATCCTTTTTTAGGAACTATTTTTTTTTTCCTTAATGGATAGAGCATAAGAAAGAAGTTGTAATGTCGAAAGGTATGAATAGAGGACTTCCGGAAAGATGGCGATGGGGCAACCTGGTCTATGAAATCCTCTGCCAAGGAAAACGCAGAGGGTCTTTGGCTCTCTCCCCAGGGGCTGCGGACCCCAACATCAGCAACCTGCTCTTCACACGGAGCTCAGTCATCGCCACCGCTGGGGCATTGCAGCAGTCTGGACAGTCACTGCAGCTGCAGACACAGCAGCCACCGGCGCTGCTGTGGCCTCCGTGGGGGCCATAGCATATCGTGCCACCCGTTCCTGAGGCGATCCACGACTTCAGTCCTTGAAGCCCCTGCAGGCAAGATCTGCTGGGATCGCTGCCACCTCTGCTGCCACCGTGACATCCTGCTGGCCATGAGTCTCCTCCCGTGTGCCCTGAAGCAGGCTCCAATCTCACCACTGCCTGACTCCTGTCCGGTTCCACCCCCTCTGGGGCCAGCAGCTGAGATAGCACCACCTGCTGGCAATTCAAGGTAACAACACCAAAACGGGAGAAACAAACTTGAAAAACAGACACAGGCCAGATTTGAGTGGTGAACGGAGGGTGATCTGAACTGTCCTTCACAGCAGGCCAGGGGCAACTGACCCTAACTGCAAACTAATTGACCAGCTTGAAAAGACAGCTAGAAATCAGAGCTGAAAGGACATTGGACTTAAACGAAAAGTCTCAGAGCATGCTCTATTGGTTCTGTTAGTTTAATGACTTAATTCTACTCCTACTGTTTTGTTCCTTTTTTTTTTCTTCTTTTCTTCTTCCATTTCTTCTCTTTTCTCCTCTCCATAAACCATATCTTTGTATAGAGGAACAGCACACCAATAAGGTGGTTGGTTAGCTTGTATGTCAGCATCATTGTATGTTTTATTTTTTTTGTATGGGAGTTGGTTAGTCTGTAGCTGTGGTCTATTGTTTTTGTTTCAGTTTAGGTCTCTCTCTCCATTTGTTGGTACACTCGTCTGTTTCCCCCCTTACTCCTCTCTCTCTCCACCCCTTCTTCCCCCCACTTTCTGCTCCATTCTCTTACCTCTGTTAACCACATTTTATTGCAGGGAGTAAACCTACAGCCCCACTGCACGGACAGATTCCAAGGCAGTGGGAAGTGGGTTTCAGATATCAATACACCTGTCGGCAAATACCAGGACCTGCAGATAGATTTTGAATCATAGCTCCCCCTTAAGAAAATCTCAAAACTGCAAAAAGGACCACCCCCAACCTACAGTGCAACTCCAGAATTGAACAAAGTAAGAAGACATACACAAAGAATAGGAGATTGAACAAACAGAAGTAAACCAATCCCTCTACCTCTGAATAACAGAATTAAAGAAGACGACATGGAGGGAAGGAAAGAGTAGGGAGGGGGGAAAAAACCGCACAAATGAAGAAAAACCAAAAGAAGAATATAGGTCTCACACAGACCCCTGGGAGATGAGACACTGAGAAAAAGATTCTGGAACACAAAAAATGACGAGCACAGAATGACTGGTCACATGCAACAAATCCAGACATCAAGACAATAATAGAGAGAATTTAAAAAAATTGAGGAGAGACAACAGGAAAATAGGAAGGAGCTGATGTCAGAAATAACAGCAGTAAAGAATACTGTGACGGAAATAAATAACAAACTAATAAGCATGGAAAGCAGAATTAGCCAAGCAGAAGAATCTCAGAGCTCGAAGACCAAAACACAGAACTAACCCAAACTGTCAAAAGCATAGAAAAGAAGCTCAAAAAGACAGAAAAAAACCTGCAAGAGATGAATGATCACTTCAAGAGACCAAACCTAAGAATAATTGGCCTTCCTGAGGCACAGAGAGAAACAGTGGCCACACTGGAACAAACATTTCATGAAATCATTCAAAAAAACTTCCTTCATCTCATCAAGGATGAAAAAATTCAAACACAAGAGATTCAGAGACCCCTGCAATACAACAAATAGGAAGACCAACTCCCAGACATATAATAATTCGCCTAAACAAAGTAGGTATAAAAGAAAAAAATCCTAAAGGATGCAAGAGAAAAAGGTCAGACTACGTACCAGGGAAGAACAATTAGAATAGCAGCAGATTTATCTACAGAAACCCTCCTGGCTAGGAGAGCTTAGAGCCCTAACTTCAAAGTTCTAAAAGATAAACAATTTAAACCAAGAATAACCTACCCAGCCAAGCTAAGCTTCATCAGTGAGGGAGAATTGAAATCTTTCCCAAATATCCAATCCCTAAGAACCTACGCTGCCACAAGACCACCTCTACAAGAAACACTTAAGAAAGTATTGAACACAGAAGAAAAGGAAAAAAGAACAATAACATTCTTCACAAGAGTACAGGCATAACATTAAAAATACACATGATTCAACTCTAAAACCAAAAGAAAGACAACACACAAACAGAAAGAACAACAACTCTGTAAGATCATAATGATAGGGATCAATTCTCACATTTCAATAATTAGTTTGAATGTGAACAAACTAAATGCACCACTGAAAAGACATAGAATGGCAAAATGGATAAAATATCACCAGGCAACAATCTATTGCCTTCAAGAGACTCACTTCACTAGAAGGGACACTCACAGACTCAAAGTAAGAGGATGGGGAACAAATTTTCAGGCAAATGGAACACAAAAGAAAGGAGGAGTCGCGATCTTAATCTCAGACAAAATACCCTTTAAGCTATCAAAAATTAAAAAACATATAGAAGGCCACTATATAATGATAAAAGATTCAATCCATCAACAAGAAATATCCATCCTAAACATATATGCATCAAACATAGGAGCACCAACTTTCATAAAGCAGCTCCTAGGTAAACTAAAAAAAGATATCGACTCTAATACCATCATAGCTGGGGACTTCAATACCCCACTCACAACCCTAGACAGATCATCAGGACAAAAAATCAGCAATGAAATCTGAAACCTCAATGTGACTCTTGATCAAATGGACTTAAATGATATCTACAGAACGCTCCACCCAAAGACGACAGAATACACATTCTACTCATCACCGTATGGAACGTACTCTAAGATTGACCACATACTTGGCCATAAATCAAGCATAAGCAAATTTAAAAGGACTGAAATTTTACCATGCACCTTCTCAGACCACAGTGGAATAAAAATAATCATTAACACCAATAAGGTCCCCCCCAAAACCCACAAAGACATGGACACTAAACAGCATGATGCTAAACAACTCCTGGGTCAATGATGAAATCAAAACAGAGATTAAAAGGTACCTGGAAACAAATGAAAATGAAGAAAATCTTACCAAAATCTCTGGGACGCCATGAAAGTTGTAGTAAGAGGGGAATTTATATCCCTACAAATGCACATGAAGAAAATGGAAGGATCACAAACTAACAGCCTAAGAAGCCACCTAAAAAAGCTGGAAAAGCAAGACCAGAAAAACCCTAATTTCAGCAGAAGAATCCAGATCACCAAAATAAAAGCCCAAATCCAGGACATAGAAGACAAAAAGATAATACAAAAAAATCAATGAAACAAAAAGGTGGTTCTTCGAAAAGATAAACAAGATCGATGGTCCCCTAGCTAGACTGACCAAGAAAAAGAGAGAAAAAGCCCAAATAAACACAATCAGAAAAACAAAAGATAAAGTCACATCTGATCCTGAAGAAATATAAAAGATCATTAGAGACTACTATGTACACTTGTATGGAAACAAACTTGAAAACCTTAAGGAAATGGAGGACTTTCTGTCATCACACAACCTGCCTAGGTTGAAACAAGAAGAAATTGAGACCCTGAATAGACCAATAACAATCAAGGAAATTGACAACGTAACAAGAAAACTGCCTACAAAAAAAGCCCTGAACCAGATGGCTTTCCAGCAGAATTCTACAAGACATTTAAGGAGGAGCTTATACCAATCCTACTGAAGGTATTTCAGGCAATTGAGAAAGATGGAACTCTCTCCAAATCATTTTACGAAGCTAACATCTCATTGATACTCAAGCCAGGTAAAGACCCAACAAAGAAAGAGAACCACAGGCCAATATCTTTGATGAACATAGATGCTAAAATTCTCAACAAGATCCTAGTGAACTGCATTCAACAACACATCTCAAAAATCATCCATCATGACCAAGTAGGCTTCATCCCTGGGATGCAAGGCTGGTTCAACATTCGTAAAACCATAAATGTAATTAAATACATCAACAGATGTCAAAACAAAAACCACATGATTATATCATTAGATGAAGAAAAAGCTTTTGATAAAATCTAGCACCCTTTCTTGATAAAAACCCTCAAACAGCTATGCATATGGGGAACATATCTCAAAATAGTAAAAGCCATCTACGAGAAACCCACAGCCAGCATACTCCTAAATGGACAAAAACTGGAATCATTTCCCCTGAAAACTGGAACAAGATAAGGATGCCCACTCTCACCCCTCCTGTTCAATATAGTATTGGAAATCCTGGCTAGAGCAATCAGAGAAGAGAAGGCAATCAGGGGTATTCAAATAGGAAAAGAGGAAGTCAAGCTATCTCTCTTTGCAGATGACATGATCGTGTACCTTGAAAACCCAAGAGAATCTGTCAAAAACCTCCTCACACTGATAAAGGACTTTGGCAAAGTCTCAGGATATAAAATAAATGTGCAAAAGACAATCACATTTCTTTACACCAATAATAAACAGAAACCCAAATAAAAAGCACAATTTCATTCACAATAGCCACAAAAAAAATGAAATTCCTTGGCATATTCCTAACCAGAAACATGAAAGACCTTTACAATGAAAACTATAAAACACTGCTCAAAGAAATCAAAGATTTCCACAAACAAGTGGAAAAATATCCCATGCTCATGGACTAGAAGAATCAACATTGTGAAGATGTCCATCTTATCTAAGGCAATCTACAGATTTAATGCAATATCCATCAAATTATCAGCAACATTCTTCTCAGATCTAGAAAAAACAACACAGGAATTCATATGGAAATACAAACGAACAAGAATAGCCAGAATAATCCTCAGCCCAAAAAAAAGCAGGTTGTTATCACATTACGAGACTTTAAACTTTACTATAAAGCTACAATAATCAAAACAGCTTGGTATTGGTACAGGAACAGGCATATAGATCAATGGAATAGAATTGAGATTCCAGAAGCAAAACCTCAATTTCTCAACCAACTCATCTTCGACAGAGCCTCCACCACCTACCACTGGGGAGAGGAGAACCTATTCAGTAAATGGTGCTGGGTAAACTGGTTGACCACATGCAGAAGATTGAAACAGGACCCCTATCTATCCCCATACACAAAAATGAACTCTAAATGGATCAGAGACCTAAATGTAAAACCTCAAACCATAGAACCTTAGAAAATGAAGGACATACCCTCATGGAAATTGGAACTAGCATCCAATTCCTGAACAAAACCCCAAACCCACAGGCCATAAGAGAGAAGATAGACAAGTGGGACCTCATTAAACTGACAAGTTTCTGCAAAGCCAAAGAAACCATCGAGAGAGCAGGGAGACAGCCTACAGACTGGGAAAAAGTATTTGCCAACACCAGGTCTGACAAAGGCTTAACATCTTGGATCTACAAGGAACTCAAACATGCTGAAAAGAAAAAAACAAACAACCACATTATAAAATGGGCAAAAGATATGAGCAGACACTTCTCAAAGGAAGACATCCAAGCAGCCAACAGACACATGAAGAAATGTTCAACCTCACTAATCGTCAGGGAGATGCAAATCAAAACCACACTGAGATACTACTTAACTCCAGTCAGAATGGCAATTATCAATAACTCAAAAAATAACAGTTGCTGAAGGGGGTGTGGCAAAAAGGGAACACTTCTACACTGTTGGTGGGAGTGCAAACTAGTACAACCTCTGTGGAAAACAGTATGGCGATACCTAAAAGCTCTAAATATTAACCTCCCATATGACCCCGCAATCCCCCTACTGGGAATATACCCTGAAGAATTCAAATCACTCTATAAAAAAGATACCTGCACACGTATGTTTATCGCAGCATTGTTCACAATAGCAAGAATGTGGAAGCAACCATGCTGTCCATCAAAAGAGGACTGGATTTTAAAAATGTGGTACATATACATGATGGAATACTATGCAGCCATATAAAAGAACAAAATCATGAATTTTGCAGCAACCTGGATGGAACTAGAGTCTATAATACTGAGTGATCTCTCATAGAAACTGATCTGAGTATCACATGCTCTCATTCATATAGTGGACCTTGAACATCCAATCTGAGTATCACATGTTCTCACTCATATAGTGGACCTTGAACATCCAATGTAATACTATAAGAAAATGAGTGACAGTGGTGGGAAACTATGGGGGGGAGGGGAAGGGAGATGGGATTAATGGTAGTAAATATCTGTCTGTGGACAGGGAGACACTTCTTATCAACAAGGGTGCCTGAACGAAGCATATTTGTATACCTAACCCTTAACTGTATCCCACAATATCATAATAAATATTGATTTTAAAAAAAAGGTATGAATACTTTTTATTTTAATAGCTATTTCCCGATTACTTTCCAAAGAAGTCATATGAACTCATACTTCTCCCGGCAACTTATGAGAATGTCATTTCCCTGAAACTATATAGGTATCAAGCATTATAATACTCTTAAATTTTGGCCTAGGTGATGTGTGAAAATTTGCTCTTACTATATAATTTGCATCTCCCTAACTGTCAAGCAGGGTTAGAAAATATGTTCACATACATATTGACCATTTGAATTTCTTCTTCTATGTTTTGCCTTTTTATAGTCTTTTTTTATTTTCTGCTGGATCACATTGTTTTTCTCATCAATTTGCAAGATATGTAGTTGTGTTAAGTATATTAATTTCCCATCACGTTATACATGCATTAAAAATGTGATTTTTAAGTTAGGGGTTTACTACTGGAATTCATTTTTTCATTTAAACAATGACCTTAATAGTGCCTAAATTGCCAAGTGGATCCACAGAAGCCTATTTAGCATATGACACAACTCAAAAATTATATATCTGGGATGGAGGGCATAGGGGAGATGTTGGTTGAAGGATACAAAGTTTCAGTAAGTATATGTGCCACTGAAGAGAGCACCAAAATTTCAGTTAGAGTGGAAAAATAAGTTCAGGAGATCTATTGTACAGCATGGGGACTATAGTTATTGACAATATATTGTATACTTGAAAATGGCTAAGAGAATAGATTTTAAATGCTCCCACCACAAAAAAAAGATAAGTATGTGAGGTAATAGATATGTCAATTAGTTTGATTTAGCCATTCCACAATATATACACATAACAAAACATGTACACCATAAATACCTATATACAGCACATAATGACTTTTCAGGCAACAATGGACTACATTAGATAGTGGTATCATAAGATAATACTGGAACTGAAAAATTCCTGTTGCCTATTGATATTGTAGTATCATAATGTCATATTACAACACAAATACTTACCATTGTGTTCAACTGCCTACATTTCTTAGTACAGTAACATGCTGCAAGGTTTGTACCCTAGGAACAACAGACCATATCATAACCTAGGTGTGTAGTAGGCTATACCCTCTGGTTTGTATAAGTCTAGTCTATGATGTTGACACATGACAAAATTGCCTAACAGTGCATTTCTCAGAAATTTATTCCTGTCATTAGGCGAAACATGACTTTATATACAATTTTTATTTTTCAATTGAAAAATAAATTAATAAATCTCTAAAAATTGTACATCTGCGATGAAAGGTGCAGAAAGCAATGAGTAATTAAACAGAAGATAAAAAGTAACAAAATTCATCAAAAATATTTACTCCTTCTTGAATATGATGCCTAGGAAAAAGATTAAAGAAAAATTAGGCACTGGATAAAGACCACTGTAAAAACTCTAGGGGATACATCAGGCACATTCAAAGACTTTAAAAGTTGATGAGACTCTCCCTTTTGAGGGCTCTATTCTTAAAAAATACATCTAAAGAAATCTCAAAGGTAATCCTTTTCTCAAAGTAAATTCTTACATAACAAGAGGCAATTAGTGCAACTACTGAAAATGGGCAGTTCTTAAGGAGTAGAGGCCTTGCTTTTCTGATTTTTTTCTAAACTCTGACTCTATTAAGGGAATCCTAGGTAACACTTTTCCGGTAACCTTTTGTGTACCTTTGTCACTAATTCATTAAAATTGGCTAAGAGCTGCAATGATTGTTCCCCATTATCTACATTTACACACAAAAATCACAGATTCTCCATGCTATTCTGTCATTTATGATGTTAATGGATTTCTTAAATCTCAAAATTATTTAAAAACCAAAGAATTTCTCAAACTGTTGATCTTATGCCAAAACTCACCATTTTAAAAGCACAATGCTGTAACTCTTACAAAAATCTTTGTGGGCCCTAATTGCTTGGACAAGAGTTCAGTGTGTCCAGTAAATCTTAAATGACCTCATGTATAATTGGTCCACCAACTGCAACAATAAGATTATGTAAGGAAGCAGAAATATAACTCTGAGGTCAGGTTTAAAGTTATCTATTGAAAACCTGCTACCCTGGAGCACCACCTCTTAAGGCAAACCCTGAAAGAAATATCATCTTTGATACAATATAGTTTAACTTCAAGCATAAAAATATGAAAGAATTCCTTTATAAAAACTGTCAAATTCACCTAAGCCTCAAGATTCCATTTTCACACAGAATGGCAAAAAAGCTTCATTATCTACTTCAACACTTGCAGGTGAGTCTCAGGACTTAGATGATAAATAAAAGTTTTAATGGCCAAGGCAGGAGGTGACAAGACCTCGATCATGAAAAAACTGAAAAGCAATCTAACTCCCATGTCTATGATGTGCCAGGTGCTGGGCTAAATGCTAGAACTAGAAAGATGTCCTGTTGTGTTCAACACTATGATGACAGAAGAAGTTCAAATGAGAATTTGACAACTGACTACAGAATTTATAATATTTATTATCTCAGGTGGTCAATGAATTAAGAAATTTTACTTTGATGAGATAATATTACTTTTGTGTGGATTCTCATTGAATTTTAAACTTCCACTTAGGAATATTTCCCAGTTCATAGCATCTGCCAGTTAGTAAGTTTTGACTATTCAATTAAATGTCAAATGTGAATATCAGGGTTCACATTTCAACATTGTGATTTTGATTTTCACACTTTAATAATTTCAAAAAAGATTTCTAATATACTGTTTTTCTTTAATTCCAGGACTTATCCTAAAGAAAATCAAGAGATGCTAGTAAGTAGCTAGAGACATTGTGGCAGACTGCAAAAGAAAAACCAACTCAAGTCAGGAAATCTGGGCTTTGCAACTAAGTAGTTAGTCTTCTGGTCTCTTTCTTGTGGTCCTACTCTCCCGGCTGTGAAATGAAAGTTTTAGAGAGGATAATAATTGCTGAAGTTCCTTTCTTCAATAAAATCCATCATTTTCTGATTCACTTGAAAATATTAAATATCTAAAAGGCAAAGAGCTTTTTAGAACTAGGTAAATTGAAGAATAAGAAAAGTAATAGGGTATCAAACTGCAGGAAGAAAAGTAATAGGGTATCAAGCTTCAACAAAACATCATTTCCAAAGTATTTTAAAAATTATTTTAACTCCAAAAGAGAAAAAAAAGTTCCAGCAGCACCTCTTCATGACAAACAAAAAAAAAAGCCCTCAACAAAATGGGCATGGAAAGGATCATTCCTCAAAAGAATAAAAGCCAGATATGATACACTCACAGCCAACGTCATCCTGAACAGGGAAAAGTTGAACACATCCTCCCTCAGAACTGGAACAAGGCAAGGATGCCTACCTTCACCACTCCTATTCAACATAGTACTAGAAATCCTAGTCAGAGCAATCAGGCAAGAAAGAAATAAAGGGTATCCAAACTGAGAAAGAAGAAATAAAACTATCTCTGTATGCCAACAATATGATCTTATATCTAGAGAACCCTAAATACTCCTCCAAAAAACTCCTATACTTTATAAATGAATTTAGTAAAAGCTCAAATTACAAAATCTAAATGCACAAGTCAGTAGCAGTGCTATATATCAATAGCAACCAAGCTGAGAATTAAATCAAGAACTCACTTCCATTTACAATAGCTGCAAAAAAGCTAAAATATGTAGGAATACACTTCACCAAGAAGGTTAAAGATCTCTACGAGGAGAACTAAAAAATCCTGATGAAAGAAACTGTAGAGGGCAGAAACAGATGGAAGTATACCCCATGCTCAGAAACTAGAAGAATCAACATTGTTAAAATGACCACACTACCTAGAGTAATCTACAGATTCAATTCAATCCCTATCAAACTATCAATGTCATCTTACACAAAATTAGAAAAAACAATCCTAAAATTTATATGGAATCAAAAATGATCCAGAAGAGCCAAAGCAACCCTAAGCAAAGAGATCAAAACTAGAAGCATCACTTTACCTGACTTCAAATTATACTACAAGGCTATAGTAACCAAAAGAGCATGGTATTGATTCAAGAGCAGACATATGGACCAATGGAAAAGAATAGAGAATCCAGAAATAAATCCAAATACCTACAACAAACTAATCTTTACAAAGCTGACAAAAATATACACTGGAGAAGTGACAACTTATTTAACAAATGGTGCTGGGAAGAATAGATACCTACAAGCAGAAAAATGAAGCTTGATTTCTCTCTCCCTATATATAAAAATTAACTCATGATGGATTAAAGACTTAAATGTCAGATCTGAAACCATAATAATACTAGAAGAAAACCTAGGAAAAACTCTCCTGGACACTGGCCCAGGCAAAGAATTTATGACTAGAACTCCAACAGCAAATGTAAGAAAATGAACAAATGGTACTTAATTAAACTAAAAACTTTCTGCACAGCAAAACAAATAATCAACAGAACAAATAGGCAGCCTATAGAATGGGAGGATATATTCCCAAACTATACAACTAAGAAGGAACTAATAGACTCTATAAAGAACTCAAACAAATTAGAAAGAAAAAAGCAAATAATTCTATTAAAAAGTGGGCAAATGACATGAACAGATATCTCTCAAAAGAAGATATGCAAATGGTCAACAAACATGAAAAAATGCTCAGCATCACTAATCATCAGGGAAATGCAAATTAAAACCACAATTAGATACCACCATATACCATCAGAATGGTCATTATTGAAAAATCAAAAACAATAAATTTGGGTGTGGATGTGGTAAAAAGGGAACATTATATGCTGTTGGTGGGACTGTAAACTAGGACAACCTCTATGGAAATTGGTATGGAGGCAGCTTTTTTTTTTTTTTTAAGATGTAGGATACATTTCAGGATGGTATACAAGTGGTCATCGTATAGATAAAATTTAGGCCTCCCTTTGGTCCCCACTTCACCTGGTTTGATATCAGGTACCCTTATTGATGTTATATGCCCAACTCCCAGCAGTTTCCAGCTACTGCTGATGCCTTTCTTATAGTATTATTAGTAAATGTTCAGAGTCTGCTTATGAGTAAGAACGTGTGGTACTCAGTTCTTTCTGTGATAAATCACTGGGCATCATAGATTCTAAATCCATCCAAGTTGTTGCAAAGTCCATAATTTTGTTCTTCTTTATGGCTCCGTAATATTCCATTGTGTATCTGTACCACATTTCTTTTTGTCCAACATGGTTGGTTCCATGTTTTTGCAATTGTAAATAGTGCAATTGTACATAAACATGCATGTGCAGGAATCTTTGTTGTAGAGTGATTTAAGTTCCTCCAGGTATACTCCCAGAAGGGGGATTGCTGGATCATATAGAGGGTCAATCTCCAGTTCTTTCAGGATTTGCCACACTTTTCTATAAAGGCAAAACTAATTTGCATTCCCACCAACAATGTAGAGACTTCTTTTTTTTTTTTTTTTTTGAGTTAGTGTCTCACTCTGTCACCCAGGTTGGAGTGCAGTGGCACATTCACAGTCACTACAGCCTCGACCTGCTGGACTCAGGCAATCCTTCCGCCTCAGCCTTCCAAGTGGCTGGAACTACAGGCACAAGCTACCATGCCCGGCTAATTTTTTGGTTTATTGTAGACAAGGTCTCGCCAAGTTGCCCAGACTGGTCTCAAACCCCTGGGCTTAGGCAATCCTCTCACATCAGCCTCCCAAAGTGCTGGGATTACAGGCTTGAGTCACCATGCCCAGCTGAGACTTCTTAAAGAACTAGAAGTAGATATACTATTTGATCCTGCAGTCCTACTACTTGGTATCTACCTAAAGGAACAGAGGTTGTTATACAAAAAGACTCATTCGTATGTTCTTCACAGCACAATTCACAATCACAAAGATGTGGGATCAAACTAAATGTCCATTAACCAATCAGTGGATAATGAAAATGTGATTATATATTGACCATGGAATAATATCCAACCATGAAAAGAAATGAAATAAAGTCTTTTGCTGTAACTTGGATAGAATTGGAGACCACCATCCTAAATGAAGTAACTTGGGAACAGAAAAACAAAGAAAACCAAATGTCGCATGTTCTCACTTTTAAATGGGAGTTAAACTAAGGAATTGCAAAAGCATATAGAATGACATAATGGACACTAAAGTACTCAAGGGGGAAGGTGGGGAGAATAGGGATGAAAAACACCTAAAGGGTACAATGTGCACAGGTGGGGGTGGAGGGTACATTTAAAGGCCAGACTTCTTTACCACTATATGATGCATCCATGTAATCAAAAATCATCTGTACCCCTAAAGCTATTGAAATAAAATTTTTTTAAAAGTTGTATTTATTCCCTATTATTGGACATTTAATATGTTAATTTCCTCTATTGTCTCCTTTTATGTCCCTTAGGAGTTATTTTAGTTTACTTTATATAGGTCCATCCAGTCCATTTCTTGTTAGAATTTATTCTTAGACATTTTTATAGTTTTTGTTGCTATTCTAAATGAAATATCTATTTTTCTTATGACTTCGAGTGACTATTGCTAGAACATAGGAAAACAATATTTTTGTATACTTACTTTGAAAGAAACCCTTTATTAAGCTCCTTTACTAGTTCTGACCTTTGTTAATAGATTCTGTTGGGTTTTCCAGGTAGGTTTATTTTCCAGGTAGAATTATTATTCTTCAAATAATAATAAATGTGTCAATTTACTTCTAAAAAAATTGCTTAACTCCAAAAGAAAAAAAAAAGTCCAACAAAATTTTCTTATAACTAAAACCCTAATTAATCAAGTAATAGCAACAAAGAATTCAAAGAACTGTAATTTACCCATTTTGGAAACAGTCCCTGAGAGAGGGAGAAAAAGTTCAACAAATACAATATTTGAATATAACACAGTAGAAGAATGCACAAAAGCATGCTGTATTATGTGATACAATTTGTGTATCTACTCAATATGTAACAACCACATAATGCTTATGTGGATAGTAAGATTTTGGTTGATTTCGCTCAGCTACTTCTTCTATTTCAAGTTAATCAAACCCCTAACAGTCTTTTTCTTACAAATAGACACAGTTGCTCATAAGAATGACTACTAGAGACAATGCAGCAATTTACTGCTGGGTAAAACATAGGCTACCATCATATTGATACACAAAATAAACAAATAAGTATACTTACATTGTGACTATGGCAGAAATAATGATGCATGAATAGCAATCACAGAAAATGCAAATTGGAATCTATAGTCTATTCAACAGCTTTCACTATAAACTCTTCACATAAATTTCAAAGAGTAAGTTACTAGTAACTAAACACAAAAGAAATTTAAAATGCTGATTATATAAAGGATGCATGAAAACAGCAATAAAAATTGAAAGTAAATGTGGTGGCTTTGGTTGTTGCTGTTTTAGGTTTTTTAGGGTTTGGGGTGATAGTGTGTAAAAGTTTTGCTACATTTACAAACTTTTATAGTTGGGACTTGATCTCAACCAGCCACTGTATTGTCCCTCAGTCATGTGCAAAATACAAAAACATATTCACTCAAGGCCTGTGCTTATAAGTTTTAAAGTACATAATATTGCTAGGATCCATTAAATCTTTAAAGCTAGTGTAGATATTTTTGTGAATCCTCTCACTTAAGAGCCCCAAAATGATTAAACATTTGTGACTACAACAAAATATTTCAGCAAAATATTTCCTACATAGGAGGCTATGGCACTTTAGATGCTAACAGAAAGAATGGATAGTGCTGTCTTCTGTTGAAACTGACAGGCAATGACGATGTTTCATATTGAGGCAAGAATGAAAAGGTCAACATTCTTGCTACACTGTAAACATATTACATTTGATCTTTGAAAGCAAATTGAAGTTTATTTGAAGAGCTTTTAGCCACGTGTCCTGAGGGCAAATTAAAAATCAAATTTAGATGAAATGTATATTGGATTCCTTTATTAAGGACAAGACTAAATGAAGGCTAAAATGTTTTTAGCATACCTCTTAAGCATAATAATAGTATCTCTTAATGATCCCCATACTCAACCGTGCCACAGGCATGGAATAATAGGAAATGAAAGGGAACAAGAATCAGGAAACTGGGAGAATGGTTATGTGGGGCTCATATTTATTGAGCACTAAGTGCCAGATGCTATCCTATACATTTCACACATGCTGTATGATTTAAGCCTTAAAATATATTTATGAAGTTGAAACAATCATGCCTATAAAGCAAGAAATTCAGAACAGTTAAATAACCTGTAGATATTCACACTTCTAGAAAGTAGCACAGTGAAAATTTCAAATATAATTTCCACCTCCAGCATCATTTCCCTACAAAACTCAAGTTACATAAAATTTTTCCTATTGTCTATCAAGGTTAGATATTATTCCTCACCTTTGAAGCTCATTGTAAAATATTAGCTACATTCACAATATGATATGACCCAGAAATAAGGAAAAGATACCCTTTTTCCACAAGTATCATGTACGACTTTATAGATCTATTTTGTTAATTTTTCTCAAGACAAGTATAACAACTTGTTGAAGATTTTATGTCACTAGTCTCACCTCCAGAAAAGAAAATCTGTCTATTACAATAATACACTTAGGCATAACCATTAAATAATGAACACTAAAAATAAATGTTCCTGACTGCCACTTCTAGTTAGAATGAAGTGAGTTGCAAGAAAATTTCAGTTCCAACCTAACAACCAGAACAAACCAGTTAACCTATTAAAATAAAACTTTCTTAAAACTCATCATATAGCTAAGAATTCAAAGAAGCCCGCATGAACAAAATTCTAGGATATAATGAGCCCTTGAAAAGATAGAAGAGACCACAGATAACTTTCATCCCTGTTAGCATGGCAGGAGAAGGAAGAAGCACCTGCCACAGATGTGTCAGGAGAGACAAAGCAGACTTTCAACAAAATTATAATGGCCACACAAAGGGTTGGCAGGATGCATTAAGACACTGAGAAGTCCCAGTCAGAGAGAAAATCTGCACCACCCACCTATTCTTTCCCAGCATCCTTGACCGAATGCATAGGGGTGTATGCTAAAAACCAGATACAGGGCAGGAGCTGAGAGAGATCTTTTCTGAAACATGCCAGACCTTTTTCTTAGTGCAAGGTAACAGTCCCCTTAAGGTCAGGGGTGGGAAAAAATTGGTGACAGAAATTCCTCCCAGAGTCTCCAGGTCTTGATCCAGCAAGGCAGTAGTTCCTAAGGATGGCTCTGGAGAAGGACTGCTGAGTTAAGTCCTTTTGGGGCACTCTTTGGCATGCAGGGAAGTGGTCTCTGGAAGCTGGGGGCAGGACAAGAGAGATCTGAGTTGAAGCAAGCAGAACACAGAACTGAATGGCAAAGTAACTCCCCAGTATAGCAAAGAGAGACTGTCCATGGCTTGCCATAGTTTGTGAAGCTAGAGTTAGAAGAGAACCTAAAGTAAATAAAAATAAAGAAATACTAAAGCTTAGAAATCAATAAAATAACAAATGGACAAACAATAAAGAAAATCAACAGTCAAAAGCTGTTTCTTTGAAAAGTTTATCACTGAAAAATCCCTAGTATGACTGATTAAAAAGAGAAAGAATACAAATTTCCAATATCAGGAATAAAAGAGTATCACTACAGAGTCTACAGATATTTAAATAATAAAATCCATATTATAAAAAAATATGCAGATGAATTTACAACCTGAGATGAAATAGACCTATTCTTTTAGAATAAAACAGAATTGGCCGGGCGCAGTGGCTCAAGCCTGTAATCTCAGCACTTTGGGAGGCCAACGTGAGCGGATTGCCAGAGCCCATGGGTTCGAGAACAGCCTGGGTAACTTGGCGAGACCTCATCTCTACAATAAAATAAAAAAAATTAGCCAGGCGTGGTAGCACTCACCTGTAGTTCCAACTACTTGGAAGGCTGAGGCGGAAGGGTCGCCCGAACCCAGCAGGTTGATACTGGGGTGGCCGTGAGCATACCACTGCACTCCAGCTTGGGAGACAGAGTGAGACTTCAACTCAAAAAATTTAAAAAATAATAAAATAAAATAAAAGAACTATAAAGTTCTTAGAGAAAATATATATACAGACTAGCTTTACAATCTTGGTATAAGTCAAAATTTCTAACACACAATGAACACTAACCATAAAAATAAATAATCAATAAATTGGATGTAATCAAAACTATAGCCAACCAAATGTATCAATGAGAAAATGACTAAACAAATAGCCTGAGAAAAAGTATTCATAATATATATATATGACAAAGGAATTCTATCCATAATATACGAAGAATTTTTACAAACCAATACTAAAAAGACAAACAATTCAATTTTTTTAAATGAGCAAATGACTTTAACAGACACATCACAAAAGAAAATACACGAAGGGGACCAAAAAAAGCAGGAATTAACTTTTGGACAGTGAGCCCCTTGTAGTACATTTGAAATTCATTCCTTTGGATCACAAAGTCAACTGAAGTTTCTATCTGGAAGTTCTGAGAAGGCTGTGCCCAATCTGTGGAAGAAATGTTCCAAGTTGTAGCATAGAGGTGACTGATTCTACCCACACTGCACTGAATGTTCAGCAGTTTTTGACCAAAGACGGCATGACCCCCATGCCCCACCATCCCTATTCATCCATTCTTGCCCCAAACAACTTTTTTTTAATTTTCCCAGATGAAAAAAGTCCTCAAAGGAAAACAGTTTGCCAATATGGAAGAGGTAAAACAAAAAGCAGCAGAAGCATTAAAAGGCATCAAAGTTGACAAGTTCAAAACTATTTTGAATAATGGAAAAGCATCTTAATAGATGTATTGCATCAAATGGAGAGTACTTTGAAAGTGACTGAAGTTCAAATATGCAAGAATAAATACACCATTTTTTATAAATAAATTCTGGGTTTGTTTTGGGTCCCCTCTCTGTATAAGTGGCTAATAAGCACAGAAAAATATCTCAAACATCTTCACTCATCAGAGAAATGCAGATTAAAACTACAAGAAGAAGATAGACAGGAACTACTGAAACAGAAGAGTGAGGATCTCTGGAAATTCCTTCCTTCATTAAGAAAAAAACAAAAACAATGAGAACACTGGCAAAAAATTGTCAAAATCAACTCTTTCAGAACGATGGAAATTAACAAAAGGTTTCCAACAATTTGATGAGCATTTATCCAAGAAAATGGGTGAACTTCAGTTAGAACAGTGAGCTGTGTGGTGTTTTAACTTGCCCCACACCATCCCCACATCCCCAACTCTGTATTGTCTTGAAAAACAATGTCTCACAATCATAGTGAAAACCAGCAGCCTGGCAGCTACTGAAAGGCACAAAACTAGGTTGATACTCCCCAAAAGCCTCATCTTCAGAAAATTATTCCTACTTGACCTGTCTGGTAGCTCTCTGACAAGTTCCATTTTTGGAATGTGTCTTTATTTGATGAACGCGGAGCTTATTGTGTGCAAACATCACTAACCCAGGGCATTTGTCAAAAAAAATCAACTACAATTGTTCAACATCACAGAAGCCTAAGGCAGCAAAACAAATGGGAGCTAACAAGAGGATGACAAAAAAAAAGAAAAAAAAATTAAATTAAAAAAAAACAGTTGGGAAAGAAATGCTCATAGGAGGCTTTGAAAAGCTCCAGAGTATGCCTGAGAATCTGGAAGACTGTGCACATGTCTAAGAAAATCCTGAGAAGGGACTACTCTCTTCCCTGGAGGGCCAGCACAAGCATGAAGTAAAGGTTAAGACACAACTGTAAGCTGCCTATGGAGCACTAAAATCATGCCTTATGTGCAGAAAAAGTCCCTCAGCAAGAAAGGGCTAAGAGACTTACTGATTCCACGCATTTAAGGAATCTCTATCCAATCACCAGCTGACTACTGAGCTAACCAAGAAGAAACATCAATGGCTGCACTTAACAGAGATTATAGACATTAAAGAAACAGACTAGAAGAGTCAGTCACTAAAAAACAGTAGCAACTCAAGGAGCAACAACAAACCCTGGGAAGAAAAGGTGATACTATTTAAAATGCCCACTTTCAACAACAACAAAATTGCAAGAAACAAAGAAATGGAAAAGTATGGCTTAAACACAGAAAAAAAAGAAATCAATAAAAACTGTCACTGAGGAAGGCAGATATTTGACTTAGTAGACAAACTTTCTATCAGCTCTTATAAATATGTTCCAAAAATTAAAAGAAATCATGGCTACAGAATTAAGTATGACAACAATGTTTCATCAAAGAACATCAATAAAGAGATATAAATTTTTAAAAGATCCAAATAGAAATTCTGAGCTTGAAAACTACAATAAGTGAAATGAAAAAATTCACTACACAGGCTCAACAACAGATGTGAGCAGGCAGAGGAAAGAATCTCAGCAAACTTAGAGATAGGTCAACTGAGATGATCCATCCAGTTTAAAGAACAGAAAGAAAAAAGAATGAAGATAAATGAACAGAGTTTCAGAGACTCACGGGGCACCATCAAATCTATCAACATATATGTAATAGGAGTTCTAGCAGGGGAAAGACAAACAGGAGGGAAGAAATGCATAATAACAAAATAATACCCAAAAACTTGCCAAATTTAATTTTAAAATGTTAATCTGTATATCCAAGAAGCTCAATAAACTCCACATAAGATAAACTCAAAGAAATTCATACTTTGGCACATCGCAGTCAAACTATAAAAAGTTTAAGCGAGAATCTTGATAGCAGAAACAAATATGGCTCATCACACAGAAAGGATCCTTAATAAGATTAATAACTAACTTCTCATCAAAAACTAGGAAAACCAGAGACAGTAAGAAGGTATATTCAAAGCGCTGAAAGAAACTGTCAACAAATTATTTTATCTCCAGTAAAATGATCCTTCAAAACACACCAAAAAATCAAGACATTTCCAAGTTTAAAAAAAAAAACAACTGAACAACTTTATCACCAACAGACCTGTTCTACAGAAAATACTAAAAAAGAGTCCTTTCTTTAGGCTGAAATGAAAGCACACTAGATAATCACTCAAATCCATATGAAGAAATAAAGGTTATCAGTAAAGGGAACTACATAGGTAAATATAAAGACAATATAAGCATATTTTTGTTTGTAACTCTTTTGTTCTAGTTGATTTAAAAGATAATTTCATTAAGCAATAATTATAAGATGGGTTAATTGACTTTTAATAAATAAAGATACAATTTGCATGAAAATAACAGCACAATGGAGGTGGGAGGGAACAAAGTCATACTGGAGCAAAGTTTATATACTATTGAAACTAAACACAATGTGGTACATATACACAATGGAATGTTATGCAGCCATAAAGGGCAAAATCATGGACTTCATAGCACCTTGGATGAATTCAGAGCGTATCACAAAAACAAAGAACTGAGTACCATATGTTCTCACTCATAAATGAACCCTGAACATCTAGCATAATACAACAAGAAAGGAATTGGCAGGAGTGGGACACTACTGGAGGTGGGGGGGGTTAAGGTGAGAAACATACACATAACATCAGTAAAAGTGCCTGATCCTAATCCAGGCAAAGTGAGGTCCAATGGGAGGTTCAAACTTCATCCGTACCTAGACCACTTATGTACCCAATCCTGACTGGTACCCACATCTTTAAAATTAAAAATTAAAAAAAAAACAAACTAAGCACTGATGTGAACAGGAGTGTTTTAGGTTAAAGTGTTACCTGTAATCCTTAGGATGACCACTAAGAAAATAACTAAAAAAAAAAAAAAAGAAAAGTGGAATAGAGTGAAGTTGAAAGATTACAGAGCCATCTGGGGGCTAGGCTCAGCAGAACTTTATGTTTGATGAAAGTGAGATGTTCTCACTCAAGGAGCTGACAAAGATTCTTTTCTTGATCATACTTTAGTCAGGTTTTTAAAATTTTTTCCTAGGCACATCTATGCACAACCTTGTAAACTCCAGTTTTAGTAAACAAACCCTGCTAAGGCAATTTAGCCAGAACCACTCCACCCCCATCCTCAATATATGATCAGCCTTGATATGTGATCAGGTTCTTCATCTTTCACCATCCCACAGGTGATGTGTGATCACCCAGACCAGTCTTCAAGCAAGAATCACAAGAATCTTGTTAGGGCGGTGTAGCCAGAATCCCTTTTACCCTTGATGTTTCCTTTTAATACTTTTCATCTACCAACTCCCACAATGCTCCTTGCTACAAATTCTCACTTGCCCATGCTACATTCAGAGCTGAACCCAGTCTCTCTCCCCCTTTGCAAGACCCATTATGACAGTCCTAAATAAAGCCTTCCTTATTGTGCTTTAACAAGCATCACTGAGTAATTTTCTTTAACAGAGCACATAGTCCAGTGGAAGAATCTGAAATGTGAACAAAAAATTATTCTACATTGTGCCCAATGACTGGAACATAAACTAGGAAAAGAGAGTAGCATGAGATGAGGAGAAGACTAGACTGATAGCTAAGGACTGACCTTTGTTCCCATGATGTTAAAACTCATTTAAAGAATTATGAGAAATGAAATGGCATGATTGTTAGCAAAAAAAGTGATTGTGAGTCTTTAGAAAAACCCATATAAGAACCACAATGATACACTCTACGCACCATTACATGGAACATTCTCTAATATCAACTACATCCTCAGCAATAAAACAAACATAAACAAATTTCATAAGATTAAAATACTGCCATGCACCTTTTCAGACCACAGTGGAATGAAAATGAATATCAACACCAACAAAGTTCTCCAAAACCCACAAAGTCATGGACACTAAACAGCATGATGCTGAACAAATCCTGGGTTAACATGGAAATCAAAACAGAAAATAAAAGATTCCTGGAAACAAATGAAAATGAAGAAATATCTTACCAAAATCTCTGGGATGCCATGAAAACAGTCCTAAGAGATGAATTCATATCTCTATGAACACACATGAAGAAAATGGAAAGATCACAAGTTAACAGACTAACAAATCACCTAAGAAAGCTAGAAAAGCAAGACCACCAAAACCCTAAGATCACCAAAATAAAAGTCCAAATTCAGGACATAGAAGACCAAAAGATAATACAAAAAAATCAATGAAACAAAAAGCTGATTCTTTGAAAGGATAAATAAGATTGATGAACCCTGCTAGACTGACCAAGAAAAAAGAGAAAAAGCCCAAATAAACACAATGAGAAATGCAAAAGTTAAAGTCACAACTTGACCCCAAAGAAAAACAAAAGATTATCAGAGATTACTATGTACACTTGTATAGAAACAAACTTGAAAACCTAAATGAAAAGGAGAACTTTCTGACATCACATAACCTCCCCAAGTTGAAACAAGAAGAAATTGAGACACTAAATAGACCAATAACAACCCAGGAAATCGACTATGTCATAAGAAAACAACCTACAAAAAAAAAAAAAGGTCTGGACCAGATGACTTTTCAGCAGAATTCTACAAAACATACAAAAAGGAGCTGATACCAATCCTAATTAAAGCCTTCCAGGCAACCAAGAAAGATGGAATGCTCCCCAAATCACTTTACATAAAAATAATTAAATACATCAATAGACAAAAACCACATGATTATAGGTGCAGAAAAGCTTTTGATAAAATCCAGTACCCCTTCTTGATTAAAAAAAAAAACAAAAAAAAACCCTCAAGAATCTAGGCATAGATTGAACATACCTCAAAAAACGGTAAGGAGTCATCTACGAGAAACCCACAGCCAATACACTGCTGAGCAGACAGAAATTGGAACCATTTCCCCCAAAAACCGGAATAGAAGACAGGATGCCCACTCTCACCCATCCTGTTCAACATAGTATTAGAAGTCCTAGCTAGAGCAATCAGACAAGAGAAGGAAATCCAAATAGGAAAAGAGGAAGTTAAGCTATCCCTCTTTGTAGATGGCATGATTCCATAACTCACAAATCCAAAAGAATCTGTCAAAAACCTGCTTGCACTGATAAAGGACTTCGGCAAAGTCTCAGGGTATAAAATAATAAAATAAATGAATAAAAGTCAGACACATTCCTATACACCAACAAAACAAACAGAAGCCCAAATAAAAAGCACAATCCCATTCACAATAGACACACACACACACACACACACACACACACACACACACACACACACACGTAAAATACCTTGGCATCTTCCTAACCAGAGATATGAAAGACCTTTACAACAAAAATTACAAAACACTGCCCAAAAATCAGAGATGACACAACCAAATGGAAAAATATTCCATGCTTATGGACTGGAAGACTCAACATTGTTAATATGTCCATTCTACCCAAGGTAATCTACAGATTTAACACAATATCCATTAAATTACCAGCAGCATTCTTTTCAGATCTGGAGACAACAATACAGAAATTCATATGGAAACATAAATGACCTCAAATAGCCAAAATAATCACCAGCGGGGGGGGGGGGAAGCAGGAGATATCACACTCCCAGACTTTAAACTTTATTATAAAGCTACAATAATCAAAACAGTCTGATATTGGTACAAGAACAGGCATATAGACCAATAGAACAGGATAGAAATTCCAGAAGCAAAATCTCAACTTCTTAACCAACTCATCTTCAACAAAGCCTCCAACACCAACCACTGGGGAGAGGAGAACCTATTCAGTAAATGGTGCTGGGAAAACTGGCTGAGCACATGCAGAAGATTAAAACAAGACCCCTACCTATCCCATACACAAAAATCAACTCTAAATGGATCAAAGACCTAAAACTAAAACCACAAACTATAAGAACCTTAGAAAATGCAGGCGATACCCTTATGGAAATTGGAACTGGCAGCCAATTCAGGTCAAAACCCCAAGTGCCCATGCCATAAGAGATAAGATAGACAAGTGGGACCTCATTAAACTTACAAGCTTCTGCAAAGCTAAAGAAACTATCATGAGAGCAGGGAGACAGTCCACAGACTCGGAAAAACTATTTTCCAACTGTACATCTGATAAAGGCCTAACATCTAGGATCTACAAGGAACTCAAACATGCCAAAAAGAGAAAACTAGCCCCATTACAAAGTGGGCAAAAGATATGAATGGACACTTTTCAAAATAAGACATAGGAGCAGCCAACAGATACAGGAAAAAATGTTCAGCCTCACTAGTCATCAAAGAAATGCAAATTAAAGCCACGCTGAGATACCACCTCACTCCAGTCAGGATGGCCATCATCAATAACTCAAAAAACCAATAGATGCTGGAGAGGATGTGGGGAAAAGGAAACACTTCTACACTATTGGTGGGAGTGTAAACTAGTACAACCTCTATGGAAAACAGTGTGGCGACCCCTAAGAGATCTGAAAATCGACATTCCATACAACCCTGCAATGCCCCTACTGGGAATATATCCGGAGAAACTCAAATCACTCTATGAAAAAGATACCTGCCCACGCATGTTTATTGTAGCATTATTCACAATACCAAAAACATGGAACCAACCATGCTGCCCATCGAAAAAGGACTGGCTAAAAAAAAAAGTGGTAAATATTATGTAGCCATAAAGGACAAAATTATGAACTTCGCAGCAACTTGGATGGTCTTAGAGTCTATAATACTGAGTGATCTATCACAGAAATAAAGAACCGAGTACCACATGTTCTCACTCACAAGCAGACCTTGACCAAATTATCATAATACTATAAGAAAGGGATTGGCAGTAGTGGGAAACTGCCAGGGGAGAAGGGAATGGGATTGGCTATAGTGGGAAACTGCCAGGGAATGGGGGGGCACATTCAACAAAAGTACCTGCATAATGAACATTTGTATAACTAACCCTGAACTGTATCCCACATCTTTAAAATAAAGAATTAAAATGTAAAAAAAGAACCACAGTGAGATACCACTTCACATGCATGAGGATGACTGTAATAAAAACACAGACAATAACAAGTGTTGGTGAGGATGTGGAAAAATTGAAACCCTCACATGTTGGTGGGAATGTAACATGGTATAGCTGATTTGGAAACCATTTTGGTATTTCCTTGAAATATTAAACATAGTTACTATATGGCCTAGCAATTCCTCTTCTAGGTAAATAGCCAAGAGAACTGAACTACTATATGGACATTCATAACAGCATTATTCATAATGGCCCAAGAGTGGAAACAACCCAAATATCTATTAACTGATGAATGGATAAGCAAAATGTGGAGAATTCATACAATGGAATATAATTTAGCCAATTCAAAGCAATGAAGTATTTACACAATCTACAACGCTAATGAACCTTGAAAATATGCTAAATGAAATATGCAAGCCACAACTGTATGATCTTATTTATATGAAATGTCCAGAACAGGCAAATTCACAGGAACAGAAAGTATATTAGTTGACAAAGTCTTGGCTGGGAGAGAGAAAAGGAAATAGGGACTGACTATTAGTGGGCATAAGGTTTCTATTTGGGGTAGTGAAAATGTTCTGAAGTTAGAAACTGGTATGGTTGGACAACTCTGTGATATACTAAAAACCACTGAATTGCACATTATAAAAAGGTGAATTTCCAGAAGCAAAAAGAGGAAGTTAAGTTATCCCTCTTTGCAGATGACATGATTCCACACCTCAAAAAACCAAAAGAATCTGTCAAAAACCTGCTTGCACCGATAAAGGACTTTGGCAAAGTCTCGGGGTATAAAATAAATGTGCAAAAGTCAGTCGCATTCCTATCCACCAACAATAAACAAACAGAAGCCCAAATAAAAAGCACAATCTCATTCACAATAGCCACACACACACACACAAACACACACACACACACAAAAGAAGGTCTTTGACTTCTCTGGCATTTTCCTAACCAGAGAAGTCAAAGACCTTTACAATGAAAACTACAAAACACTGCTCAAAGAAACCAAAGATGACACAAACAAATGGAAAAATATTCCATGCTCATGAAGTGGAAGAATCAACGTTGTTAAGATGTCCATTCTATCTAAGGCAATCTACAGATTTAACGTGATACCCATTAAATTACCAGCAGCATAAATTAAATCTCAATCAAGTTAGTATATGATTATATCTCAATAAAGTTGTTAAAGTTGTTATAAAACAAAAACCATGATGAGCTATTTTTTTACACCTAATAAAGTATGAGTAAAATTTTTTTAAAAAACTAGAAATACCAGTGTTGACAAGGATGTAGAACATTGCTGCTGGTCAAAGATGGAATAATACCACTGCTTTGGAGAATTGCTTGGCAATGTGTTATGAAGTTAATCAGGCATCTACCATATGACACATCAATTTGACTCCTAGTTTCTTACTCAAAAGAAGTAAAAATGTATAACCACAAGAATTATACAGGAATGTTCATAGCATCTTATTTATAACAGGCCAAAATTAAAGGTCATCCAGATGTCCATCAACAAGAGAATGGATAAACAAATAGTGGTATATTTATACAATGCAATACTATTCAGAAACTAAAAACAACTAATAGGTACAGCAACACAAATGAATCTCAAATTTATTCTCTTGATGGAAAACACACACACACAATACCATGTAACCTTATTTCTACAAAGCTAGAGAATAGGCAATACTAATCTATTAAGGTAGAATAGAAGACAGTGGTTTCCAGTACAGGGAAAAAGGGAAGGGGCACAGGAAAACATTCAGAGGTGATTAAAGTAATCTTAGTGAACACACAAGTTTATAAAATTGTCAAAACTAATCAAAACAAACATTTAAAATCTGTGCATTTTATTATATGTAAATTTTATCTCAAGTAAAGAAGAAAAAGCATGTAAGAAAAATAAATGTTTCCACTGAAATGTTCATGGGTGAAGTGATAGGATGCCTGGGAAGGGTTTTAATACTCAAAAAAATGGGGATGAGGAAAAAGAAGATTGGCATAATATAGATAAATGTTGAAGCCGGTGGATAAGTACACTGGGTTTATAGCATTCTCTCTAGTTTTGTGTTAAGTTTGAAAATTCTCATAATGAAAAGTTAAAAGTAACTTCTTCATAAATTAATGAAACGTCTTACTGTAGTTCTGCGGCACAAGTTCTGGGTTCTTAGGAGTTTTCAACTTGTAGGATACATCCCCAATATTAACTATATCACCTAAAAAGAGAACAAAGAAACAGAATCATTGCAAGAGACAAGTAAGAAAACCACACACTATGCCTTCCTTCAAGGATTACCCTGACCTACAGAGAAGTATGTTCTAGAAATTCACCACACATCTATGTCAGGCACTATGCTCTAAAACTTCTGTCCAAAGTATACACTGTGCAAAGGAGAAATTAGTGAAATTCACATTTTAAATGCTTGCTTAGCAAAAAAGATGAAGTACAATAAGACACATTAACTAGCTTTATTTTTTCACTAATAGCAATGCTTTATTTATTCACTAACAAGCAATAATACAGAAGAATGCATTTTAACATTATCAAAGCCATCAATAGAATGGAATCCTTAACACATATCCCCAATCTTTTTATATCTTTATACATCCTTATTTTTACTACATACAGTTTCAAGTTATCCAGTAATAGATCCTCAAAATTCAATATTTCTAGTTGTATAAAAATAACAAAGCCCCAGTGGAATAAATGCCAAAAATTCCTATATGAAACAAGCAAAAGAGATCAAAAGTTCTCAGTAACTTCTACAGAGTTCTAATTTTAAAAATAACATTAATTTCTGCTTAGAGCTACTAAGGTACCCTGGGGACTAAGACCTTAAATCATGGTACTAATAAACAACAGCCAACACTTGTTGAATGCTTACTATCTTCTAAGTACTTTACAGATTCCCAAAATAACATTTGAGACAGAAACATTACAACTGAGAAAATTTGTATGTCTATGAAAAAGAGTTTTTTGTTTTGTTTTGTTTTGGTTTTTTGAGTTGGAGTCTCACTCTGTCACCCAGACTGGAGTGCAGTGGCCGCTCCTGGCCATCGCAGCCTCAACCTGCTGGGCTCCGACGATCCTTCCACCTCAGCCTTCCAAGTAGTGGAACTACAGGCACGTGCTACCATGCCCGGCTCATTTTTGATCTATTGTAGAGATGAGGTCTCGCCAAGTTGCCCAGGCAGGTCTCGAACCCGCGGGCTCAGGCAATTCAGTCACCTCAGTCTCCCAAAGGTGCGGATTTACAGGCTGAGCCACTGAGCCTGGCTAAAAAAGAGTTTTTATAGATACATTTTATTACAGGTATAAGGCAAACTAAGAGAAAAAGACCATACAAAGCTAAATCCTTGCTAGGTCCAGAACTAGCAGCCAGAAAAGACATGGCAAAATACATTGAGGACAAAAGTCTCAAAAACTGTAAACCTCCCCTCTAACCTACCACAGCCTTCCTTCTCCCTTGCCCAATCAACTCTTTGTCTTCATTCGGTCTATCATAGAGATTCTCAAAGCATCAACATCACATGGAAATTTGTAAGTATTGTAAGTATTCAGACTCCACCCCAGAACTACTGAATCAGAAATTGTGGAGTAGGGTCTAGCAATCTGGTGTTTCAATAAGCCCTTCATAATGCAAGTTTGAGAAACCTTGGTAAACCCCAAAAATCCATGCCACAAGAGATGCCATAAGACAGACAAGTGGGACTTCAACAAATTGAAAAGCTTCTGCAAAGCAAAAGAAACCATCAAGAGACTGAGGAGACAGCTCACAGATGGGAAAAAATATTTGCCAACTCTATATCTAACAAAGGCCTATCACCCAGAATCTAAAAGGAACTCAAACGTGCCAAAAGGAAAAAAAAGATACACACAGCCCTATTAAAAAGTGGGCAAAGAAATGAATAGATTCATCTCAAAAAAAGACATACAAGCAGCCAACAAATACTTGAAAAAGTGCTCAGTCTCACTAAACATCAAAGAAATGAAAATCAAAACCATACTGAGATACCACCTAACTTCAGTCATCATTAATAACTCAAAAAAAAAAAAAAAAAAAAACATGCTGGAGAGGATGTGGAGAAAAGGGAATGCTTCTGCACTGTTGGTGAGGATGTAAACCAGCACAATCTCTGTGGAAAACAGTGTGGCAATTTCTAAAAGGTCTAAAAACTGATCTACCATACAGACCAGCAATCCCTCTTCTGGGAATATACCCAGAGGAACTCAAATCATTCTACAAAAAAGAGATCTGTGCACACATGTTTATAGCAGCACTATTCACAATAGCAAAAACATGGAACCAACCATGCTGCCCATCGAAAGTAAACTGGACAAAAAAATGTGGTACATATACATGATGGAATATTATGCAGCCATAAAGAAGGACAAAATCATGGACTCTGCAGCAACTTGGATTTACAGTCTATCATATTCAGTGATCTATCACAAAAACAAAGATCTGAGTACCACATGTTCTCACTCATAAGTGGAGTGCTGGTCCGTATGGTAGATCAGTTTTTAATCATAATACTACAAGAAAGGGATTGGCAGTAATAGGAGACTGCCAGGGGATGGGGGGCACATAACATCAATAAGGGTACCTGATCCTAAACTACATGAAGTGAGGACCAATGGGAGGCCAAACTTCACCTGTACGTTGACCACTTATGTACCTAATCCTGAATTGTATTCCACATCTTTAAAATAAAATAATAATTTTTAAAAAGAGAGAATCACTAGTCACATAAGTTCTAACACCCTAAAGAACTAGGTGGCCAGGATGGTCTCATAGCACAACCGTAATTACTCCCAGGTATTGGTTGACTGGTCATGTTGCTCTACTTTCCTTAAAGCAAGAAAGAAACTATAAACTGGCCAGGTTCAGTGGCTCATGCCTATAATTCCAGCACTTTGGAAGGCCAAGGCAGTAGGGCTGCTTGAGCCAGGAGTTCAAGACCAACCTAGGCAACATAGTGAGACCTTGTCTCTAAAAAAAACTAAAAAATTAGCCAGTTGTGGTAGTGTACACCTATAGAAATTAGCTACTTTTCTAAAGTAGCTTTTCTTTGAAAGAATAAGCTTGCTTACAAACATAAGAATGACATTATCTATTGGCTTTTATTACACAACAGTTGTAACATAAAGAATTATAGCTATGGTATTCTCAAATAAGATGACTTTGCAAATGCTATTTTACTTCTTGAAATCACATTACTTTGGCATATAACTTAGAAGGTCTGGAAAGAATTGACCAATATTGTTATATCAAAATCCATTACATTCTAGCAATAATTATTATTCATCTGGAGAATATACAAGGTATTGATATATTAATTAATTATATTAGTTAATATTCAACTGGGAGAAGTGCTACTCATGACACAAAAAGGTATGTTTCCACAATATTTTAATTTTTATCAAAATTTGAGTATATTGATATTCTTTTAAACAATTGTGCACTAATTTCAATGATAGAAATGTTTTAACATTTAGACATTTTTTGTTGCAGGAAAGTATAATAAAAATAAAATTTTCAAAAATTAAATTACATTAAGATAAAACCGTGAAGAGTAAGTCTAATTGAAGTACATATGCAAGGAGATAAAAGAATAATGAACATTTTCTGACAATTAGAGGACAGTTTTTTAATCTACTTTCAAAATAAAGATACTGGCAAACAAATTTCTAAAACATTCTGTTTCCATTTAAAAGATAACACTTAGAATTTGTAATTATTTTTCTTTTAAATATCAATATTTACAACACACTGGAAATGTTATCCTTTGCAACCACTTATACTTACCAGGAAGCTTTAGACATTAACAAAATGTGCAAAGCGATACATATTTGCAAAGTCTTACTTGCAGATAAATGAGAAAAATGTTTGAAGACTACTGTTTAGTCTGTGAGACTTTTTTTTAGGTACAAGGCATATGTTTTAATTATCATTGTACTCCTCAGTGCCAAAAACAATATCTTAAACCTACCAGATATTCAATAAATATTTGACAAATGAATAACAATTATAGTTTTTAATTAAATATTATTTTCTTAAGTATTGCTTTTAAGCGCTAATGATTTTCTGCATTCTTTGACAATATCCCACCTACTACATTTGTAATGGCTTTATTTAAAATGAGGTTTCTTAAGCATTCTCTAAAGGAGAATGAGAATACATCTAAGAAAATGAGTAACAAAATTTAGGCAGAAGAAGTGCCAATATATGCCTTTCTTCAAGTAAACTATTTTGGTTAAGCACAATCTAAAAATTTTTAATTTATAATATAAGATACTTTTAACAAAAATATCAGCATAACTACAATAATGAGTTAATTTAAAAGTACAAATTGTTATATAATATGCTGCTGAACATTTAATTGCAGCTTTGACAAATAATGTAAAAAAAAGAAATAAAGCAAGTACATATAACTCAGATTAACCTAAATTCCTGTAAAGTATACAACTGTCACATAAATATAATTGCAGATAAGTTAAGCTGGGTATTTTATTCAGGCACAAAAAGCATAGACTTGGAAATTTAAAACCCTAAAAAGAATCTAAAAGGTAAAACCTTCCAAATAAAACTAAATTTAGAACACATTTAAAGGAACAAGACTTGATTGTATCATTTGCAATAATGCTTATCAAAGGGATTTCCCAAAGAGAAATACTTTTATAAGAGAAGAAAAGTATATATTCAAGTTAATAATTAATGGAACCCTTTTTTTTTTTTTTGAGTTGGAGTCTCACTCTGTCGCCTGGGCTGGAGTGCAGTGGCACACTCACCGTCATCCCAGTGTCGACCTCCTGACCTCAGGTGATCCTTCCACCTCTGTCGTCCAAGTAGCTGGAACTACAGGCATGCGCTACCATGCCCGGCTAATTTTTGACTTATTGTATAGATGAGATCTCGCCAAGTTGCCCTGGCTGGTCTCGAACAGGGCTCAGCCAATCCAGTTGCCTAGGCCTCCCAAAGTGCTGGGATTACAGGCTGAGCCACCAAACCCGGCCAAATGGTACCTTTTATGTAACACTTAATTTCATGCAACCCCCTTAGGACATTATTCACTTTTAGGTGATTTTCAGTGAATAGCTATTATGTTTCACATGCCCAGTATTCTTTCCCCTTTCTTTTGACAATAATTTCTCAAATGGAGAACCTAACCCATTTGGTTTGAGTCCCAACTGCACCAAAATTCCCAGAGGTGAATACCTTACGCAAGCCTTGCCAGAGTATTCCACCCTTTGCCCTGTGATTGTTTCAGAGATACAGATATAATCTAATCTTGGCCAAAAAGAGTTCTCACCAAGATTTTTGACAATGCTGGCAGCAAAAAACGTTCTTCTTTTGACACTGTGAATGCTAAAGACAATGAAAGTCTGGGGCTGGCAGTTAGGCTAGCATTGCTTCCACTTGAAGCCTGCTACACTTTGAAACCAATGCAGCAAAAAAGTAGATCCAATAAATGGAAAGTGCAAAGTGAAAGGAATAAAGGAAAAGTCAGAGAGAGGCCAAGCTCTAAAGATGTCATCTGAACACCCTGCATCCAACCTGGCCTGAAGCCACTGGGCCTCCCTGCTATGTGAACAAATCAATGTGTACATTGATATGTGCACATATCTATTACTTAAAACTAAATGACTGCTGACCAAAACATCAATTCTTGTATGGTAAAGGGAGGCTGAGCAAGTGTAAGATCCCCATTTTACAAATGAATGGAGATTCTCAGAGAGGTATATAGGGACATTTAATCCTGAAGACATTGTGAAAACAAATGTTTTCATCAGAATAATAAACATTCATAAATTTTCACCAAGTAAGTAGTTTAAAGGGCAAAAGTCATTAAGCCAAAAGAATTATTTAATCACCCTTTATGCAACACATTTTCATTTTTCTTTTATTTAAATATTTTATAGTGAGAGATTGATTTATAACTTTTTTTGTCTGCATGAGATTTTACTAATTATATCACCTACGACTGTATGTTTTCCTTTGTGGCCATTCGCATGGAATGAATAGCAGAAATATTTCATTCTGTCTTCAATGTTTAGCCAATAACTCATTATGCATTAAATAGTTTTGTCAGAGTTTTATTCTGAATTGACAATTTCTAATAATCCTTTAAAATTTTGATATGACTGAAAGTTTTCATTTAATTATTGATATTCCCTGAAAAATACAGATATTCTCTTCAGATATTTCAAGGCTGTACTATTACCAAAATTTTAACCAATCTCAAAAATGTTCTCAATACTATGAAATATATTTTATTATATATATTGTAGCTCTTCTTCTAAAATGTGCTTTTGTCTGGGTGCGATGACTCACACCTGCAATCCTGGCACTTTAAGGCTGAGGCAATAGGATTGCTTGAGCCAAGGAGTTTGAGACCAACCTGGGCAATATTGTGAGACACTGTCTCTTTAAAAAAAAAAAAAAATTAGCCAGGTGTGGTGGTGCATGTCATAATCCCAGGTACTCGGAAGGCTGAGGCAGAAGGATCACCTGAGCCCAGGAGGTCAGGGCTGTGGTGAGCCATGATTGTGCCACTACACTCCAACCTGGGCAATAGAATAAGACCCCAGCTCAAAATAAATACATACATACATATATACATAAATGTGCTTTTAAAGTTCTTAATCCTTCCAAATTGAAGGCTACAGACTCTATTAATGAATATACTTACTTTTAATACATTCAACTCTATGAAGTGTACTCAGAAAGCAACCAGTTATAATGTTAAACTAAATTTGGCCTTCAGATGCCTCTGTATGTTGTCTTTATGTAACAAATGCAACCTAACTTTGTTTATAAATTAAATGAAAGCCTGATTTAAGAGTATACTTTGGTAACAAATAGCTGAGCTTAGGTCTATCTCAGACTGCCAGCTGATCAGACCATGTTCAAATAGGGCAAATGCAGTGTTGTAATCAGTCACGTTGTTTGTATACCTCATTTCCATTTTCTGTCCATAAATCCTACCTGCCCACAAAACTGTCCGAACCTCTTCTGCTTCTGAAGAATGCCCAGTTCACAAATTGTTCTCTGTTCAATTAAACTCTGTTAAATTTGTCTATAAGTTACTGTTTTGGTTCAGTGTCAGAGTGGGATCTGAGGTAGACCTCCAGTGACCCCCTCCCCCAGCGCCAAGTTATCAAGCAAAGGTACACATAGGGCCCACTGTGTCCACTGATCTTTTGCAGCAACAGGAGTCATGGGTGAGTTCTCTCTTGGATTTGAGTTCCATGAACTCATTTTGTTTTGTTGGGGGTTTTGTCTGTTTGTTTGTTTTAGCTTTCCTAGTTTGACCAATTTTTAGACTGGACTGGGCCCAAGATCAGATTGGATCTGATAATTAAGTAGACTGGATCCAGTTAGAAGCTTCAGGTGTCTGATTAGTCAAACAGAAATTGAACTGGGTTTGGAGTGGTTTAGTAGCTAACTTAGGTTAAAAGACAAGTTGGTGGGTTCATCTGAATCCAAGGAGTCAAGAACTCTTCCATCTTGGAACCTGTGCTTTTCTAGAGAAATTAGTAAACCTTACCAAAATTAACTTAGAATTATGGTGGCCACAATGGGGAAGATTTAACCTAAACAGAATGGCCCAGTGTCAGGCTCTTTGGAGAAAAAGGAAGGGGAAGGATCCTAAATGCCTCACAAGTAATGGGATATAATTTTGATACAAGTGTCACACAGACCCTTCTAAAAGACCAAATGAAAAGTTTAAGCAACTAATTGATGACAAAATATATTTTACAAGACTGATGACTCCAATGGCGCCTTTGCTGTATGTTTCTATTCTCCTCTGCCTACTATGAATTTAGTAACCCTTTCACTAACTCTCATTTCAAAGATGAAAAAAAAAATTTCTTTTTTTAGTTGGAGTCTCACCCTGTCATCTAGGTTGGAGTGCACTGGCATGCTCACGGTCACCACAGCCTCGACCTGCTGGGCTTAGGCTATCCTTCCACCTCAGTCTTTCAAGTAGATGGAACTACTGGCGTGTGCTGCCACGTCCGGCTTATTTTTTTATTTAATATAGAGACGAGGTCTCACCAAGTTGCCCAGTCTGGTCTCAAACCCCCAGGCTCAGGCAATCCTCTTGCCTTGACCTCACAAAGTGCTGGGATTACAGGCTGAGTCATCATGCCCAGCTGAAATAAAACTCTTTATAAAAGTTGGGCAATCAGATCAACAGGATCTAAAACTTTAACTACTTCTATGCCTTGGTCAAAGTCTTAAGCTCTTAACAGTAATGAAAGGTATCTCAGTATGGCATAAAAGATACTTTGTCTGCCCTATTCATTAATGGACTTCATCCTGAACTCAGTAATCTAGTTAGAAAACACAAGCTGGGTTGGGAAGTTGCCTATTTTTCATCATTTTGAGAGCTTTTTTGGGTAAAAAGAATAATAAATAATAATTCTATAAAATAAATCTATTTTTTAATTTTTTTAATATATATTTTTTATTTTAAAGTTGTGGGGAACAGTTAAGGGTTAGGTATACAAATATTCATTATGCAGGTACCCTTGTTAATCAGGTGTGCCCCATTTCCTCAGACAGATATTGACTACTGTTAAACCCACCTCCCTTCAAAAAAAAAAAAAGACACATTAGAAACCTCATCAGAAACAGCAGAAGTGAGTATCACATGTTCTCACTCATAAGTTGTCCTTGAACAACTACTTTAATAGTATAGGAAAAGGATTGACAGCTGCAGGAAGCTGCGGGGGGAGCGACAGTGGGAAGGTGGGATTGACAATAGTCGAAATCTGCCTGGGGAAGTGGGGCACATCTTATCAGCAATGGTACCTGTGCAATGAATATTTGTATACCTAACCCTGAATTGTACCCCACAATTTTTTTTAAAAGCAAAAAAATTAATAAATAAAAATAAACGAATCTAAAAGGTATGTTAAATTAAGTAACAGATATTTATAAAATGTCTGAGTCATTTCTAAGTAAAATACTGAAGCACTAATTAATTAATATAAATTTAAAGTATCTATACTTTGGTATCTTGTTTTTATATGGCACAAGAAAGCTATATATATACATTTGAGTCTGTTGGTGAACATAAAAACTGTTACATGAGGGAACATGTTTCTAGAAATCATGAAATGTATATTGTAAGTGTTGGTATATGACAGACAGTTCAAGATTGCTTACTTCCTGGGTTTTCACTAAAATTTAAGGTTACAAAGAATTGGAAATTCTAATTTATATGTAGTAATTAAAACTATAAGTAATAAGGGAAACAACTCCATATGTGAGAAAAGTAAGTGAAGCTATAAAGTGTGTCAGATGTATTTTTGCTAAGGGAAAATGAACGTAATTTTTGTCCAGAATGATTATTTGTTCCAAATTAAAAAACAGTCAGCCCGGGCAACATAGCAAGACCTTGTCTCTACAAATTTCAAAAAATAAGCCAGATGTAGTGACACACACCCGTAGTCCCAGCTGCTTGGGAGGCAAAGGCAGAAGGATCACCAGAGCCCAGAAAGTCAAGACTGCAGTGAGCCATGATTGTGCCACAGTGCTCCAGGATGAGTAACAGAGTGACCTTGACTCAAAAAAAAAAGAAAAAATGAAAAACAGAAAAAGTACACAACAAATAACTGAAGGGATATAAGAAGGTTAACGAAGGACGAATCTTGTGAAAGGAATCTTGTATATAAAATCAAGCTGACTACAATTAGAAGGAAATTATAAGTTTTTCAAAAAATTGAGCATTAATATCAAAAAGTACACTGATGCAAAACTAGAATTTGGTACTCTGTGTTAAAGCAATAGTGTTTTCTTAGAGTACTGTTCTGTTCTTAGTATGAAATTGTAAAAGGTTTTTCTTTGCTTTTTAGGTAACTGGCCTAGGAAACAGAAATTTTGTGTTTTATCAAGATGATTCCCTGTGTTTCCTATTGTCTTTATTAGGCCTTTGATTACTTATGAAAATCAAGTCCTCTCTATTAAAGAGCTAAGATTTTTCCTACAATTATGTAACTTTTTGTATTTGCTTTTGAAGTCTTTAATTATCACTCTGGTTAAATGAATGACTTACTTCATAGTGACTTGTGATTCTATTTTGATCAAGTGTTTTAAATCATCAATTTTTTTTTCTATAAACTTTTCCAAAATTAAATTCTAAAGTGTCTTTTTATTTGACCTCAAATTAACTTTGGGATTTTCCAGATAAGCGCGCAGAACTTCTCAAAAAGGATTTGTCTCTCTCTTTATAAAAAGAGAGATATTAGCCAATTAGGCTTATTTGATGTATTAAATTATATGAAAAGCACCATCAAATAATAAGGATGCTAACCATTCTCTGAGTTATATGTGTATGGATATGGACAAGTTATAAAGCAATTAAATAGGGTGTGAAAAACAGTATTATTATCACTTTCCTATGACTCTCAGTTTTCTGGAAAGGTTGAAAAAAACAAATGGCAGTTTGTTTGAAACTAGCAGTTAACTAAACTGATTGGATTGCCTTGGCTCAGAGTATTACTGTTGGCCTTGATGACAACCACATCCAGCCTCAATGGAAAATATAAGTAGACCCTTTATGAAACAGTCACTAGAAGGCTTATACCCTTATTAGTAGAACCTCATGTATCTCCCCCACTGTCCTAAACTCTGGCAAAATACTGCAAGGCTTTAAGCCCATTAGGCCAAAGTATATTTTCACCAAGAGAAGGAAGCTTTTCATTATCCACTGAGGACAAACTTTTCATGATCCAGAGAGGTGGGTCTTCTGAAAATGACATCAGAGAAAGATTGCCCTTGAGCCTGTTAGAAGGAACCATCCCAAGTTCTTCTCACTTGAACCTGCAGGAAGGGACCATTCCAAGTTCTTTTCACCACCCACACTGCAGCAAAATTTCAAGGCCTCTCTAACCTTGGGTCGACATCTTACAACTCAAAAGGGCCCCTCCAGACTCTTGATATAATATATCCTTTGGGTACCTTAAGGTAAAATGCTTACCAGAGATGTTCATCCCCAGAAGCAGACAGCATACTAGACATGGACGGTGTTTCCAAGATCACAGATTAAGAATTCTGTGCCAGCATGAAAGCCTTATCGTCTTTTCTTTTTCCCTCGTTTCCTGCTGTTGTATTCCTACCTTTTACCTATAGGAAAATCCATGGGACCATAATTTGAGAAGGGCTTTAACTAAGATTATGCTCTAGCAAAAAATCAGAGTAACTGTCGGGTTTACAATAAGTTAGTTTCCACTGGAGAAAGATTCCAGTGGAATTCCTCGGGGTTCACTCTCGGCAGTAGTAGTTTACCAGTATTATGGAATTTAAAACTAATCTGTAAATTGGGGAAAAATCTTGGACTCTGTGGCTAACTAGATCTCCCAAGGATTTAAACAAACGGAAGTCACCTTTTATGTTCAATTGATGAACATGTATCATTATCACCTATATTTATGTTCAATCAATGAACATGTATCATTATCACCTATTATGTTCAATCAATGAACATAATAATGTACATGTTCAATCAAAATACTTTATATAGGACAACATACAACTTTAAATCTCCTTTGTGTTCATGTTGGGTGCTTGTGTATGGTATTGAAAAAGAAAGAAAGAAACTGAATGTTGTACCTTTCTTTGCCCTGATTTTGCTAAAACAGAAAGCTTGATTTTTTTTTTTTTTTTGAGTCAGAGTCTCACTCTGTCACCCAGACTGGAAGGCAGTGGCATGCTCACGGCCAACCCAGCATCAACCTGCTGGGTTCAGGCGGTCCTTCCGCCTCAGCCATCCAAGTAGCCAGAACTACAGGCACACACTACCACGCCCAGCTAATTTTTAAAAAATATGTATATTATAGAGACGAGGTCTCACTAAGCTGCCTATGCTGGTCTCAAACCCCTGAGCTCTGGCAATCCTCTCGCCTCAGCCTCCCAAAATGGTTTGATTTAAAAGGTGGCTGATACCACTGTTTCCTTAGACCCTGCCACCAAAAACATTAAAGACACTTCTCAAGAAAAAGGAACACATGACAGATTTATGATAGTAGCTAGCATTTGGCAAACTACATGGTGAATGGCAAGCTTGAGTTTTCCAAGGTTTTCTAATCTTATGTTTCTTCTAGTGGGTCTCTGGGTTACTATAACTTATGTTACCAGATGAACAATGAAATTGAGTACCTTTTAAAAATCAGACCATTCTACAGCAAACCATGGTCCCTAATAGCCAACATACCCCAAACACAAACTAAAACTAACTGGACTCAAATACTACTGAACTGTCTATATTGACTGAAACTTGATTTTTGTTGTTGTTGTTGTTCACTGCACAGAAGCTCCTGTTAAGAAGTACTCTTCAGGCTGGGCTCGGTGGCTCAGTCTGTAATCCCAGCACTTTGGGAGGCCGAGGTGAGTGGATTGCCTGAGCCCACGGGTTCGAGACCAGCCTGGGCAACTTGGCGAGACCTCCTCTTTACAATAAATCAAAAATTAGCCGGGCATGGTAGCGCACCTGTAGTTCCGGCTACTTGGAAGGCTGAGGCGGAAGGATCCCCAGGGCCCAAGAGGTCAACGCTGGGGTAGCCCTGAGTGTGCCACTGCACTCCAGCCTGGACCACAGAGTAAGACTCCAACTCAAAAAAAAAAAAGGACACTTTAGTTGCTGACTATTATTTTCCTTCGAATCATCATAACACCTTCTGGTATGCCATATCCTCTCAAGGCTTAAACGTTTATATGCAGACATCTATTGAGCATTCAATGGTCTCACTTTGACTAGACCAGCATGAAGAATTATTCAACTGATGTGACATCATGATTGTAGTGAAACCAAGTAAGTCCATTATGATGGTGACAGAGAGTAGCAACACGACCAAAGGTTTTGGCCAATGTCTCAAAATTGGGAGGCTGACAAAAAAGGGGAAAATTGTTAAATTAAACCAATTTGACCTGAGGATGTCCCTGTACTTTGTGTCCTTATGTAACAAACTGCAATCTAACTTAGTACATAAATTAACTAAAAGCCTAACTTAGGAGTATACTTTGGTAACAAATAACTGAGTCTCAGCCAATCATAGCAGCTGAGCTTCAGGCAATCACAGGCGGCCAACTAATCAGACCATATTCAAATAAGGCAATCATTGAGCTATAACCAATCAAGCTGTTTCTGTACCTCACTTCCATTTTCTGTCCAAAAATGCTTCCTGCCCATGTTGCAGAATGGAGTTTTCTGAATTTCTTCTTGTTCTGAGGTCTGCACAATTTGCTAATTGTTCTTTGCTTACTTAAAGTCTGTGAAATTTAGTTTATCAACGTTTTTAACAGTAGTTTTGACAAAAAAAAGTTGGTTTAGGTCAGGGTTTCTCAACAGTGGCATTTTGACATCTTGAACTAGATAATTCTTTGTCGTAAGGGGTTGGCCTGTGCATCATGGAATGCTTGGCAGCAGCACTGGCCTCTACCCACTAGATTCCAGTAGTACCCCTCCTGCCTGTTTCTTTTTTTTTTTTTTTTTGTGAGTTGGAGTCTCACTCTGTCGCCCAGACTGGAGTGCAGTGGCCGCTCCCGGCCACCGCAGCCTCGACCTGCTGGGCTCCGGCGATCCTTCCGCCTCAGCCTTCCGAGTGGTCGGAATTACAGGCATGCACTACCATGCCCGGCTGATTTTTTTATTTATTGTAGAGACGAGGTCTCACTGCCCAGGCGGGTCTCGAACCCACGGGCTCAGGCAATCCACTCACCTCAGCCTCCCAAAGGCGCGGGATTACAGGCTGAGCCACCGAGCCCGGCTCTGCCTGATTCTTATAATTAAAAAGTCTCCAGACATTGCCAAATGTCCCCTAGGGGAGAAAAGTCATCGAGTCAAGAACCACTGGCTTATTGTCACCATATTTTTTACATGCTAAATTTAGACCCAAGAGAAAGCAAAATGTATCAGCAATTTCCATGTTAATGGTTGTGCTCCTAGTACAGGTCTATCCAATGATTTTTAAAATTATAATTATTCTGGAATTTTACTGTTAAATTTTTCAATATACAGCAGGGTCAGAATATCCTCAGGGTCAAAATAAATTGCTGCAGATTCAATCAACTAGTAAATGCAAAGTCAAGACCAAAACCATGGTATAGTTCCTTTCCCTTTATTTTAGTTTTTTATTTTTTACAGTGAGTGAGTTCTGCTTGTTCCTTTCCCTTTATACTGTATTTCTCAGTTCAAACCAGTGTCCTATAGTTCCCCCCCAACAAAGTCATTTACTACTATCTCTTCCCATTATAGCCCAAGGATATAATCTTAAAATTAACAAAAACATAGATGTTTATTGCATTGTTTAGATGTTTTAAATTAGATACCCTGAATGTGCAAGAATAAAAGACAGTAAAATAAATTATATAGATAAATATGTAAATTTAATACCTATTTTGAGTGATCATGTACAGCAATACTTATCACCATGTTAATATAGTCACAATGAGTGTGATAAATTATAAAACACACACAATCCCATTTTTAAAAATAAAAATCTATTTGTATAAATACATATATAAAATCTGATATGATTAACACTAAAAAGTTGATCACTATAAATTTGGGGGGAAGATTATTTTAGAAGATTTGTATTTTTCACTTTCATACAACAAATTTACAATGCTGCGCAAAAGTATTTTAGAGTATTTCTATAAACAAATTTATCTTCATACACAGAGTCATAAAGAAAAAAACCAGTGAATCCCCTTAATAATGATTTTAAAGAAGAGTACTATATATGTCATGGTGGATTTATACAGAGTTATATTTTTAGGTTTATCATTAGATCTATGGTAAATCTGAATCCATTTAACATCAGAGTCCTACTGAACCAACTTGCTTGGCTCCATCTGTGAAAACAGTACAGTAATCTTTTCTGACAACTCTTTGCAGTAGATAACCTTGTTAACTTCTTTGTTGCTAAAGTGAAGAGACAATAATATTAACTGAAGTATAAAGAAATATAAATAATTTGCAAATTCAAGATATTTATACAATCTGATAGGATATTTATACGACCTGATAACAAAGGATAAAAAGCAATGGGTTTGGGTTGTGTTTGTTTTCTTTTTAACATAAATGACCTCTTTCCTTCTGCCTATCAGGCTTAATTGTCCCATCTTGAGAGCTGGCAAGGCAATTCCAGTCTCTCCTGTTTCTTCGCTGTACGAACTTTGACAGAATAAGCCACTGAATGCTTATTAGGTACAAAGTATTGGCAGACACTAAAGGAATAAATAGATAAATAAGACAGATATACAGCCCAGGAGGAATAAGAACAGTATACAGCTTGGATCTATTTTTTAGATACTTTGCTGCTCTTTTTCCAAACAACTAGGAAGCAATGTCAATTACTCACAGAGAGGAGATAATGAGTTACTGGTCACAGGTAGGAAGGCAGCAGACAGCATCTTTATGTTATGGTAACATAAACTGTTACCCATTGTGGCCTACTGCTATTTGTGGTTTTACACTTGTCCGTGTTTGACCTCTGGTTCAAAATGGGACACTTCAACCTTGATGGCCTCACCCTTATGTCTCAGGGCAGCCAAGAGCTTGCCTTCGGTTGCCTTCATTCACAACTGTTCTTAATTTAGTCTAGATCTCTGGTGACTTTGCCACTGCATTTATCCACAGTACTCATACCTTCACAATTTACTTCTCGCGGTCTGATCCAGCTAGGGTCAATGACTGGGTCTAAGAAGATAGCATGTTGTCCGTAATGGGTCCACAAGACTCACTTTTGAAGCAAAGCCTGCACTTTGATTTGATGGACATAACACAAATTTTGAGACATTTACCACTAATCTATCAATACGTATACAATACAGACTTTAAAAATGTACACCCACATGTGTTTCTAATGTTTTTACAATCAACAAGTATTATTCGTGTACAAAGAACAATTTTTTTAAGTGTATGTCACTTAACTCTGCTGTATCTGCCTAGCCAGATGGTTCTAAATGTTCTTAACCTAAAAGGAACTGGTTTCATGTCTTCTAAAGGAAAGGAAACAGTAACTTTCACATGACTGAAAATGTATATATCAAAAATGATAAAAGAAGCTACCTTTTGTTAAGATTAATTGTACCGCAAATTATATTAACTAATTTGAATCCTCACAACAACGCTAGCAGATACACTCTTCTTATTTTCATTTTACAGGTAAAAAAGCTGGGACACAAAGTTAAGTAACCTACCCTCAAGTACCTATGGCGTCCAACCCAGATTAATTTTGAAACACAAAGTATAGATTTTGCTACATCTACCCTTGACCTCTACCTTCTAGGACAAAGGAGCAACAAACAAAAAAACACAAAAGAAAAATAACACGAATAAATACCTAGAAGTCACAGTAACTGAGAAAAAGGAAAATTTGAAATTTCAGCTGCCTCCGATAGAGAAGCATTTGTTCAATTAATCAATGAATGAATGAAATGAAATGCATAGGACATAAACTTGCTAATTTCTTGGCAGGTAAGATGATGGGGGCTTGGAGGACTAGGAGAGGGCAAGAGGAAAAAAAATGAAACCTACAACTTCATAGTGAAAACATTCATTTTTCTAAGCAAAATCTTGCCTAGAATCACTTCACCATTCAAGAGCAGCAGCAACGATATCCCTTCCTTAACCCACACAAAGACTCTCACCCACCAACACACAACAAAAACAATTTCTAAAACCACATCAGGTAGAGCCAGAAAACTCTGAGCTTAGAAATTAGAGCATGTGATTCTAGCATAGTCACTAGTTCGTCGTGCGGTTTCCAGCAAGTCACTTTTTCCTTCTGGGATCAGTGACCTCAATTGTAGAGTCAAGTGCTTTAACTAAAGGTGTAACTGTCAGCTCTAAGAATATGTGAAACTTGATGACGAAAAATTCCTTTAAAACTTGCAAGGGTTCGTGGTTACATTTAAAACAATGTGCACTACGGGTTCTCTGGCGAGAATGGACACTTATAAACAGCCACAACCCCTGGCTGGAACATGGCACAGACCGGCTTCCAGGCCCTTGGGACTCAGGGAGCAAGGTCAAGTCCGGCTCTCCGCAACTCCGGAGGGCTGCTGCATAACCTCTGTGTGTAGTACAATCCAAGCCCGGCGTAAAAGCAGCGGCGCGGGAAGGAGAACTCGCTAGTCCAGGTCATCAGAAACCTTAGTTCAGACCCCTCCGGTTACAGAATGAGGCCCAGAGAGTGCACGCGCCTAGCCCCCACCGCACACAGCAGATAGGGCGAGGTAGGGACTAGAACCTAGATCTTTCGGCTCCCTGCGCATCAAATGCTCCTCCCACGTGCAGCGAGGCAGCAGGGAGGAAGGCGGCGGCGCGGGGCCCAGCACGGAGCGCGGGACGACTGGGGGGACGGCGGGCACCCGGGTTACCTGTGTCAGCCCGCGCCCCGGTGTGCAGCAGTCTGACCTCCGGCCGCTGCCTGTCGCCGCCCGGCCTGCCCCGCACCACCTGCCGCAGGAGCAGCCGCACGCGCCGCGAGGCTGATCCGCCGTGGCCGCCGGGCGCCCCGAAGAGCAGGAGCCGGGACTGCATGGGGCCGGGGACGGCGAGGGATCGAGCGGCGTCCCGGGTTGGCCCCGTGAGGCGGCGCGGCGAGGAGGACAGGAAGCGGCTCCGAGCCGGGTCCGCCGGAAACTCCTTCCCCCGGCGCCGCCGGCTCAGTCCTGTCGGCCCGCCCGGGCCACTTGGGCGGAAGGAGCCCGCGGCGCGCGAGTCTTCAGAGCCAGCAGCGGCCGCTGCTCTGGTGCTCGGGTGCTCTGAGCTGCGGCGCCAAACTGCGGCGCGCGCTTGCCACCCCTGCCACTGGGCACCTGGATGCGCCAAGCCTGCAGCCGCTGACCCCTGTAACACCATAAACTCGCAGGGGTGCAGGGGATGTCGGAGGGTTTTAGGAGCCCTTGTCGCCGTGGCCCATCAGATACTTGGCACTAAGTCTTCGTTTCTCAGGTCGCGGCCCAGTCTTCCTATGGTGCGCTTTGCGTGCACGCTGCTTCAAATCCTTTTCGGAAATTCAGAGAACATGCAGGGGATTATGGGACCTTTCACCTGTCTTACTGCATTGTGACCACACTAGTGTCCGTACACTGCTCGAAAGCCTTACCCCCTTATGTTTTTCTTGTTTCTATGTTTTACTACTGCTTCTTAAATTCTACATTGAAAATTCGCATCTTAATGGCATGTAGTAATTGCCAAAATGTCAGAAAGGACCCAAATCAAGTGCTTTTTCAGTCATGCTGTAATACAAGTTATATACACATAATTTATGTCTTTAGTAAGAGGAAAAAGTAGGACACTGGCTAAGGCTGCCTCCCTTTCATGCATTCCAAAAACGGAAGCAGTCCTGCCACAAAGTAAGCTAAGCCTAATATAATTAGCCTGCATCCCCAAAATGTCAGGAGTGAATTGACAAAGGCAAAAAGTTTGAATCAAATTATGCAAAACAAACATCAAACAAAAAATGCAGAAGGATTCATTTTCAGCGAAAGCCCTTGATAATTTTAGAGCTCCCATGGTCTTTAAATACATATTGAGCATCTACTGTGTGTATAACCTGTGTTAGCTGCTGAGAAGACAGTGAAGGAGGGGAGGCTGCAAAAGAAAAGCAAGGCCAGATAAAGAAGGCTTTGAGAATCTTGCTGAAGAACTTGGACTTGAGAAATGAAGGCTGAACCAGGCATCTTGGTTGGGAAGACAGTGAAAACAGAGTAATAAATATTTACATGTTGCATTACAACATGGTTTTATGCCTATCTTCTCATTTAATCCTCACAACTGTATGAGACCGATAGGAGAAAATAACATAAATGTAGGGTGTAAATTTAAAAGCATTTAAAAATATTTTTCCCACTTTGAGCACATACTATGTGACAGGCATTGTGATAAACAGTTTAATGAATTATCCCATTTCACACAAGAATACTTTGTGCTACTATAACTCCCATTTTACAGATGAAGAAACTGAAGCTGGAAGTATACCTTGGTTAAGGCATCATCATGTAATCTCAAAGGAACTCAATACACACCCGAAAGAATGCAAGAACAATCTTAGGCAATTTAGCAAAATGACTTGTGTAAGCTCTAAGAGCTCTTGGAGTTAAGACAGTGAGGAGATCAATACTGGTTAGAGCATTCAAACACATTTATTGAGCAACTGCTGTATAAACAGTACCCTGCAAGATACTGTAATGCAATGGGCTCACATCACATATAAAAGACAAACATACAAATAAAGAATTACAATACAGTGAGACACATGTAGATTTAGGCTTTAGGTACTCTGGGGTGAAGTACTACCCCTGGGGAAAGGTCAATGTGCCTTCACAGAGAAGGTAATGTTTGGAATGGTTCTTGAAGAATAAGCAAGAGTTTGTCAGGCTGAGGAAAAGCAAGTCAAATCTTGCAGACAGATCCCGAACAGAGAGAAAGAGCTGAAAGTACAGGGCACAACTGAGAATCAAAAAGTGATTCAGTGTGTCTAGAGGTCAAGCACAAAACAATTTGTAGATACAAGATCAGAAAGAGAAACTGGGGTCATTTTGTATCCCAAAAGGAATTTGAACATTAACCTCCAGGAAATGGAAAAATGGTGAAGATTTTTTAGAGTGGCAAACCTAGAATGTGGAAGAAAATTTTTGAGCTGGAGAAAAGGTAGAACCTGAGATTTACTTTGAATATAGTGTAGGTTTGGATGAACTGAGGAATATGGAGCATGAGTAAAGGCTTGGAGTCCTGATGCGCAGAGTTAATTTATGGGGGCAACGAGACCAGCCGGGTAAGGAAGGTAGTCTTTGAGAAGTAGTAGAAGGTATTGTCAGAACAGAGGAAGAGTTTACAGAATGAAGACTATAGGCTGGATGAAAAAGTTGGGCTTCTTAATTGTGCCCCACAATTTTAAAATAAAAATTAAAAGAGGAAAAAAAAGAAAGAAAAAGTTAGGTTTTATGTTACAAGGAAATTGGACAACCACTGGACATTTTGATTACATTTTAGGCACTAATGTGTACTATGAATTAAGAAGACAAGAAGCATCAAGTACTAGGCAGTAAAAAATGGTCTCTACTTGAAATGATGAGGCCCTGCTGATGGCAATGAGGCTGAATGGGAAAGTGAAACTTTGCAATGTTTTTTCAAGATGAACCAAAGTTGTTTGATTTTAAAAGATGTCTGTCACAGCCTCTACGTATAGTGTTTCAAACTCTCACTAAAATATCTAATTATATACTTTTTAAAAAAATCATACTACCAAAAACTAGTATTGACTGTCAAGCTTTTTCCAGAGTCTAGAAGGAATATTTTTTACCTGCCACATTAATGTAACTTGTTGAAAAATTCAATTAATAATCTATTCATGTTATGTCCAACTGAAAGGTGCTCCATTTCTCCCTATTGTCTCCCCCAGCTGGTAAGTCAAAGGTTCATGCCAGTGGGTCCTATACTTTTGTGTGCATCCTAATTACCTGGATAACTTATTAAAATGAAGATTCCAGGGCTCCATTCCTCCTTTCACACTGAGACTCTTAGTTGATCTGCAAAGGCCGAAGAACATACATTTTTAGCAATACCTATAAGAGAAGACCTATATACCACACATTTCAGTCAGGAAGCTAGTCACTCTGTTGCTCTGTTTTACTGCCAAGCCAGTCCCATCCTTTCATCCCCTTCTGCACTTCTTTATAAAACAATTTATAAGCATTCCTCCCATCTACATCCAACCAAAATCAGTAAATAAAACTGAGCAGGGAATTGGAGCAAAGAGAAAGGAAGAGAATAGATGATGGCCCCTTTATATCACAAAATGTTTTGGACAAGAACATGGGCAGGAAAAGCCATCCTGGGCAGAGTTGGAGTTGTAGATTTTCTTGAGCTTTGTCTATTCAAAGTATGGAAAAATCATGTGATCAGATAGGAAAATATCTCCTCTAAATCCATGAGAACGATGAGAACCAAAGTCTGTTAGACCTTAGGATCTGTGAAGGGAATTTGAAAAGCACCCACATGGAGAGATAAGAGGGCCAATGACAATTTGACCAGTCTGTCTGTTGGCAAACACCAGGTCCAGATAGGTCATTCTATATTCAAGAATAAGTCAAGAAAAAAAAGAGGGTATAGAATCTCTTTTAAAATATTGTAGACCGTACTCGGTGGCTTAGCCTGTAATCCCAGCACTTTGGAAGGCCAAAGCGAACGGAATGCCAGAGTCCACAGGTTCAAGACCAGCATGGGCAACTTGGCAAGACCTTGTCTCTACAATAAACAAAAATTAGCCTGGTGTGATAGCGTATGCCTGTAGTTCTGGCTATTTGGAAGGCTGAGGTAGAAGTATTACCGGAGCCCAGCAAGTCAACGTTGGGGTTGCGGTAAGTGTGCCACTCCACTCAAGCCTGGGTGACAGAGAGAGAGACTCTAACTCAAAAAAAAATAAAAAAAAAAATAAGACATTGTAGAGCAAAGAAAATAAAATAACATCCTCTCAGTTCATGGGTATGTAAACCACTGAAAACATACTACAGTAACTAGGAAAAATATGTTTCTTGCTATGCTTTTTTTTTTTTTTTTTTTTTTTGAGTTGGAGTCTCACTCTGTCGCCCAGATTGGAGTGCAGTGGCCGCTTCCGGCCACCGCAGCCTCGACCTGCTGGGCTCCGGCGATCCTTCCACCTCAGCCTTTCGAGTGGCCGGCATTACAGGCATGCGCTATCACACCTGGCTGATTTTTTGATTTATTGTAGAGATGAGGTCTCGCTGCCCAGGCAGGTCTCGAACCCGCGGGCTCAGGCAATCCACTCACCTCAGCCTCCCAAAGGCGCGGGATTACAGGCTGAGCCACCGAGCCCGGCTCTTGCTATGCTTTTAAAAGACACAAGAATACATAGCCTTCATGAAATAAGAGCAATCAAAAACATGGCAAGCTGGAAGAGAGAGAGAGAGAGAGAGAAAGAGAGAGGAGTAAGGTAAGAAAGAATATACTGGCAGAATTAAATACATAAGGTTTCCAGATCCTAAAACCCTCCCACTATAAAACACCTAATAATGCCAGATAACGTCTTTTAAAATGCCATTTAAAATAAATTTATAAGCTTATAAGAGAGTAGGAAAAGTTCTCTAAGACCAGGTATGTAGCTAGAGAAAGAATCTGGGAAGGTAAGGTCTTACCAAAGCTCTGGATACCCTGAGGACAGCTACTATCCCTGGTGCCTACAACTGTAGGAGACACAGTCAGGGGAGGGAGTGAAGACCCCTGCATAAAGTCAAGATTGAAAAAGAGATACACAGTCAGCCAAGTGCTGAACTGTGGGGGTTGGGGGGAATTGCAGAGGTAGACAGTAAGAAATCACATATATCTACTTGATTCTAGATAGAAAAAAAAATTTCCCTAAGAATTTGTGACTTCAACCTGACACTCAAATAGGTTCGCAGACTAAACATACACTCCTTGCTTGTGATGAAGAAAAATATAAACCAACCATTTAAATTTAAAATGGACTCAGGAAATATAGGATATTTGAACTGCACAATTAACAAGCTTTATTGGATGAACATAAAAAAAATCAACAACCATCAGTTTGAAAGTGCCCATTATTTGCAAGAACATATGCAACATTAAAAACAGATTATATTAAAAGCCATAAAGCAAGTTTCAACAACCATCAAAGACTAGAGAACTCAATTTCGGATCCTAATTCCAATAAGGGAGAAATCAATTTTATGACAACTTTTAAAAATAGTTATGCTTCTACATACTCATGGACCAAAGAAGAAAATGCAATTAGAAAATACCTGGAGCTGAACAATGATGAAAATGCCACCTATTAAATTCTATAATGTGGAAGTAAAGCCATACTATACTTAGAGACTAAAAATTAATGGACTGATTTTTCAACTTAAGAAGTATGAAAACAAATAATAGAATAAACCCAAACAAAGTTGAAAGAAGAAATAATAAAGACACAAAAAGTGAATGAAGTAAAAAACACAGATACAAGGCACAGGTTAATTATCTGTAAAGACTAATTAATGATGATAGCAGAAATAAGATAAATTCAATAGAAAGTTTGGAAGACAAAGTTGAATAAGTATCCTTAGAGGAGCAAAAAGACTGAAAAAGGAAAAGAAAAGATTTTAAAATGAGAGGCTCAGTCCAGGAGATCTACATATGAGTTCTAGGTTTCAGGAGTTTCTGAAGGGGAGAACAGAATAAACAGGGAGGTAAACCACTAACTCACTGAAATTCAAGAAAATTTCCCAGAAATGAAGAAAACCAAATGTTACATACTAAAGGTCTCAGTCCGGGGACTTTGCTTGTGAACTTTTAGTAAACTGAGAGCAAAGAAAAAAAAAATCTAGCACCCGGAGAGAAAGCCAGGCCTCACACAAAGAATGAAGAATCAAAATGGCATTGGCATTTCGAAGTCATAGCTAATGGGGAAGAGAAGACATTATAACCCCAGGTGCCTGTTTATCTGGACATCATAAAAATGCCAACTAGATTTTTTTTACTATAAATTATTGTTCATCTACAATGACTTGGAACCAATAAGTTGATTTCTTATTTTACCTATGCACTGAGTTGCATTAAGTAAATTTTTGACTGTTGAGTGTATATGGCATCTTTCACTATATATTTATTTCTGGGTACATCATAACAAGAAGTATATTTGCTATATATTACAGTTGCCACTTATCTTCACTGTAGCAACAGTAGAAACTAGAAGACAATTAAGTAATACCTTCAAATTTCTGAAAGAAAATATTGACAAGAATTATATACGCAGCCAAACTACTAATCAAAAGTGAATGTAGAAGACAAAATTTTCTAGACATGCAAAATTTCAAAAAAATTCCCATGTACCTCTTTTCAGGAAGAGAGGGGTAGTTCCCATGTGCCTTTTCTCAGGAAGAAAAGAATATACCATCAAAAAGAAGGATATGGGCCCCTGGGAACTAGAGATATGACACAGGAGAGAGGAAAAGGGAATTTCCAAAAGGTAGTGAGGAAACTTCCAAAGGAGACAGGCCAAAAGACCACCAGTCCCATGAGATCATGTCTAAGAGGTCAAAGAGTCTCCCTCAAAATCAGTTATTAGGCATTGTGTAGAAAATAGAAAATCCTACCTAGGGGGTTTGAATTCATTGAGTTAATGGCAACTACATGACAAACAAACCAAAACAAAACAAAAGATGTTTTTTTTGTTTTGTTTTGTTTTTTTTGAGTTGAGTCTCACTCTATTGCCCAGACTGGAGTGCAGTGGCCACTCCCGGATGCCGCAGCCTCGACCTGCTGGGCTCTGATGATCCTTCCACCTCAGCCTTCCAAGTAGCTGGAACTACAGGTGCGCGCTGCCACACCCGGCTAGTTTTTGATTTATTGTAGAGAAGAGGTCTCGCCAAGTTGCCCGGGCGGGTCTCGAACCTGCGGGATCAGACAATCCACTCACCTCAGCCTCCCAAAGCGCGGGATTACAGGCTGAGCCACCGAGCCCAGCCAAAAGATGATTCTTAATTTTTAAAAAAACAGCTGGATGTGGTGGCTCATGCTTGTAATCCCAGTACTTTGGGAGGCCCAAGCAGGAAGATTGCTGGAACCCAGGTGTTTGAGACCAGCCTGGGAAACATAATAAAACCTGGTCTCTACAAAAACATTAAAAAATTAGTTGGATATGATGCCATTCTCCTGTAACCCTAGCTACTCTGAGGCTGTAGCAGGGGGACCGTCAGAGCCCAGGAGGTCAATATTGTGGTGAGCTGTGATTGTGCACTCTAGCCTGGGCAACAGAGTAAGACTCCAGCTCAACAAAAAATTAAAAGAAAACAATGTGCAGGAAAGGAATAGTATAGCATTGTTTGTAGCTCAATTGTAATTAGCATTTACATAATCATAAAATGTAAATGCTCAATATTCAGCTAGCCAAAATTATGAGACACAAGATAGGAGAATAGTGACTGGTGAGGGCAAGGGGGTGAGAGTTCAGTTTCTACCTTCCAAAGTGGAAAGTCAATAGACAATAATGCCTCAAACTGAAAAAACTTGTGAAGTAAAATTTCATGAAAAATTCTTCTTAAAAAATCCCTCATGATAAATTCATGGGGGTTTCAGAGGATTGTTATTTTCTCTTAACAATCTTAAAAAAATTAATTGGGGAAAATAAAGGGATCATATCAACATTTACTCCCATAAGTTTACATATGAGTCTCTGCTTCCCTGATGCCTTCCCTGCATCTGGATACTATAATTAAAGGAAGGAAGGAAGGAAGGGAGGAGAGAAAAGAAAGCAAAAGGAAAATCACTGTCTCTTTGTACTTCAAAACTGATATCTCATTGCTCTTTCATTTATATCCCTTTGATTATCAGCAACAGTAAACTTTTTTTTGTAAGTGTGAAGGTAATTCGCATTTGTATTGTTGTTATTATTTGTCTAATTCTCCATGTATTTTTTGAAATATTTTTCTAACTGATTTTAAGGACTCTCTGCATACTAATATCAGCACTCTCAGTAGCTTGCCAACTTACATTACTTTTTCTCTTCACCACACTTAGGCAGCTCAAATCCACAGACGCAAATATATTTAACTAAGGAAGAAATGTAGTGAGAATATGTGGGCTTTAGAACCAGGCAAATCTGGGCTCCAATCATATTTCATCACTTCTAGTTTTGCAACACTAGGCAAATTTCTTACCCCTTCTGTGCCTCAATATCTTCATCTGTAAAACAGATATGAGGGCCCCCCCAAATCGGAATTTACTTTTGAAAAATTGTGTATTTATTCTTACATGTTTAAACTTCAGTCATCTTCAAAGGGCTCTTCATTTGATGCAATATGCCTATTGAGACCTTTTTCCACTGCTCAAAACAGTTTTTGAATTTGTCAATTGTTATGTCTTTTTAGTGCTGTTTTTTGTTTCACCTCTTCTACATCAGCAAAATGTTTCCCTTTGAGAATTTTTTCATCCGGGGATACAAAAAGAAAATGTCACTTGGAGAGATCAGGTGAATAGAGAGGGTAAGGCACAGGGGAAATGCAGTTTTTGATCAAAAACTGCTGAATACTCAGTGTCATGGTAGAAGAACCAGTCACCTGTTTGCCACAACTTGGGACCTTTTTCTGCAAATCATGTTGCAAACTTCTCAAAATTTCCAGATAAAAACTTTGGTGACTGCTTAATCCAGAGGAACAAATTCTGAGTGTACTACAAGGGCCCTGCCCACTAAAAGATAATTTGGGGGGTTTTTTTGGATCCCCTCATATAATAATATTTATCAGGGTGCTATAAGATGTTAATAATATATGTAAAGTGTCCAGCAAAACACATGACAGCACAGTAGGCATTCAGGAAATGTGAATAATTTAAGGAACCAATCCTCAGGAGTTAGGCAATCCAATAATTTAAAGGATTTAAATGGGTATTAAATGTAAATTCCCATTTGTTTGAGGAGGGGATCTAGAAACCTTGACTGCATTACATATGAAGAAATGTATAAAAGTGCACATGAGCAATTTCTGTGTTTCTTTCTCTATTAGATATTCTACTATATTTTTGTCTGCCAGACCTTTCCTCCCGCCTCCTCTAATGGAAGTAACCCCTTTTCCTTTTGGTACTTGCACCCCCAGCACTGATGAGGCTGACAATCACCTAACCCCACCTCACCAGGCACACAGGTTGGTTGAGTATGTAACTCGGCTTCATAGTGCTTGAGCTAGCACCAATCAGAAAGCTTTATTAGGGAAGGCTATGGGTGCAAGAATTCTTTCTTACTAAGATTACGGGTACCTATAGTTTCCACATAAGTCCAGAACTGCCAGGGCCATCCTTGGCTGTAATTCCAGGAGAGCCTGCCTGAGACAAGAGAAAATCAAAACAAATGATTAAGACCAAGGGAAACAAAATGTCCTGGCGGTATACTTTGAACTCTGAATCAGCCAAGTCTGAAACGCCCCATTGGACATCCATGAGTAAATAAACACTGACTTAATGCATACAAGTAGTTTGTTTTAGCTTCTGTTGCTCATAATTCCAAGAACTCTGATTTGCCCCTGAAGCCTTTGCAGGAATTGCTTGACTGGGAAATGTGGCCGTCCTTGGTGTCGATCACTTCATAGTGCATCTCTACGTATGTAAAGATAGGTGGGCTGTAGATTACAACTGTAAGTTACATCAAGCTCCTGACTTACTAACAAAGTAGAAAAAAATCTAGATAAAAGCAATGTGTCCACATATGTGTATTTCCCTTGCCCGCCCCACCAAGTCCTAATGGGGACACGTGCTTCCACTATAACCACTTTCCACTCAAGGTAGGGTCTTACCAAGCGTGGAAAGCTCAATCCTCTTAGCATCGTAATCTTCATTATGTTCCAGACCTGTGTTATTCTTCAGGAAGAATTTGATCAATCTTTGTACTTCTAGCTAAGGAATATTTACAACATCAGGGTCTTTTGACCTTTGACTTCACCTCTGCATCAGCAAAGGCCAGTAAGGGAGAACAGAGTTGATCCAGGAACCCCTCATTCACACTCTCCAGTATTCTGGAAACCCATTTTCCCAGAGCCACCCTTTTGACTCTGATTTAATACCAATTAATGTCAATTGTTCTAATACTGAGTCTGGTCGAGGATCACAGTAACAAATCCATTCACCTCATATGAGTTTATCAAGAAGCTAAATTGGAGACTAGTTTTCACTATTTAAAAAAAATCATGATCTATAAAGTTCCTTTAAAATTGTCAACCCATAGTATATATAATTAATTGATAAAACTCAACTCATGCCCAAGTTTTCAATAATTAATCTATTTATTTTAGAGATTTTTTTCCCTTTTGTACATGCATTTATTCTCAAAATATTTCTTTAAAAGAATCTAGTTATTGCAGAATATTCTTCTGCTATTTTATAAACAAAAACATCATATCTCTTATTTTATTACTCTGTGCTTGAGGAAGTTGGAAGTTCCCTTCATACAAGATATGCAAATATGTATAAGTACCACATTCTTTTTTCTTTTTCTTTTTTTTTTGAGTTGGAGTCTCACTCTGTCGCCCAGACTGGAGTACAGTGGCCGCTCCCAGCCACTGCAGCCTCGACTTGCTGGGCTCCGGCGATCCTTCCACCTCAGCCTTCCAAGTAGCCAGAATAACAGGCATGCGCTACCACGCCCGGCTGATTTTTTGATTTATTGTAGAGATGAGGTCTCGCCGCCCAGGCGGGTCTCCAACCCGCGGGCTCAGGCAATCCACTCACCTCAGCCTCCCAAAGGCACGGGATTACAGACGGAGTCTTACTCCGTCGCCCAGGCTGGAGTGCAGTGGCATGCTCACAGACACCGCAGCCTCGACCTGTTGGGCACAGGCAATCCTTTCTCCTCAGCCTTCCAAGTAGCTGGAACTACAGGCACACACTACCACGTTCAGCTTATTTTTTGATCTATTGTAGAGACAAGGTCTCACCAAGTTGCCCAGGCTGGTCTCAAACCCCTGAGCTCAGGCAATCCTCTTGCCTCAGCCTCCCAAAGTGAAGTACCAAACAGTTCAGGGATTGCTATGCTTTTATCCTTGCTGATCCCTCTGCCTTTTATTCCAATATTTCCATAACTGGTTCTTTCTCGGTGTCAGGTCTCAGCTTAAAACACTACTTTTCAGAGAAGTCTGTCCTACTCACCCTACCAAAGTAGGCTTCCTTCCCTACTTTCGATCTCATTTCCCTTGTGACAGTCTGTAAGCACTATATTTACCTTTTATTGTTTCACCCATTCACTGGAACCTAAGTTTCAGAAGGACACTCTGGTCAAGCACTATACCCGAAGTACCTAGCATCACTCCCAACAGGATCAGATCTCATAACATAACCATTGATAATAAGGTAGTTCCACTGTTGCATTTGGTTGTTATCACAGCTGACTTTGGTAGTTTAATAGATAAGACCATTAGTTGTTTTCAAATTTAAAAACTTTTAAATTGTGGTACAATACATACAACATACAATTGACTACCTTAACTATTTTTAAATGTCCATTAAGTACTTGCACATTGTTGTGCTACCACTACCACCATCCAATCACAGACTTCTTTTTATCTTGCAAAAACAGAACTGTACCCATTAAATAGCAATCCCCCATTCCTCCCACTCCCAGTGCCTGCCAACCACCATTCTACATTTTGTCTCCATACATTAATTTCTCTAGTTACCCTGTATACATTAGTCAAGGGTTCTCCAGAGAAATGGAACCAATAGAATGTGCTTTGAGAGAGAGAGAGAGAGAGAGAGAGAGAGAGAGAGAGAGAGAGAGAGAGAGAGAGAGAGAGAGTGTAAAGTATTGGCTCACATTAATGTGGAGGCTGAGAAATTCTAAGATCTGCAGTTGACAAGCAGACACATTAGCGTCAATAATGGAAGTTTCAGTCTGAAAGCTGGTAGGCTCCAGACCCAAGAAAAAACAGTTTCAGTCCAAATCTGAAGGTAGGAAAAAAAGGGATGTCCCAGCTCAAGAAGCCAGGCAGGAGGAGCTCCATCTTCCTTGAGGAAGGGTCAACCTTTGTGTTCTCTTCAGGCCTTTAGCGGAATAGATGAGGACCACCCACATTAGGGAAGGCAATCTGCTTTACATGGTCTGCGATTTAAATGTTAATTTCATCCAGAAACATCCTCACAGACACACTTGGAATAATGTATGACCAAATAAATATCTGGATAGCTGTGGCCTAGTCAAGTTGACACATAAAATTAACCATTGATGTGGATTTTTCATCAGGTCATCCTGGGCTTTGAGAGTGTCGGTCAATGGGTTTACTGACCCCAAAGAGTTTCAGCTCTAATGGAGTGACAAGCCAAGCCCCAGGAGTGTTGACTCTAATGGACCAGGAAGCCAGGCCCTGAGAGTGTTACTAATTAAGTGGGCTGGCAAGCCAGTCACCTGAAGTGTCACAGCTTCAAAGTCTTGCCTTCTGCCGGCAAGGTTCAGCTGGCTCTGTCTGTCCACAGGCAAACCAGCCTCTGAGCTGTGTGGCTTTTCTGCTCGGATGGTCTTCTGCAGCTCTTCAGGTCTGCGTTCTAGTCTCGTGACCTGGAGGAATGAGGGACACGGCCTGCCGGCTAGAAGGTGGAAAGCAGGATTTACTTAAAGGACAGAAAAGCTCCCAGAGTGGGAGGGGACCCAACAGGTTGCCGATTTGGAGCTGAAATCTCACGCTTGTATAGTCCTAAGACCCAGCCGATTGGTTAGCACTAGCCGTGAGCTGATTAGTTGGCATTAGATGTGCTGATTGGTCAGTACTAAGAACCTATCTGCTGGGGGTAAGGACCTAATAGTGAACTGATCGGTCAGTACTTAGTGGTGAGTTGATTGTTTTTCAATCCCGGCAGTGAGTGCTTTCTTGCCCTAGCCTGCAGGGTTTGTAGGATGCTTGTTTACCAACATGAGTGTATCAGTTGGAGAGGCCTGCTGGAAGCTTGCTACTTTGTTACCAGGGGATCCTCCCTGTCTGCCTGCCTAGCTTTTCTCTAGCTATCTCCTCTCTCACCATCACATCATGTATATTGAATCATACAGTATTTGTTCTTTTGTGTACAATTTCTGCTCCCTCTCACACCCTGATAACCTCTATTTTACTTTTGTCCTATGAATTTGCCTATTTTAGGCAACTCATGTAAGTGGAATCATACATTCTTTTGTCCTTTTTGTCTTACTTCACATACTGTTTTCAAGGTTAGCAGGCACTGGGAGTGGGAGGAATGGGGGATTGTTATTTAATGGGTACAGTTCTTTTTCTTATAACAAAATGGTTATTATAAGTAGTCATTTTTATTTGTAGTTGAGAGTGGTGAGAGAGAGAGAAAAAAAGAGTGTAGTCTTTATCATCTAATATGACTTCACCTAATCATCTAATGTGACACACTATCACCATCAATGCAGTGATATGAATGTTAGCAATGTCAGAATTTCCTTACTTTTTAAGCTTAATAATGTGTGTGTGTATGTGTGTGTGTGTGTGTGTGTAGTGTGTGTGTGTGTGTGTGTGTGTGTGTGAGAATTTGCTTATTCATCTGTCAATGGACACCTGGGTTACTTTCACCTTTTGGCTATTGTGAGTAATGCTGCTATGAACGTGGGTATACAAATAATCTCTTTTAGTTTCTGCTTTTAATCCTTTTGGGTATATACCCAGAAGTGAAGTTGCTGGATCACCTGGTATATTACTTTTAATTTTTTGAGAAGCCCACCGTACTGTTTCCCACAGAGGCTGCACCATTTGACATTCCCATCAACAGTCCACAAGGTTCTAATTTCCCCACAGACTCACTTCCAATTGCTAGTTTCTGGGGTTTGGGTCATTTTCTGTCACTCTCTGTCCATTTTTTCTCATTTTCTGGTTTTTGCCATTACCTCTGTAAGACTGTAGATCCAAGTGTCAGAGATGATGTTTGATATAGTAGGTGAGTGATCAATACTAATTAGTGATAATTTCCAAAAGACAATATGGTAAATTGGGCTAGAAAAGAAATAGGAAGTGGTTAGGCTTGGGCAAAACAGAAACAAAATAAGTAACAAAAAGGAAATAGGCATGATGTGGGCATTGTGCTATGGAGTCAGCCAAATCTTTTTCTCAGAACAAATGGTTGTTATAAGTAGACATTTATTTGTAGTTAAGAGTGGTAAGAGAGAGAGAGAGAAAAAGAGTGTAGTCTTTATCATCTAATATGACTTCACCTAATCATCTAATATGACACACTGTCACCATCAATGGAGTCATAGAAATGTTAGCAAACATATCTAGTATTAAAATGTGAATCTAGCTCTGAGAACACAGGTGTCTCTTAACTGTCTTTCTAAGCTATTGATTTTCCACAAACTCTAACCTTTTATTGCTTTTTCTAAATTCCACAAGAGAACCTAAAATTCAATTGTATTAATGATTATCTATAATTGCCAATGTGAATTATTTGTGTTATGACCAAATTGTGTGTGATATCTGTTCACTTTTAAACTGCTGTCACATTTGAAGTAAATCATTCTTTGGAACTCAAGAGTTGTGACTCTTCATAAATAAGGTTTCATAGTCAGAATGTGCAAAAACCTTCAAGAGCTTATAGAGTACATATGGAGAAAGAAAATATATATTTGGTGCTCAAAGTAACTAAGAAAAATAGAGTCCTAGACAACATATGATTGAATTTAAGGAAATTGTCCCTTCCAATATCACTGAGTGCTCATTGAATGTCACATACTGCACTAGCCACTGGAAGAATAGTTGTAAATAGAACAGTTTCCTGCCATCATGAAAATCAGGATCTACTTAGAATTATATTTAGAAGTTTGAGTTTGCTCTGTTGCCCAGTAGATTTCAAACTGTGTTTTTGAGCCTGTCATTTAATAATTTGTCCCACATTAATGCTATATTCTGTGTCCTGGGTTCCTGGCACAAACAGGAGTGTTTGTGTCATTCGTAAGACTTTGGGACTCCTGAATTGTGCTAATGAGGTGACTCATGGTGGAACCCGAGACAGCTTTAGGATGGAGGCTGCTCGTTCCAGAAAGATCTACCATGTGATTGAGGGTTGGGGCTTTGAATCGCATGATATCAGCCCAACTTCTTGACTTCTGGGAGAAGAGAGGGATTGGAAATTGAGCTCAATCATGTGGCCAAAGCTCCAATAAAAACTCTGGACATCATATTTCAGTGGAGCTTCCTGACTAACGAATACATCAATACACCAGAAGGGTGACACACTCTAATTTGGTGGCACAGGTTATGGCATCTCTGCATTTGGGACCCTCTAAGATCTATGTGTCTCTTCATTTGGCTGTTCCTGATTTGTACCCTTAGAATAAAACTGTAATTGCAAATATAGCATTATTGTGGGATCTCCTTGGATTTGTAGACAGTCTGAAGTGAGAGACATCTTGCTTTGCATTATGCCCTTTAACTTCTGGGGTCTGCACTAACTCTGGGTGGTTAGTAGCAGAATTGGATTGCAATGTACCATCTGGTGTCCAAAAAAAGCTCCTTCAAGAGCTGTAGAGGAAGGGACTGGGAAGGAGGCTCCAGACTAGTTGTAAATTCTGTTTTTCATATTGGCCTCCTGAGGGACATTTATCAAGTGGTTACCAAGTATCAATGACTATTAATTTAAATTTTACAAATGTGAAAACCTAGGCTTACAGGGCATAAATAACTTACCCATTTACACATGTGAAGTATTGAAAGGCTTGACTCTTATGAAAAGAAGGCTAAATTCAAGAGCCATTGTAGAAGAATAATTATCAAGTGCCGAACTGCATGCGAAAATCAAAAGAGAAAGACAATCCAAAGCTAACCTAAAGGTTGTGGTTCAAAGGAAACCAGATTCTGGAGATCTCAGTAGCCACAAAAGACAATGGGTGCAACTTTGAGAAAAAGTGATGACTTTATGAAAAAGGGAATCAAAAACATTTGAAGTTTAAAATGTGAGCAGAAAAGTGGGAGTAAGGATAGAAGGATAGCCCAGGAAGGTTAGTTTAATCTGAGTCAAAGCCTTAGTTTCCACATCAGTAAAATAGGAATAACAACATCTGACTCAGACATCTAGTGATCATAGGATTTCAAGTTAGCTGACAGCATCATCTTTGACATATTTCTCTCTCCTTTTTTTTTTTTCTTGAGTCAGGGTCTTACTCTGTCAGCCAGGCTATAGTTCAGCAGCAAGATTATAGCTCACCATAGCTTCACCTTCCTGGGTTCAAGGCGAACCTTCTGCTCAGCTCAGTAGCTGGGACTACAGGCATGTACCACCATGCCCAGTTAATTCTTCTTATTTTTATTTTTGCACAGACGAGTTCTCACTATGGCCTCGAACTCCTGGCCTCGAGCAATCCTCTTGCCTTGGCATCCCAAAGTGCTGGAATTACAGGCATGAGCCACCATGCCTTGTCATCTTTGACATATTTTAAATTCTCCACAATCATTCCTTTTCCTTCTCCTTAGTATGCACTATTAGCGGGAGGAAAATAAATCAGTAACCCAAAACAGAGACTCAACCATGTCTCCCTGTTTGAAATCGACACTAAGACCCTTTCACAAACTCAGTGAAATCCTGAAAATATGACACAGCCAGTGTGTTTCTTACTCCCTAGCTAAAAGCTTAGAATTACTGGAGAAAGGTCTTGTTAGATCACAGTCCGTAATCACTGCATAATAAAATTCAGTGCATATTAGAGCATTGCCAAAAAATCTTTGTGTTTATATTTAATACTTATATTTATAAATATGAAAACATAAAAATATTTCTTTATAAAACCTAGGTCACAGGCTCAGATAATTATGTGCAGGTTTTTCTCTCACATGACGGAGCAGATGAACACTGAGCAATTGTGTGGGACACATTTTGTAGTTAGGGACCACTTGTGTAAAGCATCTCTTGTCCCTGACCATGAAATGCTAGTAATAGCCCCCTGTCATTGTGACAACTCCCAACACCCCCTCCCTACAAATTTCCAAACTGCCCCCTATAAGCTGGTAGTATTCCAGTTGAGAGCTGTTACCCCAGAGCTCCCCTTGCTAGGGACAGGGAAGATGTGTGGGTCAAAGAGCAAAGGTCTCTCTATTTACTTATTACAATCCTCTCCTAGTAGCTTGTCACTGTTTGCACCTCAACCGTAGTCACTGATGCTCTCTGTGTGGCCATTGTTCAAATGTAGACCCCACAAGGGTTGCAGGTCCTGGCCCTTCAGATCCCTCTCTCTGCCACATGGCTTCCAAAGTGATCATCCAGCTTCTGCCACCTGAGCATATCTTACAGTCCTTGCTGCTGGGACTGCCTTCTGAGGCAGAGCAGCCACAGGGCTTTGTTTTGACTGCATGCAATAGAGTGCCCCTGCCAAGTAAGTCATGGGGAACTCTAACCCCTGTGCCTCTCTTGGGACCTCTCCCCTTCACTTGTTTTGGGGAGGAGAGGGACAGTATACATGAGAACATTGCCTTTTCTCACCTCCTAAGACCACAATAATGGTGATGTTCTCATTCCCTCTCTTACCTCTTGAATCCTCCTCCTTCTATGCCACAGAGTTAGAGGGGGTACCTACTAATAATAGGCTGGCAATTCTGCCTATTCTAGTAAACTCTAGGGTAGGTGTCTAGTCCCAAACATTGGCAGGAGTCTTAAGAATATGGAGTCATACTGCCTCTTTGTCCTTAGCTCTGGGCCCTACTTTCAAATTCCAGGGGGGGAAAAGTTCTCTAAATTTCCTGTTACTATAGATAATTAGTTGACTCTGGAGAGGATGCTGAGGGCCTGGGGTGGGAGGCAAATGAACATTTCACTGTATACTCTTGAAATGTTTAACTTTGTATCACCTGCATTTATGTGCATTGACTCGAAACAATATATACGATATATTAAGTTAGCAAAGCAAGTTGCAGAATAATGGACATTATAGTGATAATATCAATAGGCATAACAACAAGAACAGGCATAATTGTAGAAGAAAGAGAAATGCACACTCCTTGTGATGTGCTTATGCAGTTGTATGTTGCATAAGTGTGAGGAAAGGGGTGGAAGGTCACATACCAGTCTATAAACATGGTTGCCTTGGAGGGGTGATAGGCGTAAGAGAAAAACTTGTATTTCCTTTAGTATTATTCTAAAGTACAAAAATAACACATGGTTGTTGCAACAAATACAAGTTCAAACAAACATGCATGATTTCTGAAGCTTGAAGAAGGAAAGAAGGGAGAGAAGGTAGAGGAAAGAATATCTTAATATCTTATCTCACCACACCCACCATCCCAGTCTCAAAAAACTCATCCACAAAACAAACATGCAGCTCTCATATATGAGGTTGCTTGACACCTGGGGTAGACTTATTGACTCCTTCCCTTTGTTCTGAAGTCCAGGTTTCAGAAAATAGCTAATGCACAGGCACTGGTCACAATCTCTCAGGACCAGCTCATGAAGTCCTTCAGGACAGAGGTCTTCTCTTGACCATCAAAGATTTGTAGGACCCTGAATGATAGAAGAACCACATCCTTGTATTCGTAAGTAAAACAAACAACACCAAAATTTAAATGCTTATTAATGGCTAAGAAATGTAGCCCTCCCCTGTGTCTATTAAATCCTTTCATGAGAGTAAAATTTGATGGGAGAGAAAAGCACAAAAATGCTGAGTGCCCCTAAGGCAGGGGAGTTTATAGGAGGCAACTCAGTGTAAGAGGTGAGGGAGTAACTCACTTCACAGCCTTCCCCATGGGGAAGACCTGGGCCTACCTGAGCAACAACTCAGCCTGAGTGAGCTTCTTTCCCACTATAACAATGAACAATGCACTGCCCCCCCAAATGCCCAATAGCACAAATCTTACTGCTCAACTTAAGGTGAAAAAAATATTTATGCACATCAGACAGGGAACAATCTTTAAAAAAAAAAAGCCTTGATAAGAAGAATGGGATAAGAGAATCATCTTATAAATTCCTGGTGGATATGTAATATGGTACAGTTATTCTGGGATATAATATGACAACAGGATCAGGGACCTAGGATCATTTTACACCCCCTAGGACTCTAGCTTGGGGATGTAAATAGAGATGTTATCAAATATTTGGTATGAGAATGTTTTATACAGCATTATTTACAATATTGAAATAGTAAAAATGAATTGTTCAATAGAATGGCTAACTAATCATAGTCATAATTTATACAGTGGTACAATCTCCATAGTATAATGTTTAAAAGGCTAGGAAACAAAACTATATAGCCAACATGAGCCTAATTTTTAAAAAATGTATAATAAGGATATAAAAATATAGATTAAAATTGAGTGATCATTTCACGAATAATATAACATTTTGTTTATCCTTTTTCTGTTTGAAAATATTTATTCTATAAATGTATGTTCATTTTATTCTTAAAATGAAGGGAAAAAATCAGCTCTACTTTCACACAGAAAGAATGAATTCTCCTTGACACATTTAAATCAATGAATTTAGGGCAACCTATTATCTGTCTAATGTCAGGTCATTGAACAGCCTGTTTCTGAATTCATAGATTTCCCTACAGTCTTAAAAGATGTACCTATTTAGGTACTAAGCAACTGTTACTCTTGGGAAAAAAGAAAGACCCAAAATAAAAATAAAATAATATGTTCTCCTTTCTCATTTTTCTCTTTTTCTTGAGAGAAACTTCTTTGTACATACAGAAATTTGACAACAGTTTGTGCCACTTACTCATTTACAGAACTGGCACCTTGAATGGGATTCTGAATAGATTTTGTACAGATGGAATGTAAATATCACCCTGAACTGAATTGGCCCTCATTCTGTCCAGCCAATCTGGAAATGTCTGGTATGCTGTTTATTACATGAGTCTAGAGCTCAGGAGAAGGTGTGGGCTGAGATGCAAATATGAGTATCATTAACATACACGTGACAGTTGAAACCATGGGAGCAACCTCCATCTAAGACATTTTTTATTTTCATTGAGGGTAGGGTGCTGCTGGCAAATGAGTCTAGGTTAGGGATGTTGCTAAATCTTTTGCAACAAACGAGACAACCCCTCACAACAAAGAATTATCTGACTCAAAATGTCAGTAGTGCCAACATTGGATAATCCTACTCTAAAGGATTCACAGGTACCTTAAACTCAAAACTTAACTCATCCTTTTCCCCTCAGAACTTGTTTCTCCTCTTGTATCTATATCCCAGTCATAGTAACCCATTCTAATCTGTTTACTAAATTAGAAGCTATAGGTTCTTCTTAAACCTTCTCATACCTTTACTTCTTATATCCAAATGGTAACCACATCCCATCAAATTGACCACTTTCATGCCCATCTAACCCTTTTTATCTTTCCAGTCTCTCTGCCATTGTCCTGGTTCAGACCTTAACCATGACTTGTTGGTTTGTTGCTGGAACTTCCTAATGATTTCCTCTCTCCAATCTTGTCATGCTCTAATCTCTTCTCCATATCATTTCCAGGATGAACTTTCTAAAATGCAACTCTAATTAAGTCACTTGACTGTATGAACTCTTTGACTGATTTCCGTTTATCCTTAAGATTAATACAAACCCCTTATCCATAACATAAGCCCCTTTGTGATCTAACCTTCTTTTCCCACTACCTCTGGTATATTACATACAACCTTCTTTTAATATTTGGTCTCCCTCAGTAGACTATGGGCAACCTGAGGGTAAGATCAGAATCTTTTCTCTCTCAATCTTCAGCACCCAGCACAATTCCAATTTCTGTTTGCTAAACTAATGAAGATCACTCTGAGAGAGTGTACAGGAGTGAAAGAAACAGAGAACCTAGGACGGAATCCTGAAGAACACACACATTTAGGACAGGCAGGAGACAGGAAAGCAGTGAGAACTGCAGAACCAGGAGATCATAACAGCAACAAAGAGTAGAGTAGATAGTTAATAAAAAAATACAGGTCATCAAACACCACAAAGAGAAGTCAGTTAAGATGAAAACTAAAAAATAGCACAACATATCAGGAAATAGGATAGTTGGTTGCAGCCTTTACCAGTGTCATTTGCCTTGTAGGCCTATAGTCAAGTACTTGCCTCTGGCTTTGGGGTCACTATTGGTCAGCAGAACCAGCAGTTGGGAAAATATCTGGACACAGACCAGAAGGAGAATGAGAACAAAGTGAAGCCTGCCAGCTACTTCTGCACCTGACTGTCAGCATGTCTGACCACTACAGCCTTGAAAGAGTAATGGCTTCTGCTTAATTTTTGCTTGCTAGACCTCAGGCAAGTTCTTTTGGCCAACTTTAACCTAGAATGACACAGGGAAAATTATTCCAGGAACTGTAGCCTTAAATAGGAGTGGGGGTACCAAGCTGACCATATACAATCTCTTTGCCTAAAAAATTTTAAGAAAGAAATAAAAATACTCACATGTTTACCATTTTCAGTGTGTACCATTCCATCCTAAAGATCTGAATTTTCATCTGGTAATATTTTCCTTCAGCACAAAGAAATTCATTTAGCATTTCTTACAGTGCAAGTCTGCTGGCAATGGATCTCTCAATTTTAGTATATCTGAAAATGTTTTAATGTCTACTTCATTTCTAAATTTCTAAAAGACACTTTCAGGGAATATAGAGTTTTAGTTGAATTTTTTTCTTTCAGCTCCTTAAAGGGGTCATCTTATCATCTTCTGGAATTCATGTATTCTGATTAGAAGTCAACCTTATTCTTTGTGTGTGTGTGTGTGTGTGTGTGTGTGTGTGTGTGTGTGTGTGTAGAGAGAGAGAGAGAGAGAGAGAGAGAGAGAGAGAGAGAGAGAGAGTCTTTCTTCTTTTGCTTTTAAGACTTTTCTCTTTATCTTTGATTTCCAGCAGTGTGACCGTAAAGTAAATAGGTATGATTTTCTTTGTATTTATTCTGCTTAGAGTTTGCTGAGATTCCTGGTCCAAGGGGTGTGTGTGTGTGTGTGTGTGTGTGTGTGTGTGTGTGTGTGTGTGTTTATCTCCTATTCATTATTCCAATCCCAGCCCAATTTTTATTTCCTTAGGGAAGTCATCCATGACTTCCAGTGAAGTCAATTTCCCAATTATCTTATAGTACCGTGTATTTCTCCTTTGTAGCATTAAGCACCACATCAGTTTTACATTTGTTTGTGTGATTATTTGATTGATGTCTGTTTTCCTCCTAAAGTGTGGGCTCCATGAGGCTGGGAACTACATCTTTGTGGTGGTAATGTTACATTATGTATTGCCAGGACTCATCATAGTGGCTGGCATATAGTAGAAACTCAGTACATGTTATCTGTCATGAAAATTCGCAAATACATTTACCATAAAAATTACTTTGTCATAACATGAAACTATTATTTATAGGTACTTTGGAAATGGCATAGACTACATTTTGAGGATTTTGATTATAAAAGAAAAGAAAGAAGTGGAGGGTAGCTAGACAAGGATTCAGGATCAATGAAGTGTTTGGGTTTCCTGATGGGAAAGGTTTGGAGTATCCGGACAGGGCAGTTTAGAAATATTTCACAAAATTGTTTCCTTTCTACTTAGAACACTTTTTTGTCATAAACAAGTTACATATCATGGCACCTTAAAGGCACTGTACGGTCTCTTCAAACTTCACTTCAGGCAAGTTATAATAGTTTCTGTTGAAATCCCCACCCCATTGGAGGTGGGGGTGAGTGGGTAATTGCCCCTAACCATCAGGAGGGGTTTCTGCTACACACTGGGGGTAGAACAAAATATGTTTAATGCTCAAGTAATTCATGGAAGCATCTCTGAGCTCCCAGATGCCCAATTTTAATGGTAAATCAAGAAATACAGAAGCCATAGGATCGTGATAACCAAGGAGCTCAGATTCCACAGGAGTGAGGTTCTGGGTCATAGTACTAGACAAGCCATCTAGACTAGCATATGTCCTAGCTGAGGTTAGTTAAAGGGAATCTGAAATGGATAAAGGAAGAAGTGGATATTGAGTATCCATTATAGCCTCCAGATCAGCTGCAGCAATAGGGCCTTTAATTCTTCCCAGTGACCTTTTCTTGCACATTCTCCAGAAAAAAAAAAAAAACCAGAATGCTGAGATGACATGAACTTACTATGAAAAGGCACATGGATATGATTGGTGCAACATGGACTATAGTGGAGAGCTTAAATACCTGTATTTCAGATGCTGGGAATATAACCAGCTGATGGTTCTCAGCTGTGTCCCTCATAGGGCAATGCTCTCCACCAGAGGGAACTGTTCCCTCTTCTGGAGAGCATTCTATGGCCAATGACTGGCTACTACAAAGATACAAGGACCCAATCACTTGCCCCAGTAGGGGTCAACATTGGAAGGCCATTCACCCTCCAGATCTGGCTACTGTACTAGTTAAGCACTTGCCCTGTCTGTGTTCAATTTGCCTTCCCTACTTTTTTATGGGTGTATCTCCTAAGAGCACTCACCAAAGGACCTTCTATGCACAATTCCCCTTCTCAGAGTCTGTTTTCAGGGACTCGAAGTTGGAAAGCAGCATTGTTGCCATGGATTTTGATGTTCCTGCTATCCATTCTTGGTATGAGCACCATAAGTTGGGACACAAGGAGGAGTCTCCAAGTGCCTTTGTAGTTAGAATACAGGGTCTTGATTGGGCAGCTGGGTTAAGAAAAAAAAAATTGGGGCTGGACTAGGTGGCTCAGCCTGTAATCCCAGCACTTTGGGAGGCCGAGGTGAGTGGATTGCCTGAGCCAGAGGGTTTGAGACCAGCCCAGGCAACTTGGTGAGACCTTGTCTCTACAATAAATGAATGAATAGATAGATGATAGATAGGTAGGTAGGTAGGTAGGTAGATAGATAGATAGATAGATAGATAGATAGATAGATAGATAGATAGATAAGCCGGTTGTGGTAGCACACTCCTGTAGTTCCAGCTACTTGGAAGGCTGAGGGAAGGATCACCGGAGCCCAGCAGGTCAACGCTGGGGTGGACATGAGTATTCTACTGCACTACAGTCTGGGCAACAGAGTGAGACTCCAATTCAAAAAAAAGAAAAGAAAAGAAAAATTGTAGTTGTTAATATTGAAACATCATTTGTTGAAAGATGATGGTGAGGTCTCAGGGGAATCTAGGTTCTACTTCTAAGGAAACAGTCCCATTACTCCAAACTGTGTCTCTTCCACAATTAGACTATGTTGTGCTATATTGAAATAACTCTATCTTTAGAAGAGAGGCTCTCAAAATGTGGCTTGGGACCACCTGCATCAGGAACACCTGGGAATTTGTTAGAGATGCAGATTAGAATTCAATTAGACTCTCTGGGATTTGGGAATCTGCATGCCTTAACAAGCTTTTAAAGTACCCATTAAAGGCTGTTTTAATGGGTACAGAGTTGCTTTTGTAGGTGATGATAATCTCCTGGAATTAGATAAAGGTACTCGTTTCCACAACATTGTGAATATATTAAAAACCACTGAACTGATTTTCGTGCAAATGGTCAATTTTTATGTTATGTGAATTTATCGCAATTAAAAAACATAAAACTGGAGGGATGGAAATTACATCAGTGGCTGCCGGGGAGGAGGGAATTGAAAACAAAGGGTCACAAGGTAACTTTTGGGGATGAGGAAGATTTTCTCTACCTTGATTGTAGTGGTGGTTAAATATACGATGACCCAAACTAATAAAACTCTATACCCCAAAAGATAAATTTTACTATATGTCAGTTATTCTTCAGTAAACCTGGCATAAATAAATAAATAAATAGCCTCCAAGAGATTCTTAGAAACTCTAAAATTCAAGAACTATTGCTCTGAAGTAATGGTCTCCAAAGTGGAGACATCTCTGGGGTTTCGAGAAAGTAAATTACTGGGGTATAGGAAAGACATACTAGAAATCCTATTTATATTTTTTTAATGTAAAGATTAGAAGAATTACATTCTTAGCATTTGGAAATTCACTTGGAAGGCTTTACTGATATTTATATATAGAATGGCATTGTGGCCACTCCATCTGTGTCACATAAGGTACACAGGATGTCCCTAGGGAAGACTGAGAATTGCATAACGACTTGGTTGACCTTTATAATCTCATTCACTCACTTGCTTTCAGCATATTGCCACATACTGCAGTTTACATGGACTTACAAATTACCAAGTCTAGTTTTAAATAAACTAATCCTCAAAAAAAAAGAACGAATGGTTTTTTAAAATCTTTATAAAGAAGCTGCTGATTGAAGATGATAATAATAACGCAAGCCAGGGGAGTATGAAATGGCAGGACTGCCTTTCTAGTAAGAGCTCTGCCATCAGCCACACTGTGAGAGGAAACAATAATGGTCTACTCAGATCTGAAGTCAGCGAGTGAGTGATAAATTGATTAATTACCTTTCAAAGTAAATGGGTTTGAAGGAAGCATTTGGAAGACAAGTTTGGCGATGTTCCCATTGTTAAGTGATGTCAATGTCTGATCAATGTAAACTCAGGGAAAAGACATTTTTCTATTTTATTTTATTTTATTTTTTTGTGTCAGGGTCTCATTCTGTCACCCAGGCTGGTGTGCAATGGCACAATTATGGCTCACCACAACCTTGACCTCCTGGGCTCAGGCGATCCTCCTACCTCAGCCTCCCACATAGCTGGGACTACAGACAAAGGCTGTCACCCCAGCTATTTTTTCTAATTTTTATAGAGACAAGATCTGGCTATGTTGTCTAGGCTGGTCTCAAACTCCTGGACTCAAGCAATCCTCCTGCCTCGGCCTCCCGAAGTGCTGGGATTACAGACATGACCCACCACAGCTGGCCTTAATTTAAAAATCTTCCAAATGAAGAGTTTCAGTGGATTTTGAACCCATTTGTTAAAATTTTTAAAATATATGCCTTTCAATTAATTTGCAAGAACATCCAACGATATCAGGGAAAACAAATTGACCATCTCAGTTTCAACAAAAACTTTTGCATAATCAATGTTTGGGACAGAAACATCAGTATTGGTATTTAGTAAGTACCGCCAATGATGCACTTCTTCCATTTGATTCTGTGTATCTTTGTGAGATACTTCACCATTAAGACAAAATGTAGCTGTACCTCAAATTAGAAATAGACATTTAGATCAGTGTATCAAAAAATGTCAAACCAAAATGTTGCAAAATAATGCAGCACATTCGATCTCATTGCATTCACTAAAGAAAAGTTGTTGTTATTATTATTTTTAACATTCTCTGTTTTTCCTCTTTATTTCTTCTCAGATTTTTAGAAACTTATGAGTTTAAAATGAAGAGTTAGAACTGGAAATTTATGATTATTATCTTTTTAAAAATAATTTTAATAAAATCTTTGAGTAGTTTTAAATTTACAGGATTATTGTAAAAACAGTACAGAGTTCCCATATAGCCCATACCCAGTTCCCCCTTTTATTAACATTTTGCATCAGTATGGTACATTTGTCACAGTTAATACGCTGACATTGAAGCAATATTGCTAACTGGAGTCCATACTTCATTCAGATCTCCTCAGTTGGTCTCTAATATCCTTTTTATGTTCCAGGATCTTAGCCAGGATACATCATTACTTTTACTTATCACATCTTTTAGGTTCTTTTTGATTTGGAAGTTTCTCAGACTTTTCTTGTTTTTGATGGCCTTTACAATTTTGAAGACTATGGTCAGGTATTTTGTAGAATGCCCTCAACTGAGATCTGTCTGATACTTTTCAAATGATTAGACTGGGATGACATATTTTGGGGAGAAGAAGACCACAGAGGTAAATTGCCATTCTCATCATGTCATATCAAGGGTACAAACTATCAGCCTGGCTCATTACTGTTTGTGTTAATCTTGATCCCTGACTGAGGTAGTATTTGTCAGGTATTTCCTCTGTAAAGTTACTCCTTTTTCCTCCCTTAACATAGGTGTTTTTAGAAGGATAACACTATGTGCAGGCCATACCAAAAAGGTGGAGAGTTATGCTTGACTTCCTTAAGGATGTAACTTCTGTATAAATTATTTATAATTCTCCTGCACAGAAGACTTGTCTATTTTCCTTATTCAATGTATTCACTTGTATCAGCATGCATGCATGAATGCTTATTTTATATTTTGGGTTACAATCCAATGTTTGTTTATTATGTTGCTCAAATTGTTCCACCTTTGGCCACTGGTTGCTTTTTTAGTTGTCTCTGGTGTCTTTTTGACATACTCCATTATTGTGAGTTTTTTGTTTTGGCCATGGCTAAAGCCCTTCCTCATAGAAAAGTTATTATTTTAATGTAATTTTAGAGCAATTTTATTTTACTGTCCATTTTTGTTTATTTCTTCCTTTCACCTACCACCTCATTCCTGTCCCTCTCACAGCTTTAATTGCCATCTTTAACAGGGAAGACCTCCAAATGCAAGTACCTAGCTCTGTCTTGCATTTCCAACTCTTAAATGAGCACTTGCACCTGGTTCATCTGTAGGATCTTCAAACACAATATGTGCAAAACAAGCGTGGTCTCCCTCCTCTCTTCTATACTGTTCCTCTCCTGGTGTCCTGGCCTGGGTAGTGGCACTGCCTTCTACTGAGGCTTGAAACAATTCCCTTCCTCTTCATATCTTTCTCTTCTGACACCACACATCCAGTCAACTACCAAAGCTTCATCCTTCCATCTTTCTGGACTCTGCTTTTGCTTTTCTCTAGCTCTCCATTTGTATATTGAATTCCCTGGGGCTATCTATCTCTGGAGCTTTCTCTCCCATCTTATTTTCAAGTCTATGTCTTTCCTCATTCTTTCTTATCTTCTGCTTTCCTCATCACCAAAAGAAAGAACAAACATATTTTTTGTTTGATGTGTTTATTAAGTATTTATTATACCAAAGCATGAAATAGAACACTTTCTGTTTCTCTTTTTTAAAAGCTATATTAAATTACATATTTATGTAGGACTTGATTGATTTTGTTGTTATTGTTTTTTCTGTGGGTCAGCAGGTTTGGAAAAAAAAAAAAAGAATAGCTACTCCAGAATTAGTAAATTAGTGTTTCCCTATGGCCTGACATAGTTCAAGCATGGTTACCTCTAACTCCTGATAAAGGAACATTTTTAGGGAAGAATTCATGTTGCCAGGAATCTAAGGTTAATTTTGTTGCTCTTGTAAAAATGTTATTTTTAAAGACAAAATTTGACTGGAAGGAAAACCTTTGTAGATTGAAGGAAGCCCTCCCAATGTAAAAGGGAGTCTTAATTTATGCTCCTTGTTAATTACTATCAGCAGGGTTTATTTCATAACATACATATTATTACCTATATATAATGCTGTAATATTATATGTAATATATATTTGAATTATCCAGGTATCATAGAAAGTTTTTCTCACAAAATTGCATTGCAAAGATTATTTAAAGACAAATTATGTATTTAACACATTTTCTTTTTTCTTCTTCTTCTTTTTTTTTTTTTTTTTTTTTGAGTTGGACTCTTACTCCATCCCCCAGGCTGGAGTGCAGTGGCATGCTCACGGCCACCCCAGTGTTGGCCTGCTGGGCTACAACAACATTTCCACCTCAGACTTCCAAGTAGCTGGAACTACAGGCACACACTACTATGCCAGGCTAATTTTTAAAAATTTATTGTAGAGACGAGATCTCGCCAAGTTGCCTGGACTGGTCTCAAACCCGTGGGCTGTGGAGCGCCTCCGCCCTAACATGGCGCCCGAAGCGGCCAGACCTCAGGACAAAACAAGCCCTAATTAGGCAGCTGGAGGATGTTAGCATACATTCCTCTTTCGCAGGCCTATCGGTGTGTGCCGCGTTACCTTAATTGATTGGCAGAGATACTAGATTTAAGGTCACGGGAAAGAGAAACAAGCAGCTGAAGCTGAAGCTGAGGCTGAAGCTGCGGCCGAAGCTGAGGAAGAACGATGTAGTAACCTGGGATTAAAGCAGCTTGCAGAAGAATCGTGTGAGAGTCGTTATTGAAAGCGGCAAGTGGTGGCCAGTACGGAAAGAGCCATTTTGTCTTTGTAAAGAGCACATTAAGACCTGGAGTAAACTTGTCCGCAGAAGAACGGTGTCGGTGTCGTCTTTCTTCAGCTCGCGACAAGTGGTGGCCCGTACGGGGAACTCGAAGAAGCCGAAATCCTTGGATTCAGAACTGCAGCTGCTCAGGGCAGTCGACTGGTATGTAGATCCCACAAGGGAGGGAAAAAACTAGAAAGGTCCTCGGCAAAGAGGCGATTTGGGAAGGTCCTCGGCAAAGAGGCGATTTGGGAAGGTCCTCGGCAAAGAGGCGATCTAAAAGGGCCCTCGGTGTAGAGGTGATCCCCTTTTTGCTAACATGGGCACTACTTCCTCTCACCCGCTTTTTCAGGCTCTTAAAACTCTCCTAAGAACAAGTAGACATTCTCTGGCGCATGGTGCAAATAGGGTGTGAATGGCACACTATTGCTTTATGCGTAACCGGCATCCCATACCACAATATGACTATTGCTGCTAACCTCTCTCGAGAGCTTTCCCTCCATCTTTTAGGTAATTGGTCCCAAGAGTTTTGACAACCTGACGGAGGCTCTACGTTGTGAAATCATCAGTGCCATCAGAGTAGATCCAGTAATCGCTCAAACCTTGGCCTCCCGGATCGCCCAGGCGGCATACCACCTTAAAGAGTGGGCGGGAATGGTTTCAATGGCCTTTTTGTTATTCTCTTGTTGTGTCCTGTGCCTCTATTGTTTTCTCCATATGCATCAACGCAATGCACGTGACCGTGCGCTACTAGCGCAGGCCTTTGCTGCCATGGAGGTGGATCAATCCCCTCAGGTCCGGGTTGCCGCGTTAGGGCAATAAGAACAGGGCAGGATGTGAGAATAGTACTGCACACGGGGGCCCAGGAGGAGTTATCCCGTGGAGGGCATGTCCAGCTGCATATGGTTGACACCGCCTCTCCCATCCCCAGAAAATCGGTGTCGGACAGGTGGGCAGTCGGTCTGGCGATTACACGCGCGAGATAGACTGTCTTACATGGTCCTTGTTATATGGGGGCTGTGACCACTACCCTCTCCTGCCAAAATAAATAAAAAAGGGGGAGCTGTGGAGCGCCTCCGCCCTAACATGGCGCGCCCGAAGCGGCCAGACCTCAGGACAAAACAAGCCCTAATTAGGCAGCTGGAGGATGTTAGCATACATTCCTCTTTCGCAGGCCTATCGGTGTGTGCCGCGTTACCTTAATTGATTGGCAGAGATACTAGATTTAAGGTCACGGGAAAGAGAAACAAACAGCTGCAGCTGAAGCTGAGGAAGAACGATGTAGTAACCTGGGATTAAAGCAGCTTGCAGAAGAATCGTGTGAGAGTCGTTATTGAAAGCGACAAGTGGTGGCCAGTACGGAAAGAGCCATTTTGTCTTTGTAAAGAGCACATTAAGACCTGGAGTAAACTTGTCCGCAGAAGAACGGTGTCGGTGTCGTCTTTCTTCGGCTCGCGACAGTGGGCTCAGGCAATCTACTTGCCTCGATCACCCAAAGTGCTGGGATTACAGTCTGAGCCACCAAGCCCAGCCAACACATTTTCAATGAAGCTTATGAGACTAAAACATTAGAGTCATGACACTGATTGTTAGTATTTGTTTTTATGTTGAATATATTAAAATATGAGTATAGGAAGTTCCTAGCTTACATATGCAAGTTAGCTCAGTTTTCTTGCCTGGAATCTAGGGGGGCTGCTGTCAAAGTGTCTCTCTCTTGCATCCCAAAGAACTTCCCTCCTCAATTAGGATCCCTTTCCCTCCTGTGAATGCAGACCCTCTGCCACCCAGAGCAACACCTCTTTCTCTGTGTGCTTCTGCATTACCCCTCATCACTCCTGGTCGCTTCTCACCTTATCCACAAGGGCCTCTCTCTACTTGTCTCTGTGCCCCACACTGGTCATGAAGTCGACTTAATTATACAGCTCTGCTGTACAGATGAAAGACATAGTGTCTGCCTTCCAGACACTCATAGTCTGTTAGGAGAAACAGAAGGTTACTAAAAACGCTAAGTAAGAGGTATATGCTAGGGGGAAGAGGAGCTGAAGGAGGCCTACCCAACCCAGGCTGAGGTCCTGGGAAGGAATCCATTAGAAGGAATGGATGGAGGGCCAGCAAAGAGGTGGGGCTCAAGGGGAGACGAGAGCTGGGCAGAAGGAGTTGAAACAGAACCCCACCCCAGGATTGGTAGAATAGTGTGATTCGATTTGGCTTGCCTAAAGAATGGAGAATGGATGGGAGGCCCAAAGGTAGAGGCAGGAAAACTCATTCCGGTTGCAAGTGAGAGATGGTGAGAGTCTGAATCTAGGCAATGACCATGAGTTGGAAAAAGAGAGCAACTGGAGAAGAGTTTAGAGTTAGAAATGAGGTAACATAAGGAATGGTGGAGCGTGTGGCTCAGGGAAGAAGAAGAATAGAGAAGGTGTTTGAGAGAAGCTGGAAGAGAGGCTAGAGAGGAATATGGAGAGAAAAAATGGAAAGGTGGAACTGAAGGAAGGGAAGAAAGGGAAGGAGGGGATTCTTATGACTGCTCTCTCCACCACTCCCACCAGCCTGAGTTTTTATTTGCAAGGTAATTGAGAGGGACTGGGGAAATTAAGAAATGGCGAAAACCAGAAAAATTGAACTGGAAAGGAGAAGGGAGAGCCCTGTCCGGTCTGGTTCTTTCTGTCCACCCTCCAAGCCCTGGGTTGCCTCCTCCTTTTTGACAGTTTCTGTTCCCGTGGCCGGGTCTGTTTTTATACTTTAAGTAGCCACATTCTGTTGTATTATAAAGGAAAGTGAACCATCTGTTTATTTTATTTTTTTGAGTCAGAGTCCCACTCCGTCATCCAGGCTGGAGTGCAGTGGCACGCTCACAGTCACCCCAGTATCAACCTGCTGGGCTCCGGCGATCCTCCTACCTCAGTCTTCAAGTAGCCGGAACTACGACACGTGCTACCATGCTCAGCTAATTTTTGATTTATTGTAGAGACGAGGTCTTGCCAAGCTGCCCAGGCTGGTCTCAAACCCTTGGGTTCAGGCAATCCTCTCCTCTCAGCCTCCCAGAGTACTGGGATTAGAGGCTTGAGCCACCGTGCCCGGCCACAATCTGTTTATTTTTAAATGTACCAATATGTGTAATATCTCTAAGTATATTTTACTTAGAAAAAGTAGCTCCTGGCTGGACGCAGTGGTGCAAGCCTGTAATCCCAGCACTTTGGGAGGCTGAGGTGAGAGGATTGCCTGAGCCCACGGGTTTGAGAACAGCCTGGGCAACTTGGCAAGACCTCAACTGTACAATAAGTTAACAAAAAAATAGCCGGGCATGGTGACGTGTGCCTGTAGTTCCAGCTACTTGGAAGGTTGAGGCGAAAGGATCACCTGAGCCCAGCAGATCAATGCTGGAGTGACTGTCAGCATGCCACTGCATTCTAGCCTAGGTGACGGAGTGAGACTTCAACTCAAAACTGAAAAAGTAGCTCCTTACTGTTCCAGGTATTTTACCTTTTGTGGTTCACCCAGGAAAGTAAATGCCATTGTTTCCATGGAAAACATGCTGTGAGTCACAAACAAATGTTTTACAATTAACTTTTTGGGAAAAAAATTCTGTCTTTGCTGAGTACTAAGCATATTAAGTATGTACTATGAAGAGGAAAATCAGAAAATACTTTAAATGCTCTCTTCTTAAACTCTGGCTTGTTCTTGCTGATTATTCACTCTTTGAAAGGAAAGTGAGAAGTTTAGTCAAGGATGTTTTCATATTTCTATAAATATTTGGAACAATATAGATAATTTCTTGTATTTACATAGAAGGGGAGTCTCAAAGCCCTTTTGCATATATCATGCTTTTAACCAGGTGCACCAGGTACAACTAGATTCCAAGATCATGGCACCCTTGAAAAGAAGAGACTGATAAGCACCTCTGCGGAGTTTGGCAGACTGCCGTTTGGATTTGCTGTTGATATGCCGCATGTGGTACTTTTCAAAATAGAATAATCCATATTTGAGGAATGTATCAGTAATAGACTTTTGTGTAATTATTTCATTAGGGCCATAGACTAGGCCACCCTCTATGGGTGGCAGTAAGTAGGGTTTCCTCTGAATGAAATGGACGTTCTCCCTGCCGGCCATTTGGGGGAGAACTTGAGAAGACAGAAATCAGGCCTTGACTTTCTCTGTTCTCTGAGGTCAGGGGTCAGTTTGGCTAAAATGGGAGGCAAAGTGATGCTGAAGCATTTCTGATGATTTGGGAATGAGCGCCTATGGTGCTGAGCCATGTGGCAGACATGGGAATGTGCACTGCTCAGATCTCCCTTCTAAAAGGACTCTGCCTAGCTGCAAGGAAAATGATTCACCGACAGCTTCTAGCTGTTAAGTCCTTTGGGTCCACCTCAGCTTTGGAGGCAAGATTATGCTCTTCTTGCTCTTTTCCAGTGAGCCTCAACCCATGACTAAGCAAGACTGTGGTACATAGGTCTAGACCTTTCTGCCAAAAGATGGGCTCCTCTAAAGACAGACTTGGATTTAGAGTTCCTACCGGACAGGAGAGACTTTGTTAGGTTTGCAACTCGGTAGCTCAGTTCCTTCAGAATTCTAGTTCCTTCCTTTTATTTCCACTGGTCTTAAGCCTTTTGAACTCTTACCTCCATTCCCACATCTGTCTTCCTGAGGACCCAACCAACACTCCCTGCCACAAGGAAGCAGGTAAGGAGACAGGTTGGCAGTGGTCACTTTGAAAGATTCTAGGGTGAGTCTGGACCCGTACGGTGGTTACAAAGTTGATCTCAGTATCACTTTCTAATTTCCCTTACATGTCAGAAAAGCTCATTAAAAGTCCCCTGCTGGTATCCACCATGTTGTAGAGAAGCAACGGGGAGCTGTCCAGCACCTGGGAGCACAGAGAGAGGACCTCCCAGGAGAGCCTTAACCCCTGCCACAGCAGTGTGACAGCATGACAAGGAGGGCCCCAGGGACCAGATGCTGCACACACCTGGACTGGAAGGGTTTGAGGACCCTCAGAAAGGGAGCTAGGGTCACTCTGAGGGAAATTGTTTCTGGTAACAAACCCAGAGGTAGTTCATGGTGTCAGTATTGATTTGCAGTTCACTAGAATGGCCCATCAGAACCAAAAAGACGAAATGATTTTATTATCCCATTTTACAGATGAAAGATGAGGCCCTGTTTTAGAAGTTAGATTTTCTTCCCACTATTCCACAACTGTTCTCCACCCCCACCTTTTTGACACAGTGTTGCTGTTGGATCACCATTTCCTTTTGAGTAATTGAGTCTAATGAAGAAGGGCATCTCAGCTGACTGAAATAATGGAATGCTTTCAATGTGGGAGTCAGTCCCTCAGAGAGCAATAACATGGTGCCCTTTTGCCATTTCATACCTTTAGTGGTACCAGGAAGCCCATTTGTTTATTTAAATGAGATCACAGTAAGTTTTATCTGGGATATGAGAGTCTATGTTAGTATAAAAAGATACACATTTCCCCTCATCTCATGGCAGGACTTTTTGCTGAAAATTTAAATAAGCAGGCATTTTTCTGATATTTTGGTTATTATCTTAAAATAAATTTAAGGCTCAGATTTTTAAAAATTAATTTTAAACTTTTTGAATACAATAACTTATGTTCTCTTTAGTTACTTATTTTTTTGAGTCAAGTGCGGGGGCCCGCCCCGTGAGGATCATGGGAAGTGTTGAAGGAGAGACAGATAGGCGACGAACGAAGATCATATACTGGACACCTGTTTTTTGAACAGATGACAATTTAATGTTAGTTAATATAGAGTTTTTGTATCATTTATGAAAGGGCAAGATAAAGAAAATTTTTTTACATATATATTTTTAAAAAGTTATTAGTTAGTGGTTTTAGTAGTGAATAAATTAAGATTTTTATAGGTCTTAGTAACGAATAAACCAAAAGTCTCCAGACAACGTCTTATTTATAAAGTCAATAATGACACTTTCAGTCTAATGTTTTAAATTATAAATGTTTTAAGAAAGTTTTTTTAAGTGTATATTTTTTTATGTGTCAGGAATATTTGTATCTTAGGCTCTTATGTTTTTTAGAATCTTGTGATTGTCTTTTTTGTCTAGATGTCTTCGTTACTTTTTTCTTATCTTGTAGTGTTTGTTTTTAAAGAGAATTTAAAAGAAGTTTTTAGTAATGTTTTTTAGGTCTCTCAAGGTTATTTTTTGTTTTAGCTGATATGTTATAAAAGAGTCTGATTATTATATTATGAGTTTAGTGAAAACTTATTTTATAAATGTTAACTTAGAGTTATAAGTTTATAGTTTTAACTATAGAATTAAGTAAAAACTTTAACATTAATTTTTATCTTAAGTTAGTGAAAACAGTGTTATAAATTATCTACATAATTTTTAGATAAGTGTTAGAACTTATAATGAATTTATAATAAATTATTATAAACTTGTGTCTTTAAAAATTTTTATGTCTAAACACTAAACTGTGTAATTTTAAATCAAATAAGGAGTGGATATACTTATATCATTTATTATTTAAGCAATATCTAGTAACTTATAATCAAGTGAAAGAAAGCATTCTTGATGTGTTTTAGAGTTTAACTCTTGCATATGTTAGAAAAGGCCAAGTGGCATAGTGAGAAAAATGGAAAAATAAACCATGATATTTTCAGGTTAGCTGTGATTTTTTTTGTATAAATATGTCATCTTTTTTTTTTTTTACGACTGCACAGAATTTTTTTAGCTGTATCAACAGCAAAGACGGAAGACAGAAGGGCCTCAGCTGCCCGGCTCGCTTTGTGGCCGGGGGTTTTCAGCGCACCTGGACTTTGTCATTAGGCGGGCCTCTAAGGCTGGCTCCCAACAGTCAAGGTTTCTGTCGGCCCAGGCCGGGGTACAGTGGACCAATCACGGGGCACGGTCGTGACCTCTTGGACTCTAGCAATCCTCTTGCATCAGCCTCCGAAAGTGCTGGGATTACAGGTGTGAACCACTGTACCCTGCTGTGTTCTTTTTTTTGGTCCATGTAACTCTTCTACTATCTGAGTTTTCTTTTCAGAATTGGTATTTTGAACAATAGAAATTTTCTTACATGTAAGTATTCTTTTATCCTTTTTCCTCTCTGGCCAATATGTGATGAGTACTGCTGCCTTTGTCTCTTATTTGTAATGGTTTTACATGACTATGCTAACTTATCTTACTCTCTCCATTTTTGTCGTTGTGCATTTTAACCTATATAGTGAATCTCCTTTTTTGCCATATGGTCTTCACTGTAGTAAAGACCACACTCTGCTTTTTTGTTTTGTTGTTGTTTTTTTGCTTGTGTTTTTTTACATTGTATCTTCTGTTCTTTCTTGTTGAGTCTCTCTGGGATTTTTAGTCTTTCTTGTTTCCACATATTTCTTATGCAAAAATGAAAATAAATTTAAAACATTTACCAATTTCTGCTTTTGTTTTGACCAGTCAGTCATAAGAGTAAAATAGTCAGAATTCCTTATTACGCTTTCATCTGGTATAAATTCTTAGCTGCCCTGGGCAAGTGACTGAGTGGTTATTGCTAAGCCAGCTTTATAGCAGTAAGAATAACTATCTTTGGATTTCTTTTTCATGCTCAATTTTCTCCTTTACTTGTTTTCTAGGCTTTGTGTGTTTTCCAAAGAAAATGAACAATAATTTTACGGACCTTTATTGTGCTTCAAGCTCTTTGTCCTAAGCTCTGTGTCTGAAGAAATTTTTCTCTTATTCTTTGTACCATGGGACAGGAACTATTTTAACCAGTGTTTTTAGAACTTTTATTCTCTGGTTGTTATGTTGTGTGAACAATTTGGCAATTTCCTTCTACCTGTCATCACCACAGAAGGAGAATGTAATAACACTGCTCTATGAAGCTATTAAGATCTGACCTCTGCAACTGAGAGAAAAATAAATTGAAAGTAAATGGACAAGATTCATGTTTATTTTTATCTGAGTTATTTATTAACACATGATGAAAACAATGGTACCATCAAATGCTTCATGATTAATTATATAAGTTTTTTGCTGAGATGCTAAAACCTTTACACTGTCTTAGTTTTGAGTAGTATTTACAGAATGGTTTCTACCAAATGACAATTCTTTTTTGTAGTGGTTGCTTATTAATATAACTGAATAAGATTATTCAAAATTCTGAGTGTGATTAGGTGAAAAAAACTTTAATGTTGCCCAACATTATCTTTTTTTTTTTTTTTTGAGTTGGAGTCTCACTCTGTTGCCCAGGCTGGAGTGCAATGGCACACTCACAGCCATCCCAGCATCAACCTGACCTGTGGGGCTCTGGCTATCTTTCTGCCTCAGCCTTCCAAATAGCTGGAACTACAGGCATGCACTACCACGCCTGCTAATTTTTGATTTATTGTAGAGACGAGGGCTCACCAAGTTACCTAGGCTGGTATCGAACCTGTGGGCTCAGGCAATCTACTTGCCTCGGCCTCCCAAAGTGCTGGGATTACAGGCCGAGCCACCGAGCCCAGCCTAGTACTATCTTTTATAATTCAAAAATGTGTACCTTCTTAGAATCATAGAATTTAGACAGGAGGAAAACCAAGAGATTGTCTAGTCTAATTCTCAAAGTGTGCAAAATTGCCTCCAATCACATTGTTGAGATACAGAGTTTCGTGTTTGCATTTAGTTTTTACTTGAATGCCTCTGTTGTAGAGAGGTCCTATGAGAGCTCATTTTCCTTAAAAAGCCCTAAGATGAGGAAAGTCATTTAATTTAAATCTGAATTTACTCCAGAACTTCAATTTGATACCAGTTTTTCCTTTAGGAGTAATTCATGTCATGGCAGCCTTTTCCACGTGGTTGCTCTTAAATATCACCGTATGTATCTCCTTATTTTCTTCTTTCCGGGTTAAACATGGACACTCCCATCATCCATTTTCAACTTTTACTCCACCTCATCTGCTTCTTGAATGATGATCTTAAATGATGCTGTTAAATGTTATATGCAAAGTTATATCAAATTCTTGCTTTAAAGGATAACTTCAGAAATACGAAAAGACAATCCACAGAATGGGAGAATATCGGGAATGCCAAAAAAAGTTTACATATTTTTAAAGATGTTATCTGACCAGGCTTGGTGGCCCAACATGTAATCCCAGCACTTTGGAAGGTCGAGGCGAGTGAATTGCCTGAGCCCACGAGTTCGAGACCAGTTCAGGCAACTTGGTGGGATTGCATCTGTACATAAATAAAAAAAAAATTAGCTGGTTGCGGTAGTATATGCCTGTAGTTCCAGCTACTGAGCTGAGGCGGAATGATCGCCTGAGCCTAGTAGGTCAACGCTGGGGTGGCCGCTGGGGTGGCCATGAGCGTGTGTACCACTGCACTCCAGCCTGGGCGACAGTGAGACTCCAACTCAAAAAAAAAAAAAAAGAGATGTTGTCTATATATTTACTTTCTGAAATTGAATTAAACACTAGTAGCAATGTGTAGTATGTTTGCTCAGCCATGTTCTGCCATTTTCTTTGACTGTTCTGCCTGTCACATGATGATGCTGCCATTCATTTGATTAACGCCATCTTTTGAGTGAATGTCATACTTAAAATGTGCATACATTAGCCAGGTTCAGTGGCTCGGCCTGTAATCCCGGGCTTTGGGAGGCTGAGGTGAGTGGATTGCCTGAGCCCACGGGTTCGAGACCCACCTGGGCAACTTGGCGAGACCTCATCTCCACAATAAATCAAAAATTAGCCGGGCGTGGTAGCACGCGCCTGTAGTTCCAGCTACTTGGAAGGCTGAGGCAGAAGGATCGCTGGAGCCCAGCAGGTCGAGGCTGCGGTGGCCGGGAGCGGCCACTGCACTCCAGTCTGGGTGACAGAGTGAGACTCCAACTAAAAAAAAAAAAAAAAAAAGTGTACATTTTTTGACACCCCCTGTATATTTATAAATCTTATACCCAATAAGAGACTAGCATCCAGAATACAGAAAGAATTTTTGTAACTTAAGGATTAAAAGCAAATAATCCAATTTAAAAGAACTTGAATTGTCATGCAAAAGACCAATAAACATATGAAAAGATGCTGAACATCATTAGTTATTAGAGAAATGCAAAGCAAAACCATAGCAGGATACCACTTCACATTGCTAGAATGGCTATAATAAAAAAGACGACAGTAATAAGTCTTGGCAAGGATGTGAAGAAATTAGAACTTTCTTATATCGCAGCTTTGATAAGACCCTTCACATAGCGAGAAGATGAAAGAGACTGGTTCTCAACCCAAACCTGTATTTCCACAGCCTTGGCCCATAATTACAATGCTGTTACTGTTTTTCCATGTTAGAACTCTCTTGAAATCTTAGAATCAGGACCAGTACTTTTTGGGGAGCTTAAAATACATATAACATAAAATTTACCATTTTAACTATTGTTAGTTGCATAATTCAGTGCCACTAAGTGCATTTACAATGTTGCACAACCATCACCACTATCCATTTCCAAAATTTTCCATCATCCCAGACAGAAAATCTGTATTCTTTAAATAATCATTTTCTATTCTCTCCTCCCTCTAGCCCCTGGTAACCTCCATTCTACTTTCTGTCTCTTTACATTTGCCTAGACATCTCATATATGTGAAGTCATATAATATTTGTTCTTTTTATTGAATCAATACATTTTTTGCAGAATGATTCTAACCTACTTAAGACATTTGAAATTCACCTGTCTATTCCACCCTACACTCAATGCTTAGCCTTCCTGATTCTCAATATCCATCTGACCTTTCCAATCTTGAGCATTTCTCTGGTCTGCACATATAATGAACACCCACATACAGAGTGCGTATATTTTATTTATACATTTATTTTGTACATATGTCTTATTTATTCTTCACAATATCTTTGTGAGATAGATAGTGCAGTGTTTTACAAATAAGGGCACAAAGAGTTAAAGACAGGGAGCCTTCACCCACATTCAGATGACTGGCAAATTCAGGGCCAAGAATCTAGAAGCCCTAGACTTCTTTTTATAGCTCTCAGCCCTTTCCACAAAGTCTATCCCCTTCCCTCCTTTTAAAGAAGTTCAGCCACTGGGTAGGGGAGAGGAATGCTCATGGATAGGCTGTGTGTGTGTGTTTGTGTGAAGGAGGGCTGGGAGGAGGGAGAAGTAAAACAATTTCAATTTTTCTCCTTTTACGTTCTGAGTTTACATTATTATTTCCCCAGTAATTCAGATTAGGTGAATCTGATTACTATCTCTGGCCTATCCTGTGCTGTAGTTTATAAGAAGAAAATGCTGAGACTTATTCTAATAAGTAACCCCTCAAAAAAGGGCCACACATCTTCATGTCTCACCTGTTTTTGTTCAAATAATAGCATAAAGCTAACTAATGAAATGGACACTTTAGGAACTCAAGACTTTTTATGAAGTTCTTCAGTGTGACCCCCAGAAAGTCACTAAAATATTTTAGGAGCTGGGCTTGGTGACTCAACCTGTAATCCCGCGCTTTGGGAGGCTGAGGTGAATGGATGGCCTGAGCCCACGGGTTCGAGACCTGCCTGGACAACTTGGCAAGACCTCATCTCTACAATAAATAAAAAAATCAGCCAGGCATGGTAGCAGGCACCTGTCGTTCCAGTTACTTGGAAGGCTGAGATGGAAGGATCGCCGGAGCCCAGCAGGTCGAGGCTGCGGTGGCTGGGGGCGGCCACTGCACTCCACTCTGGGCGACAGAGTGAGACTCCAACTCAAAAAAAAAAATTTCTTTTTGGATATTACTTCAAAGAACTTTATACCATGCCAGACTACTCTCTAGGTCAAGAGTTTATCTGCTATTCCAGTATTTCTCAAAGTGTGCTTTGTAGAATACCAGTCCTAGCATATGTTGTGAAACACACACACACACACACACACACACACACACATACACACACGCACACACCCACACACTCATAGATCCTGCATGCTATATCTGACTCAGAGCTACAAGGTGCACATTGACATTTGAAAGATTCTTTTTTTTTTTTTTTTTGAGTTGGAGTCTCACTTTGTCAACCAGGCTGGACCTACTGGGCTCACAGCCACCCCAGCATCGACATACTGGGCTCTGGAGATCCTTCCACCTCAGCCTTCCCAGTAGCTGAAACTACAGGCACGTGTTACCAAGCCCGGCTAAATTTTAATTTATTGTAGAGACAAGGTCTTGCCAAAATGCCCGCGCTGTTCTCGAACCCGCGGGCTCAGGCAATCCATTTGCCTCAGCCTCGCAAAGTACTGGGATTATGGGTTGAGCCACAAAGCCCAGCCTGAAAGTTTCTTAAAAATCACATTGTAAATAAACTTGTTTACTTTGTTTAACTCACTGCTTCCCAAATTTTTGAATAGAAGAAGAATCTTTGAAACATGTCTACAAACATCTTAAGGAACTGAGGTTTTATGGAATACACTTTGGGAAATGCTGACCTTCTCTAATTTTTCCATTAAACTAGCTGTGTTATCCAAGCAAGTTCATCAGGTTGAGATGTCAGTCGTGAGATGTCAGTCCTATAATACACACAATGCTGTGTTAGTATTCCTTTTCCTTTAACAGGAAGGCCATAATGCTATCTGTTATTCATATAGATTAAACTAGGAAAAGAATTAATTTTAATATATGGCAGAGTTTTAAAAATAAGGAACAGTTTGGTTTCTTTAAAAAGAGGAAGATGCTGGGCTCAGTGGCTCAGCCTGCAGTCCCGCGCCTTTGGGAGGCTGAGGTGAGTGGATTGCCTGAGCCCGCGGGTTCGAGACCCGCCTGGGCAGCGAGACTTCATCTCTACAATAAATCAAAAAATCAGCCAGGCATGGTTGTGCATGCCTGTAATTCCGGCTACTTGGAAGGCTGAGGCGGAAGGATCGCCGGAGCCCAGTAGGTCGAGGCTGCAGTGGCCGGGAGCGGCCACTGCACTCCAGTCTGGGCGACAGAGTGAGTCTCCAACTCAAAAAAAAAAAAAAGAAGACACCTCTGCACATATTTAAGAGAATAATATGAAAAAAGTTAAACTTCATGGCATATAGAAGATAGTAAAGAGAAAAAGAATTTTTTTTTAAGTATACTCCAACCAGTCAGGAAACAACTATACTATGATAATATGACCACCAATGAGAGCTAAACAGAAATCAGTATCTTAGACATATAGCCAAGGGAAAAATATAAGAAAGAACGATTTGATTGTAACTGCTGACAACTTTCCACAAAGGTAAGCAATTTTGAGGAGTCAAGTAATTGAACAGAACCCAAGTTCAGATGATATGCTTCATTAAAATTTGTGGTCAGTGAACAGAACATTCTCAAGTGCTTCATGTCTGGACTCATTTTCTATCATGTCCACACAGACACATGCAGAGTCATGGTGATGAAACACCCAACAGAGATAACAGTCAAATATGTCTGGCTTCATGATGATGTTGGAGAAGCCATGGAGGTTGCAGCCTTCAAACCCACAATGTAGGACCGTGGGTGGTGACAAATTTGGCGCACGAAGGGGGTGTCTCTGGAAATGCTGTTAGCATTTTGCAGTTAACCACTTCATATTTCACTCCTAAAAAGCAGTCTTTCTGACTTAAGGCTTAATCAGTAGTTTCTCTCTCTCTTTCTTTTTTTAAATTTTATTTTTATTTTATTTTGAGTCGGTGTCTCACTGTTGCACAGGCTGGAGTGCAGTGGCACGATCATGGCTCACTGCAGCCTCTACCTCCTGGACTCAGGTGGTCCTTCCACCTCAGCCTCCCAAGTAGCTAAGACTGCAGGAATGCCCCACCACACCCGGCTAATTTTTAAATTTTTTGTAAAGACGAGGTATCACTATGTTACAGCCCAAGCTGGTCTCAAACTCCTGGGCTCAAGCAGTCCTCCCGCCACAGCCTCCAAAAGTACTGAGATTACAGGAGTGAGCCACCTTTCTACAACAAGGTTAAACATGAGTTTATGTAATTATCATAAAATGTGTGTTTCTAAATGCCTGTCTCAGAAACAAATGAGTGTCATCTTTTATATGTATATTGGATTTTATGTAAACCTGTTATTGCCTTTTAATAAGTATTCTACACCTAGATTCCTCAGAGAAGAGTACAAAATTTTACTCTTGCTTGCTATCAGATCTGTTCATTAGTTACTAATACTGATGCTATTTTTTAGCTATTTTTTTAGAAAAATAGGTTATTATAGAAAATGTGTAACCAAATGGAATGAGAATTCTTTAATGAAAAGCCTTTCTGAGTATTGTAAAGATGAGTGCAGGAAACATAATAAGAGGAATTTCAAAATGTGTAATTGATGGCTTCTAGAAGAATGAAGCCTCAAATACTATGTTAATGTCAATTTTTAAAAATTGCTGACCGGGCTCGGTGGCTCAGCCTGTAAACCCAGCAACTTTGGGAGGCTGAGGCAAGTGGATCGCCTGAGCCCGCAGGTTCAACACCAGCCCAGGCAAGTTGGTGAGACCTTGTCTCTACAATAAATCAAAAATTATCCGGGGGTGGTAGTGCATGCCTGTAGTTCCGGCTACTTGGAAGGCTGAGGTGGAAGGATTGCCAGAGCCCAGCAAGTCGACACTAGGGTGGCCGTGAGAGTGCCACTGCACTCCAGCCTGGGTGACAGAGTGAAACTCCAACTCAAAACAAAACAAAACAAAACAAAACAAAACAAAAAACAACAAAAACAAACAAACAAAACAAAAAAACAACAAACAAAAAAATTGCTTCAGAGGCAGAAAGTTTAAAATCTAACATTGTATATGAAAATTTAAGGAAGAAGGGCTTGCAAAACAAGATTAATCTGTAGCTTAGGAATAGACTATAATATAGGAGTTCTTCTAGAAGTGAGAAAATAACAGTTAACATTGTAGGTCCAACAGCATTTGGGTCTTGATGACATTTGACATTCAGCTCTCACCAGGTCTCTATGTAGAACGAGGAAGGCTCAGGACCCAGACATGAACATGGAGGCAGGTGGGATTTGGCACTCTGATATGATATTTATTTATTTGTACATTTATTTTGCAGGAAGAAGAGGTCCTATTATAGATCATCCATTATCACTCTGTGAAGACTTGCTTATCAAAATCAAATCCTGGTGATTGTATTTTCTTTCTGTATCATAATCTAGTCAAGTGGTTGTTTAATAAGCTGTACCAGACAGATAAAATAAGCATATTTATTTAAAATATGCTGCATTCTGAAAGCTATGTTCATTTCTATGACTGAAGCTCTGGGTGCTTAAAATCATGAAGCTGAGTTGGAATTTTTTTTCTCTGAAAGTGCTTTAGTTCTAAGAGGACACAGTAGGAATCTCCAGGGAAAAAAATAGGCTAGGAACTCTCATACCTGTTCATTTTCATTGATACAATCTCCCTTTAAAAAACTTTTTTAAGGGTGGTAACATACACTTAATGTAAAATGTCTCATCTTAACCATGTTTAAGTATATTGTGTCAGCAGCAGTAAATACATTCTCATTGTTGTGCAACCACCACCAATATCCATCACCAGGACTCTTCTCATCTTGCAAAACTGAAACTCTGTACCTATGAAACACTAACTTCCTACTCCCATCTCTCCCCAGCCCCTAGCAGCCACCATTTCTACTTTCTGTCAATATAAATTTGATTACTCTAGGTACTTCATATAAGTACAATTATACAACATTTGTTCTTTTGTGACTGGCTTATTTCACCTAATGTCTTCAAGGGTCATCCATGTTGCAGCATGTGTCTATAAGCTACCATTTTCACGGTTGAACAAAAAACCAGCCCCAGTCACTTTCTCTTTTTATATCTATATAATATTTCATCTCATTTACTTCAAGGGGATGCTAGAAAATTTGCTTGGGGTGTGATCTGAGTCTCCTTTAAGAGAAACCTGAAAGAACAAAGCAGTAGCAGTGGAGATGGTGGTAGTGGGAGTGGTGGGTTAAGTACATAGTAACCAGGATGAGACTTGAAAAGAAGAAGCAACTTTGACTTTAGGTGAAAGATCATTTGCTCTTCTTCCAGAGATCCTGGACCCATAGATCTGAGTGGGGTTCAAGAATCGATTTTTTTTTTTTGAGTTGGAGTCTCACTCTGTTGCCCAGACTGGAGTGCAGTAGCCGCTCCCGGCCACCACAGCCTTGACCTGCTGTGTTCCGGCGATCCTTCAGCCTCAGCCTTCCCAGTAGCTGGAACTACAGGCATGTGCTACCACACCCGGCTCATTTTGATTTATTGTAGAGATGAGTTCTCGCCAAGTTGCCCAGGCGGGTCTTGAATCTGGCAATCCACTCACCTCAGTCTCCCAAAGGCGTGTGAAGGAATCGATATTTTTTTAAGGATCCTTTTTTAAAAACACAAAGAATGCAAAGAATTCAAATTCTTCCTTGTATTATACTGTACCAGTTCTACCTGTGACTTCCTATGGTCAGCTGCTACATAGATAAAGCAAATCCATTAGCATTGTCAGCCTTTCAAAATTTGAATTTGTCTCCCCTTCTTGAGGCAAAAGACCTCAATTTTGCTTATGTGGCAAATTTCGTGTTCTACAGTTTCTAATCCTTGAACATACAGTTTGCTTTCTTTGAGACATCCATTAAGCGGTCAACACCCATTTAAAATGAGGCATCCACAACTGCCCCTTATTTAGCCTCACTTCCTGTGGTGGGCTGAATTCTAAAATGGCAGATGGAATTAAGGTTGCTAATCAGTCAATAGTAAACAAACAAAGAAACAAAATGATCCAGGTTAGACTAACCTAATCACATACTCCCTTTAAAAGCAGAGAATTTTCTCCTGTTGGTTGCAGAAGAAGTCAGAGAGAGTCAAAATGAGAGAGGGATACACTGAGGGAGCCCCATGGCAAAAACCTGAGAGTGACATATAGGAGCTGAGAGCAGTACCCTGCCGAAAGCCAGCAAGAAAATGGGGACCCCAGTCCTACAACCACAAGTCCTGCAACTGCCAATGACCCAAGGATAGAAACAGATATTTCCCTAGCTGAGGCTCCAGGAGAATGCAGCCAGCCAACATTTATAGCCTTATGAGACCCTCAGTAGAGGACCCAGTTAAAACGTGCTAGACTCCTGAGTCACAGAAGTTTTGAACTAATTAATGAGTGTTGTTTTAAATTACTGAAATTGTGATAATATTATGCAACCATAAGGAAAATATACATTGCCTCCTCTATTTTATGTTCCAACAATACTTATCTACTTGCAGATTTTGAACATAGCTTACTCTCTTAGTCTTGCATACTTTTTTCATGGTATTTTCTGGCTTGGAGTATTCCCTTTTATCTGGTCAGATGGACAAGCTCGATTTTTCACATTCAAGAGACATCTCAGTATTATTGCCATCAGAAAATACCACTGTCTTTCCCAGGCAGACATCCTGTGTATTCCTGTCCCTATTGACATAGGAATTCAATCTCTGCAAAACTCTACTGGCAGGAGAATTTTAAGTTAGTAACTTTAAGATTTTATGGAAAAAAATAAGATTATGGAGACTGAAATTGGAAATGAACATGTAAAAGTCCTTATGGATATTTTTACATTCTGTAAAATAATACAATACAGTTTACCATGTAAGAATAGTAACAATGATATTCTGCACATAATTTATGCAATAGTTGACAGTCTACTTTTTTTATTTACCATCTTTTGCTAAGTGGATACATTTACAATTTTTCTTCTATTGAAGTTTCAGTGAGATGCTTGAAAACACTTTCTGTTCTGTTCCACAGGCATGAGTATGCACTTGTGTGTACATATATGTGTGTACTGTGTGTACACATGTGTTTGTGTGTGTTTGTGGCCTCAGCTAAACATTTTGTGATCCTCGTAACTCTTATCTCTGAGGTTTTGACTCTTCTCCCTGCCTCCTAGGTTCTGCGTAACTTGGGTTTCTGGCAGGGGGAGCATAGGCATAACTTGGGTTTCTGGTACGGGTGCATGTGCATGAGTTTCTCAAGCCTCTCCCTATTACCAAGAGGTTATATAACCTTCCTGATAACGTCATACTAAACCACAGACCTTTCTGTACCTCCTCTTCCCCACCACCTGACTTCTCCCTTCCCTCTGACTCTAGTACTGACACGAGGATATGGACACCATCAATTTTATCTATTGACTCCTTGGGATTACAGAAACTCTAGCTCTGTACTCCTCTTGACCTCGTTTTCTATCCTAATCCTAAATTCTGTTTTCTAATTACAGTTATACCCTTTGCATTTGCAAGAACTACATCCCATAATCTTTGTTAATTCTCCGATGCACAAGTACATTATAGCATGTATCAAGCCCCTTACACAAGACAGAAGCCCTGAGACCACAAAGAGGAATGAAAAGCAATTATTTCTGTTTCCAAGAAGTTTATCTGCATATGCAAACAGGTCAGCAGGTATAGTACTATCCAGAAATTTGGGCAACAAATGAAAGTTGCTGGAAATAGTATCAGTGAGATTCCATATTTAGCAACAAGTAACCCAATGGGCAGACAATGCAGAGGGAGCCTGATACACTAAAGCCAAGATATTTACAACCAGTCATCTACAAATGGCTTTATTTTAACCACTTTGATAAAAAGGAATTCATTTAAAACTGAATCAGACAAAGTGTTGGGTTTTTTTAGATAAGCTTTCCAAATAGAAATGTGCAACATTTTAAAAGAGGCGGGTATATAACAAAGAAGTATATAACTTCTTTGTGATTTAATCAAGTCAATTTCATCATGAAGATCTCTGTATCTGATGCTTCTTAGGCACCAATTCAGATTCTCTCAGCCTCACCTGTCTCTTATTCCAGCTCCTACTATGGCAACTAGCTCTGTGCAGGCTCCAGTTTCCTGTCAACACAACCAGACAGTCCCTGGCCCCTGCACACTGCGGTCTCAGGCCTTCCAGCTCAGGGCTTCTCTGTTGACACTGAGGTATGCAACCATCTTGCAATTTAGGTACAGAAATATTTCAAGATCCAAGCAGACATCAGAAAAGTCTATTAGGAGATAGCAAGATACTTGGAAGGAGGTTTAGATGCAGGATTTTAATCGCTGGTAAGGAATTAACAAGAGTAAAGTCGAATCTTGGTTCTTTAGGGATTGGAATACTGGTAAAAGAAAAACAAGGACTCCCACATGGAAAATCAAATCTGTGATCCAATTATCAGAAATAGGCCACAAGGCAAGAGTTTTGTCTCGAAAACCATTTCAAAAACTGGAGGAAGCCAGAAATTCTATAACATTCTATAAATCTACTTGCACAAGTATGCAAATGTATACATGCAAGGCTACTCTTTGCAGCACTGTGGTAATAGTAAAAACTTGGAAATAACTAAATGATCTCCAGTGGGGTCTTGGTTACATAAATTATGGTATATCCAACCAAGGAAATATTTTGTAGCTCTTAAAAATCAACGAGGAAGATAGCTCCTGATGTGGAAACATTTCTAAAATCCAGCATTAACAGAAACTGAGATGTAGGGCAATATGAATCATTTGCTATCACCAGAAAAATTAAAGGATACACTGCATCTGAATAACACATACACACACACACACACACACACACACACCACTGTGTATATGTATTATCGATTCCTTTCTGGAAAACAAAAAACATTCTAAGTATTTCAAACAGAGAAGATTTAATACAGGGATCAGTTTTAAAGGGTTACTGAGCCAAAAGGGGAAGGTAAGGTTATCCTAGATGGGCAACTTTAGGAAACCAATAACATCCAAGGAAACAGGAAATGTTACCCTAAGAAAGAGTTAACAATAGCCATGGCACTGAAGCTGTTGAAGGAGCTATCTAGGATAAATCCTAACTATCCCATGTTCCAACCACAACGTGCCTCTTGAGTGCTTTATTTCGGGCCCCCATTAGGCAAAGGGATGGTTTTAAAATGACAGTCTACTTGTTACATTATTAGACATTTTATAGTATTAATCAATTGTGTCAAGTGGAAGGATCTTATATCAATCTTTCTGGTTTTTGTTTGTTTGTCTTTAGATATACTCCTTTTGTTTAAAATGTGGAATGACTTAGGGCTTTTCTTAACCAGTTAGGGCAGAAAGGGTAAGAAGAATACAGAGGGAGCCTGATAAACTAAAGCCAAGATATTTACAACAGTCATCTACAAATGGCTTTATTTTAACCACTTTGATAAAAAGGAATTCATTTAAAACTGAATGAGGAAAGTGTTGGGTTTTTTAGATAAACTTTCCAAATAGAAATGTGTAACATTTTAAAAAGCGACAAGTATATAACAAAGTAGTATACAACTTATTTGTGGTTTAATCAAGTCAATTTCATCATGAAGCTCTCTGTATTTGATGCTTCTTAGGCACCACTTCAGATTCTCTCATCCTCACCTGTCTCTTATTCCAGCTCCTACTATGGCAGCTAGCTCTATGCAGGCTCCAGTTTCCTGTCAACACAACCAGACAGTCCCTGGCCCCTGCACACTGCGGTCTCAGGTCTTCCAGCCCAGGGCTTCTCTGTTGACACTGAGGTATGCAACCATCTTCAAGGGCAGGGACAAACTCTTGATGGATTGGCACTTATAGGTTAATGCTTTATTCACTTTCCCCTTGGTTGGGCAGCCCAGAGTTTCACAAAGCAGGACAACAGTCCTGCTGGAGGGAGAGTGACCAACCAGGAATGCACCTCTATTAACTCTTCCCCATTTCCTGCTTCACTCCATGTCCCTTACTCCTTCCAGAAACATACTCCTCCGTGAAGCACTTGAACTTGAATACAGTATTTGTTTCAGGCTCTGCTTTAAGAGGAGTCCAGGCTAAGATGATCTCCAATATACACTTACTATGATTCTCATGAAGGTCCAATTCAGGGATAGCGAGAGGAAAATGCATCGCAAATATCATCACCAGATGTTACTGGTATAGTCTGAGTCAAACGCTCGGCTGCTCCCTTGATACCAATAAATCGAAGGGGCAGGGAACTGGTAGAAAGAAGTTTATTTCTGAGTTCAAATCCAGGGAGCAGAGCCAAACTCAAGGTCTTTCAAAATGGTTCTGCTCACGCTCTAGGCTTTTACAGTTCACTTTTATAGTCGAGAGTTGTTAGTACCTATACATTAGCCACGTGACCAGCAGAACATGGTATAGAACTTGAGTTTCAGTCACATTTATTGATAGTGACATTTTTCTGTCCAGACTTCCTGGTGCCAGGTATTAGAGGTATCTCATAGCTTTTATCAGTGGGGCCCGGCAGAAGCGGCAATCAAGCTTGCCATAGCATAAAGGGCCTAAGACATCATACATTACGCAAAAGTTATACGAATCATAAAGCTTACGATTATATCAATACAAAAGTTATATAATTTATAAGACTTACGATTACATTGATACTATATTATTCAAACTTATTACCACTCAGAAAAAGGGAGTAAAAGGAGATTTGCACCTTGCAGTTGATGGGGCACAGAATACAGGGAAGTCAAGGATCCCCTGCAGCTACTTACTGGGAGTGCATAGGAGATAAGGAGAAGCACACCTTTTATTAGCTCTCAGGAATATTATTCAGGAACATACAGGAGCGCCTGTACCCTGGCCATGCCCTTCTCCAGGGGCTGTGACAATATGGACAGACATTAGAGGGTCTCTGTATCATTACAAGGCCAAGATTTGTTACAATTTTCATATAGCAAAATGGAAAAGATCCACAGGTAGAAGGAACAACTAGAACCAGAGGCTCAAATGCTGTCAGGACTGTCTCTATATCTCTCATTTGCTTTGCTTCTGCCTCTGTCTCTCTGGTTGACTTGGAAAGACATTGCCAAGGTTGAGCAGAGAGATTCCCCTTTTTCCTCTTGTTTCCATGGGCACTTCTATTGATAAACACTTCCTGCTTTCTCTGCAGCCCTCCTCCCATCTTCTTTCCAGGGAAGGAGTGATTTAGCTGATGTGTGATATGGGGGAAGGGACTGACAATTTGTGGCTCAGCTATATCCTTCTTTCTCTCTTCTTGGGATCAGTCTGCCTGCAGGAAGCACACATTTTCCAACCCACACAATGAGTTTTAAAGAGTCAGACTCCTATGAAGGGAGGGGGCTTCAACATCTGTGCAGTTGTGCCTGTGACTGGCTGGGTGATTCTCTTTAATTCAGGGGTGGAACGCCAGTAGGCCCAATACCATTATATTCTCTGCTATGATCTCCAGGTCAGCTTTGACTTTTCTTTTTTTGACATTTGATAAATATGATATATTCATCTCATGTCTGAGTCCTGTATTTATCTCCCAGTTGGATCTGAGCTTAGATATGTATATCAATTCATTTTATATTAGTATATATTAACAATATAGCAAGGGTTTTACATATCGACCTTCTTAAAACACTACAGCCACTAACATCCTCCAGCTTTATATCTTACACTCCAAAAGAGAATGTTTTCTTTGTATTTCTACTTCCAAAATTTACACAGAATAAACATAGTGAAGGAGGAGAACAGTATTGACTGAACTTGGGTCAGTTGCCCACTGATGGACCAAATACCTGTAACCAGAAAGTTACGTCAGCTTGTAACACGGCATCTCTACCCAATGGCAGCTGCACCACCACCATGCACACAAGCTACATGCAGCTCATCAATCTGGCCAGGATCTAGGCAGGACTGGCTAGCAGGTACAGGGCACACAGGTGCATGTGGAACTCAAGGACTATGTGAGCTACTCTATCATCCAAAACATGAGAGGCCCTGGGTAGAGGGTGACGTGCTCACCCTATTGGGGTTAGTGTGAGGCTCACAGGTTGCACAGAACCTGCTGTTTGGTCCTGGATAGGTTGACCTCTTGGCCCATATTGAAATCTGTGACTGTTAAAGAAAATCTGTATATTATATTGGGAGAAAATTATAACATGGCTGACTCAATTGCACCTGGGTAGATGGCATGGGAGGAGAGACAGTTCTCAAAAGCAGAGGGACTTTGAGAACCCAAATTTAGATGTCCACTTCTTCCTTCAGCAGTTATTCTGAAGTTTCATCTCTGCTGTCAGCATTTCTAGTATATCTTTATGTTTCTCTATTGCTTCAGAAGAGGCATGTTAACAGAGAAAACAGAGACTGACATGAATTATACCAACTTTCTCCATACCCAGACAACAAACATCCCCTTCTACCCATTCCTTACCCCTTTCCTCCTCTTCATGGAAAAGGTCTACCTCCTGCTGGCCATGGCATTTATCAGATATTATAGTTGCTAAAGACTGAATATTTGTGTCCCCTCCTCTATCACCTTTCCCAAAATTCATATGTTGAAACCTAATCCCCAATGTGAAGGTTTTGGAGGTGAGGATTTGGGGAGGGGAGGTGATTTGGTCACAAGGGTGGAGTCCTCGTAAAATGGAAATAGTGTCCTTATGAAAGAGACCCCAGAGACTTTCCTTACCCCTTCCACCATGTGAGGACACAGCAAAAAGTGGCCATTGTATGAAAGTGGGCCCTCACCAAACACCAAATCTGTTGGTGCCTTGATCTTGGACTTTTCAGTCTCCAGAACTGTGAGAAATAAATCCCTGTTGTTGGTAAACCATCCAGTTTATGGTATTTTGTTATAGCAGCCCAAATGGACTAGGACAATAATGTAATGCTAGAAATCACATGGCCTAAATGTCAACCCTAGCTCCACCATTTCCTAGACTTGTGATATAATCTTTCTGTTTCACATCCCTCATGTGTCAAACTCAGGCAGAGTAGTGCCCATAACTCAGAGGTTGATTTGATGGTTAAATGAAAGAGTGGACACAAAGCACTAGCCTGGGGCCTCGTATGGAACAGTTATAGCAGCAGCTCACTATGTTGTGATCACCAGCAAATTCCCTGTCACTAAATCCAAGAGGTAATTTTACCTTTATTTCCCTTGACCTCTGTATACTGGCTGATGTTGGCCTCTCTCCTTTGACGCTCTCTCTTCCTTTGGTTTTTATTTTATTGCTTTCTCGTGGTTTTCATTCTACTCCTTTAACCATAGGTTGTCAATATTCATCTTGTAGTTCTCCTTCTTAACCTGCTATTTACCTTTCTTTCTTTCTTTCTTTCTTTCTTTCTTTCTTTCTTTCTTTCTTTCTTTCTTCCTTTCTCTCTCTCTCTCTCTCTCTCTCTCTCTCTCTCTCTCTTTCTTTATTGTTGGAGTCTCACTCTGTCACCCAGGCTGGAGTGCAGTGGCACACTCATGGCCATCCCAGCGTCGACCTGCTGGGCTCCAGCGATCCTTACACCTCAGCCTTACAAGTAGCCAGAACTACAGCTTCAGTGAATTTTGTTGGGAGATTCTTTCAACGCTTTTGCCCATTTCATGATAGGTGATTTACGAATGTACCTGCCTACACTGCACTGAGTGGTCAGCAGTTTTTGACCAAAAGCAGCGTGACCTCCATACCCCATCCTCCTTATTCACCCTATTTCACCCCAAGCAATTTTTTTCTGTTTCCCCAGATGAAAAAATTCCTCAAAGGGAAATGTTTTGCTGATGTGGAAGAGGTGAAACAAAAAATGGCAAAAGCACTAAAAGGCATCAAAATGGATGAGTTCAGAGACTGTTTTGAGCAGTGGAAAAAGCATCTCAACAGGTGTATTACATTAAATGGAAAGTACTTGGAAGATGACTGAAGTTTAAACATGTAAGAATAATACACACATTTTTATAAATAAATTCTGTTTATTGGGGGTCCCCCATTGTAAACATTGAGGCTTTGTCTTCAACTCCCTTCGCGCCTTTATTCTTTTTTTTTTTTGAGTTGGAGTCTCACTCTGTCACTCGGACTGGAGTGCAGTGGCCACTCCCAGCCACCGCAGACTCGACCTGCTGGGCTCCGGCGATCCTTCCGCATCAGCCTTCCAAGTAGCTGGAATTACAGGCATGCACTACCACGCCCGGCTGATTTTTTAATTTATTGTACAGATGAGGTCTTGCCTGCCCAGGCGGGTCTTGAACCCGCGGGCTCAGGCAATCCACTCACCTCAGCCTCCCAAAGGTGCGGGATTACAGGCTGAGCCACCGAGCCTGCTGCGCCTTTATTCTACATATTATCCTTGCGTGATCTTACTTATATCTCTTAGGGTGCATTTATACAAATTTATATTTCTAGACCTTGCCTCGCCCCTGAGTCCAAAGGTATTTAATGCATGGCCAGATGCACACAGCGCTTACATTGGCTCAGCGTGTAATAAAGGCAAGAGTTTAATAAAGGCAATAATGTAATAAAGGCAAGAGTCTAATGGATTCCAGTTATCTATAGGATTTGTCCACTCATATATTCAACAGGCACCATAGACATTTCATGTGCAAAGCCAAACTCAGCGTGCTCCTCACCCCATAAATGAGTTCCCTATCCTTTCCCCACATCCACCTACTCTGTCATTTTAATCAGAAACTTCTTTCTCCCCTTTCCTCCCACTAAGACACCATTTGTTCTTAACAAGTTTCATCAGTCTATCACTTAAATCCCTGCTGGATTCACCCCTTTCTCATTGTTCTCTCACGTTACCCCAACCTAAATACTTGCACATCTCCAAATGTGCTGTTTCCTTCTCTTGCACAAGCTCCTCTGCATATTAGAATGCCTTTTATCTTTTGCCTACTCCTTATCATTCTTTGAGATTTGTCTTAGGACTTTTTTCTTCTAGGAAACCTCTCCTTCCCCCATCCTCTCTGCTTGGGACGTTATGTCACAACTTCTTGGCCCACCCGGGAAGAGGCCCCTGTGCTTTGCCCTGCTTCAAGTCTTCTCTGAAGCTTCTCTGTGCTTTCCTGCCTTGGGGCTTTCTCTGAATCCACAGGAAACTGCTCAGCTTGGTTGCAAAAGCAACAGAGAAGTGTGGGGGAAGCCAACCCCTCCCCAATGACAACTGCCAATTAATAGGGGACAACGAACAGTGGGATGATTCTGAGGCTAGTTCTACACAGTTCTTCAGAAGAACTCCAGTTGAACCATGTCCCTCGAGGCCCATTTTTACCCATGGACATCCTTTATTAGTTTTTCTCCTTCCTTCTCTGACACTCCACACTCCCTCACCATGACTTCCTGGTATGAACACCCAAATAAACTATCTGTACCTTAATACTTTTCCTAGGTTACAATTTGGGGTGGGGTTACCCAAACTAAGGCATGCTCCCATAGTCTCTAGTCTGTACCATTGATACAGCATTTATTATTTTGAATTATTGTTGTCGTTTTACCTTATTTATCTTTGTTTTGTTGTCGTTTTACCTTATTCATCTTTGTTTCTTTAATACCCAGTATCTCAATATAGGGCCTGAATTAAAATAGACATTGGCTGGGGATGGTGACTCATACCTGTATCCCAGCACTTAGAGAGGCCAAGGCAGAAGAGGATTGCTTGAGCCCAGGAGTTCCAGACCAGTCTGGACAACATAATGAGATCTCATTTCTACAGAAAAGAAAAAAAGAAAAAAAAAAAAAAAGTCAGGCATGGTAGTACATGCCTGTAGTCCCAGCTACTTGGGAGGCTGAGAAAGGAGGATCACTTGAGCCTAGGAATTTGAGGCTGTGGTGAGTTCTGATCATACCACTTCATTCCTGTTGAGGTGACAGAGTGAGACTCTGACTCAAATAAAAACAAAAACAGAGGACGGGCTCAGTGGCTCAGCCTGTAATCCCAGCACTTGGGGAGTCTGAGGTGAGTGGATTGCTTGTGCCTGCGGGTTCCAGACCAGCCCAGGAAACTTGGCGAGACCTCATCTCAACAATAAATAAAAAATTAACTGGGTGCGGTCACCCATGCCTGTAATTCTGGCTACTTGGAAGACTGAGGTGGAAGGATCACCTGAACCCAGCAGCTCAACGCTGGGGTGGCCACGAGTGTGCCACTGCACTCCAGCCTGGGGGACGGAGTGAGAATTCAACTCAAGAACAAAAAACAAAAACAGATATTATGCTAAATAGGTAAGGGCAGGTAGAAGAAAGAGAGGGAGAGGGAAATAGATTTTGAGCCAACATAATTTGTACTGGCTACTCCTACTGCTATACTCTTCACTTTGTGAGGGTATGAAATTTGAATAATGCAATGCAAATGTAGACTATTATTGGAAAATCTTCTGCAAAGTAAGACACAGACATCAGATAAGCTTTTTGTTTGTTTGTTCATAAGGTGAGCATGAGACTAAACTACATCCCACTGTTACCTCACTTTGTAAGTTACACTACATCTTAACTGTGATACACAGTTTCAGACATGGTGTGAGTAAATGGCTGATAATTCAACAAAGCAAGGGTTCTTCGGGGGCGATTGCCTTTCCATAAAATACCCATGATGAAGACAGTGATCAAGATGGAGTCAGTTGAGGGGCTGCCATTGAAATGTCAACTTCTTCAGGAAGTTTGTGAGCAAGATGGGGACTCAGAGATGGGAGTCAGCATAGTCTGGGGATCCTGGCGGTATTCAAAACCGGATGCATCTTTTACTGGAATTTCACAGATAATTTCTTCAAAATAATTTTAAACAGGAGCTTGCCTTACTAGAAAATTATGTGATACTCTAGCACACAATTATTTATGAAGCTCTAATCACAGTGGCACCCTAATACTTCAGAGATATTTGATGCATGGCCCAGGTCCACCCAGAGCTTTTTTAGACTCAGGATGCATTCATGAATGTAATAAAAAGAGATACCTAATGGATTCACAGTAAAGAAAAAAAAAGGAGAGAAGAAAAAAAAAACCATGGCCAGTGCACTTGAAATGTTCGATTATTTTCTATAACCCAAGTACCAATCTCAGGAGAAATACTTGTAGTGGAGCATAAATAAGTAAGCTAAAAGTTATTGGTTTCTGAAGGGGATTCATGCCAGGAAATACAATAGTAACTCAGGAGAAGGAAAAATTAGTCATAGCAGTAAATATGGTCCTTTTCGATTTATTTCTTTTTTCCCATGTTATTATGTTTTGTTCTGCTATTCTTTCCCCAGAAGTTCTTCTGTTTATATTCAGAAAATGCAGATAGCCAGGAATCCTGGGCACAAGTCATTTCCTTTTAAAGAGATATGTGTGATTACTGATGTTCCTTTCCTAGTCTATTTCCTAGTCTTTCACTAAGACATAGACTATCTATAGAGAAAGATTTTCACACAAAATGAATGTTTTAAAAACTTAAAACACAGCTATATTTGGATCTGTGAACCATAAACAGCAGGAAACCTGGGAGCTTCTAAAACCTGTTATTTCCCCCTTGCTTTCTCTATTTGACAAAGTTTTGTGTGTTCCATCTTCAGAAGCTATCTCCATTCTTCCAGTTCAAGAACATTTCCCTTAACATATTGCTAAGTCTTTGGATTTTGACTTTTCCCCACAGATGTCACCCCAGAAATGATGCCTACCACTCAGCTCAATTTGCATCGTTACACAAAAGGGACTCTCCTTGGAAACCTTTTATGCACTTCTAAAACATAATAGCATTTCAAAGAAACGTGTTCTTTTAAAGATAATAACTGCTGTTAACTCCCCCACTAGAGCTTGCTGAAGTATTTGACAATTAACCCAGCTTACCACTGGCTTAAAATGATTTGACAATGACTTAACTCTTTGGAGAAATGCTTTACTTTAACTTACTATTAAGCAATTTTTTTCCCCAGTATATTTTAGTTCAGTTCAATTTCATCTCCTTTACTCTTACCCCTTAAAATACGAATCCATTTTTGGTTATATGTGTTTGTGGTCTTAAACGTAAATAGGATCATTGTGTTTTGGGTGAAATTGTGTGCCCCAAATTCATATGTTGAAGCCCTAACCTTTAGTACCTCAGGATGCAACTGTATTTGGAGGCAAGGCCTTTAAAGAGGTGATTATGTTGAAATGAGGATGTTAGGATGACCCTAATCTAATATCGCTGGTGTCCTTATAAGAAGAGGAGACTTGGACACACAGAGCAAGGATGCAGTGCACAGAGGAAAGGCCATATGAAGGCACAAGAGAAGATGGCCATATGCAAGCCAAGGAGAGAGACCTTAGGGGGCGAGACAAATCCTGCTGGCATCTCTCCAGAATCTCTGAAAAGAAATGTCTGTTGCTTAAGCCACCAGTCTGTAGCAGACTAGTGAACTCAGATTCTCTCTGCTGCAGTCCCAAGGGGTAGTTCTTGCCTTCACTTGAAGCTCTTTTGTGTCAGGAAAGGTGCCACTCCCCATTACCTATCCTACTTAGGGTAGTCCTTTGCAAAAGCGTTTCCTTCTGTTTAGAGTTACTAAGATTTCCTGCCTGAAATGACATCAGAGATATACCAGGCTATCCCCTGATCTCTACAGAAACCCAGTGCTTTCAAAATAAAATTACAATAAGTTAATTAAAATGGGCTTAGCTCACTCCTATATGGGCCCAGTGGCTCACTCCTATAATCCCAGCACTATGGGAGGCCCAGCAGGAAGATCACTCGAGCTCAGGAGTTCAAGACCACCTTGGGCAACATAGCAAGATCTCATCTATACAAAAATAAAAATAAAAAAACTAGCCAGATGTGGTGGTGTGCTCTTGTAGTTCCAGCTACTCGGGATGCTGAGGCAGAAAGATTGCCCGAGTCCAGGGGACCGAGGCTGTAGTGAACCATGATCATGCCACTGCTGCAATCTAGCCTGGGTGGCAGTAAGATCCCGACACACACACACACAAAAGAAGACCTTAAATGATTGAATGTCCTGGCAGCACCTCTAACTTCTATTTCACTAACTACATTCACTTAATTGTTAAACTCAGACTCCTCTGTTTCTGGTGATTGCTTTCTTCATTCTCCTATTCTGTGAGATCTCAACTGTCATTTTATTGGTTTTCCTGCCTCTACTTTCAGTAGTTATTACTGAAAAGAGGTGATGTTATGAATGCTAGAGGGAAAGAATATACTATGGGCTGATCACCTACGTATCACCACCCTATTTTTATTTGGGGAGATCAAATCATATTGAACAATAAAGTTTGCCAAGAGAGAAAGAAAGAAAGGAAGAAAGAAAGGAAGAAAGAAAGGAAGAAAGAAAGAAAGAAAGAAAGAAAGAAAGAGAAAGAAAGAGACATCCAGGGGCAGTTTAGGCGCCCATGTGGGGAACTCAGAACCACCTTTGCCTTGTATTTAATGTATGTTGCACCAATTTCCTATCAAGGCTCCATATTTCTGTCCTTGTGCCAGTATAGTCCACTCAAATCATAGGAGCCCAAGGATAATTTTAAATTCTAAATCATGTCTGCATAGTCCTCCCTCTTCTGGGCTCCCCAGCCCTGTTAGGTTAAAAAAATTCCAGCAGGGCCTCCAAAATATTAGGTCAAACCTGATGGGGAAGTGTCTGCAATCTGGTGCTATGTGAAAGATGGAAAGAATTGCACGGAAGTTAGATTTGAAAGTACAGTTTATTTAGAAAATAAATCAGAGAGAGAGAGAAAGAAGAGATTCACCTCCCCAAGGTAAGGAGGGGCCAAGGCGGTCATAGCGCAAAGAGCCATGTGGACTCAGAAAACATGGTGGTCATTGCTCAAAGAGCACATGGCTTGGCCAGTGCTTAACAAAACAACGGCAAATAGATAAAGAGGAAAGACTCATCTCCCTAAGGAAGGGGAGGGAGTTGAAGCTAGGAAACATGGCCTGACCATAGCTCAGTGAGCACATGGCCTGGCCAGTGCTTAGCAGGGCAATGGCTAGAAAGTAAATTAGAGAGAGAGAAATGAGAGAGAGAGAGAGAGAGAGAGAGAGAGAGAGAGAGAGAGAGAGAGAGAGAAGAGATGATTCACCTCTCCAGGGTAGGGGAGGGGGCCAAAGCTAAGAAACACAGTGGCCATAGCTCAAGCCATGTGGCCAGATCATAGCTTAGCAAAACAATGGTGACTGCGGTTTGAAATTTAATGCCTTTTAAACATTTCCCTTGATGGGGGCAGGTAATTAAGGTGACTGGGTGGTGGTCTGCTCCATGTCATCACAGAGGACAGGTAAGCACAGGTACTGATGTCAGATGATGGACAGCAGGCAGATTGCTGCCATGTTGATGGAGTCTGTTATGAAGGTCATGACTGGCTGATTAGGTTAACTTGTTTACAAAACAAGCTAGGGAGGGGGTTGTATAACAGTTATCAATAGTTACCTCTAAGAAATCAATTCTGTCTTTGGCTCGTGATTCAAAGGCAGATTAAAGTGAACTACTAGAAAAGCATGACAGATCTAGGCAATGTTAAAATGATTGCACATTGGGATACCGGCTCCATGTTATGTCCTTTCCATTCCACACTGGGTAAAACCTGAGTTCTCATGCCTGGGATCTCTATGAACTCTCTGAGATTGGCCACTGACTAGGCTCATGCCTTAGTGGACTCCTGCTGTCCTCAAATGCCCCAGGCTCCCACATTGTGGCTTTTGCTCTTGTTATTCCTTCAGCTTGAAATTATTTTCCCCAAGAGATATGCCTTAAACTTGCTCAAATGACATTTTTTTTCCTTTATTCATCCTCTCCCAATCCCACTAAGAAGAATGTTGGCCGGGGGCAGTGGCTAATGTCTAGCATTTTGGGAGGCTGAGGCAGGAAAATTGCTTGAGGCCAGGGACTGGAGACCAGCCTGGGCAGCATACTGAGGTTTTGTTGCTACAAAAGATCAGAAAAATCAGCTGGTAACTTGATCCTGTAGTCCCAGCTACTCAGGAGGCTGAGGCAGAAGGATTGCCCGAGCCCAGGAGGCTGAGGCTATGGTGAGCCATGAGCATGCCACTGCACTTCAGCCTGGGTGACAGAGTGAGACTCCAACTCAAAAATAAGTAAATAAATAAAAAAGAAGAATTTTGATGACCATAACAGTAATAATAGTAACAAAAATGTAGACTTTCCCACCATTGTTTGAAGGTTTCCCAATATTCTCTCCACTCAGCTCTATGGAAAGAGGTACAATTTATACAGTGTAAGCACCGGAATTGAGGACATGAATGTTCTTTGCTATCTTGCATGTACCATCCTGGGGAGCTCATCTTCTGAGAAGTATTTCAAAAATACTGATCAATTTTCTGGCACTCATTTGCAAAGCTAGATCCAATTAGATTTTTTTAAAAAAAACAACTGACATTTGCAGGATTAGAATAAAGGAGTGAGTGAATTAATACAATTACACAGCTCAGTGTCCATTTCTTTTCTTCCTGCATGTAGGTCAAAAATGTAATTCCTTCATGCCCAATCCCTTCTCTTATAACCCTAGAGATGTCCCCTGTTAAATTTCTGAAATACCATCCTGAGTTTCTCCATTTATAAACAAGTATGTATCTATACATGGTAGGCATGATTATTTTCAGGACACCACATTCAGGACTGCAAAAATGCAACTTTAAAAAATATCATCTTGGCTGAACTCAGTGGCTCAGCCTGTAATCCCAGCACTTTGGGAGTCTGAGGTGAGTGGATTGCCTGAGCCTGTGGGTTCGAGACCAGCCTGGGCAACTTGGCAAGACCTCGTCTCATAAATAAATAAATGAATAGATAGATAGATAGATAGATAGATAGATAGATAGATAGGATAGATAAATAAGCAGGGCGTGGTAGTGCAGGCCCGTAGTTCCAGCTACTTAGAAGGCTCAGGCGGAAGGATCGTTTGAGCCCAGCAGGTCAATGCTGGAGTGGTCGTGAGTGTGCCACGGCACACCAGCCTGGGTGACAGAGTGAGACTCCAACTCAGAAAAAAAGAAAAAATTCATCTTAATCTCTGTTTTGAGCACCAGTTTTGTCAAGAGGCAGAACATATATTGTTTGTCGATTCAAAAGAAACTCGAGCATTTCAGGAGTTCTCAGTCACTCGAGTGCTTCCGCTCTAATTTTCCACCCTGGATTCTTGTCACTGTTGCTGTTGTCCTGGATTCCCAGGGACTGGTATAGGGGTGTCGTGGGGGAGGTGACCAGCCATCGGTCAGATCTGAACACGCTGGCACCTGCCACAGTGCCTGCTACCACATCTGACTCTGGGATGCTGCTGCCCATCTGCCCTCCGTAATTAGCATCTGATACAGACCAGGTGGCTGAAATCTATGTCTGCTGATGAGGTTGCTTCATGCCAGCCCATTGGTCCCAACCGGCTGTTGATTCCTTACATGAAACCTGAGGCTGCTCCCCAGGCTCCAGCCAGTAAAGCTGCCCCAGGCCCATCCGCCTGGCACACCAGTCTCTCCTCTATTCTCCTGTGTCATGACATCAAAGGGAAGTTTATGGGGCCCTAGACAGGAAATTGGGCACAATTCTTTGTTCTCTTGCATCCCTAATTCCCTGTGGCTCAGCCCAAGGTGAGTGGTATGCTGATCCTTAGACTTTTTTTTTTTTTTTTTGAGTCAGAGTCTCACTGTATCACCAGGCTGTAGTGCAGTGAATGGTCACGGCTCACTGCAGCCTTGACCTCCTGGGCTCAGGCAATCCTTCTGCCTCAGCCTCTAAGTAGCTGGGACTACAGGCACACACCACCACACCTTTCTAATTTCTCTATTTTTTGTAGAGATGAGGTCTCGCTATGTTGCCCAGGCTGGTTTCGAACTCTTGGGCTCAAGCAATTCTCCCGTCTCGGACTCCCATAGTGTTGGAATTACAGGTGTGAGCCACTGTGCCCAGCCCTCAGCAGATATTGTTCCCACCAGCTCTCCTCTCTCCCCTTCTCTTTCTTTCCTGGAATATTTTTATCTCATCTAAAGCAGGAAAACTGGCTCTTAGATCAACATCCATTCTTTCCAATGCTATTTGTTTAACCTATTGTCTCGGCCAGGAGTTTCAAAAGTCTATTTTGAAATTTAAAAAACTGAGAATTGATTATTTTATTCTCTGTGCAAAAATGCCCTTGCTTCCCTGAGGCTTGGAATGTCCTACAGTGGGCAGAAGGGTTAAATAGAGGCAACGGCAGAGGTGGTGATGGCGGGGAGTGGGAGAGGACACAGGAAAAAAGGATTATCCTACTACATTTACTACATTTTTGAGGGGCCCAAAAATGTAATACTTCTATACCTACTATTCTATAGTTGCTATTTTCACTCAATAAAATACCATGGACATCTTTACAGATCAGCACATATATGTCTATCTCATACATTTTCTCACATAATATATCATTGTCTCAATATATTATTTGTGTTTAATCAGTCCACTGTTGTTGGACATTTAGGCAGTTTCAGGTTTTGACTTTTCAAGCAAAGCAACAATAAGCATCCTTATAAACACATATTTGCTTATTTGTGTGATCTAACCATAGGTATACTTTGCTAGATGTAGCATTGCTGAGTCACAGAGTATAGTTAGTTGACATTTTGGTTCGTGTAGCCACTCTATTTCTAGAAGTGAGTACCAATTTACACTCCCACCAAATTATATAAGAACATCGATTTCCCACCACATTCACTAATACTAGGTATTTGTCAAGATAGATATTGTTCTTGGCTTCTTTTGGGAATTTGTGTGTGTGTGTGTGTGTGTGTGTGTGTGTGTGTGTGTGTGTGTGTGAATTGGCCATTCATTTCCTCAGACTATTTTTCTATTAAACTTTTGTGTTTCTTATTGATTCATAGTTTCTACATAAGTGAAGAAGATTAGACCTTTGACTATTTTTCTTAATTTGCTTTATTTTTAACTTTGTATATGACTTTTTTCTGTATACAAGTTTAAATTTTGTATTGCATGAAGTCTATGAAATCTTTTCTGCCTGTGGTGACTTATTAAAAAAAACTTGCCTCACTTTAACAATAAATGAATATTAATTTTTGTATGCTTTTTGTTTTTCTTTTTCACACTTTAATCAACTGTAATTATTCAGGTGTAAGGTATAGGATGGAGATACAATGTTATCTTTTTCAACTATTTCAATACTTTTCATTGAATATCATGTATGTAGCATTTTTAAGGCAAAAGTGCTAAATTTAGTTATATGATGCAGCCTTAATAATTTTGAGATTATCCAGGACAGGGGTGTCTCTTGTATTTCTGATGATCCCTTTTCCAGAAAGTAGGCCAATGAATTATAAGTTTGCCTTTATGTGGGTCTGGTGAGGAGAGGAGACCAAGCAGATGACGCCAGCTGGCTCGCCTTCCTCCCAGAAGATTTCTGTGGAGGATCCCAGCTGATGCTCCCCAGAGAGACCAAGCTGGTTAGGAGCACAGGATTTCATTTCATTTTGGTTCATATTGCCACTCTATTTCTAGAAGTATGTACCAATTTACACTCCCACCAAAAGTATAAAAGAACATCAATTTCCCGCCGCATTCACTAATACTAGGTATTTGTCAAGATAGCCAAAATACCTGCTCTGAACAGGCAGAAAACCACCCTCTTTGAAAGATCAGATTTCCGAACCTAATGCATATCCCTTCCTCTTTTACTGACACTTTTTTAAAATTAGTTTTTTTTGTTTGTTTGCTTGTTTTTGTTTTAGAGTCAAGGTCTCTCTATGTTACACTAGAGTGCAGTGGTTATTCACAGGTGCAATCATAACACACTAACACTACAGCCTGGAACTCCTGAGCTCAAGTGGTCCTCCTGCCTCAGTTTCCCCAGTTGCTGATGCTACAGGTGCATGCCACCACACCCAGCTGCTGACACTCTTTGAGCAGACTAAGCAGATGATGATGTTTTATCGACTCCTTCTCAAGGATGGGAGTGAGACCCGTGTTCAGCTTAAAGTCTCTTCACAGTAAACTCGAAAACTCCAAAATTACCATAAGCATAAATGCTATATGGAATGTTGGAAGATGAGAAGCATTGTGAAAAAGAGCAAAGCAGAGTGGGGTCCCCAGGAAACTTGGCACACCTGGGGAGGAGGCTTAGGTAGCTATTCCACAGGGGGCAGAATAGGTCTCTACGAGAAGGTGACATTTGAGCAAAGATTTGGAAGAAGCAAGAGCCTGAGTCATGAGGGTTTGTGATCAGTGAAAATTCCAGGTAGAAAGATTAACCTGCATGAGGGCCCAAAGATGGGCTGTGCCTGGCTCATTAAAGGGACAGTGAGGAGCAGCGTGAGTGAGGGGCGGTAGCGGAGTCAAGATCAGAGAGGTGAGTGGGGTGATACCTCCAGGGCCTACTTTCAGATTAGCATGGAGCCATCACATCTCATGTGTATAGTTTTTTAAATCTTCATAGTCCAAATGACTAAATATTAAAAACCAATCCAAATAGCATTAAAATAACTCACTTAAATAACTTATGCAGTGTTGACCAAATTGACAATTAATGTTTTCTATACAAAATAAGCTGGATATTTACAGCAAAATAATCCAATGTTAGACTATAACATGCATAGTTATATATATAAAAACATATACAGTACATAACATGATATAATATAGTTAATTATAAAATAGGTTAAACATATTAAGAAAATAAGTTTGTTAAAGAACCAAGTATCAGCCAGGCTTGATGGCTCAGCCTGTAATCCCTAGCACTTTGGGACACCGAGGCAAGGAGATCGCCTGAGCTCGCAGGTTCGAGATCAGTCCAGGCAACTTGGTGAGACCTCATCTCTACAATAAATAAAACATTAGCCGGGTGCGGTAGCATGTGCCTGTAGTTCTGGCTACTTGGAAGGCTGAGGCGGAAGGTTCGCCGGAGCCCAGCAGGTCAACACTGGGGTGGCCGTGAGTGTGCCAGCCTAGGCGACAGAGTGACTCCAACTCAAAAAAAACAAAACAAAACAAAAAACCGAGTATCACATGTTCTCACTCATAAGTGGATCTTGAACAACTATCATAATACTATAAGAAAGGGATTGACAGCAGTGGGAAATCACCAGGGTAGGGGGAGGCACATCTCATCAACAAGGGTACCTGCAAAATGAACATTTGTATACCTAACCCTGCATTGTCCCCCACATATCTAAAATAAAAAATTTTAAAAACTGAAAAAAAGTTTGTTATATAAAAATAAGTTGTTAGAAAAATAAGTTTCTTAGATAAATAAGTTGTTAAAATGTTTGTATATTATAAACACAAGTTAAATGAATTTATATAAATATAATTTAATACAATAGAATTCCAATGAATAATTTTGTTATAAATTCACTAAGATAAACCTATTTAAAAGAAAATTGCGTTTCAAATTTCAAACTTAGGGAAAGAGAAGAGAAATGGACAAAATAGAAATATGCCTGTTATATATAGCTTTTTCTGAACTTCTTTCTCGCAGAACAAACAAACAAGTAAATTAAAACAGAAACAAGGAAATGACAAGAAACAATGCCTCTTGGCATTCTGTCACTTCCTCTGGAATTTTTATTTGCTTATTATTCGAAGAAGTGCTATTGTCTTGGACCAGAGCATAGAATCAGAACTCGGATTCGGGCCTATATAAATGCCACTGGATCTTTGACTAACTCACTGGGTAGCTTTAAATGTATGCCTTCACTTCCAGACCTGGGCTTCCTCTTCAGCAAAATAGAATAGTAACATTGAAGGAACTCTCCGGGGCAAAGAGTTTGAACCTTGATGGCCTAAGAATTTTTTGGTGAAAGATCTAAGGGAAAAAAAAGGGAGCGTATGTCAAATTGTAAATCTTTCTGATTATCAATGCAGATGTAATTTATTTGGTAAACATTTATTAAGTGATAATTTGGTGGAAGCAGAAGAACTTGTGAAGGCCTAGGACAAACAGGGAGCAAAAAAGTACCAGAGAGGCTAAGCAGGGAAAGAATTTCAGGAGGACACCAATGTCCGACAGCTTTAAAGATTGCAAATAAATTGGATGTGTCCAATGAAATTGGCATATAGGAGTTCATTTAGGTGACTTTATTAAGAATGGTTTCTGGGCAACCCCTTCAGGTCCTCTCCTACAGTGGGAACTTCTCTGTCATCTCAATAAATCCTGCTTTCTCACTTAAAAAAAAAAGAAAAAAATGACTTCTACTGTGTGTGGTGTTTTAGATATACAAAGCAATCAAGCGTTTTATCATTGTTATGTCTGTTGAAGTACTAGAGTGGTTTCTGTGTTCCTGATTGGACCCTTACTAATACATAGGGCGTATCAGCTAGATCATGGCTGAAGTTTGAATTTGTGGGTAGGTGGAGGTACTTACTGTTCCTGCTCACCCCGACTTACATCACTGATTTATATGAAAGCCAGGAGCCTCCTGAGGGAAAAACAAAATCCTGCTTCCTCTTGAGTTGTAGACATATAGACAGGCACATATGGAGAACTGAAGAGTGGGTGAGTTTTAAGGGGAGAAGTTTTGATGAGAGGTGATAAATTACTGGAAGAAAATGGACCCTCTGAAGGAGAGATCTCCATGAAAGAAGTCAGACACAATGACAAAAAAAGATCTGAGATTCAAAACAGATTCTAGGCTGTGATCACAATGTGATGGCCACCATATGAAGGAGTCTTAACCAAGCCAGATAGTTTGTGCACTGGGAGAGAAAAAAAACTGTGTGAACCAAAAGAAAGACCTTAATAAACTCTAGAACACTATTCCACCCAGATAACCTTGTTGTGGGATTCTTCTAACACACAATTACTCAGGTGAAAGAGAGCCATTCACTTGAGTACGACAATTTGTCATGATCCCATGAGATTTGAGAAGATCTGCACCTTGGAAAGGTCAGAGCATGGTCATCAGCTCGGCCTCATTTCAGCAGAAATGTGCAGCCATCCTGGTCTCAGATCCCAGCAACAAGCAAGGCGGCCGCAAATTGGGCTGCTGGTGACTTCATGGAAGTACCTTCTAGGGACCCCCTAAAACTTGGGGAGAGTCAAGCAACACTTTGGTGAAGCTTCTGACTAATTGGATGGAAGTCTCAATGCAATTAAGGTTACAAAGAGAAGATCGTGTAATTGACTATTGCTCAAACTTCTGGTGGGGGGATATTTTCTGAGATTTGCAGCAATATAATTCTCCAGTTTTGTTTTCTTTTTCATAATATGTCATTTTTATCTTTGACCATAAAATTGCTTTCAAATTTTTCAATATATGGCTGCCCTTATTTTTTTTATAAAGTCTAGTTTTTTCCACTTCTCCTTTGTTTCTCAATGTTTTTCCAAATTATTTTAGTACAGGGAAGGAAGAAAATTAACATTTACTGAGTCCCTATTAAGTATAAAATTTTAATAGATTATGTTTATCTATTAGTATTACATTCATTTTCAGTAATACATTTTAGTGTTAAATTTTCTTCAGAAACAATTTTCATACTATTATCTTTTTATGTCTTAAATTTCATAACAATAATACTTAAGGTACTTAACTATGTCTTTTCCATGACAGTAATCTAAATCACTTAAATTTATTGACCCCCTCTTTTGCCCTAAGTTTTTGTAGTTTTTTTGTAGATGTAGATTGTGTTGAAATTTTCTTTCAGTTTCTATGTTTGCAAAGGATTCTTCTGCCTTAGATACAAACAAATAACAACCAAAACAAAGCAAGTAATATCCAAAAATACAGTGGAATGGTATTGTGATGGGTTTGTAGTGAGAATCAAGTATTTTAAGGAGCTCTATGATCATCTTTATCCTTAGGACTTGCTTACGTTTTCACTTTTGACTTCATCCTATAGAATAGCACCCTACCTTGTATCATCTCAGCATTTGCTAAGGGGCTTCTAGATGACAGGACTTGATAAGACCAGTGAATTCCGTGGATTTGATCCCATTGCACCGTGGATTTGAGCCCATTGCAGAATTTGTTCCTTGGTGAGAAACAATTCCAAAGTTGATCATTTTCATTGAAGATATTCAACTCTCAAATCCATCAGGATTTTTGGGTGTATGGTATGAAGTATGACTCTAAATGCTCACATGTGAAAAGAAGTTCAGCCTCACTAATCACTAGGGAAATGCAAATCATCCACAATGAGATATCACCTCACACCTGTTAGAATGACTATTATCTAAAAGACGAGATGATAAGTGTTGATGAGGGTGTGGAGCAAAGGGAAGCTTTGTACATGGTAATAGGAATGTAAATTAGTACAGCCATTATGGAAAACAGTATGGAAGTTTTTCAAAAAATTAAAAGTATAACTATCATACATTCCAGCAATCACACTTCTGGGTATACATACAAGAGAAATGATATCAGCATCTCGAAGAGATATCTGCACTCCATGCTCATTGCAGCACTATTCACAATAGCCAAATATGAAAACAACCTAAAAGTCCATCCGCAGATGAATGAATGAAGAAATGTAATATACAAATATATGTATTTATCGCATATCATACATGTATATGCAGTGGAATATTATTGAACCATAAAAAAGAAGGACATTCTGCCATCTGCAACATGGATGAACCTGGAGGACAATATGATAAGTAAAATAAGCCAGGCACAGAAAGATAAATACTGCATGATCCCACTTATATGTGGAATCTAAAAACATTGAACTCACAGAAGGAGAGAGTAGAGTAGTGCTAGGGGTTGGGGGTGGGGGAAATGGGGAGATGTTGGCCAAAGGATATAAACTATAAGCTATAAGATTAAAAAATTCTGAAGAGCTAATGTACAGCATGGTGACTATAGTTAATAACACTGTGGGCCTGGTGTGGTGGCACATGCCTGTAATTCCAGCTATTCAGGAGCCTGAGACAGGAGGATTGCTTGAGCCCAGGAGTTCCAGACATGTTTGGGCAACATAGTGAGACCTCATTCCAAATACTACTACTGCTACTACTAATAAGAATAACAACAACAAAAACACAGTATTGTTTATTTGAAATTTGCTAAAAGAGTAAATAAGTATCCTCATCCCCCACTACACAAAATGGTAACTGTGATGAGATAATAAGTGTTGATGTGCTAATTAACTTGATCGCATTAATTATTTATGATGTATATGTATATAAAATTATTGCATTGTAAAACTTGAATATACACATTTTTATTTGTCAATTATACCTCAATGAAACTGGAAAATTAAAAAAAAATAAATGTTCACTTATAATTTATCAGAGAAAATTATCAAATTTAAACTAGGTTCTTTTCCTCTTTGTCATCATGTGAAAACAAAAATGATAAAGGAGATGATAAAAAGTGTGAAATGTGCTGATGTTTCATATATATATATATATATATATATATATTCTTTTTTTTGAAAGACAGACTGGAGTGCAGTAGTACAATCATACCTCACTATAACCTGAAACTCCTGGGCACAAGTAATCCTCCTGCCTCAGTCTTCCAAGTAGGTAAGACTATAGGCACACACCACTATGCTCGACCAGTTTTTTTTGTATTGTCAAGGCCTCACTATGTCGCCCAGGGTGCTCTTGAATTCCTGGCCTCAAGTGCTCCTCTTGCCTCAACTTCCAAAGTGCCGGGATTATAGGCATGAGCCACTATGCCTGGCCACTCTGATTGATTTTGAGGCATTGAGAGTGATGGTCCTTTTCCCAATTGTAGCCTAAAATTTACTTATTTGCCAAAAATGTATTAAATAAATTAGCTAAGTAATTCTCAAAATGTTCAAAAGTAGAAACCTTAAAACATAAAAGCTTCTCAAAAAAACAGCTTCAATTTTTCTATATATTATGAAATAAATATTGAATAAACATACATTTTGGTACATGATTTTTGAATACATTGATATTTGGTCATATTGATAGCTATGATGCATCATATAAAGAATTACACCAAGCCAGGCTCAGTGGCTCAGCCTGTAATCCTGCACCTTGGGAAGCTGAGGTGAGTGGATTGCCTGAGTCTGTGGGTTCAAGACCTGCCTGGGCAACTTGGCGAGACCTCATCTCTACAATAAATCAAAAATTAGCTGGGTGTGGTAGCATGTGCCTGTAGTTCCAGCTACTTGGAAGGCTGAGGTGGAAGGATCGCCGGGGCCCAGCAGGTCGAGGCTGTGGTGGCTGGGAGCGGCCGACTGCACTCCAGTCTGGGCGACAGAGTGAGACTCCAACTCAAAAAAAAAATAAAAGAATTGCACCAATTACATATAGATGTATAGATGTAGTTATATTGATTGATTATATTGATATATATTAGAATTTTTTTCTTCAACTAATAAAACCCTGCTAACAGTTTGCTGTACAATTTTTCAAAACTTTGTGTGCTTGTATATAAGGGCACACAGTGTTTTTGTTGTTGTTTTAAATATACCATTATACTGCACACATAGTCCTATAAATTGCTTTCAAAGATACCAAATTAGGGACATATTTCCATGCTAATGTCTATGGATGGATGTAATCTTTGAGATCATTGAAGTTTTAGGAATTGTATTGGATTTATAGCTCAGTTTGAGAATGATTTACACATATGTATATAATATTAAATCTTTATATCTAGGAATAAGATGTATTTACATCCTTTAGCTAAATTTTATAGTTTTCTTTATATTGGTCTTATAATATTTCTATTTGACTTAGGCATTTTACATTTTTTGTTGCTATTACAAGTAGTATTTTTTAAAAGTTCAGTTGATTGTTGCTGCTGCTTCTTGTTAAAAAAAAATCTGGAACAGTAATAGAAGGCGTTTGTCAAACATAAAAATAAAAATAAAAAAAGAAGGCATTGGTCTTGTCTCCCTAACTTTGATGGATAACTATTAGGGATAATATTTGCTGTCAATTCTGATTGATAACTTTTTTCAACTTGGGGGATTTTACCTGCTTTCCTAGCTTATGCATAGTTTTTATTGAGAATGAGTGTTGAATTTATTAAATGCTTTTTGAGGGTATCTATTGCGATGATCCTTGAAATATTCTTCTCAAGGAATATGAGTGTGAAAGTCCAAAACCAGATTCAATGATTACCTTTTGGATTTTAATACCTGGATTAATTACATGAAATAATCAGTTGTATAAAACGATTATATTTGTTGACGAAGACCTTCAAAATCATTTTGATAAGTCTTAACCTGAGTAGTTATGTATTAATAACACCTGTTGGTAAACTGTATCTATTATTTGAGTTAATTCTATTGAATTGATGTAGAGAAGTCAACTGAGTCTTACAGAAGTCAAATGAGAATAGAAAGCATAGTAAAATGGAATGAAGATAGATTGTTTCTATGTTTCTTCCAAACAAGGTATAAATAAAGTTACAGTCCCTAACTCTAACACCCAGGAGGATGGGGCAAAAGAAGGGGATGTGTAGAGAATAATTAGGAGGACTAAATGAGGTGGTCTCCAAATACCTGACCATAGACAAAAGCCAGCTCAACCTTGGTTGTCCTCTGACCCTCAGCATCCCTCTGAGACCGATTTTTCTGAGTCCTGAAGCCATAATGTATAAATAATAATCTAAAAAACAAGTATAAGTGAAATTAAATTATTGAGGGTCTTGGATACCACATTGAAGACATTGAACTTGATTCTGCAGGCAAAGGTATGTACTTAAAGAAATGGAAATATCATGAGAGTACATATTTATACCAAAAACTCTTCCTCTGTGAAGATGGGATGGGAAATAATGTTATATTTTCCCAGATAAAATTGAAGCTCTGTCTTCTACTCATTCTTTTTCCTTTCTGTATCTAGGTTTGTCAGTCTTGCTTGCACTTTACCCACTGTTGGTCATCTGCAGTAGTGGTGAAGATCATATCAGGAAGGGCACTGTGAATAAAGAAGAAACAATGACAGTGAAACAGTGGTGAAATTCAACATGGTCCTGCAGGCTACCCTCAGATAAACAGCATCAGCATGTGTGAGAATGCTGACTTTTTAAACTGTTAGCGCCATGTGCTTCTAGATTGGTTGCCCTCAGATCAAGCTCCTTTGTATAAATACTTCCTATTTGCCTATTTTTGCTAACATCTTAGAGCTGATATCAAAAAAAGAAGCCAGACTGGGTGCGGTGTCTCAAGCCTGTAATCCCAGCACTTTGGGAGGTCAAGGCGAGGGGATTGCCTGAGCCCACGGGTTAGAGAGCAGCCTGGATAACTTGGCAAGACCTCATCTCTACAATAAATCAAAAAATTAGCCGGGCGTGGTAGAGTGCGCCTGTAGTTTGGCTACTTGTAAGCCTAGGGCGAAAGGATCGCCTGAGACCTGCAGGTCAATGAGGGTGGCTGTGAGTGTGCCACTGCACTCCAGTCTGTGTGACAGAGTGAGACTCCAGCTCAAAAAAAAAAGGAGCCAAGGTAGTATTCTACCATGAGGACGCCTGTGATTTATCAACAGTCTCTCTCTGAAGACTCTCTGCCATGGGCTCTCAGTTTGGTTCTAGTTACAGACCTCTGTTCTCTATATTTTGTTGGAAGACAATCAGAGGGGTATCCAAAAAGGCTATTCATGGTGGCCTATGTGGTTTGCTAGCCAGCCTTGTGGAGTTTTTCATGGATGCTAGAGAAGCCTAGATCTTGGTTATAGATGCCAAATTTCCATATGGTGAAGTCTATCAGTGAACATATACAAAATAGATACTTTTGCCATATAGTGAAAATCATTTCTTCTTGGGTAGAGGCAAGACTACATTAGATCATCCAAAATCCAAATATCAGTAACATTGCTAAAGAAAAGTTCTGTACCTGAAAGGCCTTGAAGCTTATTGGGTTGGTACAGAAGCAATGGAACATCTGGTTGACCAACAGAGAAGCACAGGGTATTACAAATGGAGAGAGTGGTTGCCCAGGAAACAGTCTTAGCTTTAGACAGGACCACAGAAGCTGAAGGAGAAAAGGATACAAAGAGGTGATGGCTTGAGATCTTAGAGGTCAGAACAGAGCCGTGTGAAAGGGGAAAGAGCACACATCTGGATCGAACTGCTTTTTACAGTGGGGACAGAAAAAGCAGGGGCATTTAATGTTCCATGGTTAGAGTTAGGGATTACAGTCAATGTGGTTAACAGAGGCAGAGGGATGAGCTTAGAGATTAAACTGTAATCCCTGCTGACATTGGATTACAGGACCCAGGAAGAGTGAAAGCATCTCTCTGAGCACTGTGGCTACAGAGATATAACAAAATCATGGGGAGCGGGGACTTGAGCAATTGAGCCCCTCTACCTTGGTCCAAATGTTTGTGGCCCCTCCAAATTCATATGTTGAAATATCAATACCAATGTGATGTTATTAGGAGGTAGGCCTGTTGGGAGGTGATTAGGTCGTGAGGTTGGAGCACTCATGAATGGGATTAGTGTCCTTATGATAAAAGAGGCCCGAGAAAGCTCTGTCACTTTCTACCATGTAAGGACACAGTTAGAAGGTGCTGTCTATGAGGAAGCAGCTTTCACCAGACACTGAAATTACTGGTGCCGTGGTTGTGGACTTCCCAAGCTGTAGAACTGTAAGAAATAGATTTTGGTTGTTTATAAGCCACTCAGTTATGGTATTGTGTTATGGCATCCCAATGGACTAAGACATCTTTCATCTCTTTGGTCTTGGGATACTCATGGGTTAAAGATACAGATAGGCTACAGACTCTTGAAGGTGTAGGCAGGATTCTTCTTGTGTTGCACTGACCCCCTCCACTCTGATTGACTATTGTGGTGACTAAGCAAACATCAGTGGAATGTTGATCCCTGTTTTCCTTTCTCCCTCTCCTCCCTGGGGGTGTGGTATGGTGGGAATGGACACAAACACATTCATGCACACTCAGGATGTCTTATTAAAGCACAATTAGAATGATTGGAGCATTCCACCAAGACAAGCAAAAGCTGTAAGGTCTAAGCCCAGGATGACTTGTTGTTTCTTTCATGTAGCCTTAGGCTCTTTCTGATTCCCCTTGGGATTTTTTCTCCCTCATGGGTGTTTGGGTTGACAGTCCTGAGGATTCTCTCCTGACCTGCGATGCCAGAGGAATAACCAAGCAGTATAACAGAGTGTTTAAGAGTGTGCACTTTGGGGCTAGCTACTGGGGCTGAAATCCCAGTTCTGTTACTTACTGCGTATGTGACCTCTCAGTGTTACATGTTCCTCATCTGTAAACTACAGAAATAATAATACCTAGCTCCAGCATAACTTTGCGGTTTATATGAAGAAATATGTGTACAGTTTTAATTACAGTCTTTAGCTCATAGCAGGTGTTATGCTTTTAGACATTAGAACAAAGTATTCATTCAACAATAATTTACTGAACATCTGTTATGTGTCAGACACTTATTAGGAATAAAGCAGTGAACAAGACCAGGTCCCTGCTTGTATGATGCTTACATTCTAGAATGAAGGCAGTTAGTAAGCCAATGAACAAATAGAAGGAGACAAAAATATTAGATAATGAAAAGTGTTATGAAGAGTATAATGAAGAGTATAAAACAGGATGAAATGATGGAGAGTAACCTGGGAAGTACTTTAGTTTGAGATATGGGTAGCCTCTTAGGGAAGAGGACCCTGAATAAAAAGGAGCCAGCCTTGTGAAGACTATTAGTGAAGGAGTATCACAGGCAAAGGGAGCAGCTTGTGCAAAGTCTCTAAGGCAGGAGGATGCTTGACTTGTCTGGGAAGCATAGAGGACAATGTGACTGGAGCCTAGAGAATGGAGAGCGGTATGACATGAGATCAGAGAGGTAGGCAGAGTGAAAATTATAAAGGATCTTGAGAATTTTAGAATGTCTGCACAAATTTCAGGTATCTTCCAAGTAGTATTGAAGCCATTGGTAAATGGTGAGCGACAACTGACAAGATCAGATTTATGCTTTAGAAGCATCATGTGGTCTGCAATATTGAATATAGATGGTCCAGGAGAAGCAAGAGCGGAAGCAAGAGGGTCAGTTAAGAGACTGACACAATAGTCTAGACAAGAAACCATGGTGACTTGCACTAGTTTGGAAGCAGAGAAAGCTACAAATGGATGGACACGCTTTGGAAGCCAAGTGGATGGATCTGACATTGCTAATGGATTGACTGTGGGGGTTGAGTATAAAAGTGACTCATTTTAGGTCTTTGATTTGAGTTACTTTTTGGGCATTGATCTTTTTTATTGGTATAGGAAAATTGAGAGAAAACAGGTTGTGGGAGAAATCTATTTAGGACATGTTAAGTTTAACACATGTATTGGACATCTAAATGGAGATACAGGTGGATATATGAGAATGGAATGTGGTAAAGAGTCAGGGTTGAAACATAAATGCAGAGGTCATCAGCATGTTACTGGAAGATAAATCCATGCGACCAAATGAGAGCACCTGGGACAGAGGTAGAGACAGAGAAAACAAGGGAGCCTTGGATTGAACTCTGGACACACCAACACTCAGAGACTGAGCAGACCAGGAGGAGCCAGCAAATGGGTCTGAGAAGGAGTGGCCAGAGGGGTAGGAAGAAAACCAAATGAGTGCAATAGCACAGTTCTTTGTAAACAGAGAAATCAAGAGAAGGAAGTATTTCAAAAAGTAGGCAGTGGTAAACTGTGTTGAAAGGTCTGCTATTGCTAAAAGGTTAAGTTAGATGAGGACTGAAAAGTGTTCGTTGGTGGTGACCTTGGCCAGAAGTTGGATTATCAGTGGGTTAACTAGAGGTTGGGGAGTAGGGAAGTGGCGTCCATAAGCATTCCTTTTTTTTTTCTTCCTTTTTTTGAGTCAGAGTCTCACTCTGTCATCCAGGCTAGAGTGCAGTGGCACGATCATGACTCACTGCAGCCTTGACCTCCTTGGCTCAGATGATCCTTCTGCCTAGCCTCCCCAGTAGCTGGGACTACAGGCCCTGTGCTACCATGCCTAGCTAATTTTTTTTTCTTTTAGAGACAAGGTATCACTATGTTGACGAGGCTGGTCTCAAACTTCTGATCTCAAACAGTCCTCCCTCCTCGACATCAAAAATGCTGGGATTATAGGCGTGAACTACTGTGCTGGGCCCGTGACTGCTCTTTCCCCACCATTAGAACAGGAAAGAAAGGCCAATTTGTTTTTTAAGGGAGAACGGGCAGGGAAGACCTGCCTCTAGTCTAGCTCAGCTCAGCAAGGGACTGCATCCTGGGTTGGGACACAGCCTCATAGTAATTCAGAGGCACACAGCTTGTTTCTGCCTGCACTTTTTTTTATCTCTGAAGAAACTTCTGGCAGGGCATGATCCAAGGTTTTTGTCACTTATCTGTTTCTTTCTCTATTCACTATCTGTTGTCATCTATCTGTTTCTTTCTCTGTTCACTAAGAAACCCAAACTGTAGTTAGTTTTAATGCTGACAAGAAACTATAGGAGTATTAATTTTGTAAATCACCATTTCATTTTTTTTTCTGTATAAGTATTTAATTAATGACGCTTTACCTCCAATCCCAGCTTTGGAAAAGCTTTTAATCTTGTTAATGATATGCTTAAACAAAGTAAACAACATGACATTCTGTGGTCTAGTTGTTGACTGATTCCAACAGGAAATTTCTCTTTAGGAAAGTTCACTCTGTAGGTACATTCATCTGATGTCTAGTCATAGATAACGTGTATTTTAGACTGTGAGACAAGAATATCATATTCTAATAATAGGCCAACTGAACCTGCAATTGTTTATTCCTTTTGATTTCTTTCTCCAACCAGTGCTTTAAAACCTGAATTGTAAGAACCTTGTGTTTGAAATAGGTTTCCAGCCTCATCCCACATACCCTCCCCAAAGGGTAAAACCTGCTCCAGCTTGTATTCTTGACTCCACCCTGGAGGAAACTGTTAATTTCTAGATCTTTCAAGATGCCAAGCTGGTTAGTCAGAGGATTTCTACGCTTGCTCAAAACGGGTCCTCCTATTCAATCACCACTCCTGTGAGTCCCTATTCCATTCCATCAGGAAAAAAGAAAGAAAAGGAGATAGTTTGAAACGGCGTCTGTTCTTTCTAGTTTTGAAGACATAATATCAGGGTGTGAAAGATGGGAGATAATGAGTTTTTATAATCAAAACTTTCTTGCCTTCTGGGAGTCATCAAGACTAATTAATCAATCAAATGATGAGCTCACTGCTTACGATTATCATTATGCTAAGATGTGAACACAGAAAGTCTTTGCTGCTGCATTAAACCATTCATGATCTGTTCTCTGTTCATTTCATCAGCCTTATCTCTTATTTACCACCTCACCTTATAGTTAACGACCATATCACAATTCTTTTCAGAGTTCTTTAAAACCGGCAGTGCTCTCTTTTGCCTCTTGGCCTTTATAAAGATTTAGTTTAGTTGAGTTTTTTTTTTCTCTTTCCCAGGAATACGTTTCTTCCGCTATTCCTTTTCCTATCCATTTTGATTTAGTTCATAAATGAGAGTCAGGTCTCACTTTATACATCACTTCCTCCAGGAAACCTTCCTAACTATGTGAGACAGGTTGAGACGTTCTTCCTCCATGCCCCAGACTCACTGCATCACAGCAACGGTAGCATCTCATTGTAAAGGTTCAGCAGCCTGGTGCAGATGTCTCTCCTTGGTACCGAGACTCAGCGATAGTAGTTACTCAATACATATTTATTTAATGAATACATGGAGTAACTATGCATTTGTAAATAATAAATTAAAATATCTTTTCCTTTAGCACATTTTAAAAAATTACAGTGATGAAATATTAAATGAACATTATGAATATGAAATAAAACATGAAATAAATTGAATTTCAGTTTGATTAGTTGTAAAGTTCTAAAAGTCCCACACCTTGTGACCAGAGACACTTAGCTTATGAGAACAGTTTAACATGTGTTTTGGACAAGACAAAGTTAATGATTTACATCAAGTAGATGTTATTTTTATTGGTAAAGAAATTAAACTTTAAGATGTTGGGGTACTTCCTTGATGATGCAAAAAGCAGAAGTATAAGTAAATGGTCTTCACATCCAAGTTGGCAGCACTTAACGTCCTCTCTGAATTCCTGCAGTGCACACGCTCCTCTATGAAGATGTTACCCAAACAGCCCCAGTCCTCCAGTCCACCCAACTCTCACCTCCACAGCAGCCACCCTTGGGGGCCCCTCCATCCCCCGCCTGCTGCCAGGCTCACTGGGTGCACTATCTGTGGGAGTGTCCAAAGGAGTGGGGGTTGCCTAAGGGGAGAGGCAGGACTGGGCAGAGAGAATGGTACACAGTTTGTTCTGGGCTCAGGTACAGCTGGAACCTGTGGCAGAGGGACGAGGCATGAGACAACATCAGCTGGGGCAGGCCAAGTTCCCAGAGTCCTGGCTCATCACCTGCTTGTGGCCCTCCAAGTTCCCATCTGGGCTAAATAGACAGAGAGGTGGAGCAGGAAAAGGGCACCTCAGAAGACCTGCCAAGCCCCTGGCAGGGGAAGGCCGGGTGCAGGAAGCAGAGTTAAAGCAAAGCAAACCAAGGAGTGACGAGGAAAGGGGGTGTTGTGCACAAGAGGCTGGTAAGAGGGAGGGACCTTTGTACTGAAGGCAGCGACTGTATCCTCAGGCAACAGGAGAGAAAACACACTTTAGCTCTGGATTCCAGTCCAGGTCATAACGACAGCTAATGTTTACTGTGCGTTTCTCTTCTTTACCTCCTAATTCTTGGTTCTGAAGAAACAGAGTTCTTGAAGCCATATTCCCCAACCTGGGCACTAGAACATTCCCCATCAACTAGTCCTTTCCCTTTGGCATTTCAGTTACTCTTCCCTCCTTTAGCTCCTTCTCATTGCCCAAACATGCTTGCTTCCTTATGTCACAAAAAAGCTCTGACCTCCCCTCCCCAAAAAACGTTACCACTCAAGTTCTTGAAGTGTAGCTCATTCTCCCTCTTGTGCCTCCCCTTGACCTTCTACTCCTTGATTCTTCTTCTACCTCTCGGATGGGACTTCTGTGTGCTGAGAGCTCCGCATTCTAGCTTTACTTTGTAGAGTACTGTGACCTTGGGTAAATTGCTTAATCTCTGGACCTTAGTCTCCTCATCTGTAAGAAGAGGATAACAATAAACTCTTCACATGATTGTTCTGATGATTAAAACTCAAATGTCACTCATTTAAAAGAGAGTTTTAAAAACTTGTTATGTGCAAAATTTTACATATAACACCCATGGTTTTCTAATTCCAATAGCTGCTAGTTTCACAAAGAATAGGACTTCCTGTATTAATAATGAGAGGCAATGTTCTCCCAATTAATTTGTGTGATATGAATGTAACAGTCCTCTCGTTTCTTTACTTTTTCAGCTGGAGTTTTTATGTTTATAAAGAGCCCCTATATATGCCAGACATATTTTTAATACAGTATTTCATTTGGTATCCAAGAGTACTGAGAAATTGGTATTATAATGCTGCTTTTTTTAAAGTTAGAGTCTCAGTCTGTTGCCCAAGCTGCAGGCTGGAGTGCAGTGGCACGCATACTCATGGCCACCCCAGCGTTGACCTGCTGGGCTCTGGCAATCTTTCCACCTCAGCCTTCCAAGTAGCTGGAACTATCGGCGTGTGCTACCACACTGGGCTAATTTTTTTTTTAATTGTAGATATGAGGTCTTGCCAAGTTGCCTGGGTTGGTCTTGAACCTGTGGGCTCAGGCAATCCACTCGCCTCTGCCTCCCAAAGTGCTGGAATTGCAGACTGAGTCACCAAGCCCGGCCTATAAATGCTTTTTTTTTTTAGTCAGCTTCTTACTCTGTCACCCAGGTTAGAGTGCAGTGGGCACAATCACTTATGGCTTACCACAACTTTGGGCCTTCTGGGCTCTGGTGATTCTTCTGTCTTAGCCTCCTGAGCAGCTGGAACTACAGATGTATGCAACCATGCCCAGCTAATTTTTTTTTTTTTTTTGTAGAGACTAGGTCTCACTATGTTGCACAGGCTGATCTCAAATGCCTGAGCTCCAGCAATCCTCCCACTTATAGTGTTCACTTCAAAGTGAGAGAAACAACTTGGCCAAGGCTTCAAGGTCAATAACGGAAGAGCAGGAGTTTGAGCACAGTTCTCCTTAACAGCAAATCCCATGCACTTTTCTCTAAATGCTAGTGTACCTCAATAACAAAATGCTAAACCTCACGCTTCTTGCCTTGATTTCTTCCTTGCATAGTTTTCCAAAAGAAAAATACTCCCAACTCTCTCTGAAAAACCCACTGCATAAACATTAGTCCCTTACCCAGGATGGTTTTGCTGAAGTTCCCTGCCCCTGTCCTGGGGTCTTGAAAGCCAACTCTGACAACTGCACCCATGTGCTTTCCAGCCTTCTTGATTCCTGATTCCTGCCTCTGATGGGCACCCAGCTTGCTGCTGAGCTGCCCGCGTCTGAGCTGCCTCCAAATTCATTGCTGCAGTTCTCAGCACTTTGCTTTTTCTCAATTTCTGTGATTCAGTTCTTGGCAGCCCCGCTTCTAGGGTCTAGAACACTGAACTTAAATCTAAAGTGGTGGGCTTCTGCTACCCCCCAGCTGAAGTCTGTTGAATGTCTTCTCAGAACTCACAAAAGCAAGATTTCTCATCCTTTGTTCTGCCTGCTTGGCGGGAAACCCACATTTTGCCATTGCTTGAATACAACTAACCTTGCCACATTTTATCTTAACTCTAGACCTGAATCTTCACCCTTGTCTGGCATAGAGGACAGAACCTTACATCTCTGTTGTTTCCCCTTTTCCTCTGCCCCATTGCTACCTTATTCCCATGCCTGATATACATACTTTTTCGGTGAACAATTATTAATAATTTTCTTCTCTCACAAGCAACACATTCTTATTGTGGGAAAATAAAAAAGTACCACATGTCAAACATCAAACAAATTCCACACATCAAACAAAAACAAGGAAGGACAAACACATGGGATTATAGACTGCTCATCACTAATCACTAATCACTTTGGGGTATATTCTGCCAAATTTCTCAATTTATACTTATATAATATTTACATCTTTTATGCATTGTGTTTTAAAATCTGCCTTTTTACTGACTGTATTTTTAATATCCCTATGGATCGATACTCATGGTCAACACATTTTAAATAATGTTTAAGTTGTTTTTCTGTGGGGTGGGGGCAAGAGGGTAAGGTGGATCATTTATGGAATTTGTATACCTGAGTTGTGTCTGTAAGAAATAGAGAATGCCACTGCACTCAGTTGCGTGAGGAAACATGAAGGCCATTCTCACTAAGATAGCAGGGATAATCCAGCCAACATGACAGAAGAATAGTTTGGTTTACTATGGATTCTCTTTTTGTGTGTTCCATATTACTCTTGTAAAGAGGAACAAGGGCTGGCGTTTCCATTTCTTGCTTCAGGTGCATTATTACTGGAAAGTAATCTGTTTATGAACTTGCTTCAGGTGCAGCCCTTAAGTAGAAGTCTTTATCAGGTTATTTTTATGGGAAGTTAGCTAAACTCCATTGCTCCATAAAAGATCTAGCTGGGGCCATGAGATGCTGGAGCTCTTTGCTTCTCCAATGTGAGGACTCTATGCCTGTTTTTCAGTGGATTTTCCCCTGGATGATCCATGTTCCCCAGCTGCTGTGTCAGAGGGAAGGAATATCCTTCTATGCTTATTTGTTTATTTTTTCTTTATTTCAATAGCTTTAGGGGTATAATAGTCTTTGGTTATATGGCTGCATTGTATAGCAGTGAAGAAGTCTGGGCTTGAAGTGTACTCACCACCCCCACTGGTGCACATTTTACCCGATAGGTGATTTTTCATTTCTCCACCTCTTCTGCATTTCCAGTGTCCATTATATCATCTCTATTTCTTTGTATGTCCTTAGTTTAGCTCCCACTTATAAGTGAGAACATGTGGTGTTTGATCTTCTATTCTTGAGTTAGCTCACTTAGAATGACGTTCTTTAGTTCCATCCAAGTTGCTGCAAAAAAACATTATTTCATTCCCTTCACTGGTTGAATAGTATTCCATGGGTGTGTGTGTGTGTGTGTGTGTGTGTGTGTGTGTGTGTGTGACATTTTCATTATTCACTGATCAGCTGATGGGCATTTAGGTTGATTCCACATCTTTGCGATTGTGAATTGTGCTGTGATGAACATGCTAGTGCAGGTGTCTTTTTTAATGCCACAACTTTTATTCCTTTGGGTAGATACCTAGTATTGGGATTGCTAGATCAAATGGTAGATCTACATTTAGTTCTTTGAGAAATCTCCATACTGCTTTCCATAGAGGTTGTACTAATTTACACTCCCACCAACAGCGTATAAGTCTTCCCTTTTCTCTGCACTGTGCTAACATCTATTATTTTTTGATTTATTTAATAATGGACCTTCTGACTGGTATAAGGTGGTATCTCACTGTGATTTTAATTTGCATTTCCCTGACAATGAGTGATGTTGAACATTTTTTCATATGTTTCTTGGTCATTTGTGTATTTTATTTTGAGAGATTTGTGTTCATGTCATTTGCCCACTTTTTAATAGGATCATTTGCTTTTTTCTTGCTGATTTGTTTGAGTTCTTTGTAGATTCTGGATATTAGTCCCTTGTCAGAAGTATAGTTTGGGAATATCTTCTTCCATTCTGTAGGTTGTCTGTTTACTCTATATCTTCTTTTGCTGTGCAGAAGCCTTTTAATTTAATCAAGTGCCATTTATTTATTTTGTTTTTGTTGCCTGCTTTTGGGGTTTTAGTCTAGGTCAACGTCCAGAAGAGTTCTTTCCTAGATTTTCTTCTAGGATTTGTATGATTTCAGGTCTGACATTTAGTCTTTAACTTTCATGTTTATAATCTATGCTGAGATTGGACTTCTGGGTACCCAGAAGTATGAACAACAAAATTTATTGAGATACACCAATGTACTAGATTGTTCCAAAGATGGAAGCACATGTATATACATCTAATTCCACAAGTTATCTTACAATGTTCCTGACGCTTTAGGTGGGGTGAGGGGACCAATGTTCTATATCCTTAAATCTGGGCAGGATATTTTGATAGTTCCAAATCATTTGGTGGAAGTGATGCTGTGTGACTTCTGAGATGAGTTTATGAAAAGGATACAGCATTCACCTAGCTTGTTCTCTCTCTCTCTCTCTCTCTCTCTCTCTCTCTCTCTCTCTCTCTCTCTCTCTCTCACACACCTTGGGAGCCCTGATCCTACATGCATGAAATTGGTTCATCTATCCGGAAGCCACCAGGCTGGGAAGAGTTGAGCTTGTGCTCTTTCATGCTTTCTTCTTCCTTCCTTGAGCTAGGCCTTCCACCATGTAGATAAACTTCCACCATGTATAAAAGGTGAATGCCCTAAAGCAGCAGGGACCAGTTTCATGTAAGACAAATTTTTCCAGGGAGGAGGTAGGCAGTGGGCTGGGGGTGTCAGGGTGCTTAGCGGGTAGGAGGACAACCTAGAGCCCTCACATGTACAGTTCACAACAAGGTTCTCACTCCTATGAGAATCTAAAACTATCACTGATCTGACAAGCAGGCAGAGGTCCACTTGCCCAGGGCTCACCTCTTGCTGTGCGGCTGGGTTCCTAACAGTCCAAGGACAGGTAAAACAGGCCACAGACTGGTACCGGTCCATCCCCAGGAGTTGGGGACCCCTGTCCTAAGGGATAGAATTACAATGTGGGGCAAATGAGCCACCTTCAATAATCTGCATCACTTATCCTGACACTGCTCCATGAGGGAGAAATAAACACTGTGTGTATGGTGAGGTAGAGGGAAGGATCTCCTTGTTGCAAACTTTTATTCTAATATTCATGATAAATGAAAACAGATTTGACCAGCTTCTCAAGCCTATAATCCCAGCTGGCCGAGGTGAGAAGATTGCCTGAGTCCAGGGGTTTGAGATCAGCCTGGGCAACTTGATGAGATCCCATCTCTGCAATAAATCAAAAAATTAACCAGGCATGGTGGTGCCCACCTGTAGTTCCAGCTACTTGGAAGACTGAGGTAGAAGGTTTGCCTGAGCCCAGCAGGTTGAGGCTGCGGTGGCCATGAATGTGCCATTGCACTCCACCCTGGGCGACAGAGTGAGACTCCGACTCAAAACAACAATAAAAAGAAAATAGATTAAAATAGACTCCTAAAAGACAGACTCTCAGAATGGATCAATAATATAAAAATCCAAATGTTATTTACAGGACACACTTAAATGTAATGACTGAGCATGCTTGTAAACAGAGATTAAGAGATATACTTGACAGCAACTAACAAAAATGAAGCTTTGTATCACACAAAGTAGATTTAAAGGTGAAAAAACATTGAATAGGTGTCATAGTCTATTTGGGAGGCTATAATGAAATACCATAGACTGGGTGACTTATGGACAACATAAATTAATTTGTCACAATTCTTGAGGCTGGGAAGTCCAAGACCAAGGTTCTGGCAAGTTTCATGTCTGGTGAAGGCCTGCTTCCTCAGAATTCACCATCTTCTCACTTTAACATCACGTGGCAGAAATGGGGAGGAGTCTCTCTCTGAACTTCTTTCATAAGATAACTAATCTCATGAGAGCTCTGCTCCCATGGCTAAATCACCTTCCAAAGTCCCCACTTCCTAATACCACCATATTGGGAATGAGGATTTCGACTTACAAATTTTGGAGAAACATAAACATTCAGACCATAGAAACGGATAAACATGTAATGAACTTAACTAGGCAAACTGGGCTAGAGTTCTGGCTCTGCAAATTATACAGAAGAATCTTGAGCAAAGTGCATTATTCTTTTCTAGCTTCAGTTTCCTTCTCTGTAGAAGATGAGATATGTGTGTGTGTGTGTGTGTGTGTGTGTGTGTGTGTGTGTGTGTATAAACAATCTGTAACATGTATGTTACAGAATTGCAAGAACGAGAGGAAATAATGCATAGGAAACCGATTTTCCATAGCCATAAAAATAAAATTACTCTATGTCACATAGTTAATGTATTCAATAACAATTTATTGAACACCTACCATAAGTCGGAAACTGTATTGAGAACTAGGAAGATGAGGGCAAGTCAGTTATAATACTTGCTATCAGGGAGATTACGCATAAAAACTGAGTTCAATAAAATCTCCTAAGGCATTATAATTGGAATGGGAGAGACACTTAATTGCAGAGACAGTGACCAGTTCTAACCTGAAGCAGGATCAGAAATGATTTCATGAGGGAGGTGACTCTGAGGGTGAATCTTGAAAGCTGAGTTGTCTGGGCAAGCTGAATAAGAGGAAGGACATTCCAAATGAGGGCACAGCATAAAAATAAGTGACCTGATAGGGAACCATGTACAAGGAACTCAGAGTGTTTAATGTGACTGGAGAAAAAGGCATGAGCTAAGCTATTGGGACTTTATCCTGCAGGCAATGGAGCCATTGTTAAAGCTCATCCAGGGAATGATATGCTCAATTTCATATTTTAGAAGACTTACTTTGGTTGCAATGTGAGAGATGGCAAGGGTGGAGGTGCAACCAGCTTAGAATCAGTAAGACTAATAAGGAAAGTAATGCACTGTTTTGGGCGCTTGAAACAAGGGACCTGAAACCAGGCTAGAGCAGGGAAATGGAGGGAAGGTGACAGACAGGAACCAGAGGTGCAGGGATGGGCAGACCGAGCAAGGGAGGAGGAGCCTGGCGTAATTTCCAGATTTCTCCTTTGGGTGACTAAGAGGATTGTGGGTGACATTTACTGAGAGTGAGACTAGAGAGAAAAGCCAGCTGGCAAAAAAGTTGAGTTCTGATTTAATCGAGTTTAGGGCCTGTGGGATATTTGGGTAGAGATTTCTGTTAAGAAGTTGGCTTTACAGAACTGGAATTTTGGAATAGGGATGGAAATTTATGAGTTAATGGCAAGTGGCTGGTAACTGAAGTCACTGGAGGGTTTGGATAGACCACTCATTGTGCCCAGGCAGCAAGAGAAACACACCAAGGTCACATCGAGGTGGTTGAGCAAGAAGGATCAGATAACCTGGACACTGAGGTGTCACAGGAGGCAATGAAAGGGAGCGGTTTCAAGAATAAAAATCCGGTCAACAATGACAAATGGTGCAGGTAGGTCAAGAAGGACGAGGCATGGAAAATATCCATTGTTTTAAGAAATTTTCGAAAACAATAGGTGACCTTAGTCAGTGTAGTAGGCACAGAAGTCAGTTTGCAGGATCCTGAAGAATGAATGGGCTGGGTACAGACCGGATCAAGTGAGTGTTTTTGATTTTTCGTTTTGTTTTACACATTTATGAATGCATTTGACATGCTTAAGGGCCATAAGATGATGATGGAAGGAGCCCGAAAGTCCAGGAGAGGAATCACCTGTGTCAAGTGTCACTCTTGAATTGGAACTTGCTGGAAACGGTCTTCCATGTCAAGAAGGAGATCCAAAACACTACTTGCAACGCTTATTCAAAGGGAAGGAGGAGGGGACTTGCCATTCATCGAGCGCCCAGGCCAGCCAGCCCTGCCCCTGGTTTGAGCACAATATTCAACCCGGAGGGCAGGTCGACTCCTTAGCCGGTTTTCCTTCCACGAAACGGTTCATCGTTCACAGTGAATAAAAGCAACGCTCCCTCAAGTCTAACCTCTCCTGCAGATGGTAACCCATCTGCATTCTTCTCAACGTCACAGAGAAGAAACCGTCCCCGGCGCGGGCAGCTCTGGGGCGCGGGCCCCTGCCTCGCCGGGGCGAGGCCGGTCCCCGTCCGGCGTGATGCCGCTCCCGCCTCGACACCCCGAGGAGGGCGGCGCAGACCGCGAAGCCAGCGCCGGGAGGCGGGCGCCGCGGCCGGCCCCGGGAGGGACGGGGGAGGGGCGCGCGGGGGCGTCTCCCGGGACTCGGCCCCGGCCGCCCCCGTCGCTCGCGCGGTGCCGGCCAGCCCGGGCCGCCCCGCCGCGCCCCGCGCGCCCGGCCCGGGCGAGGCCGCTCCCCTCCGCGCGGCCGCCCGGTGCCGGGGACCACCCGGCGGCCGCTTTCGGTTCCGCGCCTTATAAGGCCTGACAAGGGGGTCACGTGCGTCCCGGGCCGCCCGCCGGGAGGAGGGGGCGGCGGGGGGAGGGGCGGGGAGCGGAGAGGGAAAGGGGAGGGAGCCGGGGGCGGGGAAGGAGCGAGGGGCGGGCCCTGCGGCCGTGGGAGGCGGCGGCGGCGGCGGCGGGGAGCGGACCGCCGGGAGCCGCGCGAGGGAGCGGGCCGGAGAGCAGGCGGCGGCGGCGGCGGCGGAGGAAGGGGCCGCCGCGGGGGCGGGAGCGCGCGGCGCGGCGGAAGCCGGAGACGGCGGGAGGGCCGGCGGCTGCCCCGGGCGGCGGCCGGGCGCGGCGGCCGAGAGGGACCCCGGCGAGGGAGCGCGTCCAGCGGCCCCGGCGGCGGCGGCGGCGGGGCCCGGGGCCGGGCGGCCGGCGGGCGCGGGCCGGCGCGATGGAGCCGCAGCACGTGCGCCCCGCGCCCGGTGCCCGCAGCCCGGCGTGGGAGGAACCGGTGGGTACCGCGCCCGCGCCCGCCCCTCCCGCTTCTCCTCCGCTCCCCCCGCCCGGGCCGGGTTCCGTTCAGGAAATGGCCCGGGATGAGGTCCCAGCTGCTTCCCAGCCGGGGCAGCGCTTCCTCCGCCGCCGGGCTCCTCCTCGCGCGCCGCCCGAGCGCCTTTGTCCGGCAGGTCCGGGCGCTCCCCGAGGGGCCGCTGGCCACGGCCCCGGGAGCCCCTTGTCCGCGCCTGACGGACTTCCCAACTTTCCAGTCGCTTCCAGAGCGGGGAGTGCGGGGAGGGAAGCCAGACGGGGGGGTCGGCGCGCGGGGCTGAGGAGGACCGGCGCTCCCTCTGGGGCCGCGCCCTGGCCGTCACCTGGCGCGCAGGTTCCCGGGTGAGCGGATCGCGGCGGGCGCCGGAACCACGCCTCCCGCCCGGCCGGCCGCCGGAGCCCCGGACTTTTCGAGGGATCCCGGGGCTTTGCCGGGGACGGGGCGGGAAGCTAACTTCGCTCCAGCCTGGGATTTCGCTGCTCGCGCAACGCGGAGGTTGAGTAATTTCAGGGGCCGGGAGGAGTGTGTGCGCGCGTGCCCTGTGTGTGCGAGGATGGGGAGAAGACCGGAGGGCTTTGGATTTGTTCCCTCAAACTCCCTCAACTTCCTTCTTTCTCCCAAACAGTCAGAACCATCTCACGTCCCTCCAGGGATTCTGCCCAGGAATCCCCGTCTCACTCAGAGCTCTGAAATCCTGTGTGGGCTGACTTCCCCCTGGCATCGAATTTTGGCTCTCCACGCCCTGCCTAGATATTTGCTACTCCGTCTCGGTTGAAATTCTGAGCCGGTCTGAAAAGCCCGGTACGAAATTTCTGGCCTCGGCCGTGTTCCGGTCAGCGGGTTCGGATGCAGTTTTCCCAGGGACTCCGCGAGTCTGCTCAGGCCGGCCCTCTGCCTGTTGAGAGCTCTAGGTCAGGTGCCAGGGTTGGTTCTTTTTCTTTTCTGATATGGACACTCGCAGCTTCTTTGCCCAGGGTACGTTTCTCTGCCTGATTCCCTGACCTTTCAGAAGTGTCCTTCGACCCATCCATTTGCACCTGCATCTGCTTTTGCTTTTGTGAATTGGAACATGTTGAGTTTGCCCATCTACTCGTATTTCTGATGTTGTGGTTATCACTGGGGATTACGCTAGTCTTGAAAGTAAAAATACATGCAGTTTTGAAGTTTAAACCAAAGATCGCTGAGAACTAAATTTAGTGACCTGTTTTACTTCTAAACTTTCCTTTATGAAATCTTTTTTGAACTTGGATATACCTTAAGCCAACACCAATCACAATGGGAAATACCCAGTTGTATGTCTTTTCCTTTAGGGTGCTGATACCAGAACTACTTTGCGCTTAGAAAATTAGAGCACCTTTTTTGGGGGCTTTACTTCTGAAAAGTGATGGGAACTAAAATGCTCACTTTATTGTTCACAAATAATATTCAATATCAGTTTTGCCACCGTAGCTTTGAAAACTAGAGCTCTTAAAAGAAATGTGTGACTGGACTGTGACACTTCATCCAGACTGCAGAACTCTCTTTTAAAAAATTAATTTTATTTTCTTTAAACACTGAAGAACTTTCCATTTGACCAGCAGAAATTTTTTCCAGCACCTATTATTTTCCAAGACTATTGGATAATACAGACACAAATCCCTTTCCTCAGAAAGCTAACATTCTTAACTAAAAAATATGTCTTGTTTCATATATGTTAATGCTTTACATTCAGATAGTCAAAAAAAATTTCAGAGCTCTCAGGTATGTGGCATAAAATTATACTTCTGACAAACGATTTTATTCCAAACTATATGTTCATAAATGTATGACCACAATGTCTATCTAAGGACTAATAAAGGGACTAATTTAAGTTCTCAAAAAAGAAAAGTTGTCCACATTACCAAAGAGTGGCATATACAAGATAAAGGAGGGATACATTAAGGAAAGAAAGAATGTTTAAATGTTAAATCTTTCAGACATTTGGAGCAAAGGGGGGAAACATCAGCTTAATCCAAATATGTTTTGAAGGGACACAATTCATTAAAATCAGGGGTTCTTGTTTTATCTTGGGGTGAGTGATCCCTTTAAGAATCTGATCATGCCGGGCTCGGTGGCTCAGCCTGTAATCCCGCGCCTTTGGGAGGCTGAGGTGAGTGGATTGCCTGAGCTCGCGGGTTCGAGACCCACCTGGGCAGGTGAGACCTCATCTCTACAATAAAATCAAAAAATTAGCCGGGCGTGGTATCGTGCGCCTGTAATTCTGGCTACTCGGAAGGCTGAGGCGGAAGGATTACTGGAGCCCAGCAGGTCGAGGCTGTGGTGGCCGGGAGCGGCCACTGCACTCCAGTCTGGGCGACAGAGTGAGACTCCACCCCAAAAAAAAAAAAAAAGAATCTGATCAAAGCTATGGACTCTCTCTCAAAAATGCGCCTATGTGTCAAATATATGTATGTATATGTCAACATTTTAATATACTTTCAAGAGAATCACAGCTTTCCTAAGGTCAGTCTGTGGATCCTCAAAGACCTCAGGTTAAGAACACCTACTTTGATTTGGACTCCATTTTATAGTTATTTAAAATCTGCTTTTTAAATTCAAATATAGGCAACTTTATACATTACCATAAAAGTATGTTCATTTATATTTATGAAAAGGAATGTTCAGTATTGAGTAAATTCAATACTCAGTGTTCAGTCTGTTCAGTAATGAACAGATCCTGTTGCATTATCCCTTATGGGATAACTTAAGGACACATATGCATAGCAATAGCATACATATCAGGATTTACTCTCATTCTTATTTGATGGACTTCAAGTCATGATGGTATGATTCTGTGTGGAACTATTCAGACAGAAGAGTAAACACAGACCCAGGGACAGATAGCAAAGAGAACAGTGCTTCTTGCGTAAAATGCACCCATGCCTGGAGCTGAGGGACAGTTGCTGGACTGCATGACATTCTTTGTGTTTGGAGATAAAAATAATTAAGTGGAGTACTTAAATAAATGATGAGCCTTATCATTACTCTGGCTAGGGTTTTGGGCCTAAAGAAGAAAATGTTAGCATTTAAGTTTCTGTATTTTCTTTAATGCTAGCTTTGAAATGCAGTAAAATCTCAGTGAAAATGGAGGTATAACCTAAATTTCTAATAAATTAAAATATTTTGGTGGGCATGGGTGGGTAGGAAGATACTCCGCCAGAAAATCTTTACTCATAGATAATATTGGGGCGGTGGGGGGTGGGAAATGGGTAGCTAGAATTCTAGCCAGAACTTTTAAAATGTAAGAGTATCTACAAAGTAGTTCTGGAGGGATGGCACTGAACACTTTATTAAAATTTGCTTTTATTTTCAAATGATTTTGTACTAGTTAATTCTGATAAAACTATCCAGGACTAAAGGAAAATTAGGAAAAGAGATTTAAAAGAAAAATATAAACATATTCACACATTAGGTCTTAGATGATGAAAGGTTTTTGCCTCAGATGCAGGGATGCCCAAATGTACTTGAAGTTGGTATCACAATCTCGACATCTTTTTCATACAGGTAACTGAAAAAATTTTAATGGGGTAAAGTTTTTTATTTTAAATTCGGAATATGTAAAAGTAGTGTATTATGGAAATAGCCCTAACGTTTTGATGAAAGCAGTCTCCTAAGGCCTGTACTTATTCAACCTGTGACGTTCTTTGATTGGTTCTATACTGATCAGAAATGGAAGTCCTAAAACATGACTGTGTTAAAGCGCCTTCTTAATTCTCTAGGATAAAAAATTTAACATTTTGCATGTTTATGGTATAATATTTAATGTAAAAACCATAGAACTTATGAGATTTAAAAGTTGCAAATGGGTATTAAACCCTTTTGTTATGAGTAGTGATCAGTTAAAATATAATTCAAAGTACTTCTATAGATAATAATACACTAACGTTTATAAAGTTGGTGGTATCAGTGTGAAATGTGATTTATGCATCTTCAATGTAACAGGTTTTTTAAAAAGTGGGTCAATAAGCCGGGCTTGGTAGCTCAGCCTGTAATCCCATGCCTTTGGGAGGCTGAGGTGAGTGGATTGCCTGAGCCCGCGGGTTTGAGACCCGCCTGGGCAGCGAGACCTCATCTCTACAATAAATCAAAAAATCAGCTGGGCGCGGTAGCGCATGCCTGTAATTCCGGCTACTTGGAAGGCTGAGGCGGAAGGATCGCCGGAGCCCAGCAGGTCGAGGCTGCGGTGGCTGGAAGCGGCTACTGCACTCCAGTCTGGGCGACAGAGTGAGACTCCAACTCAAAAAAAAAAAAAAAATGGGCCAATAAACCCTACTAAGAAAAAAATAGGGGTAGCCTCACCTATTTCTATTTCATTGGGAATGGAATGTCACAGCTTATGTTCAAGTTTTTAATAATGTGTTTGTGATATGTTCCAAACAGAGATTTCAAAGTGACAATAATAAATTTGTAAGATGTACCCAAGAAATTACTTGAAAATCTGAAAACACCAAGTAAGGTCAAGGAATTTTTATAAATCAAATAAATAACATAATATACCACCCATTTGAAATTTGTTTCAATTGCTACTTTGGGCTACATTAAAATGGTTGTAAATATTGAGAATATTGAGATTTTGACTTGCTGTAATTTTTTTAGAAAGGTGAAATGCATAGCAGATGTACAGTGCACAGACTGGATATTCATTCTAGAAACTTACAAGACCTGAGAAGAAGCTAGTGGGTCAAGTACCTTAAGTTAGGGATTCCTTGAAACATCTCCTCAGAAGACATGACTGGCGAAAAGAGGATTTTTCATGAGCCGCCTTTTGGAGGAAGTGAGGTGACATTTCTTCATTTGCCTCCACAGTATTTTCATCCTAGGCTTTCATTGTGTGAGCGAAGTTGTAGAGCAGCAATCATTTATTTAGCATGAGCAGACTGAGACTGACTTTGCTTTCAAAGTTACAAACAAGTTTTAGAACTTGTTACAGGAATTTTTGAAGAGCAAATCTGGCTCTGAAGGTAAATCTTTGTAACTAACGAATACCTTTTCCTATTAATTAATTGCCCAGCTTGGGGATGTAAAACTTTTAAAGTATCTTTAAGCAATCCGTGTTTAAATGAAAGAATGGGATATGGAATCCGTCCTCAGCATGGGCAATGTAATTACTTTGGCTGGATTCTGGAAAATGTTGCTATATAAAAACATAAAATATGAATAGAAGTGTATATGATGACTGACTGATTTTGTTATATAGTGTGGTGAATTGAATAGAACATGAGTAGTAATCACATGATTGATTGGTTAAGTTGGAGTCTCACTCCGTTGCCCAGCTAGAGTGCAGTGGCATGCTCATGGCCACCCCAGCATAAACCTGGCAATCCTTCCACCTCAGCCTTCCAAGTAGCTGGAACTACAGTCGTGTGTTACCACACCCAGCTAGTTTTTGTTTTTGTTTTTTAAATTTATTGTAGAGACAAGGTCTCATCAAGTTGCTGGGTCTGGTCTCGAACCCGGACGCTCAGGCAGTCCACTTGCATAGGCCTTCCAAAGTGCTAGGATTACATGCTGAGCCACGGAGCCCTGCCAAATCACATGATTTTGACTTTGGTCCCAGTTTGTGATTCTGGGTTTCAATTCTTTAATTAAAAGAGAGAGCTGAACTCAGTTTATTCTTCCTTTTTTTTTTTGAGTTGGAGTCTCACTCTGTCGCCCAGACTGGAGTGCAGTGTCCGCTCCCGGCCACCGCAGCCTCGACCTGCTGGGCTCCGGCGATCCTTCCCGCCTCAGCCTTCCGAGTTGCTGGAACTACAGGCGCGCGCTACCACGCCCGGCTCATTTTTGATTTATTGTAGAGATGAGGTCTACGCCAAGTTGCCCAGGCGGGTCTCGAACCCGCAGGCTCAGGCAATTGACTCACCTCGGCCTTCCAAAGCGCGGAATTACAGGCTGAGCCACCGAGCCCAACCAGCTTATTCTTTTGAAAGATCCTTTGCTAGGTGTCTACAATCCAAACCACTGGATTTGTCAGTGACCAAACAGCTAGATGGGGATAAACACCATTATTTTGAATTTTTTCTTTAAGAATTTTCAGCAATATGCTTTTGTAGATAGAGAATTATATATTTATAAAGCAATAAGGGTTGTCAAAGTCCATTTTGCCCAACTTTTTCCTGAAGACAACTGAAGCTGGAGAAGTAGCCTTCATGTTCTTATTACATGGCAGTAATCTGTCGTTGAGTTAAACGGCACGTTTTACATTTTAACGAATTTAATCTACAATGTGATGTATAGTATTGGATTGCATACGGTTTCTGAAAACTTCTTAGAATTGTCAGCTCCACAGAAATCAATTTCTTGGGCGCAAGATTGCAACTAAAAAAAATAAAATAGAGTCTTAGTTTGGAGGAACCTTAAAGGTCATGTCAAATGAAAAAACACGAAAGGAATGGGAACTGAAGAGCAGGAACACGCCAAAGAGATTGAATGCTTTATCCAGGCCGAGAGGCTCCACGGCCTGCCACGAACTTTGTGCCCTATTAAGAAATACAGCCAACACCAGTCTGGAATTATCTTTGGATGGCAAGGGGAATCTGTCATTTTGGCCTCTTCTTCCCCAGCCCTCTCACACCTGCAACGCTTCTTTGACGCTGAGCGTGCACAACCCGCCGCCTCCAGTCTGCGTTCCAAAGTGCCCGCGTAACCAGCTCCCAGGGGACGAGTTGTGAGCGGTGGCAGCAGCCTGTTGATCCCATTTCTTCCTGCTCTAGTCCGGGTTAGGGAATGGCTCTCCCAGGATTTTTTTTTTTTTTTTTTTGTCTCGGGACTGGTGTTCACATGGCTCGAGTGCATTGTTTTCTTCCAGGCAGTCGGTTAGCGCTTCAGCTTCGACATTGTGCATTCGGTCGTCCTGAGCTGCGTGTACTCTCTTGTTTCTGCGCTCTCTCCACGCCCTTTCCAGTTTCCTGTTAGCCAAAGGGGATCGCTCTTTCTGAACGAAAAGTTCTCTGAACAGAGCTGAACCTCCCGGAAAATGCGCTTCTCTTCCGTGTGCGCCGGATGGGGGCGGGGGTGGGACCAAAACTAAACGCCGCCCGCCGTCGGGAGAGCTGAAAGGACCCGAACCCCCAGGCGGAGGCGGGAGAGGTATGGTCCTCCGAGGGGGCAGCGCCCGGCCATTTCGAGGGCAAAAGGCACTTTTATTCAGCTGGAGCTGTGTGGCGTGGCCCCAGTGTCTCTGAAAGGATTCGTGGTCCAGGAGGTGGCGGGTGCACCCAAGGGTGTCGAGAGGTAGCTCCAGGTTTCCTTTCCTCCCCAGGGGCCGTTCTTGCCCCGGCTGCCCAGAGCCAAGGATGGGAGCATCGCCGCTGCCGGCCCTGCGGCGGGGCTGGCTGCAGAGGTCTCCTGCCTTCCCCATCGTCCGGTCCATCCTGGGAGCCCCAGACCCTAGAGGAAGTGGGAGGGAGGCTGCCCCTATCCCCGGTCACCTCCATCCTCTCCACCAGCGCTGGTCCCTTTCTGGGTCGCAAGCCCCAGACCATCGCGAGGCTGGGGACGCAGGGGTCCCAGACGGGCGGGGATCCGCGGGTCCTGCCTGGAGGGCGCCTGGTCGCCAGCGACCCTTGCCCCTCGGGGACGGCGGGGGGAGCGGAAGATGGCGGCGGCGACGTGCGCGGGATGCCGGGCCCCGCTCGGGCAGAGCCCGCCCGCTGACCGCCGCCGCCGCCCGCTCCGGGCGGTACTGTGTCCCCGCAGGAGTCGGAGAGGATGGCCGGGGCCGGCGGCCAGCACCACCCTCCGGGCGCCGCAGGAGGAGCGGCCGCGGGAGCCGGCGCCGCGGTCACCGCCGCCGTCGGCGCGGTGGGGCCGGGAGAGGATTCGTCTGACAGCGAAGCGGAGCAAGAGGGACCCCAGAAGCTGATCCGCAAGGTGTCCACGTCGGGGCAGATTCGGACCAAGGTGAGGCGGGCCCAAGGGCGGCGTGGAAAGCAGGCGGCGCGGAAAGCGGGCGGCGGCGGGGCAGGGAGGCGGAGCGGGCGCAGGGAGCGCGCGGCGGTCCAGGGAGGCGGGGCGGGGCCGGGCCGGACCCCGCCGCGTAGCTCGGGATTCCCGGCGGGCTCGCGGGAGCCTGGAGGGTGGGCTGCCGGGGAGTCCCGCGGGCAGAGGCGGGGGAGCGTGGGAACCGGCCGGAGAGCCGTCGCGCGTTCCCACGTGGAGAACTTAGGAGGAGAGTTGTTTTTTCCTCCCTGCCCTTCGGTGGAGTGTGCGCACGTGCAGGCCGGGCTGCCGGCGTGGCCGAGAGCCCGCACCTCCCCTCCCGCGGCCGCGGTGGGCCCTGTCCCGGCCCCCATGAGGCGGTGGGAGGCGACAGCCTTTGCAGCCCCCCGCTTCTCGCTGCCGTTTGGGTGGCACAAGCCGCCAGGCGCCGCGGGGGAGCGGGGGCTGGTCGGGCTTTCGTGACGCTGGTTTTCGTGGCCGCCAAGTGGAGGGTTCAGATTTTACGCACACACCCCTGGTTATTTTTCATAATGAAAAGCTACTTGTTGATGTTATGTGGCGATTAGGATGTTGTGTTACTCATGTTAACGGAGTTTGTGTTGGCGACCTGTGAGGCCTCAAAGTTGACTTTTAGTTTGATCATCAACGTACACAAGGAAATACGTATGAATATTAAAAGGCTATTTATATATTCTAATTTTTATTTTTATTTTTATTTTATTTTTTTGAGTCGGGGGCCTCACTCTGTCGCCCAGACTGATCTGGAGTGCAGTAGTGAAATCACGGCTCACCGCAGTCCCGACCTTCTGGTCACAGGCAATCCTCTGGCTTCAGCCCTCAGAGTAGGTGGTACAGGCACGCACCACCATGTTCAGCTGAATTTTTGGTTTTTTGCAGAGACGAGGTCTCGCTATGTTACCCAGGTTGGTCTCGAACTCCTGGCTCTAAGTGAAACTCCTGTCTTGATGTCCCAAAATGCTGGGATTACAGGCGTGAGCCACTGCACCCGGCCACCCTGGTTTTAAAATCTTCACAGCGAGAGCCTGTTACCAATGGGAGGCTTTAAGGAGGAATATGAAAAGGGAACCAATGGAATCATTGGATTTGGGTGCCCTCTTTAAAAATAAATTTGCAAAGGTTAATTCATTCACTTATTTTTATGAAAATTTCCCCCTAATTTTTCCTATGTGAAAATATAATTTTTCTTATATGCCTGTGGAATAGTGTTTGTTCTAGCCTGCCTCCTTATTTTCTGAAGATGTATAAGCACACACGCAAATAACTTGACAAGATGCACTTACAGAAAAGTCAAGCATTACTTTGGGCATCTTAAGTGCATATCTTGTAACTCCTTTTAATACTGACATTTTGAAGTTTTATGTCATTTGTAATACGTTAAGAATATGGAGTTCAATGCATTTTTAGAAGATTAAAGCTAAAAAGAGACTTTCCTAATAGTGCTTTTAACATTTGAAATCTTAATTTTAAAAAAGTTCATAAAATTGTGTTAATGATGGGCAAAATGGTAAGTTTAATAAATGGTGTATGTTATATATTTATATAAAATGGTCAGAGTTCTGTGTACAACTACATCAAGAGGAACTAGTAGATATGGTTTGAAAGAAAGCCTAGAGATGGTCCTAAATTAAGTCAATTTAAGGATCACATTCTTAAATGAATGAGTGTGTATATGTACAGGTTAAATATCCCTTATCTGAAATGGTTGGGATTACCAATAAAATTTGTAGGTTTCATGCAGTCATGGTTATAGCTAAGATTTTACTGTTTCATTTTGATGTTATCTATGGTTTGAGGGTAACATGTTTATGGAGCCTAACAGTAAGTTAAAAAGCATATTATTTTTGATTATCGGTTTGACGTTCTAATAAAAATGTTTAGCATATATATTTTGCCTCAATGAGAAATTCTTGATCATTCAATGAAATATTGCTTGAATTTCAAAAGATATATTGAATATCAGAAGTTCAGCATTTTACACTTGCTCACATGTTAGGGCACATAAAAGTTCATCAACATTTTCATATATGTACACCTGAGATCAGGTTCTATGATTGCTGAGGTCATCGAACTTAAACCTCACAGCCCACCTCCCTCAATCCAGACTGTTCCCATGTGCAACAAACTTCATCAGTTACAGCTTTTATCACATACGTTGATTCTCAGGGAAGGTGAGGGCAGTAGGGGGAGTGTATAGCATGAGAACTACTAAATTTTTATTCTTTTTTTTTTTTGAGTTGGAGTCTCACTCTGTCGCCCAGACTGGAGTGCAGTGACCGCTTCCGGCCACCGCAGCCTCAACCTGCTGGGCTCCAGCGATCCTTCCACCTCAGCCTTCCGAGTAGCCGGAATTACAGGCATGCGCTACCACGCCCAGCTGATTTTTTTTTTTTTTTGATTTATTGTAGAGATGAGGTCTTGCTGCCCAGGCGGGTCTTGAACCCGCGGGCTCGGGCAATCCACTCACCTCAGCCTCCCAAAGGCACGGGATTACAGGCTGAGCCACCGAGCCCGGCAAATTTTTATTCTTTTAAAATTTTTTGTGCAACCCCTTTGGGTCCCCTCCCACTGTGGGAGCTTTTCTGTCCTCTCAAGAAATCTTGCTTTCAAAAAAAAATTTAAAAACATTTTTTTGAGAACTGCTAAATTTTTTAAATGATGGCTTCTGTTCTTCAATTATGATCCAGATAAGAATTAAGGGCAGGATCTTTAGAAAAAGACAAATATTCTCATCATCCCTTCTGCCGGTGTAAACTGGGAACACCTGGAGGAGAGGTAGTCCCTGGAATTAGCTCAAGCTCAAAGCTGTCATTTTTAAGATAACACTAGCAGTTCTTGCGCATATATCCCGAAGGTATACCCAAAGACTATTAAGTTGCGGTTACTAGTGGTGTCTTCAATCTTGGCTAAATAGCTGCAGCTTGGAATGATGTGTGTGGCGCACACACAAGTTTACACACACATATACACATGCTTATATGTATGTGCATGTATGCATTCTTTATTAAGCATATATGGGTAGATGCACAAGTGTACATGGTAGTCTCTGATAATCTTTTATATTTCTTTGGGGTCAGTTGTGACTTGATACTTTGCATTTCTAGTAGGGCCTACAGCAGAGTGAGTTACACATAGAGATAAAAAATATTTCTTAAATGAATGTGTCTATGTACAGGTTGAATATCCCTTATCTGAAATGGTTGGGACCAGAACTGCTACAGAGTTTGGATTTTTTTTGGATTTTTGGAATATTTGCATATACATATTGAGATATCTTGGGATGGAACCCAAGTCTAAACGTGGTATTTATTATGGTTTATATAAACTATATACACATAGCCTAAAGGTAACTTCATACAATATTTTAAATAATTTTATGCATGAAACATAGGTTTGCTTATACTGGGCTGCAACTCATCACATGAGATCAGAATTTTTCACTTGTGATATTGTGGGTGTTCAAAAAATTTTGGATTTTGGATTAGTAATGCTAAGCCTATATCATATACGTATACACAATGCTTTATATATGTGAATATTATCATTAAAATATAGGTAGTAGTTATTTTAGTTTTCTTTAACAGCCTTAGTATCCTTTAAGATCATAAAACTGTTTGGTAGCTAGTTTAGGCTTGGAGTGAAAAAAAGCCACTAACTTAAGTAATTGTCTTATTTGAAGTGTTCTTTGTTGTAAGCACTGGGGTTAGTGTTTTAAATAATTTGAATGTTAGTAAAGGACATTAAGTTAATTGTGCGTTTGAAAAGTTTACCGATTTTTTCTTTTTTAAAAAAGGTTTTATTTTAAAGACGTGGGTATACAAATGTTCATTATGCAGAGTTAGGTATACCCATGTTGATGAGGTATGCCCCCCTCCCCTTGGCAGATTCCCACTATTACCAATCCCAGCCCCCCAGCCCTCCCCCTACTTCCCGTAGTTTCCCACTACTGCCAATTCTTTTCTTATAGTATAACAATAATTGTTCAAGGTCTGCTTATGAGTGAGAACTTGTGATACTCAGTTCTTTGTTTCTGTGATAGATCATTCAGTATTATATAGTATTATAGTCCATCCAAGTTGCTGTGAAATTCATACATTTTGTCCTTTATGGTTGTGTAATATTCCATCATGTATATGTACCACATTTTTTTAATCCAGTCTTCTTTTGATAGGCAGCATGGTTGATTCCATGTTTTTGCTATTGTGAACAATGGTGCAATAAACATACGTGTGCAGGTATCTTTTTCATAGGGGGATTTGAATTCTTCTGGGTATATTCCCAGTAGGGGGATTGTGGGTGCGCATGGAAGGTTGATTTGTAGAGCTTTTAGTAATCTCCAAACTGTTTTCCACAGAGGTTGTATTAATTTACACTCCCGCCAACAGTGTAGAAATGTTCCCTTATCCCTGCATTCTCTCCAGCATCTGTTGTGTTTTGAGTTATTGATGATGGCCATCCTACCTGGAGTTAGGTGGTATCTCAGTGGGGTTTTATTTATTTATTTATTTTGAGGCGGAGTCTCACTCTGTCGCCCAGACTGGAGTGCAGTGGCCGCTCCCGGCCACTGCAGCCTCGACCTGCTGGGCTCCGGTGATCTTTCCGCTTCAGCCTTCCAAGTAGCTGGAATTACAGGCATGCGCTACCACGCCCGGCTGATTTTTTTGATTTATTGTAGAGATGAGGTCTCGCTGCCCAGGCAATCCACTCACCTCAGCCTCCCAAAGGCACGGGATTACAGGCTGAGCCACAGAGCCTGGCTCAGTGTGGTTTTAATTTGCATTTCTTTAATGACTAGTGAGGCTGAGCATTTTTTCATGTATCTGTTGGCTGCTTGTATGTCTTCTTTTGAGAAGTGTCTGTTCATATCTTTTGCCCATTTTGTAATGGGGCTGTTGTTTTTTCTTTTCAGCATGTTTGAATTCCTTTTAGATCCTACAGTTGGCAAATACTTTTTACCAGTCTGTGGGCTGTCTCCCTGCTTTCTTTTTTCTTTTTTTGAGTTGAAGTCTCACTCGGTCACTCAGACTAGAGTGCAGTGGCCGCTCCCGGCCATCGCAGCCTCGACCTGCTGGGCTCCAGCGATCCTTCCGCCTCAGCCTTCCAAGTAGCCGGAATTACAGGCATGTGTTACCACGCCAGGCTGATTATTTATTTATTTATTTATTGTAGAGATGAGGTCTTGCTGCCCAGGTGGGTCTCGAACCCACGGGCTCAGGCAATCCACTCACCTCAGCCTCCCAAAGGCGCGGGATTACAGGCAGAGCCACCGAGCCCGGCTTCTCTGCTTTCTTGATGGTTTCTTTGGCTTTGCAGAAGCTTGTCAGTTTGATGAGGTTCCACTTGTCTACCTTATCTCTTATGACGTGGGCACTTGGGGTTTTGATCAGAAATTGGTTGCCAGTTCCCATTTCCATAAGGGTGTCTCCTGCATTTTTTAAGGTTCTTATGGTTTGAGGTTTTACATTTAGGTCTTTGATCCATTTAGAGTTGATTTTTGAGTATGATGATAGGTAAGGGTCTTGTTTTAATCTTCTGCATGTGGTCAGTTCATTTCCCCAGCACCATTTACTGAATAAATTCTCCTCTCCCCAGTGGTTGGTGGTGGAGGCTTTGTTGAAGATGAGCTGGTTGAGAAATTGAGGTTTTGCTTCAGGAATCTCTATCCTGTTTCATTGGTCTATATGCCTGTTCTTGTACCAATACCGGGCTGTTTTGATTATTATAGCTTTATAATAAAGTTTAAAATCTGGGAGTGTGATACCTCCTGCTTTGTTGTGGTTGTTGTTGTTGAGGATTGTTTTGGCTATTCGATGTTGTTTATGTTTCCATATGAATTCCTGTATTGTCATTTCCAGGTCTGAGCAACATGCTGCTGGTAATTTAATGGATATTGCGTTAAATCTGTAGGTTGCCTTGGGTAAGATGGACATCTTAACAGTGTTGATTCTTGTTCCTTGTCTTGATCTGATTTTTAGGGGAAATGGTTCCAATTTCTGTCTATTTAGCAGTATGCTGGCTGTGGGTTTCTCGTCAGTGGTTCTTACTATTTTGAGATATGTTCTATCTATGCCTAGATGTTCGAGGGTCAAGAAGGGCGGCTGGATTTTATCAAAGACTTTTTCTGTGTCTAATGATTTAATCATGTGGTTTTTGTTTTTACATCTATTGATGGACTTAATTACATTTATGGTCTTGCGAATGTTGAACCAGCCTTACATCTTGGGGATGAAGTCTACTTGGTTGTAGTGGATGAGTTTTGAGATGTATTGTTGGATCTGGTTTGCTAAGGTCTGGTTGAGAATTTTAGCATCTATGTTCATCAAGGATTTTGGCCTGTAGCTCTCTTTCTTTGTTGGATCTTTACCTGGTTTGGGTATCATTGTGATGTTAGCTTCATAAAATGATATGGGAGAGTTCCATCTTTCTTGATTGCCTGGAATACTTTCAGTGGGATTGGTATCAGTTCCTCCTTGTATGTTTTGTAGAATTCTGCTGGAAAGCCATCTGGTCCAGGACTTTTTTTTGTAGGTAGTTTTCTTATGACATAGTCAATTTTATGGATTGTTATTGACCTATTTAGGGTCTTGATTTCTTCTTGTTTCAACCTGCGGAGGTTGTGTGATGTCAGAAAGTTCTCCATTTCCTTTAGGTTTTCAAGTTTATTTCCACACAAGTGTGCATAGTAGTCTCTGATAATCTTTTGTGTTTCTTTGGGGTCAGTTGTGACTTGATCTTTTGCATTTCTAATTGTGTTTATTTCGGGTTTTTCTCTCTTTTTCTTGGTCAGTTTAGCTAGCAGTCTATCAATCTTGTTTATCCTTTCAAAGAACCAGCTTTTTGTTTCGCTGATTTTTTGGATTATCTTTTTGTCTTCTGTATCCCAAGTTTAGGCTTTTATTTTGGTGATCTGGATTCTCCTGCTGAAGTTAGGGTTTTGATGGTTTTGCTTTTCCAGCTTCCTTATGTGATTTGTTAGACTGTTAACTTGTGGTCTTTCCATTTTCTTCGTGTGTGTTCATAGAGATCTGAATTCCCCTCTTAGTACTGTTTTCAGTGGCATCCCAGAGGTTTTGGTAAGATCTTTTAATCTGTGTTTTGATTTCTGTGTTGACCCAGGAGTTGTTTAGCATCATGTTGTTTGGTGTCCATGTCTTCGGGTTTTGGGGGATAGGTTTTTTCTTAATTGAAAAATAATATATGCGTATAATAATTCATTCAAACAGTATAAGAGAGGATGGGAGGTTAGCCATGAAAGATAATATTCTCACTCCACCCCTCTGGTCTCTCTCTTAGAGACAGTTGACATTTTCTTTGTATACTTCCAGAAGTTCCTATGCCCATACCAGCACACATATATTTGTAAAGTATTATTATATATGGGTATCTGTTTCTTTAAAAAAATTATTATATATGGATACATCTTTAAAAAGTCCTACTGGTAATATTCTATAAACATTCTGTGACTTGTTTGGAGATAAAATATGGAGACAATTTCACTATTGCTGGGAGTATGTCTACTTCATTATTCTAAATAATGGCAATGTATTCCTTATACTAGGTTGAACTATTGAAATTGCTGTCAGCAGGTTAAAATTGGTCAAAGATGGAAAATTTCAGCAGGTTAAAATTGGTCAAAGATGGAAAATTTCATATGTGGTATATTATCATTTAATTAACCAGTTCTCTATGAAAGGAAATATGAGTTGTTTTAGGACAAGGTACTAATCTCAGCTTTTTTGTAGTGGATATGATGACGTTTTAAGAATAGGAGTGGTATGCTTTTAAAATCAGTGTGGCTGAACAATTATCATAATACTATAAGAAAGGAATTGTCAGTAGTAGGAAACTGCTAGGGGGGTGGTGGCACACTTCATCAATAAGGGTACCTGATCTCAAGCCAGATGAAGTGGGGACCAAAGCTAGGCCCAAACTTTATCAGTACAATGACCATTTGTATACCTAACCCTGAATTGCACCCCACATCTTTGAAGTTAAAATAAATAAATAAATAAATAGAAATAAAAGAAATAAAATCAGTGTGGCTTAATAAAATTATTATGTGTATTTTAGTTCCCTTGTCACAGTTCCATACGGTATTCTTTTTGCTGTTTGCCTTTTCATTTTCTTTCTTTTTTTGTTTTTTGTTTTTTTGAGTTGGGGGTTCTCGTTCTGCCACTTAGGCTGGAGTGCAGTGGCATGATTATGGTGCACTGCAGCCTCAACTTCCTAGGCTCAGGTATTTCCACCTTAGCCTCTCAAGTAGCTGCTGGAACTACAGGTGTGCGCCACCACACCTAGCTAATTTATTTATTTATTTGTAGAGACAGGGTCTCACTATGTTGCCCAGGCTGGTCTCAAACTCCTGGGCTCGAGCAATCCTCCCGTCTTGGTTTCCCAAAGTGCAGGGATTACAGGTATGAGCCACCATACCTGGCCTTCACCTGCCTTCTCATTTTCGAATTCTTTCTGGTTTTTTTGTGTGTCCTTGCTATCCTCTCTACTATTTTTCCTTTTCTCTGTGTTTCACTTTTTCACTTTGTCTGGATCACCCATGTGAAATTTCAAGTGATCTTATCTAGCTACCCAACTGCTAAACACTAGATAACTTTATGGCTACCTTTGTTCCCCAAAGGCAAAACGTCACTCATATATAAAAGTGAAAGTGGTGCTAATGTGGGAAAGCCAAATGGAGCCATGGCACTTGCCCCGTCTATTCCTCCTCTTTGCCCTTCTATATTAATTTCTGACTTCGTGGATTTTGCTACAAGCATAATGTTGTAGAGAATCTCATGGATAATTTCTGAGGATGAGACCTTGGGTTTTAAACATGAATGTGAAGGAGGCTTTGTTTGCTTTTTGTGGGTCCATGAATTGTAATCTTTCGTTTTACAAGATTGACTGGAAGAACCTTGGTCAGGCTTGCAGTCTAGGGTTGTTCAACCATCATAAACCCAACAGTGTACACAAATAGGAACCATTTCAATGACTTTCTCTGCCCTTGAGTCATTTTGGCTAAGGTCTTGAAGCTTTATGTGTCAAAAGTACTTCCAGGTTAGGTTATTGTGTGCTTAATTTTTTTTTAAGAGAACATGTATATGTCATCCTTTAATTTTGCATGGCCATAAATGAGTCTCTAGGTAAAACATAGCCAAATACTAAAAAGATATTCAGAACTTTGTAACTACATGCTCTCTGGATTAAAACACCCCTTAAGCCCAGTAAGAATGATCACAATCTTTAATTAGCATCTTGGTTTTAATTTAACATGAAGACTGTATAAATAAACTCCTGTACGTTTATGGTAAAGTAGTATATGAAAATATTGTTTTATGTTTTTCACTGCCTTAGGAAATGCAATTTATATAATTAAACAATTGTCTTTTGCCACAGATCCTAGGTAGAGAAGACTAGGAAAGACTTGCTCAGTATTTTTTAAATTGTGGGTGGCAGCCCATACGTGGGTCATGATGGTTCACATCCAGCATTTAAAACAGAAGCAGAACAAGTTGGAAAATATTATTTAAGATGTTTGGCTACATTTCTGTGTGGAAGCATGGGGATCAAGTCATGATCCAAATAGGATGTGAAACAGAAACATGACCAGAATAGTGTTAAGAAATGAGAGTCAAGTGACACTGACAGGTTTATTGTTCAGAAACTCAATACGAAATACGAGACAAATAGGAACTTTTGCTTTTTGATAGGGTGATGATCAGAAACGTATCTTGAACAATTAGCATTCATCTGGGGCCCTTTTTCTGTAAAGGGCCAGATAGTAAATAGTTTAAGGTTTTTACCAACAAGGGAGGGGGTGGAGGGAATTGGGTAACTCCAGAATAACTTATTCTGGAGAATAAAGTAAGTTTTCTTGTACAGCATGGTGACTATAGTTAATAACAGAGTACTGCATACTTGAAAATTGCTGAGATATCTACTCTTAAAAGTTCTTACCACAAAAAAAAGTGAAGTGATGGATAGGTTTGTTAGCTTGATTCAGTCATTTCACAATGTATACTTATATAAAAAATCACATCACATCCCACAAACATGTACAGTTTTTATCAAATATACTGTAATATAGAAAAAAATTGCTTAACTTTGCCATTGTAATGTAAAGCAGCAATAGACAATACTTAAGTAACTGTGACTGTGTTTCAATACAACTTTATCTAAAAACACCAAAATTTGAATTTTATATGATTTTTATGTGTTAAGAAACATTATTATCCTTTTTAATTTTCATATTTCATTTAAATATGTAAAAACCTTCTTAGTTCCTTGATTGTAGAAAATCAAGTGGCCTGCAGGCTGTGGCCCATGGATATGGTCTGTGGGCTGTAGTTTGCTGACCCCTATTCTAGAAAATGGAAGATAGTATAGTTAGGTTTGCCAAGCATTGTAAAGTTAAGGTGCTGCTAAATACGATCAACATTTAAGGGACCAAATAAAGCTAGATTTCAGTCCATTTAAAAAATCTCATCTTTGTAGAACATTTTTATTTTTAGCTTGGTTTGCGTCTTTGCTTCCATTTTAATGTGAACTAAATATAGACTGGAAACTCTGACTCTCAGTATGGTAATATATGGTATAACAGTTTTCTTTCCATTTTGATTGCAAGTTAAACATGATATCCCATTATTAGAGATAAAAGATATAATAAATAATTTACTAAAGCTTTACCTATAATTTAAGATGCATTATTTGCAAGTACCTAAATTTAGAAAGCTTTCACTTAGTTGAAGTTTGTATGTTTGCTATTGTGGTGAAGAGGCAAAAGGTTATATGAAACTTCTGTTATAAAGGATGTGGGACTCCTCTCTGTTTCCAGGGTACAGCGTTTCACTTATATTGGATTTGTTAGGCTTAACTTACTCAGGAAATGTGTTTATAAGCAAAGGTTTTAATTAAAGAGAGTTTGTTTTGCATCTAAGAATAGACCTTTGAAAAAGATCGTAACATATTGGTACATTACAGTTTCCCTTGACAAATTTGTTTGGTTTTGTTAGGTGTTGAGCATTTTCTTCTGTGACTAGTCACTTGAAACACATTTGTATTTTTGATTTGGTTAAGTACTTAAAATGGTTAACAACTTTTGTTGATAATAGATTTAATTCAGGACTTAAGGGGTATAGTTTCTATTTTATATAGTTGCCTTTTTTTAAAAAAAACATATATGGTAATGGTTCCCTCTATCCTGCTTTTTGTTATGAGGCTGTTTGTAAGGTTGTTAGGCTCTTGTTTTATACCGAGGAAATGTGGTTAACTTTAGCATATGTGGAGCTAGAACCTCTAACCTTCTCACAGTGCCATTTGTATACCAGCACTTTCTCAAACACCAGAATGTAATTAGTACGGTTAGATTCATTTGTATTAACTTGGTGCTCTTAATTCAGAAACTTGAAAATACCTTTCTACTAAGCATTTTATTGTCTACAAAGACGTTTTATAACATAATCTTATTTAACAGTTGCATAAAGCTACTAAATTTTGGCTAGACATGGTGGCTCACACCTGTAATCCCTGCACTTTGGGAGGCCAAAGTGGGAGGATTGCTTGAGCCCAGGAGTTTGAGGCCAGCCTGGGCAACTTAGCAAGACCTGTCTCTACAAAAAATAAAAAATTTAGCCAAGCATGGTGGTGCTACTCAGGAGTCTGAAGCAGAAGGATCGCCTGAGCCTAGGAGGTCAAGGCTTCGGTGATCCATGACCATCCCACTGCACTCCAGCCTGGGTGACAGAGTGAGACCTTGACTCAAAAAAAAAAAAATTACTAAATTTTACAAGTGATACAACTGAGTCCAAGTTCAAATATGTGCTGAGTAAATTACAGAGCCGGAGCTTAGAAGTGGGCCCTCTTACTACTGTACTGTGTCCCTTGCACATGGCCGCCTTGCTTTCAGCAGCCCAGTAGCTTCTTGGACTGCGCAGCGATAATCTACGGCATGCAAGCAGGTGTGTATGCAGGCAGGCTCTTCTTCTAGCTTGGCCTCTCCTTCCTCTTCCCCTCCCTCTTTCCTCTTTCCTTAAGTTCTCCTTCTCTTCTTTCTCTTCCTCCTCCTTCCTGCCCCTGCCCTTATTAATCTGTTTAAGCTGCGAGCGTATTTTACACCCGTGTTTTAGGTTTCATAATTCCTTTTTGCATTTGGAGCTTGTGTTTTCAGTAACAAGTATGAGTATATATTTGAAGAGTGAATTTTGGAATAAAAATTTCAGCTGAAATTTATATTCATTTGAGTTAAAATTAACAAAAACCATCAAATCATTTTTAAAGCATCTTTAGAAGGACTATTTTAGAAGAAAATGCTTTTAGATACCTAACTCTTTCAAATAGGTTTTCAAAGAAAATTATTAGTTTCACTTCTATACGGTAAGATGCTGGTTTTAAAAAGTCATGATATAACTTTAAAAAGAATTGTGTGAAGTAATTTTCCATTTGGTCTATTCAGACATACTTGAGGGAAAAATGTGAGTAAAATTTATTTTTACCTAGCTAAGGAATGAAAATGACAGGTTTTTCCTTCTTTCCTTCTTTCTTTTTTTTTAAATTTGGCCGAGTTTTTTTCCATCTGACTATTTTATTTAGATAAGAAAAGGTGCAAGAGTTTATACCTGAGTAGGCATATCATTTTGAGTTGTCTTATTCGTTCACACTCTTGTAGTACTTGAAAATGATGTACTATTACAGTGTTTGATCTTTATAAGAATATATATAACATCCCTGCAGTTTGTGAAGCACAATGGTAAAATGAACATCCAGGAATGTCATTTCAGAGCGTCAGAGTGAGACCATTGTCAGTATCATGTGTCTTCCTCTGTGCTCCCTCTCCGTTGACTCCTTTGTTGCCCCTCAATTCACGCACTCAAAAAAAATATTTATGGTGTTACAGGCACTGTTTTAGGTGTCAGAGATAGAGCAGTTAGCAAAATAGACAAGAACCTCTGCCCTCATGGAGCTTATTTTTTTTGTTTTGAGTTGGAGTCTCACTCTGTTGCCCACTCTGGAGTGCAGTGGCACGCTCACAGCCACCACAGCCTTGACCTGCTGGGCTCAAGTGATCCTTTCATCTCAGCCTTCCAAGTAGCTGCAACCACAGGTGTGCTCCACCACATTCAGCTAATTTTTTGATTTATTGTGGAGACGACAGCTTGCAAAGTTGCCCACGTTGGTCTCAAACCCCTGGACTCAGGCAATCCTCTCACTTCTGCCTCCCAAAGTGCTGGGATTACAGGCGTGAGCTCCTAAGTATGTAAAGTGCACAGGATATGAGAAGGTGATATATGCTGTCGAGAGACATGAAACACAGCTGTGAGTAGATGTGGGAAGGAATCGTGGGGCAATGAGCCACGTGGACCTCTGGGGGAAGAGCAGTCTAAGCAGAAGGAACAACAGCTGCAGAGACAGAGACGGGAACCATGGTGAGGAGGTCAGTGGGCCAAAGTGGAGCGGGAAGAAGCTGGTAGAAAGTTGTGAGTTAACTGTGTCAAAAGTTAGCTTATCCTGAAGTTCAGGCATCCCTAGCTTGGTTGGATTTTAAAGGGCCCCCTTAAAGATTTATCTCTCTGTGTGTGCCCCTCAGAAGTTTAAAACCATTGAATTATAAAGGGGAATTGCAGATCACAAAGTAAAAGCTAGATGAATAATATGTATATATGTTTGCATCACTTAACATTGTCAATAGGTTCTTGGAAACTGTGACTTTAAGTGAAACGACATATAACCCGAAACCGATTTTTTTCCTCATCAGCATTATAACGAAACAACTTTGAAAGACATTTGAAGACCTGCTGTACTTCCGTTTTGCTTAAAGTCTCAGTGTCTGCTAATCTACTGAGGATCTCAAGTGGGGACTTGCTGTACTCACAGTATAATTCTGCAGGAATACTGAGCTCTCAGAATATACGCTGTCTGTTATTATTTGGAGAAATGTTAAGATTGGAGGTGGGGCCAGTGAAATAAAATGAGCAGCAGCATAGACTAGCAAGGTTCCTCAGAGTAGTTACACAGAGTTGGGTTTGATTCTCAGCTCTCTTAGGTGACTTTAAACATGCTAATGGGGCAGAGAATGCTTGTCCAGTCAACATCTGTATTTCTCCTGTTTTTCTTAGCCCACCATTAGACTACCTTTTCCCCTTGCTGGTACACTGGGCTATGTAACAGTTCTGGCCACTGAAATACAGGTGAGAGTAATGTCCATCTCTTGCCCTCTCTAGCTGTTTGTGGGTCTCTCTGTGCTCTGTTCCATCTTCCTGCCAGATAGATGTAGTGGAAGGATCCTGGATCCCAGAATGGCTTCATGGAGCAGAATCTTCAGTACTCCTTCCTCCAAACCCCACTGGCCACGTTGGATTGTGACATGAGAGGGAAACAGACTTTTATTGTTTCTAGTCCCTGGGATTTAGGCATTATTTGCACAGTAGTTAGCATACTCTTACCAATATATTTCATCATTCTGAACAGTGGATTTCTCATTTGCAAATTGGATGTAGTGATTCCTGCCATATAGGGTAGTAATGATGATTAAAGAAATAGACAATATGCTTTTATAGCCATAATTATTATACTTATTTTCAAAAATTGGTATAAAACCCTGATAGCTCTATTACTCTGATACATATGTCTTTAAAATAATTTAATTAGTATTATATATAGACCGCTATCTTTTGTTGACTGTCTTATGAAAAAATAATAGAAATGAACGACCATTGGAGAAGGTAGTAGAAGTAACTGACTTCTGAGTGCTTCCCAGATCTACTAGTCAAAGTGACTTTGTGTTGAAATGATCTTTCTCAGATCCTCCCTGTCTGCCCTTCCTCGACTTCTATTTACTTCTCAGTCCTCTGTAATCTGGCTTTGGCCCCAACCACTTCAGTTGGTAAAAACCTGTGGTCTCCAGTTTTCAGTCAACCATTTCTTCCAATTTGGGCACTGTTAGCCATTTTCTTTTCACATCTCATTTTGCTCTCAAACTTTAAAGTTCTCTTATATTTTTTCTCTCATTTCTTTTTACTGCCTCTGTTCCTGATTCCTTTTCCTACTACCAAATGTTTTTGTTTCCTAGGAGTCTTATTTTAACTCTGTTTGCCTCTTTCTTAGTTGATCTGGTCAATTAGATTAGGCTTCAACTGCCAGCTCTATCTGTATCTGTTGTTCTCTAGCATGCACTTCTCTCCTGAGATCTGGGCCTGTAGTTCCTTTGCCTGTTAGGCATTTCCTGTAGTAGGTCCCATGGCCATTTCAGCCTTGATATTCTCAAACTGAACAGATTTATGCAGTATCCTCATTCCCTGGCCACATTTTGCTTCATAACTTTTACATTCTATAGAAGGAACTGCCTTGTAATTAACCTTGACTTTTGTCTTGTTAATCATTATCATTGATTCATTTGCTTTCAGTGAACATCCCTTCAGTGCCTGCTATGGGTAGACAGAGTGCTAGGCGCTGGGGGTACAGCAGCCTATGAAATAGACCCAGTTCCTACCTTCATGGACTTATCACTGTTAGCAGTTACCATTATTGGATTAATTCTGTATTTTTATACATGGTCTTCTAATCAAACTGTGAGGTGGGTAATACAGTTATTCTCCACATTTTAGAAATGGGGAGACCAAAGATTAGATAAGTGTCTTGCCTCGGGTTACCCAGCTATCAAGTGACCACTTTGATGCCCAGTTTAACTGTGATGATATACTGTCCCTTTGTCTGCGGCGTGTCTCTCTCATGAATTCATTTTCCCCTTTCCATTTGCTGCTTACCCTACTTTCGTTTAAATGGTATTATCTGCCATTTGGATATTTGCCATGGATTTCCTCTCTGATCCATTTTCTACTCCACTGCCAGAGTTGTCTTTACAAAAGAGAAATACAATACATAATGCATTTTGCATAAGCTCTTAGACATTGCTCCTTACTCATGGGATGAGGTCTACATTTCTTAGCATGGCTTGTCAAGTCTTTCTGAATTTGATAGTAAGCTACCTTTCTATTCATCCAGTCAATATTTGTTGAGTACTATCCTAGGTGCTGTGATGGTAAAATAAGACACAAATCCATGCTGTTATAGAGCTTATATTTTACTAAGGGAGTAGTTCCTAAATATAGACACATTTACATAGCGGATGTGAAGGTAAAACCAGGGTAAAGGGAGAGGGAGTGATAGAAGCATGTATGTGTAAAGCATTTTGGTTGAATTGATTCAGGATGGATCAATTTCTCTTTATTTTATTATTTATTTATTTATTTGCATCAGGGTCTCATTCCGTCCCCCAAGCTGGAATGCAGTGGCACAATCATGGTTCTCCACAACCTCAACTTCTTGGTCTCAGGTGATTCTCCACTTCAGCCCCCTGAGTAGCTGGGACTACAGGTGTGCACTACCATGCCCAGCTATTTATTTTTATTTCTTGTAGAGATGGGGGTCTCACTGTGCTGCCTAGGCTGGTCTTGAACTCTTGCGCTCAAGTGATCCTCCCTCTTCAGCCTCCCAAAGTGTTGAGATTACAGGCGTGAGCCACCATGCCTGGCCCCAGTTTCTCTTTGATAAGGTCATATTTGCACAGAGATCTCCGTGAAGTGGTGAACTATGCAGATATTTGGGATTGGAGCACCCCAGGCAGAGCCAATGTCATGGTGTTCCATTTGTGTTTTCTGTCACCGTCATCCTCTCATGACGTCCCCAACTCTTCTGTGTCCCCAAAGAAAGGCAGGCATTTTCATCCATCCAAATATCTGTGTGTGTTATTTCATTTACCTGAAATGCCCCTCTTTTCCTATTTTTTCTCTCTGATTTATTTTTATATACTATTATTTCCCAATATTCCTCAGAATATTTGAAGTGGTTTATATTTCATACAATGTATCAAGCTTAGGTAAAATAGAGATGGAAGAGGATTACAAGACCAAAGGAAGGCTAGTGGTTAATATAGAGACCAGGGTGTCCTGTGAAGTTAAGAATGAATTGAAAATTGGGTCCTAAGCTTCCTGGGAGCTAAGGCAACAAGATCAATTATAAAATTTTATTATCAGTGGCAAAAAGGCCCTCTGGAATTTGGGGGGGGAAAGTTTTTCTATCTTTTCTTGGGGGAAATCAAGGATGTGTTCTACTGGTTTTCCATATGGGTAGGGGTGAGGGCTGAAATAGATGTTCTCCTTACCCACATCATAACACTTGGGAGATGTCCTTACAATGTCCTCCCTTGCAAGGTCCAAACATAATCCAGACTTCAGCTTTGTGACAGTGGCTCTGTAGGAGATTTAAGTAAGGCAGTTTAAGTTAACAGCTAACTCCATGAATAAACTCCAAATTATTTTTGAAGATTGAATAAATGGCATACACTTCAAATAATTCTCCTGTTAAACCAGGCATCTGCTGAAATACTTTCACAGTGTTGTAGGGTCTCAGGTTATCTGCTGCTATTTATTTATTTATTCAGATGCAATTGATAAGAGGGGATTGAGTGATTTATTGTTAGCTATTATGGAAAGAAAAATCTGGTGTTTCTTGGTGCCTCTCATAAACAATGATGAAATGACTCTACATTTGGGTTTTCAAAAAACATGTTTGAGCCGAGCATGGTGACTCAAGCCTGTAATCCCAGCAAGGCCAAGGTAAGGGGATTGCCTGAGCCCATGGGTTCAAGAACAGCCCGGGCAACTTGGCGAGACCTCATCTCTACAATAAAAAAAATCAAAAAAATTAGCTGGGTGTGGTAACATGCACCTATAGTTCTGGCTATTTGGAAGGCTGAGGCAGAGGATCACCTGAGCCCACCCTGTTGACGCTGGGGTGGCTGTGAGTGTGCATGCTACTGCACTCCAGCCTGGCGACGGAGTGACTCCAACTCAAAAAAACAAAAAAATGTTTGTAGAGCTTTATGAGTGCATTGCAGAAATGCAATACTTGGAAAACCCACCAGCACAATGTATCTGGACCTGTGCATTTTGCGCAAAGCGCCATAAAGATATCTGGAGGAGGAGCAGAGCAGGGGGAAAGAACAGCAGATGCAATGGCCCTGAGGTAGAGACACTTCACACATTCCAGGAAATGAACTTAGGGGGCTAAGGGTAGCTGGAGAGAATGAGGGGGAAGCGAGTAGCAGGGGAAAAAAGAGAGGTCAGAGGGACAGCAAAGATATTGCTGTGACAATTTCCTTGACAGCACAGTGGTTAGTGCATAATTAACTCTTCATATTTATATTAAAAGAATACAGTTGCTGTTCCATAGCAAGTTTGCTCTTTAAAATAAAATTAGCATCTAAAACAAACTCTTTAAAAGACAGGAGAGAAATGAAACAATAGCTGGAGAGGGATTGATTTTGAGGTCAAGTGAGAGCTTCTTTTAAGTGAAAGAACCTTTTAAGGATAAAGAAGAGTATGTTTGTGGGCTGAGGAGGATAATCCAGTAGGCTGGAAGATTAAATGAACAGGAAAGAGAGAGGAGAATTCCTGGAGCAAGGTCCTTGGATATGTGAGACCAGGTGGGATTGCCTGAGGAGCTGGGCCTCTCCAGGTTTCCCTGGAGACAGGTCAGTATTATCCACAGCATGCAGTAAGTGCAGGGGGTAGGCACTTTTGGAAATTCTTTTCTGATTGTTTTGATTTTCTCAGTGGAATAAGAAGCCAGGTCATCAGCTGAGAATTAAGATGAGAGAGAGGTATTGGTGATCTGAGGACAGAGGAAAGGTATGAAACACTTGAACAGGGAAGTGGGAAAGGGAATGAACTTGAGAAATGCAGTATAAATATGAAGTTGCATAAATATCAGATGCCTTAAATGGGCACACCCGAGGGGGGTGACCATGACAGTAAACACTTGTCAGCCTGGTTGTGGTTGTGGGTTCAGCTGCATAAGCATAGTAAGTGGAGAACTGGATCAAGCCACAGTTGCAGTTGAGTATGGCCAGGCAGCTGGGGACAGGGAGAGTGAGGGTAGATACAATGATAAGCTCTAGACTCTATGCTGGGTAAAGAGTGTGGGCATGAATCGAGTCCTAGGGAATAACCATGGGACCAAACAACTGAGGTAAGCAGAAAAGAAGATTGTTGGTGAAGACTTAGTCCAAGAATTAAACTCTAATCATTAAAATTTTAAAAAGGAAAGAAAGAAAGACCACTAAAAGAAACTATATAGTGATATAGTTTTCATTATTTTAAGTATGCAGTGCTGGGGGCCCTTCTTTAGTAAAAATAAAGAGAATATTATACTTAGAACATGAAAAATAATGTTCCCCAAGGATATAAATAAATCTGGTTTGGAATTTAAAAAAAACATACAAACGAGGCTCTGAAATGCGTTAAATAGTGAGGTTCAGTTCCACTTCTGACTGGGCAAGTTACAGAACCTCTCCAAGCCTTATTTTCTTCAAATGTAAACCTTCAAAAAGCTATTGTGAGGATTAAGGAGATAAAGTTCTCAGCTCATGCCTGGCATACAGCAAATGCTAGTAAATGTTAGCTGTGTGTTAAAGAGTTTTGAGGTGAATGGCACTTTTTCCAGTAGGCCGCCTCTGCGTGTCACAAGGATGCAAGTGAGTGAGGTGCTAGGAAAACTTCCAGTCAAGGGGAAGAATTCCCATGCTTGTTCTGCCTTTGGCAAGCCGGAAACCAGAGCTGTTTGATTTTAAACCTTTTTGTGATTGGGTATCATCTGAGAAGTAGACAGAGATTTTATCATAGATTTAGTTCAGATTCCACAGCAGGACAGGAAGAATGTTGGAGACTCAGTAATAAATACTTCTACCTTATCATCATCCATATGTGTCAAAATATTCTACATTGGACAGGCTTGGTGACTCAGCCTGTAATCCCAGCACTTTGAGAGGCTGAGGTGAGTGAATTGCCTGAGCCCACAGGTTTGAGACCAGCCCCAGCCACTTGACGCAACCTTATCTCTACAATAAATCAAAAAATTATCTGGGTGTGGTAGTGCATGCCTGTAGTTCCAGCTACTTGGAAGGCTGAGGTGGACAGATTGCTGGACCCTAGCAGGTTGACACTGGGGTGGCTGTGAGTGCCACTGCAATCCAGCCTGGGTGACGAAGTGAGACTGCAACTCAAAAAAAAAAAAAATTCTAAATGATTACTATTTGAGTATTCATGATCTTTCTTCTCTTCTTCTTAAAGAAGAAACATTGTAGCTTATAGGATCAACTCCTTCATTCTCCTTTGGTATGGAACAGAGAGTGGACATAATGAAGGGAGGGGAAAAATCACTACATGGCATTATTACCTTAAGGCCCCAGTGTGTATGTGGTAAATGAGAGACTGGAGCGAACAGGTGAGTCACAGGTTCTTGACTTTCCTGTACAATAGTGGAAGATTGTGGAAGGCAAATATGAGCATATGGGAGACAGTCCCTGGGAAATATTTGGGCAAAGGAGGAAGACTGTACTCCCATATGAGTAAGCAAGGGAAATAGCCAGTAACGTGTAAATTACAGTCATTGTTGTGACCCTATGTTTATCTACAGGCTGATAAGGCCTGGGAAGCTTGCTATGCTCTTTGGTTCACCATATACAATACACTTGATATACATGATACAAAAAAATGTGGTCATGGGGTGTATAAAACATTAAAATTATGTAGTAGTTGTATATCATATTCATAGCAGCATTGTTCACAAGAGCCAAAAAGTGGAAACAACCCAAGTGTTCATTGGTGGATGAATGGACAAACAAAATATGGTACACACATATAATGGAATATTATTCAGCCATAATTAGAAAGGAAACTCTGACACATGCTCCAACATGGATGAGGCTTAAGGACATTATGCTAAGTGAAATAAGCCAGTCAAAAAAGGACAAGTACTATGTGATTACACTTACATAAGCTACCTAGAACAGTCAAATTCATAGAGACAAAAAGAGTGGTGGTTGCCAAAGGTTGGGGAGGAGGGGAGAATAGGGAGTTATTAAGTATAGGGTTTCAGTTTTGCAAGATGAAAGAGTTCTGTGGATGGATGATAGTGGTGGTAGCACAATAGTGTGAATGTAGTTAATGCCACTGACTGGACACTTAAGAGTGGCTCTGATGATCAATTTAGGAATACGTTATTTACCACAATTTAAGAAATTAAAAAGCAGGCCTATTGAAGCAGACTTCTATAAATTCAAATAATAGCACAAGAATTCTTTTAGTGAGGTAAAAGTAAACTATGAAACTTTGCTGAGGGACAAAAAACATTTGAAGGATGCTATACATTTTACCCAATTTATCTGTAAATATTACACAGTTACAATTGTGTTGTAATTTTACACGATTACAATTATGTTGAAATTTTACCTAATTTACTAAAATGACCTGAAAAATCACAAAATAATATTTAGTTGCATATTGAAAAGGAAGATTAATGAAGAGGTCTTTAGCCAGTCAGATGTAATAAAACTTAGCCCAAAGACACAAAAACATTTAATTGGTGCTAATATGGAAATAAACAGAAAGACCAGAGGAACAAAACAAAAGTTCAAAATATAAACTATTTAATAATTCCTCTGGAGGCAACTGGCTCATGATTTAGTTAAAAAAAAAAAATTGAAGCCCTATCCTTACCTCACACTGTGAACTACGTAGTTTCCAGGTGGACTAAAGATTAAATTTATAATAAATGAATCATAAAAGTTCTAGAATAAATATAGGTAAATATTTACATAGTTTCAGGGTTGGACGGAATTTTAAAATGTAAAACTAAAGGAAGAAAACAGAAGGAAAAAGCTTGTTAGATCCTGACATATTTAAACTCATTAGGAACCAATTTGTAAGGCAAGTAATTTCTCTACTGCTCCAATGTTTAGCTAGAAAGATACTGCTCACTCTTAGTTTATGTTACAAATGACCAATAATAAAGTATTGGTTAAGTGAACTATACTGCATCCATATTAAGAATTTACTACTCAGTCAGATGTACAGTGCCTTGCAGACAAGGTGCTCAGTAGGTAGTGAGTGGATAAATGAAAAAAAGAAAGTGAATCAATTAATTTGTGTCATGTTGACATGGAAGGTACGATATATTAAGCTTAAAAAGATTCAAGTAGCATGTGTAGACTCAGATCCCCTTCATTTTTTTGTTCTGTTTTTGTTTTTGTTTGAGTTGGAGTCTCACTTTGTTGCCCAGGCTGGAGTGCAGTGGCACGCTCATGCCACCGCAGCCTCAACTTGTTGGGTTTAGGCAATCCTTCCACGTCAGTCTTCCAAGTAGCTGGAACTACAGATGCATGCCACCACACCTGGCTAATTTTTGTGATTTATCGTAGAGACGAGGTCTCACTAAGTTGCCCAGGCTGATCTCGAACCCCCGGGCTCAGGCAATCCTCTTGCCTCGGCCTCTCAAAGTGCTGGAATTACAGGCTGAGCCACCGTGCCTGGCCCAGATTTTTTTTTTTTTTTTGAGTTGGAGTCTCACTCTTTGTTGCCCAGGCTGGAGTGCAGTGGCACACTCATGACCACTGCAGCCTCAACCTGCTGGGTTTAGACAATCCTTCCGCTTCAGCCTTCCAAGTAACTGGAACTACAGACGCACGCTACCACGCCTGGCTACAGATCCCCTTCTTATTATATCTACATACATACATACACAGGCATCAAAGTCGTAGAAGATGAGAGAGATATAATGGCTTCTCGCTGTACTTAAAATTCTTTACTTCCTTTTGTTTAAATTTATATGCACTTCATGTAATTACAAAAATGCAAATAAAACTTTTGAATTCACATATTCCAAAGAAATTCAAACACCACTCAGTTTGTTTTAATAAAACATGTCTAATAAATAGTTGGCATAATACTTCATATTTCTACAGGTGAGTTAAACATTTCTGTTGGAATAATCAAAGATAAATGGTAGTATTCATCTAGCAGCATGCATTACATTTCTGTTTCTATGTAAAGAAATAATTTAATAATAATTCACTAATTCAACAATTTATAATTTCCATAAAAATAAAACAAAGAACAATAAAACCCACATGTGTGATTTTTAACGTGATTACTGTTAAGATATTGTTGAGATGTTAGAATTTGAAAGTCTGCATAGCCTAATTTTTATCATAAGCAAAGTGTTACAAATTGATAATAATTTTAGCAAAGAGTTGTTCAAATTTGCCAGATTTATGAGTAGAGTAATCTGACTTGCAAACTGAACTTACCTTAAGGTTGACCTAGGTTTTTAATTTGTGTCTTTAATAAATTGAATATTAATTCTTGAGAGAATATTGATAATAAAAAGCCTTGGCTATTGGTAGCATTTATAAAATCTTTTTGAACAAAAAATACTTAGCAAATAATAATGTACTGACAGAATACCAGCAGGAACTCAATTTGATGAAGCATACCCTTTTTTGTGAAAAATTCTGTTCTTTCAGTCCCCAAAACGAAGTTTAAGTGTATCTACTAGAAATGCCTTATATACAGAAACCACTGGAATTTATTTTCGCATTATAAGACTAATTACATGACCCAGATCAGTGATGACATACTTCAAATGACAAATATTAGTAAAATAGTGCCTTTGCATCACTGTGAGGTAAAAGGTCATATCCTCAGGTGTCAGGTGACTTTTAGTGCAACTTGCTGACATTATTGAACACAGCACAACACTTCGCACAGTTTTTCACATAATAAAGACTACTACATGCATGTACTTAACGTTTTATATAGTTGATTCTCCTTATTAATGGTTTCTCTGTTTGCTAATTTGTCTGCTACCTACAATTTTTTTGTAACTCCCAAATCAGTACTTGTGCTTCTGCGGTCATTCCTGGACATACATAAAGCAGTGAAAATTTTGAATTGCCCAATGTACACATTCTCAGCTGAGAATGAGATGAAGCTGGCTCTTCTTTCCTGTTTCAGTTCTCATGGCGTAAATAAGTGTCCTTTCATGATCTATTTAGTGACACATTTTTTCACATATTTGTGGGGTTTTTTTGTGGTGATTTCACTGCTTAAAACGACTCCCAGTTACCTGTATGATGACCACTTATATACCTAACACTGAATTGTACCCTGCATCTTTAAAATAAAAAATAAGGGGGAAAATGGCCCCCACTTAAGTACTGAAGTACTGTCTCCTGTTCCTGTGCCTTATGGAAAAAATAATGTATTAGGAAAAGCTTCCTTCAGGCATAAGATATGGTGCTGCTGGCCCTGAGTTCAATGTTAATGAATCAAACGTGTATATATTATTTAAAGAATATATGTATGTATTTTACTAAGTATATATTATATATACCATACTATATGTATAATACACAAATACATCTATTATGTTAATATATATTCTTTAAATAGAAGTACACATGAAACAAGGTTATATTTTGAATGGGTGACAGAGATGCTGTGTAATAGAGAAATACCTAACCCTGTATTTCCCCTAGGGGTAATGGCTCAATATCTGCTAATTCAGCATTGCAGCAACTTTATAGAACATAACTACTGCAAATAATGAGAATCAACTGTATACTAAACTGTTTTAAAAGACAAATATTATTAATTTCTCTGCTTTTTCAAGGAAAACCATTATTTGAGTTGAAACTCATCAGTTCAGAGCCCATCAAATCAGAATACTATATCAAATTAGAATAGTATATACAAAATCCTCTGACAGGTTACTAGTTTATGTTTCAATTTTCAACACACTTTAAAAAAGAATTTTAAAGATAGAACACTGAATTAACATTTAATTAGGAAGGCCGTTTTTTTCCACCTCATCAAACCCATATTTGGTTTTGAGATCATCTATTAATGTCTTAGGAAAGTGACTATTATCTCAGAAGATCATAAAGGCTTGAAGTGACAAATAGATATAATTGTGTGTGCTAACACCAACACTTTACATTAGTTCTTAATCGTTGGGTTTAATTATTAATTATTGCTACAGTTGATCTAGCAATCAATAGTACATTTCTCGCTTCTATGTTGTTTTAATTGAACAGAAACAACTCTGAGACTAGAGATATTCTTAGAGACAGAAGGATGTGGTTTACTTTTGTTTTTATCAGTACATTTTATTTCCTTTTCCCTATCAAAATGACCCCTGGCATCTCTACTCACTATGTTTACATAATAGATTCCCAAGATGGTCTTTAAAAATAGGGGCAGTATTTTGCTCCTGTACATTCATAGTGCTTAATGTTTGAATTATAGTAAAAATTTTTGTTAGGCGATCTCTTTCTGTATTAAGTTTATATTAATTAATAAGCAGGTATATTTTAAATGCTGTATAACATAACTGTTCTTACCTTTGAGGCAGTAGAGTGTTGTGGTTAAGATCAGGGACTTTGTTTTTTGAGAAAGACCTTGTTTTAAATCCCAGTTGTCCTATTTGCCATCTAAGTGACTTTGAGAAAGTTACTTAATTTCTTTAACCAGGCCTCATCTCTAAGATCAGGACAATAACTGTACCTACCTCATAAAATTGTTGTGAGGAGTTAAGTGAGGTAATGTGTATTTAGAACAGTGGCTGGAACATAGCCAGTTCTTAAAAAGAGGTCAACTATTATATTAAAAGAATATAGATGATGTATCATAGCAAATTTGATGTTTAAAATAAAATCAGCATCTAAAACAAACTTCAATTGTGATGGTAAAAAAAAAGTTTACCTTTCAAAGAAATACAGAGCTGCTCATTGTCATAAGACAATGGCTTCCTATTAGCTCTGTTTTAGATAGTTTCTAAATTTACCAGAGTGTGAAATCTCATTACGAAAGCCTAGGGTGTTGTATGTGAAGTTTTGTTTCTAATGAATGTCTTATAGAACATCATGTTTTTAAGCAACACAAAAGAAAAACGTATCTTCAATTAACAAAACTCCTTTCATCTCACCTCAGTGGGACATGCCAGGGCAATACCAGTCAGCATTGCAGTTCCTACTCCAACTTGGCACGCACCGACTTCCTTTCCTTCTTCAATTTCCCTCTTAGCACTGATCACCATCTAGTACACTGTATAGTGTATTTATTTTCTTTAATGTCCATTTTCTAATACAAGAATATAAACTCCATATTTGTTTTATTCCCTGCTCTGTTTCCTGTGCCTAGAATACCGTCTGCTACATAGTAATTGCTTTAAAAAAGTGTATCTAATTTATTAGTTATTTGCCCAAAGGAAAAAATAATTGTTAAAAAAAAAAAACTGTCCTCATATGTTCACTGCAACACTATTCATAATAACAAAATCATGGAGCCAACCTAAGTGGCCATCAACAATTGACTGGATAAAGAAAATGTGGTGCATATACACTATGGAACACTATGCAGCCATAAATACACACACCACACACACACACACACACACACACACACACACACACACACACACACAGCCAGAGAGGTTCTTAAGGTTATCCAGTCTGGAGTACAGTCATAGCTTACTGCTGCCTTGACCCCCCCCCAGCTCAAGTGAGACTCCTCAGCCTCCTGAGTTGCTGAGGGTACAGGTGCATGCCACCACATCTGGCTGATTTAAAAATACGTGTTAAATGAATAAGAGAATAGTTCTAGTTTTGAGACATTCTTTTATCTATGCTAGCTGTTGTGGTTATGTTCCTCCTCTTTGATATCTGTTTGGTAAGAGTAATTAAATTTTAGACCAGTGTCCTGCTCAATACCCTCTCAAGATTTTCTAGCAAGGTATACAGCATATTAATAGCTTTTTTGTTTGCCATTTATTTAGCGTCCATGTTTGTGCTGGAGTTATCAGATAAGTAGAATGCTGTCCATTCTTTTTATTTATTTATTTTTAATGTTCGATTCAGAGGGTAAAAGTGTATATTAATGGATCTATTGTGTCCTGGTGGGTATTGGGCTTCAGATAGCCCATTCCCCAGATAGTGAACATTTTATTCAGTAGTTGACTTCTGAACCCTAACCTTCCTTCCTGCCTTCCCCCTTTTAGTGTCCCCAGTGTCTGTGATTGCTTTTCAGCTTTGTGGCCATTTAGCTCCCACATATAAGTGAGAACATGTGGTATCTGGCTTTCTGTTTCTGAGTTAGTTAGCTTAATATGATGTTCTCCAGTTCCATCCATGTTGCTGTAAGGACATGATTTCATTCTTTTTTTTTTTGAGTTGGAGTCTCACTCTATCATCCAGGCTGGAGTGCAGTGGCAAATTCATGGCCACCGCAGCCTCAACCTGCTGGGTTCAGGTGATCCGTCCACCTCAGCCTTCCAAATAGCTGGAAGTACAGGCATGTGCCACCATGCCAGGCTAATTATTGTGGAGACGAGGTCTCACCATGTTGCCTCCCAAAGTGCTGGGATTACAGGTTTGAGCCACCTCACCCGGCTTCATTCTTTTTTATGGCTGCTTAGTATTCCATGGTGTATGTGTACCACATTTTCTTTTCTTTTTTTTTTTTTTTTGAGTTGGAGTCTCACTCTGTCACCCAGACTGGAGTAAAGTGGCTGTTCCCGGCCACTGCAGCCTCCACCTACTGGGCTCCGGTGATCCTTCCACCTCAGCCTTTCAGGTAGCTGGAATTACAGGTGTGCACTACCACGCCCAGCTAATTTTTGATTTATTGTAGAGATGAGGTCTTGCCAAGTTGCCTGGGTGGGTCTCGAACCTGTGGGCTCAGGCAATCCACTCATCTCAGGCTCCCAAAGCGCTGGGATTACAGGCTGAGCCACCAAGCCCGGCTCACATTTTCTTTATTCAGTCAACTGTTGATAGGCATTGAGGTTGGTTTCATGATTTTGCTATTATGAATTGTGTTGCAGTGAACATATGAGGACAGGTTTTTTTTTTTAAACATAATGATTTCTTTCCCTTTGGGCAGATGACTATTCGTGAGCTAGCTGGGTTGGATGGTAGTTCTGTTTTTAGTTTTTTGGAGAAATCTCCATATTGTTTCCATAGAGGGTGAACTAATTTACAATCTCACCGATGGTGTATGTGTTCCCTTTTCTCCTCATCTGCTCCTATCTGTTGTTCTTTGACTTTTTATTTTTATTTATTTATTTATTTTTTGAGTTGGAGTCTCACTCTGTCGCCCAGACTGGAGTGCAGTGGCCGCTCCCGGCCACCGCAGCCTCGACCTGCTGGGCCCCGGAGATCCTTTCACCTCAGCCTTCTGAGTAGCTGGAATTACAGGCGTGCGCTACCATGCCCAGCTGATTTTTTGATTTATTGTAGAGATGAGGGCTCACCAAGTTGCCCAGGCGGGTCTCGAACCCGCAGGCTCAGGCAGTCCACTCACCTCAGCCTCCCAAGGCATGGGATTACAGGCTGAGCCACCGAGCCCGACTCTGACTTTTTAATAATAGCCATTCTGACTGGCATAAGATGGTATCTCATTGTGGTTTTAATCTGCATTTCTCTGATGATTAATGATGTCGAACATGTTTTCATATGTTTTTTGGCTGCTTGTGTGTCTTCTTTTGGGAAATGTCTATTGCCCTTTGCCTATTTTTTGATGGGGTGTTTGTTTTTTTCATGTTGAGTTGTTTGAGTTCCTTGTAGATTCCAAATATTAGTCCTTTGCCTGAGGCATAATTTGCAAATATTTTCTCCTATTCTGTAGACTTTCTGATCATGCTGTTGATTATTTCCTTGCTCTGCAGAAGCTTTTAGTTTAACTAAGTCCCATTGTCTATTTTTTGTTGCATTTGTTTTTGGGGTCTTCATCATAAATTCTTTGACTAAGCCAATGTTCAGAAGAATTTTTCCTAGGTTTTTTTCTAGGATTTTTATAGTTTTAGGTTTTAATGTTTAAGTCTTTAATTCATCTCGAGCTAATTTTTGTATATGGTGAGAGGTAGGGGTCCTGTTTTGTTCTTCTGCTATAGTTTTCCCATCAGCATTAATTGAATAGGATGTCCTTTCCCCATTGTTTATTTTTGCTGACTTTGTCAAAGACCAGTTGGTTGTAGGTATGGGTTATTTCTTTCTTTATTCTGTTCCATTGATCTATCTGCCTATTTTTGTACCAGCACCATGCTGTGTTGGTTCTATAACCTTGTAGTGTAATTTGAAGTCTCTGCATTTGTTCTTTTTACTTAGGATTGCTTTGACTATTCAGGCTATTTTTTGTTTCCATATAAACTTCAGGATTGTTTTTTTCTAGTTTTGTGAAAAATGATGTTGGTATTTTGATAGGGATTGCATTCAATTTGTAGTTTGCTTTGGACGGTATGGTCATCTTAACAATATTAATTCTTCTGATCCATGAGCATGGGATGTTTTTCCATTTGTTTGTGTCATCTAAAATTTCTTTCATCACGTTTCATAGTTCTTATAGAGATCTTTCACCTCCTTGGTTAAGTGTATTCCTAGGTATTTGTGTGTGTGTATGTGTGGCTACCGTGAATGGGATTGAGCTCTTGATTTGGTTGTTGACTTGAGAGCACTGTTGGTGTATAGGAATATGATAGGTTTTTGTATGTTGACCTTGGGCTTTTACTGAAGTGATCAGGTCTAGGAGACTCTTGGAGGACTCTAGGGTTTTCTAGGTACACAGTCGCATTATCAGTGAACAGAGATGGTTTGACTTCCTTCTTGCTGATTTGAATGCCTTTTATGTCTTTCTCTTGCTGAATTGCTCTTGCTAGGACTTCCTGTATGGTGTTGAGTAAGAGTGGTAGTTCTTTCTTATAGTGAAGGAGACACCCACGTATACAGATATATAGATGGTCCTCGACTTATGATGGCTGAACTTACTGATTTTTAACTTTATAATGGTGTGAAAGCAATACTCATTCATTAGAAACCATACTTTCAATACCTATACAAACATTCTGTTTTTCACTTTAAGTATAGTATTCAATAAATTACATGAGATAGTCAAGGCTTAATGATAGACTTTGTGTTAGATGATTCTGCCCAACTATACGATAATGTTAAGGCAGGCTAGGCTAAACTATGAGCTAGGTTAGGTGTGTTAAATGAATTTTTGACTTAAGATAGTTTGACTTATGATAGTTTCAACTTTACAAGGTTTATCAGGATGTAGCACCATCATAAGTTGAGGAACATCTGTATATGATATACAGCCGTGCATACACATATATAGGGTAATTAATGCATGCTGTCAGAGAGGCAAATATAGAGGGTGCTCTTGGGAAGATATGAAAGGCTTCCAGGAAAGGTCATGTTGAGCTGAATCTTGAAGTGTAATAGAAGTGGTGTACCACGAAGAGGATAACTTTCTAGCAGAACTGAACTACACAATGACTTTTCCTCCTAGTACTCAGCTACGAGCCCTTTGTTACCCTCACCTGGAAGCACATTTATTTAGTGTCCACTGTCCAATGTCGCAAAGCATTTTTCAGTGGTTCTGTAAATTACTGTGGTATTTTTGTTAGACCGTCTACAATGGGAAAGATGAATCAGAAAATGTACTGAGTTCTGTTGCACTCTTTGGTCAAATATTGTTGTGAATTAAATATTTTTCTTTTCATTAATGTCATCGTGGTCTTAAGGCACACAGTAGTAAGCTTAATAGCAATTGAAGGAAGCTAACTTATATGCATTCTGGTGTTTTGGACATAGAGAATTATAATTTTGGGTAATGTGTTTTTTAAAAGAATAACTTAGCTTGGGCATACTACATGATTCTTCAGAATATGATTTTTGCCTTTTTTTTTTTGAGTTGGAGTCTCACTCTGTCGCCCAGACTGGAGTGCAGTGGCCGCTCCCGGCCACCACAGCCTCGACCTGCTGGGCTCCGGCGATCCTTCCGCCTCAGCCTTCCAAGTAGCTGGAACTACAGGCGCGCTACAATGCCCGGCTAATTTTTTGATTTATTGTAGAGATGAGGTCTCGCCAATTTGCCCAGGTGGGTCTCAGACCTGCCAGCTCAGGAAATGCACTCACCTCAGCCTCCCAAAGCGCGGGATTACAGGCTGAGCCACCAAGCCCGGCTGATTTTTGCTATTTTTAACCCTATTATTCCTACAGCTTCATCTCTTCTGTCAGATCTCCACATCATTTATCAAAATCTCTATCTTGAGGATGAAAAATTTCAGGTATCTCATTCAAAATCAGTTGTGAAGCCAGGCTCGGTGGCTCAGCCTGTAATCCCGTGCCTTTGGGAGGCTGAGGTGAGCGGATTGCCTGAGCCCGTGGGTTCAAGACCCGCCTGGGCAGCGAGACCTCATCTCTACAATAAATAAAAAAATCAGCCAGGCGTGGTAGCGCATGCCTGTAATTCCGGCTACTTGGAAGGCTGAGGCGGAAGGATCACCGGAGCCCAGCAGGTCGAGGCTGCGGTGACTGGGAGCGGCCACTGCACTCCAGTCTGGGCGACAGTGAGACTCCAACTCAAAACAAAACAAAACAAAACAAAATCAGTTGTGAAAAGCACCTAGGTTTCATCTTTCTTTGCATCCTTTGAATAAATTAAACAAAGGGAACATTGGCAAACGCTTTATTTATCAGTAACATATTAAAATAACCATTAAGATATCACTTGAAACAATTTGCATGGAAAGGCAAAGAAGATGTCCTTGCCCTACCTTGGCACATAGGCTATAGTATATGTCTGTATATTTTCTAACTTAGATAATGTCTCAAAACAGTCCACTGTCTATCCACCTAGCTATCCACCCACCCACCCATCCATCCATCCATCCATCCATCCATCTATCCCATGACGTTTTATGTCCTATTTATGTGCTGAATTTACAAGAATTAATCAACATATCTGTATTTTAGCTGTCCACTCTTTGGTGTGGTTATTTAATGTTGAATGAAAACTAGAGTCTTGCTTTTAATAATTGCATAATTTAATTTTAAAAAATAAAATTGAAATTTGAAAGTGTAAGCCTCTCTATTTATTTATTTATTTTAATTTTAAAGATGTGGGATACAATTCAGGGTTAAGTATACAAATATTCATTATGCAGGTACCCTTGTTGATGAGGTGTGCCCCCACCCTGGCAGATTCCCACTACTGCCAATCCCGTCCCCCCTTCCTGGCAATTTCCCACTACTGACAATCCTTTTCTTATAGTATTATGATAATTGTTCAAGTTCCACTTATGAGTGAGAACATGTGACACTCAGTTCTTTGTTTCTGTGATTGATTGCTCAGTATTATATACTCTAAGTCCATCCAAGTTGCTGTGAAGTTCATAATTTTGTCCTTCTTTATGGCTGCATAATATTCCATCGTGTGTATGTACCACATTTAAAAAAATCCAGTCCTTTTTCCATGGGCAGCACAGTTGGTTCCATGTTTTTGCTATTGTGAACAATGCTGCAGTAAGCATACACGTGCAGGTATCTTTTCATAGAGTGATTTGAGTTTCTCCGGGTGTATTGCCGGTAGGGGAATTGCGGGGTCGTATGAAAGGTTGATTTTTAGACGTTTTAGGAATTGCCAAACTGTTTTCCACAGAGGTTGTACTAGTTTACACTCTCACTGACAGTGTAGAAGTGTTTCCTTTTCCCCATGTATGCCACTTTTAAATGAGTATTATCTGGTGCTTTGTTTCACACTGAGCTTGAGAGTGACAGTGCAAAGTAATGGATTGTTTGATTTTAAGGCAAATAGGAATCTTCTGCCTCTTATACTTACTAATTATATGGCAATAAGCGAGTTATTTAACATCAACAAACCTCAGTTTCCCAGTTTTAAAATTGAGATAGATTTATCTTGTTGAATTGTTATGCAGCTTAGAGATAAGTACATGTGAGTGTCATCCTTACTTTCTGTCTCTTTTTGCACTTTTTTCTGCTTTAGTCGTGTTTCTGCAGTTTGAAAGTTCACGTGTGAATTTCTTAGTGGTGTTGGAAGGTGTAACAATCCCTCCATCTTGGCAGTCCATTTCCAATAGTGCTTTTGGGACTAGCAGATGGGTGGCGGTCCTGCTGCTGCATTGCTTCTCATTGTTCTAAAGTGAAAGAGCTTTATAATGAAAATATTTACTTTATCATGAAAGTGTGTCTTTTGGAACCGAGGACATCAATGGGTATGAGACCTAAGAGTAAAAGTGCAGTAAGGACTTGGCTCAACTTCCGCCATCATTATTTTTGTGCCATTGTTAATCTGTAAATAAAATGCTGTCATTTTTTTCCTTTAAATTTGCAAATCTTTCAGAAGTCTCTTTGAAAATTAGTCCTTAACAGATTTGTTGCCTCATCCCCATTACTCTTGCCAGCTTATCTAGTCTACCTAAATGTTATCTGTTAATGTCAATGGTTTGCTGGAGCTACTAACTGAAACCTGAAAAAGATGCAGGTGAGGACTCTCTTAAGCCTTGTGCCATGAAGGCTGTTCATCCAGTGATCATGGTTACCATGGTAAGCCCTGGCTGCTACCTGCTTCAGCAGCTTCCTCCTACTCTTTCCTATTTTCAGACTGAAATCTACATCTTACAAACTCATTGTCACCTCAGTTCCACCAGTGTTACCTAATACCATCTTTGATTTCTATGCTCCTAATTGAGACTTCCCATTATTATTTTCAGAGGCACTGAATCTCCTGAACAATTTTAAGCAACATTATAATACAGCAGGCTTTAAATCTCATATAATAATAGCCTTTGCCTTTTAATAGGATCCCACTTTCAATGTAATTCTACTTTCCATTTTGGATCATTGCATATAATCCTCTTATAGACTTTTTCTGCAAATTCCAGATGGTGTTTATAAATATTGTGCAAGTGTATTTTGTAAATAAATTCCTCAAAATTTAGTCTATGATTTTAAAAAACCAAGCCCGTGGGAACCAAGATACTAACTTAAGTTTTAAAAAAATTACTTGACAAGTAAAATTGTTTCTCATGTTGCTTGCAACCTGTGTAACAAGCTATGTTGCATAGGAGACAGCTCAATTCTTTACTGGCCTAAAGAATAAAATAATTACTATGTATACAAAAATTCCATTGTTGTGCAGTTGATATAAAATAGTGATATATTTTCTACTACCGGTCATATTTTTGTCATGCAAACTTTCTGTACTGGCCTTTTGGACAACGACAAATTGAAGAGAAAAGAGAAAATAAACCTCCAATGTAAAGCTGGAGGGGGAAAGACATGATAGTTATATATAAGAAAAATGTTTGGTAAGAAAACATTTACCTGTGTTTTTTACTGTCTATTTTCCAGAAACTTACTGCTTTCAAGTTTAGTCTAACCTTTTATTTTTTTCCTCTCTACAATTGGCTCTATTTTAACTGTTTCTCTTTTCTGTGATCATAAGTTTTAACGTATAATGTTGAGAATTTAATTATTTAATCAGAAGTAATTTGTGGCTCTTTTCCAAGATTATGTAAGCAACAGAAAATTGGTATTAAAATGTGCTGTTCAGTTTTCAGGCTTTTTTTCCCTACAGATGTGACAGTATAGTTCATTCAAGGGTAGCTGCTTGGGTCTGCTAATTAAAATAATTTGTTATAGCTCCAATTTCTGTAGCATTGAGAAAGAAGTTATAGGTTATTATTTCTGGGTTCTAAAATGTGTCTCTGTGTGTGCTTGTCTGTGTGTATTTGTTTTCTTTTGGTAGTTTATAGGTGAAATTTTAATCCTTTTAAAACAAAAGTCTTTCTTCATCAATTTTTGTAGAATTATGCATCACTTTCTCTTTCTTTTGACAATTTGGTTTAGACATTCTTTTTGGTGCTTATAAATTGCTCATATTTGTAATAATCCATCCACAGCACCATTTCATAAATTTTGTAACATCGCCCTTGAGAGACTGGATAGTATGAAGAAAGACTAAAAGATGCTTTATTATTCTGCCTGTATTATGAATTTAACATTTCTAAAACTAACAGTACTATTTTTCTGATGTGGTTCAGATCTCCCTTTTATTAACGCTTTAAAGGATGATGTAAATTTTTGTAAACTTTAGAGCAGAAATACATCATTAGGGAAAGTCTGTTGTCAGAATCCTTTAAAGCTTCATGAAGATTTACTGTTGACTATTACTGGTGACACTGGCTCAATGGTTACAATACCAAGAAAGAATAAAGTCATTTGCCCAAGAATTTTACAAAGGGTGAATAATATGTTCATATAAGGAATGACACATACAATTTTCTGAATAGTATTCACCTGAAGCAGAATTAAAATTGGAAAATAACTTTTACTGTCCTTGGCCCTGGCCTTAAACTTTTATCTGTTTTTAATGGAAATGTTAGGGTAATTTAGGTCAGCTTATTTATAAGCATCTTAGACTAGTTTGTCTCTTGGTTGAAGGCACTCATATTCTGTTGTATCTGAAGAAAATAAAAGGGACAGTTGACCATCCAGATTTAAATGTTGTCTGCTTCCATTTCAACCAAATAGAATTAGGATAAAAATATCCAGCTATATTGTGGGCTACAAACATAGTTTGGGGCTATTTCAACAGCAGTTTAAGTGGTTTTTCTGATTCCAGCCTTGCTTTCTTTCAGTTCTCTCTCTACAGCTTAAAATGATCCGCTTATTTCTTTAAAAGAGAAATATTTTTGGGAATATGTATTGAAAAGAAAAAAAAAGGGGGCCAGGGATTGCAGTACTTTGGGAGGCAAAAGCAAGAGTATTGCCTGAGTCCAGGAGTTTGAGACCAGCCTGGGCAACATGCTGAGACCTCATCTCTACAATTAAAAAAAAATAGTTGGGTGTAACGGCATGTGCCTGTAGTTCTGACTATTTGGAATGCTGAGGCTGAAGGATTGCCTGAGCCCACCAGGTTGAGGTTGCAGTGGCCGTGAACTTGCTAATGCACTCGAGCCTGGGTGACAGAGTGAGATTCTGACTCAAAAAAGCAAAGCAAAACAAAAACCCCAAAGTAAAAAGAAGACAATAGTCTTTCATATAGTCCCACCATCTAGAATTAAATAGCAAGAACATCTTGTCATATTTGCTTCCATTCTTTTTTCTTTTCTTTTTTTTTGAGTTGGAGTCTCACTCTGTAGCCCAAACTGGAGTGCAGTGGCCGCTTCCGGCCACCGCAGCCTCGACCTGCTGGACTCTGGCAATCCTTCCGCCTCAGCCTTCCGAGTAGCCGGAATTACAGGCATGCGCTACCATACCCGGCTGGTTTTTTTGATTTATTGTAGAGATGAGGTCTCGCTGCCCAGGCGGGTCTCGAACCCACAGGCTCAGGCAATCCGCTCACCTCAGCCTCCCAAAGGCGCGGGATTACAGGCTGAGCCACCGAGCCCGGCTTCTTTTTTATTTTCAAAAAAAATTACTTTTTTTTTTGCAAGTATAAATACACAATTGTAAAGAATAAAAATAAATGCTGTAAAGTTCTATATCAGTGAGGTTTCAGTGCAGGAAACAAAACATTTAAGACATTTTAAGCACAAAGGGATTTAATTTAAAGAATTGGGTACTTACAAAATTCCTGAGAAGCTGGAATGTGTAAAAATCAGAGGCACCCACTGGACTGCATGTGTTAAGTTGTCAGTAGGCTGCTGCTGTTAGGGTGCACCCACTGCCACAGCCTCAACTGTCTCATATCTACAGGGCTGGTGATCAGAGTGTGGGTTCCGGTCACCACAGATATATACGTCAATTAGACCTTGCTTGTTGGTTACCCAACAGCTAAAAGGTGGCCTTTGCTTTACTCTCACCTTCCAAATCTAGTGCATCTGATTGGCAGAACCTAAGGAATCAGAACCTGAAGGAATCAGGAAAAAATGTAGCTTTTAGCTTCTTGGCCCATGTGCATAGAGGAGTGGGGAGGATACAGGGGCTGCACATGGATGTCAATTGCCAACAGACAATACTTAACCGAAGTGTAAAACTAAAAACTCAAAAAAATATTGAAACCGCACTTCCCAGAAATAACTGTAATTAACATCTGGTGTACCTCATTCCAGACACTCTTCCTGTTCATATATACAGATAGGCAGACAAAAATACTTTTAAAAATAGGATTATCCAGTAGTTCATATTTTTAATGAAAAGTAATTTGTTTTACTTTAATTAGCATACTAACAGAATGTTTGAACTTCAAATAAATATTTTTCTTGCTCTATAAAAAAGTTATATTCTTTTTTCTTGTTGTAAAGACATGGGGTACAATTCTGGATTAGATATACAAGTGGTCATTGTACAGGTAAAGTTTGGGCCTCCTTTTGGTCCCCACTTTGCCTGGTGTGAGATCAGGTACCCTTATTGATATTGTGTCCACCCTCCTCACCCCACTGTGGGATTAACCTGTGACTGCCAATCCCTTTCTTAAGTTGTTAAATGTTCAGGGTCCACTTATGAATGAGAATGTGTGGCACCCTATTCTTTGTTTCTATGGTAGATCATTGAGTATGATAGTCTGTAAATCCATCCAAATTGCTGCAAAGTTCATATGTTTGTCCTTTATAGCTGCATAATAATCCATTGTGTATATGAACCACATTTTAAAAATTCAGTACAGTTTCAATGGGCAGAACGGTTGGTTCCATGTTTTTGCTACTGTGAATAGTGCTGCAATAAACATGCATGTGCAGGTATCTTTTTAGTAGAATGCTATGAGTTCCTCGGGATATTCCCAGTGGGAGGACTGCTGGGTCATATGGAAGGTCAGTGTCTAGTTCTTTTAGAAATCACCACACTGGTTTCCAAAGAGGTTGCATTGGTTTGCATTCCCACCAGCAATGTAGAAGCATTCCTTTTTCTCCACATCCTCATCAGCATCTGTTGTTTGTCTTATTAATGATGGCCATTCTTACTGGGGTTAGGCGGTATCTCGATGGGGTTTTGATTTGCCTTTCTCTGATGACTAGGGAGGCTGAGCCCTTTTTAATTTGTCTGTTGGTTGCCTGTATATTTTTTTTTGAGAAGTGTGTATTCATGTGTTTTGCCCACTTTTTAATAGGGCTTTTTGTTTTTTTCCTTTCAGCACATTTGAGTTCCTTGTAGATCCTGGATATTAGGCCTTTGTCAGATATACAGTTTGCAAGTATTTTTTCCCAATCTTTAGACTATCTCTCAGCTCTCTTGATGGGCTTTTTTGCTTTGTGGAAGCTTTTCAGTTTGATGAGGTCCCACTTGTCTATCTTATCTCTTATGGCATAGGAACTTGGGGTTTTGATCAGGAATTGGTTGCCAGTTCCAGGTTCCATAACGGTGTCTCCTGCATTTTCTAAGGCTCTAATAGTTTGAAGTTTTATGTTTAGATCTTTGATACATTTGGAGTTGATTTTTGTATATGATGATAGGTAGGGGTCCTGTTTTGATCTTCTGCATGTGGTCAGCCAGTTTTCCCAGTACCATTTACTGAATAGGTCTTCTATCCTCAGTGGTTTTTGATAGAGGCTTTGTCAACGATGAGTTGATTGAGAAATTGAGGTTTTGCTTCCAGAATCTCAATCCTGATCTTTGGTCCATATGCCTATTCTTGTACCAATACCAGGCTGTTTTGATTATTGTAGTCTTATAGTAAAGTTTAACGTCTGGAAGTGTGATTCCTCTCATATATTCTTTCTCTAAGGATTTTTTTGGGCTATTTGTGGTTGTTTACCCATATAATTTCTGTATTGTCATTTCCAGGTCTGCGAAGAATGATGTTGGTAATTTAATAAGTATTGTGTTGAATATGTAGATTGCCTTTGATAGGATGGACATCTTAACAATGTTAATTCTTTCTATCCATGAGCATGGAATATTGTTTCATTTGTTTAGGTCTTCTTGGATTTCTTTGAGCAGTATTTTGCAGTTTTCATTGTAAAGGTCTTTCACTTCACTAGTTAGGAAGATGCCGAAATATTTCTTTTTTGTGTGTGGTTATTGTGAATGGGATTGTGCTTTTTATTTGGTTCTCTGCCTGCTTATTGTTGATGTATAAGAATGCAGCTGTTTTTTGCACATTTATTTTTTTACCCAAGACTTTGCCAAATCCTTTAATCAGTATAGGGAGATTTTTGACAGATTCTCTTGGATTTTTGAGGTATAGGATCATATCGTCGGCAAAGAGGGATAGCTGAACTTCCTCTTTTCCTATTTGGATACCCCTGATTTCCTTCTCTTGTCTAATTATTCTAGTTAGGACTTCCAACACGATGTTGAACAAGATGTGTGAGAGTGATCCAATTTTCAGGGGAAATGTTTCAGTTTCTGTCTGTTTAGCAATATGCTGGCTGTAGGTTTACGGTAGATGGCACTTACTATTTTGAGTTATATTCCTTCTATGCCTAGGTGTTTGAGGGTTTTTGTCAAGAAGGGATGCCAGATTTTATCAAGAGCTTTTTCTTCATCTAATGATATAATCATATGGTTCTTGTTTTTACATCTGTTGATGATTTAATTACATTTATGGTCTTGTGGATGTTGAACCAGCCCAACATCCTAGGCATGAAGCCTCTTGTTCATGGTGGATGATTTTTGAGATGTATTGTTGGATCCAATCAGCTAGGATCTTACTGAGAATTTTTGCATCTATGTTCATTAGGGATATTGGCCTGTAGTTCTCTTTTTTTTGTTGTTGGATCTTTACCCAGTTTGGGCATCAGTGTGATGTTAACTTTGTAAAATGATTTGGGGAGAATTCCATCTTTCTCAATTACCTGGAATACTTTCAATAGGATTGGTATCAACTCCTCCTTGTACGTTTTATAGAATTTCACTGGAAAGCCATCTGGTCCAGGGTTTTTGTAATTGTTGTTTGTAGTTTTCTTATGATGGAGTCAATTTTCTGGCTTTATATTGGTCTATTTAGTGTCTCAATGTCTTCTTGTTTCAACCTTGGGTGGTTGTGTGGTGTCAAAACGTCTTCCATTTCATTTAGGTTGTCAAGTTTGTTTCTATAGAGGTGTGCATATTAATCTCTGGTAATCTTTTGTATTTCTTCAGAGTCAGTTGTGACTTAATCTTTTGCATTTCTGATTGTGTTTATTTGGGCCTTTTCTCTTTTTTTCTTGGTCATTCTGGTAGGGGTTCAACAATATTTTTTATTCTTTCAAAGAATCAGCTTTTTGTTTTGTTGATTTTTTTCTATGATATTTTTGTCTTCTATGTCCCATATTTGGGCTTTTACTTTGGTGATCTGGATTCTTCTGCTAAAGTTAGGGTTTTGGTGGTCTTGTCTTTCCGGCTCCCTCAGTTGATTTGTTAGGCTGTTAACTTGTGATCTTTCCATTTTCTTGATGTGTGTTCATAGAGATATTAATTCCTCTCTTAGAACTGTTTTCATGGCATCCCAGAGGTTTTGGTAGGATGTTTCTTCATTTTCATTTTTTTCCCAGGAATCTTTTAATTACTGTTTTGATTTCTGTGTTAACCCAGTAGTCAATTAGCATCATGCTGTTTAGTATCCATGTCTTTGTGGGGTTTGGGGGAATTCTGTTGGTGTTGATATTTATTTTTATTCCACTGTGGTTTGAGAAGGTACATGGAAGTATTTCAATCTCATGAAATTTGTTTATGCTTGATTTATGGCTGAGGATGTGATAGATCTTGGAATATGTTCCATGTGATGATGCATAGAATGTGTGTTCTGTGGTTGTTCGGTAGAGTGTTCTGCAGGTATCTATTAAGTTCACTTGGTAAAGCATCAAGTTGAAGTTCTGGATCTCTTTGTTGGTTTTTTGCTTTGATGATCTATCTAGGGTTGTCAGTGGGGTATTTAGTCCCCAGCTATAATAGTGTTAGAGTAAATATCTTTTTAGTTTACTTAGTAATTGCTTTATAAATGCTGGTGCTCCTGTATTGAGTGCATATATGTTTAGGATGGATTTTTTTTTGTTGTTGATGGATTGAAACTTTTATCATTATGTAGTGTCCTTCCATATCTTTTAAAATTTTTGATAGTATAAATGTTGTTTTGTCCAATATTAAGATTGCAACTCCTGCCTTCTTTGGTGATCCATTCTCCTGGAAACTCATTTTGCATCCTCTAACTTTGAGTCTGTGTTTGTGTCTTGTGGTAAGATGAGTTTTCTGGATGTAGCAAATTACTGGATCATGGTTTTTTATCCAGCTTGCTATTCTGTGCCATTTCAGTAGTGTATTTAGTCCATTCACGTCCAGGCTGATTATTGAAATGTGATTGTTTATCTCTATCAAGAGGTTCTTATAATGATTTTTCTTTGTTTTCTTTTAGCTTTTGGGTTGATGTATGTGTGTGTTTTTAAGTTTACAGTCATAATGTATTCTCTGTTGATTGTGTTTTTCTGTTCTCTTGGGAAGTGTGTGGTCATGGCTATTTTTTTTTCTTAGGTGTCTCCTGTAGAGTTGATCTGGAAGCTGATAATCTCTTTGGGATTAGATGTCTAGGAAGGATTTTAATTCTCTATGTTGAAGCTGTGCTTGACTGGGTAGGAAATTCTTGGTTGAAATTGTTTATCTTTGAGGACTTTGAATATTAAACTCCAGTCCTTTCTAGCTTATAGTATTTCTGCTGATAGGTCTGCTGCTATTCTGATTGGTTTTCCCTGGTAGGTAGTCTGATCTTTCTCTCTTGCTGCCTTTAGGATTTTTCCTTTTGTGCCTACTTTGTGTAGATGAATTGCTATGTGTCTAGGGGTTGGTCTTCTCATTTGATGTCTTGTGGGTTCTCTGTATCTCTTGTGTTTGAATGATCTTATCTCTTGTGAGATGGAGAAAGTTTTCTTGGATAACCTTCTGGAATATTTACTCCAAGATTTTCTCCATTTCTCTTTCTTCTTTTGGGCTACCAATCAGGCGTAGGTTTGGCCTTTTGATATAATCACACATCACTTGGAGGCTATGTTCTTTCTTTCTGAGTTTTATCTCTATTTTTTTTTACAGATTAGGTTAATTTCATGTTTTGGTCTTCAAGTTCTAAGATTCTTTCTTCTGCTTGATTAATTCTGCTTTCCATGCTTGTCATCTTGTTATTTGTTTCCTGGATGAAATTTTTTATGGTCAAAATCTCTGTTACAAGTTATTCCAATACTGCATCTTCTCTTTCTTGAGGCTTATTTACTCTTTCCTTCCATTCCCTAATCCCTGTTGTATTCTGAGGCCAGTCATTTGTGACTTCCATAGTTTGGGTTCTGAGGCCTGATTTTTCAGGTGTTTTCTGTTTGTAACACCGAGAATTACCTGTGTTCCTTTATTGATTTTTTCCTCATTTGTGACAGATTTCTTTCTTCCCTTTGGTTCTGTCATTCACTGGCAGTGGGAGAGGCTTTCACTTCTGATGTTTGTTCACCCCTCTATTCTTCCCTGATTAGGGCTCTGAATTTCTTTGATTTTGAAACAGGGCTGTGAATGGGAAGCTTTACTGTCTTTTGTAGTTTTGAGAGTCAAATATGTGAAGGATTGAGAGCTAGGTTTTATAAACTACTTGCAAATCATAATGTTCACTGATTGTGGTATGGGTTCCCTGAGATCCACTCCCCACCACCACTTTATATGATGATGCAGTGAGTATGTGTGTGTACCCCCTGAGCCCAAGATACAGTAACAGCAATGAGGAGAACAGAGAAAAGTAAAATGAAATGAGACAGACAAAAATTTAAAAACAAATAATAAAAAAACAGAACAAAAGAGCAGAAACCACAGTAAAAAAACAATTAAACACACACACATGCAGACACATCAATACAAACTGAAATAACAACAAAGCAAAACAAAACAAAAAACAACAACAAAAAACCAAACACACACACATGCCCAACCCAAAATGAAAGGAGAAGAAAAAGAGAAAAAAAAGAAAAGAGAAAAAAAGAATTCAAATCGAACTCTCACACATGTATTCACACACATTGAACTAAAAAAAGAGATCAGAACAAACAAACAAAAGAACTGAAAGATGAACACTCAATCCTTCATGTGCACACATAAACAGAAAACAAAAAAAATGAAAGAAGAAAGAGAAAAAAAGAAAAAAATGAAGAAAGAAAAATAAAAAAGGGGGATGCAGATTGAATCTTCATATACACATTCATACACAAAGAAAAACTATAAAAATATTTAAAAAGAAAAACAGAAAAGCCTGCCCTCTTGTGGCAGGTTCTGTAATTGTTCCTCTCAGCTGCCCCTCTCCTGTCTCCTGTGGAGCTTCAGCCTCATTCACAATCTTCCCAGTGTCCAGCCCAAGGAAGGAGGAGGGGGCTGTGGGGTGGATTGGGCTTCAATCCTCCCCTCCCACTCTTGTATTGTCAGGGGATTCCTCTCCCTTGGGGAGGTGTGGGATTGCACCAAGTGCTGATGGGGGCACCCCAGCCAGATTTATCTTGGAGTGGAGTCTTACTATTGTGACTGATGTTAGGCTCTGCCTGGGTTCATTGCTCTTAGTCGTGCCCCAGCTGTGTGAGTCTGTCAGTCAGAGGATTGCTGGGGAGAAGGGGGTTGGATCAGTCCTGGACTCACTACTGATCCCTTCCTCATCCTTTTCTGACCACACCCTTTGTCCCACTGCTGAATCAAGGTAGGGAGTGGGCCACCTGAGACTCAGCACTCATCCTGTCCCTCCAGAGTTTGTGTTTTCAGGATATTCCCTCTGGGTTATGATCAACTCCTGAGTATTTAATCTGCCAGTCACAGAGAAGATTGGGTCAGGTCTATCACTCTGTGGTGAGCAAGCCTGAGCACTTTCCTGCCCAGCCAGTTTTCCTTCTTTCTTTTTCTTTCTTTCTTTCTTTCTTTCTTTCTTTCTTTCTTTCTTTCTTTCTTTCTTTCTTTTCTTTCTTTCTTTCTCTCTCTTTCTCTCTTTCTCTTTCTTTCTTTTCTCTCTCTCTCTCTTTCTCTTCCTTCCTTCCTTCATTCCTTTTCTTCCTTCCTTCTTCCCTCCCTTCCTCCCTGCCTTCCTTTTCCTTCCTTCCTTCCTAACTTCCTTCCTTCCTTTCTTGTAGGATTTGTTGAGAGGACAGAAAAGCTCCCAGAGCAGGAGGGAACCCGAGGGATTGCACCCTTCCCAGTTTTCTAGAGGTTACCCCCTGCCCAGTTTTCTAGATGGTGGAAGAATGCCTCTGTTGTCCTCTCCAGCTGGACTCTGCCTCTGGGCTTTCTTGCTGTGCTCCCTACGCAGCCCTTGCTGCAAGTGTCCAGGTAGGCACTGCAGTGGTGAGACAGAACCTGGAACTGGCAGTCTCTCCTGGCAGCTTCTTCTTGGGAAGGGCTTTGTTGACCTTTTAAAAATGGTGCTCAGCTTCTGTGCCATGGGAAGCACCTAGAGACCAAGCAGAGCAGCTGTGGCACCAGCCACTTAACCAGGAGAGCCCTGGCCACTTGCTCCTGAGTCCCTACTCAGTCCGCTACTCACAGGTCCACTTACTCACTGACACGTATGCAAAATTTTCCATACACGCACTCACTCAACTGGGACTTGCTTCTTCTAACTGGCTCCGCTGCCATCTTTTTACATTCCCAAAAGGTATATTCTTAACCCTCTAGATTTAAGAAAAGAGTAAAAGAAGGATTTCAGTTGTTTTGCTCAGTGGGTTTTTGCACATAACTCCCATTCCGGCTTAGGCATGCTCCCTAGTCTCTAGCTTGGAAAGGTGAACTATTCTCTCAGTTCAACCCATTATCCCTCCCACCTCCAAGCTTTGTATGATAACTTTTATAATTTCAGGATGATACATTCACCTTTGTTTTGTAGTCATAAACTTATTATTTTTAATGTGAATGCTTTCAGCACTCACCATAAGTCATTTTACCATGGAGTGTGCACTTCTCAGTTCTTTATTTGACTCTGTTCTTAATTACTTGTATTCCATTGTCAAAATTTGCACATGTTAGGCTCTGTCTGGGTTTGTCGCTCTTAGTCGTGTCCCAGCTATGTGAGTCTGATGGTCAGAGGATTGCTGGGGAGAAGGGGGTTGGGTCAGCCCTGCACTCACCTTTTAGGTTTGAAAATGTCTGCCCATTGCTTTTATACATGAATAACTTGGCAGAATATAATATTCTTAGGCCCCAGTATGTTCTTTCCTCTAAATTTTATTTGTTTCTTCTGACTTTTTTGGTGAAAAAAATCCAAGGCCAGCCTGATTTTCTCACATTACATTTTCCATCTGCCAGAACAGTTCTTTCTTTATCCTTGATGTTCAATAATTTAATGTCTTAGTTTCCATTATACCCAAATAGAAAAATTAAGTTGTTATTGAACATGGTAATTTATATTCCCTCCTTCTCACCTATTGGTGCCCTTTTACTTTATGCTTTTTGACATGGTGCATTCCACAGAATAGCTAATGTTTTTCAGACCAAATATGAGTATTAGAGAAGGCATCTAACTTTTTAGTTCCAGATTAATTCTGTACCTTATGAGGTACCATATAAGTGGATGAGCACTTGTTGTGAGATGGGTTTCTGCCCTCTGGGGTAGAAGGTTAAAATAGGTGACCTCTCCTATTTTAACCATAATATACTCCTTACTAAGTATATCAAGACTTTCAATAAAAGCCTGTGCCTAGGCATGTTTTAGTGAAATCCCTTGAGTGTTTGATGCAATGAGGTGAATGAAATCTTTCCATTTCTTGATAATTAACTTCTGAATCAACTCATCTTTCAAAAATCTTCTAGATTCTGAGAAGGCTACTAAATCTGACTATCATAATAAAGAAAAAGGTCTACATATTAAGTGATCAGAGAATTCTCTATGATTCTTTTCCTGTCCTTCATTTTTTTTCCTTGAAATCTGTAAGCTCCATATTTCCAGACATTTTCTAATAAGCATACCCATTTTAGTTAGTAAGTTTTCCTCAGAAAATTTTATCCTATTATTTATCTGAGTTTTATATATTATAGCCTTATATAAGATTTTCTTTGAAAGAGAAAAGGTTTTATTGAATTTAACAGTTTAGAACCATGAATCTAAGTTCATGTCACTTTACAGGTAAGAAAACTAAGAACCAGAGAAGTTAGTAAACTGCCCCAGCCCAGCCAGCAAGTCAGAGAGCCTGACTCCTAATGTTTATCCTTCTTCAGCTAAACAGTGCTGGAAAATGAAAGCTTAGGTCATCCTTTATTCAAAATTTACTGTATACATATTTAAAAATACTGGAGATAACATTTTATTTGGAAATAATTGCTATCATGGTTGCCATATGAATTTTCTAATTTCATTGTTCTTTTATATATCTTCATCATTATTTTCTAATTTCATTGTTCTTTTATATATCTTCTTTAGTATTATAGGTTGCTATATTACTGAGGAAAAGCTTCTCTTCTGCTTTAAAAATTATTTTGGTGTCTATTGGTATGGGATTACAGTTTCATGTTTTATGCAATGGGTATAAGCCATTAATGTTCATATTTTTGGATGCCTGTATTGTCTCAGATGATACAGAAGGAGCCCCCTGAATTAGTTTCTCAGTTCTCCTGATGTGTCCCCATCACTCTGAAGCACTTGATTTTCTGGCATAATGAGATGTCTCAAGTTCATCTTGCTCTTTCTTTGAACTAGGTCCTTCCTCTAGGGAGCCTGCTTCCTTTTAGTGAAGAACAGGATTTAGTAAGCTAGATCTGAGCCTTAGTTATGCTCATTGCTGTTGAAGTGTCACTGTTCCTAGATCCTCTCAGTGGATCGAGTGACACCCACATTTATATCTATTTATTTCTGTATCAATTCATATTGAAATCCATGAGTTTGCTCAGGTACCTTTGATTCCAATCTAACCCCACAAAGCTTGGTCAAGTTTTCTTCCTTCTCAAACAGTGAGGAACCTTGTTCCCATTATCCTCAAGTTACTTAACTCGTAAGATCCCCCTTGTTGCTGTCCTCACTCCACTCAGGCTCCCATCTGTCCTGCTGGGCTGCACACATGCCTTCCTGACACATGCCCTTCTGACCCTGCTAAGGCTCTGATACCACACACTGGTCAGTGGGGGCACCTTCATTACCCTTCTTGGCCTCTACCGCTCCCCACTTGTCTGCCTTGGTCAGTTCCACTCAGATAACCTTTGGGATGAGTTATTAAAATAGAAGAAATGCATTACTTTCTTTTTTATTTCTTTTACTTTTTTAAATATAAGGAAACGTATGACTTTCTATTGGTAGCAATAATAGCAAAAAAGTAAAGCTACATTTTGAGATATTTTCTAGACCTTCCAATTGTATGTTTAATAACCTTCTCTATGTTTCTAGGATTCTCATATTCCTTGGTATTTATTCTCATGTTTCCCTTATTATCTCAAATTATGTTCAACAATCAATTTCTATTTCTATTATAGAATTTTTTTCAGAGTTAGTACATTTCCAAGGCAGAGGCCCAAATTTTTAAACTTTATGGTAGGCTGATTTTGCTTGAGGTCACACATGATGGGATCTCACTGCTTGTCCTATAATAGAAATAATGTTTGTAAAATAATGCTAGCTTATTCTATGTAATCAGTATTTTCACATCATTTTTATCAGGTTCTAAAGTGCCAATTGTTTAATTTATTAAGAGAAGGACATTCCATGTTGACATCTCCATGCCCCACTTTTAGACACCAATAATTCATTCCTTCTTCCTTCCTTCCTTTCTTTCTCTCTCTCTCTTCTTGCACAAATTGTATTGCCAGTTTGTTTGTTTTCCCACTAGAGCCTCTAAACTTTGCTTCTGTGGTTTAAGTATTCCTGGGGCTCAGCCCAGGATTGGTTGACATTCTTTTGAAAGGAACTGAAGAGCGAATATGAGTAGTCAGTTCTAGGACTTCGAGACAATGGAGAGCTAAGAAGGGTTATGTGAGAGGCTCTTACGGAGACTCTCTTCTTGTTTTTGGACTTTGGGACAAAAGCCTAGAAAATTCAACTTTAGCAAGAGCAGTACTAGTAACTTACTGTACATATATGCAGTACTTAAGGACTCTGTAAAGTCAGTTATGGGAATTTTAAAAGGTTAATGAATAGTATGAGAATGTTTATCTTATTTTTAAAATTTTATTTACTTATTTATTTATTTTTGAGTAGGAGTCTCACTCAGTCACCCGGGCTGGAGTACAGTGCATGCTCACCCCCACCACAGCCTCGACCTGCTGGGCTCAAGCGATCCTTCTGCCTCAGACTTCCAAATAGATGGAACCACACGCTCGTGCCACCATGCCCGGCTAATTTTTTATTTGTTATGGAGATGAGGTCTCACCAAGTTGCCCAGGCTGGTCTCAAACCCATGGGCTCAGGCAGTCCTCTTGCCTCTGCCTCCCAAAGTGCTGGGATTACAGGTGTGAGCCACCGCGAGAATGTTTACTTTAAAATGACACTCAGTAAATATGCTGCCAGTTGTCAGCATTTAAAAATGTTTGAGAAACAAAAAGTAAAAATAAACACATACACACAAAAAAGAGGGAGGGCGGTTTGCTTTATTCTTCAAGGAAATTGCAACTTGAGTGGCGAGAAATCCTGCGGGTGGTGATGAGGAGTGTGATGCTGCCGGGAAGGAGCAGTGTGACATGGGGAAGTCACTGAAACTCTTTTTTCCGCTTGTGAATAGCGACATGTTTTCCTCTCCTTATGTTTTAATTCAGCTGTGAGACTCAAATGGAGAAACTTTAGAAACTATAAGGAGCTATGCAAATATGGGGTTGGGTTATCTTAGATAATGCTGGAAGTCCTGGTTGCACTGGGGAGTCACAGCACCACCTTACCTAGCGCTGCTGTTGCCGACAGGGGGCGCCCTGCGGAGGGAGCGGGGAGCGCTGCGCAACACGGCCCTGGCCCGAGTCCACCAGTCCCTTCCCCTGCGGACTGAATTGGGGATTCAGGGCCTCCCTGAGCAACTGGTTGCTTATTACAAACTCAGGCTGACCCACTAACACTTTGTGTTTGCGTACCCTGTTACCTTTCTCTTAATGCTTTCCGTCCTCTTGCTGCCTGAGACTCTGTTTTCTAGGGAACCCGAACTCCAAGACAATGTTTTCTGTCTTTAAAAACTTTAAAGAAATACTGAAAAAATAAAACAGGCACGCGTGCCGCACACACACACACACACACACACACACACACACAAGAAAAAAGTATCCCAGAAATTTTTTCAAGAATTATACAAAGTAAGAAATAAAAGGCGAGTGGGTGTTAAACTCAGTTTTGTTTTTTTATTTTTTGCATATACTTAAAATCATCATGTTTTTATTTTATACATAATTCCCAGAAACTCAGGAGTACATATTGTTTTCGATGTTGTTAGCACTAGAATTAAACAAAAAATTTCTAAGTCAGGAAAGTAAACAATCCATACTAGAAAAAGTTCTTTTTCTTTTCTTTTATTTTTTGAGTTGGAGTCTCACACTGTCACCCAGGCTGGAGTGCAGTGGCACGCTCACAACCACTGCAGCCTCGACCTGCTGGACTCAGGCAATCCTTCCACCTCGGTCTTCCAAGTAGCTGGAACTACAGGCATGTGCCACTGCGCCTAGGTAATTTATTTTTTTATTTATTGTAGAGATGGGGTCTCACCAAGTTGCCCAGGCTGGTCTTGAAGCCCGGGCACTCAGGCAGTACTCTTACCTCAGCCTCCCAAGGTGCTTGGATTCTAGGTGTGAGTCACCATGCCCGGCCAGGAAAAGTTCTTTTTAAAATCATTTTTTAAAAAACATAGATGCTTTAGAACTTGTAACCAGGTTCCAGCTTGAATCCAAGGTGTGTTCACCCCAAATTTAGTTTATCTGAACATTGCAAAAAGATGGGTGGGCCAGCTCACCAGGAATCTTTTAAATGATGATCAAGGTTTTTTCTAGGAAAGAACTCATCATAAAAAAAAAAAAGTCAGTGGCCTAAGCTTAGATGGGAGAAGTAATTGAAAGTATAGCATGAGACTGTTGCTTAGACTTGCCTTCAGCCATACACTTGGCAGATTTAACCTCAGTTTTAAGAAGTGTGAGGACACGAGGAAGGGGAGCCTGTGTGTTTCGGGTAGTGGCAGTGACCAAATATGAGATCGAATTGTGGTGAGCTGTAAGTAGAATTGGTCACGAAGCTAATCACAATCTAGATATTATTATAGTGATAAAAGAACTCTTGCTCATCCATATTCATGAAAACCTATTAAATATTTAATACCAAAGACAATCTGGACATTTATACCTATGTGCATTTTGTATGTTTACACATGTTTGCACTATGAAATGATTTAAATTTCTTTTTTTTTTTTTTTTGCTGTGCTTATTCACAGGTATCTCTTGGAAGTGCTTTGCTGTTCATTTTATTGCTGTCCAAACAGAAATAGTACAATCTGTTCTTTTTTTGTTTGATACTACATCTTAGGAAGTGGTTCTATCTGCTATTCAGTGTTGTATATAAGAATGCTTGTGTGTTTTTAATTTAGGTGTAAATATTTAAAACTATCAGATTTTCAAAAGAAAGTTGTCACAATAGCCTCGTTCATCTTAAAGAGTTTTACAATTAAAAATTGATACTACGGTAAACAGAGATGTAATTACCTAAAAATGCATTTTAATGTACTGCATACATTCTTTTTAATCTGAGCTCATATTAAAATGACCTTGATGGTTATATTTTATCCAACCATTATCTTTTTAGAATATAATTTGATAGTTAACAACATCCTATGTAAGTTGTAAGGGATAGCTAAGTATTGAATTTTTTTCCCAGACTAGTAGCACACACATGCTACTAGTTTATATGCCTATAGTAATTTAGATTGGTGGTGTCTGACAATAACAAGAGCATTATAGCTACCTAGGTTCTAAGCACTGCTATGACTTATAGCAATTTGGAAAACAGATGTTAAGGTCAAATTAATCTTGCTTTATTAATCCAGTGAAAAGTTTCATAGTGATTGTTCTTAGTTTTTAAAAAAACACAAAAAAACTTTGATCCTATAAATAGATATTGTGCATGCACCCTGGATTTCTGACTACTATTTTTGCTCGTGGTACTTTACACTGCTACTTTTATCCTTGCTTTTAAACATCAAGCGGTCTCCATTTTGAGCTACTGATCCATCTTATGAATTGAGAGTATGATACAACGTAATGGGAAAAAATGTAAATTTAGGTTATGTTAATGCAAATGATATAAAAATGTTAGCTGAGATATGCTAGATCATTACCTGAATAACAGCTGGGATAATACTGACTAACACAATCTCTGTAGGACATGTGGAACCTTTGAAAATACCTTTGAGAATACAACAGTATACGTGAACTATAATCAATACTACATTTCATGTTTGTGAAATGTAGTGAACAAAATGGTGTCACAGATTCCCTTCCTCCCTTTCCCCTATTACTCTATCCCCAGTATGGCCATCCTGCTTGTGAACCTTTCCAGAAATTGCCCAGGATGGCCATGGCTTCATGAAATACACTTTGAGATGCATGGACATGTACAAGCATTGGAGTTTATGGCAATAGGTAGTTTGAAGGCTCTGACAATTCACAAAATATAAACGGGTTGCTAGGATACGACAGACATATATCTTGAAATGTTAAAAGAAATGATCAAAAGTGGTAGGTTTGCAGCAGAGAAGTCTTTTATGTGAATGGAATGTATTATTTTGGAGGGAAAATGTAAAATAAACTAACATTTTCTTTCTTTCTTTTTTTTTTGAGTTGGAGTCTCACTCTGTCACTAAGACTGGAGTGCAGTGGCACGCTCACGGCCACCGCAGCCTCGACCTGCTTCTGCCTCAGCCTTCCAAGTAGCTGGAACTACAGGCATGCACTACCATGCCCGGCTAATTTTTGATTTATTGTAGAGATGAGGTCTCGCCAAGTTGCCCAGGCAGGCCTTGAACCCGTGGGCTCAGGCAATCCACTCACCTCGACCTCCCAAAGCTCTGGGATTATAGGCTGAGCCACCGAGCCTGGTAGAACTAACATTTTCAAAGTGAATAAAAACAAGCCCACGTTTGACTCAGAGACATAATTCTGTGTTTTTTGCTTGAGACTAATGTAACCAGAGTATTTACATTGAAATAATTGCTTTATAAAAATTATTTTGACACTTGGAAAATCCAGGTATATTTTAAATCCATAGTTTGAGTGATCCCTTTTCTTTCTGAATTTCTGTAACATTTAGGAAATACCTTTCCAAAAACATTTACTACATACTGATGTGTATGTGTGATGTCTCTATTTTTATCTCACCTATTTAGACTTTTTTTTAAATAATCAATATTTTTTATTATGATATTGTGGGGTACAGTTAAGGGTTAGGTATACAAATATGCTTGTATTTTACAAATATGCACCCTTGTTGATAAGAGGTGTCTCCCCATCCCCAGACAGATGTTTACTACCATTAATCCGATCTCCCTTCCCTTTTCTTAAAAGCAATAAGAACATGGACCTTTCACTCATCTTTGTATCAATCTTGGTGCCTAAAGCATTGCCTTAGATATAATCAGATATTCAAAAGTACTTATTAATGAGTGAAGAAGTGGGCAGACCTCATTGCTATTTGTCTTACTCTGCAATGTCTGCAATATTCATATAAAAACAAGCCTGAAAGCTACAATAATCTTATTGTTACAAGTCAACCTGAAGATTGTTTTCTTACTTTTCTATGGTTTTGTCCATTGAGGAAAAAAATTACTTTACCATATATCTTTCCAACTATAATTTTTTCTGAAGCAAACAACTATCAGTTATAACATGTTCTTTTTAAATGTATTTTATACAAATAGACTTTTAGATAAATGAAATGAATATTTTAATTGATAAAAAGCAAACAGTTTGCCTTTGGCCATGATGGAGTAACAGGGACTTTTTGCTTTAAAGAACTACTAAACAGTGGTTTTCAGACAACAGGCAGCACGTGACAGTGACTTTTTAGAGAAATAAAGAAAACCAACCAACCAACTAAACCAAGATGTGAGTCCTCTGATTGCTCCAACTTATTGCTTACAGAGAGTTTTCAGACCCCAATGTTAAAGGGGGAAATCAAAGAGTGCCCTGTGGTCTTGCTGAGTTGAAGAAGCAGAGTTCAGAGTTTGAGGGGGCTAGAATTTGTGGGAGAGGTGGGAACTGCAGAGAGAGAAAGCACTAGAGATCTGCTGAGTCCCTTTGAGTCTTTAGTCAAGAACTATTCTTTATATGCATGGGAGAAAATTATCTGAGAAAAGAAGCCCCAAGGAAATAGAAATCACCAAAAAGGAGTAAGTAAAAAATCCTCTGAACTCATACAAGAGCTGAGAGTCTTACATGTTCCCATCAGATAGGGTGGAAAGACTTCATAATACAGAAAAATCAGGTAGACTTCTCAAAGGGCATTGCCTCAGTAGTGGAGACAAATTAGCCTTAGACTAAAGACTGCTCTGGATATGCCATAACAAAGCTTAAAAGTAAACCTTAAATTAATTTAGCTGTAACCTACTACAAAGCCCAACAATATTGAAAGAATACAACAAAATCCAGATCCCAGAACAAACAATTGCTAATGTACATTATTCAATTAAAAATTACCACAAATACAAAAACTGAAAATTCAACCAAGAAATAAAAATAAAAAGTAATCAATGGCAACTGAATTAGAAATGAAAGAGATGATAGAATTGGCTAAGAAGTTTGTTTAGACAGCTATTATAAGTATAGTCCATTTGCTCAAGGAAGTAGAAGAAAACATGAACATGAGAAGGGGACTCAAATTCATCTTCCTTTTTTTTTTTTTTTAAATTTAAGAGACAGAGTCTTACTCTGTCATTCAGGCTAGAGTGCAGTAGCCCAATCAGAACTCACTGCAGTTTCAAACTCCTGGGCTTAAGTGATTCTCCTGCCTCAACCTCCTGAGTAGCTGGGACTACAGGCATGTGAAACCACACCTGGTTAATTTAAATTTTTTTTTTTTTTTTTAGTAGAGATGAGGTCTTGCTATGTTGCCCAAGTTGGTCTCAAACTCCTGGG